>JASDFA010000018.1:23970000-25262500 GCA_035772735.1 Datura wrightii
GTCACTGCTAGGAGTAGGAAGGTGACAAGTGATCCTCCGAGGCCTGTTGTGATTGATGAGTTAGTAGAGCCCGTATTGATTGATGATGATAGGATTGTAGATTCTGAGGATCAAACTTTGGCTGATGATTCAGTGGTGAAGACTGCTCCTAGTAATGCAAAGAAGCATGGATCTGGCAATGACAATGAGAAGGAGGCATCGCAAAAGTTCACACCTATCTCTAGACATCCTCCCCCTTTTTCATAGTGGTTGATGAAAAAGGTCGAAGATGGGAAGTATCAAAAATTCATCTACAAGTTGACACAATTAACTGTGAACATCCCATTAGTCGAGGCACTTGAGCAGATGGTCGACTATGCTAAGATCATGAAGGACCTTATCATTAGAAAGAGATCTATAAGCTTTGAACCTGCCGATAGTTTGCAACTGTAGTGCAATAGCATCCCGTTCTCTTGTTCAAAAAAATAAAGACCCTGGTGCATTCACCATACCGTGCATTATTGGAGCCTTTAATTTTGCTAAGGCACTATGTGATCTGGGTGCTAGTATTAATTTGATGCCGCTAGAAGTGTTTAGACAGTGCCCCTAAATTGAGTAAAATGCTGCTTTTGATGGCAGATAGTATGGTGAAGAATCCGGTGGGAATTCTCTATGATGTTCTAGTG
This sequence comes from Datura wrightii, assembly GCA_035772735.1. Classification (NCBI taxonomy): domain Eukaryota; kingdom Viridiplantae; phylum Streptophyta; class Magnoliopsida; order Solanales; family Solanaceae; genus Datura; species Datura wrightii. The sequence goes on from JASDFA010000018.1 coordinate 23,970,666, forward strand.
AAGGTGAGTCCTTCATATTTCCGACCGATTTTTTCATCCTGGACTCTAAAGTTGATTTTGAGGGTCCCATTATCTTGGGGAGACCATTCCTCGCCATTGGACGTGCTCTTGTAGATATGAAAACCGGACAACTAAAATTCCAGGTGAAGAATGAGGAGGTGACAGTCAATGTATGTCGATCCATAAAGAAGCCAAATGATATGAGGGTGGTCTCAGCAATTGATGTTGTGGAACCTGAGTTTCCAATTATGCCCATAGAGGAGTTATTGATTCTTGATGACTTAATAGTAGTTTTGATGAATGTTACTGCTGAGGAGATCCATGGGGGTGAGGAGATATTTAATGCACTTGATGGTATGGGGTCATACACTTATGCTCCAAAGAAGATTTATCTTGAACTGAAAAATTAGGTGACCCCCCAGCTAAGCTATCTATTGAGGAGCCTCCGGTATTGGAGCTCAAAGCACTCCCATCTCATTTACGGTATGTATTTTTGGGAACCAATAACACTTTACCGGTCATTGTTGCAGCTAACCTGGAGGAATGGCAAGTGGAGGCTTTGGTATCCATTTTGAAGAGGTATGAAAAAGCCATCGGGTGGACCAATGCAGACATTATTGGAATCCCAGCCGATATTTACACTCATAAGATCCAGCTAGAGCCAGATTGTATTGCGAGAATTGAGCATCAACATAGGTTGAATCCACATATGCAAGAGGTGGTCAAAAAGGAAATCATCAAGTGGTTGGATGCAGGTGTGGTTTACCCTATTGCTGACATTAAAGGGTAAGCCAAGTTCAATGTGTACTGAAGAAGGGAGGAATCACGATAGTCCCAAATGCTAACAATGAGCTCATTCCACTCAGGCCAGTCATCGGTTGGAGAGTATGTATGGACTATAGGAAGTTGAACCGTTGGACTCAGAAATATCACTTTCCTATGTCATTCATGGACCAGATGTTAGACCGACTTGCAGGCAGAGGATGGTACTATTTTCTTGATGGTTATTCGGGATACAATCAGATTTCTATAGCCCCCGAAGACCAAGAAAAGACCACTTTCACTTGTCCATATGGTACATTTACGTTCAAGAGGATGGCGTTCGGGTTATGTAATGTGCCCACCACTTTTCAGCATTGCATGATGTCCATATTTTCTGACATGGTGGAGGACATCATTTAAGTCTTACAGATGACTTTTCAGTGGTGGGTGATTCATTCAAAAATTGCTTGGCTCATTTGAGAAAAATTCTCCGGCGATGTGAAGAGACCAACTTGGTGGTTAACTGGGAAAAGTGCCATTTCATGGTCAAAGAAGGTATAGTGCTAGAGCACAATATTTATGGAAAGGGTATTGAGGTGGACAGGGTCAAGATTGAAGTAATTGCTAGTCTACCACCTCCAATTTTTGTGAAAGGTATTCAAGGCTTTTTGGGTCATGCAGGGTTTTTCAGGAGATTCATCAAGGACTTCTCAAAGATTGCACATCCTTTGTGTAAAATGCTTGAGAAAGAGGTAAAGTTTGTTTTTGATGAGGCACGTCTAAAGGTGTTTAAATGTATAAAAGAGAGATTGAACACTGCCCTAATTATAGTGGCACCTGATTGGTCTTTACCATTTGAGGTTATGTGTGATGCTAGCGGAGTGGCCCTAGGAGTTGTGTTGGGTCAGAGGCGTGAAAAGATTTTCCATCCTATTTATTACGCTAGCAAGACTCTTAATATAGATTAGAAAAATTACAACGTGACAGAACAAGAGTTGTTGGCTGTAGTTTTTGAATTCGAGAAGTTTCGAGCGTACTTGCTTGGAACTAAGGTGATAGTTCATACAGACCGTGCAGCTTTGGGATATCTGATGGCAAAGAAGTATGTCAATCCACTATTGATTCAATGGGTTCTGCTATTGTAATATTTCAAGTTTGAGGTAAAAGACCGAGAAAGGACTGAAAACCAGGTAGGGGATCACTTATCAAGATTGGAACCAGATGCAGCACTTCGTGATGAGACTGACATAGATGATGCATTCCCCGACGAGCAGGTTTGAGCGGCTTCACAGGATCTTATCCCATGGTTTGCAGACTTTGCTAATTATCTGGTGAGCGATGTTGTACCGAAGAACTTATCTTTTCACCAGTAGAAGAAGTTCATGTCTAATGTGCGAAAGTTTTTCTGGGATGAGCCCTACTTATTTCGCATATGTGCTGATGGTGTTATTTGGAGATGCGTGTCCGAGGTAGAGATGTTGAGCATACTGGAGGCCTGTCACTTATCCCTTGTTGGGGGTCACCACAGCAGGATTCGCACAACCCACAAGATTATGCAATGTGGGTATCATTGGCAAACCATTCACCAGGATGCACATGATTTTGCAAAGGCATGTGATGCATGCCAAAGGCAAGGAGGCATATCAAGGAGGCATGAGCTTCCTCCTACTCCCATCCTCCTAATTGAGCTGTTTGATGTGTGAGGCATTGATTTAGGCCCATTTGTGGGCTCAAACGGGATGAAATACATACTTGTTGCTATGGGCTATATTTTGAAATGGGTAGAGGCAGTTGCGCTTCCAAATAATGAAGGGAAGAGTGTCATAACATTCTTGAAGCGGAATATATTTGCTAGATTTGGGACTTCCAGAGCCATCATTAGTGATGGGGGTTTGCACTTCTATAATTGGTTTTTTCATACTTTATTGGAAAAATATAGGGTAAAACACAGGGTGGCAACACCCTATCATCTGCAGTCTAGTGGGCAAGTTGAAGTCTCCAACCGGGAGATAAAGACCATTTTGGCGAGGACTGTGAATGCTAACTGGACTGATTGGTCTAGGAAGCTTGATGATGCTTTATGGGCTTATCAGACCGCATTCAAGACTCCTATAGGTATGTCTCCGTATCATCTTGTGTATGGGAAAGCATGTCATCTTCCAATTGATCTTGAGCACAAAACTATGTGGGCGCTTAAGAAACTGAATTTGAACTGGAGCGAAGCTGCGAACTTGAGGCTTGATCAGTTGAATGAGCTAAATGAATTTCATTTGAAAGCCTATGAGAGTTCTAAAATTTATAAACTAAGGATGAAAATTCAGCATGACCAAAATAATTAGAAGAGAGAGTTCAGCCCCGGTGATATAGTGCTACTATTCAATTCTAGGTTTCGTTTGTTTCCTGGCAAGTTGAAGTCCAAATGGTTGGGGATTTTTCGAGTGGTTCAAGTATTCTTCATAGGTAAATTGAACTAGAAAACCATAAAGGAAAGCGCTTTAAAGTCAATGGTCAACAGGCGAAAGGATATCTGGGTAAAAGCGAAGCAATAAAGCTGGTGGATCTCTAGGCTCTGGGTGAAATCTGAGTAACCTGGGGACTTGCATCGCGCCGCGATGTTAAATCAGGCGCTGCATGGGAGGCAACCCATAGAGGTGTTTTGGTGAAGTCTGAGTAGTCAAAATACTCGCGTCGAGCCACGATGTTAAATCAGATGCTTCTTGGGAGTCAACACAAGTTGTAATTATAAGAAAAATATACTGTTTACATGTGTTGATGTTTGCAGGTGATTAAGATGGGAAATTTGAAGATAAAACCAAAAATCTGAACTTGAGTTGCTGGTGACAAAAAGCATAGAACGAGTCGTCATCAGGCCAATTGACTTGTTATGTAGATCGTGGTCACTGCCATAAAAAACAGTGTAGACAACGGTTGACCAAATGAGTCATTTCCAGTGGCAATGGATCGTGGGGTCTTCCGTTAAGTCTATTGGATCAAAGATGGAATTAAGATGAAAATGGTGACAACGAATGACTTAACGAATCGTTGGCAAACCCAATGATTCATCACGTTACCCGTCATGAAGCTACTGCAGTTCAGGGCCTACGACTCATGCCATGACTCATTCGGTAGCACCTTAGTCATTTCACGAGTCGTTAGGTCCTAGGTAAGACTCTACACCCAGTTAATCGAACGAACAACCAAACGAGTCGTTGCTCTTCTTAACGAACCGTTACATTGGTCGTGGTATGTTTTCAATTAATTTACACCTGACCCGACGCACTTACCAATTAGGGTAATTTTTTAAAAGGGCATATAAACCACCCTATTTTGTCCTCTAATACTCTCACATGAAATTAAAACTGAATTTATAACTCAAAATTTCCCACCTTCATCATCCCAAGATCACTTCTCACTTGCAAATCACGCACACACACGATCACACTCAATTTTGCTCAAGTGCCACATTCTATCGCAATTTCAAGTTAAAATCCCTCTTCTTCTCAATCGCAATTTCTGTGGGTATTCGATTTTTTTTTACTTTACTCTACTTGTTTTCTTGCGTAATAATTGTGAATTCGAACAATACCATGAGTTTTTATTGAACCCAAGTGCCAGGATGTTGTATGTGAATTTGAACACGGGACCCTTAATGAATATGATGATCTATGCTTGTGGGAATCTTAATTTAGTTGAGATGGAACATAGGTAATGTGATTTTTCATAGACTCTTGAGCACGAGCCATATAACGAGTCGTGGTATCACCCAACAACTCGTTATGTAGCTCGTCCTGAGTGGGAAATGGAAGATACAGACCAATGTACCTCACGATTGTTCTAACAAGTCGTTGCCTCAGGTAACGACTCATTGTGACCAGTCGTTAAGTCCTCTAGTCCAGCAAAGAAAAACATGACCTGTAGACAATGAGTGACCTCACGAGATGTGGCCAGTGGCAATGACTCGTTGAGTCCCTCGTCCTGTCTGCAGGGGACACGATAAAAAGTTAATTTTGTTTCATCTCATTTTGCATACTAACCATTATTCCATAGGTACAATGGCTTCTAAGGGTACACCAAAGAAGGGTCCACATAAGAAACACGTGCTGTAAAGGAGTCAACAATAATATCGCAGACTTAGGGACACGCCCTCCTCTTTCGAAGAGTCGAGTAGCTCGGAGGAGGAATATGAAGTTTTAGAAGAGCAACTTGTGAGGAGATCCACCAGGGATAGGACACAACAACCTAGAAATACAACAACCCTAGTTGATTCTCCTACTCCACTTGCAAGAGACCCACCAAGCCGAGCAGAAGAGAATGCTGGGGCCATAGTGTCGATTGCTCCTGAGGGCACCAGAGTTGCAGCAAATGTAGAGGGTGTAGATGAGTCACGTGCCCAATAGGGAAGTACAGATTTGATGAGTTGACAGAGACGTCCAATACATCTAATGATCAACCACGGCAGGTGCGGCGATGGTGTGTTCGCAGTATGAGGGTCACATCCCAAGAGGAGCATCTTCGAGGAGCCCATACTGGTCATCACGGGGCTCAAGGACCTCCCTAAGCTGCAGGATTTGTTTAATAGATACAGGTTCGTGTGGTTAACTCTGTCAGGGAGCTACAACCCTTGCCTGGCCATAGAGTTTTATGCAACATACGCAGCCACATTATGTTGTCTGACATTGGGAGGTCAAGACTGGAAGAAGAGACCCACATTGACATAGGTGTTGGTTCGGGAGACTCTTGTAGATATCTCTAAGAGGACCATCTGTAGACTGCTCTATAGTCCAAACTAACATGTCCCGATGAATACAGCCGAGTTCGATCACAGACTGTCAAAGTTCAAGAAAGACAAAACCAAGAAGCTAAATAGTGTAAAATTAATTAGGCAGTACACTTGGCTGTCACGAGTCATTGCCACAAGGGGTCCACTGGTTGAGTGGTTGCATGGCACCGAGTCCTAGATAAAAAAGGCCATATTGAACTTCCAAGCTAAATTCTGGTGGAAATTGGTTCGGCACTGGCTAGTACCGACCAGCGATGATAATGTCCTTTCACCTGGCAGAGCTGCACTAGTAGCTAGCATCATTGAGGGGTATGCCATAAACTTCCCACAGTATATTGATGAAGAGATTCAAGAGCGGGAGATAAATGATAGCACTATGTTATAGCCTGGGAACCCAAGGATCAGACCTGGGAGCCAAAATGGAGAAAAATTAGAAATTTGCACCAAGTCACAGGACGGTTCGTGAGGTGGCTCGTTAGGTGAGACTACGAGTCGTGAAGTGACCCATGGTCAGGACTGGGCTTGGAAGAGTTTTGGGAGGCCATGGGGATGACCACGAGTCGTGGTCAGACCTTACGACTTGTGAGGTCACCCGCGGTGAGGATCGAATGCATAGCTAGGGATTTGAGGTAGTAGGGACAACAGGTGGTGACCATGAGTCATGGTCAGCCACCACAATTCATGGGGTCCCTCGTGCGGTCCCTTGAGCTTGGTTGGGTAGTGTGGACCACGGATAGTGACCACGAGTCATGGTTACCCACCATAATTCGTGGTGTACTTCGTGGGGTCCCTAGGTAAATTCTGGCAGTGAACCTAACGACTCAAGGCCAAGAGTCGTGGTCCCTGGCGATGAGTCGTCCAATCCCTCGTGAGGACTGACAGTCAGCAAAATTTTGTGATTTAAGTAAGGGTGTTTTTGTAATTCCTAAATTTCTAAGGCCTATACTACGTCGTTTTAACATCAAAGAGGGTGGTTTAAGAGGGAATAGACTAGCCTAAGTCCTCATTCATGCATGCAAAGGGTTGGGAAGGTGATATAAGGGTGATTTAGCTGATTTTAAGGTGTTATTCATTAATTTCTTCGTAGGCGATCTCGGGAAGTTGAGAATCAGCTATCCCAGGTATGTAAGGTCATCAATGGGTGAATTCTTCCACACCCATGCTCCTACTCTATGATTTTTACTTAAAATTTATCAAAAATTCATGGGATTTTGTATTTAATTTAAATAAAATCTAATAATTTAATTATGGGTTTTGTGATTTTGAAATATTATCATAACCTATGGATTTTAATCATCTTTCGAGATTTAAAATTGATTATAATATTGTCAATTTTTGATTTTCTAAACAATTAAGCTTAATTATGCATGCCCCATGATGAATTGATTTATGATCTATTATCCCATTGATGTTCTTTACGAGCCCAACATGAATTATGTTTGAATTATGAATTTATTATGTTACTCATTATGATTTTATAAAATTCAAGCTATATGCATGAGTTATAAGCACGTATGAATCCTATTAATCATGAATTATGTTTTGGCCGATTCACGAGCCTCATGTTATGGCTAGATCACATATGTTTAGGCATGTTTATTATTATCATGATTTAACTAGCCCATGAACAAATGTATGTATTATTATGAACACTATATATGTTTTGGGAGTAGTATCAAACACTGAGTTGGTTCAGGGCTCAGGTTAAGCCCCGGATCTCATGAACTACGTGCCACTGTAGGTATGTTAGGACCCTTTCATGTTAGTCCCTGGCCCAAATGGTCCTTTTCATGGTGATATCACACTTTCATGGTTCTACCCTTGGCAAGGTACGAACACTCTCCCGACTAGGGTTACAAGTCGGGCTTCATGTGTGCTCATATAAGGTATGTCAGTTAAGAGAATCTCCCATTGTTCCTCGTGATTTATCCATGTTAGGATTATGTATGTTAGCTCAAGCCATGTTAATTAAATCTCTTCTATTATGATTATGATTATGTTTATGTTACGAATGCTTTGAAAACCTTGAGCCATATGATATGTCATTATGATTTATGATACGAGCATGCTTTCCTACTCTTATAATCATTTATGAATTTCATACATGTTTTAAATCTCCGTTTTACTTACCTTGCATACTCAGTATATGGAATATACTGACTGCATACTTTCTATGCTGTATCGTCTCATGATATAGGTCCCAGTTCTCAGGCTCATCCTCACCTACAAATAGATTTAGGCTTACTCTCAGAGAACTTGGTGAGTCCTCATGTTCCAAGGGATACATGTTCACACTCTATATTATTCTTTTCAGTTTCAGGATATTGGATCAGTTGGGGAATTGTCCCATCAATCCTCCTTTCATGTTTAGAGGGTTATCAGACTACAAGTTGTATTCCGACATATTGTATAAGTCTTGTACTGATTTTCCCTAATTCTACGTTATGATTACGTTCCTTATGTTAAGTCTTCCGCTCATGTGATTGAAATAGATGTATTCTCATGCCATGGGTCGACTTGGGGTCTCTCGGAGCTCCTTGTCCCGTGTCAATGATCCGGGTGTACGCTCGGGTTGTGACACACTACAATTCCCTTTCCATGCCTTGTTGATAGACTCTGTCAGGAGTAAAATGTGCCATAATTTCCGTTGCTTGATCAACGAGTGGTGGTCCATAAGATCACCAATATCGAGTTTATAAGAGATGAAACGAACCCAGTATCGAGAGCGAGGAGTCAGTCTACTGCATCGGCTGGAGCGACTTTATTGGCAGAGGGAATGAGCGGTATGCAGACTAAGGCTGCATCGTTTATTGAGATTGCGGCAGAGCCCACTGATGAAGGGTGTACTCATGCACTTCATAGACATATTTTTTCCCTTACTTTACTATGTTTTGAGAATAAATTATGTGTGTTTGCATGTTTTATGTTATATATTTGTGAAATTAGCTAACACATGTGATGAGATGTTTTTAGGGCTAAAATGATTGATTTTAATGTATTTGAGGACTTTGGAATACATGTAAATATGTTGGAATGAACAATGCAAAGATCAAAGCTAGAAGAGACCAACTGCATGAGGATGGCACAAGCCGCGCGAGGCAGCAAGCAAACTTGCTCTATAGGCTGTGCGATGCGTAGGCAGATTTGGCGCTAGGCCAGGCGCAAGGTGCCCATCTTCTCGGCGCTATGTCATGCGCGAGGCAGCCTTGTCCCGGTGTTGCAGCAGGCGCATAGCAGCTTCCTTTTAGCGCCATGGCACACGCGAGGTAGCAACACTCCTGCCGCAACAGCCCGTGCGACGCGACACTTGATCTGGTGCGATGAGGCACGCATAATAACACTCTCCCTACATGATGGGGTGTGCTACGTGGCATGGAGGACACGGCAATGAGGTAGGAGACGAGGCAAGGCTTCCAAAACGGGCAAAAATTGGATTTCCTACTTTAACTAGGAAAAGGAAAATTAAATCCCAAGACAAATTCATCAAGGAATAAGGAAAACAAAAATCTACTACAATAAATACCCCTTTATTTTCATATTATATCCATGTTTTTATGTCTTCAAGGTCTTCATGAGTTGAAGTTTCATAACAAGTTTCTAGAGTAAATTTTAAGACGTGTTAGAAGACATATTTGAGATATGATTGTAATGTTGTTCTTTCAAATTTTGCAATAATCAAGTGAGTTCTTCCTATCATCGTTGTAAGTATTAAATTTTGCTTTTATTTGTAAAATCTATTAATTTACTTATAAACATGATAGGCTAAAACCACCACAACTAGGGATGTGGGAACCATGACAGACTAACACACAGGTAAAATACTTAGTGATTCTTGAACGGAGTTTATGCATGTATTGTTTCTTCCTTCATTTTAATTAATTTTTTAACAGTTGCAAATGTTAGAACTTGCCTTATTCTTACTTACCAGACCAAGGAGGTAGTGAATGGGGAAATGGATTAACAACGGAGATTTAAGGCTATCAACCCTCATCTAATAGCTTGACCTTGTCTGGGAATAACTAATCTGATATTAAGAGTAAGGATTAATCAAGAATACACCCATAGACGGACCAGGTTGCGTGGTGAAAATCATCTAGATAGGGGACCAACCATTTAGGTGAACCTAACTTACCAATATTGCATGCTAAGCACCAGAATAGATCACTAGTATAAAACGCCTTGTGGTTATGAAGTCATGGGGAACACTTATCCTAGTTAGTTGCATTAATTTGGAAACAACAAATAATTTCTCAACATTGTTATTTATTGCTTTTACAAATTTCCCCCTCCTAGGAAATAATTAACTAAAGAGCTTAAGCACTGGCATTCTTCTACATCCTTCCATATTCTCTGTGGGATCGACCCTAACCTCTAGTTGGGTTATTTAACAACGTCCTCTTCATCTTTTATTAAGAAGTGTGAGTTTGAGAGTTATCAAAAAGTAGTGCCGTTGCCGGGAAATACGATTTAGGATTAGATTAATGTCTTGTATTTAACATTTAGTCTTTATTTCCTTTTTTTTGTTTCTCTTTTATTTTCTGACGTGTCATAAGGCGGCGTGGTAAAACAAGTGGCCAAGATGTGACCACGGTCTCAACAGGTATCTTGATGAAGTCTGAGTAATCAAGATACCTATGTCGTGCTGCAACGTTGAATCAGGCGCTACTTGGGAGGCAACGTTTTTATGTGTTTGTTCGAGTGTGCAGGTGATAACTCATAATTTTCAATGAAACAATTTGAGCGTGAGATACATAGATGGGGGAAGTTGTTCTTACCCCCATAGACGACGAAGAGTAGAGGCCCAGGGAGTTCTTCTTTCACTCTATTACTTTATGCTTATTTTTTTAGCACTGGGCACGATGTAACTAATTAAGTGCGGTGTGGGAGAAGTGAACTTCATATTACCATGCATTTCTTAATTGCTAAATTTGTACATGGTAGGCCTCTTTTTTTTTTCCCGAAATTTATGACTTATCTTGCATGCTTGTTTGTTTGTAGTATTTTTAGTTTTATTTTATTTTGGGTTCCTCTGATTTTTGTTTTCGGTACTTTTCCGGTGGATAATCCCTTAGAACCGACTAGAGAGTCTAGATTTTTATTTTTATTTATTTTTTTCCATTGAGTCATGACTTGGCCTGATGATGGATGGATGACGACCGTCTTAAAGGTAAATTAGTCATTAGGAAGAATAAGAACTTGGACCCTACGAATGCTAGGTGCTTAACTTTAATTATCATTGAGACTTTACTAAATTCACTCAAAAATGCATGAAAAAGGTAGAAATACTTAGTCTTTTTGGAACTTGACTCTTGTACTTGAAAAAATGGGCTTAATTATGTTATGCATGCAATATGAATATATGTGTTTATGTGATCTTGATTTCCATTGTTAATCTATTTTGTGCCATTGTGTGAGTAAGAATTTTTTTTGATATACTCCATGCTTGTAAATTGATGTCTAGAACTAGTCCGGTGTGTGTATAAAGCGAAATAAGAATGATGGATTTAGGAAGTGATATAGACATTTCTTCGGTAACCATATTTTTATCCTATTTTACCTACCTTGATTGTAATTATTCCAATTAGCTATGTTTGAGCCTTAGCCTATTCTTTTGATAGCCATATTACAAGCTTAATCCCTTTAGTTTTATTGACTTGTATTTGATCCAAATGACTCCTAGAGCACTTTAATGAATTTTTTTTGTATGAGAGGAGCATAATTGGAGAAGTGAATGGAAAAGCTAAAAAGTGTGGTGAATTGGAAGAAAAGAAAAAGGTGAAATTATGCAAATCAAGAAGGGTGATTTTTAGTGGAAAAACAAAAAGAAGAAAGATCTTTGAAAAATTGAAGATAAAAAAATCATGATTTACCGATTAACTGTACCCATTTGTTACAATGAACCCGTTTTGGCCCTGGTCCTTCCTTGGATATTGTGAACCTCAACATAAGAAAAATGCTTAAGTTGAGGGTGGCTAGAGTGGGGGTGCGTAAAGCATGGGAATGGAAGAAAGTAAAAGAAAAAAATGTGTATGAATAAGCTCAATGATGAAAAGAAAAATCCCCACTAGTCACCTAAGTTGAAAAAAATTGAAAAATAAAAGGAGGTATAAGGATAAAATTTGGAAATTGAAGAATGTGCTTAAAAATTAAAGTGTTGTGAAGTATTAAAGTGCTTAGGGAGATTAGTCACCATCTTGGCCAAATAGTTCCTACCCATCCCTTATCTTACATTACAACCAAATTTACGTCCTAATTGATCCTTGATTCAAAATTCTATATTATCAGAGTATTACAAGGAGGGCAAGCCTATGGGTCGTCTTTTGCATATTGTTGAGTTCTTTGAGAGAGTGAGCAGAAATTGTTTTATTTATGCCTAAGTTTATATCAACTTATATATTGTGTGAGAAAAGGGAATCTCTCCAAATTGTGAGGGGCGCAATGCTAAGACTTTGGTTTAATTTTGATTGCTAAATTACATATAATTCATGTTGGCCCAAAATATGTCTTGATGAGTTAGTTTTCAAAGGCTAAGTGATTTTGAAATTTGACATTCTAATGTTGATCCTATATGCACACGAATGAATTATTTTGAGCTTCATTGACTTGTCTCATCATCCTTAGTGTAAGTAGACCTATTCATAGGATGAATATTCTGCTTAATTGTTAGAAGGGAAGTAGTAGATTGTTTGAGGACGAACAATAGTTTAAGTGTGGGGTGTAGATGAAGGGCATACTCACACACTTCATAGACATACTTTTGCCTGTATTTTACTATATTTTGAGAATAAATTATGTGTGTTTGCATGTGTTTATGTTATATATTTGTGAAATTAGCTAACACATGTGATGAGATGTTTTTAGGGCTCAAAATGATGGATTTGAATGTATTTGAGGCCTTTGGAATATATGTAAAGAAGTTGGAATGAACAATGCAAAGATCAAATCTAGAAGCGACCAACCGCACGAGGATGACACAAGTCATGCAAGGCTGCAAGCAAACTAGTGCTACAGACCGTGCAGGCATATTTGTCCCTAGGCCAGGCATGAGGCGCCCATATTCTCGGCGCTATGTCATGCACGAGGTAGCCTTGTCCCAGCACTGTAGCAGGCGTGCAATAGTTCTCTCCTAGCACTATGGCACACGCAAGGCAGCAACACTCCTGCCTTAACAGCCCGTGCGACGCGACACTTGATCTAGCCTGATGAGGCACGCGCAACAGCACTCTCCCCGCACGATGGGGCAGGCAACACGACAAGGCTTCCAAAACGGGCACGGAAAAAATAGGACACGGCTTGCCGCGTCGCCTGCCTCATTGCCGTGTCCTTCATGCTGTGTCGCACACCCCATCGTGCAGGGAGAGTGCTGATGCGCATGCCTCATTGCACCAGATCAAGTGCCACATCGCACTGGCTGTTGCGACAAGAGTGTTGCTGACTCGCGTGTGCCATAGCGCTAGGAGGGAACTGGCGCGCCTGCTGCAGCGCTGGGACAAGGATGCCTCGCACATGCCATAGCACTGAGAAGATGCGCGCCTCGCGCCAAATCTGCCTATGCGTCGCACGACCTATAGCGCTAGTTTGCTTGCTGCCTGGCGCTACTTGTGCCATCCTCGTGTGGTTGGTCGCTTCTAGCTTTGAGCTTTTCATTATTTATTCCAACTTCTTTACATGTATTCCAAAGGCCTCAAATACATTCATATACATCATTTTAAGCCCTAGAAACATCTCATCACCTGTCTTTAACTAATTTCACAAATATGTAACATAAACACATGCAAACACACATAATTTATTCTCAAAACATAGTAAAGTACGAGCAAAAATATGTCTTTGAAGTGTGTGAGTACGCCCTTCATCACCCATAGAGCCCAGAGAGATTGGTAGCCAGCCTGAGGCTACAGATGCAGCTGACATTCCCTCACTTGCTAAGGTTCCAGAGTCCTCATCCTCAGCAACTGCACCTCGGCCACCTATTGCACCCTCACGTGCTCCTTCAGTCAGTCTAGTCACTATTTCACAAGAATTCCTGACCGACATGGATAGAAGGCTGGCGAAAGCTGAAAAATAGCAAGCACACATGGCTTTTCAAGTTAAAGTACTAATGGAGCAAGTTAAGCCGTGGGTTACAAAGGAGTTGGAGGCGCTCTCTAGCTCAGTGCATGGTCAGTTAGATGCCTTCGAGAGATGTATGGATGAGCACCTTGCATAGTTACAGGCACCTGAGTTAGCAAGGTGGTATGCAGAGGTAGCAGCACTCTGATCGGAGGTGCGGGAGTTGTACGCACAACAGGTAGCTGCGATCCCTCCACCGTGCTTCCAATGATTAATAACGAGAGTAAAGAAAAGCTACCACCAATATTTGGCTTCATCACTAAGGAGCCAGTGGTGCAAGATAAGGGCAAGAGGCCTCGTGAGGAGGCAAGCTTTGAGGAGGACGATTCTCTGTTCCATGAGCAGAAACGAGAGTGGAGAGAGATGGAGACAACACTACAGTTATCTAGAGAGGAGGCTCAAAAAAGCGTCGCAGTTGAGGTAGCGAGAGCTCGTGGAGAAGGTACGAGCTCAGTAGGTTCTGAAAATGCACCGGGTCAAGCCGGTGGTATAGGACATGACACTGGAGGAGTATCTACACCTTCCACCGACCAGGTCGTAGATGCCTAAGTCGCACAGGTATGTTCCCTATTTCCATGGTTTTGTTTATATATATATATATGCGTCGAGGAAGACGCATGCTTTTCTTGATGAGGGTGGGGAGGGATACCTATGTATTTTTGCTAAACATAACCCGAGGGTTTTTCCTATCGAATATTTTTTCCCTCGGGTGTTCCTTATCTAGTAGAATCAGCACGTTTAGATTTTTATTGTTCTTGTGTTTTTTTGTGTCAGTCGAAAGAAAATTAGGTGAACTTAAGATAGTCAAGAGTATGAATTTTTGAATTTGGTTGAACTGATAATGTGATACCCCTCCTAAATTTTTTATGTGTGTGTTAAAATCGATAAGTATGACTTTTGTGAATCTTTGCGTGGCATTAAAACTGTGAACATGTTTACAATTGTATGGTTGTACCTGAACTAGCAGTTAGTAGAAGTGATGATGTTGTCCTATGCTATGTAAGAGTGAGACTTAATAGCTAAATTCTTCTGTGTGTGTCAATCTAGAACTTGCCTGGTCAGTCGTACTGAGGTAGAGGATGGGAAACTAGGAAAGGATCATAGGCCATTTTTAATTGATGATCCACTTTAGCCTTAAAGGACCTACCGAATGAAAATAAATATCCCTTGATCCAAATTTTTGAGCTTAAATTGACCTTTCCTTTTGTTAACACCAATTCACCTTCCTGCATTGATTAAAATGAACTTGTTTTGGCCTTGGTCCCTCCTTGGACACTGTGAACCTTACCTCAGGCAAATTGCCTGAGTTGAGGGTGGCTATCATAGTGGTGATTAAGAAGAGTAGGGTGGAATGAAATTGAAAGAGCGGATGTGGTGTGCATAATTTAAAAAAAAAAAGAAAAATGTGAATGAAGGCGATGAATACTTGAAAGAAGAAACACAACACTCGTAGTTACAAGAGAAAATAAAAGAAGAAGAAAGTAAAGGAAAAAAGGAGAAAATATGAAAAGAAGGTTAAAAATGGAGTCAAGGTGTGTGTAGTTCCCCATATGTACCATACCTGAACCTGAGCCTACGTTACAAGCTTAAAAAGTCCTACAGTGATCCTGGTTACTCATCTGAAATTTGATGTATTGAAAGTAAGGGCAAGCCTATGGTATTGCATGCACACAATTGGAAATTCTTTGTGAGTGTGAGAGTGAGTGTGATCTTACCTAGTCCTAAGAGAAATACATTGATATGATCATATACACATGAGTGAGTGTGGGACTTCTTTGAGGTGAGAGCATTTGGTCAACAAAATCGTTTGCAAATTGTTTGGGTCAGTGTTATAGATTTATGTGCATGGTTGCAAGTGGCAGTATTTTGCCATGTTTCGATTCCTCTGTGTCATGGTTGAAAAGTTTACATATGCATTATGATTTGAGTTTGTATGATAAAGGAGGGGTTAGAAAATTTGGTTTGATGAAGAGTTGTGACTGTCGTAGGTTTCCAAAGGTTCTTTTGATTGAAGCGTCGAAGTAGTTTATTTTATTTTGTTTTTGCTTGAGGAAATGAAAAATTTCTAAGTTGAGGGTGATGATGTGCCGTTAATTTTGCGGCACTTTCGATGCTTAAAACAAAGAAACTATGCACATTCAGGGTATGTTTATGTAGATATCATGCGTTTATGTTAAATTTTGCAGGAAAATAGGTCCAGAAAGGGAAATAGGCAAAGTAAGGCAAAAATGAACAAATTTGTAGGCTAATACCCAAGCCATGAGTCGTCGTCCCAATGAACAACTCGTGCCTGGAGTCGTGGAGAAGAGCAAGAATTTTTAAAGAGGATTCAGTGTACCTCATGAGTTGAAGGCACGACTCGTTACATCTGGTAATGAGTCCTTATGACATTCGTGGAGACTGGGAGGAGAAATTCTGAAGAAGTGCCCAGTGAAGATAACGAGAGACATAACGAGTCATCAGGTGAAGTGACGTCTTGTCATGAGGTACTGTGGGCATCCATCGAGTGCACTGGAAGATTTGGTGAGCCATGGCCACAGAGATCTAACAACTTATGCCCAGGCCTAACGAGTCATTAGGGGGCCCCTCACCAGGACTAGATAAGCTGCTGATAACGAGTTAAATTCACAGGCCACGACTCGTTGCGAGACCCAATGAGTCGTTACTTGGCCCGTTACCCCTACCGACCTGGAGTCCAATTTTAGTTAAGATAAGATTTGTTTGGAACTATAAATACAATATTTAGGTTTATTTTCCATGCACAGTTTAATTTTTACCAACTTTCACATAAATTTTAGTGTTGTTAACGTTCATTCTTGGTTCAAGAAACAAAGTTTGAAGTTTTGTTCTTGATTTTAGTAATCAAACAACATTGGAGTTTTGTTCATCGATTTTGGAGATTTATTCAATTCATGTGGTTTGTTTCTATGAATTTTTGTAAGTTGCAATTATGATTTCTTTTATATTTTGTGATTGTGATTATTCAAGCATGAGTAGCTAAACCCATAACTAGGGTTGTGGGAACCATGATGAATTAAGATACATAGGTAAAAACACTTAGTGGTTCTTGAACGGGGTTTAATGCATGTATTATTTTTCCCTTCGTTTTAATTATTTCTTAACGGTTGCAAACATTGGAACTTGCCTTATTCTTACTTACCAGATCAAGGGGGTAGTGAATGGGAAAAGGGATTAACAACGGAGATTTGAGGCTATCAACCATCATCTAACAGCTTGAACTTGTCTGGGGATAGCTAATCCGATATTAAGGGTAAGGGTTAATTAAGCATAAACCCATATACGGACCAATTTGCATGGTGATAGTCATTAGATAGGGGACCAACCATTTAGGTGAACTTAACTACCAATATTGCATGCTAAACACCGGAATCGATCACTAGTGTAAAAGCCTTGTGGTTATGAAGTCATGGGGAACACAATCCTAGTATCTTGTTGATTGAATACAAACCGAAATTGATTTAAACATTTACTAGTGTTTACTCTTGTTTATTATTTTGTTTTTCTATTCTTTCCCCCTAGGAAATAAGTCAGCCAATAGTAATAGCTAATCACATTAACTCAAGTTCTTTCAATATTTCCTGTGGGATCGACCTCAACCTTTGTTGGGTTCTATATTTGACATCGACCGCTTTATATCTAATTTACGATGTGTAATTTGGGCGACATCAAATATGTAAGAATCTGATTCACTCAACTGAGAAGTTAGGGCTAAATTATTCTTCAAGATGCTAGTTTCTACAAAATTTCTAAGGATTGGGAAATATAGCAACTAATATCATGAATAATATTCCAGTAGAAGTTTATAGAATTCTATCTTAAAACCTTCCACAATTGGAAACCACAGGTCTATAACTAACAGGAAAATTTGGAGAATGTTTTGGGGACAAGAATCAATATAGTCATAATTTGATGGAATCATATCTAAAACAACATGAATAACATGCTTCATGAATTTAATGAAGTCTGACATGTAATTTCTTCACATTTGAAAGTTTACGGCTAGAACTGATAAAGAAACTAGGAGGGATTTTTGAGACACAATGGAAGAACTATTCCCTTGTTGAATTTCCACATACCTGGCTACAAATTCCTTGGAGAAGAAAACTTGAATCGCTGCAATAGATGAAAAGCCCTGGTCTTTCTTGAGAGTTCTTGAGAGGAAATATTACATTCTTTTATGAAAAAATATGATTGGAATGAGGGGAAAAACATTTAACCCCTCGAAATCCCCTTAAAAATAATTCAAAACGACATAGCTTAGGGTCTAGGAGGTTAGGAAATTACTGAAACACCCTTAGGAAATTCGCAGGAAAAAGGACCCTGCCAGTCCTTATGAGACACTCCACGAGTCGTAAGGTAAGGGACGACTCGTGGGGTCCACTCCTGATGTACACTGGAAGTTTTTCGACAACTTTCTTCAACTTGACAACGACTAACTTCACGAGTCGTCAGGAGACCCAACGACTCATGGTCACCTCCCATCTACCTCACTGCTAAAAACTTCCTGGGATCACCACGGGCGACACCATGGCTCGTGGTGTCCCAAAGGAGTAATTGTGAGGACCCATTAAGTACACTGCCAGAATTTTTCCAATTTCCAGTCAACCCTTGACCACGACTCACTTGACGGCTCATAGTGTTGACCATGACTCATGATCACACCCGTGGTCACTCAACTTTTCCCAAATTTTCAACCAAGTTCGGACCCTTCCCCACGAATCACTTCACGACTCGTGGCCTACCCCACGGGTCACAGGATGACTTATTCTGTGATCTGGGGTAGGAAATCCTATTTTCTCCATTTCAACTCTCGGGTATAGTCTTTGAGTTTCTGGGGCATTAGAATGCTTCCTTAAAGTCCTTGTAATGAGAGTTCCACTATAATTTTTATAGTAGATAGTTTTGCATTTTAACATCCTACTCGTGGCCATAGAACCCAACTAAATTGTACTGTAGGTAAAGTTAACATTCTTTATTCTTTTATGTAGGAATCATAATGCTCAATTACACCCTTGAAGAAGTATAACACAAACGTTGTCAATAAAGAACCCAACTAAGGTTGGGGTTGATCCCACAAGGAATATGGTCAAGATATAAACTAATGTAAGTATTCACACTTTTAGTTCAATTATTTCCTAAAGGGGGTTTGTAAAATAAGTAACAATATTTTGAAAGAGAGTTGTAACCAATAGTTATGCAATCAACTAGGGAGGTGTTCCCCATGGTTTCCTAACTAGGTCAAATTATTACACTCGTGATCTATTCCAATATTTAGCCTAAAGAACTGATAAATTATGCTCATCTAGACGACTGATTTGTCGTTGTTAGATGACTCTACTCAATCACCATGTTAGATCTTATGAGAAATATCAATTTAACCTTTAACAATAGTCCTAAACTAACTATCCTGCGATCGCAACTCAAGATATTCAGTGAAACTCAATTTTAAGGCTTTGTTGTACTTTTCTTTTCCTATTCTCTACTTCTCTAGGTTCAAGAAAAAATAGAATTCGGGCTATTCCTAATGTAGCGCATCATTAAGAAACGTTAATCATGATGAAAAGAATAATACAAGCATTCGTATTGGTTTAAAATCTCTGTGTTAACCCTAGTTTGTTATTCTGTCATGGTTTCCACAACCCTGGTTATGAAGGGTTTAACTATTCATGATTGTAAGTATAAAATAAGATTTAATAAAAGAAAACATAATTGAAGAATTAAAATAATGATGAAATAAAGAATCAAAGAATTAATTGAAAAATTAATTGTCAGAAAATCAAGAACAATGATGAATTCTCCCAAGTATCTGAATAGTTGTTCTCCAAGAACTAGGGAAATCCAAAAACTATGAATACAAAGTCAAAAGTCTCGCGTCTCTCTCGAAAAATAACTAATAAGTATTTATACAATTAATCAAAACCTTTCCAAAATTAACACGGAAAGTACTGCCGCCACATCCTATGAGTCGTAGCATGATGCTGAAGCAGGGTTTGTTATGTAAGTTTGTTAACCTAAAGCAGGGTGAGTTTGTTAACCTGAAGTAGGGTGATATGTAAGTTCAGAAGTATGCTTTATAGTTCACTCATTTATCGAAGTATGCACCAGAGTTGGTGGCAGACCAGAGGGCTCGAGTGAGCCGATTTATACATAGAGTGGTGGACTACCTAGATAAGGATTGTAGGATCGCCATGTTGCATTGGGATATAGATTTTCCCCACATAGTGTTGCATGCTCAACAGATGTAGTCAGTGTATCAGAGGCAAAGAGAGGCCAAGAGGGCTAGGACAGACAATTATGGGATTTCTCAAGTCAGATCAAGGGGTGGATAGTTCCCGTAGTCTCACACAGGTCTATTGCTCTAGCACCATCGTCTGCCAGTACACCATTTAGATCACGAGGAATTTGAGGAGCCGGGCTTCATATTCGATAGGTTAGGGTGACATGCAAATAGAGCGCACTTTCCCAGCTTGTTCCGGGTGTGGAAAGAACCACCTAGGAAAGTGCCTAGTTGGTGTAGATGCTTGCTTCGGGTGTGGCAAACTCGGACATCGACTCAAGGATTGCCCTTCAGCCAGATCAGGGGGTGGCAGAGCTCGTATCCCAACATCTAGTTCAGTCAATCCAACAGCACGTCCCCATCAATAGGCTGCCTCAACTAGTTCAGCCAGCGGTCAGCGCCAGAACATGTTCTATGCTTTAGCATCCCACCAAGAGTAGGAGGTCTCCCCGGATGTGGTCATTGGTATGTTGCGAGTTTTCCATATTGATGTTTATGCTTTGTTAGATTCGGGGGCTACCTTGTATTTGTGACTCCTTATATTTCTAGTAGCTTTGGAGTGAGTCCCGAGACATTGTCAGAACCATTTTCAGTTTCTACTCCTGTTGGTGAGTCGGTGGTAGCTAGGCGGGTGTATAGAGGATGCCCGATCATTATATTGCATAAAGTCACCTCCGCAGTCCTTATAGAGTTAGCCATGACTGAATTTGATATTATTCTTGGCATGGATTGGTTATATGCGTGTTATGCTTCTATTAATTGTAGAACCTGTGCAGTGGAGTTTCGTTTTTCCGGTAAGTCAGTCTTGGATTGGAAAGGTAGTTCGGCCGTACCTGTAGGTCATTTCATTTCATATCTTAAGGCCAGAAAGATGATCTTTAAGGGTTGTATGTATCATCTAGTTAGGGTTAAGGATGTTGAGTCTGAAACCCCAATTATCTAGTCAATTCCGGTGGTGCGTGAGTATCCAGAAGTGTTTCTTGATGATTTACCAAGTGTTCCTCCCAAGAGAGAGATTGATTTTGTTATTGACCTTCTACCCGAGACGCAACCTATATTTATCCCTCCTTATAAGATGGCTCTACCCGAGCTAAAAGAGTTGAAGGATCAGTTGAAGGACCTGTCAGATAAGGGTTTCATTAGACCGAGCAAGTCCCCATGGGGTGCACTAGTCTTATTTGTCCGAAAGAAGGATGGTTACCTTCAGATATGCATTGACTATCGGCAACTGAACAAAGTCACCATAAAGAACAAGTATCCTATGCCCAGAATTGATGATTTATTTGACCAGCTTCAGGGTGCCAAGTGTTTCTCAAAGATAGATCTCACGTTCGGGTATCATCAACTCAGGGTTAGGGAGTGCTATATCCCGAAGACAGTCTTCAGGATGCGGTATGGTCATTATGAGTTTTTAGTTATGTCTTTTGGACTAACGAATGCCCTACAGATTTTATGGACTTGATGAATAGGGTGTTCAAGTTATACCTAGACATGTTTGTGATCATGTTCATTGATGACATCCTTATATACTCTCAGAGTGAGGAGGAGCATGCCACTCATTTGAGAGTAGTCCTTCAGACTCTCAAGGATCGTCAATTGTATGCCATGTTCAGCAAGTGCAAGTTTTGGTTGAACTCGTTGCATTTTTTGCCATGTGGTGTCAAGTGAGGGCATCAAGGTAGATTCACAGAAATTCGAGGCGGTGAAGAATTGGCCTAGACCGGTAAATCCTTCAGATATTTGGAGTTTCTTGAGTTCAGCTGGCTACTATCAAAGGTTTGTTGAGGGTTTCTCATCTATTATGGAACCTTTGACCAAATTGACTAAGAAGAAGGTGAAGTTCCAATGCTTGGAGGCTTGTGAGAAGAGCTTCCAAGAGTTGAAGACTCGATTTACTACCACACAGGTGTAGACCCTACCCGAGGGTACTGATGGTTTCGTGGTGTATTGTGATTCTTCAAGAATCAGACTCAGGTGTGTATTGATGCATCATGGGAAGGTGATAGCATATGCCTCTAGACAACTGAAAGTCCATGAGAGGAATTACCCAACACATGATCTTGAATTGGCCGCGGTGGTGTTTGCATTGAAGATATGGATACATTACTTGTATGGAGTCCATGTGGATGTGTTTACAGACCACAAGAGCTTACAATATGTGTTCATGCAGAAGGATCTTAATCTATGGCAAAGAAGGTGGTTGGAGCTACTCAAGGACTATAATATGAGTGTTCTTTACCATCTGGGTAAGGCTGATGTGGTAGAAGATACACTTAGTAGACTCTCTATGGAGAGTGTGTCCCATGTGGATGATGGGAAGGAGGAGCTGGTGAAAGATGTACATTGACTCGCAAGGTTAGGAGTTAGGTTGGTCGACTCAACCGATGACGGTGTTGTTGTCCAGAACGAATCAGAATCATCCTTTGTGACTAATGTGAAAGCTAGACAAGATAAGGACCCGATTTTTCTTAAGTTGAAGGAAGCCGTTTGAATTCAGAAGGTTGAGGTCTTCTCCCAAGGGGGAGATAGTGTGCTTCGGTACCAAGGTTGCCTATGTGTTCCAAATATTGATGATTTGAGGAGCCAGATGTTGCATGAGGCTCATGGATCAAGGTATTCTATCCATCCAGGTGCCACCAAGATGTATCGTGACTTACGGGAAATCTATTGGTGGAATGGAATGAAAAAGGATATTGCAGAATTCGTGGCCAAGTGCCCAAACTATCAACAAGTAAAGGTTGAGCATCAAAGACCGGGAGGCGTACTTCAGGATATCAACGTTCCTACTTGGAAATGGGAAAACATTTATATGGATTTCATCACAGGCTTACCTCATACGCGTCGACAATATGATTCCATTTGGGTTGTGGTAGACAGGTTGACCAAGGCTGCTCATTTTTCTATCGGTCAAAACCACAGATTTGGCGGAGGATTATGCCAAAGTATATATCCGGGAGTTAGTCCGATTGCATGGAGTACCGTTATCCATCATTTAGATAGAGGTACTCAATTTACCTCTCAGTTTTAGAGGTCATTTCAAAAAGGGCTTGGTGCTCAGGCTAAACTCAACACAGCATTTCACCCGCAAACGGATGGTCAAGCAGAGTGGAAATTCAGAGTCTCGAAGACATGTTGAGAGCATGCGTGATGGACTTTAAAGGTAGTTGGGATGATCACTTGCCCCGGATTGAGTTTTCTTACAATAACAACTATCCCTAGCATACAAATGACACCGTTCGAGGCTCTTTACTGGCGGAGATGTAGATCGCCCATCGAATGGTTTGAGGTTGGTGAGGAAGCAATGATAGGGCCATATTTGGTTCATGAGGCAATGGGGAAGGTTTAGTTGATAAGGGACAGGTTGAAAATAGCCCAGAGTCGTTAAAAGTCCTAAGCCAATGTTAGTAGGAGAGAACTTGAGTTCGAGGTGGATAATTAGGTGTTCTTGAAGGTATATCCCATGAAGGGAGTGATGTGGTTTGGAAAGAAAGAAAAACTTAGTCCCCTCTATGTTGGCCCCTACTAGATTGTGAGAAGAGTTGGCAATGTGGAGTATGAATTGGAGTTTCCCTCAGAGTTATTTTTTGTGCATCCTGTGTTTCATGTATTGTTCTTAAGAGTGTTTGGGTGATCCAGCCCTAGTTTTCCCGGTGGAAATATTTGATCGTCAGGTTCGGAGGCTAAGGAACTAGGAAGTAGCTTAAGTTAAAGTGTTATGGAGGAATCGGCATGTGGAAAGAGCTATGTAGGAAGCCGAAGCGGATATGGTGGCTAAATACCCACATTTATTCTCTAGCGGCTCAGTTCTGACTTGAGGTATCAGGTTTGCCCTAAAAGCTCTATTTAGTTTTCACGTTTAGTTCATGTGTTCAAGTTTCTCTTATGTATATGAATGTGTATGTGAATCATGAAATCAGATCGACTATGTGGTTTGAATCGAAGATAGTCATTCCGTTAGTTTTCGATTTAAATGATTAGTATTTGGGTGTAACGATTGCATGTCTTTGTTTTCTGCTTGTTTCCTACATTCAAGGAAGGATGTTCCCAAGGGGGAGATATTGTAATACCTCAAAAGTGTTTAAGATTAGACCCAGAATCAAAAATGGAAGTTGGCTGAAAACTTGGAAAAGTTGTACAGGACGGAGGACCCAACGGATCATTGGTCCAACCAACAACACGTTGGATCCAGTTGTGGGATGTGAAAGTCTAGTGGCAGTGTAAGTAATGGGTGATGTAATGACTCGTTGCTTGGAACAGCGAGTCATTGCTTGTAATCGTGGGTGGTACTGGACCTTGGCAGTTGGGGATATAACGGGTCATTGATGTCGCCCAAATTACACCTCGCAATTGAGATATAAAGCGGTCGATGTTAAATAGAGAAACTAATGAAGGTTGAGGTCGATCCCACAGGGAATATAGGAAGAACTTGAGTTAATGCGAATGGCTATTACTATCAGTTACTTATTTCCTATGGGGGAAAGAAATAAACTACTAAATAAGAGTAAAAACTACTAAATGCTTAAGTCAAATTCAGTTTATATTCAATCAACAACTTGACTAGGATTGTGTTCCCCAAGACTTCATAACTACAAGGCTTTTACACTAGTGATCTATTCCGGTGTTTAACATGTAATATAGGTAAGTTAGGTTCACCTAAATGGTTGGTCCCCTATCTAGATGATTATCACCACGCAACTTGGTCCGTACATTGTATGCTTAATTAACCCTTACCCTTAATATCGGATTAGCTATCCCCGGACAAGTTCAAGATATTAGATGAGGGTTGATAGCCTCAAATCTCCGTTGTTGATCCTTTTTCCCATTTAATACCTCCTTGATCGGGTAAGTAAGAATAAGGCGAGTTCTAACATTTGCAACCGTTAAGAAATAATTAAAACGAAGGGAAAAACAATACATGCATTAAACCCCGTTCAAGAATCACTATGTTTTTAACCTATGTGTGTTAATTCATCTTGGTTCCCACAACCCTAATTATAGGTTTAGCTAGTCATGGTTGAATAATCACAATCACAAAATATTGAATAAATCATAATTGCAAGTTACAAATTATTGTAGAAGAAAGCCAAGTAAATTGAATAAAACTCCAAACTTGATGAATAAATTCGAATGTTGCTTTTGATCCTCAAAATCAAGAACAAAATTGTACACTTTGTTTCTTTAACTAATAATAAGAGTACACAACACCAAAATATACATGACAAATAGTAATAATAAATTGTCCATCGAAAATAAACCTAAACAATGTATTTATAGTTCCTAAGAAACCTTTTCCTAATTAAAACTAGAACCCAAGTCGTTAGTGGTCATGGGCTATGTAACGACTCGTTAAGTCCCCTGGCGAGTCGTGATCAATGAATTTCAGGCGCCCTCAGTGTTAAGTCCAGTCGTGGCAACGGGTCACCTAACGACTCATTGTTACTATGCACGAGTCGTTAGGCCCATCGCGGTCTACATTATTCAAATCTCTAGTGAATCCTGCGATTGGTTATAATGATCTCCCAATGAGTCGTATAGTCTACTAATGACTCGTTATGTGATCCATTATCTCCACTGGTCACTTCTTCCTCTCCCAGTCTTCACGACTGGCTTCACAACTCGTTACCAGATGTAACGAGTCGTGCCTTCAACCCATTAAGTACACTGTTCCTTCATCTTGAAAATTCAATATTTTCCCATGAACTCAACAACGAGTCTTGCTAAGTTCCAACGACTTGTGAAGTGCCTAGCAACCTCCTGTTCAGTTGTTTTCAGCATTTATTTGCCCGTTTCACTTACGAACCTATTTTCCTACAACATTAAGCACAAAATGCATCATACCTATATAAACATACCCGGAATGTGCATATTTTCTTGGTTTAAAGTGTCGAATGTGCCGTAAAATCATGACACATCAACACCCTCAACTTAGAACTTTTGCATGTCCTTAGGCAAAAACAAAAATAAAATAAAGCAAACTACTTCGACGCTTCAATCGAAAGAACTCTGGAAAACTTACGACAATCACATTTATTCATGAAATCAAATTTTCTAACCCCTCCTTCATCATACCAACTCAAATCACTATACATATGCAAAATTTCCAACCATGACATAAGGGAATCAAAACATGGAAAAGCACTGTCATTTGCAACCACACACATAAATCTATAACACTGACCCAGACAATTCGCAGACGATTTTGTTGACCAAATGTTCTTACCTCAAAGAAGTACCACGCTCATGCATGTGTATACGAGTATTTCAATGTATTTCTCTTGGGACTTGGTAAGATCCACTCGCTCTCACAAAGAAATTCTAACTGTGTGCATTCAATGTCATAGAATTTCCTTTACTTTCAATACCTCGATTTTCAGAAAAGCAACCAATATCACGATAGCACTTTTTTTAAGCTTGTAATGTAGGCTCAGTTTCGGGTATGGTAAATGTGGAATTAGTAGCTTAACCCTCCTTGACACTACACACGTCCTGACTCCACTTTTAACCTTTTTTCCTATTTTCTCCCCTTTTTCCTTTACTTGCTTCTTCTTTTATTTTCATTTGTAACTACGGGTACCGTTCTTCTTCCTTCAAGCATTCATTGATGTCACATTTTTTTTCTTTTCTTTTCTTGCTCTTTGACAACAAATTTTATTTCTTTCTTTTCTTTTTCATTATCCATATGCACCCGTTCTTTCCTTTTTATTACCCCATTTTTTTCATTCCACCCTACTCTTCTTAATCACCCCTATAATAGCCACCCTAAACTTAGGCGATTTTTCTAAGTTGAGGTTCACAGTGTCAAAGGAGGGACCAGTGGCAAAACAGGTTCATTCTTAATCAAAGAAGAAAGGTGTATTGGTGTAAACAAAAATAAAGGTCGGTTTAAGGTCAAACATTCAGATCCATGGATATTTATTCTCTTTTGGTAGGTCTTTTAAGGCTAAAGTGAGCCTTGGGCTCATAAATCCAAAAACGACCTATGATCCTTTCCTAGTTTTCTATCCTCTATCTCGGTATGACTGGCCAGGCAAGTTCTAGATTGACACACACATCCGAATTTAGCTATCAAACCTCACTCACACACAGCACAGGTCAACATCATCACTTCTACTAACTGCTAGTTCAGGTACAACCATACAATGGTAAATATGTCCATAGTTTCAATGCCATGTAAAGATTCACAAAGGTCATACAACATACACATAGAAAAATTTAGGAGGGGTATTAAATTATCAATTCAACAAAAATCAACAATTTAAGATCTTGATAGCCTTCAGTTCACCTAACTTTCTTCCGACTGACACAGACAAACACAAAAAACATAAAACCCTAAACATGCTGGTTCTACTAGATATGGAACACCTGATGGAAAAGATATCCGGCAAGAAAAACCCTCGGGTTATGTTCAACAAAAATACATAAAATGCTCAGGTATCCCTCCACACCCCCATCAAGAAAAGCATACGTAGTACTCGATGCATATACATATAAAATAGAATTAAGGAAATAGGGAACATAACTGTGCGACCTA
This sequence comes from Datura wrightii, assembly GCA_035772735.1. Lineage (NCBI taxonomy): Eukaryota > Viridiplantae > Streptophyta > Magnoliopsida > Solanales > Solanaceae > Datura > Datura wrightii. The sequence continues at coordinate 23,998,149 of JASDFA010000018.1, forward strand.
GGTGTCAGCTACCTGGTTGGTGGAGGGTGTAACTACTCCTCCAATATCCTCTCCAATATTACCGGGTTGACCCGGTGCATTTTCAGAACCAAAGGAGCTCGTCCCTTCACTATGAGCTCTCGCTGCCTCAATTTCGGCTCTCTATCGAGCCTCCTCTATCGATATATACAGTGCTCTCTCAATCTCACTCCACTCTCGCTTTTGCTGATGGAGCAGAGAATCATCATCTTCAAAGATTGCCTCCTCACGAGGCCTTTTGCCTTTATCTTGTGCCACCGGCTCCTCAGAAATCAAATTGAACACCGGCGACAACTCTTCTTGACTGTCATCATCTATCATGGGAAGCACCGGTGGAGGTATTTTAGCTACCTGTCGTGAGGCTGTTCGGTGCTATTTCGATTGGTATTATATATTATAAACCGACACGCAAGTGCACGTGGTCAAACAAGTAATAAAGTGGCTAAGTAAGCCAAGTATCGATCCAAGGAGGCTCAGGGTATGTAAAAATTGCCTAAGTATACTATATTTTTATCTTACTACTAACTATGCTAACAACAACGTAACCAACAGTTAATTGAGTTTTTGTTTATAAAATATATACTAAAACTATTAACAATTATTTACTATGAATTTAAACTATGGATATGAGCATGCCAAGGTTAAGAACAAGTAATGAATTCGATTGTAATAATAATTCGGTTAATCTCTTCCTCATGTTGCTAGCCAAGAAAAGTAGCCTAGAAATTAAAACTCTCGTATTTAATTTCACTTAAGAATCATAAACCATTCGTCTACATTTCTGTGATCAAATGCAATTTACGACCTAGCAATACAATTCCGATTCCTAAATTGACTAATACGGCTTTCAAGTATATTTCTATTAGGAAAGCACATCAAAACCCAATTTTCCCAAATCAAGTTAAGAACAATACCCTATTAATTCACAACTTTCCAATTTCTTGCTCTCTCGAGTGAAATTGGACTTTTTAGATGTACATTAATGTTGGCCAAGCACTAATGCAGTAAGAACAAGAATTAATAGAACAACATGAAAGAAGAAGAAGAAAACCATATAATTTACAATCAAAATTCACTACACATGTTCAAAACCTTAGCAAGGAAGAGAATTAGCCACTCATTTGTGGATTAATCATCCTAAAACAAGTGTAAATCATACATACAATTGATTGAAAGAAGAAAGGAAGAGAAGAAATCTCTTAGCTTTTTCGTCCCTTAACTGCTGCTAACCCACGCCCTTGCTCCACCAAGTCTGAACTCAAACTGAACTAAACTAATTAAAATAAACCTAAGTGTGCTATTTATACTAGTGGGAAATTTTTCCCGGAATAACAAGCAACGTGTCACGGAGGTCAACGCGGAGCCTTGCCTCTGTGACACGGCGTGGACGCGGACCTTCACTGGAAATCCAAGGTCCGGTAAATTAGCCTCAACGTGGCACTGAGGCCAACGCGGAGGCCTATCTCCGTGCCACGGAGCTGTCGCGAGGCTTCACTGGAATTTGTCCATTAATTCCCTCTCCAGGCAGTGTCCCTCCGCGATGGTAGCGTGGCACGGCGCCATCGCGGAGCCCTTATATTCTGCACATTCCAATGTCGTCTCCATGCTCGCATCCAAGTCCAACTCCGATATAGTTCCAACATGCATTTTAGCTCCTAAAAATCATATTTTCCTGCAAAACAAATGCTAATCATGTTGGTTAGTATAAATTCACATTTTATTACCAATTACATGAGAATATATACATATTGCACACTAACAAGGCGAAAATAATACGTTTTAGTATCACTTGGGCATATAAATCTGCCCAAGATCACTTACCCCACACTTAAATCCTTGTTCGTCCTCGAACAACACATACACAACTCATGCAAATTACATCCCAACCTTCGTCACTATGGTGCGACAATTTACGCTACGGTCATACCGATTATTCAATTTTTTTGCAAATCATCACGAAAACATGCTTGGTCTTACAATACAATGACCTTTAATACATCAAGACTTCCTAGACTTTAAGAATTGATTCTTGATATCGGCAAACTCATGCAAATCAGCTAATCAAGAAATCCGACACGAAAATCAATCTTTCATCAAGCATGTGCCCTCACAACTCAAGAGAATCTTCCCCTTTTTGTTCATGCAACACAAAAACATGAAAGTAGGGGCATATAAAAATTAATTTCACTCTCTCTCCCAAAAGAATTCACATGCATCATGTCATGACCCATAGGCTTGCCCTTAGTGTATTACTCCACTAATATAAAGAAATGCAATATAGGATCACGTAGGACTTTAATGGGTTGTAACGGGGATATGGATCTAGTATATATATTGGATTAGCCAATAATAGTCGCTAGCATCCTTAAGTGCCTTTTCAACACATTCCCATCGACTCATGGACATTGTTCCTCTCTTTCCTCTTTTTCTCCCCTTCATGCTGGTTTACTTTCGTACTGCCCATTTCATCAAACACACTTGACACAAAACAAAGGGTTTTCATGTACCCTCAATATCATTTAATTACAACACGTGCCTCTTCAACATCATCTTTTCTTTCCTCACTCTGCTTTTCTTTTTCTTTTCACTCTTTTCACTCTTTGACACTTTGGGAAACATTTTCTTTTCTTTGTAAGCGCTTAAGAGTTTCGTATAGACTTTAAGGCTAATGAAAAGAAGGAATAAAGCTTAGTTTATACAATTTTGGACAAAAGAAAGAAAGAAATCGGCTAAAGGCTCAACGGGCTGACTAGGGTATACAACATATAAAAAGGTAGAATTTGACAAGAAAAAAAATGGAAACTATTGGTTAAAAACAAAGAAATGCCTACATCCTTTCCAACACTACACTTCCTTCATTTCGTTTTGTATACACACCAGGCAAGTTCTAGACAATTCACAATGGCATGGAATACCAAAACCTCACTTCACACTTCATGCACATGCTCGAATCAAGATGCATTCACATACTCTCTAATTAGCCAATCTCATGAATTCAAAATTAAGCCTCAATCATACTGAATCAAATTCTACAGGCTAGGTAACTCAACATATTTACAAAATTGCATGCTTTCAAACGAATCATTTCCACATTTTGAACATCATTTACAACACGCAACGAAATTTTTGCAACCATAAAGCAACTACAGTTCATTGATGCAATCCACCAAAGAATAATTAAAAACAAATTAAAATCCTACTCATACCGACTACATTTCCCTTAAGACGGTCGTCATCCATCCATCATAGGGAACGGTCACTAACTATGACATTCGGTTCAACGGGACTATTCTCAGTAAAAGAACCGAAAACAAACTCCGAGAAACCCAAAAAAATAAAAACCAAAAAATTTTGCAACACATCGATCATTTCGATAGAAAGAAAATGTTTACAAGTGCAAAATATTCTCGAAAATTTTTGAAAAATATCGATCATATCGATAGAAAAAAAAATATTTACACAATATTTACACTGGCAACCATAACTTTTCATACCACACATCATTAACCACACAAACAAATATATACACATACACCACAAATCAGTTCATAACAGGGAAAGCACAAACATACATACAAACCAAGGAAAAACATACAGCAAATTAGAGCCCAAGTTCCAGCACCTAGCTACTCCCCACCCCACACTTAAATCGAACACTGTCCCCAGTGTTCACAAAAATTACAAAACACAATTTCGGGTGGTGGAACTCCCTGATCAGTCGAAATATTCGACTTCTTCATCGGGTGCTGCTGCCTCGTCGCCCATATCTGAGTCAGCTCCATCGTCATCATCGGACTCCACATCGGAGTCCTCACGACGTGTCTCCTCCTCAGTAGGGACATCGTCATCCGTCCGCTCCACAAAGGCTGGTCCCACTCGGCATAAGGCTCTGGCATTCTCGCCAAATGGGTAATCCAGCTCCAGCTGCCATAATTCTTTCTCGGTGGCTGGTCTCCCACCAATCCGTAGCTGAAGCATCTACATGCCGAACATACGTGCCATGTACTGATTGTCACGAGCATGTCGCTCGCCCAAAGTCAGCACTGGCCCGTGTGTGGTGTCGGGGGCCTTAGTTTTTGTCACATCGAGGGCCCTCCGCTCCAACTGCAGAATATAGTCCAAAGCCTCTTCCTCAATGTCAAGGCCTCGGAAGAAGGTGGTGATGAGTCCGCCAAACCCGTAGCTGTGGCCCTGGTGCAGTCTGGCTCTCTTCATAGAGGATATAATGACCGCCCCAACATTAATCTCAAGCCCTTTCATAAGGGCATACTCCAAGCAGACACGGTCCCGGGTCACATCCGTCATATAAACTCCCGGGATCAAGCACGAACACACAATCTTCAGCCATATTCTGGCCTCCCTGGTCATCTGCGAATAAGGCAGAGTATGGTGGTAACCCCTCTCCTTATGTCTACTCCATCGGGCGGTGGATCGAGCCCCACATAACGTACGTCTGATGTCGGCGTACGGTGGGGTGATGTTTAGCTGGCGGAGAACGTGGGCGTCTGTGTCCCGCGCTCCAACGATGGCATTAAATTGGTGGGGTTCCAGAGTGACAATCTGCCCTCTGATTTTTATTGTGTGGCTTCTGATGGCCGGGTTCCAATTTGCGTAGAACTCTCCGACCAAATGAAGGTTGCACTCCTTGGGCTCCTGAAAGATAAAGCTGAGCCCAGCTGCCTCAATTCTCTGCACAATACGTGGGAACTCCTGTGCAAGTGGTTCCCATGCAATATGTTCCTCGGGGAAGTACTTGTTTTCTTTATGTTTCACGTACCACTTCTTCCCTTCATCGGTTACCCATCTTGTTCCGTATTGGCGGCGTTGGCCGCGCGGAACAGCTGGTGCAGCTGGGACTGCAGTGCCCAACCTCAATCTTTTCCGTCCGGTGCCTGAGGTAGAAGCAACCTTGCCCTTGTCCTGTCGACTTGCCATTGTACCTGTCAATATACATAAACAAGCACAAAGTTAAGCTAAATACAAGTTAACTTAGGCTAAGGTCGGGTTAAACTAAGTTTTACCCCACACTTAGTCCTTAACTATATTTACAATACTTCAGCAAGGATTACTCTATTTACAACCCCCAAACACAACGACTATACAATTTATGCTTAGTGCGTCACGAAAATTTCGACAGCATAACACTTAGCATACTACTCAGACTTCATATAGCTAATCCCAATCCTACTATCGCTAACAATTCAACCATCGCACAAGCAATAAGAACAAAAACTAAAAACAACGATAAAAACATTCTATATACAAATGAATCCAATTAATCAAACCAATTTACACAATTTTTGCATTTTCCCCAACAATTCGAGAATTCGTCTTCCCACAACATTCACACAATATTTACCTCGACTTATCTCAATTTACAACCACACCCCAGCATCGAATTCATCAAATTATCAAGTTGCCCAAGTCAAATTCAACAACCCAAGCCCTAGAATACAATTCTACAATCAAATTTGAATTATTCACATAATCGACAAGTTCAAATGCTAATTACAACAATCCGAACATAATCAATCACAACATAATTCAACATCATGTTTAATTGTTACTTGGGGTGATATATTTCACCTCACATGCTCAAATTCAACTAAAATCGCCAAAAACTTGAGAGAAACGATGAAAACATACCTTTTAGTTGAAGAACCGAAGAAATTTGACGTTTTCCTTGCCTATTAGCGTGGCACGTTGGTTGGGGAGGGGGAATTGGGTGTTTTGGTCGTAGAGGAGGAGAGAAATGGGGAGAAAATAGGCAAAATCGGGGTTAATTTAAAGAAAAACACGCGGGTCACCCGGCAACCCGGTGTGACCCGGCACTGAATAAAGGGCAACGTGTCACGGAGGGTAACGCGGAGCCCTTCCTCCATGACACGGAGCAAACGCGTTGGCTCTCTGGAAATTTTTAAAAAATCTGATTTTGCCTTCAACGTGTCACGGAGGGTAACGCGGAGCCACTCCTCCGTGACACGGAGCCAACGCCCTAGTGCACTGTTTCTTCAATAAAAATTATTTTCATACCTTGCCTTATTTTTCCCGCTTCCATGCATATTTTTCTCCGTTAGACCTGAAAATCACCTCACTAAACGAAATTGGTTAGATTAATAGATTTTCCTAACTACCATGAAAAAAATACTAACTAAAACGAAAAATTTGTACAAAATCAAGAAAAAAGAAAAATGAAAAATAAAAAATACAAATTATGTACACTATACTAAAAGAAGAAAAATAGAATACTTTTCTTTTCACGGGTTGCCTCCCGTGCAACACCTGGTTTACCGTCGCGGCTCGACGTCCATCTTTCTCAATTATCTACTAGGGTGAGGGACGATTTTTCACGATCCTTGTCCTCCCCCCAGTAGTGCTCAACCTCATCTGGTAGCCTTCCTGTTAACTCTCGGGAATCATTCATTATATTAGCATTCCAATGATCAATCACATTGATCATCGAGAGTTCCTCATTTACAATCGGGAGTTTGGGTGCTTTGTACACGTCAAACACTTATATCTTGTCATGTGCCCGCATTGTAAGTTGACCCACAGCTACATCAATTAATGCTTTTCCAGTTGCCAAAAAGGGACGTCCCAAAATAAATGGGACTTCAGCATCTAGTTCAAAGTCCAGAACAATAAAATCGACCGAACAAATGAGGGAGCCCACTTGCACTTACACATCCTCAACAATACCATCCGGTTTAGCTAAGGACCTGTCCGCTAGCTGCAAGATTACTGTGGTAGGTCTAGGACTCCCTAGACCTAACTTTCTGAATACCGAAGATGGCATCAGATTTATACTTGCCCCTAAGTTGCATAATCCACAAGCTCGGATACTTTGCCCAATAGTCAGCTGGATAGTAAAACTTCCAGGGTCTTTCAGTTTCGTGGGCAGTCTATTCTGAATCCAGGAAGTGCATTCCTCCGTTAAAGCCACCGTGGCATACTCAGTCAAACGACTTTTGTTAGCCACGATGTCTTTAATATATTTTGCATACTTTGGCACTCCCTGCAAGACATCAACAAGAGGTAAGTTAACATGTACCTGTTTAAGCACCTCCATAAATTTCTTGAAACACGCCTCCTCCTTGTGTTTCTTAAGTCGTTGAGGGAACGGGGGTGGAGGCCTTTCTGATTCTGCTTCTTTAGTCTTCCCCCTATCAGAACTTTGTTCCTCCTCAACATCTGCCGCTCCTGACTTTTGAGGCGGTCTTTTCGGTTCCACCTCCTTCAACTGTAAGCCACTCCTCGTGGTCACCGCATTTACCTGCTTCGAATTTGGATCCGTGTCGCTAGGTAGTCCTCCTCTGGGTCTTGTATTTTGGGCACTAGCAAATTGCCCAAACTGATATTCAAGAGCCTTGGTCACCAATTGATTGTTCTTCACTTCAGCTGCCAATTTAACATAGTCAGCCTGCAATTGTGCCTGATTAGCGATCATGGTCTTGAACATCTCCTCAATGGTCGATGATGGTGGTGGTGGAGGGGCATTGTGATTTCTGAATTGAGCTTGATAGTTTTGTTGCCCTCCTTGATTTCTCTGCATACCCTGACCAGAACCTTGGCCTTGTTGGTTGTTGCTACCCCACGAAAAATTTGGATGGTTCCTCCAATTCGAGTTGTAGCCACTACCAAACTGCTGCTGATTTCTCTGTGCATTGCCCACAAAGTTAACAGAATCAGGATTTACACCACAGCATTCAGCTGAATGCTCACTACTACCATACACTTCACACCACATCTGTTGGACTGCATTGACCGAAGCTGAAGGCTGGTTCAAGTTCATATTACTGAAGTGATTATTTAACTGATTTTGCAAGGCAGCTATCTGTCCGGCTGGTTCGGTATGTGTTAAAAACCGACACGCAAGTGTACGTGGTCAAACAAGTAATAAAGTGGCTAAGTAGCCAAGTATCGATCCAAGGAGGCTGCTCTGGATATGCAAAATTTCCTAGTTCACTATATTTCAATTCTATTTCTAACTATGCTAACAACTATCCAATCAAGAATTTAGGGAGTTTTGTTTCTAAACTAATTATATACTAAACTTAACAACTATTATTTACGTGGAATTCAGACAATGGATATGCTCATGCCAAGGTTAAGAACGATTAATGAAGTTGATAATTATGATAATTTGGTCATCCTCTTCTTCATATTGCTAGTCAAGAACGTTTGCCTAGAAATTAAAACTTCCGTATTTAATTTCACTTTAGAATCATAAACCATTCGTCTACATTTCTGTGATCAAATGAAATTCATGACCTAACACTACAATTCCGGTTCCTAAATTGACTAATACGGCTTTCAAGTATATTTCTATCAAGAAAGCACATCAAAACCCAATTTTCCCAAATCAAGTTAAGAACAATACCCTATTAATTCACAACTTTCCAATTTCATGCTCTCTCGAGTGAAATTGGACTTTTTAGATATACATTAATGGTGGCCAATCAAGAATGTACTAAGCACAAGAATTAATAGAACAATATGCAAGAAGAAGAAGAAACCATATCAATTATTACCAATAATCATTACACAAGTTCAAAACCTCAGCAAGAAAGGAATTAGCCACTCATTCTTGGATTAATCGTCCTAGAATGAGTGTAAATCATGCATACAATTGAAGGAAAAGAAGAAGGGAAGAGAAGAAAACTCTTATCTTTTCTATTCTTCAACTGCCACAAAACCACGTTCCTCTCTCCACTCCTGAACTCTGCTAAAAACTAGAACTAAAAGAAGACCTCCCTTAAAAATAACCTAAGTGTGCTATTTATACTAGTGGGAAATTTTTCCCGGAATAACAAGCAACGTGTCACGGAGGCCAACGCGGAGCACTGCCTCCGTGACATGGCGTGGACGCGGACCCTCTCTGGAAATTGCAGGGTCCGGATAATTGGTCTCAACGTGGCACGGAGGCCATCGCGGAGGCCTATCTCCGTGCCACGGAACTGACGCGCAGGCACACTGGAAATTGCCTAATTACTTCCTGCCCAGGCAGTGTGCTACCGCGATGGCAGCGTGGCACGGCTCCATCGCGGAGCCAGTGTAAAATGTGCCATCCAAGGTCTTTTCCACGCTCGCATCCAAGTCCAACTCCGACATAGTTCCAACACGCATTTTAGCTCCTAAAAATCACATTATCCTGCAAAACAAATGCTAATCATGTTGGTTAGTATAAATTCGCATTTTATTACCAAATACATGATATTATATACACATTGCACAACAAACAAGGTAAAAATGATACGTTTGAGTATCACTTGGGCATATAAATCTGCCCAAGATCACTTACCCCACACTTAAATCCTTGTTCGTCCTCGAACAACACATACACAACTTATGCAAATTACATCCCAACCTTCGTCACTATGGTGCAACATTTTACGCTACGGTCATACCGATTATTCAATTCTTGCAAATCATCAAGAAAACATGCTTGGTCGTACAAGACAATGACCTTAATACATCGAGGCTTCCTAAACTTTTAAGAATTGATTCTTGATATCGGCAAACTCATGCAAATCAACTAATCAAGAAATCCGACACGAAAATCAATCTTTCATCAAGCATGTACCCTCACAACTCGAGAGAAACTTCCCCTTTTATGTTCGTGCAGCACACAAACATGCAAGTAGGGGCATATAAAAATTAATTTCACTCTCTCTCCCAAAAGAATTCGCATGCATCATGTCATGACCCATAGGCTTGCCCTTAGTGTATTACTCCACTAATATAAAGAAATGCAATGTAGGATCAAATAGGACTTTTAATGGGTTGTAACTGGGCCATGGATCTAGTATATATATATTGGATTAGCCAATAATAGTCGCTAGCATCCTTAAGCGCCTTTTCAACTCATTCCCATCGACTCATGGACATTGTTCCTCTCTTTTCTCTTTTTCTCCCATTCATGCTGGTTTACTTTCATACAACCCATTTCATCAGGCACACTTGACACAAAATAGAGGGTTTTCATGTACCCTCACTATCATTTAATTACAACTAGTGCCTCTTCAACATCATCTTTTCTTTCCTCACTTTGCTTTTCTTTTCTTTTCACTCTTTTCACTCTTTAACACTTTGGGAAACATTTTCTGTTCTTTGTAAGCGCTTAAGAGCTTCTTATAGACTTTAAGGCTAATGAAAAGAAGGAATAAAGCTTAGTTCATACAATTTTGGACAAAAGAAAGAAATCGGCTAAAGGCTCAACGGGCTGACTAGGGTACACAACATATAAAAAGGTAGAATTTGACAAGAAAAAAATGGAAACTAACGGTTAAAACAAAGAAATGCCTACATCCTTTCCGACACTACACCTCCTTCATTTCGTTTTGTATACACGCCAGGCAAGTTCTAGACAATTCACAATGACATGGAATAGCAAAACCTCACTCACACTTCATGCACATGCTCGAATCAAGATGCATTCACAGACTCTTTAATTAGTCAATTACATGAATTCAAGATTAAGCCTCAATCATAATGAACCAAATTCTATAGCCTAGGTAACTCAACATATTTACAAAATTGCATGCTTTCAAACGAATCATTTTCACGTTTTGAACATTAATTAGAACACGCAATGAAATTTTAGCAACCATAAGCAACTACAGTTTATTGATGCAATCCACCAAAGAAACTAAAAACAAAACATCTACTCCTATCGACTACATTTCCCTTAAGACGGTCGTCATCCATCCATCATAGGGAATGGTCACTAACTATGACATCGGTTCAATGGGACTATTCTCGGTAAAAGAACCGAAAACAAACTCCGAGAAACCCAAAATTAAAACTTCAAAATTTTTGCAACACATCGATCATTTCGATAGAAAATATTTGCAAACTATGTTGATAAATGCAAAATCTTTTCGCAAAAATTTTGAAAAATATCGATCATATCGATAGAGAGAAAAAGAAGAAAAAAAAAATATTTATAAAATTTACAAAATATTTACAAGTGCAACCATATCTTTCAAAACACACATCATTAGCCACAACACAAATATATACATATACATCACAAATCATTTCACAACAACAGGGAAAACACAGGCATACATAACGTCAACGAAGAATTATACAGCAAGTTTAGAGCCTATGACCCAACACCTAACTACTCCCCACCCCACACTTAAATCGAACACTGTCCCCAGTGTTCACAAAAATACAAAGCACAAAATTTTGGGTGGTGGAACTCCCTGCTTAGTCGAAATATTCGACTTCCTCATCCGGTGCTGCGGCCTCGTCGCCCATATCTGAATCAGCTCCATCGCCGTCATCGGACTCTACATCAGAGTCCTTACGACGTGTCTCCTCATCAGTAGGGACGTCGTCGTCAGTCGGCTCCACAAAGGCTGGCCCCACCTTGCATAAAGCTCTGGCGTTCTCGCCGAAGGGGTAGTCCAGCTCCAGCTGCCATAATTCATCCTCGGTGGCTGGTCTCCCACCTATCCGTAGCTGCAGCATCTGCATACCGAACATACGGGCCATATACTGGTTGTCACGAGCATGTCGCTCGCCCAGAGTCAGCACAGGTCCGTGTGTAGTGTCGGGGGCCTTGGTTTTTGTCACATCAAGGGCCCTCCGCTCCAACTGCGGAATGTAATCCAAAGCTTCTTCCTCGATGTCAAGGCCTCGGAGGAAGGTGGTGATGAGTCCGCCAAACCCGTATCTGTGGCCCTGGTGTAGTCTGGCTCTCTTCATGGCGGATATTATAACCGCCCCCACATTAATCTCAAGCCCTTTCATAAGGGCATACACCAGGCAGACACGGTCCCGGGTCACGTCTGTCATATGCACTCCCGGGATCAAACACGAACATACTATTTTTAGCCAGATTCTGGCCTCCCTGTTCATCTGCGAATAAGGCAGAGTCTGGTGGTAACCCCTCTCTTTGTGTCTCCTCCATCGGGCTGTGGATCGGGCCCCACACAATGTACGTCTGATGTCGGCTTACGGTGGGGTGATATTGAGCTGGCGGAGAACGTGGGCGTCTGTGTCCCGCGCTCCAACGATGGCATTCAGCTGCTGGGGTTCCAGAGTGACAATCTGCCCTCTGATTTTAATAGTATGGCTCCTGATGGCCGGGTTCCAGTTGGCGTAGAATTCCCGGACCAAGTGAAGGTTGCACTCCTTGGGCTCCTGAAAAATAAAACTGAGCCTAGCTGCCTCAATCCTCTGCACCATGCGAGGGAACTCCTGTGCAAGTGGTTCCCTTGCAATATATTCCTCTGGGAAGTATTTGCTTTCCTTGTGCTTATTATACCATTTCTTCCCTTCGTCGGTGACCCATCGTGTTCCGTATCGGCGGTGTTGACCGCGTGGAACAGCAGGTGCAGCTGGGACAGCAGTGCCCAGTCTCATTCTGTTTCTGCCGGTGCCTGAGGTTGAGGCACCCTTGCCTTTATCTTGTCGGCTAGCCATTGTACCTGTCAATTTACACAGACAAGCACAATATTAAGCTAAAAACTTGTTAGCTTCGGCTAAGGTCGGGTTAAACAAAATTTACCCCACACTTAGTCTTTAACAAAATTTAAACATTTTAGCAAGGATAACTCTATTTACACCCCCAAACACAATCAACTATAAACATGTTGCTTAGTGCGTTCACAAAATTTCGACAGCATAACGGCTAGCGAACTACTCAGACTTCATACAGCTAACCCAATCCTCCTATCGACAGCTATTCACCCACAACACTTAGCAACAATAACCACAACAGAAATAAGAACAACAATACAAACCTATTATATACAACTAATCTAAGCAATTCAACCAATTCACATATTATGCACTTCCCCACAGAAATTTGAGAATTAGTCGTCTTTCCACAATTAAACAATAGTTACCACGACTTATCTCAACTACTAAACACACCCAGGCACCAATTTCATCAAACTATCAAGTTACCCACGTTCAACTCCAACAACCCAAGCCCTAGAACTCAATTCGACAATCAATATTGAATTATTCAATCAATCGATAAGTTCAAACGTCAACTACAATAATCCGAACATAATCAATCACAAAATAATTCACATCATGTTTAATTTTTTTTTACCTAGGGTGATATATCTCACCTCACATGCTCAAAAGTGACAAAACTCGCTAGAAATTTGAGATAGAAGATGAAAACATACCTTGGATTTGAAGAACCGAAAAAAACTTGACGTTTTCCTTACCTATCAACGTGGCACGGAGCTTGGGGGTAGGGGAATGGGTGTTTGGTCGCGGAGGGTAGAAGGAATGGGGAAATTTGGGCGAAAATCGGGGGTTTATTTAAAAGAAACACGCGGGTCACCCGGAAACCCGGTGTGACCCGGCACTGGAATAAGGGCAACGTGTCACGGAGGGTAACGCGGAGCCCCTCCTCCGTGACACGGAGCCAACGCGTTGGCTTACTGGAATTTTAAAAAATTCCAGATTCGCCTTCAACGTGTCACGGAGGTCAACGCGGAGTATTGCCTCCATGACACGGCGCCAACGCGCCAGTGCTCTGTTTCACCATCAAATTTTATTTTTCATACCTCGCCTCGTTTCCTCGATTCCAAGTATTTTTCCTCCGGTATACCTGAAAATCACCTCACTAAACAAAAATTGGTTAAATTCATAGATTCCCTACTAAAAAAATAAATAAAATAAAAATTACTAATTTAAAATGCAAATCTAAGCCTAGTCAAGAAAAAGGAAAGAAAATAGAATAAATGAAAAACTTTACACTAAGGAAAGAAAAAAATATTTTTCACGGGTTGCCTCCCGTGCAGCGCCTGGTTTAACGTCGCGGCTCGAAAACCTTTATGCTCACGTGTCTACTAGGGAGATGGACGATTTGTCCCGATCATGGTCATCTCCCCAGTAGTGCTTGCATCTTTGCCCATTTACCAAGAACGTAGCACTCCTGTCTTCTTGCCACAGTTCTACCGCCCCATGAGGGGTCATTCTCACTACTTCAAACGGTCCAGACCATTTAGACCTCAGCTTACCAGGAAACAATTTCAATCTTGAATTAAAAAGCAAAACTTTCTGTCCTGGTTCGAAAATGCGATGCACCACATGCTTGTTGTGCCATCTTTTGGTTCTTTCCTTGTAGTACTTCGCACTTTCATAGGCATGCCAGCGGAATTCGTCAAGCTCGCTGAGCTGCATCAATCTCTTTTTACCCGCCAGCTCTAAGTCCATATTTAGCTTTCTGACAGCCCAGAAAGCTCGATGCTCAAGTTCAACCGGGAGATGACATGCTTTGCCATAGACCAATCGGTATGGTGACGTTCCGATCGGTGTCTTATAAGCTATTCGGTAGGCCCACAACGCATCATCAAGTTTACCAGACCAATCATTCCGTTGTGTGTTCACCGTTTTCTGAAGAATCTGTTTTACCTCCCTATTTGACACCTCTACTTGCCCACTAGTTTGAGGGTGGTATGCCGTGGCCACCTTATGGCGCACCCCATACTTAGCCAATAATTTCTTGAAGCTTGCATTGACAAAATGAGCTCCTCCGTCACTGATAATTGCTCGGGGTGTCCCAAACCTTGTGAGAATGTGTTTCTTCACAAACTTCGTTACTACCTTGTTATCATTCCTAGGGCAAGCTATTGCTTCCACCCATTTTGATACATAATCTACAGCTACCAAGATGTAACGATTTCCAAATGACGGTGGGAATGGACCCATGAAATCAATACCCCATACATCAAAGGGCTCAACTTCCAGTATGTTCTGCAAAGGCATCTCTTGTCTTCTGCCAATTGTTCCTGTCCACTGACATCTATCACACATTTTGACATACTCCATAGAATCTCTGAACAGGGTCGGCCAAAAGAAACCTGACTGAAGAACCTTATGTGCTGTTCTCTCACCTCCATGATGCCCTCCATACAATGAAGAATGGCAGCCCCTTAGCACCTCTGCTATCTGACTCTCTGGGATGCATCTTCTCATCACCTGGTCTGGTCCCTGCTTGAACAAATATGGCTCGTCCCATACATAATATCGGCTGTCATGCCTCAATTTTCTTCTTTGCTGGTCTGTTGCTTCAGGGGGTAAACTCCGCTCACTAGCAAGTTGACTATGTCAGCATACCAGGGAACTTCTGCTTCTCCCACTGCCAATAGTTGCTCATCTGGGAAGTCCTCATTAATGTCATCACTTTCCATCACATGCGACCGACTCTCCAGTCGTGATAGGTGATCTGCTACCTGATTTTCACTCCCCTTTCTGTCTCTAATCTCAAGGTCAAACTCTTGTAGCAATAAGATCCATCTGATCAATCTGGGCTTAGCATCTTTCTTGTTGAATAGGTATCGAATAGCTGCATGATCAGTGTACACCACCACTTTTGTACCCACCAAATACGACTGGAACATGTCAAATGCAAACACCAGAGCTAGCATTTCTTTTTCTGTGACTGTGTAATTGCTCTGAGCCGCATTCAGCGTCTTGCTTGCATAATAAATAGAATGAAAAACTCTATTCTTCCTTTGTCCCAAAACAGCTCCCACAGCCACATCACTGGCATCACACATCAACTCAAATGGTTGTTCCCAGTCAGGAGAAGTAAGTATGTGTGCTTCTATCAACTTCTGCTTCAACTCTTCGAATGCTACAACACACTCATCATTTAATTCAAACATGACCTCCTTTTCTAGCAGCCTGCATAGCGGTCTAGAAATGTTGGAAAAGTTTTTTATGAATCGTCTGTAGAATCCTGCATGTCCCAGAAAACTTTGTACACCTTTCACGGATACTGGTGGTGGCAATTTCTCAATCACCTCTATTTTAGCACGATCAACTTCCAACCCCTTTTTAGACACCTTGTGGCCTAGGAAAATCCCCTCCTTTACTAAGAAGTGGCATTTCTCCCAGTTTAACACCAGGTTGGATTCTTCACATCGAGCCAGTACCCTGTCAAGATTCTGCAAGCAAGTAGCAAACGAATTACCAAAAACAGAAAAATCATCCATAAATACCTCAACAAAATCTTCAACCATGTCATGGAATATAGCCATCATGCATCTCTGAAATGTGGTGGGTGCATTGCATAACCCAAACGGCATTCGCCTGAAAGCATATGTCCCATAAGGACAGGTGAACGTCGTCTTCTCTTGATCCTCAGGAGAGATGTCTATTTGGTTATAGCCGGAGTACCCATCAAGAAAGCAGTAATATTCCTGCCCTGCCAACCTGTCAAGTATTTGGTCAATAAAAGGAATGGGGTAATGGTCTTTCCTCGTGGCTTCATTCAGCTTTCGGTAGTCCATACAAATTCACCATCCTGGGACGGTTCGTGTGGGGATTAACTCATTTTTCTCATTGGTGATTACAGTCATCCCCCCTTTCTTAGGAACACATTGAACGGGACTGACCCACTCACTATCTGAAATTGGGTAGACTACACCTGCATCAAGCCACTTAATTATTTCCTTTCTTACCACATCTTTCATTGCTGGATTAAGTCTCCTCTGTGGCTGAACTGTCGGCTTGGCTCCTGTCTCCATAAATATCCTGTGCGTGCAGAAAGCTGGATTTATACCCTGAATGTCGGACATTTGCCAACCCATTGCTTTCTTTCTCTTCCTTAAGACCCCCAAGGCTGCCTGTTCCTGTTCCTCTGTCAAGTTTGCAGAGATGATAACTGGTAAAGTCTCTCCCTCCCCCAAAAAGATATATTTTAAATGGGGAGGCAATTCTTTCAGCTCCAATTTCGGTGCCTTCTCAACAGACGGTTTCGGCAACGGCTCTAGTGATCTCATCAAGGACTGAAATTCCTGTCTTCTCGGGTATTGAGGTGCTCCATCTAATAATTGAACCATTCCACAAGCTTCTCCATCCCCAAAATGATCAGAGTGCGTAAGCGCTCTCTCCAAGGGGTTTTGAGCTTCAACAGCCTGCTTACTTCCTACATGTTCAACCACGTTGATTTCCGAAAGCTCCTCATGTATAGCCGGCAGCTTCATGGATTTTAACACATCAAATACCTCTACCTTGTCATGTGCTTGCATTGTAAGTTTACCCGCAGCTACATCGATCAATGCCTTTCCGGTTGCCAAAAATGGTCGTCCCAAAATAAATGGGACTTCTGCATCTGGTTCAAAATCCAGAACAATGAAATCTACCGGAAAAATGAGGGAGCCTACCTGCACTAGCACATCCTCAACAATGCCATCCGGCTTAGCTAAGGACCTGTCTGCTAGCTGCAAGATCACTGTTGTGGGTCTAAGACTCCCTAGCCCTAACTTTCTGAATACTGAAGATGGCATCAGATTTATACTTGCCCCCAAGTCGCATAACCCACGAGCTTGGATACTTTGCCCAATCGTCAGCTGGATAGTAAAACTTCCAGGATCCTTTAGTTTAGTGGGCAACCTGTTCTGAATACGGGATGTGCATTCCTCTGTTAAAGCCACCGTGGCATACTCAGTCAAGCGACTTTTGTTGGCCACGATATCTTTGATATACTTTGCATATTTCGGCACACCCTGCAAGACATCAACAAGAGGTAAGTTAACATGTACCTGTTTGAGTACCTCCATGAATTTCTGGAAACACGCCTCCTCCTTGTGTTTCTTAAGTCGTTGAGGGAACGGGGGTGGAGGCCTTGCTGGTTCAGCTTCTTTGGTCTTCCCCGTATCTGAGGTTTGTTCTCCCTCAACATCTACTGCTCCTGACTTCTGAGGCGTTCTTTCAGGTTCCACCTCCTTTCATTGTAAACCACTCCTCGTGGTCACTGCATTTACCTGCTTAGGATTTGGATCCGTGTCGCTAGGTAGTCCTCCCCTGGGTCTAGTATTTTGGGCACTAGCAAATTGCCCAAACTGATATTCAAGAGCCTTGGTTGCCAATTGATTGTTCTTTACTTCGGCTGCCAATTTGACGTAGTCAGCCTGCAATTGTGCCTGGTTGGCAATCATGGTCTTGAACATTTCCTCAATAGTCGGTGATGGTGGTGGAGGAGGGGCATTGTGATTTCTGAACTGATTCTGATAGCCTTGTTGCCCTCCTTGGTTTCTGTGCATACCCTGCCCTGAACCTTGGCCTTGTTGATTGTTGCTACCCCACGAAAAATTTGGATGATTCCTCCAATTCGAGTTGTAGCTACCACCAAACTGCTGTTGATTCCTCTGTGCATTGCCCACATAGTTGACAGAATCAGGATTTGCACCACAACACTCAGCTGAATGCTCACTACTACCACACACTTCACACCACATCTGTTGGACTGCATTAACTGAGGCTGAAGACTGGTTCAAATTCATAGTGCTGAAGTGAGTGTTTAACTGATTTTGCAAAGCAGCTATCTGTGCAGCGATAACTGTGAATCCATCCACTTTGAACACTCCCGCTGCTTTCCTTGCTCCACCCCTTGAAGAATCTGCATTCCATTCCGGATTGCCTTGTGAGATTCGGTTGAGCAAAGTGTACAACTCTTCATAAGTCTTCTCCAGCGCTTGCCCTCCAGCTGCTGAGTCTAACAAAATTTTAGTGTGGGGTTCCAAACCTTCAATAAAAGTGTGTACCAACACCTCATTTTACTGATGATGATGAGGACAGTCCCGCAACATGGACTTGAATCTTTCCCAGGCTTGATAAAGATTTTCTCCTTCCCTCTGTTTAAAACTTAGAATCTGACTTCTAAGTTTAGCTGTTTTACCTGAAGGGAAAAATCTGATCAAGAACTTCTTTGCAAGATCATCCCACGTTGATATAGAGTTGGGTGGTTCAGCTTTTAACCACCTCTTGGCTTCACCCAATAAGGAAAATGGAAATAAGGTGAGCCGAACAAAATCAGGTGACACTCCAGCGGGTATGTACGTGTCACTTATCTCCAAAAAGTTCTGGAGATGTTGTTGCGGATCTTCGTGAGGGAGACCGCTGAACTGCCAGCTCGTGTGCAAAAGTTGCACCATATTTTGCTTTAACTCAAATCTCCCCCCAGGCTCTGGTTTGCGGATGCTGGAATGTACATTATTAGCTTGTGGGATTGCCACCTCGCGAACCAGCCTGGCTGCTACTTCCTCGGGCACTAACACTGCCCGTACAACTGGTGGATTGGGTTGCTCCATCGTATACTGTTTGAGCAACTGCAGCTTCTTCCGAAGAGCTTCTCTACGTTGACTATGCAATTCACGTTCTGGCTCTAAGTAAGATTCCACCAACTCCTTGTCCCTTGCCAGTGTTCACAGAAATAAAAATCTGCAAAATACAGGCTAAGACCAAGTTGTTAACACTTAAGAAAATAAAATACAAATACAGTAAATTTACACTAAACAAAATTCTACAAATCGCCTAGCCTCCCCGTCAACGGCGCCAAAAACTTGTCCGGCTAGTTCGGTATGTGTTAAAAACCGACACGCAAGTGTACGTGGTCAAACAAGTAATAAAGTGGCTAAGTAGCCAAGTATCGATCCAAGGAGGCTGCTCTGGATATGCAAAATTTCCTAGTTCACTATATTTCTATTCTATTTCTAACTATGCTAACAACTATCCAATCAAGAATTTAGGGAGTTTTGTTTCTAAACTAATTATATACTAAACTTAACAACTATTATTTACGTGGAATTCAGACAATGGATATGCTCATGCCAAGGTTAAGAACGATTAATGAAGTTGATAATTATGATAATTTGGTCATCCTCTTCTTCATATTGCTAGTCAAGAACGTTTGCCTAGAAATTAAAACTTCCGTATTTAATTTCACTTTAGAATCATAAACCATTCGTCTACATTTCTGTGATCAAATGAAATTCATGACCTAACACTACAATTCCGGTTCCTAAATTGACTAATACGGCTTTCAAGTATATTTCTATCAAGAAAGCACATCAAAACCCAATTTTCCCAAATCAAGTTAAGAACAATACCCTATTAATTCACAACTTTCCAATTTCATGCTCTCTCGAGTGAAATTGGACTTTTTAGATATACATTAATGGTGGCCAATCAAGAATGTACTAAGCACAAGAATTAATAGAACAATATGCAAGAAGAAGAAGAAACCATATCAATTATTACCAATAATCATTACACAAGTTCAAAACCTCAGCAAGAAAGGAATTAGCCACTCATTCTTGGATTAATCGTCCTAGAATGAGTGTAAATCATGCATACAATTGAAGGAAAAGAAGAAGGGAAGAGAAGAAAACTCTTATCTTTTCTATTCTTCAACTGCCACAAAACCACGTTCCTCTCTCCACTCCTGAACTCTGGTAAAAACTAGAACTAAAAGAAGACCTCCCTTAAAAATAACCTAAGTGTGCTATTTATACTAGTGGGAAATTTTTCCCGGAATAACAAGCAACGTGTCACGGAGGCCAACGCGGAGCACTGCCTCCGTGACACGGCGTGGACGCGGACCCTCTCTGGAAATTGCAGGGTCCGGATAATTGGTCTCAACGTGGCACGGAGGCCATCGCGGAGGCCTATCTCCGTGCCACGGAACTGACGCGCAGGCACACTGGAAATTGCCTAATTACTTCCTGCCCAGGCAGTGTGCTACCGCGATGGCAGCGTGGCACGGCTCCATCGCGAAGCCAGTGTAAAATGTGCCATCCAAGGTCTTTTCCACGCTCGCATCCAAGTCCAACTCCGACATAGTTCCAACACGCATTTTAGCTCCTAAAAATCACATTATCCTGCAAAACAAATGCTAATCATGTTGGTTAGTATAAATTCGCATTTTATTACCAAATACATGATATTATATACACATTGCACAACAAACAAGGTAAAAATGATACGTTTGAGTATCACTTGGGCATATAAATCTGCCCAAGATCACTTACCCCACACTTAAATCCTTGTTCGTCCTCGAACAACACATACACAACTTATGCAAATTACATCCCAACCTTCATCACTATGGTGCAACATTTTACGCTACGGTCATATTGATTATTCAATTCTTGCAAATCATCAAGAAAACATGCTTGGTCGTACAAGACAATGACCTTAATACATCGAGGCTTCCTAAACTTTTAAGAATTGATTCTTGATATCGGCAAACTCATGCAAATCAACTAATCAAGAAATCCGACACGAAAATCAATCTTTCATCAAGCATGTACCCTCACAACTCGAGAGAAACTTCCCCTTTTATGTTCGTGCAGCACACAAACATGCAAGTAGGGGCATATAAAAATTAATTTCACTCTCTCTCCCAAAAGAATTCGCATGCATCATGTCATGACCCATAGGCTTGCCCTTAGTGTATTACTCCACTAATATAAAGAAATGCAATGTAGGATCAAATAGAACTTTTAATGGGTTGTAACTGGGCCATGGATCTAGTATATATATATTGGATTAGCCAATAATAGTCGCTAGCATCCTTAAGCGCCTTTTCAACTCATTCCCATCGACTCATGGACATTGTTCCTCTCTTTTCTCTTTTTCTCCCATTCATGCTGGTTTACTTTCATACAGCCCATTTCATCAGGCACACTTGACACAAAATAGAGGGTTTTCATGTACCCTCACTATCATTTAATTACAACTAGTGCCTCTTCAACATCATCTTTTCTTTCCTCACTTTGCTTTTCTTTTCTTTTCACTCTTTTCACTCTTTAACACTTTGGGAAACATTTTCTGTTCTTTGTAAGCGCTTAAGAGCTTCTTATAGACTTTAAGGCTAATGAAAAGAAGGAATAAAGCTTAGTTCATACAATTCTGGACAAAAGAAAGAAATCGGCTAAAGGCTCAACGGGCTGACTAGGGTACACAACATATAAAAAGGTAGAATTTGACAAGAAAAAAATGGAAACTAACGGTTAAAACAAAGAAATGCCTACATCCTTTCCGACACTACACCTCCTTCATTACGTTTTGTATACACGCCAGGCAAGTTCTAGACAATTCACAATGACATGGAATAGCAAAACCTCACTCACACTTCATGCACATGCTCGAATCAAGATGCATTCACAGACTCTTTAATTAGTCAATTACATGAATTCAAGATTAAGCCTCAATCATAATGAACCAAATTCTATAGCCTAGGTAACTCAACATATTTACAAAATTGCATGCTTTCAAACGAATCATTTTCACGTTTTGAACATCAATTACAACACGCAATGAAATTTTAGCAACCATAAGCAACTACAGTTTATTGATGCAATCCACCAAAGAGGCCAACGCGGAGCACTGCCCCCGTGACACGGCGTGGACGCGGACCCTCTCTGGAAATTGCAGGGTCCGGATAATTGGTCTCAACGTGGCACGGAGGCCATCGCGGAGGCCTATCTCCGTGCCACGGAACTGACGCGCAGGCACACTGGAAATTGCCTAATTACTTCCTGCCCAGGCAGTGTGCTACCGCGATGGCAGCGTGGCACGGCTCCATCGCGGAGCCAGTGTAAAATGTGCCATCCAAGGTCTTTTCCACGCTCGCATCCAAGTCCAACTCCGACATAGTTCCAACACGCATTTTAGCTCCTAAAAATCACATTATCCTGCAAAACAAATGCTAATCATATTGGTTAGTATAAATTCGCATTTTATTACCAAATACATGATATTATATACACATTGCACAACAAACAAGGTAAAAATGATACGTTTGAGTATCACTTGGGCATATAAATCTGCCCAAGATCACTATCTGTGCAGCGATAGCTGTAAATCCATCCACTTCAAGCACTCCCGCTGCTTTCCTTGCTCCACCTCGAGATGAATCTGCATTCCATTCTGGATTGCCTTGTGAAATTCGGTTGAGCAAAGTGTACAACTCCTTGTAAGTCTTTTCCAGCGCTTGCCCTCCAGCTGCTGAATCTAACAGAATTTTAGTGTGGGGTTCCAAACCCTCAATAAATGTGTGTACCAACACCTCATTGGACTGATGATGATGAGGACAGTCCCGCAACATGGATTTAAATCTTTCCCAGGCTTGATATAGATTTTCTCCCTCCCTCTGTTTAAAACTTAGAATTTGACTTCTAAGTCTAGCTGTTTTACCAGAAGGGAAAAATCTAATCAAAAACTTCCGTGGAAGATCATCCCACATTGATATAGAATTGGGTGGTTCAGCTTTTAACCACCTCTTGGCTTCACCAAGTAAGGAAAACGGAAATAAGGTGAGCCGAACATAATCAGGTGACACTCCAGTGGGTATATAAGTGTCACTTATCTCCAAAAAGTTTTGGAGATGTTGTTGTGGATCTTCATGAGGGAGACCGGTAAATTGCCCACTTGTGTGCAAGAGTTGCACCATATTTTGCTTTAATTCAAACCTCCCTCCAGGCTCTGGTTTGCGGATGCTAGAATGTACGTTGTTAGCGTGTGGGATTGCCACCTTGCGAACCGGCCTTGCTGCTGCTTCATTGGGCACTAACACTGCCCTCACAACTGGTGGATTTTGTTGCTCCATAATAGATTGTCGGAACAACTACAGCTTCTTTTGTAGAGCTTCACTACGTTGACTATGAAATTCACGTTCAGGCTCTAAGTAAGATTCCACCAGCTCCTTGTCCCTTGCCAGTGTTCACAGAAACAAAATCTGCAAAATACAGGCTAAGACCAAGTTGTTAACACTTAAGAAAATAAAAATAAAAATACAGTAAATTTACACTAAACACAATTTCACAAATTTGCCTAGCCTCCCCGGCAACGGCGCCAAAAACTTGTTCGGTGCTATTTTGATTGGTATTATATATTATAAACCGACACGCAAGTGCACGTGGTCAAACAAGTAATAAAGTGGCTAAGTAAGCCAAGTATCGATCCAAGGAGGCTCAGGGTATGTAAAAATTGCCTAAGTATACTATATTCTTATCTTACTTCTAACTATGCTAACAACAACATAACCAACAGTTAATTGAGTTTTTGTTTATAAAATATATACTAAAACTATTAACAATTATTTACTATGAATTTAAACTATGGATATGAGCATGCCAAGGTTAAGAACAAGTAATGAATTCCATTGTAATAATAATCCGGTTAATCTCTTCCTCATGTTGCTAGCCAAGAACAGTAGCCTAGAAATTAAAACTCTCATATTTAATTTCACTTAAGAATCATAAACCATTCGTCTACATTTCTGTGATCAAATGCAATTTACGACCTAGCAATACAATTCCGGTTTATATATTGACTAATACGGCTTTCAAGTATATTTCTATCAGGAAAGCACATCAAAACACAATTTTCCCAAATCAAGTTAAGAACAATACCCTATTAATTCACAACTTTCCAATTTCTTGCTCTCTCGAGTGAAATTGGACTTTTTAGATGTACATTAATGTTGGCCAAGCACTAATGCAGTAAGAACAAGAATTAATAGAACAACGTGAAAGAAGAAGAAGAAAACCATATCATTTACAATCAAAATTCACTACACATGTTCAAAACCTTAGCAACGAAGAGAATTAGCCACTCATTTGTGGATTGATCATCCTAAAACAAGTGTAAATCATACATACAATTGATTGAAAGAATAAAGGAAGAGAAGAAATCTCTTAGCTTTTTCGTCCCTCAACTGCTGCTAACCCACGTCCTTGCTCCACCAAGTCTGAACTCAAACTGAACTGAACTAATTAAAATAAACCTAAGTGTGCTATTTATACTAGTGGGAAATTTTTCCCGGAATAACAAGCAACGTGTCATGGAGGTCAATGCGGAGCCTTGCCTCCGTGACACGGTGTGGACGCGGAGCTTCACTGGAAATCCAGGGTCCGGTAAATTAGCCTCAATGTGGCATGGAGGCCAATGCGGAGGCCTATCTCCGTGCCACGGAGCTGTCGCGAGGCTTCACTGGAATTTGTCCATTAATTCCCTCTCTAGGCAGTGTGCCTCCGTGATGGTAGCGTGGCACGGCGCCATCACGGAGCCCTTATATTCTGCACATTCCAATGTCGTCTCCATGCTCGCATCCAAGTCCAACTCCGATATAGTTCCAACATGCATTTTAGCTCCTAAAAATCATATTTTCCTACAAAACAAATGCTAATCATGTTGGTTAGCATAAATTCACATTTTATTACCAATTACATGATAATATATACATATTGCACACGAACAAGGTGAAAATAATACGTTTGAGTATCACTTTGGCATATAAAGCTGCCCAAGATTAGAGGCAAAATCCTGCACCTCAGCTCTGAGTGCTCCTAGCTTCGCATACCACTTTGCCAGTATAGGTTCTTGTAACTGCGCAAGGCGCTCGTCCATTCATCTATCAAAAGCATCCAACCGACCATGCGCAGAACTAGATAGTGCCTCCAACTCCTTCGACACCCAAGGCTTTACCTGCTCCATCAAAACTTTAACCTTTAGAGTTGTGTGTGCATGTTGTTTTTGGCCTTAGCTAGCCGCCTAGCCATGTCAATTGAAAATTCCTGAGAAATTGTAACTAGGCCAGTTGTAGGGGCTCGTGGAGGAGAAACTAGTGGTTAGGTGCTGCTGCGGTGGATGATGAATCGGGAACATCAGTATGTGCAAAGGTGTCTGCTGCATTTGTAGACTTACACTGGCTACCTGTCTCTCTACCCTCAATAGGCTCGGCCGCAAATCAGTGAACAGTGCAACATCAGTTTGCATACCACTGCCAAATGCCTCTGCTAATATGGTTACTCCAGTAGATGTGGCCGATTGACTCCTTGCCCTCGATACTGGGTTTGTCTCATCTCTAATCAACCCAATATATGTAATCTTCTGTACCACTATCCTCTGGTCAACTGATGGCTACGCCAACACTGTTGACTCTTGACAGAGCCTATCAATCAAACATGGGAAGGGAATCATAGTACCTTCATTTATGGCCTGCTCTCTAATATCTTTAGCAATGTACCGCGGGAAATTTATGGCGTATCCCTCTATAATGCTAGCCACCAATGCCGCTTTGTCAGGTGTGAGAATATTATCATTGCAGGTTGGTACCAGCCTATGCCGCACCAGTGTCCACCAAAATTTAGCTTGAAAATTAGGTATGGCTTTCTTGATCTGAGACTCAGTGCCGTGCAACCATTCAACCAACAGACCTCTTGTGGCAATGACTATAGATAGCTAAGTGTATTGTCTGATGCGCTCCTCACTATTCAGCTTCTTAGTCTTGACTTTCTTTAGCTCGAATAGCCTGTAGTCGAACTCGGCTGTGTTCATCGGGGCATGATAGTCTGGCCCGTACATTAGCTTGGAGATGGTCTTCTCAGATATATCCACCGGTGTCTCTCGAAACAACACCTGAGTCAAGGCAGGCCTCTTTTCCTTGTATTGGCCCCCTAAAGCCAAACGCGATAGTATGGCTGCGTAGGCTGCATAAAATTCTTTGACTAAGCAGGGGCTATAACTTCCTGATGGCTTGGTCAACCACCCAAACCTGTACTTGTCAAACAAGGCTTGCAGCTTTGGAATATCCTTATGTCCCATGGTGACTAGCCTGGGCTCCTCGTAGATGCTCCTTTTTGGATGTCCTTTATCGTTTGGAGCAATGTCTCTGTTATATATAGCCCTCATACCACGAACACACCATCATCTCACATTCCTTGGTTGATCATTGGATGTGTTCGAGGTCTTAGTCAATTCATCATCGGAGTCCCCTCGCTGAGCATGTGACTCATCATCTATCTCTGTGTTTTGCCCAGCTATGGTGCCTTCCGGAGCAATTATGATTATAGCCCTGAAATTCTCATCTGTATGGCTGGTTGGATCCCTTGCCAGTGGAGTAGGAGCATCAACTAGGGCTGTCAGATTTGTATTTTGTGGAGCCCTAGTGTTGGTTGATCTCCGCAGCAACTTCTCTTCTGACACTTCATATTCCTCCTCCTAGCCACTTCACTCTTCGGAGGAGGACATCTAATCCCGATGTTTGCGGTATGACAGTTGACTCCTCTCCGACACTTGTTTCTTTGCCGGACCTTTCTTCAGTGTACTCCTCAGAGCCATTATACCTTGGAGAAGTTGTTAGTATACCATATGAGATGAAACATAGACACTTTAAAATTGACTCTTAGTGGACATAACGAGTGACTCAATGAGTCATTGCCACTGGCAATGACTCGTTAGATCTTTCATTTTCTCAGAATATGGGTTCCTTATGTTGGACTAGTGTACTAAACGACTGGTCACAATGAGTCATTACCAGAGGCGACTACTTTTTAGGTCGACCATTAGGCGCACTGGTCACCAGATTTCATTTACACTCAGGACGAGCCATATGACAAGTCATGAGATGATACTACAACTCATTACATGGCTCGTGCCCAAGAGTTTTAGGTGATAGAATTTTCTCATATCATGTTCATCATACAGATTCATCATCATACATTATCCTAATCAAAAATAGAGATTCCATAAGCACAGCTTCATCCAATTTGTCAGGGTTTCGAAAAAAATTTGTTCAATGTCTTACCACTAAGCTTTCCATGAAACTCATAAGATCAGGTCAAATTTAAAAGTCATTATATGCGAAAACTAATGGTGAAGAGAAAGCACAAGAGATCACTCATAGTAATTTCAAGTTAGAGAAGGACAAGTTGAATTTTTGCAATCTTGTGAAACCACGAACAGGTGAGTGCGGTCGTGTGTGTGTGAGACTGTTGTGAGTGCAATGCGAGGAATTATAAGTGTGGTGTGTTATCTATGCTTGTTTGATCGATCCTCAGTGAGTGCAAGATTGTGACGAGAAGAGAAGAAGAAAAAGAGGGAAGCTTGAAGTTATTTATCGTGGGTTTAAGCTTAGGCAAGAATTAGGAGTGCAAGAAGGTTGGGTTTTATATGATTGAAATTTTGTTTTCCTAACTATTTGCGTAGGTCAGGTTGAATGATAGTTATTTAAAAAAAACACATGATGACCCACCAAATGAGTCGTTACGTGGTGAGATGACTCATTTTGACCCTTCGTGCGTTGACTTGAACTTAAAAACTTACCTGGGACCTAACGAGTCAAGTAATGGCTCGTGGTATCACCCAACGAGTCGTGACCGAAGTCGTGGTCCTTGAATTGTTGTAGCTTCATGACAGGTCACGTAACGAATCATTGGACAACCAAACGATTCGTTATGTCCCTCGTTAGTGTCTTTATCATTTTTCTACATTGACAAATCAGTGCACTCGACGGAAGACACCACGACTCATTGTTAGTGGAAATGAGTTGTTAGGTAGACCGCCGTTCCCCTATTTTTTGTTGATGTCTTCACGGTTGGACTGAACGAGTCGTCAGGTCAGACAAAGACTCGTTCTGTGATATTTTGCACCAGAACTGAAGTTCCAGACTTTGGATCCAACTTCAAATTTTACATCTTAATCACTTTCACCCATTATCAAATGTAAATGCTACATATTTCTTACAATTATAACTTGTGTTTCCTCCTAAGCAGCCTTGATTAATGAAGGGTGAACCAACGGATCGTATGCCCAGGTGACGAGTCGTCAGCCGTTCGTTAGGACCCCCTGACAGTTATTTTCAGCGAATTCAGTAAGGGCTTTTTCATAATTTCTAAGTTTTAAGGGCCTATACTACGTCGCTTTAAGCTCGTAATAGAGGGTTTTTAGCAAAGGAAAACCCATCTTAGGCCATTACATTTATGCATGCAAGGTTGGGGGTTTAAGGAGAAGAATTAAGGTGAATTCTCAAGGTTTCCAGTTGGAATCTCAGCTGGGCAATTAGGAAGGGTTAGAATTCTTCAATCCCAGGTATATAAGGCTGTGAGTGGGTGCTTTCTTCCACGCCCATGCCCATTCCCTATCAATTTATGATTGGTTTGTGATGATCAAGTATGAGTTTTCATTTAATTTCATGATTCTTACATTTCTACTCATGGGTATGATTAAATTGTGTTGATATTGGTGACTTACCGAGCTTGGGCAGATTCTAACTTAATTTCTTTTACAAAATTATTTTTCTAAAATTGAATCTAAAACACCCATGTGTGGGTAGTTCCTAATAGAAGGTGATGATGATGGAGTAGATGATGAAAAACATGTCAACCTTACCCATGATTTTGATGATGTTTTCAAACAAGATTAAATAGACCCTAGTATGATGAAGATTTGGGTAGTGCCTAATGTTGAGCATGACTAACGATTTTTCTTTAATTGACTTTATTACTTCATGTTAGAGTGAAATCTCCAAAATTATAATGTTTTCAAATGAATTGTATGGGTTCAAGAATGGTAAGGTTTTGGGCAAGGCCCTTATGTTGATGATGATGAAGTGATATTTCTAAAGTAGACTTACCACATGATTTTGGAGTAAAGGCTCCCACTATTCTTTGAGCTTGTGGTATGTGACATAGTAAAGCTTCTCACATGCGTGAATTTTGTAATTCAGTTGTATGTTGTCATTAAGCTTCATTTCACATGATGTTGAGCCTAAGCATGATGTCATTCTAAGCTTTGTCGAGATGATATTGTTGAGCTTTATATTTATATGATGTCTAGAGTATGCATGATTTCATAAGAAGCTTTGTCACTAGACAATGATGAACTTCATTTCATATGATATTGAGTTTATGCATGATTTCAAGTTGAGCTTCGTTAATAGATGATGTTGAGCTTCGTATTTATACGATGTAGAGCATTGCATGTTTTGGGAGAAGAGTCTAGCACCTAGCGGGCTAAGGGTCGACTACCCTATGCCCCAGAACTACGCACCAACGTAGGTTGATTCTATTATATCATTGGGACCTCCCTTGTGAGCTATCCCTAACCCGATTGGCCCTTCAGCTTGATATCGATATCATGGTAGCGTCCCTAGCCCTGGCAAGGTTTTGGACGGCTCTGCCCAATTGAGTGTAATAGTCGGGATTACGTAAGCTCTATTGTGGTATGTCGGTTAATTAACGAGTCTGCCACTTTCTATATTATTTGACTTTGCATATGCATTACTCGTGATGATTATCTTATGCATGCATGTTTAAAAAGCAAGGTTTGACTCATCGTTCAACTTTTGATATAAATGTTATGATTTAGCTTTGAGTCATTCGAGTTAGTCATGATGTTCCAAATGCCATGTATGCTCATGTATAAAATAAGGATGATTTCATAAGGAATGTGTGTGATTTTCTTTATCCTTAAAGTTTCATTTTATATATGTATAATTTGCTTTGAAAGACTTATATTGCTCTAGCGGTTTTACTTAACTTGCATACTCGGTACATTCCACGTACTGAGCGCATACTTACTTTGATGCATCGTTTCATGATGCAGGATCCGATTCTCAGGTTCAGCCCCATTCGTAGCCGCTATCAGAGTTAGCACCTTCTAGATTGGTGAGTCCTCATCTTCTGAGGACTATACTTTCAGTTATCTTGGGCGTATTTTTAGTTTCAGTATTTCTGAGCTAGTTGAGGGGTGTTGTCACATCAGCTCGTCTAGATTAGAGGCTTATCAGACTTAGACATGTATTTAGCTTCAGACATTCATTCTGTTGTTATGATAAGTTAGACTTCTGTTGAGTTATAATTATGTTTCCTTTATGTTTATTTAATGAGTTAGTGAAAGCTTATGCCATAGGTTGACTTGAGGTCTCTAGGAGTCCCTTGTCCCGTGTATATGATCTGGGTGTCCTCCGGGTCTTGACAATCTTCTTTAGAGCATAAGTATATGATGCCATGCCAGCAAGTGTATTAACAATCTCCTCACCCCCATAGATCTCCTCAGCACCAATATCCATCAAAACTGCTGGTAAGTCATCAAGAATCAATAACTCCTCTATAGGCAGAATTGGGAACTTAGGTTCAACTACATCAATTACAGAGACCACCCTCATGTCATTTGGTTGCTTCATGGATCTGCACACATTGAATGTCACTTCCTCATTGTTCAACCGGAATTTAAGATGTATAGTCTCCACATCTATAAGAGCACGTTCGGTGGTCAGGAATGATCGCCCCAAAATAATGGGGACCTTAAAATCAACTTCATAGTACAGGATGACAAAATCGGCCAGAAATATGAAGGACTCTACCTTCCCTAGAACATCATAGAGAATTCAAACCGGATTCTTTACTGTACGATCTGCCATCAAAAGCCGCATTGTAGTCAGTTTGGGGGCTCCCAAGCCCAACTGTCTGAAAACTGCTAATGACATCAAAATACTAGCACCAAGATCACATATTGCCTTAGCAAAATTAAAGGCTCCAATAGGTCACGGTATGGTGAATGCCCCAGGGTCCTTCTTTTTCTGAATAAGAGAATGAGATGCTATTGCACTGCAATGGTGCAAATTGTCTACAGGTTCAAAACTCATAGTCCTCTTTCTAGTGACAAGGTTGCCACAACCCGAACGTGCACCCGGATCATAGACACGGGACAAGGGACCCCGAGGGACCCCAAGTCGACCCATGGCTCATGAATACAAACAATATTATTCAAATAAGCGGAATGATAATCCTAAAGGTATAGCGGAAACGTAATCATAACATAGCCTCAAGAAATACCAATGTTTACATAGCTGAGTACTACATACCTGTCTGATAGCCTCTAATACATAAGATGGGTTGATGGGACAACATCCCCAACTAACCCGACTAAAACTGAACATAAACAACATGAAAGTCTGTAAAACAGCTCTTGGAACATGAGGACTCACCAACAAGCTGAAAGCGTAAGATGAGATGGCCTAAGGGTGAGGAAGAGCTTGAGATCCAGACCCTGTATCATGAAACGACACAACATAGAAAGTATGCAGTCAGTACGTGAAATGTACTGAGTATACAAGGTAAGTGAAATGGACATTTTAAAAGTAAAGTAAACTCATAAGTAGACATACGAGAAGGAAATCATACTTGCATAAAAAATCTTTGTAATAAAACATAAGGCTCAAGACTTTCAAATCATTCATTATCATAATCGTAAATAACTTTATCATAATATAACTTGAGCGAATAACATAAATATAACAATGCATAAAACATGTGGAACAATGGGATGACTCGTCATAACTGACATCATCATGGTAGAGCCTTTCATGATGCCCCAACTATCTCACTCAAGTGGGCAGAGCCGACCCTGGCTTTCCAGGTGAGGGTCGTGCATTAGGCATGATATCACATTTGAGGGGATCATTATCACTACAACATATAATTAGAAACCCACGGTGGCACATGGTTTTGAGACACCGGCGTAGTCCTTTGAACGCCTGGCTGCTCGGTGCTAGACATGGCTCCCAAAACAACATGCATATAGGTTCATACATAAATCAATAATATCATGCATTAAGATTCATTGGCTAAGGTATAACATTTATCATCATTGATCCCCTTTAAAACATGCTTAGCCAAGAATCAAAAGCCCTTTTCATTGGCTGACATCATAAATCGATAAATCAAGTAATTCATTTCATAAATCATAACTCACTCTTCAACATGGGGTCATTGCCCAATACATTAACATACTCAATTCTTTCAAAAATATGCTCATAAAATGGATAACTTGAAATCATGCTTTTCCATCATCAATAAACTCAAAATATTTAGTATTCATCATAAATTATAACTTTCATGAAGTCTCATCAATGGAAATTTTAGATTTAAAAGCTTGGAACATAATTTTCAAGAAAATAATATAAAACCTGCCCATCATTCAAAATTCAACAAATAAAAAGCAATTAAATCAAACCCATAAAGAGAAATCACATTTTCATGCATTTGGGTAAAACCCCATGGAATTGAATAGGAGGATTCATGATTTAATTCAAAATTTGGGCATGGGTGTGATAGGATTTCACCCATTCTAAAACCCTACATACCTGGGAATGGATGAATTTAAGGTTCCTTGAACACCCACAAAGAAATTGAAGAAAAATTTGGGGAAGGAGGCCTTGAATCTCCCAAAAACCTTTCTAAAATCCTTGCATGAGAATGGGCATGCAATAGGGACTTAACTCCTCTTATCACACTCAGAAAGTATCTAAAACGACATAGTTTAGAGGCTATAAAACGAGGAAAGATCAAAAATACCCTTAAAATAATTTCCCCAAAAATTTTCCCGGATGGACCAACGACCGACCCACTGGGTCGTGGCAACATACCACGACTCGTGGTATCGAGTCGTCGGGTGCATTGTCTCATAACACATCTCAGATCCCTTCCCATAACTTGTCAAGACGAGTCGTTACTTCAAACCACGGGTCATTGAATCGACCATCCTTAACTCCTTGACCAATCTGACTCCCCTTTCTCGAGCCTCACCACGACTCGTTGTGACTTCTAATTGAGTTGTGGTTTCCATTCGTTGAATGCATTGGGAACCTCAACCAACCAGTAATGAGTTGAAACAATGGGTCATTATCTCTCACCACAGATCATGGTGTGGCCCGTTGCTTCCTCCTCAACCTAAGTCCAAACCTCCCAACGATTGGTGACAACGACTCGTTGTTCCTGACAACGGGTCGTTGTACCGTCCGTCGTTTTCTCTGATTCCCTTCTTTCCCAAACCATGACTGCATAGGGTTGTCCGTCCCGTGATATTTTTTCCAGTTTTCTACACTTTTTTAATTTTTACTTCCGGGTCTATTCTTAGGCCCTTCCAGGGTATTTCAATATCTCCTCCTTGGGAACATTCATCCTCAAATGTAGGAAATAATCAACAAACAGAAACATACAATTTATCATAGCTATATACTGATCATTTTACCCGAAATTTCCACGGAATGACTACCTTTGAATCAAACCACATAGCTGAACTGATCTCATGCATCACATATGCATTCATACACATAAAAGAAACTTTCACATATAAACTGAACATGAAAACTAATAGAGTTATAGGCCAAAAACTGAAACCTCAAGTCGAAATTGAGCCGGTAGAGTACAAATGTGGGTATTTGGCCATCATATCTGCTTCGGCTACCCACATAGCTTCTTCAACATGTTGATTCCTCAATAATACTTTAACTACAGCTACTTCTTTGTTCCTTAACTTATGGACTTGATGTCTAATATTTCCACCGGAATTTCTTCATAGCGGAGGCTGTCTTTCACCCCAATGCTGTCTACCGGAACTACTAAGTCTGGATCAACCAAGCACTTCTTCAGAAGTGACAAATGAAAGATGGGATAAACTGAAGATAACTCCAACGGCAACTCCAACTCATACGCCACCTTACCAACTTTTCTCATAACTCGGTAGGGACCGACGTAGCGGGGACTGAGTTTACCTTTCTTTTCGAATCGCATGAATCCCTTGATGGGAGATACCTTTAAAAATACCCAGTTGTCCACATCAAACTACAAATCTATTCTCCTCACATCAGCCTACGATTTCTGACGACTCTGAGGGTTTTCAACTGGTCCCTTATCAACTGAACCTTCACAACCGCCTCATGAACTGAATCTGGTCCTATCATAGCTACCTAACCAACCTCAAACCATCCAATGGGAGATCTACACCTCCCCCCATAAAGAGCCTCGAACGGTGCCATCTGGATATTGGAGTGGTAACTATTATTATAAGAAAACTCGACCAAGGGAAAATGATCATCCCAACTACTTTTAAAATCCATAGTACATGCCCTTAACATATCCTCAAGGGTCTGAATTTTTCGTTCTGCATGGCAATCTGTTTGCGTATGAAAGGCTGTACTGAGCTTAACCTGTGTCCCAAGTCCCTTTTTGAAATGAACGCCAAAATTGAGAAGTAAACTGAGTACCTCGGTCAGAAATAATAGACAAGGGCACTCCATGAAGTCGAACTAACTCCTGAATATACAACTTAGCATAATCCTCTGCTGAATCCGTGGTCTTAACCGGTAGGAAGTGTGCCGTCTTAGTTAGCCTATCCACCACTACCCAAATGGAGTCATAATGTTGATAAGTACGAGGTAGGCCTGTAACAAAGTCCATATTAATCTCTTCCCACTTCCAAGTGGGGATGCTGATATCCTGAAGTAAGCCTCCCGACCTTTGATGTTCTACTTTCACTTGCTGGAGTTTGGGAATTTTGCTATGAACTCCGCAATATCTTTCTTCATACCATCCCACCAATAGATTTATCGCAAGTCCCAATACATTTTCGTGGATCATGGATGAATAGAATATCTGGCACCATGTGCCTCATGCAATATCCGAACTCTCAAATAATTGAAATTTGGAACACATAGTCGACCCTGGTATAGTAGCACCTCATCTCCCCCTTGGGAGAGGACCTCCACCTTCTATCTCCGCACCGCCTCCTTCAACTTCCTCAATATTGGTTCCTCATCTTTCCTGGATTTAACATCAACCACCAAGGACGATTCTGACCCGTTATGTGCAACACCACCACCATAGGTCGCATTAGTCAATCTAACTCCCAGTCTTGCAAGTCGATGGACATCCTTCACAAACTCCTTCTATCCCTAATCCACGTGGGACACACTCTCCTTGGAGAGCCTACTAAGTGCATCTACAACCACATTAGCCTTGCCCGGGTGGTAAAGGACACTCATGTCATAGTCCTTAAGTAATTCCAACCATCTCCTTTGCCGAGAATTTAGATCCTTCTGGGTGAACACATACTGCAAGCTCTTGTGATCCATAAATACATCCACATAGACCCCATAGAAGTAATGCCGCCATATCTTCAATGCAAACACCACCGCAACCAACTCAAGATCATCGGCCAAGTAATTCTTTTCATGAACCTTTAGCTGTCTCGAGGCATATGCGATTACCTTCCCACGCTGCATCAACACACATCCTAGTTTGACTCTCAAAGCATCACAATACACTACAAAGCCATCAGTACCCTCGGGTAAGGTCAACACCGGTGCTGAAGTGAGTTGGGTCTTCAACTCTTAGAAGCTTTTCTCACAAGCATGCGACCATTGGAATTTCACCTTTTTCTCAGTCAACATAGTCAAAGGTGCCGCAATAGATGAGAACCCTCCACAAACCTTCTGTAATAACCTGCTAGGCCCAAGAAACTTCGAATTTCTTAAGGATTCACCGGTCTGTGCCAAGTCTTCATCGCCTCTATCTTCTGGGAATCTACCCTTATGCCTTCGCTTGATACCACATGGCCCAAAAATGCTACCAAGTTCAACCAAAATTCACACTTGCTAAACTTTGCATACAACTAATGATCCTTGAGGGTTTGCAGCACTATTCTCAAATGAGTGGCATGCTCCTCCTTGCTTTAGGAGTATATAAGAATGTCGTCGATGAACATGATCATGAACATATCTAAATATTGCTTGAACACCTTGTTCATCAGGTCCATAAAAGCTGCAGGAGCATTGGTTAGCCCAAAAGGCATAAAAATAGATTTGTACTGACCATATCGAGTCCTAAAAGCAGTCTTTGGGATGTCACTCTCCCGACCTCTGAGTTGGTGATACCTGAACATGAGGTCAATCTTGGTGAAACACTTGGCACCCTGTAGTTAGTCAAAAAAACATTGATCCTGGGTAAGGGGTACCTATTCTTGACGGTAACCTTGTTTAACTGCCAGTAGTCAATACGCATGCGAAGGGAACCATCCTTCTTTCGAACAAATAGGACTGGTGCACCCCATGGATACTGGCTCAGTCTGATGAAACCCTTGTCCAATAGATCCTTTAACTGCTCCTTCAATTCCATTAGCTCAGCTGGAGCCATCATGTAAGGAGGGATAGAAATAGGCTGCATATCTGGTAATAGATCAATACCGAAATCAATTTCTCTTTTCAGAGGAACACCTAGCAAATCCTCGGGAAATACCTCTGGGTATTCGCACACCACCATAACTGACTGAATAGTCGGGGTCTCGGACTACACATCCTTAACCCTAACTAGGTGGTACATGCACCACTTAGAGATCACCTTCCTAGCATTAAGATAGGAAATAAACCGACCTGCTGGCACTGCCAAACTACCATTTCACTCCACAACTGACTCACCCGGAAAGAAAAACTCCACAGTATGGGTCCTACAATAAATCAAAGCATAACATTCAAAAAACCAATCCATAACCAAAATGATGTCAAAATCAGTCATGGACAATTCTACTAAGTTTGTGGAGGCTTATGCAACACAGTGACCGGGCACCCTCTATACACTTGTCTAGCTACAACCGAATCACCGACAGGGGTAGAAACTGAAAACTGTTCTGACAAGGTCTTGAGACTAACTCCAAGGCTACTAGCAATATAAGGAGTCACGAAATACAATGTAGCTCCCGGATCTAGCAAGGTATAAACATCAATATGAAAGACATGCAACATACCAGTGACCATGTCTGGCGAAGTCTCCTATTCCTGGTGTGAGGCAAGGGCATAGAATCATTTCTGGTGCTGTCCGCCACCTCCACTAGTTGATGCTCCCTGCAGGGCAAAACGGGCTGGATCTGCTGCTGTCCTGGTGGTCTGTACACGACCCTTATGATCACCTTGTATAGCATATGAGCACGCTCGACGCATGTGCCCAAGTTTACCACACCCAAAATAGACATCTGAATCAAGCAAGAACTCCCCGATGTGACTCTTGCCGCACTTCTCACAGGCTGGAGAGGTATACTCTAACTAGGTGCCCCTCTGATCCCTCGACCCTGAAGCCCTGCTTCATTGATCACCACTGGGCCTGGATGGAACACTAGCTGATGATGGGACTGGGGCTAGTGGCCTCCATTGAAACTATGGATGGTAGCCACCGCCGGACCTCTGATGTAAAAACCCATGACTATCTGTCCGAGCCCTCTTTGCCTCCCTCTCCCTCACATGAGCTACCTCCACCTGTTGGGCATACAACACTATGCGAGGAAAGTCCATATCCTGGTGAAGCATGGCAATCCTTCAATCCTTTTCAAAATAACCAGCCACACCATGAATAAATTGGCTCACCCGTGCCCTCTGATCCATCACCAACTCTAGGCCATATTTCAACAAGCGAGTGAACTAAAGGGAATACTCTAGCACTGTCATCGTTCCTTATTTGAGGTTAACAAACTCAGCTGCCTTTAACTCTCTCATTTTTTGAGGGAAGAATCTATCAAGAAAGGCTATATGGAACTCATCCCAGCTGATAGGGCCCGCTCCCGCTGTCCTGCTGTCCTTCCATTGCTTGTACCAAATATAATCGACCTCCTTTATCTAATAAGAGGCTAAGTCCACACACTCCCCATTTGTCAATCCCATAACCTGAATAACCTTCAGGATCCCTTCAATGAACTCATGTGGATCCTCATCCACCTTCGATCCCGTGAACTCAGGAGGGTTCATCCTCAAGAAGTCTCTAATCCGAGCCGCCGCCGCATTGCCATTTTGTGGAACCTACGCAACAGCCTGCTGATTGACCTGAGTGGTCAAGGCCTATGCCGACATCTGAATCGCTGCCCGAAACTTGGCGTGGCAGTTGGTTCTAGTGCTTGGGGCTCCAGAACAGGTGGGGCTTTCTGATGCCCATGATCATTTCCATCTCCGTGGCCTTCATCATTTCCATTCCTCCTTCTGTTCATTCTTCTAGGAGCCATAATTCTACAATCGCGAATCGCATGAATTAGAAGGATGGAAAAGCTTTTCATTGCATGAAATAGAACATGAACGAAGGGAACATTTCCTAAAACATCCTAAATAGACATTTGGACCGAGCAGGCACTCCCCGATGTGACTCTTGCCATACTTCCCGCAGGATGGAGAGGTATACTCTAACTGGGTGCCCCTCTGATCCCTTGACCCTGAAGCCCTACTCCTTTGATCACCCCTAGGCCTGGATGGGATACTAGTTGATGATGGGGCTAGGGCTAGTGCCCTCTATTGAAACTGTGGACGGTAGCCACCACCAGACCTCTGATGTGAAAACCCACGACTATCCGTCCGAGCCTTCTTTTCCTCCCTCTCCCTCGCATGAGCCGCCTTTATCTGCTGGGCGTACAACACTATGCGAGGAAAGTCCATATCCTGGTGAAGCATGGCAGTCCTTCAATCCTTGTCTAAATAACTATCCACACCATGAACTAAACGGCTCACCCACGCCCTCTGATCCATCACCAACTTTGGGGCATATTTCAATAAGCGAGTGAACTCAAGGGACTACTCCAGCATTTTCATCTTTCCTTATTTGAG
The DNA here is from genome assembly GCA_035772735.1 of Datura wrightii. Lineage (NCBI taxonomy): Eukaryota > Viridiplantae > Streptophyta > Magnoliopsida > Solanales > Solanaceae > Datura > Datura wrightii. Next base: position 24,037,132 of record JASDFA010000018.1, read on the forward strand.
GTTAACAAATTCATCTATCTTCGACTCCCTCATTTCCCAAGGGAAGAATCTATCAAGAAAGGCCATATGGAACTCATCCCAGTTGATAGGGCCCGCTCCTGCTGCCCCGCTGTCCTTCCTTTGCTTGTACCAAATATGAGCGACTTCCTTTAGCTGATAAGAGGCCAAGGCCACACACTCCCCATTTGTCACTCCCATAACCTGATTGACCTTCAGGATCCCTTCAATGAACTCGTGTGGATCCTCATCCACCTTCGATCCTATGAACTCGGGAGGGTTCATCTCAAGAAGTCTCTAATCGGAGCTGCCGCTGCATTGCCATTTTGTGGAACCTACGTAACAGCCTGCTGATTGACCTGAGCAGTCAAGGCATGTGACAACATCTGAATCACCGCCTGAAACTTGACGTGGGCAGCTGGCTCGGGTGCCTGGTGCTTAAGAACAGGTGGGGCTTGCTGATGCCCATGATCATTTCCATCTCCTTGGCCTTCATCATTTCCATTCCTCCTTCAGTTCATTCTTCTAGGCGCCATAATTCTTCAATCTCGAAATGCACAAATTAGAAAGATGGAAAAGCTTTCCATCGCATGACATAGAACATGAACAAAGGGAGCATTTCCTAAAATGTTTAGTAGCCTCTTCGTCATAGGTGTGGCGTGCTTCACACCCATGAAGAATAATCTACCTAACACAGTTTTCGGACTCCTTGGGAAATTTCAAACCTATGGATCTAATACCAAGTTTGCCATGATCCGAACGTGCACCCAGATTGTAGACACGGGACAAGGGACCCCGAGAGACCCCAAGTCGACCCATGGCTTATGCATACAACCAATCTTATTCAAATAAGCAGAACGATAATCATAAAGATATAGCAGAAATGTAATCATAACATAGCCTCAAGAAATACCAATGTTTACATAGTTGAGTACTACATGCTTGGCCGGAAGCCTCTAATACATAAGATGGGTTGATGGGAGAATATCCCCAACTAACCTGACAAAAACTAAACTTAAACAACATGAAAGTCTGTAAAACAGCCCTCAGAGCATGAGGACTCACCAACAAGCCGAAGGCGTAAGATGAGATGGCCTAAGGGTGAGGATGAGCCTAAGATCCGTTCCCTGTATCATGAAACGATATAACATAGAAAGTATGCGATCAGTACATGGAATGTACTAAGTATGCAAGGTAAGTAAAATAGTTATTTTAAAAGTAAGTAAACTCATAAGTAGACATAGGAGAAGGACATCATGCTTGCATCAAAAATCTTCGTAAATAAAACATAAGGCTCAAGACTTTCAAATCATTGATAATCATTCGTTATAATAATTGTAAATAGCTTTATCATAATATAACTTGAGCCAATAACATAAATATAACAATGCATAAAACATGTGGAATAATGGGAGGACTCGTCATAACCAACACCATCATGGTAGAGCCTTTCATGATGCCCCAACTATCTCACTGAAGTGGGCAGAGCCGACCCTGGCTTGCCAAAAGAGGGTCGTGTATTAGGTGTGATATAACATTTGAGGGGATCATTATCAATACAATATATTATTAGAAACCCATGGTGGCACGTGGTTATGAGACATCGATGTAGTCCTTTGAACGTTGGGCTTCTCAGTGCTAGACACGACTCCCAAAAAAACATGCATATGTGTTCATACGTAAATCAATAAAATCATGCATTAAGGTTCATTGGCTAAGATATAACATTTATCATCATTGATCACCTTTAAAACATACTTATCCAAGAGTGAAAGGACCTTTACATCGGCCGACATCATAAATCGATAAATCAAGTAATTTGTTTCATAAATCATAACTCATTCTTCAACATGGGGGCATTGCCCAATACTTTGACATACTCAATTCTTTCAAAAATATGCTCATTAACGTGGATAACTTGAAATCATGCTTTTCCATCATCAATAAACTCAAAAAATTTAGTATTCATCATAAATTATAACTTGCATGAACTCTAATCAATGGGAATTTTAGATTTAAAAAGCTTGGAACATAATTTTCAAGAAAATAATATAAAACCTACCCATCATTCAAAATTCAACAAATAAAAATCAATTAAATCAAATCCATAAAGAGAAATCACATTTTCATCCATTCGGGTAAAACCCCATGGAATTGAATAGGAGGATTCATGATTTAATTCAAAATTTGGGCATGGATGTAAAAGGATTTCACCCATTCTAAATCCCTACATACCTGGGAATGGATGAACGTAAGGTTCTTTGAACACCCACAAAGAAATTGATGAAAAATTAGGAGAAGGAGGCCTTCAATCTCCGAAAAACCTTTCTAAAATCCTTGCATTAGAATGGGAATGCAATAGGGACTTACCTCCTCTTATCACACTAAAAAAATATTCAAAATGACATAGTTTAGAGGCTAAAAATGAGGAAAGGTCGAATATACCCTTAAAATAATTTCCCCAAAAACTGTCCTGGACCGACCAACGACCGACCCAACGAGTCGTGGCAACATACCACGGCTCGTGGTATCGAGTCATCAGGTGCATTGCCTCATAAAACATCTTATATCCCTTCCCATGACTCATCAAGATGAGTCGTTACTTCAAACCATGAGTCGTTGAATCGATTATCGTCAACTCCTTGACCAATCTGACTCCCCTTTCTATGAGCCTCACCACGAATCATTGTGACTTCCAATGATTCGTGGTTTCCATCTGTTGAATGCATGGAAACCTCAACCAACCAATAACAACTTGAAACAACGGGTCAGAATCTCTCACCACGGATCGTGGGGTGGCCCATTTCTTCCTCCTCAGCCTAAGTCCAAACCTCCCAATGATTGGTGACAATGGCTCGTTGTTCCTGACAACGGGTCATTGTACCGCCCATCGTTTCCTCTGATTCCCTGACTTCCCAAACCATGACTGCATATGACAAGTTGTTGGGTCATCTGTCATGTGATATTTTTTCCAGTTTTCTGCACTTTTCAATTTTAACTCCCAGGTCCATTCTTAGGGGTATTACAAAGGTCCTTCATAAATTTGGCATAGCTAGGCATCTGCTCAAGTTCCTCAACTAATGGGATGTTCACTGATAATTGCTTCAACATGGAAATGAACTTGTGATATTTCCCATCTTCGGCCTTTTTATTTAACCGCCGTGGAAAAGGAGGAGGAGGTCTAGGGATTAGTGTGAAATTTTATTGAGTCTCCTTCTCCTTCTCATTGCCAGATCCATGCTCCTTAGCATTACTAGGAGAAGTCTTTACTGAATCTCCAACCAAAGTTGGATCCTCAGAATCTGCTATTCTGTCATCATTAATTACTTCGGGCTCTTTTGTTTCATCAATCACAACAGTCCTCGGAGGATCAACTGTCGCTTTCCCACTCCTAGTAGTGACCGTCATGCAGTGACTTCCATTTTTCGGATTTTGTACTATGCTACTAGGAAGTGTTCCTTTCTGCCTCTAATTAATTGCAACACACATTCGACTCAGCTGCTGCTCAATCTGCTTGATGGCCACGACATGTGATTTCACCTTTTGACTCATTCCAGAAATATCACCGCAGAGCTCCTTAAAATGGATATCTGTTGTCTCCATCTGCTTAAGTACTTTGGACAACATGTCTTCAACACTTGTACCACTAGAATAGCTCACAGTTCCTTGGAGGAACATACAGACCTCTCCTATCATTCTTGTAGTCCTCGCCCTTCTTCAAGTCTCCATTGTCTCTGTACTGGCCTCGGTTGTAATTGTTATCTTTGTAAAACTTTCGACCTTGATTACCTTGGCCTTGACACCAAACGTCTTGGTTAGACCCTTGGGTGTTGGTCCAGAAACCTTCCCTCTGATCATTTAAATAGCTAGCTTCCTCCTCAGACTCAGATTCACATCCATCATTTCTTGGGACCTTTCCCTGAGAACCCATAGCATTAACTTTCTCCGCTCCGACTCCCATCAAATGCTTAGCAAGCAGCCCCATTGTGGTCTTTATCTCTGCAATATCTCGTTCACGCTCTTCATCTTTTTTTCTTTGTTCTATGGACATACCAACAACATAAAAACCAGTCGGAATCTCCGATTCTTTGTGTTCCATGCGCGGTTGGTTTTGGTGATTCTGTCAAGTAACTGAGCAACTTCTGCATAGGTGTGACTCATAAAGGTTCCGCCAGAGATGGTTTCAGCCACCGTCTTGGTGTTAGCATTCAGAGACCTATAGAAGGTCTCCAACAATGTATCATCTAGAATCCTGTGATTTGGCACCCTTTTGAGCTTCTTGTTGAAATGCAGCCATGTCTCGTGAAGTGCCTCTGAATTCAATTTCCTGAAGTTATATATCTCATCTTTCAGCTGCAATGCTTTGCAAGGTGGGAAGAATCAGTCAAGAAAGGATCTCTTAAGCTCCCCCCAAGTAGTGATAGAATCATTTGGCAGCTCATCCAACCACATAGTTTCCTCACTCCCTAATGAAAAGGGAAATAACCTCAGTCTTATTGCATCCTGGCTCACTCGCGGTTGTTTGTATGACTTGCAGATACCCATGAAATTTGTCAAGTGAGTATGAGCATCATCAGTTCCATGACCTGCAAATATTCCCTTTGTGTTGAGTAGCTGGATCATACACTGGTAATATCAAACTTTGTCCAGCAGGCAAATGGGGAGGGACAATAGCTCCAGTGGCACCGACTTCGTCTATATCAGCATCATCTTCCTCATTGAAATACCAGTGTCTCGGTTGTTCTGGACCTCTGTTCTTTCTAGCTCATTCTACTTTAGTAGCTAGACGTTGCTCTTTAGAAACCCTAGCTAACTCATGATCTCTAGCCCGAGCTTGCTCCTCATCCAACATTCTCGCTGTGGCTTGGTCCACTGTCTCCTGTTCTTGTATGTTGGGCATTCTTCTAAGAGTTCTTAGTGTCTGTTCAAGTTCATGATCAATTCAAACCAGGGGATTTCCGTAGCTCCTAGTATTTAGAATGCACGAACCTAAGACCTATAAAATAACAAAAACAACAAAAGAAAAATAAGAAGGAAATAAGAACCAACAGTAAAGCAAACACAATTAACAAAAGCCTTAGCCGTATTCCCCGGCAGCGGTGCCAAAATTTGATGTCGCCCAAATTACACCTCGCAATTGATATATAAAGCGGTCGATGTCAAATATAGAACCCAACAAAGGTTGAGGTCGATCCCACATGAAATATGGAAAGAACTTGAGTTAATGCGAATGGCTATTACTATCGGGTTACTTATTTCCTACTGGGAAAGAAATAAACTACTAAATAAGAGTAAAAACTACTAAATGCTTAAGTCAAATTCGATTTGTATTCAATCAAAAACTTGACTAGGATTGTGTTCCCCAAGACTTCATAACTATAAGGCTTTTACACAAGAAATCTATTCTGGTGTTTAATATGCAATATCGATAAGTTAGGTTCACCTAAATGGTTGGTCCCCTATCTAGATGATTATCACACGCAACTTGTTCCGTATACGGGTCTATTCTTAATTAACCCTTACCCTTAATATCGGATTAGATATCCCCAGACAAGTTCAAGCTATTAGATGAGGGTTGATAGCCTTAAATCTTTGTTGTTAATCCCTTTTCCCATTCAATACCTCCTTCATCCATGTTCGGTGGTTTGGAATGCCTACACGCAAGTGCATGTGGTCGAACAAGTAGTAAAATGGCTAGAGTAGCCAAGTATCGATCCCACAGGGACTGGACCAAGGTAATAATCGAATCAAGTGTTAATAAACTCTAACTCTAATAATCCAGACAACAGTTTCAAGAAGATTTTGGGAGTTTGTTTCCTAATTTATACTAATCTAAAACAAATGTACAAATTGAGTCTGAACTATAGTAATGAGCATGCTAAGCCTAAAACGAACATGCAGGGAAGTAATTTATTGACACAAATTGATTAATCTTTCCTTCGGTTGCTAGTCAAGAATTATTGCCTATGGATTAAAACTCTCGTATTTAACCCAACTTAAGAATCATGAACCTTCCACCTACATTTCTGTGATAAGAAGAAATTCATGTTCTAGACATACGAAACCGATTCCTTAATTGACTAATACGACTTTCAGATATATTTCTATTCTGAAGGTAAATCAATCTCAATTTTCCCAAACCAAGAAGAGATCATATCCTACAAATTCACAACTTTCCAATTTCTTTCTCTTTCGAGCGCAAATTGGATTTTTTAGATATACATTAATATTGGCCAAACATTAATGCAGTAAGAACAAGAATTAATAGAAAAACCATGGAAGAAAAGATGAAAAACCAAGATGATCAATAATTACATTCCACTACGAATGTTCTTAACCTAAGAAAGAAGTGAATTTAGCCACTCATTTGTGGATTAAACATCGTTAAATGAGTGTAAATCATACAAATAATTGAAATAAAGAAGAAAGAGTTAGAGAAGAACCCTAAGAATTTCGTCCCCCCAACTGCCTGTAACCCACATTCTTGCTCAACCAAGTCAGAATAATTAAACATAAACCTAAGTGTGCTATTTATACTAGTGGGAATTTTTCCCGGAATAACAAGCAACGTGTCACGGAGTGCATCGCGGAGCACTGCCTCCGTGACACGCCACAAACGCGGACCCTGACTAGAATCCAGTCCTCCAATTAATTACGCCCAACGTTCCACGGTGTGCAACACGTGGCTTTACCAACGTGCCACGGCACCAACGCGAACCTTCACTGGAACTTGGCCTATTTTAATCATCCGGGGCAGAATGCCTCCGCGATGGCAGCGTGACACGGCTCCATCCCGGAGCCCCTTAATTTGCTGCATTTCCTTAGCCTTTTCCACTGCTCGCTTCCGAGTCCATTCCCGATTTCTCCCAACATGCATCTTAGCTTCGTAAAATTACATTTTTCCTGCAAAACAACAATAATCATGTTGGTTAGTAAAAATTCACATTTTAACTACAAATCACATGAGAATGTACAAATATAGATGGATAAACAAGCTGAAATGAAGCATTTGAGTATCACTTGGGCATATAATTCTTCCTAAGATCACTTACCCTACACTTAAAACCTTGTTCGTCCTCGAACAAAAATCTCACATCTCATGCAATTGACACCCAATCATAGCTACTTTGGCTCGACAATTCAAGCTACGGTTATACCGATTATTTACATAGCAAATCATCAAGAAAACATGCATAGTCTCATCAATACAATGCCACTCAACACATTAAGACCTCCTAGACCCAAGAGTCGACTCTCGATCTCGGCAAACTCATGCAAATCAGCTGATCAAGATATCCGACACGAAATTCAGTCTCTCGTCAAGCATGTGCCCTCACAACACAAGAGAATTTCCCCCTTTTCAATCATATGATCTCAAACACATTATATGCGGGGGCATATGAACACGATTTCTCTCTCTCTCTCCCAAAGAATTCACATGCATCATGTCATGACCCATAAGCTTGCCTCTAGTGTATTACTCCACTAATATAAGGACAAGTGATGTAAGATCACGTAGGACTTAACTGGTTGTAATGTAATCTAAGGAACTAGTAAATACTGGGCTAACCAATAATAGCAACTAGCCTCCTTAAGCGCTTTTCAATACATCCCACCACATTATGGGCATTGTTTCTTCCTTCATCCTCCCCTTTCTTGAAGTCTTTCTTTATTTTTGTTCCCATTTATTTAAGCACACTCGACTTAATAACAAAGATTAGTTATACATCTTTATTTTATTAAATTTGGCAAGTGCACCTTTGACCTTTTCTTTACTTTCACTACTTCTGCTTTTCCTTTCTTTTTCACACTTTTCACTCCTTGACACTGTGGGAAAATTATTTTTCTTGAGCACTTAAGAGTTTTGGATCAAATTCACGGATAATGAAAAGAAGGGGTTAAACTCAATTTGTACCTTTTCGACAAAAGAAAAAATAGGCTAAAGGCTCAATGGGCTAACTAGGATGTACATTCAAGGTAGGTACGATAATGAAAAAAAACTTTCGGTTAAATCAAAGAAATGCCTGCATCCTTTCCTACAATACACATCCTTCACTTCATTTCATACGCACACCAGGCAAGTTCTAGACACTTCACAATAGCATGGAAGAATCGAAACCTCACCACACACTCATTGCACATGCTCAACTCAAGACATATTCACAGACTCTTCAATCAGCTAATTACAAGAATTCAAACATTAAGCCTCAATCACACCGAATCGAACTCTATGGTCTAGGTATCTCAACATGTTTACAAAGTTGCATGCGTTCATACGAATCACCTTTGCATTCTAAATATCATGTATAACACGCAACAAGAATTCCGAACCATAAAGTAACGACACGTTTGGGATACAAACAAACAAAAGAAAAAATTAAAATAAGGAAAAAACTACTCCTATCGACTACATTTTCCTTAAGACGGTCATCATCCATCCATCATAGGGAACGATCACTATTTACGACTTCGGTTCAATGGGACTTTTCTCGGTAAAAGCACCAAAAACAAATGTCGAGAAACCCAATCATAAAAATATTTCAATGAAAAAAGTTTTAAAAATATCGATAATTTCGATAAAACAAAAATATTTACACACCCAGCTAACAAACACTCCATACAGCACACAACAGATTCACATTAATTACAACACCGAATTACAATACAAAACATAAACACCAAAATCATAGGGTCATAATTTTTTCACAGGCATCACAACAAAACATAAACATAAACAACAACAAAACAACCAACACCTAACTACTCCCACCCCACATTTAAATTGAACACTGTCCCCAGTGTTCACAAAATTCAGCATAGCATAAGAGTAGGTGGTGAAACTCCCTGATCAGTCTAAGTATTCAACTTCTTCATCAGGTGCGGTTGCCTCGTCCCCTATATCTGAATCGCCCCCGCTATCCTCATTTGACTCAACATCTATGTCATCGCGGCGTGTCTCCTCATCTGTGGGGTCATCATCACCAATGGGCTCCACAAAAGCTGGCCACACTCGGCATAGAGCCCTGGCATTTTCGCCAAAGGGGTAATCTAGCTCGAGCTGCCACAACTCATCTTCTGTTGCTGGCCTCCCGCCTATGCGCAACTGCAGCATCTGCATCCCAAACATTCGGGCCATATACTGATCATCCCAAGCATGTCGCTCGGCTAATGTGAGAACTGGCCCGTGAGTGGTGTCGGGTGCCTTAGTTTTGGTGACGTCCAAGGAATACCTATCCATCTGCGGGATGTAGTGTAGGGTCTCTTCCACAATATCCAGGCCCCTCAGGAATGTGGTCAGCAAGCCACCAAACCCGTACCTGTGCCCTTGATGCAAACAGGATCTCTTCATGGTGGAGATAATCACCGCCCCAACATTAATCTCCAGCCCTTTCATCAGGGCATAGACCACGCACACACGATACCGGGTGATATCTGTCATGTGCACTCCCGGGATCAGGTAGGAACACACGATCTTAAGCCGAATTCTGGCTTCCCTGTTCATTTGAGAGTAGGGCAGCATCTGATGGTAGCCCCTCTCCTTATGCCTGCTCCACTGTGTTGTAGAACGGGCTCCACACAGAGTGCATCTGATATCCGCATATGGTGGAGTGATGTTCAGCTGCCGGAGTGCATGGGGGTCTGTGTCCTGCACCCCCCAAATGGCATTAAGGTGATGGGGCTCAAAGGTGACTACCTTCCCCCTTATCTTGACGGTGTGACTACGGAGTGTCGGGTTCTAGTTGGCGTAGAACTCCTGAATCAGGTAGAGATTGCACTCCTTGGGCTCTTTAAAGATGAAGTTTATCTTGGCAGCGTCAATCTTATGTACGATTCTGGGGAATTCCTGTGCCAACGGCTCCCTTGCAATGTGCTCCTTGGGGAAGTATTTGTTCTCCTTGTGCTTTGTGTACCATTTCTTCCCTTCGTCAGTCACCCATCGGGTTCCTTATTGATGGCGTTGGCCGCGTGAAACCGCTGGTGCTGCTAGGACTGCTGTTCCGAGTCTAATTCTTTTCCTTCCAGCGCTCGATGTATATGCACCCTTTACTTTGTCTTGCCTGCTTGCCATTGTTCCTATCAAATCAAATGGACAGTCCCCATGTTATTCAAATCAAAACTAGCTTCGACTAAGTTTAGGTTAAGCTAGGCCACCCCACACTTAGTCCTTAGCCACAATTATGATATTACGGCAAGACAATTCTCACTTTCCAATTTACAAAAAAAAAAAACAACAACATGCCTCGTGCATTCAGAGAATTCGATGGAATAAATTCTACGTACTACTCAGACTTCGTACAGCTAATCAAAATATCACCATCGATACCATTTCATCACATAACACTTAGCCAAAACTTCTCTCAACACAACGTATGCAATTCACCAATTTCTATGCAATTCAACAATTTTATTCTCCCAAAAATCCATCATTTATTTAGCGTATTCATATCAAGCAAAACACAATTCACCTTACCCAACATGCCCAACCCATAATTTTCACATTTTCAATCACATTTAGTTTCTTCGCAGTCAAATTCTAACCCTAGCTACATATTTCACCAAAATTCGATCAAGCATGTATTTATCGAGTTCATACAATCAAAATGATACTACGAACATCAATCAACAATAACGTAAATGAATTAAAGCTCAGTTTACAATTAGGGAAAGGTTTACTCACTTCACATGCTCAAAATCGAAAAATTTGTCAAGAATTGAGATAAAGTTAAAGAACATACCTTTAATTCGATGAAATCGAAGAAAAGTTGAAGAAAATGTGTGCCTAGGTCCGTGTCACGTTGGGGAAGGAGGGATTTTTGGGTGTTTGTGGCGGAGGGGATGAGAAATGAGGGAAAAATGAGGGAAATCGGGGTTAAAAAGGGGGATTTTCGCGCTGGTCACCCGGTGACCCGGTGTGACCCGTGGCGATTAACACCTCAACGTGTCACGGAGGGTAACGCGGAGCACCCCCTCCGTGACACGGAGCCAACGCGGAAGTGTTCTGAAATTTTAAAAATTCCAGAATTACACCTCAACGTGTCACAGAGGGTAACGCGGAGGCCCTCCTCCGTGACACGGAGCCATCGCGCAGGCTCACTGTTTTGCCACTTCTTATTATTTTTCTCACCTCGATTTTTCCTTTGTGATCCTTTGCATTTTTGCCCTCCGTCAAACCTGAAATTCATCTCACAACAAGAAATTGGTTAGAATTCATAGGTTTCAACATAAAACATAATTTTTGATTTTATTTTTATTTTTCTATTTTTTTTCTTCTTTTCCTTTTTTTTTCTTTTTCTTTTCTACTAAATCTACTCAAGTATTACAACAATTTCACGGGTTGCCTCCCATGCAGCGCCTGGTTTACCATTGCGGATCAACGTCATTGAAGCTTAGTCATCCTATAGGGTGACAGACGTCTTCTCTCGACTACCGTCCTCACCCCTGTCCTGCTTACACCGATGCCCATTAACTGCGACCGTGGCATTTTGATCTTCTTTCCACGATTCTAGTTTTGGGGGGTCCTTCACCGGTGGTTTTACCACTATATGGTCTGGCCAAAGAACGATCCGCTAGTTGCAAGATCACTGTCGTTGGTCTAGGACTGCCTAGCCCCAATTTCTTGAATACCGATGTCGGCATCAAGTTAATGCTCACTCCCAAATCACATAATCCAAGAACTCGGATACTCTGCCTGATTGTAAGTTGAATTGTAAAGCTCCCAGAGTCTTTGATCTTTGTGAGCAACCTATTTTGTATCCGGGAAGTGACCTCCTCTGTAAGAGCCACCATAGCGTACTCTGTCAACCTGCATTTGTTCTCCACGATGTCCTTGATATATTTTGCGTACTTTGGCACTCCCTACAAAACATCAACAAGAGGTAAATTAATGTGTATCTATTTAAGCACCACCATGAACTTTTTGAAACACGCTTCCTCCTTGTGTTTCTTTAATCTTTGAGGGAACGGGGTGGTGGTCTTTCCGGTTCAACCTCCTTCTCCTTCCCCCTATCATCATTGTGTTCCCTCTCATTCTCCACTGCTCCCGACTGCATCGGTGGTCTTTATAGTGCCACCTCCTTGAGTTGTAAACCACTCCCCGTGGTCACTGCATTCACTTGCTTAGGATTGGTGTCAGTGTCACTCGAAAGTCCTCCTCTCGGCCTGGTGTTCTGAGCTCCAGCTAGTTGCCCAAACCGGTACTCCAATGCCTTTGTAGCTAACTGATTGTTCTTTACATCGGCTGCCAATTTCACATAGTCAGCCTGCAATTGAGCTTGGTTAGCTATCATCGTTTTGAACATTTCCTCGATGCTGGGTGACGGTGGTGGAGGAGGTGCATTGTTGCTTCTGTATGGCGACTGATAGTTCTGCTGCCCTCCTTGATTTCTCTGTGCCCCCCGACTCAAACTCTGCCCTTGATGGCTGTTACTACCCCAAGAGAAATTCGGGTGACTCCTCCAATTAGAGTTGTTGTTGTTGCCATACTGTTGGTGATTATTTCTCTGTACATTACCAGTAAAGTTCACTGAATCAGGATTCGCACCACAACACTCAGCTGAGTGTTTATTACTGCCGCACACTTCACACCAAATCTGCTGCACTACATTCACTGGGGCTTGAGACTGATTCATGCTCATATTGCTGAACTGGGTATTGAGTTGATTCTGTAACGTAGCTATCTATGCAGCGATAGCTGTAAAACCATCCACTTCCAAGACTCTTGTCGCTTTCCTGTTCCTCCTCTAGAAGAGTCCGCATTCCACTCTGGATTTCCCTGCGAAATACGGTTCAACAAAGTATATAGCTCCTCATAAGTTTTTTCTAATGCTTGTCCTCTAGCTGTTGAGTCTAGCAAGATTTTTGTGTGGGGTTCCAAACCCTCTATGAAAGTATGCACCAGCACATCATTGGATTGGTGATGATGAGGACAATCCCGCAGCATAGATTGGAATCGTTCCCAAGTTTGATACAGATTCTCCCCCTCTCTTTGTTTAAAACTTAGAATTTGACTTCTAAGTCTTGTTGTTTTACAGGATGGAAAGACCCGTATCAAGAATTTCTTTGCAAGATCATCCCAAGTAGTGATGGAATTAGGTGGCTCAGTTTTCATCCATCTCTTTGCTTCTCCCAAAAGTGAAAATGGGAACAATATAAGCCTGACGTAATTGGAGGACACTCCAGCGAGGATGTAAGTGTCACTTATCTCCAAAAAGTTTCGGAGATGTTGTTGTGGATCCTTGTGAGGGAGACCTTTGAATTGCCCACTGGTGTGCATCAATTGCACCATATTCTGTTTAAGCTCGAACCTTCCTCCTGGCTCAGGTTTGCGAATGCTAGATGTAACGTTGTTAGCATGTGGGATTGCCACTTCGCGAACCGGCCTAGCTGCCATTTCTTCTGGCACTAACACTGCCCTTACAATTGGTGGATTCTGTTGTTGCTCCAGGATTGTTTGTCTGAGCAACCACAACTTTTTCTCTAGAGCTTCTCTCCTTTGACGATGGAATTGTCTTTCCGGCTCTAAGTGTGAATCCAACAGCTCCTTGTCTCTTGCCAGTGTTCAACAAAATTCGATATCTGCAAAAGACAGGCTAAGACCAAGTTGTCAACACTAATAAGAAATCATAAACTAACACTTAAGAAAACAATTTCACCAATTTCCAGTCCCCAGCAACGACGCCAAAAACTTGTTCGGTGGTTTGGAATGCCTACACGCAAGTGCACGTGGTCGAACAAGTAGTAAAATGGCTAGAGTAGCCAAGTATCGATCCCACAGGGACTGGACCAAGGAATAATCGAATCAAGTTTTAATAAAAATAATGCAGACAACAGTTTCAAGAAGATTTTGGGAGTTTGTTTCCTAATTTATACTAATCTAAAACAAATGTACAAATTGAGTCTGAACTATAGTAATGAGCATGCTGAGCCTAAAATGAACATGCAGGGAAGCAATTTATTGACACAAATAGGTTAATCTTTCCTTCGGTTGCTAGTCAAGAATTATTGCCTATGGATTAAAACTCTCGTATTTAACCCAACTTAAGAATCGTGAACCTTCCACCTACATTTCTATGATAAGATGAAATTCATGTTCTAGCCATACGAAATCGATTCCTTCATTGACTAATACGAATTTCAGATATATTTCTATTCTGAAGGTAAATCAATTCTCAATTTTCCCAAACCAAGAAGAGATCATATCCTACCAATTCACAACTTTTCAATTTCTTTCTCTTTCGAGCGCAAACCAGATTTTTTAGATATATATTAATATTGGCCAAACATTAATGCAGTAAGAACAAGAATTAATAGAACAACCATGGAAGAAAAGATGAAAAACGAAGATGATCAATAATTACATTCCACTACAAATGTTCTTAACCTCAGCAAGAAGTGAATTTATCTACTCATTTGAGGATTAAACATCGTTAAATGAGTGTAAATCATACAAACAATTGAAATAAAGAAGAAAGAGTAGAGAAGAACCCTAAGAATTTCATCCCCTCAACTGCCTGTAACTCACGTTCTTGCTCAACCAAGTCAGAATAATTAAAAATAAACCTAAGTGTGCTATTATACTAGTGGGAATTTTTCCCGGAATAACAAGCAACGTGTCACGGAGTGCATCGCGGAGCACTGCCTCCGTGACATGCCACAAACGCGGACCCTCACTGGAATCCGGTCCTCCAGTTAATTACACTCAACGTGCCACAGCGTTCAATGCGTGGCTTGGCCAACGTGCCACGGCACCAACGCGAACCTTCACTGGAACTTGGCCTATTTTAATCATACAGGGCAGAATGCCTCCGCAATGGCAGCGTGACACGACTCCATCGCGGAGCCCCTTAATTTGCTGCATTTCCTTGGCCTTTTCCACTGCTCGCTTCTGAGTCCATTCCCGATTTCTCCAACATGCATCTTAGCTTCCTAAAAATACATTTTTCCTCCAAAACAACACTAATCATGTTGGTTAGTGTAAATTCACATTTTAACTACAAATCAAATGAGAATGTAAAATATAGATGGATAAACAAGACGAAATGAAGCATTTGACTATCACTTGTCCATATAATTCTGCCCAAGATCAATCTAGTAAGTAAGAATAAGGCGAGTTCTAACATTTGCAACCGTTAAGAAATAATTACAACGAAGGGAAAAACAATACATGCATTAAACCCCATTCAAGAATCACTAAGTTTTTAACCTATGTGTGTTAATTCATCTTGTTTTCCACAACCCTAGTTATGGGTTTAGCTACTCATGGTTGAATAATCGCCATCACAAAATATTGAATTGTTACACCCCATAAGTTTCTAATGTTTAGACGACATATTCGTACATTGGTTTAGAGTTTAGAGCGCAATACGTGCGAGAAAGGGGCCCAGGGAAAGGTCGAACGAGCACTGAGTCGGGACCGCACGGGAGAAGGCCAGGCCAGCTACCCAAAGGGGCAGCATGGCATGGACCATGCTTCACGATGGGCTCCGTTACACGGCCCTAGATTGGTGCGACAGGGTCCGTGCCACAGACCCCGTGTCCACCGCCCAATTATATATAAGTTCAATGATTTTTCATTTGTTCATCCTAAAAAAATCAGATCTGCAACCTGTGAAGAAGGGAACGCTATTTCTAAGTTAAATTCTTCCATTTACACTATGAAACGCTGCCTGAATTCAAATTAACTTCAGGTATTGAAGTTTAAGGCTATAGGGACCATTTCTACGGAGTAATTTTCATGAAATTCGCTTGACAAATCGTAGCATCGCTGAACCAAAGTCGTTGGAATTGCTCCAAACTTGTGTCAATATGATCATAGGCTTAAAGTAAGCATTTCTCCCTTCTTAACTCTCGGGAAGTTATACGTTTTCAACCATGTTTCGTTCAGGTGAAGTATAGTTAATATTTATATATAAAGTTATCATTTTTATTAAATTTAGTACTAAAACTAGTCATTTTCCCTCAGTAATACGATTGCAATTGAGAAGAACAGTTGAATACGAACTGAAACTCGCCTGTTAATCAATAATCGGCGAACAAGGTATGTAAAGGCAGTTTCCTTCGACAAGTTAGTTTCCTTAGAATGATAACTCAATTTGAATCCCAGTAAGAGTACCAGAAGCATGTCTGTTGTGATTAGTTGTTGTTATTAGTTGAAACCCGTATACTATGTTTAGTTTGGGATGGATTATGATTGTATAGCCTTCATGACCAACCCCAGGGTTACTAGATGTGTCGACGCCCACTAGGGGCGAGATGACGTTGCTCTACAGAGTGGTACGCCATCCATGAGGGATGAAGATGGGGTCCTGGGTCCTCATATGCCATGGTTGGCTCTATAGATCCCCGTTGAGCTTGTGCCTGGGGTGCAGATATTCTACTGGACTCAGACACAGCTACAGTTAGGGGCCGAGCGGGCTCAGTTGTAGACCCAGGGGGCCGGTAGGACGACAATAGCTATTAGTTTACTCAGTGTAACTTTGATAGGTGTATATAGACTGAAGTGTACTCACCAGGGCTTATGGGGCCCCCAGGTTGGTTATTCTGTGCTGGTTGTACCTTCCGGCTTATGGGGGCCCAGGTAAGGTTTTTGTTTGCTTTAGTTATTAACAAATTAGGTAGTAAGAAGTTCTATTACTTAGGTATGATCCCTACCCCTTCATTTCAGTATTCTCAGTTCTATCTCTTTATTTCAGTCATTTACAATTATCGCCTTACATATTCAGTGCATATTGTACTGACGTCCTTTATGGGGCGCTACTCTACCTGTTTGCAGGTATGGATAGACGAGTAGAAGGTCCCTCATAGCTTTTAGCCAGCATCACCAGAGCAGTTAGCTCGTTTCTTCCGGAGCTTGTAGATAGAAGGTTTACTTCTTTCGATTGTACAGTTTGTGGGTAGGTCGGGCCCTGTCCTGACCCTCACATTACTCCTAGAGGCTTGCAGATTGTTTCTATTTCCCTATGGTTAGCTGTTATTGGTTGTGTGGGGCCTATACATGCTTTAGATTATGTGTTGGACATGTGGGGCCCATATGTGTTTTAGTTTACATTTTGGCCGTGTAGGGCCTTGTTTAGCTGACAGATGAGTGTCTTTGTCGTCCATAGTTTAGCTCAGCACCAGTTTTACTTTAAAGTCATAACTAGACATCATGGTGGTCTTGTCGACCCGCATAGGATTCCCTGTTATTTCCTATTTCTGGTTAGCTGTTTTTCTTTTACATATGGCTATAAGGCATTGTCAGTTGGAGGTTGTATTTTTAGCCGAGATATAGCCCGTCGTTTTCTTGATTTGGGAAGTAAGCCTGCACCAGGAGTGCATAGGCCTAGTTAAGTCAGTTCAGATCCTAGTAGGGCACCAGGGTCCAGTCATGCCTCCCAAGGTGGGGCATGACAAACTTGGTATCATAGTAGGTCGTGTCAACAGGGAGTTTGCAAGATGTGCTAAGTAGTGTCTTTTTTATGGATGTGTTGTGCACCACATTCTATAGGTAGGAGGCTGTGAGGAATGATAGGATGGTTACTCTTTCTTCTTATCCAGTTGTGTTATAGAGCTGTACAGTATAGGGTTGAGTCCCTAAGATTACCATATTCTTTTATCTATAGAGAAATGCCAGACCTGTGACACACCATGGCTGGTAGGAGATTGGATGTTACAGCGGGGGAAGGCACTAGCAGGGTGCCTTAGTCAGAGTCAGCCTGATCTGAGGGCGACAGGGAGACTTTATCTCGGTCTCCCCAGCACTCTTCACCACATCAGGAGCCGCTCAGAGAGGAAAATGTGACGGCACCGCCTCCAGGTGTCCCTATACTGGTGCCATCAGATCAGGAGGTTAGGTATGTTGTCGTTATGTTAGCTCAGATGATGGTTGCACAGCATCAACCAATGGAATCCGTGATCGCAGAGTATTCAGGAGGACCTGGTAGTTCGAGGGTTCGAGAGTTTCTCGCATTGAGTCCCTCGTAATTTACCGGGACGGACCGAGAGGAGGACCCTCAGGATTTCTTAGATCAGATACAGTGGATTTTTAGGGTGATGCATGCCACACCAATAGAGTCGGTTGAGTTAGCAGTATTCCAACTACGGGACATCACAATACTATGGTACGAGAGTTGGGAGAGGTCCCGAGGGAGAGGTGTTTCCCCTTCGACTTCGCCCAGCTTCTCAGAGGCTTTTCTGGATCACTACCTGCCACGGGAAATTCGATAGGCTTGGGTTGATCAATTTCTACATCGAAATCATGGGTCAATAAGTGTTCGGGAGTACGCTCTGAGGTTCGATTCCTTGGACCGATATGCACCATCTTTTTTAGATACCATGCCGGCTAGGGTGTATCGGTTTATTATGGGCTAAATCCAGAATATGTGGAGACTTGTATTACATCCACTCTGCGAGAGGACATGGATATTGCCTGTGTTTAGGCTTTTTCTCAGAATATTGAAGGGATTAGATAGCGACAACGGGAGATAAGGAGGGAAAATCAGGAGCAGTGCCGCAGGGCCAAACCTAGTGATATGCAGGTGGAGTCCCAGGGTGGACCTAGGCCACGATTTTCAGGCAGACCACCCAGACCCCCACCCCCACAACAACAGCAAGGGAGTTGATCTAGTCATCAGGGGAAGTTAGGATCCGACGAGGGCTCACGATCAGTAGGTTCACAGTAGTAGAGAGGAGTAGAGTAGAGTAGATTCGCCGTGCTATTTTGCCCTATTTGCAGTCGACGTCACTCCGGGGCATGAAGGTATGGTTCCAAAGTATGTTATACCTGTGGACAAGAGGGTCACCAGATGAGAGATTGTCCAGCTAAGGGTCAGAGTGATTGAGACCGACATGATAGATCTTCAGTAGGATCACCTGCCCCAGCATCTACAGCAGGGCATAGGCCCTCAGCTCTAGCCAGCAGAGGCTGAGGCAGATCAAGGGCATCTAGCTCAGGTACCGATCCAGATCACACTTATGCCTTACTGGGACGACAGGAGTCAGAGTCATCGTCGAATGTGGTGACAGATATGCTGGACATTTGCTCTCATTCTATTTATGTACTGATAGATCTAGGATCCACCTTGTCTTATGTAACACTGTTAGTGCCTTAGAAGTTTAATATCTCGCTGGAATTACTTCGGCGACCTTTTTCAGTGTCTACACACATCGGTGATTGCATCATAGCTAAGAGGGTCTACCGAGGATGCATAGTAGAAGTTGTTGGTCATAAGACTTTAGAAAATTTGATAGAACTAGAAATGCTTGATTTTTTGATGCAATTATTGTGTATGGATTGACTGGTGCCATGCTTTGCCAATGTTGAATGTTGGACCAAGATTGTACCATTCCACTTTCCAGGGGAGGTTGTACGGGAGTGTAAAGGTAGTGCGGCCACGCCAAAAGGTAGGTTTATTTCCTATCTTCGGGAGAGGAAATTGATAGCGAAAGGATGTATTTATCACATTATCAGGGTTCAGGATGTTCAGAAGAATCACCGACTCTCCAGTCCATTCCATTTGTCAATGAATTTCTAGATGTATTCCCAGATGAACTATCTGGCATTCCCCCAGAATGGGAAATCGACTTTGCAATTGATTTATTACCAGGTACTCAGCCTATATCTATTCCTTCGTACCAAATGGCTCCTGTCGAGCTTAGAGAATTGAAGGAACAGTTGAAAGCTCTGTTAGATAAGGGTTTCATCAGGTCGAGTACTCACCGTGGGGAGAACCAGTTCTATTTGTGAGAAAGAAGGATGGTTCCCTTTGTATATGTATAGATTATCGACAGCTGAACAAAGTCACTATCAAGAATAAGTACTCGCTTCCCAGAATAGACGACTTGTTTGACTAGTTGCAGGGGGCAAAGTATTTCTCAAAAACTGAGTTAAGGTCATGGTACCATCAGGTTTGGGTTCCTGAGGGGGATATTCCAAAAACCACTTTCAAGACTAGGTATGGCCATTTTGAATTTCTAGTCATGTCCTTCAGGCTGACGAATGCTCCAGCAGTGTTCATGGATCTGATGAACAGCATCTTTAGGCCATATCTGGACCTGTTTGTGATAGTATTTATTAATGATATTCTGGTATATTCCCGCTTAGAGGCAGATCACCAGGATCACCTACGAACAATGCTCCAAACTCTCAGGAATCGCCAGCTGTATGTGATGTTTTCTAAATGTGAATTTTGGCTGAATTCAATAGCCTTTTTGGGCCACATTGTGTCAGATGCTGGCATTTAGGTAGACTCACAGAAGATTGAAGCAGTAAAAACATGGCCTAGACCTACCACTCCGACTGAGGTATGCAGTTTCCTGGGGTTAGCTGGGTATTACAAGAGGTTTGTAGAAAGGTATCTACCTTAGCAGCACCTCTGACTAAGTTAACTTAGAAAACAGCTAAATTCCACTAGACTGAAGCATGTGAACAAAGCTTTCAAGAGTTGAAAAAGAGATTGACCTCAGCACCAGTATGAGCCTTGCTAGAATGGTCAAATGGTTATGCAGTGTATTGCGATGCTTCAGGCGTCGGGTTAGGATATGTTCTAATGCAGCATGGTAAAGTACTTGCTTATGCTTCCAGGCAGCTGAGGAAGCACAAAAAGAACTAACCCACCCACGATCTGGAGTTGGCCGCGGTAATTCATGCCTTGAAAATATGGAGGCACTATCTGTATAGCGTTCATGTAAATATTTTTACTGATCATAAGAGCCTCCAATAAATTTTCACACAGAAGGAGTTGAATCTGCGGCAGCGTCGCTAGTTAGAGCTATTGAAGGACTACGACATGAACATTTTATATTACCTAGGTAGAGCCAATGTTGTAGCGGATTCCCTCAGTCGAAAATCCATGGGAAGTGTGACAGATTTGAAGCCCGAACAGAGGGAACTAGTTCGAGAACTGCATTAGTTAGCAAACTTGGCTGTCCGTATAGTAGATTCAGGAGACAGCGGAGCAGTAATTCAGAAAGCGACAATATCATCATTGGTTGTGGAAGTTAAAGAACGGAAGTACGAAGATCCTAACCTGGTTCAGCTCAGAGCTAAGGCTCAGCAAGGGAAGGTAGCGAATTTGAAGGTAACTGATGATAGAGTTTTGAGATATAGGGATCGCCTCTGTCTTCCGGACGCAACAGGACTTCGCCAGCAAATTATTGGCGAGGAGCATTGCTCGGTGCTTTGGGGTACGGGTAATTTATATTAAAAACCGACACGCAAGTGCACGTGGTCAAACAAGTAATAAAGTGGCTAAGTAGCCAAGTATCGATCCAAGGAGGCTCAAGATATGTAAAATTGCCTAATTTACTATATTTCTATTTAACTTCTAATTATGCTAACAACAACGTACCCAAGAGTAATTGAGTTTTTGTTTCTAAACTATATACTACAATTAATACAAACTATTTACTTTTGGATTCAGACAATGGATATGAACATGCCAAGGTTAAGAACAAGTGATAAACTTGATGATCATGATAAGTTTGGTTAATTCTCTTCTTCATGTTGCTAGCCAAGAACATTTGCCTAGAAATTAAAACTCTCGTATTTGATTTCACTTTAGAATCATAAACCATCCGTCTACATTTCTGTGATCAAATGCAATTTATGACCTAGCACTACAATTCAGGTTCCTAAATTGACTAATACGGCTTTCAAGTATATTTCTATCAGGAAAGCACATCAAAACCCAATTTTTCCAAATCAAGTTAAGAACAATACCCTATTAATTCACAACTTTACAATTTCTTGCTCTTTCGAGTGAAATTGGACTTTTTAGATGTACATTAATGTTGGCCATTCACTAATGCAGTAAGAACAAGAATTAATAGAACAACATTAAAGAAGAAGAATAAACCATATCAATGAAAATCAGAATTCATTACACATGTTCAAAACCTCAGCAAGAAAGAGAATTAGCCACTCATTCTTGGATTGATCATCCTAAAATGAGTGTAAATCATACATACAATTGATAGAAAGAAGAAAAGAAGAGAAGAAATCCCTTAGCTTTTTCAATCTTCAACTGCTACTAACCCACGTTCCTGCTCTCCACTTCTGAACTCAGTCTAAAAACTCAAAAACTAATTAAAATAAACCTAAGTGTGCTATTTATACTAGTGGAAAATTTTTCCCAGAATAACAAGCAACGTGTCACGGAGGCCAACGCGGAACACTGGCCTTGTTAATTATTGCTACCCCACGAAAAATTCGGATGGTTCCTCCAATTTGAGTTGTAGCCACCACCAAACTGCTGTTGATTTCTCTGTGCATTTCCCACAAAGTTAACAGAATCAGGATTTGCACCACAACATTCAGCTGAATGCTCACTACTACCACACACTTCACACCACATCTGTTGAACTGCATTGACTGAAGCTGAAGGCTGGTTCAAATTTATATTGCTGAAGTGAGTGTTTAACTGATTTTGCAAAGCAGCTATCTGTGCAGCGATAGCTGTGAATTCATCCACTTCAAGCACTCCCGCTGCTTTCCTTGCTCCACCTCTTGAAGAATATGCATTCCATTCTGGATTGCCTTGTGAAATTCGGTTGAGCAAAGTGTACAGCTCCTCATAGGTCTTCTCCAGCGCTTGCCCTCCAGCTGCTGAATCTAACAGAACTTTAGTGTGGGGTTCCAAACCCTCAATAAAAGTGTGTACCAACACCTCATTGGACTGATGATGGTGAGGACAGTCCCGCAACATGGATTTGAATCTTTGCCAGGCTTGATAAAGATTTTCTCCCTCCCTCTGTTTAAAACTTAGGATTTGACTCCTAAGCCTGGCTGTTTTACCAGAAGGGAAAAATCTAATAAGAAACTTCCGTGCAAGATCATCCCACGTTGATATAGAGTTGGGTGGTTCAGCTTTTAACCACCTCTTGGCTTCACCAAGTAAGGAAAATGGAAATAAGGTGAGCCGAACATAATCAGGTGACACTCCAGCGGGTATATAAGTGTCACTTATCTCCAAAAAGTTCTGGAGATGTTGTTGTGTATCTTCGTGAGGGAGACCGGTAAATTGCCCGCTTGTGTGCAAAAGTTGCACCATATTCTTCTTTAATTCAAACCTCCCTCCAGGCTCTGGTTTGCGGATGCTAGAATGTACATTATTAGCGTGTGGGATTGCCACCTCGCGAACCGGCCTTGCTGCTGCTTCATCGGGCACTAAAACTGCCCTAACAACTGGTGGATTTGGTAGCTCCATCATAGATTGTTTAAGCAACTGCAGCTTCCTTCGAAGAGCTTCTCTACGTTGGCTATGAAATTCACGCTCGGGCTCTAAGTAAGATTCCACCAGATCTTTGTCCCTTGCCAGTGTTCACAGAAACAAAATCTGCAAAATACAGGCTAAGACCAAGTTGTTAACACTTAAGAAAATAAAAATACAAATACAGTAAATTTACACTAAACACAATTTTACAAATCGCCTAGCCTCCCCGGCAACGGCGCCAAAAACTTGCTCGGTGCTTTGGGGTACGGGTAATTTATATTAAAAACCGACACGCAAGTGCACGTGGTCAAACAAGTAATAAAGTGGCTAAGTAGCCAAGTATCGATCCAAGGAGGCTCAAGATATGTAAAATTGCCTAATTTACTATATTTCTATTTAACTTCTAATTATGCTAACAACAACGTACCCAAGAGTAATTGAGTTTTTGTTTCTAAACTATATACTACAATTAATACAAACTATTTACTTTTGGATTTAGACAATGGATATGAACATGCCAAGGTTAAGAACAAGTGATGAACTTGATGATCATGATAAGTTTGGTTAATTCTCTTCTTTATGTTGCTAGCCAAGAACATTTGCCTAGAAATTAAAACTCTCGTATTTAATTTCACTTTAGAATCATAAACCATCCGTCTACATTTCTGTGATCAAATGCAATTTATGACCTAGCACTACAATTCAGGTTCCTAAATTGACTAATACGGCTTTCAAGTATATTTCTATGAGGAAAGCACATCAAAACCTAGCACTACAATTTCATGATTTATGAGGAGCATTGAAGGCATAGTTTATAGAAAATTTACATCTAAATAGTTATAAAATCTGCCCATGATTCATAAAACATGAAGTCATACATGAGAGAAATTAACCCATAGATAGATCATAAGGATTTCATAAGAATGAGGAGAAAACCCCATAGAATTATCAATAGAATTTAATGAATTAAAGAGAAATTGGGCATGAGTGTGAACAAATTCACCCATTCATAACCCTATATATCTGAGAGAATCAGATTATACAACTTCATAAATTGCCCAATGAAAAATTGATGAAAAACTTGAAGGAACTAAGCTTGATTACTTCTCTTGGATTCTAACTTTTATGCATGAATAAGAATAACCTAGAATGAACTTACCCATCTTAATACTCGCTATTCACAACTTAAAATGACGTAGTTTAGGACATCAGGGCTTAGGAATAACAGAAATGCCCTTAATGAATTTCCTGGAAAAGCTGCTCTGCTAGAGACCATGGTCGCCACAACGGATCGTTACTGCCTTCAATGCTCCGTTACACCACTCGTCGTCACACCCCAAAATGAAGTCTCAGATTCCCAACCACAACTAGAAAGAACGAGTCATTACAAGCTCCAATGGCTCGTTGCCACCACTGCCTTAAATCTGAAATTCTTCCCAACGGGCACATACAATGACTCGTTGCTACCAACGATGAATCATTATGTGATCCGTTAGTTTCTCCCTGAACCTGAACAACCTAAAAATGGCTCACATCCAATGGCCCATTTTACCTGCAATGGGTTGTTCCTAGACCCGTTACTTGCAACTCCAGTTCTACAGCACCTCACCACGGACACATCTAACGGGTTGTTGGTCTCACTACTGACCCGTTCTGAGAAGGATTTTCATATTTATGCTACTTTTCATTTTCAAATCCCGGGTCTAGTCTTAGGCACTTTCGTGGTATTATATTTCAGATTTATGTGTGTATGTTATGAGTTATCTTCGTCACTAGATGATGGTCAGCTTCGTTGAAAAATGATGGATAGCATATATATGTTTTTGGGAGTAGTGTCTAGCACCGAGTAGGATAAGGGACAGTCAACCCTAAGCCTCAGAACTACGCGCCAACGTGGGTATGTTCAGATTATTTTGGACCTCCCTTATGGGCTTCCCCTGCCCCCAAGGGGCCCTCAGCTTGATATCCATATCATGATAGCGTCCTTAGCCCTGGAAAATCTTTGGACGACTCTGCCCACTTGAGTGTGATAGTCGGGACCACGTATGCTTTATTGTGGTAATGTTGGTTATATGAAGAGTCTCCCATTATTCCTCATGATTTCAGTTATGCATGTACAACAGTCATGATATTATGTTTTCAGCAGGTTTGACCCAATGTTCAGTTTTACTTATGATTATCAGTTTTCAGCTTTGGGTCATTCTATGATGTTCAGTTATGTTCAGATCATGATTTCAAAAAGTAGCATACAAGCCCTACTCTCAAAATCTTATCTTGATGATGTTTTATTATATGCATGATTTATGATTTTACTTACTTAGCAATTTTATTTACCTTTCATAGTCGGTACATTAAATGTATTGACCGCATATTCTATGATGTATTGTTTTATTATACAGGCTCTGATATCCAGACTCAGTCTCGCCGCTAGTCAGACTCCCAGAGTTAGCACTTCTCAATATTAGTTGGTGAGTCCTCATCTTGTGGGGACCCTTCTTATTAGTTGTATTTCCTCTTTTTTCAGTTTTCAACCTATAGTGAGTTAGTTGGGGTCTTATGCCATCAATTAATCTGTATTAGAGGCTTTTCGGACAAAGGTTGTATTCAGCTTTAGACTTATGTGTGTACTTAGATGTGATGCTATGTTCAGACTTCCGCTATGTTATTTATGATGATATTCCGCTTTAATATGTTTGAGTTAGATGTTATGTTCATGCCATTGGTCAACTTGAAGCTTCTCGAGGTTCCTTGTCCAGTGTCTCGATTTGGACCTATGGTTGGGTCGTGACATTGATGTCCAGAAAAGTAGGTGGAAACCACGACAGGAGCCTACGATTCGCACCTAGATCGTATGAGTCGTACTATAGGTTCATGGGAAGGGATTCAGAAAAGTGTTTTGATATTGTGTGGGTGACCACGAGCCATGGTGCCACCCGTGTTAAGGAGGTATGAATCATGGTGAATGGCTGTGGTAGGAGACTCAGAAAATAACCAAAATAGGACCAAAAACAATGATACTTAGCATGAATCATGGTAAGAACCTATGGGTCATAGGTTGGGTCGCGGTCACTAACAGGAAAATTTTTAACGCGAGTTTCTAAGGGTGTTATCATAACTTTTTAAGCTTTTAACTCCTAAATGAGGTTGTTTTAGGTTTCCTAAGGAAAGTATTTAAGGGTTAAACTTAGATTAAACCCTCATTCCTCACCCAAACACCATAGATTGAAGATTTATCCTCTCAAGGCTCTCAAGCAATTAGGGTTCTTTATCTTATCAACTCTCTTGGGTCTCAAGTCTAGGAAATAGTTCATCTTCATCCAGGTATGTGGGCTCATGATTAGAAAATTCTTACTCCCTCATGCCCAATTTCAAGGTTTATTACCTGATTTCAATTCTTTCAAGTCTCTAACTATGATTTTCATGAATTTCTAAGGTTAGGCTCTTTTTGATGAAAAACTCCATGATCTCTTATAAAATTTAAACTCTCACGATTCTATTTATGTTCCATGATTGCAATTACATGATTTCTATGAAAAATTCTCATGAATATCTGTTTTCAAGTTATAACGACTTACTCAATTATGCATGAATTTCATGAATCTCCAGCTTATGTATCATGATTGTATTTTCAACATTGTTTTTATGGTGAGTTCACGAATGAGCAATTTATGAATTTCATGATTTCTAACTAGCCCATGCAAAATCAAGTATATTTCATGATTATGATATGAGCACTATGTATATTACCGAGTAGGCTGGGGTTCTAGTGCACCCAAGTCATAGAACTACATGCCATATTAGCCATGATGGGGTCCTCCTTGAGAGTGTCTCCCATGCCCGAATGGGCCCATGAGTGATATCACGCTTTCATTGTTCTTACCATTGGAAAGGTATGAAAACACCTCCCAGCTAGGGTTACAAGTTGAGCTCCATGTATGCTCACTTGGAGTATGTTGGTTATAAGAATCTCCCACTATTCTATGATTTTCTACACATATTCATATTTATGCTTCACGATATTATGACTTATGATATTTTGGCACAATATACACTTATGATATTTTACCTATGATTCTGTCATGTCCATCTTTATTATTTGATTTTGAAAACCTTGAGCCATTATACTCAGTTTATTATTAGAAACTCATATATTAGGTTATCTTATACTAATGATTCCGAATATCGTTTTACTACCATGTTTTAATCACCCTACAAACCCAGTAGATTCAAATTACTAAGAACATACTTTTATGCTATATCATCTTATGATATAGGTTCTGGTGATCAATCTCAGCCCCGTCATTAGATTCGCTCTTTCCCCAATTCATCCTAGTCTCAGCTTTGGGTAAGTCCTCATCATCCGAGGACATCAGTTTAGCCTTATATTTTATTTTTATGCCTTTGTGTTTCAAGCTTAGCAGGTTTTGTCCCAACAACTCCTCTTATGGTCAGAGGTTTTCAGACATTTGTGTATAAATTCTTAGGGATGTTGACTTGTAGTCTTGTTTACATTTTATGGTATCATAGACATGACTGCTTTATTTATGATTTATTCCACTTACTGTATTCTTATTTTAGGCATGTACCATGGGTTAGCGTAGAGCTATTCGTGGTTCTAGGTTCCGTGTCACTTTTTGGATCTTTGTTCGGGTCATGGTAGAAAATAAGGTTGCAGATCATTTGTCTAGATTGACAACTAAAAGTTCCATTCGATGAATGTGGAGACTAGTTGAAATTGAGCCTCCCAATATCATACAAGGAAGATATGGCAGATATGGTAGAAATTAATGAACCATTCTATGATGAGCAATTGTTTGTCTTGAATATGCTAGAATTATCTTGGTGCGCAAATGTGGTAAAGTTTTTGTGTAGGGATGTCTACCCACCCGAATCCATTCAAGAGAAACAAAAACTAAGGATGATAGCTGATTCTATATCATGGATGAACCGTATTTGTATAAGTTAGGCCCAGATCAGCTTACCAGTAGATATGCTCCAAAAGAAGAGGTGAGAAAATTATTTAGAGTTGTCATTCATAACCACATAGGGGTTGCCAAAATGGTGACTCAAAAATGATAAAAATTCTATGGTAGATCTTTTATTGGCCCATATTAGTCAAGGAAGCTCACGAATTTGTGAAAGCGTGCGACAATTATCAGAATGTTGGAATTATTTTCTAGGCATCAAGAGATTCCTCTGAATGGTATCATGGAAATCGAGTTGTTTGATTACTGGGGAATCTATTTTGTGGGGCCCTTCATTCCTCTGAAGAGGAATAAAAATATTTTTGTGGTTGTGGACTACGTGTCCAAATTGGTGGAAGCAATTTCACTTCCCATTAATGATGCGAGTGTGATTTCAAGATTTCTAGAAAAGCATATATATATATATATATATATATATATTCATTTGTTTTGGCAATCTAAGAGCCATATTATGTGATGGGGGTACCAACTTTTGTAGCAAATTGTTTAATAACTTTCTGGCGAAGTAAAATTTTTAGACACAAAGTGGCAGTTACATACCACCTGCAGGCCAATGGTCAAGTAGAGATATGAAATAGGGAAATTAAGAGGATATTGGAGAAGGCAATAAGCATCAACTGAAAAGACTGAACAGACAAGCTTGATGACGGTCTTTAAGCATACAGAATTGCCTATAATAGCCATTGAACATCTCTATACTATTCGGTGTTTGGTAAGACATGTCACTTGTTGATTGAGCTTGGACACTGCGCCTACTAGGCCATCAAAAAGTTGAATATGGACATGGTGGAAGCTGGGGAAAGGAGATTTCTATAGATGCATGAGCTAGACAATTTTTTTCTAAGTGCCTAAAAAATTCAAAGCTCTATAAGAAACGAACAAAAGATGACACAATAAGCATATTCAACATCATGTCTTTGAAGTTGGGCAGAGAGTGCTACTTCACAGCTCAAGTCTTAAGTTGTTCTTGGAGAGTTGAAGTACAAGTGGACCACGCTATTTGAAGTAATTCATGTGACAACACATGGGGATGTGGTGCTAAGGGCTAAAGACTCAATAAAAACATTCCTACTGAATGGAAAATGGGTCAAGAATTACTATGAAGGTGATATTGAGTGTGAAAGGACCTCCAGCACCCTCAAATACAATTGAAAAGGGCTGCGTTATGTTGTGATGTTAAATCATGCGCTGATTGAGAGGTAAATTAAAATTGTATATATGATTGTACAAACAGATAAAATATTTAGGCTAACAGGCATAGTAAGGGATTCTTTTGCAGGTTTACGATTCTAAAACAAGGAAACTTTTAAAGGCAAAATACATACACAACGATCCATGGACAAAAATATAGTTTGAGGCATCAAAAGACACCTCTGAATGGTGTCATGGAGGTTAATTTATTTGATTGTTGGGGAATCGATTTCATAGGGCCCTTCATTCCTTTAAAGGGGAATAAGTATAATTTGGTGGCTATGGACTATGTGTTCAATTGGGTGGATGTAACACTCTGTATAGTTTAAGTAACAAATACACACATTGAAGTAAGAATAAGAATAGTTAATATACTAATAATGAAGTGTTTTGATGTATTTTAGTCATTCTATGGTCGTATGTTAATATTTTACATCAATCAAGTTGTAAAATAAAAGTCGGCAAAAGTTATCGCAAATTTCCTTCTTGAGATTCTCTAAAATTTGGGCTAAATGTCTCGAAGCTTTTCTCCCAATATATAAGGACTTAGAGGGTGTATAACCTATAAAATTAATGGTATTTGAGTCTAGTTTTCAACTCATTAAACTGTTTGTCAATACAACTTTAGAGTAGAGTGATATTCGCATTTTGGTAAGACCGTGCAAGCAAGCACGTAAAAAATGGCTAAGGCGGTGGAGGACTACATAAGTGCATTTGGTTGGTTAATTTGCATCCAATTCTCACTTATGGAAATTTCCTCAACCATAATTCTCCCTAGAGGTGTTACAATAGATTCTTGGTGGTTTTGAGCTTAGGGAAGATAATCCATGGTGGAATTGAAAGTCGGGAAGTTAGGAGCTTGGTGTAATCCGTGGTTTGGTGTCTTTTCTGGACTTTTGGTGGCGGTTTCGTGGTAAAGCTGTTGGTAAGCCTTCTTCATTTAATTTTTCTTAGTTTTTGAGGTAGGTTATAGGTATGTTAACGCCGGTAGGTTGTTGTCTCGGAGTTGCTACTAACGAAATCATATGAATCATGTCAGATATTTTGTTTGCCATGTTTTGTTATTAAGTTGTGTTGGCTGAATTTTTGCAGTAAATTTGCTGCTCTTAGACAGTATGTTGATGCTTATAATGGCGGAGGTTTGGCTTAGTTCCAGTTCGCCAAAAATCCAAGGTATGTTAGGCTTGTCCCTCCCTTCATCAGCATGAACTTTGTAGCCGTTGTTGTTGATATTGACATGTGTGTTGGCTGTTTTGTGAAGTATTATACTATGTTATTATTGACCCTTTGTGCTGATATTTATATGATGTTAGAAGTGTATATGATATAATGGTTTGGTTGGTGTTTGGGCTTGTGTGCCGAGGGTGTAGTCGAGGCAATTATTAGCCTTGCATCGGGGACTATGCGTGAGGCTTGTTGTTCTTATGGCAAGTTATGGGCTTACTGTGTGAATAGAGTTAGGTGATGATATTGGCAGATAGATAATGTTTTAGAATGGTTAAGGTTGATGATTGTGATGATCTTTTGTTATATTAGAATCGGCGGTCGTGTTGACCGTGGATGACACTTTGACAGCTGTAGTGACGCTTGGGTTGGCTTGGACATTTCCTTTGTTGTTAGTGGTGAATAGAGAGGCTTGTGGGCTGCTTGTAAAGCTTGGGGATAGACTTATTAGGATGGTGATTCTTATCTCAATTATTTGCTTATCGGTGGATGGCTAGATGTGCGAGAATAGTACTATGTTGTGATAGTTGGTTGGTGGGGTTTGGGAGCTGCTTGTGGGCTATTTGAACATGTATTGTTATTGTTGTTAATTTTGAATGTTGTGATTGTGTGTGTGTGCATGTATTGAGGCTCTTGGGATTCGTGGATACGCAAATCTGAGAGTAGGTCAGGCCGCAGAGTTGAGTCTAAGGGGTAGACAATTGGCCTATGGTTGAGTTAAGTTTGCCTCCTCATAGCGTCTTTCTAAGAATGAAAGATGCATGGGGAGGTACATGCCTCCATCGCACCGTATATGTCTGTCCCAAGCCTTCTTGGGATCGTGATTGGTTCTCTCGGATGGATGAAGCTCTACTAACTGTGTGCAACCGAGAAAGGGTCCAATAGTGCTTGATTGATAATGTTGATTAACTGGTGTTTACTTTTGATTTTCTTGAATTATTTTATGGCTATTTTTTGTGTTATATGTTATCTAATAGAAAAGGATGGTATATATTGGCTGGGTTAGCTAAGGTCGTTGAGAGGTCTAGAGGTGGTGACAGGTGAGCTGTATCTTCTAGGTACCACTTATTGTTTCTTATTTGTTTTGGACTTATCGGGCTTATGAGAACCAGGTAGGTTTTTTATTGTACTTTCTTGTATTTTCCAGGCTTATGGGGGCTAGGTAGCTTCTATGTGTTTACTTAAGTTGAGTTTCTCCTCCTATGATATCTGGTATATCTGTTGATCTCTAATGTAAGTCTTATAGTTTTTTTTGCCTTTTATACTCGGTACATTATTATATTGACACCTTAGTCTGGGCGCTGCGTTCATGCTTGCAGGTGATGGCGACCTGGTAGATCGAGTTCTTGGTTTCCGAGTGGAGTTCCAGCTAAGTAGGTAAAGCTCTAGGCTTTTAGAGTTGCCAAATATTTGTATTATGGATAGTTTGGGGTCCTGTCCTAGAGAGTTGACTATTTTTGTACTCATAGAGGCTTGTGATTGTAGTGTTATTGTATGCTATGTGGGCTTGTTTTCCTTTTTGTGGCCTCGGTGGCCTATTGTGTCTTCTTTTTGGATGGTCTATGAGCCAGCTTTCGTTTCAGTCTATTATTTACTCTGATTTTATAGTTATTGTGTTGCCGAACCTCGTCAATTCTAGCCTTTGTTTTATATTTGGGTCGCGTATGCTCATATCAGGGGTGGCACTAGGTGCCAGTCACGCCTCCCTCGGTTGGGGTGTGACAGTGGAGGCAATTTCACTTCCACTAACGATGCGAGTGTAGTATCTAGGTTCCTAAAGAAGAACATATTCACTCATTTTAGCACTTTAAGAGCCAAAATAAGCGATGAGGGAACTCACTTCTTTAAAAGATTGTTTAATTGTCATGGCCCGAATATAGTCTTGGATCAAGACACGAAACCTAGAATCATATGAGGCTCTAAGTCGACCCATGGCATGAACATTACAACTAAAGCTCAACATATATAATTGCGGAAATCTAACATATGATATAGCGGAATCCTAAATAATTAAAACCTCTAATACATCGGAATACACAAAACGGATCTGAAGCTGAATACATACTATGCCTGATAAGCCTCTAACATCTTCACGAGCTGATGGGACAAGACCCCAACTAGCTCACTAATAAACTGAAAATGAAAGATACTGATAACAACTGATAAAGAGGTCCTCGAAGGATAAGGACTCACCAAAAAGCTGGATATGTGAACTCTGAGAACTGACTAAAGGCGGGACTGAACCTGAACGTCTGAGCCTGTATCATGAAATGATACAAAATAGATTATGCGGCCAGTACTTGAAATGTATCGAGTATGCAGGGTAAGTAAAACTGAAATCATGCATATCATAAAATATTTCATCATAAGACTCTGAGGGTAAGGTTGTATGCTATTATCTGAAAACATGATTTAAATATAATTGAATATCATAACTGAATCGAATGACCCAAAGTTGAAACTGGTAGTTGATCGTGGGCAAAAATAGCATGCCCGAGTGATGCTTTATACCTTAATTTAGTCTTGTTTATCTAAGTTATTTTATACATTTTCATATGATTTTATGTAAATATGAATATATACTTACCAACATGATTAGTCCTTGTTTTTGAAGGTTAATAATGTATTTGAGGAACTAATTCATGATTTGGTGAAGTGGAGGAATGGAATCAAGAGCAAAACGTGAAAGTCAACAAGAAAACAAGCAATAACTGGCACCCTGCGCGATAGGGGCCGTGGCAAGCTACCAACACGGCAACACTAGGCCAAAAATTGCATTTTTTGGCACATTCCAGTGAGGGTACGCGTTACCAACGTGTCACTGAGGTCAAGTAGGGCGCTCAGCTCCGTGACACGTTGCTGTTCCACCACAGGCCAAATTTTGCAATTTTTCAGCATAGTATAAATTGAACCCTTAGCTCCTAAAATCATTTGGTCACGGTTTTATTCTGGAAAACTACCTAGGAGTGAAGGGAGAAGTGGGAGAACTCATCTAGGATTTGTCAAATTCCCTTCTCATCTACCAAATTCATGTAAGTATGTTAGTTTAGTAGTAGTTAGTGTAGTTTTACGAACATGAATGGCAAGAATCCTTCCTCTAGGGTTGAAGCCATGAATTATGATTGTGATTTTATGAAATAGTGTTGGAATTAAGTTATGGATTGTTGTTTTCGTCTTGCATTCTAGATTGTTGGTTGTTTTTATGATTGATCACCATGAAAGCATATTTGTTAGCTTGAGTAATAGCTTGAGAAAGCATTACCTAGGTCAGGACATGAGAATGTAAGGAGCATGTTTGTATCTCGGGAGAGATTTTTGTGTCAGGATAGTAATATACCTAACACCGTGCTTGGTTGACACACGGGGGTTATGAAAGACCAACTTGGGATGTCACATCACCACTCGAAGAAGTAGTTGAGAGGCTAAGTTGATTTAAATGGTTATATGCACGAAAGTCCCTAATAGTTTCCCCGTAAACCACAACATAATTGATTGCCCGCGACTAGAAAATTAAACTCCTCGCTCACAATGATGCAGCGAGGCTAGATTGTCGTGTTTAGAGGCTCGAAAGACCATAAATATGCAATTCTAATTATGTGAAATAACAATTGATAGTTCCATGCTTAACCCATTGCAAATCGTAGGATCGCATGATTAATTGGTTTTAACTCTATGTTGCTCCTAGAGTAATTTCAGAATATTTCGTTGACCCAAACTTAGACTTAATTAATCTCAATCGAAAATGTCTATAACCAACACTTGAGGTATTTAAGATCACAATAGAAATGGATAGTTAGAGGAATGGGTCCAGTACCTGTGGGTTCTACAATCTGGTTCTTAAAAAGAGCCACTATATTACTTGCACGACCCATACACTTGCGGACGCGCGAATCGGGCACGTCATGTTTTTGGCGCCGTTGCCGGGGACTCGGCGAAGTTTTGATAATTTATCTATTTTTGTGTGATTTTTGAAATTTCCTTAAGTGTTGAGAAACTTGGTCTTAGTCTGTTTATTTGCAGGTGACAGGTTGTCCTGCCGAGCTGGCTAGAAATAGAGATCTTGTGGAACCGTTGCTAGAACCTAAACGTCAAATCTATTTGCGAAGGAGAGTAGCTCTAGAGCAAAAGCTGAAGAGACTTCAAGAAAAGGTACAACAACAACCACCCGCGGGACAAGCACAATTGTCATCAGAAGAAATGGCAGCAAAACCAGTTCGCGAAGTGGCTATCCCACTAGCGACGAATATGACCTCTAGCATCCGTAAACCAGAGCCTGGAGGGCACTTTGAGCTTAAACAGAACATGGTGCAGCTGTTACATTCTAGTGGTCAGTTCACTGGGATGGCATATGAGGACCCGTAGCAGCACTTACAGAGCTTTTTAGAGATTAGTGACACGTTTGTCCCCACCAGTGTGTCCACAGATTATGTCCGATTGACCCTCTTCCCGTTTTCACTATTAGGAGAGGCGAAAAAGTGGTTGAAGGATAAGCCACCGAACTCCATAACTTCATGGAATGACTTCAAATTGAGAAGAAGTTGGAGAAAGAGAGGAACAGAGTGGAGGCTGTTTCCTCTAAACAGCAAAAGAAAAGGAGATGGTTCTCGAAAGAGAACCCAGGTATGAGGATGTCTTGAAAAGGATAGTCAACGTCGTGCCACGACGTAAAATAAGGCGCTGCTTGGGAGGCAACCCAAGGGTACCTCAGGTACAATTCGTAATTTTGATTTTTGTGTTGCTTTTGTTATTTTCATTTTGTTTGTGTTTTTGGTGGAAAGTTAAACACAAATGGAGGGAAGTCTGAGTACCGAGACGGTGGAAGCTAAAGAGTATTGAATAGAAGAAGTGTGGGGTCGAACAACCATCTCTAGAACTTGAAAAGAAAGCATGTTTTTAGCTTGGCATACAGGCTCAGGGAGTATTGCTCATCCTTTAAATGTTAATTTGAGGCTATGAGGACATAGCAAGACTTTAAGTGTGGGGTGAAAAAAATTTCTAAATTTTTGTGCTTAACAAGTTTTTGGTGAATGTGATGCTTATGTGAAATTTTGGAGAAATTTGAAAAAGTTTTGTGAATTAAGCATGACTTCATCACCCGTTGGTTTTTCTTTTCGGTTCTTTTCCGACGGGGGGGTCTTTGAACTGAAGAAAATTTTTTTTTTTCCATTTTTTGTAGATAGTTTATTTAGTCATAGTTAGGGACTGTTTCCGACGATGGATGGATGACGACCGTCTTGAGGAAAAATTGGTCGGTAGGTTTTGGGTTTCTGAAACCATAACTAATTGGTGCTTGATGTTCTTGTTATGTGCTATACGTGATTGTAAGATGCAAGTATGTTCAGTGTGAAGCATGCAAATGTATAACTTTGTTTGAGACACTTAAGCTCTTGAATTTGACTCAATATGATTGAATCTTAATTCTGAATTCTTGAGATTAACTGAGTAAGAGTCTGATGAATGTGTCTCGAATTGAGCATGTGCCATGAGTGTAAGGTTTTTGAGTACTTTGTGCTATTGTGGATTGTCTAGAACTTGCCTGGTGTGTTTATAAAACGAAATGAAGGCTGTGAAGTGTAGGAGATGATCTAGGAATTTCTTTAAATGAACCAAATTTTTATCCCTCATTTTACCTACCTTGAGAAATTAATCCTAGTTAGGCCCATTGAGCCTTGAGCGATAGCTGCAACATAAGCTTAATCCTTTTTCTTTCATTAGCCTTGAATTTGATCCAAAACTCCTAAGCACTTAAGGGAAAAATATGAAAGAGTAAAGGAGTGAAAAGAAAGGAAAAGTAGCAAGTTGTAGAAGTGGAGAAAAGGACAAAGGTGCACTTGTGTGAAAATGGTTGATTATTATTAAGGAGTTAGAAAACAAATTAGTGAAATTTGTTTTTATAGAGCTCCTTACTAATAAGCTAAAAGTGCCTAAAGAAAGAGGGAACATAAGAGGAAAAAGAAAGTTGAAAGGAGAAACAAGTGATGTAACGGAAGGGAAGTTCCTAATGAGGACGTAATGTATTAAAAGCGCTTGGGAAAGTTAGTCACTATTATTGGCCAGAATAGTACCTGCCTGTCCCTTAGCTTACATTACAACCCATTAAGTCCTACTTGATATTATATTCACACATCCTTAAATTAGTGGAATAAACACTAAGGGCAAGCTAATGGGTCATTACATGATGCATGTGAATTCTTTGTGAGAGTGAGCGTAATTCTATTCATGTACCCACACATGTTGTGATTTAAAAATTGTTTTTGCGTGTGATTGGGTAACTCTCTTTCCGGCAGGGGCACATGTTGAATGAAGGATATAATTCATGTGGGATTTCTTAATCAGTTGATTTGCATGAGTTTGCTAAGATTGAGAGTCGATTCTTGAGGTTAAGAAGTCTTAACATAGTTGTACATCATTTCAATGATCAAATCGTGCATGCTCTATCTTTAGCTTGTTATCATACGTAATCATTGTAGCCGTAGCTTGAATATTCTTGCTAAATGAGTTATGGATGAGTCTCCATATGCATGAGATGTGATAGGTTGTTCGAGGACGAACAATACTTTAAGTGTCGGGTAGGTGATCGTGGGCAAAAATAGCATGCCCGAGTGATGCTTTATACCTTAATTTAGTCTTGTTTATCTAAGTTATTTTATACATTTTCATGTGATTTTATGTAAATGTGAATATATACTAACCAACATGATTAGTCCTTGTTTTTGAAGGTTAATAATGTATTTGAGGAACTAATTCATGATTTGGTGAAGTGGAGGAATGGAATCAAGAGCAAAACGTGAAAGTCAACAAGAAACATGCAATAACTGGCACTCTGCGCGATAGGGGCCGTGGCACGCTGCCAACGCGGCAACACTTGGCCAAAAATTGCATTTTTTGGCACATTCCAGTGAGGGTACGCGTTACCAACGTGTCACGGAGGTCAAGTAGGGCGTTCAGCTCCGTGACACGTTGCTGTTCCACCACAGGCCAAATTTTGCAATTTTTCAGCATAGTATAAATTGAACCCTTAGCTCCTAAAATCATTTGGTCACGATTTTATTCTGGAAAACTACCTAGGAGTGAAGGGAGAAGTGGGAGAACTCATCTAGGGTTTGTCAAATTCCCTTCTCATCTACCAAATTCATGTAAGTATGTTAGTTTAGTAGTAGTTAGTGTAGTTTTACGAACATGAATGGCAAGAACCCTTCCTCTAGGGTTGAAGCCATGAATTATGATTGTGATTTTATGAAATTGTGTTGGAATTAAGTTATGGATTGTTGTTTTCGTCTTGCATTCTGGATTGTTGGTTGTTTTTATAATTGATCACCATGAAAGCATATTTGTTTGCTTGAGTAATAGCTTGAGAAAGCATTACCTAGGTCAGGACATGAGAATGTAAGGAGCATGTTTATATCTCGGGAGAGATTTTTGTGTCAGGATAGAAATATACCTAACACCGTGCTTGGTTGACACACGGGGGTTATGAAAGACCAACTTGGGATGTCACATCACCACTCGAAGAAGTAGTTGTGAGGCTAAGTTGAGTTAAATGGTTAGACGCACGAAAGTCCCTAATCGTTTCCTCGTAAACCACAACATAATTGATTGCCCCCGACTATAAAATTAAACTCCTCGCTCACAATGATGCAGTGAGGCTAGATTGCTGTGTTTAGAGGCTCGAAAGACCATAAACATGCAATTCTAATTATGTGAAATAACAATTGATAGTTCCATGCTTAACCCATTGCAAATCATAGGATCGCATGATTAATTGGTTTTAACTCTATGTTGCTCCTAGAGTAATTTCAGAATATTTAGTTGACCCAAACTTAGATTTAATTAATCTCAATCGAAAATGTCTATAACCAACACTTGAGGTATTTAAGATCACAATAGAAATGGATAGTTAGAGGAATGGGTCCAGTCCCTATAGGTTCGACAATCCGGTTCTTAAAAAGAGCCACTATATTACTTGCACGACCCGTACACTTGCGGACGCGCGAATCGGGCACGTCAGTAGTCATAATAAAAATTGAACATTGGGCCAAACCTGTTGAAAACATAATATCTTGACTGATGAACATGCATAACTGAAATTATAAGGAATAATTGGAGACTCTTCATATAACCGAAATTACCATGATAGAGCTTATGTGGTCCTAGCTATTACACTCAATTGGGCAGAGCAGTCCAAAGTCTTGCTAGTGCTAAGGGCACAACCATGATGTCGATATGAAGCTTAAGGCACCTAAGGGGCAGGGAAGGTTCACAAGGGAGGTCCCCAAAGAATATGAACATACCTACATTGGCATGTAGTTCTGAGGCAAAGGGTTAACTGAACCCATAGCCTACTCGGTGCTAGACATTACTCTAAAGAACATGCATATGCTCTCCATGGTCTTTCGATGAAGATGGACCATCGTCTTTCGATGAAGATGAATCATAATAGTACATGTATTATGAAAACATAACAGGAGGAGCCTTTCCTCACAAACCACACCACAAGCTGAAAAGTGGGAGTTTAGACTCCAAACCATATGGTAAGCTATAATCATAAAATTGAAGTAAATCATGAAACATACTTAATCATATGGGCATGCCCAAACTTAAACATGCTTTAAAATAGATTTGATAAACAAAATCATGGATATAGACATGGGTAATTCGAAATCATACTCTCAACATAGACATTTCATTGTAATTGAAAACATGGATCATAATCTCAACTCTTGATGAACTTATATATTTGGGCATCATATTTTTAAAACTTGGAAATCAAAATTTGTAATTGTAATCATTATAAACCTGCCAATGAATTATAAAATAACATTAGAAACATGAATAAAATTGACCCATGATAGATGCATAAAGAATATTCACAAATTGTGTTAGAACCCCATGGAATCATCAACCTTGAATTTCATGAATTTAGAAGAGGATTTGTGCATGAGAGAGAAGGAATACTCCAATTCATAACCTTACATAGCTAAGTATTTTGATTTCACAATCTCCCTCAAAAGCTCAAGTGAATTGAGAAAGAACCTAAGGAATCCTCAAGCTTGATCTCCAATGAACTCCTTAATCTTGCATGCATGAAAATGGAAAGCTTAGAATAGGTTAAGTACCTTTAAAACCCTCCTACCTGAGCTTAAAACGATGTAATTAGGACCTAGGGGCTTAGGAATTATGAAAACACCCTTACTTAAACGCGGGAAAAATGGACACTCTTAGACGTCTCGAGTGACCTCATGACCCGTGAGGTACTTGCGAGTCATAGTGTCCAATTCGTTAAGTCTTCTAAAAAAACTCCCAGTTTCATCCCAGCTCCTAACCATGACCAACTCCACGTGGAGTCACTTCATGGCTCGTAGCTTCCTCTCGTGGTCACCCCCAGACCATGAATTGTTGCTAATAATTCTCTCACTTCACGAGTCACTTAACGACTCGTGAAGTCCTCCTATGGGTTACTAGATGACTCGTCCTATGGCACAGGCTACATTTCCCTGATTTCTTCACTTGAACCCTCGGGCTTGATCTTAGAGACTTTCGGGGTATTACAATATCTCCTCCTTGGGAATATTCATCCTTAAATGTGAATGAACATACTAAAAATCTGGGGAATATAACTGTCATTCAAATACTTAAAATCTAAAGTTGGAAACTGACGGAGTGACAGACCCTGAGCTAAAATACATGACTGAACAGAATTCACGAATCACACATACATGCACTGACATTAAAGAAACTAGAACACATGTACTGAACATGAAGTCCATATTGATTTCCTCACACTTCCATGTAGGGATACTAATGTGTTGAAGCGCACCTCCAGGTCTTTGATGCTTCACTTTCACTTGTTGACAATTCAGACACTTAGCCACAAACTCTGCTATGTCCTTCTTCATGCCACTCCACTAATAGACTTTCCGTAGGTCATGGTATATCTTGGTGGCACCTGGATGTATAGAATATAAGGAATCATGAGCCTCATGCAACATTCGATCTCTTAGATCATCATCACCTAGAAGACACAAATGACCCTGATATCGAAGTACCCTATCTCTCCTTTGGGAGAAGACCTTAACCTTCTTATTCTGAACCGTTTCCTTCAACTTTACTAGAATAGGATCCTTATCTTGCCTTGCCTTGACTTAAGTAACTAAAGAGGATTCTGAACTATTTTGAATAATGACACCACCATTTGTCGAATCAAGAAGGCGAACCCCTAGGGCAAGCCGATACACATCCTTCACCAACTTCTTTCTCCCTTCATCTACATGTGACACACTCTCCATAGAAAGCTTCTAAGAGTGTCTTCCGCCACATTAGCCTTGCCCGAATGATAAAGGACACCCTTACCATAATCTTTAAGAAGCTCCAACCACCTTCATTATTGCAAGTATAGATCCTTCTCGGTAAACACATACTGTAGACTCTTGTGGTCTATTAACACATCCACATGGACCCTGTACAGATAGTGTCTCCAAATGTTCAAGGAAAATACTACTACTGTCAACTCAAGTCATAAGTAGGATAGTTCTTTTTATGGACCTCAAGTTTCCAAGAAGCATAGGCTATAACCTTACCGTGCTGCATTAATACACAACCAAGGACAATCCTTGAGGCATCACAATATACCACAAATCCCTCGGTACCGTCAGGTAGAGTCAACACTGGAGCTGAGGTGAATTAAGTCTTCAACTCTTGGAAGATCTTCTCACAGGCCTCTGACCATTGAAACTTCAATTTCTTCTGAGTCAACTTAGTCAACGATGCTGCAATGGATGAAAATCCTTCAACAAACCTCCTGTAGTAACTAGCTAGACCTAAGAAACTCCTGATATCTGAAGGATCTAACTGGTCTATGAAAATTATTCACAGCTTCTATCTTTTGATTGTCCACCTGTACAACCTCATTTGACATAATATGACCCAAAAATGCTACTGAGTTTATAAAGAACTACATTTACTGAATTTAGCATATAGTTAGCGATCCTTCAGAGTCTGTAGCACAATCCTCAAATGAGCGGCATGCTCTTCCTCGCTTTGAGAGTATATGAGAATGTCATCTATGAACACGATCACAAGGATGTTCAAATATGGCTTGAACACCTTGTTCATCAATTCTATAAAAGCTACAAGAGCATATGTTAGTCCAAAAGACATAACTACAAACTCATAGTAACCATACTAAGTCCTAAAAGTTGTCTTCGGGATGTCACTCTACCTAACCCTTAGCTGATGATATCCGAATCGGAGGTTTATCTTTGAGAAACAATTAGCACCCTGAAGTTGGTCAAACAAGTCATCAATTTTGGGGAGGGTATACTTGTTCTTGATTGTGACTTTTTCAACTGTCAATAATAAATGCACATCTGGAGAGAACCGTCTTTCTTTTGGACAAAGAGAACTGGTGCACCCTATAGGGATTTTCTAGGTCTGATGAATCCCTTTTCTAAGATATCCTACAACTCATTTAGTTTATCTAGAGCCATTATGTAAGGAGGAATATATATTGGTTGTGTCTTGGAAAGAAGGTCAATATTGAAATCGATCTCCCTCTCGGGAGGGATTCCCGATAGATTAGTTGGAAACACTTTTGGATACTCGCTCACTATAGGAACTGACTGGATAGTCGAGGTCTCAGACGTAGCATCCTTAATCTTAACTATATGGTAGATGCAACCCTTATATATCATCTTTCTGGCCTTAAGTTAGAAAATGAAATGACTTACAGGCACAACTGAACTACCCTTCCACTCTAGGACTGGCTCACCCGAAAATCAGAACTCTATCGCATGGCTTCTACAATTTACTGAGGCATAACATTCATGTAGCCAAT
This sequence comes from Datura wrightii, assembly GCA_035772735.1. NCBI lineage: Eukaryota > Viridiplantae > Streptophyta > Magnoliopsida > Solanales > Solanaceae > Datura > Datura wrightii. Next base: position 24,079,551 of record JASDFA010000018.1, read on the forward strand.
CCATGCCAAAGATAACATCAAAATCTTTCACTGCTAAGGTGACTATCTGAACGATTGTGACAAGGAAACTTCTGTACCCCTATCAAGCTATGACTGAATCACTGACTGGAGTAGAGATTGAGAAGGGTTCTAATAGGATTTCAAGACTGACTCTGAAACTACTAGAAACATAGGGCATCATGAAAGATAAAGAATCACCTAGATCTTATAATGTATAAATATTAAGGTGAAATACTCGAAACATACCAGTGACTATATCTGGAGAGACCTCCTGCTCTCGACGAGATGTGAGGGCATAAAACCTATTCTGATGCTTACCACCACCTGCACTAGTGGAGGCACCCTACTAAGCTGAGCGCGCTGTTGGAGCTGTTGAACTAGTGGCGGGGTGTCGACCTCTACCATGGCCCTATCTGGCTACTGTACAATCTCTGAGCATCTGTCCAAACTTTCCACACTCGAAGCAAGAACCTGTACCTTCTAAGCACTAACCAGCGTGCCTCTTACCACACCTGTCACAACCTGCAATGCTGGGCTCTACCGACCTACTCCCCAGACCTCGAGAGCCTGATGATCATCCCCTCTGATCGCGCCTAGATCTGGATGACACACTCGCTGCTGACAGCGTTGGGACTGATGATCTCTTATAGGACTGCTGACGATGCCTACCACCAGGACTCTATTGGGAGAACCCAAAATTGTCGATCTTGGCCCTCTTGGCCTGTCTCTCTCTCTCTCACTCACCTGCACCGCCTATATCTACTGGAATATAAGACCAACCATGAGAATTCAATATCCTGATGAAGCACGGTCTTGCAATCCTTGACCAAATAATATTCTATCCAATGCACAAACCTGCTCACTCAAGCCCTCTGGTCAGCCACCATCTCAGGTGCATGTTTATAAAAGCGGGTAAACTCTAAGGTGTAATCCTGGATCATCATATTGTTCTGCCTCAGGTTCACGAACTCGGCTTCCTTGATCTCCTCATCTCTCAGGGAAAGAATCGATCCAAGAACGCGGTAAAAAACTCAATCCAACCAATAGGACCTGGGCCGACTCCCTAGCCATCCTTCCACTACCTGAACCAAATGTGAGCAACCCTTTTCAGCTGATAAGAGGCTAGATCTGCACACTCCTCCCCTATCACCCCCATAATCAATGTGATCTTTTTGATCTCATCAATAAACTCATGAGGATCCTCGTCCACCTTCGATCCAAGGAACTTAGGGGGGTTCATCTTGAGGAAGTCCCTAAGTTTTACAGCTGCCGTGTTCCCATTCAGGGGAACATGGGCCACTGCCTGCTAGTTGACATGGGCGGTCAATGCATGTACCAATATCTAGATGGCTTCCGTAAACTCAATGTGGGAAACCTGCTCGGGAAGATGATCCTCAAGGGCTGGTGGGTCCTAATAGTTCCCATCTCCGTTCATTCTCATGGTCATTTTCATTCTCGTTCCTTCTTCCGTTAACTAAATGAGGAGGCATGATTCTACAAATGAGTATAGCACAAGTTAGATTCATCACATGACATAGAACATAAAAGAAGGGAAATTTCCTTAAATGCTTTGTAGACGCTTTGTCAAAAGTGTGGCGCGCTTTACACTCAAGAAAAAGACTACTTAATGCGGCTTTCAAACACCCTAGGACACTTCAACACCTAACACTCTGATACCAAGTTTGTCACGACCTGAACATAGGCCCAGATCAAGACACAAAACCTAGAACCATATATGGCTCCAAGTCGACCCATGGCATGAACATGACAACTATAGCTCAACATAAATAATTGCGGAAATCTAACATCTGATATAGCGGAAGTCTAAATAATTAAACATCCAATGCAATGGAATACACAACACTAATCGGAAGCTGAATACATACTATGTCTGATAAGCCTCAACATCCTGACAAGTTGATGGGACATGAACCCAACTAGCTCACTAATAAACTGAAACATAAAGATACAAATAACAATTGATAAAGAGGTCTTCGAAGGATGAGGACTCACCAACAAGTTGGATATGCAAACTCTGAGAACTGACTAGCAGCGAGACCGAACCTGAACGTCCGAGCCTATATCATGAAACAAAACAGCATAGAGTATGCAGTCAGTACTTGGAATGTATCGAGTATGCAAGGTAAGTAAAACAGCTAAGTAAGTAAAACTAAAATCATGCATATCATAAAATATTTCATCATAAGACTCTGAGAGTAAGGTTGTTTGATATTATCTGAAAACATAATTTAAACATTAACAGAATATCATAAGTGAATCAAATGACCCAAAGCTGAAATTGGTAGTCATATGTAAAACTGAACATTGGGCCAAACCTGTTGAAAACATAATATCATGACTGATGAACATGCATAACTGAAATAATGAGGAATAATGGGAAACTCGTCACATAACCGACATTACCACGATAGAGCTTACGTGGTCTCGACTATCACACTCAAGTTGATAGAGCCGTCCAAAGCCTTGCCAAGGCTAAGGGCACTACCATGTTATCGATATCAAGCTGAAGGCCCCTCAGGGGCAGGGAAAGCTCACAACGGAGGTCCCTAAAGAATCTGAACATACGTATATTGGCATGTAGTTCTAAGGCACATAATCAACTGAACCTATAGCCTACTCGGTGCTAGACACTACTCCCAAAAATATACATATGCTCTCCATCATTTTCAATGAAGGTAAACCATTGTCTTTCGACGAAGTTGAATCATCATAGTACATGTGTTATCTAAAAATATAACATGAGGAGCCTTTTCCCCAACTATACCATAAGCTGAAAAGTGGGAGTCTAGACTCCAAACCATGTGGTAAGCTATAATCATGAAATTAAAGTAAATCATGAAACATACTTTATCATATAGGATTACCCAAACTTAAACACGATTTGAAATAGATTTTATAAACAAAATCATGGATATAGACATGGACAATTCGAAATCATACTCTCACCATAGGCATTTCATCATACTTGAAAACATGGATTATAATCTCAACTCTTCAAGAACTTATATATTTGGGAATCATATTTGTAACACATGGAAGTCAAAATTTGTAATTTTAATCATTATAAAACATGCCCATGAATTATAGAAAAATATTAGAAATATGAATAGAATTGACCCACGATAGATGCATTAAGAATATTCAGAAATTGGGTTAGAACTTCATTGAATCATCAACCTTGAATTTCATGAATTTAGAAGAGGATTTGGGCATGAGAGTGAAGGAATACTCACATTCATTACCCTACATACCTGAGTACTTTGAAAATACAAGTGAATTGAGGAAGAGTCTAAGGAATTCTCAAGTTTGATCTCTAATAAACTCCTTAATCTTGCATGCATGGAATGGAAAGGCTTAGGATAGGTAAGTACTCTTAAAACCCTCCTAACCGAGCTTAAAACGATGTAATTAGGACCTAAGGGCTTAGGAATTATGAAAACACCCTTACTTAAATGTAAGAAAAATGGACACTGTCAGACCTCACAAGTGACATCACGACCCGTGAGGTACTTGACGAGTCATGGTTTCCAAATCGTTAAGTCTTTTGACTAAATTCCCAGATTCATCCCAGCTCCTGAACACGACCAACTCCACGTGGAGTCACTTCATCGCTCTTGGCTTCCTCTCGTGGGCAACCCCCAGACCAGGAATTGTTGCCAATTATCCTCTTACTTCACGAGTCACTTAACGACTCGTGAAGTCCTCCCAAGGGTCCCAGGCTACATGTCCTTAATTTCTTCGCTTGAACCCTGGGGTCTGATCTTAGGGACTTTTGAGGTATTACAATATCTCCCCCTTGGGAACATTCGTCCTCAAATGTGAATTAACATACTGAAAGGTTGGGGCATATAACTGCCATCCCAAATACTGAACATATAAAGCTGGAAACTAATTGATTGACTAACTCCAGGCTAAAATACATGACTGAATTGAATTCATGAATCACATATACATGCATTGACATGAAAGAAACTAGACACACATACTGAACATGAAGCTGAATAGAGTACTAGGCTGGAAACTAATACCTCAAGCTAGAATTGGGCTGGAAGGGAAAAGATCCGGGTATTTAGCTATCACATCTACTTCAACTTCCCACTTAGCTCCCTCAACATGCTCATGCCTCCACAAAACTTTTACTGAAGCCACCTCCTTGTTCCTCAACTTCTGAACCTGATGATTAAGAATTTCAACTTGTACCTCCTAATAGCTATGGCTACCCTTGACACGCATGCTATCCATCGGAATAACTAGAGTCAGGTCACCAATGCACTTCTTCAAGAGCGAAACATGGAAAATTGGATGTACTGAATCCAAATTTGAGGGCAACTCCAACTCATATACCACCTTGCCAACATGTTTCAAAATCATGTACGACCAACATATAGAGGACTAAGCTTCCCTTTCTTCCCAAATATCATCACTCCCTTCATGGGTGACACCTTTAGAAACACCCAATCATCAACTTAAAATTCAAGTTCTCTCCTCCTCACATCCACATAGGACTTTTGACGACTCTAAGATGTTTTAAGTCTTTCCCTTATAAGTTGAATTTTCCATGTCCTCATGAACTGAATTTGGCCCTATCAATGTAACTTCACCCACTTCAAACCAACTAACAGGCGATCTACATCTCTGCCCATAAAGAGCCTTAAATGGAGCCATCTGAATGTTGCAGTAGTAACTGCCGTTGTAAGAAAATTCAATAAGAGGTAAATGATCATCCCAACTACCTTTGAAATCAAGAACACCTACTCTCAATATATCCGCAATAGTCCAAATGGTTTGCCCTCCTAACCATCTTTCTGCGGGTGAAAAGTTGTTCTAAGCTTGACCTAAGTATCGAGTCCCTTTTGAAACGATCTCCAAAACTGAGATCTAAATTGAGTACCTCTATCTGATATGATGGACAAGTGCACTCCATCCAATTGAACTAACTCATGAATATACAATTTAGAATAACCCTCTTCTAAATCGGTGGTTTTGACCAGTAAAAGATGAGCTGCCTTAGTCAACCTGTCTACAACCACCCAAATAGAGTCATACTATCGATGAGTACGAGGCAACCCTACAATGAAGTCCATATTGATTTCCTCCCACTTCCACGTAGGGATATTAATGTCCTAAATCACACCTCCACATCTTTGATGCTCCACTTTCACTTGTTGACAATTCAAACACTTAGCCGCAAACTCTGCTATGTCCTTCTTCATGCAACTCCACCAATAGACTTTCCGTAGGTCATGGTACATCTTGGTGGCACCTGGATGTATAGAATATCGGGAATCATGAGCCTCATGCAACATTCAATATCTTAGATCATCAATACCCGGAACACACAAATGACCCTGATATCGAAGTACCCTATCTCCCCCTTGGGAGAAGACCTCAACCTTCTGATTCTGAACCGTTTCCTTCAACTTTACTGGAATAGGATCCTCGTCTTTCCTGGCCTTGACTTCAGTAACTAGGAGGATTCTGAACCATTCTGAATAATCACACCACCATTTGTCGAATCAAGAAGGCGAACCCTAGTCATGCAAGCTGATGCACATCCTTCACCAACTTCTTTCTCCCCTCATCTACATGAGACACACTCTCCATAGAAAGTCTTTTAAGAGCGTCTGCCGCCATATTAGCATTGCCTGAATGATAAAGGAAACTCTTATCATAAACTTTAAGAAGCTCAAACCACCTTCTTTATCACAAGTATAGATCCTTCTCGGTAAACACATACTTTGGATCTTGTGGTTTGTAAACACATCCATATGAACCCTATACAGATAGTGTCTCAAAATCATCACAGCAAATACTATTGCCGCCAACTAAAGGTCATGAGTCGGATAGTTCTTATTATGGACCTCAAATTGCCTAGAAGCATAGGCTATAACCTTACCGTGCTACATTAATACACAACCAAGGCCAATCCTTGAGGCTTCACAATATACCATAAATCTATCGGTACCCTCAAGTAGAGTCAACACTGGTGCTGAGGTTAATTGAGTCTTCAACTCTTGGAAGCTCTTCTCATAGGACTTTGACCATTGAAACTTCACTTTCTTCTGGGGGAACTTAGTCAAAAGTGTTGTAATGGATGAAAAGCCTTCAACAAACCTCCTGTAGTAACTAGCCAAACCCAAGAAAATCCTGATATCTGAAGGACTAACTGGTCTGGGCCAATTCTTCACAACTTCTATCTTTTGAGAGTCCACCTGTACACCCTTACTTGACACCACATGACCCAAAAATGCTACAGAGTTCAGCCAATAGTACATATGCAGAATTTAGCATACATTTGGAAATCCCTCAGAGTTTGTAGCACAATCCTCAAATGAGCGGCATGCTCTTCCTCACTCTGAGAGTATATGTGAATGTCATCTATGAACACAATCATGAAAATGTCCAAATATATTTTGAACACCCTATGCATCAAATCGATAAAAGTTGCAGGAGCATTTTTTAGTCAAAAAGACATAACTACAAACTCATAGTAACTATATCGAGTCTAGAAAGCTATCTTTGGGATGTCATTCTTCCTAACCCTGAGTTGATGATATCTGGATTGGAGGTGTATCTTTGAGAAACACTTGGCAACCTAAAGTTGGTCAAACTAGTTATCAATTTTGGAGAGGGGATACCTATTCTTGATTGTAACTTTGTTTAACTACCAATAATCAATGCGCATCTGAAGAGAACCATCCTTCTTTCGGGAAAAGAGAACTCGTGTACCCCATGGGCATTTGCTAGGCTGATGAAACCCTTGTCTAAGAGATCCTTCAACTGCTCCTTCAACTCATTTAGCTCACTGGAGCCATTCTGTAAGGAGGAATAGATATAGGTTGCGTGTCTGGAAGAAGGTCAACACCAAAATCAATCTCCCTCTTGGGAGGGATTCACGGTAGATCAGTTGGAAACAATTCTAGATACTCGCACATTATAGGAACTGACTGGATTGTCGGGGTCTCAGATGTAGCATCATTAACCATAACTAGATGGTAGACGCAACCTTAGAGATAATATTTTTGGCCTTAAGGTGGGAAATGAAATGGCATACAGGCACAGTTAAACTACCCTTCCACTCTAGGAGTAGCTCACCCGGAAATCGAAATTCTAGGACTCTAGGACATACAGGCACAGCAACTCCATAAGCACGCTAAGCTCAATAGGATGATCTCTGGTGGGACTGCTGATAATGCTCACCAGCAAGCCTCTATTGGAAGAACCCAAAACAATTGGTCCTAGCCCTCTTGGTTTCTCTTTCTCTCTCACTCAGCTGACCCGCCTCTCCCTACTAGGTGTACAAAACCAACCATGAGAAGTCAATATCCTGATGAACCATAGCAGTCCTGCAATCCTTGAACAAATAGTCTGCTATCCCATGTACAAACCCGCTCACTCGAGCCCTCTGGTCAACCACCATCTCGGATTAATATTTTGATAAGCGGGTGAACTCCAAGGCGTACTTCTGCACTGTCATATTATTCTGCCTTAGGTTCACGAACTCAGCTACCTTTATCTCCCTTATCTCTCAGGGAAAGAACTGATCCAAGAATGCGGTAAGAAACTCATCCCAACTAATGGGACCCACACCGACAGACCATCCTTCCATGGCCTGAACCAAATGTGAGCAACCCCTTTCAGCTGATAAGAGGCTAGATCTGCACGTTCCTCCCCTGTCACCCCCATAATATGGGTGATCTTCTAGATCTCATCCATAAACTCATGGGGATCCTCGTCCGCCTTTGATCCAAGGAACTCAGGGGGGTTCATCCTCAGGAAGTCCCTGAATCTTTTCGCTGCCACGTTCCCATTTTCTAGGGAACATGGGCCACCGTCTACTAGTTGACCTGGGCAGTCAATGCCTATGCCAACATCTGGATGGCTGCCCTAAACTCAGTGTGGGAAACCTACTCGGGCACATGATCCTCGGGGGAAAGGATGCATGATTCTGCAAATGCATATAGCACAAGTTAGAATGAGAGAGACATTTCATCGCATGACATAGATCATGAAAGAAGGGAAATTTCCTAAAATGCTTCGTAGCCTCTTCGTCATAAGTGTGGCTCTTTACACCTATGAAAAAGACTAAACGTGGCTTTCAAACACCCTAGGACACTTCAAAACTTAATACTCTGATACCAAGTTTGTCACGATCCGAACATAGACTTGGATCAAGACATAGAACCTAGAACCTATATGGCTCCATGTTGACCCATGGAATGACCAGGACAACTAAAGCTCAACATATATAATTGCAGAAATCTAACATTTGATATACTGGAAGTATGAATAATTAAAACATCCAATACAATGGAATACGCAAAACTGATCCAAAGATAAATACAAACTATGTATGATAAGCCTCTAACAGTCTAACAAGCTGATGGGACAAGACCCCAACTAGCTCACTAAAAAACTGAAATTGAAAGATACCGATAACAATTGATAAGGAGGTCCTCAAAGGATGAGGACTCACAAACAAGCTGGATATGTGAACTCTAAGAACTGACTATCGGCGGGACTGAACCTGAACATCCGAGACTGTATCATGAAATGATACAACATAGAGTATGCAACCAATACTTGGAATGTACCGCCTATGCAAGGTAAGTAAAGCTGAAATCATGCGTATCATAAAACATTCATCACAAGACTTTGAGAGTAAGGTTGTATGCTATTATCCGAAAACATGATTTAAATGTAACTGAATATCATAAGTGAATCAAATGACCCAAAGCTGAAACTGGTAGTCATAAGTATAACTAAACATTGGACTAAACCTACTAAAAACATAATATCCTAACTAACGAATATGCATAACTGAATTCATAAGGAACAATGGGAGACTCATCATATAAGCGACATTACCACGAGAGAGTTTACATGGTTTCATTTATTGCACTCAAGTGGGTAGAGCTATCCAAAGCCTTGTCATGTCTAAGGGAACTACCATGATATCGATATCAAGAGGAAGGCCCCTCGGGGGCAAGTTAAGCTCACAAGGGAGGTCTCCAAATAATCTGAACATACCTACATTGGCACGTAGTTCTGAGGCATAGGGATAACTGAACCTATAGCCTACTCTGTGCTAGACACTACTCCCAAAAACATGCATATGCTATCCATCGATTTTCAATGAAGCTGAATCATCGTCTTTCGATGAAGATGAATCATAATAGTACATGCATTATCTGAAAACATAACATGAGGAGCCTTCGCTCAAACCATACCAAAAGCTGAAAAGTGGAAGTCTAGAATCCAAACCATGTGGTAAGCTATAATCATGAAATTGAAGTAAATCATGAAACATACTTGATCATATGAGCTTTCCAAAACTTAAACATACTTTGAAATAGATTTGATAAACAAAACCATGGATATAGATATGGGTAATTCGAAATCATAGTCTCACCATAGACATTTCATCATACTTGAAAACATGGATCATAATCTCAACTCTTCATGAACTTTTATATTTTGGGCATCATATTTTTAAAACTTGGAAATCAAAGTTTGTAATTGTAATCATTATAAAACATGCCCATAAATTATAAAACAACATTAGAAACATAAATAGAATTGACCCATGTTAGATGCATTGAGAATTTTCACAAATTGGGTTGGAACCCCATGGAATCATCAACCATGAATTTCATGAATTTATAAGAGGTTTTGGGCATGAGAGTGATGGAATACTCCTATTTATAACCCTACATGCCTGAGTACTTTGATTTCACAATCTCCCTTGAAAACCCAAGTGAATTGAGGAAGAACCTAAGGAATCCTCAAGCTTGATCTCTAATTAACTCCTTAATCTTGCATACATGGATCTGAAAGGCTAAGGATAGGTTAAGTACTCTTAAAACCGTCCTAACTGATCTTAAAATGACGTACTTTAGGACCTAGGGGCTTAGGAATTATGAAAACACACTTACTTATACGCAGGAGAAATGGACATTGTCAGACCTCACAAATGACATCACGACTTGTGAGGTACTTGACGCGTCATGGTGTCCATCTCGTTAAGACTTTTGCCAAAATTCGCAGATTCATCCCAGCTCCTAACCACGACCAACTCCATGAGTCGTGGAGTCACTTCACGGCTCATGGCTTCCTCTCATTGTCACCCCCAGACCATGAATTGTTGCCAATAATCCTCTCATTTCACGAGTCACTAAATGACTCGTGAAGTCCTCCCACGAGTCACTGGATGACTCATCTTGTGGCCCAGGCTACATTTCCCTGATTTCTTCACTTGAACCCTTGGGCCTGATCTTAGGGACTTTCGGGTATTACATTAATATGTTTCTAGGGAAGTAGAATTTTAGAAACAAAGTAGAAATTGTATGTTACACCCAGACTAGTGGCCAAGTAGAGATCTCAAATAAGGAAATCAAGAGTAATTGACAAAGACAGTAAGCATCAATCAAAAAAAATGCGTAGACAAGCTTGATAATTCTCTTTGGGCCTATAAAACTGGTTGTAATATACCCATCAGACGTCCCTATATCGATTGGTGCTTGGGAAGGCGTGTAACTTGCTGATTGAGCTCGAGCATAGCAACTATCGGGAAAGCAGAAAGTTCGATATGGACATAGAGGCAGCTGGGCCGGAAAGGAGATTACTACAACTACATGAGCTAGACGAATTTCATCTAAGTGCCTGCAAAAATGAAAATCTCTACAAAGATAGAACAAAAAGCAGACAACTCAAGGATTACGTTGTTCGTTGGGAATTTAAAGTCCAAGTGGACTGGGCTGTTTGAAGTACTTTGTTTGACTGAATATGGGGTAGTGGAGCTAAGGGCTAAAGACTCTAGCAAAACATTCATAGTAACTCGGAAACGGGTCAAGCATTACTATGGAGGAGAGTTAGAGCATGAGAGGACCTCCATTACCCTCAAATATAATTAAAGAGGCATGTAGCATGTCACAAATATTAAATCATACACTAATTAGGAGGCAATTCTAAATTTGTATATATAATTATGCTCACTTATTAAATATTTTTGGGCTAACAAGAAATTTAGGAATGTTTTTACAGATATACTGTCACGACCCAAACATAAGTCCGAACTAAGACATAGAACCTAGAACCACAAATGGCTCCAAGTCAACCTATGGCATGAACATAGCGGCTAAAGAGCGTACATTAATGGAAAACTGATAAACTAAACATGAATAGGCAGAAGTATGCATACATAATGATCATACAGAGAGTCGACACTGATAAAGCGGAAATTCTACATATCATCTAAAAAGCCTCTAACATAACTGAAGGGCTGATGGGACAATATCCCCAACTAGCTCAATAAAAGTCTGAAACTGAAATAGTAAAATAAAACACTAAGTTGAAGGTCCTCGGATGGTGAGGACTCACCAATGAGAGAACTGGTCTAAGCTCTAGAGAATGGATAATGGCGAGACTGAGTCTGCACGTCTGAATCTGGATCATGAAACAATACAACATAGAGTATGCGGTTAGTACTTGGAATGTATTGCGTATGTAAGGTAAGTAAAACAGTTTGAGTAAGTATAACTGAAATCATGTACATTACTTAAATCATAAGATCATGAGGGTAAGGACTGCATGCTGATATCTAAAAATATGCCTAGTTATAAACTGAATTTCCTTATCTGAATAGAATTGCCCAACGCTGAAAATAGAACCATATGGCTTGCCATAAATGAAATCATAAGTAAAAGCTTATAAACTAATTTTTGGGTCAAACTTGCTGAAAACATATTATCATATGTCACAAACATACATAACTGAAATCACGAGGAACACTGGGATACTCGTCTTAACCGACAACCACCATGTATGAGAACATGATGATCCCACATCTTGCCCATGTGGATGAGGACCATCCTATTCCTTTCTAGTGAAAAGGATAAGTAAGGTCTGATATCACAGTGTGTCCTTGGGCAGGGGGAAAGGCTCTCTTGAGAGGCCCTAAAATATACCTACTTCGGCGCATAGTTTTTGAGACCGGGGAACCTTGGAACCGCTAGCATACTCTATGCTAGAAACTACTCCCAAAACATGCATAATGCCCATATAATAATATTATAAAACATAGCTTGTATCTATAAATTTGAGGAGTCTTGACTCCAACACATATATCTATCATTTGTTCTTGTTAGCCTTGGCTAGATCATAAAACATACTTGTCTTAACCTATAACCACTATGTATGAGCGCATGATGATCCCACATCTTGTCCACATGAAGGAGGGACATCCTAAGCCTTGCTACGGAAAAGGATAAGTTAGGTGTGAAAAAAGGATGTGCCCTTGTGTAGGGGGAAACACTCTCTTGAGAGGCCCCAAAATACACCTACATTGGCGTATAATTTATGAGGCCGGGGAACCTTGGAACCCTAGCCTACTCGATGCTAGATAATACTCCCAATACATGTATAATGCTCATATAATCATATTCTAAAACATAGCTTGAATCTATACATTTGAGGAGTCTTGACTTCAAAACATATATCTATCATTTGATCTTATTAGCCTTGGCTAGCTAAAAAACATGCTTGTCTTGTGTGGATTTGCCCAAATCTAAAATCATGCATACTTGAAATAGACTTCATTGATCAAAATCATAGATTCATACATGGGTCATTTATAAACATTCATACATACTAGATATCTCACCATACTTGAAATCATAAATCATAAACTTGACTTTTTCATGAACTTGTATAATTGGGCATAATTTTTTAAAAATTTGAAATCATGAATTTATAATCAAAGTAGATATAAAATCTTCCCATGAATCTTAAAACATACTTTGCAACATATAGGAAATTGACCAATAAATAAATCATAGATAATACTGAAAACTTTTTCCATCCACTGCACTTTCTCCCCTCACGGAGCACCTGACGAGTTGTTAGATGCATGACAACTTGTCCCTCCATCCATAGCCAACACTATTAGTTCAACCTCTCACACACTTAACAAGAGACACCACGAATCATGGGGTGACACGATGACTCGTCGCCCACCCATCAAGTCCCAGAGCAAAATCTCATTCTTCCAACTTAGCACACACTCAACGAGTCATTGGATGAACTGTCAAGTGATTTAACGGGTCATCTGATGAGTTGTTCTGTGACTTGGAGCGAATTTTCCAACTTTCTCAGTTTCAACCCTCAGGTATAACATTGGAGACTTCTAGGGTATTACAATACCTCCACCTTGGGAACATTTTTCCTCGAATATGGGTAAACATACTGAATAACTGTAGAAAAGAACTGCAATCCCAAGTGCTAAACATCTAGAGCTAAAAACTAATGGAGTGACTAACTCCAAACCGATATACATGACTGAACTGAATTGATGAATCACACATACATGCACTGACATGAAAGGAACTGAGAGACATGAACTAAACTTGAAATTGAATAGAGTACTAAGGAGGAAACTAATACCTCAAGCTGGAATGGAACTGTATGGGAATAAATGCAGGTATCTAGCCATAATATCTGCTTCGGCCTTCCACATGGCTTCTTCAACAAGCTTATTCCTCCATAAGAATTTCACCGAAACTACTTCTTTGTTCCTCAACTTCCAAATATAACGATCAAGGATCTCAACCAAAACCTCTCATAGTTAAGGTTATCCTTCACACTATGCTCTCCATTGTGACAACCAAAGTCGGGTCACTAATGTACTTCTTTAATAATGATACATAAAAAACTTGATGTACCAAAGCCAACTCCGCCGGTAGCTCCCACTCATAGGCCACCTTGCCAACATGTCTCACGATCCTATAGGGACCAACAAATTGGGTACTAAGCTTCCCCTTCTTTCGGAACCTTATCACTCCCTTCATGGAAGACACCTTCAAGAAGACCCAACCATTAACTTCAAACTCGAGTTCTCTCCGCCTGACATTCGCATGTGATTTTTGATGACTCTGAGCTATTTTTAGCCTTTCCCTTATAAAATAAACGTTTTCCATGGCCCCATGAACTGACTTTGGCCCTATCAACGTAGCTTCACCTACCTAACACCATCCAATAGGAGATATACGCCTCCAGCCATAAAGAGCCTCGAATGGAGTCATCTGGATTCTAGAGTGGTAACTGTTATTGTAAGCAAACTCAATAAGAGGTAAATGATCATCCCAACTGCCTTAGAAATCAATCACACAAGCTCTCAATATGTCCTTAAGTGTCTGAATTATCCATCTGGTCTGACCATCTATCTACGGTTGAAAAATTATGTTGAGCTTGACCTGGGTACCAAGTCCCTTCTGAAATGATCTATAAAACTGTGAGGTGAACTGACTACCTTTATTCGAAATAATGGACAAGGAAACTCCATGCAACCGAACTAACTCTCGAATATATAATCTAGCATAGTCCTAAGCTAAATCAATAGTTTTGACTGATAGAAAATAAGCTATCTTGGTCAACCTATCTACCACCACCCATATAGAGTCATACTGTCGGTGAGTGTGAGGCAACCCTGTGATGAAGTCCATATTGATCTCTTTCCACTTTCAAATGGGGATACTGATGTCTTGTAGCATACCTCCCAATCTTTAATGCTCAACTTTCACCTGTTGACAATTCAGACACTTAGCCACAAACCTTGCTATGTCTCTCTTCATGCCATTCAACCAAGAAACTTCTCGTAGGTTACGGTACATCTTGGTGGAACCTGGATGTATAGAATATCGGGAACCATGAGCCTCATGCAACATCCGTTCTCTCAAATCATCGACATCTAGAACACATAAATGACCTTGATAATGGAGTACACCATCTCCACCTTGGGAGAAGACCTCTACTGTCACACCCCAAATCCATGGAGGCATGACTGGCACCTGGTGCCACCCATGATATGAGCATACCCAACGCCTAAAAATAAAACAAAGGACAGGACCGATAAGGTTAAACAACACAACAACTATAAAATCAGAATAAGACGATAGACTATAGGGGAAGCTAGCTCACCTGACCAACCAAGAAAAATAAATACAATATGCCATCGAGGCTGCAGATTGGAAAACAACTATACAACATGGCCCACCAGGCTTATAACAACATACTATAACCACAAAAATGTCTATGAGCCTCTATGAATACATTAGTAATCAAATGATCGGGACAGGGCCCCGAACTACCCTTAACTCAAACACCTGGCGACTCCAAAAGACCTAGAGCGCACCAACTCAGCTGGAACTCCACATCAGCACCCAAGAACTCGATCTAACAGCCCACCAACACCTGCAGGCATGAATGCATCATCGCTACTAGGACATCAGTACAATAATGTACCGAGCATGAAAGGCAGAAACAACTGGAAGTCAAATATTACACATCAACAAATATACTAGATATCGCAGAAGGAGAACTGAACTTAAGTGAACACATAAAACCTACCAGGGAACCATAACCTTAGCAATTGCAATCAAACATACAAACCGAACCTACCTGGCCCCCCATAAGCCAGGCAAGTCCACAAAGTAAATAATAATACAATGGCACCTAGCTGACCCAGCTCACTTGTCCTCACCTCTAAACCTCTCAATGGCCTCAACTAACACAAGCCAACATCTAGCATCCACTGCTATCATATAACAAATAACATGAGCAAGAACCATAATATAATGCAAAACAAACCACAAGTAAACACCAGTTAATCAACATCATCAATCAGACACTGCCGGACACTCTCTTGGCTGCGCACAGTTAGCAGAGCTCAATCCATCTAGGAGAACCAATTGCGATACCAGGAAGGCTCAGACATGTCGGACCACTCTCTAATCATGTCTCAACTTGACACTAAAGAGGAAATCATTCTCAACCCTGTAGGTCATTTCACTCCTTGGGCTCAACCCCTCAGCCAAAAACACTCTCGTGCATCAAGTATCTAGTGGCCACAAGGCACCTCGGGCTCGATCCCTAGCCAGAACAACTCTCGTGCATCGGGTATCAATAAGACACAAGACCTCAAACATAACACACACACAATCAAAAACATTAATAATACATGCTCACATAGCCCACAATCGGCTCTCAAACCCCATAACCCAACTATTACAACACAATGTTATTCTTTCATGTCTAGCTGTCCACCGACGAGCCACTAACCAAGCTAAGGACTACCATCCTAACCAGTATATTATCAAGCTTTACAAACAGCCCACATGCCACTATACTTACCACTAACATCAAGGGACACGGCCAAATCAGCCCTAGTGTGAACACGGCCGTCACGTACCCTCAACACGGTCGACATGATTGCCGATTCGAATATGACAAAAGATCATCGCAATAATCGACCTTTACCACTCTAATCCTTCATTCACTTGTCAATATCATCACCTAATATTATTCATACTAACATCCCATAACTTTCTACAAGAACCACACGCTCCACACGCTTCACACACGACCTCTCGATACGAGTCTAATAATTTGCCATAACTACAATTCTCTGCACGCAAGACCGAACCACCAACCAAACCATAACCTTAAACACACCATTATCACCATATAAATAGCAGAACAAGAGTTCAATAATAGCAAAAACACATGCCATCACAAAACAGCCAACACACACGTCAAGTTCAACGCGGACGACGACTATGGAATTCATGCCAACAAAGGGAGGGACAAGCCTAACATACCTTATATTCAAGCCTAGACGAACTTGTGACTTCAAAACCTTGAATATACTTCCTAAAAGCAGTCCAAAATTCTGCCAAAACTCAGCCAACACAACTCAATGATAGAACAAGAAAAATGAAGCTTACCTGACAAAATTCATAGGAATTCGACGGTAGAAACTCCGAGACAACAACCTACCGGCTTTAAAATGCCTATAAACAACCTTAAAAACTAAGGAGAACAAATGAAAGAAGGCTTAACAACAGCTTCACCAGGAAACAGCCACCAACAACCAAGAAGAATATACCAAACCTCGGACTACACGCGGTTCCCGACTTCCCGACGCCAAAATCATGTTAAGCCATGGATTCTAGCCCCAAAACGCAAAGGTAACCATGAAGAGAACTTGAGAGAGGTTTCATAAGAAATATAGGCTGGAAAAAAAATTTTTGATGACCAACAACCGATCAAAGGGGATTAAATAATCCTCCACCGCCTTAAGACCTTGTGAGGTTCCTGCTTGCCCAACCTCGCGAAAATGCAAATATCTCTTTATTCTGAAGTCGGATTGGTGAACGGTTTGATGTGATGGAAACTAGACACTCATAGATATTTAATTTGATAGGTATCACACCCCCCTAACTCATTATATATTGGAAGAAACACTTTGATATAGTTGACCTAAATTTGAAGGAATCTCAAGAAGGAAATTTTGCGATAACTTTTTCCGAATTTTGTTTTACAACTTTATCGACCTCCAATCCTAAATATGATCATAGAGTGATTCAAATAACTCATGACACTTCCTTCTTATACTATTAGGTACTCTTAGTACTACCTAAAAAGCATGATTTTATCGCTCAAATTATCCAGGGTGTTATATCCACCTTCTGATTTTGAACCGCTTCTTTCAACTTCACCAAAATATGATCCTCATCCTTCCTAGCCTTGAACTCAGTCACCAAAGAGGTTTCTGACACATTCTGAACAAACACACCACCATCTGTCGAGTCAACAAGGCAAACCCCTAAACAAGCAAGTTTATGGACATCCTTTACTAACTCTTTTCTATTACCTTCCACATGAGAAACACTCTCCATGGACAGTTTTACAAGGGCATCCGCCACTACATTGGCCTTGCTCGGATGATAAAGGATACTCATGTCATAGTCATTGAGCAGCTCTAACCATCTTCTTTGTCACAAATTCAAGTCCTTCTAAGTGAACACATACTGTAGGCTCTTGTGGTCAGTAAAAACATCCACATGGACCCCATACAAATAGTGTCTCCAAAACTTTAATGTGAACACCACCGCTGCCGATTCTAGCTCATACGTCAAGTAATTCTTCTCATGAGTCTTATGCTGTCTAGAGGCATACATAATTGATCTTACCATGCTACATTAACACACGCCCAAGACCAACCCTAAAGCATCACAATGCACCACTAATCCATTCATACCCTCAGATAGGTTCAATACTGAGGTTGAAGTGAGTCGGGCGTTTAACTCCTGAAAACTCTTCTCACAGGCATTTGACCACTGAAATTTGACTTTCTTCTAGGTCAACTTAGTCAACAGGGATGCAATGGATGTAAATCCTTCAACAAACCTCCTATAATAGCCAGCTAAACCTAAGAAACTCCTGATATCCGAAGGACTAACCGGTCTAGGCCAATCCTTCACCACTTCTATCTTTTAAGAGCCCACCTGCACACACTCACTTGGCACCGCTGACCAAAATATGCTAGTGTATCCAACCAAAACTCACACTTGTTAAATTTAGCAAATAGATGGCGATCTTTGAGAGTTTGTAGCACAATCCTCAAATGAGCGGCATGCTCCTCTTCGCTTCAAGAGTATATGAGGATTTCATCTATGAAGACAATCACAAATATGTCCAGATATGTCTTAAACACCTTGTTGATCAAGTCCATAAAAGTTGTTGGAGCATTTGTTAGTCCAAATGTTATAACTACAAACTCATAGTGACCATACCAAATCTAGAAGGCTGTCTTCGGGATGTCACTCTCCCTAACTCTGAGTTAGTGATAGCTGGATCAGAGGTCTATCTTTGAGAAGCACTTAGTATCCTAAAGTTGGTTAAACAAGTTATCAATTCTGGGGAGCGGAAACTTTTTCTTGATTGTGACCTTGTTCAATTGCTGATATTCAATACACACACAAAAAGTCCCATCCTTCTTTTGAACAAAGAGAACTGGTGCACCCCACAGGGACTTGCTAGGAATAATGAAGCCCTTATCCAAGAGATTCTTCAACTATTCTTTCAACTCCATTAGCTCGGCTAGAGCTATTCTGTATGGAGGAATAGATATAGGCTGCATATCGAGAAGAAGGCTAATACCAAAGTCAATCTCCCGCTCGGGAGGGACTACTATTAGATCATCAGTGAAAATCTCTAGATACTTACATCCAACAAGGATAGTATGAAGAGTTTAGGTCTCGGCCGTAGTATCCTTAACCTGAACTAGATCGTACATTAAACCCTTAGAAATCATATTTCTAGCCTTAAGGTAGGAAACAAAGTGACCTATAGGTACAACTGAACTACCTTTCAATTCTAGGACTGGCTCACCTGGGAAACAAAATTCTATCATACGAGTTCTACAATTCACTGAGGCATAACATGCATGCAACCAATTCATGAAAAATATAACATCGAGATCATTCATGTATAACTCTACTAAATAGGCTAAAATGACTTTTTGAAGGACTGTGACAGAGCAATCTATGTATACCCATTGAGCTATAACTGAGTCACTGACTGGAGTAGAGACTAAGAAGGCTTCTCATAGGATTTCAAGACTGACTCCAAATTTGATAGCAATATAAGGCATCGCAAAAGATAAATTAGTCCTTGGATCTAGCAATTCATATACATAAAAATGAAATATTCGCAACATTCCAGTGGCAACATCTAGAGAGACCTCCTTCTCCTGACGATATAAGAGGGCATAAAATCTGCTCTGACACTGACCACCTCCTGCACTAGATGGATGCACCCTCTTGAGCTAAATGTGCTGGTGGAGCTGCTGAATTGGTGGGAGTGTCATGGCCTCTACTATTGCCCTATTTGGCTGAAGGGCAGTCTCTGAGCAGATGTCCAGGCTTACCACCACCGAAATATGCACCTGACCCCATTAGGCACTCCCTGGGGTGCTTCCTGCTAGACCTGCGGCAAACTAGCACACTGGGCTCCATTGACCTGCTCCCCTGTCCGTTGGATCCTGATGTCTTTCCCCTCAAATCGAGCCTAGATCTGGATGGCACACTAGCTGATGACGATGCTAGGGATGATAATCTTTGGTGGGATTACTGATGATGTCCACCACCAGACCTCTGTTAGGAAAACCCAAAGTTACCTGTCCTTGCCCTCTTGGCCTCGCTCTCCCTTTCTTTCATCTAATCTGCCTCTATCCATTGGGTGTATATGACAAATCGAGAGAAGTATAGGTTACTATTCAGCATTGCTATCCTACGCTCATTGACCAGCGAATCTTACACTCCATACACAAATATGTTCATATGGGCTCTCTAATCCGCAACCATCTCCGGTGCATACTTGGAAATCTGGGTAAACTCCAAAGCATACTCTTGCACAGTCATATTATTCTACCTCAAGTTGATGAACTCCTCCGCCTTTGCCTCTTTCAACTCCCTAGGGAAGAATCTATCTAAGAAGGCAGTCATGAATCCATCCTAGCTAACAATAACTGTGCCCACTGCTATACTGTCTCTCCACTAATGGTACCAAATATAAGAAACCCCCTTTAGATGATAGGAGGCTAAGTCTGTGCTTTCTTTACCGGTCACCCCCATAATCTGGGTGATCTTCTGTATCTCCCCCAGAAACTCATGCGGGTCCTCATCCACTCTATACCCAAGGAACTCAGGTGGATTCTTCCTGAGGAAGTCTCGAACTCGAGCTGCCACTTCCTTTCCATTCTGAGAGACATGGGCCGCCGTCTACTTCTTGACCTAAGCGGTCAAAGCCTAGGCCAATATCTAAAATGCCACTCTAAACTCGGTACAAGAGACCTAGTAGGGCAAAGGACCTACTGGTGCTGACGGGGCTTGCTGGTGCTCATCTCCATTGCCATCTTCGTGGCCATTTCTATTTTTGTTCCTTCTACTATTTACTCATCATGGAGGCATGATTTTGCAAATGCGTATAGCACAAGTTAGAAGTATACAGAGATACTTCATTGCACGACATAGATCATGAAAAAAGGAAAAATTTTCAAAAATGTCTTGTAGCCTTTCCCCCATAAGTTTGGTGCGCTACACACCCATGAAAAGACTCTATACAACATGGCTTTCAGACACCCTAGGATACTTCAAAACCTTTACTCTGATACCATGTTTTGTCACGACCCGAACATAGGTCCAGACCGAGACATGGAACCTAGAATCATGAATGGCTCCAAATCAACCCATGGCATGAATATAGTGGCTAAGGAGCATACATAAACGGAAAACTGATAAAGTATATATGAATAAGCAGAAGTCTACATACATAATAATCATAAAGAGAGTCGACACTAGCAAAGAGGAAATTCTACATATCATCTGAAAAGCCTATAACATAATTGAAGAGATTATGGGTCAACATCCCTAACTAGCTCGATAGACGTTTGAAACTAAAATAGTAAAATGAAACACTAAGCTGAAGATCCTCAGATGGTGAGGACTCACCAATGAGAGAACTGGACTATTGAGTTACATTTACTGAGGCTGTAAGGGTCGTATTAAGTTCCATTTACTGAGGCTATAAGGGTCGTATGGAGTTCCATTTACTGAGGCTGTATGGGCCATATTAAGTTCCATTTACTAATGTTGTAAGGGACGTATTGAGTTCCATTTACTGAGGCTGTAAGGGCCGAATTGAGTTTCATTTACTGAGTCTACAAGGGCCATATTAAGTTATATTTATTGAGGTCGTGAGGGACATAATAAGTTCCATCAGATTGAGGCCACAAGGGCCGCCTCGAGTTATCGTTTACACAGAAATTCTTAGTGGTCAGGTAAGTGGATGGGATCTTGTTTGTACTTGTCGGGGCTTATGGGGGCCTAGGTAGGTTTTTCTATGTAGTTTGTACCTTCCAAGCTTATGGGGGCCAGGTTAGGCTCTTGTTTGCACATATAAACTTGTTGTTTAGATAATTCAGATGGTACAGGTATTGCAAATTAAATCCTTACTCTCTCTTTTAATTATTACAGATTTACTAGCTTTCTGTCAAGTTATTACCTTTTTTCCGTACATATTCGGTACATATTATACTGACACCCACCCGGGCACTGCATTACTTGCCTGCAGGTGTAGTTAGACGTGGTTGGGGACTTTCCTAGCCTTCAGCTGAGGCCAGTAATTTATTCAGCTCATTCCCTCCGGTGTTGAAAGTTAGATAAGGTTTACTTTTGATGTATAGCTTTAGAGTAGGTCAGGGCCCTGTCCCGACCATTTTATCATTCCTAGAGGCTTGCGCACTATTGTATATTCCCTGTGGTTAATTTGTCGTTGGCTATATGGGGCCCGTGTATGCCTTATCTCCTGTGATGGTTGTGTGGGGCCTTGTTTAGCTGTTAGTAATGGCCTTGTCGGCCATAGAGTAGTTTAGTTCCTGATTTATGTTCCAGTTATAACTAGACAGCATGGTGGCCTTGTTGGCCTGCATAGGATCCTTGTCGCTATGTTGTTGTGGTTAGCTTTCTTCCTTTAAAGGTGGCATTGTTGGCCAGAGGCTGTATTTACAACCGAGATATAGCTTGTTGGTTTCTTGAGTTGAATGTCAGCGTGCACCAGTAGTGCACCAGTATAGTTAGGATGGTTCAGATCTAGTGAGGCAGCAGGCACCATTCATACCCTCCAAGGTGGGGTGTGAAAAACTTGGTATCAGAGCAGGTCGTATCCTAGGGAGTCTGCAAGCCATGCCAAGTAGAGTCTTGTCTATAGGTATGTTGTGCACCACATTCTATAGGCAGGAGGCTGCAAGGCATAATAGAGTGGTTACTCTTTTTATCTTCCAGTCGTGCTATAGAGTTGTGCTGTAAAGGGTGACTTCTTGAGCTTATGTTATCCTATTTAATTACAGAGAAATATCAAACACACGGCAGACTGCGATTGGTCGAGAGCTGGATGTGACAGTAGGAGAGGGCACCAGTAGGGGGCCCCAAGGAGAGTTAGCCTAATCTGAGGGCGACAGGGGGAGACCACCTCGATCTCCCTAGCATTCACCACCACATTCAGAGCCCGCTAGGATGGCAGATATAGAAGTACCACCCCCTGCTATTCCTATGCCATCAGATTAGGAGCTCAGGGGTGCATTTTATATGTTGGTAAAGATGATGGCTGCCCAGCGTCAACCTCAGCTGGTGGTACTAGCCGGTGTTGAGCCGCTGAGTGGCCTAGTAGTTCGAGAGTTAGTGAGTTCATGGCCTTGAGTCCCCCGCAATTTACAGGGACAGATCGTAAAGAGGACCCCTAGAATTTTATAGACCAGTTGTAGAGAATATTCAGGGTCATGCAAGCCTCGTCCACAGAATCAGTTAAGCTAGCAGTATTCGGATTGTGAGACATAGAGGTTTTGTGGTACGAGAGTTGGGAGAGATCCCGAGCCAGAGATGCACCTCCGCCTACATGGCCCATCTTTTCTAAGGCTTCCATAGATCATTATTTGCCTCGAGAGGTCCAACAGGCCAGGGTGGCACAGTTTTTGCACCTTGAGCAGGGCAGAATGAGTGTCAGGGAGTATGCATTGAGATTTGGCTCCTTAGCCAGGTATACACCCTCGTTCGTTGATACCATGCAAGACAGGGTGCACCAATTTATCATGGGGCTCGCACCAGAATGTATAGAATCTTACATTACAGCCACACTGCGAGAGGATATGGACATTTCCCAGATCCATCCCTTTGCCTAGAATATAGAGGAGCTCAGACAGCGCCAGTATACGATGGAGAGGTCAGGTCTGGTCAGGAGCAGCGTCGGAGGGCTAGACCCGTAGATTTTCAGAAAGATTTTCAAGGCGGGCCCAGGCCTCATTTTTTAGGCAGACTACCTAGGCCTCCATTTCAGCAACAACAGGATAGTAAATCAGATCGTCGGAGGTAGTTAAGCCCCAGGGAAAGTTCACGAGCACCAGGCTCGTAGCAGTAGAGGGGGCCAGATCAAACAGAGTTAGCGATACCCCGATGTAGTACTTCTCATAGCTGGCATCTGGGAGGTGTAGATATGGTTCCACGGACTGTTATACCTGCGGGTAGGAGGTACATATAATGTAAGACTACCTGACTAGACGCTAGGGCGGTCAGGACCAGCAGAGTAGATCTTAAGCAGGTTTGTATTCCCTAGCACCTTCTACAGCGCGCAGGCCCTTAGCTCCAGCTAGCAGAGCCCGAGGCAGATCGGGAGCATCTGGTTCAGGCAGAGGTCAAGATCGTACAAATGCATTACCAGGGCGATAGGAGTCAGAGTCGTCGCCAGAAGTTGCGACAGGTATTTTAGATGTCTGTTCTCACTCAATGTATATTTTGACAGATCCGGGCTCCACTTTGTCGTATGTTACTCCTTTAGTAGCCTGAAAGATTGATATAGTACAAGAATTGCTTTAGCAGCCCTTTTCAGTATCTACCCTTGTACTCTATTATGGCCATAAGAATTTGCCGGGGTTGTACAGTAGAGGTTGTCGATCGTCAGACCTCAACAGATCTAGTAGAACTAGAAATGATTGATTTCGATGTGATTGTGGGTATGGAATGACTAGCACCATGTTATGCTACTGTAAAATGTTTGACCAAAATCATCCGATTTCATTTTCCGGGAGAGGTAGTACGAGAGTGGAGAGGTAATTCATCTACGCCAAAAGGTAAGTTTATATCCTATCTTCGAGCGGAAAAGTTAATATCAAAGGGTTGTGTTTACCATATTGTCAGGGTTCGGGATATGCTTGCAGAATCCCTGATTCTCCAGTCTATCCCAGTTCTCAATGAGTTTCTTGATGTGTTTCCAGATGAACTTCCCGGTATTCCCCCAGAGCGGAAAATAGATTTCTCCATGGATTTTCTACTGGATACTCAACCAATATCCATTCCCCCACACCAAATGGTCCCTACTGCATTAAAATAATTTAAAGAACAGTTGAAATATTTGTTAGATAAAGGTTTTATTAGACCCAGTACGCCACCATGGGGTGCACCAATCTTGTTTGTGAGAAAGAAGGATGGTTCCCTATGCATGTGCATAAATTATTGGCAGCTGAATAGAGTTACTATTAAGAATAAATATCCTCTTCGGAGAATAGATTATTTTTTTTATCAATTTCAATGGGCGAAATGCTTTTCAAAAATTGATTTGAGATCCGGGTACCACTAGGTTCTAGTTCGGGAGAAAGATATCCCGAAGACAGCTTTTAGGACCAGGTATGTTCACTTTGAGTTACTTTTTATGTCCTTCAGACTGACTAACGCACCAGGAGTGTTCATGGACCTAATGAATAGCATCTTCTGGTCATATTAGGACCTGTTTGTAATAGTGTTCATTGTTGATATTTTAGTCTACTCCCGCTCAGAAGTAGAGCATGAAGGTCATTTATGAATAGTACTCCAGATCCTCAAAGACCCCCAGTTGTATGCAAAGTTTTCTAAATGTGTGTCCTGGTTGAATTATGTAGCTTTTTTGGTCGACATTGTATCAGAGGCCGGTATTCAGGTCGATTCACAGAAAATTGAGGTAGTGAAAACATGGCCTAGACCCATGACCCCAACAGAGGTTCACAGCTTTCTAGGGTTAGCTGGATATTACAGAAGGTTCGTGGAAGGGTTTTCTACCCTGTCAGTATCTTTGACTAAATTGACTCAGAAAGTAGCGAAGTTTCAGTGGACCGAATCTTATGAGTAGAGTTTCCAGGAATTGGAAAATAGATTAACCTCAACACCAGTGTTAGCTTTACCATAGGTTTAGAGGGTTATGCCTTGTATTGTGACACTTCAGTCGTTGGGTTAGGATGAGTTGTCATGTAGCATCGTAAGGTAATTGCTTCATGCTTCGAGGAAGTTGAGAAAAGATGAAAAGAACTATCCCACCCACGATCAAGAGTTAGCTACGGTGATTCACGCCTTAAAAATGTAGACGCATTATCCATATGGAGTGCATGTGGATATTTTTATTGACCATAAAAGTCTTCAGTATATTTTCACACAGAAAGAGTTGAATTTGCAACAATGTCGTTGGTTAGAATTGTTGAAAGATTATGATGTGAACATCTTGTATCACCTAGGGAAAGCTAATATTGTGGCAGATGCTCTTAGCCACCGATCTATGGGCAGTTTGGCATATCTGTGGCCGGAACAACCGAAAATGGCTCGAGAATTGCACCGGCTAGCCAGTTTAGCAGCTCGAGATGTTGATACAGAGGATAATAGAGCCATAATTCAGAATACAGCAGTATCTTCCCTGGTAGTGGAGGTAAAAGAGCAGAAATATGAATATTCTCCCTTAGCATAGCTCAGAGATAAAGTTCAGCAAGGTGAAGTATCAGTTTTTGAGATAGTCGGAGATGGATTTTTGAGATGCGGAGGTCGCCTCTACATCTCGGATATAGCAGGGCTCCTCAAGCAGATTATGGTAGAGGTACACTACTCTCGTTATTATCTTCATCCAAGTTCAACAAAAATGTACCACGATATAAAGGAGATATATTAATTGGTGGCCTCGAATGAAGAAAGCTATAGCAGAATTTGTAGCGTTGTGCCCAAATTGCCAACAGGTAAAGGCCGAACATCAAAAACCCAACGGCCTAACTCAAGAAATAGCTTTACCTATGTGAAAGTGAGAGGCAATTAATATGGACTTTGCGACAGGACTACCCCGCACCAAACGCAGGTTTAACTCCATCTGGGTGATTGTCGACAGGTTAACGAAGTCAGCGCATTTCCGGCCAGTTAGGATCACTTTTTCAACTGAAGACTACGCCGAGTTGTACATCAGAGAAATAGTTAGACTACATGGTGTTCCAATATCTATTATTTCTGACAGAGGAGCACAATTTACAGCCAGATTCTGGCAGTCATTCCAGAAAGGTTTGTGAACACAGGTCAATTTGAGTATAGCATTCCATCCTCAAACAGACGGGCAGGTAGAATGTGCAATTCAGACGCTTGAGGATATGCTACGGGCGTTCTTTCTAGACTTCGGGGGCAGCTGGGATGAACATTTACCCATTATTGAGTTTGATTATAATAATAATTATCACTCGGCAATTCAGATGGCACCGTACAAAGCTTTTTATGGGCGAAAGTGTAGGTCACCAGTTGGTTGGTTCAAGGTAGGAGAATCAGAACTAATTGGTCCAGACATGATCCACCAATCAGAGGAGAATGTAAAGCTTATCAGAGAACGCTTGTTGAAAGCCAAGAGTCGTCAAAAGTCCTATACCGATGTCCATCGTAGAGACTTAGAATTTGATGTTGGTGACTAGGTATTCCGTAAGGTATCGCCGATGAAGGGCGTAATGAGATTTGACAAGAAAGGTAAGCTTAGCCCAAGATTTATTGGGCCATATCAGATCCTTCGGAGAATAGGCTAGGTGGCATATGAATTAGATTTGTCTTCAGAGTTGGAATCTGTTCACCCGGTCTTTCATGTATCGATGTTGCGTAAGTGTATAAGGGATCCGTCCCGTGTTGTTCCAAATGACGACGTCCATGTCACTGAGGAACTAGCCTACGAAGAGGTTCCTATAGCCATATAAGATCGGCAAGTTCGCAGGTTGAGAACCAAAGATGTTGCGTCCGTTAAAGTATTGTGGAGAAATAGAAATAAAGAAGAAATAACCTGGGATGCTGAGGATGACATGAGGTCCAGATATCCTCATTGTTCCATGATTAGTTCCAATTATGCAATTAATGTAGGGTCGTTGATTCAGCTATTGTTTATGATGCATTTTATTGATACTTTTTAGTTGACTGCCATTATGTTGTGCGAGAGTTGCTATAGTGTTATGTGATATACTTGTATTGGATTTTTCTTTATTTCAGGGTTTTTTTCAGTAGTCCATATTACATGGGAGACTCTGCTGAAATTTTTCCATAATAATAATTGGAAGAATTAAACTCCTACGAGTCGAAGCAGACATTCGAGGACAAATATTTCTAGGGGGGGAGGATGTTACACCCCGTAAAAAGTTAGTAACTTATAAACGTACACTTGGAATTATGACAAATAAAGAATATACGATGCGTGTAGGAAAACCCGGAAGTCGAGTCGAATGAGGCTAGGTCGCAAGGGCTTGCACGATACGTCAGCACCCTGGCGCCCTGGGAAGCGAGGCATGCCATCCCTTTTGGTGCCTTGAGAGGCACGGCACGCCAAGGGAACTCCAATATGGGAGGCGCAGCATGACACTAGGTTACCACTATGGCCGGCGCGAAGCGCCCCTAGTCCACCGCCCACACATATATAAGGGTCCTTAGTTCATTTGTGAGCATTTTAAAATATAAGTTACAGCCAGAGAGAGTGTGAGATGAGGGAATTCAACATTTTTCATCTAATTACGCTATCAAACACCGTCCAAACTCCGATTAACTTTAGGTATTAAATTATAAGCCTGCAGGGAACACTACTATGGAGTTAGTTTCCCAAAAAATGCCCGGCGAATCGGAAATCCGCCGAGTAGAAGTCATTAGAATTGTTTCAAACTGATTTCTATATGATCAGAAGCTTCGAGTAAGCATTTCTCCCTTTTGTACTCTTAGGAAATTATACGTTTTCAGCCGTATTTCGTCAAGTTAAAGTGTAGTTGATATTATTATGAAAAGTTGTAGTTTTCATCGAATTGATTACTGAAACTAGTCTCGTTCTCCCAGTAATACAATTACAATGGCGAAGTGATATTGAATTCAGGTTGAAACTCACCGGTTCGATAGAAAGTCGGCACTTGAGGTATCTAAGGTTGTCCTTTCGGCAAGTTACTGTCGTCTTAAAGTTAGTACGACCTGTATGTCTACGGTACTTCAGGATAAACCTATTGGGTCAGCTGTTGTAAAATGAATTGAGTCTATAACGATGAAATAGTAATTCCTGTCCAAACTTAGCCTAGCTAGAATGGCCTTACCCGAATAATGAGTAGTTAGCTGTAAGGGTCGTATTGAGTTCCATTTACTGAGGCTGTAAGGGTCATATTGAGTTCCATTTACTGAGGTTGTAAGGGACGTATGGAGTTCCATTTACTGAGGTTGTAAGGGCCATATTGAGTTCCATTTAATAAGGCTATAAGGACAGTATTGAGTCCCATTTACTGAGGCTGTAAGGGACGAATTAAGTTACATTCACTGAGGCTGTAAAAGCCGTACCGAGTTCCATTTATAGAGGCCATGAGGGCCATAACAAGTTCCATCATATTGAGGCCACGAGGGCCGCCACGAGTTATAGTTTACACAGAAATTCTTAGTGGTCAGGTAAGTGGAGGGGATCTTGTTTGTACTTGTCGGGGCTTATGGAGGCCCAGGAAGGCATTTCTGTGTTGTTTGTACCTTCTAGGCTTATGGGAGCCTAGTTAGGTTCTTGTTTACACATAAATGATGACTCGTCCCCCACCCATCAAGTCTCAGAGAAAAATCTCATTCTTCCAACTTAGCACACACTCAACGGGTCACTCGATGATCCTTCAAGTGACTTATCGAGTCACCTGATGAGTCGTTCTATGGCCTGGTGTGAATTTTCTTGCTTTCTTAGTTTCAACCCTCAGGTCTAAACTTAGCAACTTT
Organism: Datura wrightii; assembly: GCA_035772735.1. NCBI lineage: Eukaryota > Viridiplantae > Streptophyta > Magnoliopsida > Solanales > Solanaceae > Datura > Datura wrightii. The sequence continues at coordinate 24,108,986 of JASDFA010000018.1, forward strand.
TGGGGTATTACATGTACATGTCTTAAAACCATGAAATTTTCAGGGCTAAACACCCGAACGACGTCCGATGGGCAACAAGCGGAACCAATGTACAAATTGCGCTGCCGCGGTAGTGAAAATTTGTATGACTCATAGACCTTGCCAAAATAGACAACTGCAATGTACCTCGTATAGTGGACAGTGATGCAGTAGTGCATTTCGGTAGCCAAGTTTGAATTATATATATATATATATATATATATATATTTAGATTACTAATGTTTTTAACAGGGGAGATGATTTTAAAGCTATATTCCCCTCTTCTTACCCCCACTAACCCATTTTCTAACCCCTCATGTCCCCACTTATAGGACCTTTCCCCTTTCCCCTTCAACATTCTCATTTTTCCTCTACATTCAACGCTCTTCTCTTCTTCATCTCCTTCATTGATCCTTCAATATTAGAGACTAAAGGTATTTTTTCTTTCCTCTCTCTTTACTTTGGTAAGCATATGGAAAGATGGAACTGCTTAGGCACTCATTACTAGGTTGAAACCCATGAAAATCTCATCCCCATGCCCTCTCCCAAGTTAAATTTGAATATGAAGGCATGCCTTAATGTTGATAGGATTTTAGAGGAAAAAATATACTAGATAGCATTGTAATTGATAAATTTCTCATTTGTGATTGCTTGATTGCTTGATTGCATTGTTAAAGAGAATTTGTATCATTAAACTCCTTCAAATAGAGTTTATGTTTTCATGCCCACAAGGTGTTTGATAAAATGCCAAAGTAGAAGGTTTGTGAAAGCATGACTTGAATTTAAGTGTGGGGTAGTATAACCCCCTCCCAATCATCATCCAACACACACAAGCTTGGAAAGAGTGTGAGGTAGTCTAAACTGCTAAATTACTACTACTGAAGTTAGATATGGTGACAATTATTGTGATGGCATGTAATGTACTTATGGGTTGATTTTGTTTGTAGGAATATTGTCTCGTAGACCACTGAGAGCTAAAACTTGCAAATCCCAAGCTGTGGCTACCAATCGGGATAAAAATAAAAGGCCAGTGTAGATAGTGGAACACATGGAAGAGAATACTGAGAGCTCAGAAGATATCTTCCCTAAGTGACAGTTTAGGTTGAATGTCATTAAGCCCTATGGGAAAAGATAATTTCAAACATTTTGTACCCACAGTCCCTCCATCCCCAGAACAAATGGTTGATATGGTGGTTGTTTGCACCAAATCCATGGTGCTTTTCAATTATATTATGCACATGGGAATGACAAAGCTGACGGAAACTTGGGTAGTGAAAACATTGATATGGGGAAGGAATTCTATGTTAACAGGGAACTAGGTGCGAACTTGGAGCAGGAGTATGTTATTTTAGTAAGAGGGAGGGATGTTGGGTTCTCCTATCAATATATTAAATATCCTTTTGAATTCCTCTAATGTTCTTCCTTCAAGATTTGATGCATTCTATCGAGGCTCAAACTAATCTGCCACAAATTGTGTGGTTATAAGCTCCGGGGCAACATGGAAAAGGGATGCCAATATGTCACGACCCGAACATAGGCCTGAATCGAGATATGGGATATGATACTACGAGAGGCTCCAAGTCAACCCATGGCATGAATATACATCTAACTCAATCGTAGATAAGCAGAAGATCATCATAAATAACACGTCAGAAGTCTAATCAAAACATAACATCTTAATACGTACATGAGTCTAGAGCTGGATACAAACTATGTCCTAAAAAGCCTCTAACACTAACGAGTTGATAGGACAAGACCCCAACTAACTAACTAAAATTTTAAAACTGAAAATACGACATACAATTGATGAGAAGGGCCCTCGCAAGATGAGGACTCACCAACTGAGGCTAAGGAAAGCTAACTCCGAGAATATGACTAGTGGTAGGACTCAGTATTAATATCGGATCCTGTATCATGAAACGATACAGCAAAGAGTATGCAGTCAATACGTGGAATATACCAAGTATGCAAGGTAAATAAAACTGCTAGATAAGTAAAATCATAAATCTTGCATAATATAAAACATAATCAAGTTAAGGTTCTGCGAGTAGGGCTCATGCTATTTTCTAAAACCATGATCTAAATATAACTAAACATCATAACTGAATCGAATGACCCAAAGCTAAAAACTGATATTCATAAGTAAAACTGAAAATTAGGTCCAACCTACTGAAAACATAATATCATGACTGATGTATATGCATAACTGAAATCATGAGGAATAGTGAGAGACTTTTCATATAACCGACATTACCACAATAGAGCTTACGTGATCCCGACTAGCACACTCAAGTGCGCAGAGCCATCCCAAGCCTTACAAGGGCTAAGGGCGCTACCATAATATCGATATCAAGATCAAGGCCCCTTAGGGGCAGGGGAAAACTCCAAAGGAGGTCCCAAATAATCTAATCATACATATGTTGGCGTGTAATTCTAAGGCATAGGGTTGACTGACCCTTACTCTACACGGTGCTAGACACTACTCCGAGAAACATGCATATACTCTCAATCGTTTTTCAATGAAGCTAACTATCGTTTATTGATGAAGCTAAATAATAACATACATGTATAATCTGAAATCATAACATGATGACCCTTGGCTCAAACTATACCACAAGATGAAAATGATGGGAGTCTTGACCTTAAAACCATGTGGTAAGCCAATTCATGAAATCATAAGACATACTTGATCATATGGGCATGCCGAATACTTAAACGTACTCGAAATCTACTTGATTCACCTTGAAAACATGAACATAAACATGGGTATTTTGCAATCATACTTTCTTCATAAACATCACTTCATACTTGAACATATATCTCATAGATCTCAACTTTCATGAACATTCATGGATCGGCATTGATAATGCTCAAAGTCATAACTCCTACTGAAGTATGACGCGGACGTTGTCAATAAAGAACCCAACAAAGAGGTCAGGGTCAAACCCGTAGGAAATATGGAAGATCTCGACTAATTCCAGTAAGTGAACTTGTTGGTAGATTACTCCAATTTGGGGGTTTCAAGAAAATAATAATTAAAACAATGCTTGAAATTGTGATGCAAAATCAAGTGTTAAGGATACCTAGGTTTTGTGTTCCCCATGGGTTCATAACTGCTTCGAGTATAAACACGTGAAAAATGCCAATGCTTACTTTTAGAACTGATAACTAGGGTTTATCCAAATGACTGGTTTGTCCCTATTTGATGACTATACTCAATAACTAGGTCAGGTCTCATGAGCAATTTCAATTTAACCATTATCAACTTATTCCAAATTTAACTATCCTGTGACCATAGCTCAAGTTAATACAATGATCATCAAGATCAAGGCTTTGTTGTAATTCTGTTTTCCTAATCTCTACCTCTTTAGGCTCAAACAAGTAAAGAATCCAGGCAAGTCCTAACTTTGTAACTGTTAGGAAATGTTTAAGCATGAACAGAATACAATACAGGCGATTTGCGATTTTGAATCAGTTTTGTGTATCCCTAGCTTGTTAATTCACCATGGTTCCCACAACCCTAGTGATGAAGGTTTTAGCCTCTCATAGTTGCAAGGTTGTAATATGCATTCATAATTAAACACATAATTCAATACTAACAATTGTAGATGAGAGAAAAACTTTCTTTATAATCTCCAAAAGAACTTAAGAACAATTCACAAAGATCAAGAAAGAAATCAAGAAAGGGTTGATCACAAGCCAATCAACTCAAATCTATATTTTTCCATACTTGCTAACCTTCTCTAACTACTTCCAACGCTCTCTCAATGATTTCTACTAAAAATAAAACATAAAAGGTATTTATACAGACATAAGAATCCTTTTCCTAAGGCAATAGGGTAAATTTCCATAACTGGTGCCTCCTGAGCCACGACAGATCCTACGGCTCGTAGCAGGATTGTATGGGTCATAACTGCTATCAGCTAATGTACCACAAGCAACCACCAAACATGATAAGCAAGGATCAAGACATGTCATCTAGCTATCAACAGGCAATCAAGTCATCACCAATGCTTTTCACCTAGACCGCTGGTAAAACTAAACATAACCATGTACCCTCACAGCAAATAAAGTCCCCACACACAAATGTAGTAACAAATATGGCATGGGATTGAACAAGAGAGACCCTCACTCTCATAAAGAAGTTCCAAGTGTTGTGTATCGGATACCATAGGCTTGCCCTTATTTTCTCTGCTTCGGTCTATCAGATAGTCAGATTAGGATCACTATAGGACTTGTTGCGGCTTGTAATGTAGGCTTTAGGGATGCACATGATAAATGTGAGATATTTTTAAGTGACAAAGCCTTCCTTGGCACTACATACATTGGCTTCACCATTAACCTAGTTCACCCTCTTTTCTTTTCATTCCTTTTCCTCCTTTTTCACCTTCTTTTGTATGCATTTGTATGCGTGTGGTATGTTTTCAACCTTTTCAAGCATTATTTTTCTTTTAAATTTTCTTTCTAAAATTTTTCAAATTTTTCATCTCTTTTTTTTTTCATTTGTCTCACCATACCTTATTTTTCACCTTTTCTCTTTTCTTTCCCTTTTCCTCATTCCCACCATTTATGCATCCCTACTCTAGCCACCCTTACCTTAAGCATTTTTCCTATGTTGAGGTTCACAATATCAAAGGATGGACCAGGGCAAAAACAGGTTCATTAAAAAAATGGGTACGGTCCATCAGTTAATCAAAGAAAAATGGTCCATTAAAGGCTCAAAATTGGGATCAAGAGAATCATATGATTTTGGTAGGGTCATTTAGGATAAAAGTGCGCTTTAAAAAAACGTCCTGTGATCATATCCTAACCAACCATCCTTAGCCTATGCAAAGACCAACCAGGCAAATTCTAGATCCTTAATAAAGAACTGAACTAAGTATCAAACCTCATTCACTCATGGCACATGACTTATATTCACTTTACCTATCTAGTTTATACATGGATTAACAAGACTACTCATTCTAATACACTAAATGACATCAAAAGATCCACAGAAATCATGCATACAGTCACAAGTACATAGCTAATGCATCAAAAAACTTTTAAACAGGGTCTATTTTTTTCAGAAATCCAAAACTAGTGCACTTTCATTGGCTGAGTACTCCCAAACAATTTTCTAATTGAATAAAAATCAGAAAATTAGAAAATAAAATATCAAACATTCCATTTCTACTAGATAGCATGCCCAAGGGAAAAGAAACACAACAAGAAAAAACCTCGGACGAATACAAAAATCCCAAAAATAACAAGTACACCCCCTCCCCTTTTTTGAAAATTGTGCTTGCTCCGGAAGCATGAACTACAAGAACAGAGGGAAGGGAACATACATGTGGCTACTCAGACTTCACCATTCAACAAGAACAGAGGGAAGGGAACATACATGTGGCTACTCAGACTTCACCATTCATGTGTTGCCTCCCATGCAACGCTTGATTTAACATCGCGGCATGATGTGACTCTTGTGACTTTTCAGGCATCATCAAGGTATACTACCTCTATTCCTCTTAGTTCCTCCACATCTCCCAAATTCAACTTTATTCTTTGCCCGTTCACCTTGAATCTTTTCACTTATTTATTCTCAAGTTCCACTACACCATATGGGGACACATGTACCACTCTGTAGAGTCCCATCCATCTGGATTTCAACTTTCCAGGGTGCAACCATAGCCTTGAGTTGGACAGTAGGACCAAATCGCCTGGGCTAAACTCCCTTTTCACAATTTTCTTATCATGGTAAATCTTTATCCTTTCTTTATAGATAGCCACACTTTCATAAGCTCTAATTTGGAACTCATCCAACTCATTTAGCTAGTTAAGCCTTAACTTCACTACTTTATTCCAGTTCATATTCAGCTTATTCAGAGCCCACAACACTTTATGCTCTAATTTGTCTGGCAAATGACATGCTTTGCCATAAACCAGTTGGTATGGAGATGAACCAACGGGGGTCTTGTAAGCTGTTCGGTAAGCCCACAACGCATCATCGAGCTTTCTAGGCCAATCTATTCGGCTAGTATTCACTATTTCAGCTAGGATAGTCTTGATCTCCCTGTTCAAAACTTCCACTTGTCCACTTGACTAAGGATGGTAAACTGTGTCCACCTTATGCTTAACCTCATATTTTTCCAACAGGGTCCTAAAGAGGCGGTTACAGAAGTGAGATCCATCACATTTATAATAGCTATGTGAGTGCCAAACCTAGCAAAGATGTGCTTTCGCAAAAATGTTGTAACATTTTTGCCTTCATTGTTTGGTAAGGAAACACCCTCCACACATTTGGAGACATAGTCCACTGCCACCAAAATGTATTTCATCCCATAGGAGCTTACAAATAGGCCCATGAAGTCTATGCCCGGCACATCAAACTATTCAACTTCCAGGATAGGGGTCAAGGGCAACTCATGTTTATGAGTAATACCGGCCTGCCTTTAGCATTAATCACATGACTTGGCGTAATGAATCTTGGTGAATAGAGGGCAACAATATCCACAGTGTAAGATTTTATGTGCAGTTCTGATACCACTATGATGATGCCTAACTGGAGATGAATGACAGGCCTCCAGAATGCTCAGCATCTCTATTTCAGGCACACACCTATGAATGATCCCATCTGCACAAATGTGAAATAATTATGGCTCATCCCAGTAATATCTTCGGGCATCGAATAAGAACTTTTTCTTTTGCTGAGGAGTTAGATCTGCTAGATTCATGATGCTAACCAAGCAATTCGCAAAGTTGGCAAAACAGGGAATCAAATCTTGAGATATAGCTAGCACCTTCATCTATGAATCATCAATATCAATCTCCTCTCTTGCCCTAGCTTCAGACTCGGGCTTGGATAGATAATCCGTTACCTGATTTTCTTTTCCCTTCTGATCTTTAACCTCAAACTCAAATTCTTGGAGCAATAGCACCCACCGAATCAATCAGAGTTTAGCATTCTTTTTAGACATCAGGTATCTCAAAGAAGCATGGTTTGTATGAATTATCACCTTGGTTCTAATCAAGTATGCGCAAATTTTTTCGAATGCAAAAACCACAGCCAATAGCTCCTGTTCTGTGATAGTGTAATTCTTCTGGGCTGTATTGAGTGTTTTACTAGCGTAGTAGATAGGATGAAAAATCTTTGCTCTTTATTTTCCCAAAATAGCACCAAGAGCAACCCCACTAGCATCACACATTACCTCAAATGGAAGAGACCAATCTGGAGCTATGATGATAGAAGCAGTGGTGAGTTTCTCTTTCAAGCACTCAAAGCCCTCAAACATGCCTCGTCAAACATGAACTTTACCTCCTTCTCAAGAAATTTGCACAATGGCTGTGCAATTTTTGAAAAGTCCATGATGAATCGTCTATAGAATCCTGGATGCCCTAAAATTCTTCTGACCCTTTTTATGAAAATATGGGGTGGCAAACCAGGTATAACCTCAATTTTTTCCTTGTCCAACTCAATTCCTTTTCCTGAGATTTTATGACCCAACACTATTCCTTCCTTGACCACAAGATGATAATTTTCCCAATTTAGGACCAGATTAATTTCTTCACTTATTTTCAATACTTTGCCCAAGTAGTTGAGGAAAGATCCGAATGAGTCACCTACAACAGAGAAGTAGTCCATAAATACTTCAATGATGTCCTGTACCATGTCTGAGAAAAAGACATCATGCAGCGCTGGATGTGGCCGGTGCATTGCACAATCCAAATGGAATTCTTCTAAAAGCGAACGTTTCATATGGAAAAGTGAAGGTCATCTTTTCCTGGTCTTCTAGAGTGATGGTAATCTGATTATATCTCGAATAAGCATCAAGAAAGAAGTACCAACCTCTACCTGCCAATCTATCAAGTATTTGATCCAAGAATGGCATTGGAAAGTGGTCCTTTTGGGTCCAGTGGTTGAGTTTCCTGTAATCCAGGCATACACGCCACCCTGTGACTGGTATGTCGATATCAACTCATTCTTCTTATTGGGTACTGTTTTGATCGCACCTTTCTTCAGTACACACTGTATCGGACCCACCCACTTGCTATTGTTCGATGTGTTTCACAACTACACGCAAGTGCACGTGGTCAAACAAGTAGTAAAATGGCTAAAGTAAGCCAAGTATCGATCCCACAGGGACTGAACCAAGGTAATACTAGAATTAAGTGCTAATGAACTCTAACTCTAAAAATGCAGACAACAATTTAAAGAAGATTTTGAGAGTTGGTTTCCTAATTTATACTAATCTAAAACAAAATTATAAAGTGAGTCTGAACTATAGTAATGAGCAAGCTGAGGCTAAAACAAACATGCAGGGAAGTAATTTATCGATACAATTCGGTTAATCTTTCCTTCGGTTGCTAGTCAAGAATTATTGCCTATGGAGAGAAACTTTCGTATTCTACCCAACTTAAGAATCATGAACCTTCAACCTACATTTCTGTGATAAAAGAATTTCATGTTCTAGACATACGAAACCGATTCCTTAATTGACTAATATGACTTTCAGATATATTTCTATTCTGAAGGTAAATCAATTCTCAATTTTCCCAAACTAAGAAAAGATCATATCCTACCAATTAACAACTTTCCAATTTCTTTCTTTTTCAAGATAAAATTAGATTTTTTAGATATACATTAACATTGGCCAGACATTAATGCAGTAACAACAAGAATTGATAGAACAACCATGGAAGAAAAGATGAAAAACCAAAATGATCAGCAATTACATTCCACTATAAATGTTCTTAACCTCAGCAAGAAGTGAATTTAGCCACTCATTTGTGGATTAAACATCATCAAATGAGTATAAATCATACAAACAATTGAAATAAAAGAGAAAGAGTTAGAGAAGAACCCTAAGAATTTCGTCTCCTCAACTGCCTGTAACCCACGTTCTTGCTCAACTAAGTCAGAATAATTAAAAATAAACCTAAGTTTTCTATTTATACTAGTGGAAATTTTTCCCGGTATAACAAGCAACGTGTGACGGAGTGCATCGCGGAACACTACCTCCGTGACACGGTGCAAACGCGGACCCTCACTGGAATTTTATGTTCTAGGTAAATATGGGCAACGTGCCATGACATGTAACGCGGGGCTCGGCCAACGTGCCACGGCCCCGACGCGGACATTCACTGGAATTTGTCCAAGTAACCCACCCAAGGCAGACTGCCTCCGCGATGGCAGCGTGACACGGCTCCATCACGGAGCCCCTTTATTTGTTGCTTTTCCTTGACCTCTTCCATTGCTCGCTTCTGAGTCCATTCCCGATTTTCGCCAACATGCAACTTAGCTTCCTAAAATTACATTTTTCCTGCAAAACAACACTAATCATGTTGATTAGTATAAATTCACAATTTAACTACAAATCACATGAGAATGTACAAATAACGATAGATAAACAAGACGAAATAAAGCATTTGAGCATCACTTGGGCATATAATTCTGCCCAAGATCACTTACCCCACACTTAAAAACCTTGTTCGTCCTCGAACAATAATCTCATATCTCATGCAATTGACACCCACATAGCTACTTTGGCTTGACAATTCAAGCTACGGTTATACCAATTATTTAATATAGCAAATCATCCAGAAAACATGCATAGTCTCATAAACACACTGACATTCACCACATTAAGACCTCCTAAACTCAAGAATCGACTCTCGATATCGGTAAACTCATGAAAATCAGCTGATCAAGACATCCGACACAAAATTAAATCTCTCGTCAAACATGTGCCCTCACAACACAAGAGAATTACCCCTTTTTCCAATCATATGATTTCCAAAGCATTACATGTAGGGGTATATGAACACGATTTCGCTCTCTCTCCCAAAGAATTCACATGCATCATGTTATGAACCATAGGCTTGCCTCTAGTGTATTACTCCACTAATATAAGGAAGCAAGATGTAAGATCACGTAGAACTTAACGGGTTGTAATGTAAGCTAAGAAACTTGTAAATACTGGGCTAACCAATAATAGCAACTAGCCTCCTTTAGCGCTTTTCAATACATCCCACCATCATTATGGGCATTGTTTCTTCCTTCATCCTCCCATTCTTGACGTCTTTCTTTATTTTTGTTCCCATTTCTTTAAGCACACTCGACTTAATAACAAATATTAGTTATACATCTTCATTTTATTTATATTCAGCAAGTGCACCTTTGACCTTATCTTTACTTTCACCACTTCCACTTTTCCTTTCTTTTTCATATTTTTCACTCCTTGACACTGTGGGAAAATTATTTTTTTTTCTTGAGCGCTTAAGAGTTTTGGATCAAATTCACGGCTAATGAAAAGAAGGGATTAAGCTCGGTTTCTACCTCTTCAGTGAAAGAAAAAAATAGGCTAAAGGCTCAATGGGGCTAACTAGGATGTACATTCAAGGTAGGTATGATAAGAAAAAAAAACTTTCGGTTAAATCAAAGAAATGCCTACATCCTTTCCTACACTACACATCCTTCATTTCATTTCGTACACACAGCAGGAAAGTTCTAGACACTTCTCAATAACATGGAAGAATCGAAACGTCACCTCACACTCATTGCACATGCTCAACTCAAGACTTATTCACAGATTCTTCAATTAGCTAATTACAAGAATTCAATATTAAGCCTCAATCACATCGAATCAAACTTTATGGCCTAGGTATCTCAACATGTTTCACATTTGCATGCATTCATACGAATCACCTTTGCATCTTTATTATCATGTACAACACGCAACAAGAATTCTGAACCATGGAGTAGCAACATGATTGGGAAACAACCAAAAGAAAGAAAATAAAAGAAAGAAAAAAACTACTCCTATCGACTACATTTCCCTTAAGACGGTCGTCATCCATCCATCATCGGGAACGATCACTATTTATGACATCGGTTCAATGGGACTATTCTCGGTAAAAGCACCGAAAACAAAGGCCAAGAAACCCAATCGTAAAAAAAATTCAACAAAATTTTTTTAAAAAAAATATCGATAATTTTGATAGGGAAAAAATATTTACACAACCAGCTAACAACAATTCAACACAGCACACAACACCTTAACATTCATTACACACCGAATTACAATACAAAACATACTCACAAAATCACAGGGTCACAATTTTTTCATAGGCACAACAACAAGACATAAACATAAACAACAACAAAACAACCGGCACCTAACTACTCCCACCCCACACTTAAACCGAACACTATCCCTAGTGTTCATCAAATTCAACATAGCATAGAAGTAGGTGGTGAAACTCCCTGATCAATTGAAGTATTCAACTTCTTCATCAGGTGTCGTTGCCTCATCCCCCATATCAGAATCACCCCCGCTGTCCTCATCTGACTCAACATCTGAGTCATCGCGGCATGTCTCCTCATCAGTGGGGACATCATCATCAACAGGCTCCACAAAAGAAGGCCCCACTCGACATAGATCCCTGGTATTTTCGCCAAAGGGGTAATCCAAGTCAAGCTGCCATAGCTCATCTTCTGTTGTTGGCCTCCCGCCTATGCGCAACTGCAGCATCTGCATCCCGTACATGTGGGCCATATATTAATCATCCCGAGCATGTCGCTCGGCTAGTGTGAGAACTGGCCCGTGAGTGGTGTCGGGTGTCTTAGTTTTGGTGATGTCTAAAGCACACCTATCCATCTGCGGGATGTAGTCTAGGGCATCCTCCTCGATGTCAAGGCCCCTCAGAAATGTGGTCAGCAAACCACCAAACCCCTACCTGTTCCCTTGATGCAAACAGGATCTCTTCATGGCGGAGATGATCACCGCCCCAACATTAATCTCCAGCCCTTTCATCAGGGCATAAACCGAGCACACATGATCCCGGGTGACATCTGTCATGTGCACCCCCGGGATCAGGCAGGAACACACGATCTTAAGCCAAATCCTGTCTTCCCTGTTCATTTGAGAGTAGGGCAACGTCTGATGATAGCCCCTCTCCTTGTGCCTGCTCCACCATGCTATCGAACGGGCTCCACACAGAGTGCGTCTGATATCGGCATAGGGTGGAGTTATGTTCAGCTGCCGGAGTACATGGGTGTTTGTGTCCCGCGCCCCCAATATGGCATTCAGGTGATGAGGCTCAGGTGACAACCTGCCCTCTTATCTTGACGGTGTGACTGCGGAGTGTCGGGTTCCAATTTGCGTAGAACTCCCGAATTAAATGGAGATTGCACTCCTTGGGCTCTTCGAAGATGAATTTCAGCCCGGCAGTGTCAATCCTATGTAAGATTCTGGGGAATTCCTGTGCAAGTAGCTCCCTTACAATGTGCTCCTCTGGGAAGTATTCGGTCTCCTTATGTTTGGCATACCATTTCTTCCCTTCGTCTGTCACCCATCGGGTTCCGTATTGACGGTGTTGGCCGCATGGAACCGCTGGTGCTGCTGGGACTACTGTTCCCGGTCTAATCCTTTTTCTCCTGGAGCCTGATGTTGATGCGCCCTTTCCTTTATCTTGCCTGCTTCACATCGTTCTTGTCAAATCAAACAGCCGGTCCCAATGTTATTCAAGTCAAAAATTTGCTTCGACTAAGGTTGGGTTGCATTACGCCACCCCACACTTAATCTTTAGCCACAATGAAAACAATTTGGAAAGACAATCATTCTTTTCCAGTTTCTGTTAATCCACATGCCTCGTGCATTCAGATAAGTCAATGGAATAATGACTAAGTACTACTCAGACTTCGTACAACTAATCACAATTTTACCATCGATTTCATTACATCACATAACACTTAGCCAAACTATTTCTCAACAGCAACAACCTATACAATTCACCAATTTCATTTTCCCGAAAACTCCCTTGTTTATTTGGCATATTCACAACATTATTTACATCACCCAACATGCACAACCCAGTCATTTTCAAATTTTCAACCAAATTTAGTTTCTTCCTATTCAAATTCCAACCCTAGCTACCAATTTTGCACAAATTCAATCAAACATATATTTATCGAGTTCATATAATCATAACGATACTACGAACATCAATTAACAATAACTTAAATGAATTCATGCTCAATTTACACTTAGGGAAAGCTTTAGCTACCTCACATGCTCAAAATTTGCAAATTTCGGCAAATATTGAGGTTAAGTTCAAGAACATACCTTTAATTCGATGAACTTGAAGAAAAGTTGAAGAAACTTTGATCCTAGGTCTGTGTCACGTTGGGGGAGGGGGGATTTTGGGGAGTTTTTCATGGAGGGGAGTGAGAAATGGGCAAAATTGGGTGTTTTCGGGGTTAAAAAGAAGATTATTCGCGCGGGTCACCCGGCGACCCGGTATGACCCGTCGCAAATAACACTTCAATGTGTCACGCAGGGTAACGCGGAGCACCCCCTCCGTGACACGGAGCCATCGCACAGGGGTTCTGGAATTTGTAAAAATTCCAGAACAGCTTCAAAGTGTCACGGAGGGTAACGCGGAGGCCCTCTTCCATGACACAGAGCCATCGCGCAGGCTCATTGTTTTGCCACTTTTAATTTTTACTCACCTCAATTTTTTTCTTTTGTGATCCTTTGCATTTTTGCCCTCCGTTACACCTGAAAATCATCTCACAACAAGAAATTCGTTAGAATTTATAGGTTCCAAACACGAATGAAAAAAATATTTTTTTGTTTTTGTTTTTATATTTATTTTTATTTTTTTTTTTTTCTTTTTAACTAATTCCACTCATCTATTACAACAATTTCACGGGTTGCCTCCCGTGCAGCACCTGGTTTACCGTCACGGCTCGACGTCATTAAAGCTCAATCATCCACTAGAGTGACAGATGTTTTCTCTAGAATAACGTCCTCACCCCAATAATGCGTACACCGCTGCGCATTAACCAAGAACGTGGCACTTCGATCTTCTTGCCACAACTCCACTGCCTCGTGCGGGGTGTCCTCAATCAGTGTTTTTCCCAATGGATCTCGAGAATCAACAATCTGAACAATATCTGCTTGATCAAGCACTTTGATTGCTAAAAGCTCCTCATATACGGCCGAAAACTTCGTGGCTTTGTACACATCAAATACCTCCACCTTGTCATGCACCTGCATGGTTACCTGCCCTGCGGCTATATCAATCAAAGCTTTCCCGGTTGCTAAGAAAGGACATCCCAAAATAAATGAGACTTCCTCATCCGACTCAAAATCCAGCACAACAAAATCTACCAGGAAGATAAGGGAGCCCACTTGCACCAGCACGTCCTCCACAATGCCATCTAGTCTGGCAAAAGAACGATCCGCTAACTGCAAGATCACTGTAGTTGGTCTAGGACTGCCCAGCCCCAACTTCTTGAATTTCGATGTTGGCATGAAGTTAATGCTCTCTGCCAAATCGCATAGTCCACGAGCTCGGATACTTTGGCAATTGTGATTTGAATTGTAAAGCTCCCAGGGTCTTTGAGCTTTGTTGGCAACCTGTTCTGTATTCGGGAAATGCACTCCTCCGTAAGCGCCACCGTAGCATACTCTGTCAATCTGCTTTTGTTTGCCACGATGACCTTAATATACTTTGCATACTTCGGCACTCCCTGCAAAACATCAACAAGAGGTAAATTAATGTGTACCTGTTTAAGCACCTCCATGAACTTTTTGAAACACGCTTCCTCCTTGTGTTTCTTTAATCTTTGAGGGAATGGGGGTGGTGGTCTTTCTAGTTCAGCTTCCTTTTTCTTCTCCCTCTCATCATCATGTTCCCTTTCATGATCCACTGCTCCTGACTGTTGAGGTGGTCTTTCTGGTTCCACCTCCTTGAGTTGTAAACCACTCCTTGTGGTCACTTCATTTACTTGCTTGGGATTCGGGTCAGTGTCACTCGGTAGTCCACCTCTTGGCCTGGTGTTTTGAGCTCCAGCTAGTTTCCCAAACTGGTACTCTAATGCCTTTGTAGCTAACTGATTGTTCTTTACATCTGCCGCCAACTTCACATAGTCAGCCTGCAATTGAGCTTGGTTAGCTATCATTGTTTTAAACATTTCCTCAATGCTGCGTGGTGGTGGTGGAGGAGGTGCATTGTTGCTTCTGTATTGAGTCTGATAGTTCTGCTGCCCTCCTTGATTTCTCTGTGCACCCTGATTCAAACTCTGCCCTTGATGGCTGTTACTACCCCAGGAGAAATTCGGATGATTCCTCCAATTATAATTTTAGTTGTTGCCATACTGTTGGTGATTATTTCTTTGTACATTACCAATAAAGTTCACTGAATCAAGATTTGCACCACAACACTCAACTGAGTGTTCATTACTACAGCATACTTCACACCAAATCTACTGCACTGCATTAACTGGGGCTTGAGATTGATTTAAGCTCATGTTGCTGAAGTGGGTGTTGAGTTGATTTTGCAATGCAGCTATCTGTGCAGCGATAGCTGTAAAACCATCCACTTCCAAGACTCCTGCCGCTTTCCTTGTTCCTCCTCTAGAAGAGTCGGCATTCCACTCTGGATTTCCCTGCGAAATACGATTTAACAAAGTATACAGCTCCTCATAAGTCTTTTCTAATGCTTGTGCCCCAGCTGCTGAGTCTAGAAAAATTTTTGTGTGGGGTTCCAAACCTTCTATGAAAGTATGTACTAGCACATAATTGGACTGGTGATGGTGAGGACAATCCCGTAACATGGATTTGAATCTTTCCCAAGCTTGATATAGATTCTCCCCCTCTCTTTGTTTAAAACTTAGAATTTGACTTCTAAGTCTTGCTGTTTTCCCGGATGGAAAGAACCGTATCAAGAATTTCCTTGCAAGATCATCCCAGGTGCTGATGGAATTAGGTGGCTCAGCTTTCAACCACCTCTTTGCTTCTCCCAATAGTTAAAATGGGAACAATGTAAGTCTTACATAATCAGATAATACTCCAACGGGGATGTAAGTGTCACTTATCTCTAAAAAGTTTTGGAGATGTTGTTGTGGATCCTCATGAGGGAGACCTGTGAATTGCCTGCTGGTGTGCAGCAATTGCACCATATTCTATTTCAACTCAAACCTCCCTCCTGGCTCGGGTTTGCAAATGCTTGATGTAATATTGTTAGCATGTGGGATTGCCACTTCGCGAACCGGCCTAGATGCCATTTCCTCGGGCACTAACACTGCCCTTACAAGTGGTGGATTCTGTTATTGCTCCAAGATTGTTTGTCTGAGCAACTACAGCTTTCTCTCTAGAGCTTCTCTCCTTTGATGATGTAATTGTCTTTCCAGCTCTAAGTATGAGTCCACCAGCTCCTTGTCTCTTGCCAGTGTTCACAGAATTCAATATCTGCAAAAGACAGGCTAAGATCAAGTTGTCAGCACAATATAGAAATTGTAAACTAACACTTAAGAAAACAATTTTACCAATTGTCAGTCCCCAGCAATGGCGCCAAAAACTTGTTCGGTGTGTTTCACAACTACACGCAAGTGCACATGGTCAAACAAGTAGTAAAACGGCTAAAGTAAGTGAAGTATCAATCCCACAGGGACTGAACCAAGGTAATAATTGAATTAAGTGTTAATGAACTCTAACTCTAAAAATGCAGACAACAATTTAAAGAAGACTTTGAGAGTTGGTTTCTAATTTATACTAATCTAAAACAAAATTATAAAGTGAGTCTGAACTATAGTAATGAGAAAGCTGAGGCTAAAACGAACATGCAGGGAAGTAATTTATCAATACAATTTGGTTAATCTTTCCTTCGGTTGCTAGTCAAGAATTATTGCCTATGGAGAGAAACTTTCGTATTCTACCCAACTTAAGAATCATGAACCTTCAACCTATATTTCTGTGATAAAA
Source organism: Datura wrightii (assembly GCA_035772735.1). Taxonomy (NCBI): domain Eukaryota; kingdom Viridiplantae; phylum Streptophyta; class Magnoliopsida; order Solanales; family Solanaceae; genus Datura; species Datura wrightii. Next base: position 24,125,752 of record JASDFA010000018.1, read on the forward strand.
GAATTTCATGTTCTAGCCATACAAAACCGATTCCTTAATTGACTAATACGACTTTCAGATATATTTCTATTCTGAAGGTAAATCAATTCTAAATTTTCTCAAACTAAGAAGAGCTCATATGCTACCAATTCATAACTTTCCAATTTCTTTCTTTTTCAAGATAAAATTAGATTTTTTAGATATACATTAACATTGGCCAGACATTAATGCAGTAAGAACAAGAATTGATAAAACAACCATGGAAGAAAAGATGAAAAACCAAAATGATAAACAATTATATTCCACTACAAATGTTCTTAACCTCAGCAAGAAGTGAATTTAGCCACTCATTTGTGGATTAAACATCATCAAATGAGTATAAATCATACAAACAATTGAAATAAAATAGAAAGAGTTAGAGAAGAACCCTAAGAATTTCGTCTCCTCAACTGCCTGTAACCCACGTTCTTGCTCAACTAAGTTAGAATAATTAAAAATAAACCTACGTGTGCTATTTATACTAGTGGGAATTTTTGCCGGAAAAACAAGCAACGTGTCACGGAGTGCATCGCGGAACACTGCCTCCGTGACATAGTGCAAACGCGGACTCTCACTGGAATTTTATGTTCCAGGTAAATATGGGCAACGTGCCACGACATGTAATGCGGGGCTTGGACAACATGCTACAGACCCGACGCGGACCTTCACTGGAATTTTTCCAAGTAACCCACCCGAGGCAGACTGCCTCTGCGATAGCAGCGTGACACGGCTACATTGCGGAGCCCCTTTATTTGCCGCTTTTCCTTGACCTTTTCCACTGCTCGCTTCTGAGTCCATTCCCGATTTTTGCCAACATGCAACTTAGCTTCCTAAAGTTACATTTTTCCTGCAAAACAACACTAATCATGTTGGTTAGTATAAATTCACAATTTAACTACAAATCACATGAGAATGTACAAATAACGATAGATAAACAAGACGAAATAAAGTATTTGAGCATCACTTGGGCATATAATTCTGCCCAGGATCAGCTATCTGTAATGGGATAGATTACACCAGCATCTAGCCACTTGATGATCTCCTTCTGTACCACTTCTTGCATTGGGGGGTTAAGGCGGTGCTGATGTTCTGTACTTGGTTTGCAATTTGGCTCGAGTTGGATCTTGTGAGTACATATGCCTGGAGGGATTCTAATGATGTAAGCTATGATACATCCAATTGCCTTTTTATACCTTTATAGTATGTTGACCAAAGCTCCCACTTGCTCATCCAAAAAATCTATTGCGATTATTACTGGTAGAGTGTCTTCACCGAGGAATGCATACTTGAGATGGGGAGGTAGAGGTTTAAGCTCAAGGACTGGTGGTACCTCCACAGATGGATTAGCCAGCGGCGTTGAACGATTCTTTAGATCCATGTCTAACTTCTTTGGGCTGAAGTTATATAATCCCATTCTATTTAAGGCGTTCGCCGTCTCTATGTATTCCAGTATCCCATCTCCCTCATAATTCATCATGACAACTGCTAATATGTCAATGGTCATCATTTCCTCCACAGGCATAGGCAGCTTATCATATTCCATCTGGGTGTTTGAAAAGGGATCGTTCCCTTGATGTATCCTAACAGAATCACAAAAGAAAAACAAAGAAAATGCATATAGGGAAATAACTACCAAAAGTAAAATACAACCAATTAATCTAGTCTTAGCCATATTTCCCAGCAACGATGCCACTTCTTGATAATGCTCAAACTCACACCTCCTGCTGAAGTATGAAGTAGAGATTGTAAATAAAGAATCTAACAAAGAGGTTCGGGTCGAACCCACAGGGAATATGGAAGATCTAGACTAATGCCAGTAAGTGAACTTGTTGGTTAGTTACTCCATTGGGGGTTTAAAGAAAATAATAATTAAAACAATGATTGAAATTGTTATGTAAAATCAAGTGTTAAGAATAACTAGGGTTTGTGTTCCCCATGGGTTCATAACTGCTTCGGGTATACACACGTCATCAATACCAATGCTTACTTGTAGAACTGATAAGTAGAGTTCATCCAAATCACTGGTTCGTCCCTATTGGATGACTATAACCAATCACCGGGTCAGGTCTCATGAGTGATTTCAATTTAACCGTTATCAACATGTTCAAAATTTAACCATCCCACAACCACAACTCAAGTTAATACAATGATCATCAAGATGAAGGCTATGTTATAATTCTATTTTCCTAATCTCTATCTCTCTAGGCTCAAGAAAGTAAAGAATTTGGGCAAGTCCTAATGTTGCACACTATTAAGAAACGTTTAAGCATGAAGAGAAACAATACAAGCTATTTGTATTGGTTTTGAATCACTTTTGTGTATCTCTAGCTTGTTAATCCATCATGGTTCCCACAACCCTAGCTATGGAGGTTTTAGCCTCTCATAGTTGCAAGGTTGTGATATGCATGCATAATTAAACACAAAATTCAATACTTACAATCGTGGATGAGAGAAACATATCTTTAATTATGTTCGAAATAACTCAAGAACACTTCACAAAGATCAAGAAAGAAATCAAGAAAAGGTTGATCACAAGTCAATCAACTCAATTGTATGTTTTTCCTTACTTTCTAACCTTCTCTAACTACTTCCAACGTTCTATCAATGTTGTCTACTGAAAATAAAACACAAAAATATTTATACAGACATAAGAATCCTTTTCCTAGGACAACAGGGTATATTTCCATAACTAGTGCCGCCTGAACCACAACAGATCCTATGACCCCTAGTAGGATTGTACAGATCATACCTGTTATCCGTAAGTCCTTGGCTTGCTGGAATTTGGCTAAGTGTTGGACCCTAATACGACTTGTACATGCATCCTATGAGTACTATGCATTCGTGGCTTGACTCTGAGAACTCTGAATTTTTCTGATGTTTGTCATGAGTGTGATGGTACAACTCGTACCTTACCGCCACGACTCGTACTGTCTATTCGTGTCAAGAGTCTGCCTTTTGTGCTGTTCTTCTGAATATTTCCACGACATAATTTTATGGCTCGTACCCGTGTTGTACGGCTCTTACTAAGAGTCGTAGGTTGGACCCTTCACAATTAAACTATCTAAAACTTTTCACGATTCTGCTCATACCATCATCCTACGGCTTGTACTGAGACTGTGACTTTAGCCCATTTTCTACACTTTTGGGCTATGTTTTGTACATTCTTGCTCCAACACTTATTTTTTCTGTAATCAAAGAAAAATTTTCTTATATCCATATAAATACACCTAAGTCCATGCTATTTTCTTATTTTTGAGCGTTGAAAGTGCTGTAAACTCACAGCACATCAGGCGTCGTAGATTAGAAAACTTGAAAACATAATTTATAATTTAAAACAATGTAAAATCTGCCCATATCATATTTCATCATTTAAAACAGGCTTAGATCATACCCATGGTTTAAAACTTAGGAATTCATGCATTGGGACAAACCCCGTGAAATCATCAATTAGAACATCATGAATTGAGAGGGATATGGGCATGGGTGCGGAAAATTGCACCCATTCATAGCCTTACATACCTGGAGGGATCAGATTTTCAATCATCCTTAATTTCCCAAAGAGAATTGAGGAAGAACTTTCTAGAACTAGGCTTGATCACCTCTCAAATTTCTAAACTTGCATGCTTGAATTAGGATAGGCTTAGAATGACTTAGCCCATCTTTAAAAACTCCATTCTGACCTTAAAATGATGTAGTTAGGCCTTAGGAACATAAGAATTATGGAAAACACCCTTAATAAACTCGCAGGGAAAAACTGACTACCATTCCTAATGAGGGACTAGACGAGTCGTCGTCACTGGCCATGACTCGTAGCCTAGATTTGTCATGAACACTGCCAAAAATTTGTTGAAGGTAACCACGAGGGACTTAATGGATCGTTGCTGGTGACCATGGGTCCCTTCCTCGTCACTGCCAAAATTCACCCGGGGGTCACCACGGGGGACACCATGACTCGTGGTGTACCCGACGAGTTCTGGTGGTGACTCGTTAGATGCACTACCTAGGTTCCTTGTTCCACCAATCTCTCTTGACCACGGGTGAATTAGCGGGTCGTGGTGCTGACTATGACTCGTGGTCACCTCCCGTCGTCACTCTAAACATAAAATCTCAACCAATTCCTAGACTCTCCCCACGAATCACTTAATGACTCATGGGGTTCCTAACGGATCACTAGATGACACGTCCTGTGACCTGGTGCACAAAATCTTATTTTTTATGTTTTAACTCCCAAGTCTATTCTCAGGGCTTTCGGGGTATAACACAATGGGTGCCACATTCGTTATAAAAGGCTGAATTTGAATTGGCAGGTGAAGGGGATAGTGAGATTCATCAATAACAAAATCATTCCATTAAAGAATGACACTGACGTATCAAAGATAATAGTTTGCCTCATATATGTTATTGGGACCCGTATGCCCATCAACATAGGCAAACTAATGGTGGTTGAAATGGCCAAGGTGTGACCAATGGAAAAGGCCATCTCCTCTACCCTAATATGATCAAACAATTACTTTGGGCAACATTTGTGTTGGATAACTATGGTGAGCATTGGAGTTTCCACCACCTAAGAACGCATTTGATATAATGGTTGTAATAGCTTTATGGGCCTATGGGACAGTTGGCCTCAACATGGAGCAAAGGTGATCCTACATAGAGTAGTCCATTTAGTTTCTATTTGTGGACCTAAAGATCTGTATAGAGAATGAAAAGTCCAGCTTAGAAAAGTTAAAGAAGATGGTGCCTCTTGAACACCAGTCATTAGAGCCTTCCTTGGGCTAGATGAGCATCCCCCATTACCACCAAAAGACGATGTGAGTTTCATGGGAAGAGATGAGGCCTAGAGCCTCTAGTGAAGTCCCTTACCTTCTACACCTTATTTTTGTCTATTTTTGCATTGAGGACACTGTTGTAAACTAAGTATGGGGTAAGGGGACTGTTGTATGTTGTATTTCTGTAATTTTACTTAATGATTGAAATTTTGATCTCGTTGAGCATTTCATAGATTAATTTTTTATTTTTCTTGGTGTATTTATTTTTTTCTTTCTTTATTTTGGTGGCATAACTCATCTACCCCACCCCCACCCCCCCATTTTTCTTTGGACCATGATTCTATTCTGGAGGGGGGCATTTGAATTAGGTAAGTTTTATTTTTTTAGGAATAATTTTGTTTCTTAGTTAAGGCTTTTTCGGATGATGTATGCATTTGTTGATAATTAGAAGAGTTCAAATCTAAAAATCATCATGAATTCTACGTGCTCAGCTTGGATGTTAAACTAATCAAGTAACACAAGTCTTTAAGTGTACATGAATAAGCATGATGAAAAAAGCAACGATCTTGTGTGTTTCAAAATGCATAGGCTCACTGTCTCAACTCATGTTAATAGCATTAGCTTTGTGTTGAGATTCATTATATTTTCAAATTGAACTAAAAATCTGCATGAAGCTATCCTAGATTGATTTTTTTCATGTGAGGCAAAGAATTCTAGCATCTAGTCCATGATTTGTATTTTAGTCTAGAACTTGGCCCCAATGTTCTTGAAGTAAAATAAAAGTGTTTCTTTGTCTAGAAAAGGATAATAGGCTTTCTTTGAATTGTTTGTGAAGATTTATCCTGTTCAAATATGTGTATCAATAGTTAGCCCTTTGAGCCTATAGCCTATCATTTAGTAGTCGTATAATCACGTTGATCATTTTTTGTTGAATTTCTCAGTTTTTGCACCCTGCTTCCTCATTGTAGCATATATTGTATTGATGTTGTTAAATTTGAAAAAAAGAAATGGTCAAGTCTGTATGGTGATCAATGAGACTCTCTTGAGATGAAAAGGTCCTCATAAAAGGAATGTGGTAAGAAAAAAAGAGACAAGGAAAAGAGAAAATATAATAAAAATGCTTGCGAGATGAATAAAAAGGATAGGAGCATTTTTGTTATCAAGAGAACTAATTGTGTATGTAAGTGACAAACAAAAGGGTGAAAGTTGAAGTGAAAAATTAATGGGTGATAATATATAAAAATTTCATAGTGCATAGGATAGTGTAAGTAACTATCACATAATTATCCTACCCATCCCCTAGCCAACATTACAACCTATTGAAATCCTATTTGATTTTGGCCAACTACACTTAAATTAGTGGAGACTTACATTAGATAAAGCATATGGTACTTTATGCATGCATGTGATCTTCTTAGTGACTGTGGAGAGTATGCTTTGCTGCTAAGTTCATAGATTATATTTGTCTTATTGACTTCAGCGTATGGACTGTTAATTTCTATAAGGAAACATTGTTGATATAGGATATGTATATTGTGTGATTCTCCAAGTTCATGACATGAAATTAAATGCAATGCTTGAAACAAATTGTGTTAGCTGTTGAAGTGGGGCTATTTTGAGAAGGATCATTTGAATTTTCTTTCATATTGCTTTATAAGAAGGCTTGTTGTTTGCATGTTGATTGCATTTTTACCTAGGGTAGACCTGTATGAGAGATTAATTATGGAGGCTAAATAAGAGTTGAAACATTTAACCATAAAGCTTGTTCAAGAATGATCAAAACTTATATGTGGGGTATTGATATGAGGATAAAATGTTTTATATTTACCTGCCATTTGGCATCACATATGGTCATTTAATCAGTACTATAAATGTTAAAAATAGTTGTTACACTTACGGTTGCTGTTTTTGATGCACAAGACGGAAATAAGGGATTTTGAGCTGAAAAATAGATAAATGAGAGCCTTGAAATCTGAGTAGAAGCCAATAAAGACAACTCGGAGTTAATGTGAGGTACAGAAAAAGTGTGGGAAGAAAGTCCATAAAACATCAAGTGGAAGAGGCAAGAAAGTAATGTTGCATAGATGCTAGCGCTGCAATACTGAAAATTAATAGGTGTTTGCTCTGAGTCATGAAGACTTGTAAAAAAATATATTGCGTCGCAGCACGCAATGGCCAGCAGTGCGAAAGTGTAATTTTATGCCTTGTTCTATACACTCATTTCATGAAGGATATTTTTATTTGAGAATCATTTTAAAAACTCCATATATACATCAAATGCTCAATATTTTATTCATTGAAGTCTGGAATGGAGGGGAGGAGGAGAAATCAATTATTTAATGTGGATTTTCATTTTGTAATCTTTTTCTTTTTTCTTTTTAAAATGTTTGCTACTTATGAATTCATTTTCTTGTAATCGAATCATGAGTGGCTAGGATTTGATCAAGAAATGCTTCATTAGGCCAAGTACACTATCATGGGGCGCGCTAGTGCTATTTGTAAGAAAGAAGGATGGATCCTTAAGGACGTGTATTGATAACAAATAGTTGACTAAAGTCAAAATCAAGAATAAATATTCGTTGCCCAGAATTATGATTTGTTTGACTAACTACATGGTGCTAGATACTTTTTTAAAACTGATCTGAGATTAGGGTATCACTAACTGCGGGTTAAAGAGGCCGACATCCCAAAGACAACCTTTAGAACAAGGTATGGCCACTTTGAATTTCTTGTGATGTCATTTTGGGCTTACTAATGCCTTTGCAGCTTTGATGTACTTGATGAATCAGGTTTTCAAGATATTTTTGAATGTATTTATTATTATTTTTATTAATGATATTTTGATATACTCACGGTCTAAGGTAGAACATGAAGATCACTTATTGGCAGTACTACAGACTATCCAAGATCGCAGTTTTATGTAAAGTTTTCTAAATGTAAATTTTGGATGACAACTATAGCTTTTCTTGGTCATGTTGTTACTAGTGAAGGTATAAGGGTTGATAATCATAAATTTGAAGTCGTGAAGAGATGGTCAAGGCCCTTGAATCCTACAATCATATCTTTTGGGGTTTATTAGGCTACTACCATAGATTAATAGAAGGATTTTCTTATATCTCTGCATCATTGACGAAGTTAACTTATAAGGTAGTTATTCAATGGACAGAGGCTTGTGAGCGGAGATTTTAGGAGTTGAAATATATGCTTACATCAGCATTTGTCTTAACCCTTCTAGAAGACACAGAGGGCTATCTGGTTTATTTTGATGCTTTGAGGATTGGGTTAAGTTGTTTTATGATGCAACATACAAGGTTATTGCCTATGCTTAGAGGTAGTTGAGAATGCATGTAACAACTCCCAAAAGTCCCTTTGATCAGAACCTAGACATAAAGCAAATAATCAGCGGAATTGAACTATTTTCCACAAAATAGATCATATCGTAATTCGTGGTGAGAAACTATGAGTCATGACATGAATCGTGATGACCAACCAGGATTTCCTAAATCCCCATTCCAAATAACTCAAGCAACGACTCGTTAGTTCAGCTAATGATTCATTAAGTCATTCTTCCTGTGCAAGGCATCCAAGTGTAGAAACTAGATATTTTCTTCAAAAGAACCACAAATAAAACAAAGATTCATCACATCAAGTGATGACTCATCCTGTCAAGTCATGGTGTGAGGATCAGAGAATGACCAATTCGACTTCAGTGGTAATAAGAGAATGTTCAACTCGTAGCACCAAGGAATGACTCCTCCTGTCCGTCCATGACTTTAAAATCAAAAACTGACAAAAGATGCCTCAGTGACAACGAGAGTTCACCACAAGTCATGCAGAAATCTAACAACTCGTGGTACAATCCATCATCACTGGACTGGCAATTTAACAAAAAGGGATTGCAGGGTTATTTTAATAACTTTCCATTATTTTAATCAGTTAAACCAAAATTTTTTGGGATTACTTATGGGTACGTTTAAGGGTTTTATAAGCCTAAACTCTCATTCCCTCTCATTTCAATATATGTTCAATGATCATTAAACTCTTAAGCTCTCAAGGAAGGTTAGGGTTCATCATCTTCTTTCTACCTAGGACTTTTCAAGCTAGATTCAAAAGTTCATCTCTCCAAGTATGTAAGGCTAACCTAAGTGTAAATCCTATTCTTTCTCATGCCTTGCATCTAGTAAAAAGTTCATAGAAGTAAAGCTAAGATTTTTACCCAATTTCTCAATTTGGTCTTCTTCTCTATATGTTGAATTGTTCGTTGTTTAATTCTTCATATTGAATTGTATCTACCATATTTTTTGATTGTTGATTATGTTCCTACTCACTTAATTGTTGATCATTACTCCCTTGATGGTTGTCGATTGTAGATGTTAGTTAATGTCTCTTATCCCATGAACCGAATTGCATAAAAGCCATTATTTTTGAAAGCACTAGAATTTGAGATAAATACATTGTTTTCATAAAGTTGAGAAGATTTTAAGAAGAGTTTTCATAAAGAGATTTTCAGATAGAAAGTGCGTGTTTTAGCATAATTTTCAAAAGCTAAAGTAATGTCTTGTTCTTGAAACTCAAGAGTTTTGAGCATAGAAGCTCACAAGTTTTACAGATATTTGGAGCATAGAAGCTCCCAAGTTTTAAAAGAGATTTTGGAGCCAAGGCTCCTCAGTGAAGTACACAGATTTTAGAGAAAAAGGCTCAACAAAAATTTTTAAAATATCCATTATAACTATAGCTAAAGTGCTTAATAAAAGATGTTTTCAGTTGCCTCAGATAGGCGTATTTATTTGAGTATAGCTTTTGGGAGGATTATTTCGCACCAAGATAGGTGACTGGCTCAAATAACCAGTGAACTCCAGAACTATGTAGCTAGTGTAGGTGAGGATCGTGCGGTTAACTCGGGTGACTCCTAAGACAACGTTTGGTAAGGGCTTAGTATGGATCCACAGTTTAAATTTCGTTCTCTTCCTTGCCAAGACTTTGGGTGGCTCTATCAAATTGCGCAAAAGTTGAATATTATGTGCTCATTCATGATATATGTCGGTTATGAGAAACTCCAAACTAAAGTTATATGTATATTTATTCATGTATTTTCAGAGATGATTTTGATGAACATATTTTTACATAACTGCTTTTGCATGTCTTTTATACTCGTGTTTTATGCATCATTAGAGTTTCAGATTCAATTAGTTTATTCTTTCAGTTCAGATATTCTTGCTTACAAATTGTTTCATTCATCCATTTTACATACCGTACATTCAAACATATTGACACTATTTGGTGCTATATTCTTAGTACAGATTCAGGTATATAGGATCAGTAGCGGACACTTTGCTAGGCTTTCACTTCATCCATCTTTTGGTGAGGCATCTAACTTCGGAGAATCCTAGTCATACTTTAGTTTTGATTTTATTTTAAGCAGAGCTTAAGGCAGTCATGGGAGCTTTTTCCCAACACCTATTCATCAGACATTAGAGACTTCATAATTAGTTAGAGTTTAGTAAATAATGCTACTTTTTAACATTAATTTTAGTTACACTTAATAAACTTTATTTTATTTTAGTGAGCTTGCTCTATTTTAGCTTCCACGTTACTTTATTGTATCTCAGCTAGTAGTAAGCTAGGCCAAGGGTTCACTTAGATCACTGGGTGGTCTGAGTGCCACCCACACCCAAGATATAGGCTTGAGGCATGACAAACATGGTATAAGAATATTAGGTTATTCAAGAGTTCCAGGATGTCTATGAAGCCACGTCTAGTAGTGTTCTTCTTATAGGTGTGAAGGCGCCACATCTATAATAGGGAGACAACAGGGGGTTATAAAAAACCTCCCTTCTTTCATACTCTAGTTTGTGTAATAGAGTTTGAATCTATAAAGACTTCATCCTAACTCATGTATTCACGTGTTTTAGATCATGCCTCCGAAATGTACTACTAGCCAGAGGAATGCAGCTAATATGCCTCCACAGACTAGGATGCATACTAGGAATGGTACATGCGCCACATATTAGGGTGCTAGTGTTGGGGCCTAGGATGCACCAACTACTAGTGGAAGAGTTTCAGAGGCACCAGTTCCTCAACCTCCTAGAGTTAGTACTTCATAGCTAGAGTTTAGAGGGGCCATTCAGATGCTCACTTAGTTGGTGGATGCTCAGTTAGGTTGAAAGAGCCCAGCACCAGATAGCTTCAGCTCACATAACTTGTTAGGTGCCTGAAGGATTAGACAGTTCTTGTAATGAGTCCTCTAGTATTTACGAGGTCTAAAATTAATAAGGACCCCCAAAACTTTATTATTAAGATTTGGCAAATTTTAAAGACGATGTACGCGACAGAGAAAAAGGGAGTTGAGTTTACTTTTTATCAGCTCAAGAATGTCGAAATGTATGGTATGATTAGTGGGAGTAGGTACGAGGTGAGAATGCAGCTCTAGAAACTTTGGATAGTTTTAAGAAAGCGTTCTTGAACCACGTCTTCCCTCAAGAGCTGAGAGAAAGGCAGAGGAGTTTGTAAACTTAAGGCAAGGCATTATAAGCATGAAGGAGTATAGCTTTATGTTCATCCAGCTAACTAGGTATGCTCCGAAGATTGTACCGGATATGAGGGATAGAATGAAGAAATTTGTGTTTGGGTTGGGCAAGCACGTAAAAAAGCTCGGAGCGTAAGGGCTCAATATTGATCAGTGATATGGATATTTCCCGAGTTACAGTGTATGCCCAGCAGTTAGAGGAAGATAAACATAAGGATAGAGAGGAGCACCAGAGTAATAGGGCCAAGTTATCTAGTAGTGAGGCTACTCAGCAAAAGAACGGAAAGGGCAACAAGTCCTTCTTTCATAAGAGATCCTCTGGACCTGCACCGTCAGCCGCTAGTGCACCAGCTTCGAGCCATAGGAATGATTAGAGATCCCAAGTGCAGGATAATACAGTTCAGGGAACCCCTCGACACCCACCTACTGGCAAGTGTGGCAGGGCCCACTTGGGTGAGGTGCATTCGGGTAAAGATGGATGCTATGGATGCAACCAACAAGGCCACTTTCTAAGAGGTTGTCTATCATGGTAGGGTAATGGGTGTAACATGGCTCGGTCTACCACTTTAGTAGGCATATTTTCCCAAAAAGGCATAACTTCAAGGACAAGTGGAGGTCAAAACTATCTGTATGCCATGTCTAGTCATCGGGATCAAGAGAACTTCCCAGATGTTGTAACTGGTATGTTAAAAGTCTTCTCTATTGATGTGTACACTTTACTTGATTAAGGTGCTACTTTGTCTTTTGTGACTCCGTATATAGCTGTTAAGTTTGGGATCTTCCCAAAACAACTCTTAGAGCCTTTTAGTGTTTCTACTTTGGTTGGTGAGTCAGTCTTAGTTAAGAGAATCTACAAAGATTATATAATTTTAGTCCATCATAAAGACACCACAACTGACCTAGTAGAGGTAGATTTTGATATTATTCTAGGCATGGATTGGTTGTATTCTTGTTTTTCCGCAGTTAACTGTAGCACTCGAGTAGTAGAGTTTCAGTTCTTAGATGAGACATTCTTAGTTTGGGAAGGTAGTCCCGTCATGCCTAAGGTCATTTTATTTCATAACTTAAGGCTAGAAAACTAATCTCTAAGGGGTGTGTCTATCATTTAGTAAGAGCAAGAGACTTTAATGCCAAGACATCATCCCTTCAGTCAATTCTAGTTGTAAATGAGTTCCTAGAGGTCTTTCCAGATGATCTTCCCGAGGCCCCTCTAGATTGGGAAATAGATTTGGGAATAGATGTTCTTTCTAACCCTCAACCTATCTCTATTTTTCCATATAGAATGGCTCCAGTCGAGTTAAAAGATTTAAAAGAGCATATAGAAGACCTTCTATATAAGGGTTTTATTCTCCTAGTGTTTCACCTTAGGGTGCTCCAGTTCTCTTTGTACGAAAGAAAGATGATACTATTAGGATGTGCATCAATTACTGTCAGTTGAACAAAGTCGCTATCAAGAATAAGTATCCCATTCCTAGAAGCGATGACTTGTTCAACCAACTACAGGGTGCCACTTGTTTTTCAAAGATACCTCAGATCGGGGTATCATCAGTTAAAGGTTAGAGAGTGTGATATTCCCAAAAGATCTTTCAGGACCCGCTATGGTCATTTTGAATTTGTTGTTATGTCCTTTGATATTTTGAATGTGTTGTTATGTCCTTTGGTTTGACTATCGCTCCTGCAACATTTATGGACCTCATGAATAGAGTATTTAAGCAGTATTTGAACATGTTTGTTTTTGTGTTTGGTGAAACATCTTTGTTTACTCCAAGAATGAGGAGGATCATGCTAGTTATCTCAGAATTTTCCTTCAGACGCTTAAGGACCGTGAGTTGTTCACTAAGTTTTCTAAGTGTGAATTTTGGTTAAAGTCAGTGGCATTCTTGGGCCATATAGTTTTCAGTGAGGGTATTTAGGTTGACTCTCAGAAGATTGAAGCGGTAAAGAGTTGGCCCAGACCCATAATCCCTACTGACATTAGAGGTTTCGTGGGTTTAGCTGGTTACTACAGAAGGTTTGTGGAAGGATTATCAACTATCGCTGCTCTCATGACTAAGTTGACTTAGAAAAAGGTCAAATTTCAATGGTATGAAGCTTGTGAAAAAAGCTTTCAGAAATTTAAGATTCGTTTGACTACTGCTCCAGTGTTGACCCTACCAGAGGGTACTGATGGTTTTGTGGCATATTGTGATGTGTCCCCTGTGGACGTCGGTATAGATGTAGAATAGTAAAGTTATAGCTTATGCTTCTAGACATCTCAAGGTCCACAAGAATAATTATCCGACTCTTGTCCTTGAGATGGCAGCGGTAGTACTTGCACTGAAGATTTGGCGCCATTATCTCTATGGTACGCATGTTGATCTGTTGACAGACCATAAAAGCCTGTAGTATGTGTTCAGCCAGAAGGAGTTGAATCCCAGATAGAGGAGGAGGCTTGAGTTACTCAAGGATTATGTCATGACTATTCTCTACCATCCAGGTAAGGCTAACATAGTCGTTGATGCTCTTAGCAAGCTATCTATGGGAAGTACAACCCAGATAGAGGAAGAAAAGCAGGAACTAGCTAAGGATGTGCATAGACTCTCATGCCTTGGAGTACGCCTTCCATACTCTAAAGAAGGCAGTGTGGTTGTTCAAAATAGGGTCGAGTCATCTTCAGTAGTTGAAGTTAAGGAAAAGTAGGACAGAGATTCCCTCTTGCTTCAGTTAAAGTGGGATGTCCACAAGTAGAAGGTTTTAGTTTTCACACAAGGGCGAGATGCTATTTTGAGGAATCAATGAAGGTTATGTGTTCCAAATGTAGAAGGTCTTAGGATCAGGGCAGAAGCACACAGCTCCAGGTATTCAATTCACCCAGGTTGCACTAAAATGTACCATGACTTGAGGGAAGTCTGTAGGTAGAATGGTATAAAGAGGGAGATTTTAGACCTTGTGGCTAAATGTCTGAATTGCCAACAGGTTAAAGTCGAGCACCAAAGGCCATGTGGTGTGTATCAGAATATAGAAATCCCCTAAAGGAAGTGAGAGATGATCAATATGGACTTTATCACCGATCTACTGAATTAACGCAGGCAACATGACTTTATTTGGGTGATCGTAGATGAATGATCAAGTCAGCTCATTTTTTGCTGGTTCAGACTGAAGATTCAGTCGATGACTATGCTAGATTGTATATTCTTGAGATAGTTAGACATCATGGAGTCCCATTATCTATCATATCAGATAAGGTCGCACAATTTACTACCAGTTTTGGAAGTCGTTTAAGAGAGGTTTGGGCTCAAAAGTGAACCTTATTACGACTTTTCATCTGCAGACAGATGGTCAAGAAAAGAAGACTATTCAAGGTTGGAGGAAATGATAAGAGCATTTGTTATTGATTTCAAGGGAAATCAGGATAAACATTTGCCTCTCATAGAGTTTGCATATAACAATAGTTATCACTTTTTTATTCAGATGGATCCCTACGAGGCTCTTTATGGACGGAGGTGTAGATATCCTATTGTTTGGTTTGAAGCTGGTAATGTGGAGATGATAGGACTAGACTTAGTGAAACAAGCCATGGAAAAGGTAAGATCATTCAGAAAAGGTTGAAGAATGCACAAAGTCGCTAGAAGTCTTATACCAATGTTAGACGTAAAGAGACTTGGAATTTCAGGTAGATAATTAGGTTTACTTAAAGGTTTCACCCATGAAGGGTGTCATAAGATTTGGGAAGAAAGGGAAGCTTAGTCCTCACTATATTGGTCTTTACGAATTTCAAAGAGAGTTAGCAAGGTAGCCTATGGGTTGGAGCTACCAACCAAATTAGCATTAGTGCATCCAGTTTGCCACATTTCTATGCTTAATAAGTGTGTGGGAGACCCCTTACTCATTGTCCCTACAGTGAGTGTGGGAGTGAAGGATAACCTGTCATATGAGGAAATCCTGGTTGAGATTCTTGACCGCTAGGTACGTAAACTAAGAAACAAAGAAGTTACTTCTGTAAAGTGTTATGGAGGAATCAGCTAGTTGAGAGAGCTACATGGGAACCTGAAGTAGATATGGTGGCCAAGTACCCTCATCTATTCCCTCCTAGTTGAATGCCATCGTCTTGAGGTAACAGTCTCCTTTCATAGCATTTTTATCAGTTTCAGGTCCCATTAGTTGTTGTTGGAATCCTTAGTATGGTTGCATATTCCACGAATTCGGTTAAAGTCAGTTATTCATTCTCAGTTGACTTGTCTGCCAATCCAGTTCAATATTTATTCTAGGATGAATGATCCCAAAGGGGAGATAATATAATGACCCCCAAAAGTCCCAAAGATCAAACCCTAGACATGAAGCAGAAAATCAATAGAAACGGGCTATTTTCCACAGAACATATCATGTCATGATTCGTGGTGAGTAAACATGACTCGTGACATGACCCGTGATAACCAACTAGGGTTTCATAAATCCCTAGTCCCAAAGACTCAATAAATGACTCGTTAGTTCCCCTAATGACTCATCAAGTCATTCGTCCTAAGCGAGGCAGCCAAGTCCAAAAACCTGACATTTTCTTCCCAGGAACCACGAGTCAAACCATGACTCATCACATCAAGTGATGACTCATTCTATTGAATTGTTTTGTAAGGATCGAAAATGACTAATTCAAATTGAGTGGTAATGAAAGGATGTCATGAATCATAGGACCAAAGGATGACTCGTCCTGTCCGTCCGTGACTTGGAAATCAAAAATTGACCAATGATACCTCAGTGACCACGAGAGGTCACCCGGAGTCATGGTGACATCTAATGACTCGTAGTACGATCCCCCGACATTGGAAGAGCAATTTTAGAGACAAGATTCCAGGGTTATTTTAGTAACTTTCCACATTTTATCACCTAAACCAGAATATTTTGGGATCTCTTAGGGGGATATTTAAGAGTTTTATTAGCCTAAACTCTCATTCCCTCTCATTACAACATGAGTTCAAGGAACATAAAGCTCTCAAGCTCTCAAGGAAGGTTAGGGTTCATCATCTTCTGCCTACGACTTTTTAAGCTAGAGCCAAAAGTTCATCTCTCCAGGTTTGTAAGGCTAACATAAGTGAGAAATCCTATTCTTCCTCATGTACTACATCTGATAAAGAGTTCATAGAAGTAAAGCTAGGGTTTTTTCCCAATTTCTTTATTTGGTCTTCTTCTCTATATGTTGAATTGCTCATTGTTAAATTCTTCATATTGCATTGTATCTATTGTATTTCTTGACCATTGATTATGATCCTACTCTCTTAATTGTTGATCATCACTCCCTTGATGGTTCTTGAATGTTGATATTGGTTCATGTTTCTTATCCCAAGAACCTAATTGCATAAAAGTTGTTATTTTTTAAAGCATTGTAATTTGAGATAAATGCATTATTTTCATAAAGTTGAGCAGATTTTAAGAAGAGTTCTCATACAGAAATTTCAAGACAGAAAGTACGAGTTATAACATGATTTTCAAAAGCTAAGGTGAAGTCTTGTTCTTGAAACTCAAGAGTTTTGAGCATAGAAGCTCACAAGTTTTATAAGAGATTTGGAGCATATAAGCTCCCAAGTTTTCAAAGAGAATTTTTTAGCCAAGGCTCCTTAGTAAAGTGCATAGATTTTTTAGCGAAAGGCTCAACAGAGATTTTTATAATATTTATTATAACTATAGCTAAAGTTCTTTATAAAAGATGTTTCCAGATGCCTCAGATAGGAATATTTATATAAAAATAGTTTTTGGAAGGATTATTTAGCACCAAGATGGGTGAAGGATTCAGATAACCTATATACCCTAAAACTATGTAGTCAGTATAGGGTAGGATCGTGCAGTTGACTCGGGAAACTCCTCAGATAACCCGTGGTAAGGGCGTAGTATTGATCCATAGTTTAAGTTTTTTCCTCTTCCTCGGAAAGACTTTGGATAGCTTTATCAACTTGGGCAATAAGTTGGACATCATGCATTAATTCATGATTGATTGCGCCCCACTGCATGTTGTCGTACAAGTAATACAGTGGCCCTTTTGAGAGCCAGATGTCGAGCCCACAGGGACTGGACTAATGCAGTGAATATTCAAGTTCAAGTGTAAGTTAACCTTCAAAAGTGTTGATTTAAGAGATTTTGAATAATTGTAATTAAATCTAGGTGTGATCACAAAACAATCGGGAAACAATACAAGAAGCAACTAGTGTTAAGTTGTGATAATCATTCAATGCTACAATTCACAATGGTTCAAGTATGAAACTTCAGTAATTGTATCACAGAGTTAAAATGCAGTATTCATGGTCTCTTGATCCTCTAAACACTACAAACTAGTCTCACACTACATCGTTGAGCGGGGATGTGACGTCCTAATTCGTGAGAAATTTAACTACGTAGATGTGGTTTACGAGATTTGTGCCCTTGATTATGGACTTTCATAACTCTAATTATTCAACCTGACTTAGCTTCACAACTACTTCTACCAGCGATGATGTAATAATGCTAAGTCGATGTCTAACTATCATAGCATTTTATTAACCAAGCAAGGCAAATTAGGTATAATTTCTATCCTAACCGCGAATCTTATCATAAATAGAAGAACTTGCTCCCTATATTATTGCGTTCTAAACTAAGGTTACTCTCTCGAGCTTTTACCAAGCTTAACGAGTTTATTTTCATGGTGATCAATCATAAAAACAACAATAATTAAGAATACAAGACAAAACAACAACTAAAAAACTCTAACCAAAGATGAATTCATGCATTTACATTCATATCATGTGGCCTCAACCCTAGAGGAAGGGTTTTAGCCACTCATGTTTGTATAATTACTCAAAAACATAATTATAGCAATGTACTTACAAGAGTAATTAAAATAGAATAAAAAATAATGAACCCTAGCTAGAGTTCTGCGTTTCTCCCTTCGCTCATCTCTGCTTTCCCAAAATATTTCCGTGATAATGAATTTTAGAAGCTAAGGGTCCTATTTATACTAAATGAAAAATAACATATTTTGGTCGGCCATGAACTCCCTCCGTTTCATGCTTCCAATCACGGCAGGTTGCCTCCATGAGACGGAGGCATCGCTCATGCTTACTAGAACTTCAGCCTTGGCATGCGTTGTGCAAGGCTTGTGCGCGGCGCCTAGCGTGGCACGCTACTTCTCACGCGCGGCGCCTGACGTGACACGGCTTGTAGGGTAGAGAAAAGCCTAGCGTGGCACCACGCCAACGTGTTGGTGCACTGGATTGACACTTCTCTCATGCACGCATTCACGGTGTAGCACGGCAGTGAGCGCGACACAGGGCCAGCATGACATGCTTCCTGGCGCGCCCTCCTGTCGGCATGGCACACTGGCTTGCACGATCATGGAACTTCCATGTTTTCTTCATGCCTCTTTCTTTGCACTTAATCCCGAATTTCCTTTATCTTCATGCATCATTATATTAAGCTCATCCTTAGCATTTTTCACCTATAAAACATAGAGCTAATCACATTGGTTAGTTTATGCACAAAACTATGCAAAATCACATGAGAATATAATAAATTAAATTAACAAACATGACTAAAATTAAGTTATAAAATAGCACTTGGGCACATATATATGCCGAAGATCACTACCCCAGCCTTGTTCGTCCTCGAACATTTATACATTTCATGCACATGAAGAATTCACACATAACTAATTGAAGCAAGCCAATTCAAGCTAAGGCTACAACGATTGTTTTTAGAGAGCAAGTTTAAAATAGAGCATGCAATATCTCACCACTAAATCCCCACATAACTAAGTTACAACTTCCTAGCCTCAAAGATCGACTCTTAAACTCAGAAAATTCATGCACATCAACTAAGTAAGACATCCGACATGAATTTTATCCTTCATCAAATATGTGCCATCACAACAAGAGGGTTACCCAATTTTTTCACTCATACGTTTTCAAATTATAACATGTATAGGTGTTTGAATAAGAAATAAGCTCACTCTCACAAATAATTCACATGCAACATGTATTGACCCATATGCTTGCCTTTAGTGTTTTACTCCACTACTTTAGGAATGTTTGAAAGTAGTATCAAGTAGGACTTAGTGGGTTGTAATGTAAGCTAATGGGAGGGTAGGTACTATTCTGACCAGTAATAGCGACTATCTTCCCTAAGAGTTTTTAATACGTCACACTTTCATTTCGAATACCTATCCTCTTACTTCACCTTTATTCTTTTCAACTCCCATTTTTCCTCTTTGTTTCCCTTTTTCATTAGGCACACTTAAGATGTTAGTAAGGAGTACTTAAGCAATTTTTTCGCTTTTTTCTTCTTTTACACCCTACTAACTCTTATTCATTTTTTAACAAGTGTACCTCTAGTCTTCTCTTCAACTCCCACAACTACTATTTTCCTCCTTCTTCCAACTTCTCACTCCTTACTTCTTTTGCATTTTCACTTAAGCTCTAAGGAGTTTTGGATCAAATTTAAGGCTATTGAAAAGAAAGGATTAAGCTCATTTTTTGTCTAGCAAAGAATAGGTTAAAGGCTCAATGGGGCTAACTAGGATCATATATTAAAGGTAGGTAAAGCGATGGATAAATATTGGGCTCATTCCAAGAAATGCTTAAATCATCTCCTACAATTCACATCCCTTCTTTCGTTTTGTATATAGACCAGATAAGTTCTAGACACTACACAAAAGCATGGACTATTCAAGAAAGCCTTATACTCACAGCACATGCTTAATTCAAGACAAATTCAGTAGACTCTTAACTCAGCTAATCACAAGAATTCAGAATTAAGCTTTAAGCACACAGAGTCATATTCAAGAGCCTAGGTATCTCAAACAGAGTTATACGATTGCTAAACATGCATCAAAATTTACAACACTTACATCTCATAATCATGTACAACACATAAAAAGAATATCAAGCTATCAATAAGCTAAGGGTTCAAAAACCAAAACCTATTGACTAATTTTTCCTCAAGACAGTCGACATCCATCCGTCGTGGGAAATAGTCCCTAACTATGACTAACACCATTATGTACAGACAAATAAAAATTTTATTCATAAGTTCAAAGTGCCCCCTTCGAAAAAGAACCAAAAAGAAAAACCAAAGGGTGGGTGAAATATGCTCAACTCAAACTTTTTCATCAACCAATATTATACGAAGAAACAACTTCACCCAAATTCACTAAGCACAAAATTCAAAATTTTGAAATTTCTCTCACCCCACACTTGAATTATGTTATGTCCCCAAAGCATCAAATACAATTAATACAAGGGTGAGAAATACTCCCTGAGACCTCTAGGCCTAGTTAACAACATGTTTTTACTCATTTTTGAACAAGTGGGTCATCGACCCCACACTCATCATTTTGTCATGCTCCTTAGCTCTTACGTCCTCGGGTACTTGATCATGGGCAAAAATATATGCCCGAGATACTCTTTATTACTTCAATTAGTCTTGTTTATCTAAGTTATTGTATACATTTTGATGTAATTTTATATAATGTGGAGATATGTGCTAACCAACATGATTAGCCTTTGTTTTGTAGGTTTTGATGATGTTTGAGTAACTAATCCATGAGTTGGTGAATTAAAAGCTTGGAAACGGAATTAACACGCGAACGTCGGCAAGGAAGAGGCACAAAATAGCCCACCGGCGCGTCGACAAGGTGCCACGGCAGGCAGGCCGCTCAAAACAGCCCACCTGTGCGTTGGCAACGTGCCACGGCAGGTGTACTCCGCGACCATGGGGCTACAACGCGCTGCCCAGGCAGCGTGACACGTTGCCAACGCGGCAAGGTGCTGCCTGGGCCGATTTCGGGTGATTTTCCAGAGAGCCTCCACGTCCGTAGCGTGTCACAGAGGCCGTGCTCCGCGATGCACTCCGTGACACGTTGCTTGTTAATCCGGGAAAGATTCCTACTAATATAAATAGCACACTTAGGTTTATTTTTCATAATTAAGACTTGGTGGAGCAAGGACGTGGGTTAGGAGCAGTTGAGGGACGAAAAAGCTAAGGGTTTTTCTCTCTTACTTTCTTCTTTCAATCAATTGTACGTATGATTTACACTCATTTGAGGATGATCAATCCACAAATGAGTGGCTAATTCTCTTCCTTGCTAAGGTTTTGAACATGTGTATTGAATTTTGATTGTGAATTATATGGTTTTTCATCTTCTTCTTTCATGTTGTTTTATTAATTCTTGTTCTTACTGCATTAGTGTGTGGCCACCATTAATGTACATCTAAAAAGTCCAATTTCACTCGAGAGAGCAAGAAATTGGAAAGTTGTGAATTAATAGGGTATTGTTCTTAACTTGATTTAGGAAAATTGGGTTTTGATGTGCTTTCCTGATAGAAATATACTTGAAAGCCGTATTAGTCAATTTAGGAACCGGAATTGTATTGCTAGGTCATAAATTGCATTTGATCACAGAAATGTAGACGAATGGTTTATGATTCTAAAGTGAGATTAAATACGAGAGTTTTAATCTCTAGGCTAATGTTCTTGGCTAGCAACATGAAGAGAAGAATAACCGAATTATGATTACTATCGAATTCATTACTTGTTCTTAACCTTGGCATGCTCTTATCCATAGTTTCAATTCAAGTAAATATTTGTTAATAGTTTTAGTATATAGTTTATAAACAAAAATTATTTAACTTTTGGTTACGTTGTTGTCAGCATAATTAGAAGTAAAATAGAATATAGTATACTTAAGCAATTTTACTTATCCAGAGTCTCCTTGGATCGATACTTGGCTTACTTAGCCACTTTATTATTTATTTGACCACGTGCACTTGCGTGTCGGTTTTTACCCCATACCAAAGCACCGAGCAAGTTTTTAGCGCCGTTGCCGGGGAGACTTGGCAATTGGTGAAATTGTTTTAACTATAAATTTACTGTATTTTTGTTTTATTTTCTTAAGTGTTGACAACTTGGTCTAGTGTTTGTTTTAATTCTTCTTTATTTTATTTTATTTTTCTGCTTGTTCGTATACCCTTATTGACATGACATCGTGGAATATAAATGGTTTCAATGGTG
Organism: Datura wrightii; assembly: GCA_035772735.1. NCBI lineage: Eukaryota > Viridiplantae > Streptophyta > Magnoliopsida > Solanales > Solanaceae > Datura > Datura wrightii. The sequence goes on from JASDFA010000018.1 coordinate 24,148,072, forward strand.
GATACTCATATTTTAGTGAATCTTGTCTGAACTGTGGAGGACCCCACTTGTGGCAAAACTGTAATACGTTCAATATATGTGGGTGTCAATATGGCCATTGGGGTGATTTTCCAAAGGCATATTCCCCTCCCCCAAGCCCCTACTATGATCCTTCTGTTGTTTTTTCTGAATATAGGCATGCTGAAAATGAGGACTTGGGACGCCAAGCTCGAATAGAAGACATGTTGAAACAACTCTTGGAGCAGTCAGAAGCAATGAAGGAGGCGATGGCAGTATTGAGAAATCAGCAAGAATAGAATGCAGAGGCTCTAGAAAGGATGGCCATCAAATTCACGGAGATGATCGCTGAAGCTGAAGCGTGTGATAAATCACAGACAACAGTTTTAGCCGATATTCAAGAGGAACTACAAGAGGACGACAAGGGTGAATTTTTGGATGAAGCCCAACAATTCGAATCTCTTGAGTGTCCCCGTGATGGGCTCACACGTATGGAAAATCCATTCTTGGAAGAAGAGTTAGCGTATCCCCCAGTCGACTTTAATGGTGAGATAGATGTCGATGTCGAGAAGGTATATACAAGTAAGGAGGTCAAGCAAAATGCAATTTCAGAGTTGAGGTTTATTGGACCACACTCTACGCATTTTTCAACATTAAATTTGGTTGACAACATAGAAATAGAGTCTTCCAAGTTTGTAGAGAAATGTCTACAGGAGGACCAAGCACCATATATTTTGAAATTTGCTAACTCAGAAAGACAAAATGACTTCGCTTTCTTAAGGACCAATAAATGCAAAAGGCAACATCTACTGTTTGGTCCTTACAATTTTTCACCACCACCCCTGGAGCATAAGAGGAAATTAGAGAAGAAATTAGGGGTGAGATTCATATCCTCAAGGTGGAGGAAAAAGTGGTGAAACTTGGTACGTCGTGCCGCGACGTAAAATTAGGCGCTGCTTGGGAGGCAACCCAAGGGTACCATGGGTACCATTTTAATTTCTTGCATTTATGTTTATTTTATTTATTTTTCATCTTGTGTTGTTTTTGTGGAAAGTTAAGCACGGATGGAGGGGAAGTCTGAGTACCCGTGGAGGAGGAAGCTAACAAGCATGGAAAAGAAAAAGTGTGGGGTCGAACACCCACTTGTCCATAGTTGAAGAAAACAATGCTGTCAGCTAGGCCTAAAGGCCTCAGGGAGTATTTCTCACCCTTTGTAACCTTTAGTTTGATGCTATGCGGACATAGCATGATTTAAGTGTGGGGTGAGGGAAATTTCTAGGAAATTTCAAAATTTCTGTGCTTAATGATTTTTGGTGAATGTAATGCTTGTACAAAAGTTGGTGAGAAATTTGAAAATTTGAAAATTTTTTGTGAATTAAGCATGACTTCATCACCTGTTGGTTTTTCTTTTCGGTTCTTTTCCGACGCGGGGTATTTGAACCGAAGAATAAATTTTTTTTTCTTTTCTTTTTTCTTTCTTTCCTGGGTCTGTATATAAAGTTTTTAGTCATAGTTAGAGACTGTTTCCAACGATGGATGGATAACGACCGTCTTAAGGAAAATTAGTCGATAGGTTTTGGGTTTTGAAACCATAACTAATTGGTGTTGGATGTTCTTGTTATGTGCTATAAATGTTTGTAAGATGCAAGTATGTTCACTGTGAAGCATGCAAGTGTATAACTTTGTTTGAGACACTTAGGCTCTTGAATTTGACTCAATATGATGGAAGCTTAATTCTGAATTCTTGTGATTAGCTGAGTAAGAGTCTACTGATTGTGTCTTGATTTGAGCATGTGCCATGAGTGTAAGGTTTATGAGTATTCCGTGCTATTGTGGATTGTCTAGAACTTGCCTGGTGTGTTTATAAAACGAAATGAAGGATGTGAATTGGAGGAAATGATATAGGCATTTCTTTGAATGAACCAACTTTTTATCCCTCATTATACCTACCTTGAAAAATTAATCCTAGTTAACCCCATTGAGCCTTGAGCCTATTCTTTGACAGCTGCAACATAAGCTTAATCCTTTTTCTTTCATTAGCCTTGAAATTGAACCAAAACTCCGAAGCGCTTAAAGGAAAAATCCGAAAGGGTAAAGGAGTGAGAAGAATGGAAAAGAAGGAAAAATAGCAAGTTGTAAATAGTTGAGAAAAGGAAAAAGGTGCATTTGTGTGAAAATGGTTGGTTATTAGTAGGGAGTAAGAAAAGGAATGAATGAAACATATTGCTTAAGTACTCCTTACTAATAAGCTAAAAGTGTCGAAAGAAATGGGGGAACAAAAGAGGAAAAAGAAAACTAAAAGGAGAAAAAAAAAGGTGAAGTGAGGGAAGGGAAGTTTGTAATGAAGGCGTGATGTATTAAAAGCGCTTAGGAAAGATAGTCACTATTACTGATCATAATAGTACCTACCCGCACCTGAGTTACATTACAACCTAAAAAGTCCTACTTGATCTTACATTCACACATCCTTATATTAGTGGAATAAAACACTAAGAGCAAGCTTATGGGTCATTACATAATGCATGTGAATTCTTTGTGAGAGTGAGCGTAATTCTATTCATGTACCCACACATGTTGTGACGTAAAAAATTGTTTTTGCGTGTGATTGGGTAACTCTCTTTCCGTGAGGGGCACATGTTGACTGAAGGATATAATTCATGTGGGATTTCTTGATCAGTTGATTTGCATGAGTTTGCTAAAATTGAGAGTCGATTCTTGAGGTTAAGAAGTCTTAACATGGTTGTACTTCATTTCAATGATCAAATCAGGCATGCTCTATTTTTAGCTTGTATCTTACGTAATCATTATAGCCGTAACCTGAATTATCTTGCTAAATTAGTTATGTAGGAGTCTCCATTTGCATGATATGTAAAAGGTTGTTCGAGGACGAACAAGGCTTTAAGTGTGTGGTTGTGATCACGGGCAAAAATATATGCCCGAGATACTCTTTATTACTTCAATTAGTCTTGTTTATCTAAGTTATTGTATACATTTTGATGTAATTTTATATAATGTGGAGATATGTGCTAACCAACATGATTAGCCTTTGTTTTGTAGGTTTTGATGATGTTTGAGTAACTAATCCATGAGTTGGTGAAGTAGAAGCTTGGAAACGGAATTAACACGCGAACGTCGGCAAGGAAGAGGCACAAAACGGCCCACCGGCGCGTCGACAAGGTGCAACGGCAGGCAGGCCGCTCAAAAAAGCCCACCTGTGCGTTGGTAACGTGCCACGGCAGGTGGACTCCGTGACCATGGGGCTACAACGCGCTGCCCAGGCAGCGTGACACGTTGCCAACGCGGCAAGGTGCTGCCTGGGCCGATTTCGGGTGATTTTCTAGAGAGCCTCCGCGTCCGTAGCATGTCACGGAGGCCGAGCTCCGCGATGCACTCCGTGACATGTTGCTTGTTAATCCGGGAAAGATTCCTACTAATATAAATAGCACACTTAGGTTTATTTTTCATAATTAAGACTTGGTGGAGCAAGGACGTGGGTTAGGAGCAGTTGAGGGACGAAAAAGCTAAGGGTTTTTCTCTCTTACTTTCTTCTTTCAATCAATTGTACGTATGATTTACACTCATTTGAGGATGATCAATCCACAAATGAGTGGCTAATTCTCTTCCTTGCTAAGGTTTTGAACATGTGTATTGAATTTTGATTGTGAATTATATGGTTTTTCATCTTCTTCTTTCATGTTGTTCTATTAATTCTTGTTCTTACTGCATTAGTGTGTGGCCACCATTAATGTACATCTAAAAAGTCCAATTTCACTCGAGAGAGCAAGAAATTGGAAAGTTGTGAATTAATAGGGTATTGTTCTTAACTTGATTTAGGAAAATTGGGTTTTGATGTGCTTTCCTGATAGAAATATACTTGAAAGCCGTATTAGTCAATTTAGGAACCGGAATTGTATTGCTAGGTCATAAATTGCATTTAATCAAAGAAATGTAGACGAATGGTTTATGATTCTAAAGTGAGATTAAATACGAGAGTTTTAATCTCTAGGCTAATGTTCTTGGCTAGCAACATGAAAAGAAGAATAACCGAATTATGATTACTATCGAATTCATTACTTGTTCTTAACCTTGGCATGCTCTTATCCATAGTTTCAATTCAAGTAAATATTTGTTAATAGTTTTAGTATATAGTTTATAAACAAAAATTATTTAACTTTTGGTTACGTTGTTGTCAGCATAATTAGACGTAAAATAGAATATAGTATACTTAAGCAATTTTACTTATCCAGAGTCTCTTTGGATCGATACTTGGCTTACTTATCCACTTTATTACTTGTTTGACCACGTGCACTTGCGTGTCTGTTTTTACCCCATACCAAAGCACCGAGCAGTACTCAGACTTCCCCTGAATCTGTGCTTAACAACCAAAACACACAACACAAGTGAAAAATAACAAAATACAATACAAACTAAAAAGAAAAGGTACCTGTGGTACTCTTGGGTTGCCTCCCAAGTAGCTCCTAATTTTACGTCGCGGCACGACGTGGACTATCCTTCTCAGGATATCCTCAAACAAGTGTTCCATTTCGAGAACCATCTTCTCTTCTTCTTATTTTTATAGGGAACAACCTCCACTCTGTCCCACTTCTTCCATCTCCTTTTTCAATTTTAGCCCTCCATAAGGTTCAAGCTGAAATGTCATCATGTCATGTAGTAGTGGACCCGTGGAATCTGCCACCCCACACGTAGTATCTGACAACACACTGATCTTACAAAGATCTCTGTAGTGTGTGGGTGGGTTCATCTCTTGGTAGACTCTGAAGAGCTCTCCTTCATCATTGACCCTCATTTTAAGGGTACCTGCTCTCACATTTATGATGGTTCCTCCAGTTGCCAAGAATGGTTGTCCCAAGATCAGGGGTACCTTATCATCAACTTTAAAGTCAAGAACGATGAAATAAGCGGGTATAATGAACTTACCCACTTTGATGAGAAGGTCCTCAATTATTCCCTCTGGTGCCACTGTGGACTTGTTTGCTAGCTCCAACATTACTCATGTGGGCCTCGGCTGACCCAAAACCAGGGTGTTAAATAAAGAGAGGGGCATTAGATTTACTGCTTCCCCTAGGTCACAAAGAGCCCTTATAACTTCGGCTTCACCAATTTTTATGGGAAGGGTGAAACTCCCTGGGTCCTTGAGCTTTTCCGGCATCTTGCTCATCACCCTGTAGCTACACTCCTCAGTCCGTGCCATCGTCTGGACATCCACCAACCTGACTTTGTTGGCCACCACATCTTTCAAGTACTTAGCGTACTTTAGCATTCACAACAAAACATCAAGTAAGGGCAAATTGATGTGAAGTTCTTCGAAAATGTCAACGAACTTTTTAAAGAATTCTTCCTCCTTGCTCCTCTTGAGCCTTTGCGAGAATGGTGGTGGTGCTCTCTGTGCTAGCTACAGTAATGATTGTGCATTGTGTTGCACAACACTCTTAGTTTCTCCTCTGTTAGCTGATGGACCCTGTCTAACCAACTCTGGTTGCACCTCATTTCTCTTTTCCTTGAGTGGTGCATTAGTCAATTGTTTGCCACTCCTCAGACTGATGGCATTAACCCGTCAGGGGTTTGTATTTGTGTCACAAGGTAATCCTCCCTGAGGTCTGGCGTGCTGAGCAGCTGGTAATTGACCCATCTGCTTCTCTGGATATCAGGTGTCCATCTGCTTATTTTTCAATTCTAAAGCCATCCGTGCCTAATTCTCTACCAATTGGGTTTGAGTAGCAATAATTTTCTGCAACATCTCCTCAATGTTGTTGTTGCTTGACTAGCCACTATTCTTGTTATACCCCGTAAGATTCCCGGCACCTAGATGGCCTATTCGCACGTTGGTTAAGCATATTTGAAAGCCATACGTGCTAGGGAAAGGCCTGGGAAAGGATCGGACGAGAAACCTATCGAACCATCACAGAAGGAGCGGGGCAGAGCCCCTCCGCGATGGAAACGTGTCACGGAGGTGGAGCCTCCGCGTTGGCTCCGTGACATGTTGGGCCTGTCCAGGCCAAAGTATATAAAGCCCCACTTCGGTTTATTTTCATTAAAATCATTATAATTTCCAGAGAATTTGCAGCAAACAGAGAGAGACGAAGAGGTTGAAGATATTATCGTTTGATTACGCTGCCAAACGTAGTCTAAACTCAAATTAACTCCAGATACCGAGGTATTTAGCAGCAGGGAGCATTGCTACAGATTTTGTTTCGCGAAATACGGCCGACGAATCGTCGATCTACCGAACTAAGGTAAGTAGAGTTGCTCCAAACTAGTGTCTATGTGCTCCTAGCTGTGAAGTGAATACTTCTCCCTCCTGGACTTCTGGAAAATAGCAAGTTTTCGACCATCTTTTGATAGGCCTAAGTTTAGGCTATAATTATAATGAAAGTGGCGTCATCTTTCATAATAATTCTGTATTTAGTGCTAATTGACGTATATATGAATGCAATTGGGAGAAATAGCAAAACTACTGACCGAGCTACGCCAGTCAGTAGGGAAATCAGAAGCGAAGGTATGTAAAGCTAGTTTCCTTGGCAAGTTAGTAGTCTCGGTATAGAAAGGTAGTTCAAAGGCCAGTAGAATGTTTCAGGAATTGTGTGTTATGTTAGTATGAATATTAGTACGCTATTAGAATCCTCATGTTATGTATAGCGTGAAACTTGCTAGCATGATATAAATTCTAATAAAAAGTGTTAGGAACTGTACAACATGCCCAGTATGTGATTTAGTAATGTATGTTAGAATATTATCGTATTCAGTTGAAACTTAGTAAATCAATATAAATATCTGTAAGGTATCTGAAGTAGAATGGTAGATTAAAATGAAGTTAGAAAGCATGTTAGAAATAGTAAATTATGTTACTATAAAAACTCAGTTATACAACATGATATCCAGCAGAAAAACTATATCTTGTTCAACATTAGACTCAGCGTAGTATGACTGAAGATTATATATATATATATATACCATTATCAGTCTCAGCATGTATTAAATACATACATATCACTATCACTAGTTCAGCATAAAGTATGTACAGATACATTATCATCACTAGCTTCAGCATGTGGTATATGCAGATAGTATTACTAGTTGAGACCACTGTATTGTCTTGGGGTTGGATTACCTAGCATCCACGTCCTCCCCAGGGTTAATAGTTGTATCGACTCGTCCACCAGAGGACGAGGATACGTCGCTCTATAGAGTGGCATGCCGTCCCACAGGGGACGAAGATGGGATGCTAGTTTCCCCATATTGTGCCTTGGTTAGCCTTTATACACCCCCGTCGAGCGGGTATGCCCGGGGTGTTGATTCAGGAGTCCTCCGGACTCAGGTACAATTATAGTCAGGGGCTCAGCGAGCCCAAGTGCATACCCAAGGGATCGGCAAGATGCTTATAGTTATTATAGGAGATGGGTAGGGGTATAGATTGCGTGTTGATTGTACCTCTTGGCTTATGGGGGCCGGGTAAGGTTTGTGTGTGCTATACTATGTTATGTTATCTTATGCCATGTTACACTAGATACGAGTAGATCAACAATAGAGCGATACATCTCCAGGTATGACTCCTACTCCTTCCAGCATAGTTGAGAGTAAGCATAGCATTACATTTTCAATCAGTTTAGTCTATTCCTTTCTTTTTCAGTTCCTTCAGTTGTATTGTTGTTTTCAGATATCTTTCAGTTGTTGTTTTACATACTTAGTACCAGCGGTACTGATGCCCGATTGGGGCTCTCCATTACTTGCCTACAGGTACTCATAGACGAGGAGGCGATCCCTCATAATCCTAGCCAGCACAGAGTCATCAGCTCCTGTCATCCGGAGCTTGATATTTCAGAGGTTTATATAATTTCCTTTTGTTGTACAGTACGGGTAGGTCGGGGCCCTGTCCCGACCATCTTATCAGTATTCTTAGAGGCTTGCAGTCTGTATATATTTCCCTGTGGTTAGTTGAGCCGGTCGTGTGAGGCCGTGCAACTTGTTGTAGTTGTTTAGCATTTCAGTTTATGTTGGCCGAGTGAGGCATTATCCAGTCAGTAGTGGTGACCTTGCCGGTCACGTAGTTATTCAGTATTCTATTGTTGAGTTACAGATACTAGATAGCATGGCAGCCTTGTCGGCCCGCATAGGCTCCCTTATATTGATATGTTTCTGGTTAGCTGTTATTACAGGTACAGGTGGCTATAGGCCCAGTTGGCCGGAGGCTGTGTTTACGGCCGTTATATAGCCCTTTGTTTCCAGAAATCTGAGTTAGAGCCAGCCAGGCACCAGATGTGCTCAGGCTTAGTAGTCTAGCAGTTCAGGTCCTAGTAGGGCACCAGGTGCCAGTCATACCCCCCAAGGCGGGGCGTGACAAACTTGGTATCAGAGAAGGTCATGTCCCAGGGAGTCTGCAAGCCGTGCTAAGTAGAGTCTTGTCTATGGATGTGTTGTGCACCACATACTATAGGCAGGAGGCTGCGAGGCATAATAGGATGGTTACCCTTGTTTCATACTCAGTCGTTCCATAGCACAGTACAGTACAGGGTTGGTCCTTTTAAAACTTATCATATTCTTTGAATACAGATACAAGTCAGACCAGCGAAATCTTATCCCAGGCAGAAGATCAGATATAGCAACAGGAGAGAACATCAGCCAGTTACAAGGTAACTACAGCAGGAGGAGGAGGTAACAGGGACCTCCCAATGTTATCTTTTTATTGGTACCATCCCAGTATATGTCGATAACTTCAGAATAGGAAGTCATAAGTATAACGTATAAATGAGTCGATTTATTTGTTAGATATATATATATATATATATATATATATATATAAGACCTGATTAAGATAGTAGACAATATTAGATTATCAGATAAGTGTGAGAAAGAGAGGGAAATGTAGGATTCCCACCTCCATTCCTTCAGGTGTGGTACAGTTCCATGTCTTCATTTCGTTACAGTAAGAAAAAGTCATTCCTATCCCTTAGTTTTGATCCCAGTGTAGCAAAGGGCATAAGGATTGAGACGATGTTGCCCAAAGCAGGCAGTAAGTGAAAAGTGGATTGGTTGATTCCAGAAAGTGTTAGAAAGAGTAAGGAGCCCTTATGATTATGTAAGTTGTGCAGGCCCTCACGGTAATAAGTTAGAAGAGCAAGTAAGACTACTAGCTTACTTGAAGTGGGTGTAGGAGATCCGTCAATGATGGACTCCCAGTAAGAGTCAAGTTCAAGTCAGGAAAGGGTTGAATCTGTCGTGGCATGCTAACGACGGCAGGGTATGTCTGCAAGATAATAGTTATAATCTTAGCTGTGACATCAAAAGACAGGGAGATTATATGAATAAGATGGGTTTGACTGCAAGTCAGAAGAAGTATAGCTTGGAACTTGACTGGCAACCTTATTGACAGTGTAAGGCAGGTACCTTCAACCCCATAGTCCAGTTTAAGGAAGATGAAGGTGAAGAGCATGAATACTAGATTTTGAGGGGAAATCAGAATCACCTCTAGATTGATAGAACATCGTGTATTAAGGACTAAACCTTAGACGAATAGCTAAGAGACAGTAAGGTTGTAGTTTAGGATGTTGCGGTATGTCTGCCCAAGGAGAAGGTAAGAGGGTACCGAACCAGAGACTCCAATCTAGTGTGGCCCAGAAACAAGGTCCAACAGACAGTCACGGGCCTTAATATAATGCCAAGTAAGGCCACAAGGTTTGAATGTTGACCCCACATTGTAAGAGTGGTGAAATTTCAAATAGCAGATCATAGCTAAAGTGCATGTGTGTGTTGCTTCCAAAATGGAATGAAAAAAAATCCCATGAAATGATATGAGAGGATATGAGATATCATTAGACCGTAGGAGCGGTATATCATGTGCAGTATGAAATTCAGTAAGGCATGTTAGAGATTACGTATCACCACAAAATTCAGTATGTATTGTACATAGTTGTTGATATATATATCTATAGATGATAGATATGATGTAAGTAGTTGGCAATGGGAGTTACAGTCACACAGATTTTGGTTAGCTGCTAGGAAATATATACAGATCGTACTGCAGGACCCCTCACCAAAAGAGAGGGGGGCATGTTAAGTGGTCGTACATCATTTTCCCAGCCTTGTAGGTGAGAGTCGGCCTTAGTCAACGTAGCAGCTATTATGCGGAACACCCCGCAAGTCAGCCGACCATCTCAGTCAGACAAACCAGTGGGTACCCCAAGAAAGAGTCCATATCAGTAGTCAGTGACGGACTAGTACTTCAGCTGGTTCTCGTAAGGTATTCAGATACAGATCCCTAACAGAAGGCCAGTCTTTACAAAATGGCTCATAAGACCGAGAATTTCCAAGAACAGTAATATAAATCCAAGGGGTTACGAATAAGGCATAAGAAATTGGTAGTGCTCTGCTAGCACAGTGTTTACTAAGACAAGGAGATCGGTAGGTTCCGTATGAAGATCCAGGGACGGATCGCCTGAGAGTAGGTTGGACTAAGGACAACACCACAATTGTTCAATTAGGAGGACGAAATAGTTAGTTGTCCATAACCCCGCAGTAATGCATGAGCTACAGATGTCCGAGTAGGACATGTAGAGCATCGTTAGACTACTGCAGCATTCGGATCATTTAACCCAGCTATTTAGTTAGTAAAGGTTATTCAGCCAGACTATTAGAGATCATGATCATTGTCAGGATCCTCTGATCAGATACGGGCACATGGTGTGCAGATAGTCATTCAGGTTATCTCAGCAACAAGTAGCCTTAGCATACGGCCAGAAGGCCAGATAAGCTCTAGCTATACCGGTAGATTACTTGTCAGATTCTCTGGTATAATAAACCAGTATGACCGTCAGTTATATGTTAATTTTTCTAAATGTGAATTTTGGCTGAGTTCAGTAGCCTTTTTGGTCACATTGTGTCGGAGGCTGGTGTACAGGTAGATACACAAAAAATTGAAGCAGTGAAGACATAGCCCAGACCTACCACTCCGATCGAAGTACGCAATCCTTGTTGTTAGCCGGGTACTACAGAGGGTTTGTGGAAGGATTTTCCACCTTAGCAGCACCTCTGACTAAATTGACACAGAAGGCAGCAAAGTTCGAGCAGACTGAGGCGTGTGAGCAGAACTTTCAGGAGTTAAAAGACAGGTTAACATCAGCCCTAGTGTTAGTATCAGTAGAAGGTACAGAGGGTTGATGCATCATGGTAAAGTAATAGCTTATGCTTTCAGGCAGTTGAAGAAACATGAAAAGAATTATCTTACCCATGACCTTGAGTTAGCTGCAGTAGTTTATGCCGTAAAGAGTGAATAGTTTGTATCACCCAGGAAGGGCTAATGTGGTAGCAGAGGCCCTTAGCCATAAATCTGTGGGGAGTTGGCATACTTGCAGCCTGAACAGTGAGAATTGGCCCGAGAATTACACCAGTTAGCCGGTTTAGCCATTCACATAGCAGAAATAAAGGACAGCAGAGCGGTAATACAGAATGTCGCAGTGTTGTCTTTAGTGGTGAAGTAAAGGAACGGTGCTATGAAGACCCTAGGCGGGTTCAACTTGAACACAAGGTTCAGCAAGGAGAGGTGACATATTTTCAGATAACCGGGGATGAAGTGTTGCGATGTAAAGGCCGCATTTGTGTTCAAGATATTTTGGGGCTTCGCCAGCAGATTATGAGCGAGGCGCATTACGCCTGCTATTCTCTCCACCCAGGCGCGACGAAAATGTACCATGATATCAAAGAAAACTACTGGTGGCCAGGTATGAAAAGAGAAATTGCTGAATTTGTAGCTCAGTGCCCTAACTGCCAACAGGTGAAAGAAGAACATCAGAAACCAGGCGGTTTGACTCAGGACATAGTTGTGCCTCTCTGGAAATGGGAAGCAGTAAACATGGACTTTATAGCAGGATTACCCCGTACCAGGCATAGACATGATTCAATCTGGGTAATTGTTGACAGACTGACGAAATCAGCCCATTTCTTGCCAGTAAAAGCTACTTTCTCTGCCGAAGATTATGCCGAATTGTATATCAGAGAAATAGTTAGATTACACGGTGTTCCAGTATCTATTATCTCTGATAGAGGAGAACAGTTTATGGCTAGATTTTGGCAGTCATTTCAGAGATGTCTAGGGACGCAGATTAATTTGAGCACAGCATTCCACCCTCAGACAGATGGATAGGCTGAGCGCACTATTTGGACGCTCGAGGACATGCTACGAGTGTGTGTGCTAGATTTTGGATGTAGCTGGGATGAGCATTTGCCGTTAATTGAATTTGCTTATAATAACAACTATCACTCAGCCATCCAGATGGTGCCTTTCGAGGCATTATACGGCCGAAAATGCAGATCGCCGATTGGTTGGTTTGAAATAGGAGAATCAGCGTTGGTTGGGCTAGACATTGTTCAGTAGTCAGAGGAAAAGGTAAAGCTTATCTGAGAACGCTTACTGACTCCACAGGGCCACCAGAAATCATATGCAGATGTGCGGCGCAGAGACCTGGAGTTTGATGTGAATGACTGGGTATTTTGAAAGTATCCCCAATGAAAGGGGTGATGAGATTCGGCAAGAAAAGTAAGCTCAGTCCGAGGTTTGTTGGACCTTATCAAATTCATCGAAGAATACGCCGAGTAGCATATGAGTTGAACTTGCCCCCAGAATTAGAATTCGTTCATCCAGTCTTTCATGTGACTATGCTGAGGAAATACATAGGAGACCCATACAGAGTAGACCCAGTCCAGGATATCCAGGTTACGGAGGAGCTGGCCTATGAAGAGATTCCGGTAGCTATCCTAGACAGACAAATTCGTAGGTCGAAAACTAAGGATATTGCGTCTATCGGGGTATTTTGGCATAACAGGACCCGAGAGGAGATGACATGGGAGGCTGAGGAAGATATGAAGATTAGATATCCTCACTTATTCCAGGCCTAGTCAGGCAACAGGTATGTCTGTATTATTACTTATCCAATACCTTGTGGTTGTGTATGTATAAATGAGAAAGATTGATATTTAGCTATCCAGTGAATCTTAAAGTATTGTGTGCAGTACCTGTATTGGACTTCTCTGCGTTTCAGGTTTTTGGTATAGTCCATATTGCAGGGGAAACTCTGCCGAAATTTTTCTAAATAGTAAGTTGAGAAGTCCTCTAGATAGCAGTTTCCATTCGAGGAAGAATGTTCTTAAGGGGGGCGAATGTTATACCCCGTAAGATTCTCGGCACCTAGATGGCTTATTCGCGCGTTGGTTAAGCATATTTGAAAGCCATACGTGCTAGGGAAAGGCCCAGGAAAGGATCGGACGAAACCTATCGAACCATCATGGAAGAAGCCGGCGCAGAGCCCCTCCGCGATGGCAACGTGTCACGGAGGTGGAGCCTCTGCGTTGGCTCCGTGACACGTTGGGCCTGTCCAGGCCCAAATATATAAAGCCCCACTTCGGTTTATTTTCATTAAAATCATTATAATTTCCAGAGAGTTTGTAGCAAACAGAGAGAGACAAAGAGGTTGAAGATATTATCGTTCGATTATGCTGCCAAACGTAGTCTAAACTCAAATTAACTCCAGATACCGAGGTATTTAGCAGCAGGGAGCATTCCTACGGATTTTGTTTCGTGAAATACGGTCGACGAATCGTCGAGCTACCGAACTAAGGTAAGTAGAATTGCTCCAAACTAGTGTCTATGTGCTTCTAGCTGTGAAGTGAATACTTCTCCCTCCTGGACTTCTGGAAAATCGCAAGTTTTCGACCGTCTTTCGATAGGCCTAAGTTTAGGCTATAATTATAACGAAAGTGGCGTCATCTTTCATAATAATGTTGTATTTAGTGCTAATTGATGTATATATGAATGCAGTTGGGAGAAATAGCAAAAATACTAACCGAGCTACGCCAGTCAGTCGAGAAATCAGAAGTGAAGATATGTAAAGCTAGTTTCCTCGGCAAGTTAGTAGTCTCGGTATAGTAAGGTAGTTCAAAGGCCAGTAGAATGTTTCAGGAATTGTGTGTTATGTTAGTATGAATATTAGTACGATATTAGAAGCCTCATGTTATGTATAGCGTGAAACTTGCTAGCGTGGCTATAGGCCCAGTTGGCAGGAGGCTGTGTTTACAGCCGTTATATAGCCCTCTGTTTCCAAAAATCTGAGTTAGAGCTAGCCAGACGCCAGATGTGCTCAGACTCAGTAGTCTAGCAGTTCATGTCCTAGTAGGGCACCAGGTGCCTGTCATACCCCCCAAGGTGGGGCGTGACAATTCTGTCTATTCTGCTGCTGATACTATTGTTGTTGAGACTGTTGGTAGCTCTAACTCTGATTGCCACCCTAAGAAATATTTGGGTGACTCTGCCAATTTATATTGTAGGTGTTCCCATAAGCCTGATTATTTCTCTAAACATTTCCTAGAAAGATGACTAATTCATGATTGGCCCCGCAAGATTCTGCATTCTGCCTATTATTACCATAGATTTCGCACTAGTTAGGTGGCTGCTGAATTACATTTACCTATCCCTACGGTTGGTTCATACTCAGTTTGTTGAACTGAGTCATCATCTGGTGCTTCAATGACGCTAGTTATGCTACGAAGGCATTTACACTGTCCACTTCTATTAGCCCTGCTACTCTCTTTCCTACCCCTTTTGATGATTCACTATGTCACTCCAGGTTTCCTTAAGCAATTTTTTTAAGAGAGTGTACAGTTCATCATATGTCTTCTCCAATGCTTGCCCACCCCGTGCAAAGTATAACAATGTCTTAGTGTGTGGGTCTAGGCTCTCCACAAAGGTATGGGATAACACCTCATTGGACTGCTGGTGATGGGGGCAGTCTCTCAACAATGACTTGAATCTTTCCCAAGCCAAATATAGGTTCTCCTCCAGCCTATAGTTGAAACTTAATATCTCACTTCTGAGCTTGGCAGTCTTGCCTGAAGGGAAGAATCTGATGAGAAACATACTTTCTAGGTCATCCCAAGAAGTAATGGAATTCGGTGGCTCAACCTTCAACCACCTCTTTTCCTCACCCAATAATGAAAATGAGAAGAGAGTGAGTCGGACATAATTTGTTCACACTCCAGTGGGGACAAAAGTGTCACTGATCACCAGAAAATTCAGTAAGTGCTATTGTGGGTCCTCATGTGTCATCCCAGTGAACTGGCCACTAGAATGTAACATATGCACCATATTCTATTTCAGCTCAAAGTTTCCTCCGAGCACCAATTTGCGGATATTGGAGGTCATATTCGTTGCTAGTGGGATTGCCACTTCGTGAACTGGTCGGGCTTCCATCTAATTATTCAACAACTCTGCTTGCCCAATTGTTGGATTTTTTGTAGTTGCTCCTGTAACCTTTTCAACTTTTTCTCTAGAGCTTCTCTCCTGAGCAAATATAGTTGGCGTTCGGTTCCAACAAAGGTTCCAGCTCTCTATGCCTTAGCAGTTCTGCAAGGACAACCTGTTACTTATAATATAGCAGATTAAGATCAAGTTTTTCAACACTTGAGGAAAATAAAAATCACATAAAAACTAAAAATTCACTAAATGCTTTCAATCCTCGGCAACGGCGCCAAAAACTTGTTTGTGCCCCAGCGCACGCAGTCGTACAACTAATAGAGTGGCCCTTTTGAGAGTCGGATGTCGAACCCACAGGGATTGAACTAATGCAGCAAATATTCAAGTTCAAGTGTAAGTTAACCTTCATAAGTGTTGATTTAACAGATTTTTGGATAATTGTAATTAAATCTAGGTGTGATCACAAAACAATTGGGAAATAATACAAGAAGCAACTAGATTTAAGGCCTAATAATCATGCAATGCTACAATTCACAATGGTTCAAGTATGAAAACTTTAGTTGTTGTCTCAAAGAGTTAAAATGTAGTGTTCATGTTCCCTCGAGCCTCTAAACACAACAAACTAGTCTCACACCTACATCATTGAGCGGGGATGTGACGTCCTAATTTGTGAGCAATTTAACTACATGGATGTGGTTTATGGGGGTTTTGTTCTTGATTATGGACTTTCATACCTCTAATCATTTAACCTGACTTAGCTTCACAACTATTTCTACGAGCGGTGATGTAACAATTCTAAGTCGGTGTCTAGCTATCATCCCATTTTATTAACCAAGCAAGGCAAATTAGGTATAATTTCTATTCTAACCGCGAATCTTATTCTAAAAACAAGAACTTTCTCCCCATATTCTTGTGTTTTAACCTAGGGTTACTCTTTCGAGCTTTTACCTTAGCTTAACGAGTTTGTTTTCATGGTGATCAAGCATAAAAACAACAATAATTAAGAATAAAAAATAAAAAAACAACTAAAAAACTCAAACCAAAGAAGAATTCATGCATTTACATTCATATCATGTAGCCTCAACCCTAGAGAAAGGGTTTTAGCCACTCATGCTCATACAATTACTCAATAACATAATTAAAGTACTATACTTACCAGAGTAATTAAAAGAGAATGAAAAATAATAAACCCTAGGTAGAGTTCTTTGCCTCTCCCTTTGCTCCTCTCTGCTTTCCAAAACTATTTCCGTGATAAAGAATTTTAGAAGCTAAGGGTCCTATTTATACTAAATGAAAAATCACATATTTTGACTAGCCATGAACTCCCCGTCTCACGATGCCCATCGCGGAAGGTTGCCTCCGTGACATGGAGGCATCATGCATGTTTATTGGAACTTCGGCCTTGGCATGTGTTGTGTGAGGCGCCTAGCATGGCATGCTACTTCTCGTGCGCGGCGCCTGGCCTGACACGGCCCGTAACGTGCAGCAAGGCCTGGCGCGGCACGGCGTCAATGCGCAGGTGCACTGGATTGACACTTCTCTCACGCGCACACGCCCGATGTGGCATGACATTGGGCGCGACACAGGGCCAGCGTGAAACACTGCCTGGTGTGCCCTCCTCCCGGCGTGGTACGTTGGCTGGCATGATCATGGCACTTCCATGTTTTCTTCATGCCTCTTTCTTTGCACTCAATCCCGAAATTCCTTTATCTTCATGCATCATTATATTAAGCTCATCCTTAGAATTTTTCACCTACGAAACAAAGAGCTAATCACATTGGTTAGTTTATGCACGAAATTATACAAAATCACATGAGAATATAATAAATTAAATTAACAAACATGACTAAAATCAAGTTATAAAATAGCACTTGGGCACATACATATGCCCAAGATAAATGATGTATGTTGGTTATGAGAAACACCCAACTAAAGTTATTTGTACATTTATACATGTATTTTCGAAGATGATTTTGATGCATAATTTTATTGTATAACTCCTTTTACGTATCTTTTATACTCGTGTTTTGTTCCTCATTCAGAGTTTCACATTTAGTCACTTTATTCTTTAAGCTCAAATACTCTTACTTAATTGTTGTTTCATTCAGTCATTTTATATATCATACATTCAAATATACTAACGCCCTTTGGTTCTGAATCTTATTATGATGCAGATTCAGGTAGACAAGATCGGCAACAGGTGCTTCACTAGGCTTTCACTTCATCTAACTTTTGTTAAGGCCTCTGACTTCGTAGAGCCCCAGTCATAATTAAATCTTGATTTTATTTTTAGTATAGCTTAAGGTAGTGGTAGGAGCTTTGTGCCCATACCTATCTTCAAATGTTAGTGGCTTCATAGATTAGTTAGATTTGAGTTAGTAATGTTACTTTTTAACATTAATTTTAGTTATAATTAATAAATGTTATTTTATTTTATTGAGCTCTCACAGTTTTAGTGTAACATGTTCGGTGCGTTTGTTGGGGTTATGAAACCGACACGCAAGTGCACGTGGTCGAACAAGTAGTAAGTGGCTTTAGTAAGCCAAGTATCGATCCACGGAGACTCTGGATAAGTGAAATTTGCTCAAGTATACGATATTTTTACTTCTAAGTATGCTGACAACTAAACAACCAAAAAGTGAATAATTTGTTTTATAAATTCTATACTAAAACTACTAACAATTATCTACTTTGAATTTGGACTATGGATATAAGCATGCCAAGGTTAAAGAACATGTAATGAGCTGATTATCATCATAAATTGGTTAATCTTTTCTTCCAGTTGCTAGCCAAGAACATTAGCCAAGAGATTAAAACTCTCGTATTTAATCTCACTTAAGAATCATAAACCATCCGTCTACATTTCTGTGATTCATGACCTAGCAATACAATTCCGGTTCCTAAATTGACTAATACGGCTTTCAAGTATATTTCTATTAGGAAAGCACATCAAAACTCAATTTTTCCAAATCAAGTAAAGAACAATATCCTATTAATTCACAACTTTCCAATTTCGTGCTCTCTCAAGTGAAATCGGACTTTTTAGATGTACATTAATGTAGGCCACACACCAATGCAGTAAGAACAAGAATTAATAGAAAAACATGGAAGAAAAAGATGAAAAACCATATAATCAATAATCAAAATTCATCACAAGTGTTCATAACCTCAGCAAGGAAGGGAATTAGCCACTCATTTGTGGATTAATCATCCTAAAACAAGTGTTAATCATACAAACAATTGAATTAGAGAAGAAAGAAAGAGAGAAAAAAACCTGAACTTTTCGTCCCTCAACTGCCTGTAACCCACGTCCTTGCTCCACCAAGTCTTAATTATGAAAAATACACTTAAGTGTTCTATTTATACTAGTGGGAATTTTTCCCGGATTAATGAGCAACGTGTCACGGAGTGCATCGCGGAGCACTGCCTCCGTGACACGCCGTGAACGCGGACCCTCACTGGAATTGGGGTTCCGGGAAATTAAATACCAATGTGGCACGGCATGCAACGCGGAGGCTGGCCACCGTGCCACGGAGCAGTCGGCGACCCTCCACTGGAAATTGATGAATTTTCACCCTCCAGGAAGAATGCCTCCGCGATGGCAGCGTGACACGGCTCCATCGCGGAGCCCCTTTAATTTGTGCAGTCCTATGCCTTTTCCCGTGCTCGATTCCAAGTTCAACTCCGATATCCTCCAACATGCATTTTAGCTTCCCGAAATCACATTTTTCCTACAAAACAATGCTAATCATGTTGGTTAGTATAAATTCACATTTTATTACCAATTACATGAAAACGTATACACATTGCTAGATAAACAAGGTGAAAATGATACTTTTGAGTATCACTTGGGCATATAAATCTGCCCAAGATCACTTACCCCATACTTAAATCCTTGTTCGTCCTCGAACAACAAACATACAATTCATGCAATTTACATCCCAACCTTCGCTACTATGGTGCGACAATTTAAGCTACGGTCATACCGATCATTCAATATTGCAAATCATCAAGAAAACATGCATGGTCTTATCAATGCAATGACCTTCAATACATTAAGACTTCCTAGACTTTAAGAATCGACTCTCGATATCGGCAAACTCATGCAAATCAGCTAATCAAGATATCCGACACGAAAATCTATCTTTCATCAAGCATGTGCCCTCACAACTCAAGAGAATCTTCCCCTTTTTGCTCATGTGACACACAAACATTCAAGTAGGGGCATGTAAAATTAATTTCACTCTCTCTCCCAAAAGAATTCACATGCATCATGTCATGACCCATAAGCTTGCCCTTAGTGTATTACTCCACTAATATAAAGAAATGCAATGTAAGATCACGTAGGACTTTAATGGGTTGTAATGGAAGCTATGGAACTAGTATATATTGGATTAGCCAATAATAGCCACTAGCATCCTTAAGCACCTTTGCAACACATTCCCCTCAACTCATGAACATTGTTTCTCTTTTTTTTTTTCATCATCACATTCTTGATGATTTACTTTAGTATGGCCCATTTCATTAAGCACACTTGACACAATAACAAAGATTATTCATGCACCTTCATCATCATTTATTTATAGCAAGTGCACCTTCAACCTTTTCTTTTCTTTCCTCACTCCGCTTTTCTTTTTCTTTTCACCATTCTCACTCTTTGACACTTTGGGAAAATTATTTTCTCTCCTTAAGCGCTTAAGATTTTTGTATAGACTTTACGGCTAATGAAAAGAAGGAACTAAGCTCAGCTTAAGCTATTTGGTCAAAAGAAAGAAATAATAGGCTAAAGGCTCAAAGGGCTGACTAGGGTATACAATCAAGGTGAATACGACAAGAAAAAATAGAAACTCTTGGTTAATACAAAGAAATGCCTACATCCTTTCCTACAATACACCTCCTTCATTTTATTTTGTACACACACCAAGCAAGTTCTAGACACTTCACAATAGCATGGAATATCAACACCTCACTTCACACTTTATGCACATGCTTGATTCAAGATGCATTCACAGATTCTTCAATCAGCTAATTACATGAATTCAAACATTAAGCCTCAATCACACCGAATCGAACTCTACAGCCTAGGCATCTCAACATATTTACAAGATTGCAAGCTTTCATACGAATCACCTTTGCATTTTGAATACCAGTTACAACACGCAACCAAGATTTCGCAACCATATAGTAACTACAGGTTTTGGGATGCAATCCACCAAAGAAAAACAAAAAGCAATTGAAAAAAAAAACTACTCCTACCGACTACATTTCCCTTAAGACGGTCGTCATCCATCCATCATAGGGAACGGTCACTAACTATGACGTCGGTTCAATGGGACCATTCTCGGTAAAAGAACCGAAAACAAACGCCGAGAAACCCAAAAATAAAAAATTTGGAAAATTTGCAAAATATCGATCATTTCGATAGCAAAAAGAAGAATTTATGTACAAAATACTTTAAAGAAATTTTTTTAAAAAAAAACTTTATCGATCATTTCGATAAGCAAAAATATTTACAAAAATTTTACAGACTCAGCTGGAAACATCAACATTCCACAACACACACATCAATTCCACAAACATGTACAGATACAGAACAATTTGAAAATTCACAAACACAGGGAAACATACATACAAAAATACAGAGGAAAACATACAAGCAAACCAGCCCAGCCCAGCACCTAACTACTCCCACCCCACACTTAAACCGAACACTGTCCCCAGTGTTCACAAAAATTAAAAATCACAAAATTGGGTGGTGGAACTCCCTGATCAGTCAAAGTATTCCACTTCTTCATCAGGTGTTGCTGCCTCATCTCCCATGTCCGAGTCGCCTCCGTCGTCGTCATCGGACTCCACATCGGAGTCCTCCCGACGTGTCTCCTCGTCCGTGGGGACGTCATCGTCTGTGGGCTCTACAAAGGCTAGCCCCACTCGGCATAGAGCCCTGACGTTTTCGCCAAATGGGTAATCTAGCTCGAGCTGTCATAGCTCCTCCTCCGCGGCTGGTCTCCCACCTATCCTGAGCTGGAGCATTTGCATCCCAAACATCCGCGCCATGTACTGGTCATCATGAGCATCTCGCTCGCCAAGTGTCAGCACTGGCCCATGGGTGGTGTCGGGGGCCTTAGTTTTGGTCACATCCAAGGCCTGCCGCTCCAACTGCGGGATATAATCGAAAGCCTCCTCCTCGACGTCGAGGCCTCTGAGAAAGGTGGTGAGTAGTCCACCGAACCCATACCTGTGGCCCTGGTGTAATCGGGCTCTCTTCATGGCGGATATGATGACCACCCCAACAATTATCTCCAGCCCTTTCATCAGGGCGTACACCAGGAAAACACGGTCCCGGGTCACATCAGTCATGTGTACCCCCGGGACTAGGCACGAGCAGACTATCTTCAGCCTTATTCGGGCTTCCCTGTTCATTTGAGAATATGGCAGAGTCTGGTGGTAGCCCCTTTCTTTATGTCTACTCCATCTAGCTATGGATCGAGCCCCACACAGTGTGCGTCTGATGTCAGCATACGGTGGGGTAATGTTCAGCTGGCGGAGAACGTGGGCGTCTGTGTCCCGCGCTCCGATGATGGCATTGTGTTGGTGGGGTTCCAGAGTGACTATCTGCCCTCTGATCTTGATGGTGTGGCTTCTGATGGACGGGTTCCAGTTTGCATAGAACTCCCGGACCAGGTGCAGGTTGCATTCTTTGGGCTCCTGAAATATGAAACCGAGCCCAGCTTCCTCGATCCGGTGAACTATTCTGGGAAACTCCTGTGCTAATGGCTCCCGCGCTATATGCTCCTCAGGGAAATATTTGTTCTCTTTGTGCTTGGCATACCACTTTTTCCCCTCGTCAGTCACCCATCTCGTTCCGTATTGGCGGTGCTGGCCGCGTGGAACTGCTGGTGCAGCTGGGACTGCTGTGCCCAGTCTGAGTCGCTTTCTTCCGGTGCCTGAAGTTGATGCACCCATACCTTTATCTTGCCTGCTTGCCATTTTGTCTGTCAACACAAGTCAACAATCGCAATGTTAAGCTAAATAAATATTAACTTCGGCTAAGGTCGGGTTACGCTAAGTTTACCCCACACTTAGTCCTTAGCTACAGTGATAACAATTAGGCAAGAATAACTTTATTTACTCCAAAATACCAGCCATACAAATCATACTTAGTGCATTCAACAAGAAAATTCAACGGTATAACTTCTGCGTACTACTCAGACTTCGTACAGCTAATCTCAATCACTACCATCGCTAGCATTTCAACCATCGCACTTAGCAAAGAAAAACAACGAAACAAAAACAACAACAAAAATTCTATACACATGAACCTATACAACAAACCCAATTTGAACAAATTTCAACATTTTCCCAAACTCGAGAATTCGTTTTCTATTAACATTCAAACAATTTGTACAACGATAAAACCCATTCAATACGCACACCCCGACATACAATTCACAAATTCAACACATTACCAACTTCAAATTCAACAACAAAGCCCTAGAATTGATTTCTTCTATCAAATTCGAATAATTCATGCAATCGACAAGTTCAAACGCTCATTACAACATTCCGAATATTTATGAATCAACAAATAACTCGAATTCATGCTAAATTTCGACTTAGGACGATTTAGTTCACCTCCCATGCTTAATTTCGAATCAAATCGATAAAAACTAGAGAGAGAATCGGAAAACATACCTTGTAGTTGAATAAGCGAAGAAACCTTGGAAATTTGTTGCCTTAAGCCGTGGCACGTTGGTGGGAGAGGGGTTTTGGGATGTTTGGTCGTGGAGGAAAATGAAAATGAGGGAAAAAAGGGGAGAAATCGGGGTTTAAAAGGTAGAAAACACGCGGGTCACCCGGCAACCCGGTTTGCCGGGTGACCCGGCACAATTTACACGGCAACGTGTCACGGAGTGCATCACGGTGCAATGCCTCCGTGACACGGAGCCATCGCGATAGCATTCTGGAAATTTTAAAATTTTCGGGTTATGCCTCAACGTGTCACGGAGGATAACGCAGAGGTCCTCCTCCGTGACACGGAGCTATCGCCCCAGCTCACTGTCTTCTACATTTTATTAATTTTTCATACCTCGCCTTTTTCTTCACGATTCCGTGCACATTTTTCTCTGTTTGACCTGAAAATCATCTCACTAAATAAAATTGGTTAGAATAATAGGTTTCACCTAACTAACAATAAAAAAATACTAACTAAAATGAAAATTTTTGTAATTAATCAAGAAAAAGAAAAAGAAAAATCTATTTACACTTTACAAAATGAAAGAAAAATTTTTCACGGGTTGCCTCCCGTGCAGCGCCTGGTTTACCGTCTCGGCTCGATGTCATTTAAGCTCAATTGTACGCTAGGGTGATGGATAATTTCTCACGATCACCGTCCTCCCCCCAGTAGTGCTTACACCTATCCGATGGTCTTCCCATCAACTCTCGAGAATCATTCATCTGCTTAGCATTACCATGATCAATCACATTGATCACCGAGAGTTCTTCATGCACCATCGGGATCTTGGGTGCTTTGTACACATCGAACACCTCTACCTTTTCATGTGCTCGCATTGTAAGTTGCCCCACAGCTACGTCGATTAATGCTTTCCTGGTTGTCAAGAAGGGTCGTCCCAAATTAAATGGGACTTCCGCGTCCGGTTCAAAATGCAGAACAATAAAATCTACCGGGAAAATTAGGGAGACAACTTGCACTAGAACATCCTCAACAATGCCATCCGGCCTAGCTAAGGATCGGTCTGCCAACTACAAGATTACAGTTGTAGGTCTAGGACTCCCTAGACCCAACTTTCTGAATACCGAAGATGACATCAGATTTATGCTCGCTCCTAGGACACACAATCCACGAGCTCGGATGGATAGTAAAACTTCCAGGGTCTTTTAACTTCGTGGGCAGTCTGTTTTTTATCCGGGAAGTGCACTCCTCCGTCAAAGCCACCATGGCATACTCAGTCAAATGACTTTTGTTGGCCACGATGTCTTTAATGTATTTGGCATATTTAGGCACTCCCTGCAAGACATCAACAAGAGGTAAGTTAACATGTACCTATTTAAGCACCTCCATGAATTTCTTGAAACACGCATCCTCCTTGTGTTTCTTAAGTCACTGAGGGAACGGGGGTGGAGGTCTTTCTGATTCAGCTTCTTTGGTCTTCCCCCTTTCCGAACTTTGCTCCCCCTCAACTTCTGCTGCTCCCGAATTTTGAGGTGATCTTTCTGGTTCCACCTCCTTCAGCTGCAAACCACTCCTTGTGGTCACTGTATTTACCTTCTTTGGATTCGGATCCGTGTCGCTCGGCAGTCCTCCTCTGGGCCTTGTATTTTGGGCACTAGCAAATTGCCCAAATTGATACTCAAGAGCCTTGGTCGCTAACTGGTTATTTTTCACTTCGGCTGCCAATTTAAAATAGTCAGCCTGCAATTGCGCTTGATTAGCGATCATGGTCTTGAACATCTCCTTAATGCGGGGTGATGGTGGTGGAGGAGAGGCATTGTTATTTCTGAATTGAGATTGGTAGTTCTGTTGCCCTCCTTGATTCCTTTGCATACCCTGACCCGCACTTTGGCCTTGATGGTTGTTGCTACCCCATGAAAAATTTGGATGGTTCCTCCAATTTGAATTGTAGCTACTCCCATACTGCTGATGATTTCTTTGTGCATTGCCCACAAAGTTAACCGAACTAGGGTTGGCTCCACAGCACTCAGCTGAGTGCTCACTGCTTCCACACACTTCACACCACAATTGCTGGACTGCATTAACTGGAGCTGAAGGCTGGGTCAAAGTCATGTTGCTGAAGTGGTTGTTCAATTGATTTTGCAAGGCAGCTATCTGTGCAGCGATAGCTGTGAATCCATCCACTTCAAGCACTCCTGCTGCTTTCCTTGCTCCACCTCGTGATGAATCAGCATTCCATTCTGGATTGCCTTGTGAAATCCGGTTTAGCAAAGTGTACAGCTCCTCATAAGTCTTTTCCAGCGCTTGCCCTCCAGCTGCTGAATCTAGCAAAATTTTGGTATGGGGTTCCAAACCCTCAATAAATGTGTGCACCAACACTTCATTGGACTGATGATGATGAGGACAGTCCCGTAACATGGACAAAAATCTTTCCCAGGCTTGATATAAATTTTCTCCCTCCCTCTGTTTGAAACTTAGAATTTGAATTCTAAGCCTTGTTGTTTTACCCAAGGGAAAAAACCTTATCAAGAACTTCCGTGCAAGATCATCCCACGTTGAAATAGAATTTGGTGGCTCATCTTTCAACCACCTCTTAGCTTCTCCGAGTAATGAGAACGGAAATAATGTAAGCCGAACATAATTAGGTGACACTCCAGCGGGTATATAAGGATCAATTATCTCCAAAAAGTTTTGGAGATGCTGTTGTGGGTCTTCATGGGGGAGACCGGTAAATTGCCCGTTTGTGTGCAACAATTGCACCATATTTTGCTTGAGTTCAAATCTCCCTCCAGGCTCTGGTTTGCTGATACTGGATGTAACATTGTTGGCATGTAGGATTGCCACCTCGCGAACCGGCCTTGCTGCTGCTTCTTGGGGCACTAAAACTGCCCTCACAACCGGTGGATTTTGTTGCTCCATAATAGTCTGTCTGAGCAACTGCAGCTTCCTTTGTAGAGCTTCTCTCCGTTTACTGTGAAATATACATTCAGGCTCTATATAAGATTCCACCAGCACTTTGTCTCTTGCCAGTGTTCACATCAATTAAGTCTGCAAAATACAGGCTAAGACCAAGTTGTCAACACTTAAGAAAAGAAAATAAAAATACAGTAAATTTACACTTAACACAATTTCACCAATTGCCAAGTCTCCCCGACAACGGCGCCAAAAACTTGTTCGGTGCATTTGTTGGGGTTGTGAAACCGACACGCAAGTGCACGTGGTCGAACAAGTAGTAAGTGGCTTTAGTAAGCCAAGTATTGATCCACGGAGACTCTGGATAAGTGAAATTTGCTCAAGTATATGATATTTTTACTTCTAAGTATGTTGACAACTAAACAACCAAAAAGTGGATAATTTGTTTTATAAATTCTATACTAAAACTACTAATAATTATCTACTTTGAAGTTGGACTATGGATATAAGCATGCCGAGGTTAAAGAACATGTAATGAACTGATTATCATCATAAATTGGTTAATCTTTTCTTCCAGTTGCTAGCCAAGAACATTAGCCAAGCGATTAAAACTCTCGTATTTAATCTCACTTAAGAATCATAAACCATCCGTCTACATTTCTGTGATTCATGACCTAGCAATACAATTCCGATTCCTAAATTGACTAATACGGCTTTCAAGTATATTTCTATCAGGAAAGCACATCAAAACTCAATTTTCCCAAATCAAGTAAAGAACAATATCCTATTAATTCACAACTTTCCAATTTCATGCTCTCTCGAGTGAGATCGGACTTTTTAGATGTACATTAATGTAGGCCACACACCAATGCAGTAAGAACAAGAATTAATAGAACAACATGGAAGAAAAAGATGAAAAACCATATAATCAATAATCAAAATTCATCACAAGTGTTCATAACCTCAGCAAGGAAGGGAATTAGCCACTCATTTGTGGATTAATCATCCTAAAACAAGTGTTAATCGTAAAAACAATTGAATTAGAGAAGAAAGAAAGAGAGAAAAAACCCTGAACTTTTCGTCCCTCAACTGCCTGTAACCCACGTCCTTGCTCCACCAAGTCTGAATTATGAAAAATACACTTAAGTGTTCTATTTATACTAGTGGGAATTTTTCCCGGATTAATGAGCAACGTGTCACGGAGTGCATCGCAGAGCACTGCCTCCGTGACACGCCGTGAACGTAGACCCTCACTGGAATTGGGGGTCCGGGAAATTAAATACCAACGTGGCACGACATGCAACGCGGAGGCTGGCCACCGTGCCATGGAGCAGTCGCGACCCTCCACTGGAAATTGATGAATTTTCACCCTCCAGGCAGAATGCCTCCGCGATGGCAGCGTGACACGGCTCCATCGCGGAGCCCCTTTAATTTGTGCAGTCCTATGCCTTTTCCCGTGCTCGATTCCAAGTTCAACTCCGATATCCTCCAACATGCATTTTAGCTTCCCGAAATCACATTTTACTTACAAAACAATGCTAATCATGTTGGTAGTATAAATTCACATTTTATTACCAATTACATGAAAATGTATACACATTGCTAGATAAACAAGGTGAAAATGATACTTTTGAGTATCACTTGGGCATATAAATCTGTCCAAGATCATAACATCCCATAACTTCCTAAGACTAGCCTCATGATTTCTTACTTGATCATGTAGAAAACTGAGAAAAATTATCACAGTATGAGTCATACTATGACTCATACATTGAATGTATGAACCGTACCTAGACTCATAGCAGGAGGGTGGAGGAGTTCAGTTAAGGTGACATGAGAAACCATGCCTTCATGTTAAAGCTCATGCTACCCTGGTATGGATGGTACTGACCAGTTGTGGAACAACTCAGATTTTTGGCCAATAAAATTCAGGCTAGCCATGAGTCGGAGTACGACTCATGGTACAGTGGTACGACTCGTAAGATAGATCATGATAGGGGTTACAGGAATACTCAGGACTGAGCTATGGATCGTGATACGAGTCGTAAGATGCTGGAATAAGTCGTAGTAGGCATCCATTGGAAACTTCAGAGAGTAGGATTGAATTAGGATCTCTAACAACGAGCGGTGGTACGAACCGTGGTATGACTTGTAGGTTGAGTCGTACCACCTGACGGGCATAAATTTCATTTAGATGTTTCAGGGGCAATATCTTGAAAACCTATCACCTTAACTACTGAACTACATTGTATTAGGATATTTAGGAGGGATTTCAAAGGAATAGTCAACTCTCTCTCTCATTATTTCCAAAACGAGTTAGGAAATTCACGAAGAATTGAAACGGTTCTCTCAGAGCAAAGCTAGGGCTTGCAAATTCCTTCTCAGATTCTCAAGATTTTTCCAAGGAATTCTAATCCAGGTATGTGCGATTTCAACTAGAGAATTGTTATTCCCTTGCTCCCAAAAAACCTTCCTAGAAATCTTTATCAGTCCTAGCCATTTTGTGTCAATGTTAGGGTCATCTATCAGTTAGAATGCAAATTTCCTTCTTGTTATAATCTTTGTGATTCTTGAAGGTTGTAGTTAGTTATGATCTACGTTGATATCCTTTTCCATGAAATATGTGTTTAGCCCTAGTCTCTAAATGTGATTTAAAGAGTCATGCATAAGTGTTCAGATACAAACCTTGCTTGATTCTGATTGTTCTTGTAATCAACATAATAGTACAATTAGATTATCTAGAAAGTTGACTTATTAATTGTTTAGTCCCAGTCAGTACTTAGCCTTTTCAGTATCTTATAGAAATGTCAGCTAATCAGATTGACTATACTCAGTCTCTTGAGGAGTTAAGTAAAACTCCATAGTCTTGATTATCAGTTGTTAGGTTGTTTTTTAGATGGTTACGACGCTTTCCGCTAAAGCATCTCTGACCAGTCTTAGAGCCCATAATTTTAGTTATCAGGTCCTTCAGACCCTCAGGTTACTTCCAGATAAGTATTCCTGACTTAAGTCTTGGGACATTAGGTTCAAGCTATATGTCACACCCCACCTTGGGGTGTATGACGGGCACCTGGTGCCTGCTAGACTCTAGACTGCTAAATGGTCCAGCCTGAGCACATCTGGTTCTTTGGCTGGCTTTGGCTCTATTCAAGAAACAAATCGGCTATATAACGGCTGTAAATACAGCCTCCGGCCAATTGGCCTGAAGCCATCTGTACCTGTAACAACAGCTAACCAGAAACAGACTTGTAACAAGGAACCTATGCGGGCCGACAAGGCCACCATGCTGTCTAGTTATCTGTAACTCAACACAAGACTGCTGTAAAACTACGTGACCGGCAAGGTCACCACTACTGTCAAACTAAGGCCCCACACGGCCAACATAAATTGAAATACTAAACAGCTACAGCAGACCGCAAGGCCTCACATGACCGGCTCAACTAACCACAGGGAATATATACAAACTGCAAGCCTCTACGAATATTGTAAGAAACTAATAGAAATGATCGGGACAGGGCCCTGACCTACCCATACTGCACAACAAAAGAAAAGGAGCTACGCCTCTGGGAATCAGACTCCGGATAACAGGAGCTGATGACTCACTGGCTGGCTGGAATCACGAGGGATCGTCTCCTCGTCCGTGAGCACCTGTAGGCAAGCAATACAGCGCCCCACTGGGTGTCAGTACCACAGGTACTGAGAATGTAAAGCAAATTGAAATATGCAACTGAAACGAATAGCACAATAACATGACATTTAAGCAAAAAGTAGCTAAGTCTATCTGGCTGAGGAAAACTGGGGAGAGTTTATACATTCTGTAACTAACTGAGCGTACCTGAAGACGTGTCGTCCTTCTGTCTATCAGTATCTACTAGCACATATCAATATACATAATAATACACACAATACCTGACCGACACCCATAAGCCGGAAGGTGCCAACCAAGCAAGCAATCTATTTACCCCTACCTGGGTCTAAACCAACCAAAAACAAGTCACTCCACTCATCTGATAACTGTGAGCTCCTCCTACCGGCCCCCTTGGGTACGTAGCTCAGGCCTTGTCCTCTGACAATAAACTGTGTCTGAGTCCGAAGACTCCTGCCTCTGGGCACAGGTGTGCACACAGAGTGGTCTGCCCCTGTAAACAGGGTGTGCTAGCTCTGCGCAGAGAAAACTGAACTACCCCTGCAAGCAGGGTGGTCTAGACCGTATTATCATGGTGGTCGGCCATCATCGTCCTTTAGTCGGACGGCATCGCCCAGCTGGTGGCAGCATCTGAATCTAGTATCGACGCAGCTAAAACACAGGGGCGGTGGGGATGCTAAAGGGTGCCCACATGCCACAACAAGTCTCAACATACAAACACATACACAGCAAGCATGCTCAAATGAAAAATACTAATCATATTCTCTTCTTTTGTTTCGAGGCTAATCTGTATTAAATAACTGATGCTATATGTTGTCTTACACTGTTTCTAGCTGTTGGACCTTCTGCTACCTGGCCTTTATCTGTCTATCTAATTATATCTGAATATAACTCAATAACATAGTACATGCCATCTATAACTGAATATAGCTCAATGATATAAAATGTACCATCTACTACTGGATACAATCTCAACAGATGAAATACGTATTGCCTAAATATCTATTATTCTGATTATCGCATGATACGTAATAATATACTAGCATGCTTGCTGGAATTTGTACTAAAATCGTTCCTGTACGCTGGGTATCTATTAATAGCGTTTATTCTATTTATTTTCTACCCTGTACTTCCTAGCTTGCCGAAAGAATAACTTTACATACCTGGTTTCTGAGTACCCGACAGACCGATGTGATTTCCGTCGGTACTTGTGCTGTTTCTCCCAACTACATTCATTTACGCATCCATTAGAATTAAATACATTAATATTCAGGAGAAATTATCACTTTTGATATATATATTTATCCCAACTTTAACCTTTCAGAAAATGGTCGAAAACTCGTTATTTCTCGATAGTCCAGAAGGGATAAATGCTCACTGCAACGCTAGGGACACATTGGTACTAATTTAGAGTAATTATATTTACTTTACCTCGGTAGCACGACGTTTCGCCGGCCAAATTTCACGTAACCAACTCCGTACGATTGCTCTCTGCAGCTTTATACACCTGTACCTACGCCGGAATGGAGTTTAGACCGTGTTTCATCGCGTAATTGGAAGGAAATTATATATGTTTTTCGTGGGTCTTCTCTACTACTTGTTCCCCTATTTCTTTGCTGGAAATATGTTGATTTTGGCTGAAGAAGCCGACTTTTATTTATCAAAATTAATTTTTATTTTTGCATTCTAAATCCCTTAACCAAAATGCCCTTAGGATATTTGTTCATTTAAAATTTACGGGGTATAACATCCTCCCCCCCCTTAAGAACATTCGTCCTCGAATGACATTCTGTCTAGAGGACTGCTCAACTTACTCAACATGTTTCTAAAAAAATTTTGGTAGAGTTTCTCCTGTATTATGGACTATCTCGAAATTCCTGAAAAGCAGAAAGGTCCAATACAGGTACTCTACACGATATAATAACATCCAGGTTTAACATTGTCTATAATCAACCGCCTGCTTTCATATATGAAGTATAAGCATTAATAAGTAAAAATAGTTCTAACATACCTCCCGTTTGCCTATGCCTAGAATAAGTGGGGATATCTGGCTTTCATGTCCTCCTCAGCTTCCCAGGTCATTTCTTCTCGGTTCCTGTTACGCCATAATACTTTGACAGACACAATATCTTTAGTTCTCAATCTACGGATCTGTCTGTCTAAGATAGCTATTGGAACCTCTTCGTATGCTAACTCTTCGGTGACCTGGACATCCTAAACTGGAACAACTGTGGAAGGGTCTCCTACAAATTTCCTCAACATAGATACATGGAATACTGGGTGAATAGATGCTAACTCCGGAGGCAAGTTCAATTCGTATGCAACTCGGCCTATTCTCCGCCGAATCTGATACGGCCCAATGAATCTCGGGATAAGCTTGCCTTTCTTGCCAAATCTCATCACCCCTTTCATCGGAGACACCTTCAGGTATACCCAGTCATTTACCGCAAATTCTAGATTTCTACGCCGCATATCTGCATACGACTTCTGGCGGCTCTGAGCAGTCAGCAGGCATTCTCTGATAAGCTTTACCTTCTCCTCTGACTGTTGAATGATGTCTGGCCCAATCAACGCTGATTCTCCCACTTTAAACCAGCCCACCGGCAATCTACATTTTCGCCTGTATAATGCTTCAAAGGGCGCCATCTGGATAGCTGAATGATAACTGTTATTATAGGCAAATTCAGTCAACGACAGATGTTCATCCCAGCTACCCCCAAAATCTAGTACACACGCTCGTAGCATATCTTCGAGCGTTTGGATAGTCCGCTCAGCCTGTCCATCTGTCTGAGGGTGAATGCTGTGCTCAAATTAATCTGCATTCCCAAACCCCTCTGGAACGACTACCAGAATCTAGCTGTAAACTGTGCTCCCCTATCTGAAATAATGGATACCGGCACTCCATGTAGCCTAACTATTTCTCTGATATATAACTCGCCATAATCCTCGGCTGAGAAGGTAACTTTCACTGGCAGGAAATGAGCTGATTTTGTTAGCCTATCAACTATTACCCAAATGGAATCATTTCTGCATCTGGTACGGAGTAATCCTATTACAAAATCCATATTTATCGCTTCCCATTTCCACATAGGCACAGCTATATCCTGCGTCAGACCGCCCGATTTCTGGTGCTCCGCTTTCACCTGCTGGCAGTTAGGACATCTAGATACAAATTCAGCTATTTCAGATTTCATACCTGGCCACCAGTAGATGTCTCTGTTATCGTGGTACATTTTCGTTGCTCCTAGATGGAGGGAATAACGAGCATAATGTACCTCATGCATGATCTGCTGGCGAAGCCCTGAAACATTCGGGACACATAGACGGCCCTTACAATGTAGTACTTCATTTTCAGTCACTTGGAAATCTAACTCTTTACCTTTCTGAATTCTATCTCTGAGCTGGACTAAGTCAGGGTCCTCGTACTGCCGTTCTTTTACCTCTGTAACTAGTGATGACTCGGCAGAATTTTGAATTACCGCTCTATTATTTTCTGTCTCCACTACTCGAACGGCTAAACCGGCTAGTTGATGAATTTCCTTGGCTAATTCCCACTTCTCGGGCCGCAAATACGCCAAACTCCCCATTAACTTACGGCTCAGGGCATCTGCTACTACATTAGCTTTTCCTGGGTGATAGAGAATATTTACATCATAGTCTTTCAACAATTCTAACCAGCGACGCTGCCGCAGATTTAACTCCCTCTGTGTGAAAATGTATTGTAGGCTTTTATGATCTGTAAAAATGTCTACATGGATGCCATACAGATAATGCCTCCAAATTTTTAGAGCGTGGATCACTGCAGCCAGTTCCAGGTCATGGGTCGGATAGTTCTTTTCGTGTTTCCTCAGCTGTCTGGAAGCATAGGCAATCACCTTACCATGTTGCATTAACACACAACCCAGTCCCAAACCTGAAGTGTCGCAATACACCGCATACCCATCTATTCCCTCTGGCAATGCTAGTACTGGGGCGGAGGTCAATCTGTCTTTCAATTCTTGAAAACTCTGCTCGCAGGCCTCCGTCCACTGAAATTTTGCTGCTTTCTGTGTTAGCTTTGTCAGAGGTGCTGCTATAGTGGAGAATCCTTCAACAAATCTCCGATAATTTCCTGCTAAACCCAGGAAACTGCGGACCTCGGTTGGAGTGGTAGGTCTGGTCCATGTCTTGACCGCCTCTATTTTCTGTGTGTCTACTTGTATACCAGCATCCGACACGATATGCCCCAAAAAGGCAACTGAGTTCAGCCAGAACTCACACTTAGAAAACTTGGCGTACAGCTGACGGTCTCTAAGGATCTGGAGTACTGTTCGTAAATGGTTCTGGTGATCTGTCTCAGAACGAGAATATACCAGAATATCATCGATAAATACTATCACAAACAGATCCAAGTACGGTCTGAATATGCTGTTCATCAGGTCCATAAACACTGCGGGAGCATTTGTCAGTCCAAAAGACATAACTAGAAATTCAAAGTGACCATACCTGGTCCAGAAAGCAGTCTTTGGAATGTCCCTCTCCCGAACCCGGACCTGGTGGTATCCGGACCTCAGATCTATCTTAGAGAAACATCTGGCCCCCTGCAACTGGTCAAACAAATCATCTATTCTCGGGAGCGGGTATTTGTTTTTAACCGTTACCTTATTCAGCTGCCGGTAGTCCACACACATACGGAGTGAGCCATCTTTCTTTCTTACAAACAGAACTGGCGTACCCCACGGGGAAGTACTAGGCCTGATAAAACCTTTGTCGAGAAAATCTTTTAACTGTTCTTTCAACTCTCTAAGCTCCGCTGGTGCCATGCGATACGGGGGAATGGATATAGGTTGAGTCCCTGGCAACAAGTCAATCGCAAATCTATCTCCCTTTCGGGAGGGATACCAGTCAACTCATCCGGAAATACGTCAGGAAATTCATTGACCACTGGAACAGACTGAAGAGTCGGAGGTTCCACCGGAACGTCCTGGACTCTAACTAGGTGGAAAATACATCCCTTTGCTATTAATTTTCTTGCCTTAAGGTAGGAAATAAACCTACCTTTCGGCGTAGGTGTACTCCCTTTCCACTCTCGCACTGCTTCCCCTGGAAACTGAAATCGGACCGTCTTGGTCCAGCATTCTAAGTTGGCATAGCATGGCACTAACCAGTCCATACCCATAATGGCATCGAATTCGACCATCTCAAGTTCTATTAAGTCTACTGTGGTCTGGCGATCAGCAACCTCTACCGTACACCCTCGGTAAACTCTTTTAGCTGTAATCGAGTCACCGACCGGTGTAAGCACTGAAAAGGGCTGCTGAAGCAATTCTGATTCGATGCCCAACTTTCGGGCCACAAATGGTGTAATATATGACAAGGTAGACCCTGGATCAATCAATACATAAACAGGGCATGAGCAGATAGTCAATATACCTGTGACCACGTCGGGAGATGCCTCTGAATCCTGCCTCCCTGGTAATGCATAGGTACAGCTGGGGCCTGCACCTGAGCCAGAGGCTCCTGGTCTACCTCGGCCCCTATTTCCTGAACCTAGGGGTCTGCGCCCTGCTGAGGCTGCTGGAACTCGTGGCCCTGCTGACGCTCTATCCAGATCATCCTGACTACCCTGTCCCCTGGCTGGACAATCTCTCATTAAATGCCCTTCCTGTCCACAGTAATAGCACCCTGGGAAGCCTTGTCTGCAGGCTCCAGAATGTAGTCGGTGGCATATAGGACAAGGGGTAGATGCAAATCTACTCTGTTCTACCCTCTGCTGCTGAGGTGAGGCTACTGTTCGTGAACTGCTACCGGACTCTGACTGACTCCGGCGAATAAACCTGCCCCTCTGCTGTTGTACCAGTGGTAAAGATCTGGGTGGCCTATCTGAAAACCGTGGTCTTGGCCCCCTAGGAATTTCCCTCTGAACCTCGGCGGGTCTGCTCCTAAGGCGCTACTCTGAAGTCGCCTGTCTGTCACCCCGCTGTCGCTGCCTCAGGCCCTCAATTGTCTGTGCGAAGGCTTGTACCCTGGCTATGTCCATGTCCTCTCTCAAAGTAGCCGTCATGCACGTCTCTATGTACTCTGGATTCAGGCCCATAATAAAGCGGTGGACTCTGGACGACATGGTGTCCACAAATGCTGGAGCATAGCGGGCTAAGGAGTTGAATTGTAAAGAATATTCACGGATGCTCCTAGCCCCCTGCTCTAAATGTAAGAACTGGTCCATCCGGGCCTGTCTGACCTCCCGGGGTAAGTAGTGGTCCAGGAAGGCCTCTGAAAAGTTGGACCAAGTAGGAGGGGCTGCATCTCTTCCCCGAGACCTCTCCCAACTTTCGTACCACAAAACAGCAATATCCCGTAACCGGAACACTGCTAACTCAACTGATTCTGCTGGGGTTACGTGCATGACTCTAAAGATCCTCTGCACCTGGTCCAAAAAGTCCTAAGGGTCCTCTGCTGAATCCGATCCAGTAAACTGAGGGGTCCCCAACGCCAAGAATTCTCTAACCCTGGAACTACCTGCCCCCCTAGGGATTCTGCTGCTGTAGGTGGTGTTGGCTGACGCTGAGTAGCTAGCATCTGACTCTACATAACCACCGCACTACGTAGATCCTGATCAGACGAAATGGGTGCAGGAGCTGTGGGAGGCGGTGCCGCCTCAAATGGTGCCTGGCGAGGCGGGGACGGCTGGGAGGGCCGAGATGACGCCTCCGTATTGCTCTCAAACCGGGCGGAATCTGGCTGTAACTGAGGCATCCTACTGGTGCCTTCACCCGCTGCTGTATCCAATCTCCTACCTGTAACTGGGTGCCACTGGTCTGCCATAATATTTGTGAGCAAAGAGGGTGGTGAGTTTCAAAAGTCAACTCTATACTGTACCGCTCTATAGCACGATTGAATAAGAAAGAAAAGTGACAATCCTAACATGCCTCGTAGCCTCCTGCCTATAGTATGTGGTGCACAACACATCCATAGACAAGACTCTACTTAGCACGGCTTGCAGACTCCTTGGGACACGAACTGCTCTGATACCAAGTTTGTCACACCCCACCTTGGGGTGTATGACGGGCACCTGGTTCCTGCTAGACTCTAGACTGCTAAATGGTCCAGCCTGAGCACATCTGGTTCTTTGGCTGGCTTTGGCTCTATTCAAGAAACAAATCGGCTATATAACGGCTGTAAATACAGCCTCCGGCCAACTGGCCTGTAGCCATCTGTACCTGTAACAACAGCTAACCAGAAACAGACTTGTAACAAGGAACCTATGCGGGCCGACAAGGCCACCATGCTGTCTAGTTATCTGTAACTCAACACAAGACTGCTGTAAAACTACGTGACCGGCAAGGTCACCACTACTGTCAAACTAAGGCCCCACACGGCCAACATAAATTGAAATACTAAACAACTACAGCAGACCGCACGGCCTCACATGACCGGCTCAACTAACCACAGGGAATATATACAAACTGCAAGCCTCTACGAATACTGTAAGAAACTAATAGAAATGATCGGGACAGGGCCCCGACCTACCCATACTGCACCACAAAAGAAAAGGAGCTACGCCTCTGGGAATCAGACTCTGGATAACAGGAGCTGATAACTCACTGGCTGGCTGGAATCACGAGGGATCGTCTCCTCGTCCGTGAGTACCTGTAGGCAAGCAATACAGCGCCCCGCTGGGTGTCAGTACCACAGGTACTGATAATGTAAAGCAAACTGAAATATGCAACTGAAACGAATAGCACAATAACATGACATTTAAGCAAGAAGTAGCTGAGTCTATCTGGCTGAGGAAAACTGGGGAGAGTTTATACATTCTGTAACTAACTGAGCATACCTGAAGATGTGTCGTCCTTCTGTCTATCAGTATCTACTAGCACATATCAATATACATAATAATACACACAATACCTGACCGACCCCCATAAGCCGAAAGGTGCCAACCAAGCAAGAAATCTATTTACCCCAACCCGAGTCTAAATCAACCAAAAACAAGTCACTCCACTCATCTGATAACTATGAGCTCCTCCTACCGGCCCCCTTGGGTACGTAGCTCAGGCCTTGGCCTCTGACAATAAACTGTGTCTGAGTCCGAAGGCTCCTGCCTTAGGGCATAGGTGTGCACACAGAGTGGTCTGCCCCTGTAAACAGGGTGTGCTAGCTCTGCGCAGAGTAAACTGAACTACCCCTGCAAGCAGGGTGGTCTGGACCGTATTATCATGGTGGTCGGCCATCATCGTCCTTTAGTCGGACGGCATCGCCCAGCTGGTGGCGGCATCTGAATCTAGTATCGACGCAGCTATAACCCAGGGGCAGTGGGGATGCTAAAGGGTGCCCACATGCCACAACACGTCTCAACATACAAACACATACACAGTAAGCATGCTCAAATGAAAAATACTAATCATATTCTCTTCTTTTGTTTCGAGGCTAATCTGTATTAAATAACTGATGTTATATGCTGTCTTACACTGTTTCTGGTTGTGGACCTTCTGCTACCTGGCCTTTATCTGTCTATCTAATTATATCTGAATATAACTCAATAACATAGTACATGCCATCTATAACTGAATATAGCTCAATGATATAAAATGTACCATCTACTACTGGATACAATCTCAACAGATGAAATACGTATTGCCTAAATATCTATTATTCTGATTATCGCATGATACGTAATAATATACTAGCATGCTTGTTGGAATTTGTACTAAAATTGTTCCTGTAAGCTGGGTATCTGTTAATAGCGTTTATTCTATTTATTTTCTACCCTGTACTTCCTGGCTTGCCGAAAGAATAACTTTACATACCTGGTTTCTGAGTACCCGACTGACCGATGTGATTTTCATCGGTACTTCTGCTGTTTCTCCCAACTACATTCATTTACACGTCAATTAGAACTAAATACATTAATATTAGGGAGAAATTATCACTTTTGATATATATATTTATCCCAACTTTAACCTTTCAGAAAATGGTCGAAAACACGTTATTTCTCGATAGTCCAGAAGGGATAAATGCTCACTGCAACGCTAGGAACACATTGGTACTAATTTAGAGTAATTCTATTTACTTTACCTCGGTAGCATGATGTTTCGCCAGCCAAATGTCACGAAACCAACTCCGTAGGATTGCTCTCTGCAGCTTTATACACCTGTACCTAAGCCGGAACGGAGTTTAGACCGCGTTTCATCGCGTAATTGGAAGGAAATTATATATGTTTGTAGTGGGTCTTCTCTACTACTTGTTCCCCTGTTTCTTTGTTGGAAATATGTTGATTTTGGCTTAAGAAGCCGACTTTTATTTATCAAAATTAAATTATTTTTTTGCCTTCTAAATCCCTTAACCAAAATACCCTTAGTATATTTGTTCATTTAAAATATACGGGGTATAAAACTATAAGCCTAGTAGTCACAGTTAGAAATTTTCAGTGGGAGTAGGACTTAGCATTGAGCGGACCGGGGTTGAGCGCACCCAGGTTCCTAGAACTACGTTGCAACTATAGGGTTTAGACCGAATGGGCATCAGATAGTGATCACCCGGCTTAACTACAATACCCTGGTAAGGTATAGTGGGCCTTCTCCAATGGGGGGTATACCTCGGAATCCACATTTAGCTCACGTGGTTACATGTCGGTTATAGTCTCTCCCACGTATAGTTTAATACCGCTCAGTCCAAAACAGTCACAGTTTAAAGTTCAGTTAAGTTATTCAGATTCCAGTATGTAGTTATGATCCTCAATCTGTACTTGTGTTACAATTATATTTAGTGATTATTAGTTCAGTTGTATATTTCTATTGTTCTTGCTTATGTCTTGCATACTTAGTACATTCAAAGTACTGATGCATATTTTTATGCTACATCATATTATGATAAAGGTTCAGGCTCTCAGTCACAGCATCGTCAGTAGTTCCTTTCTGATGATTTTAGCAGCACTATCTTTGGTGAGTCCTCATCTTTCAAGGACGAGGATTTAGTTCTATTTCTTTTTTACTTTCTTTCTTTTATATTTTAGAGTTAGCTGGGGGCTTGTCCCAGCAACTCGTCAGTTCTTAGATGTCTTTCAAACAAAGATTTGTTTTAGTATGTTCTGCAGATGTTGCATAGATTTCTAGTACCTTTTCAGGCATTTCTTATTTTTGAGAAAGTTATTTATTTATATTTTCTCAGTTTCCGCCTTTATTTAATTTAGTATACCAATGTGATGTAGCCATAGGTTAGCTTGGGGTCACTTGTGGCACCAAGTACTGTATCATGTCTAGGATGTAGACTTGGGTCATGACGAACTTAGTATCAAAGCACTATATTTAGAGTATCCCAGGATGTCTGAAAGTCGCGTCGAGTAGAGTCCTTTTCATGGGTGTAAAGCGCACAACACTTATGATGGGGAGGCTGCAAAGGGTTAATAGGAAATTTCCCTTTTTTGTTCATGATCTTTATCGTGCGTCGAGCTAACATCAAAAATGTTCTCCTAATCTGTACCCTACTCTTTTCAGATAAGGATGCCTTCAAAATGAGAAAACGTAAGATAAACCGGGAATGCTAACTGGCCAATCCCACCAGCTCTAGCAGCCTCTCAGGACGATCAGGTGTCCTCCGCTGAATTTAGGGCGGCGATTTAGATGTTGGCTTAGGTCGTAACCAATCAACTGAATTAGCAAGGGGTGCCCATCAATACCAATGGGTATGCAGCTAAGGCTAGAGTTCGGGATTTCACATAAATTAATACCCCAGCTTTTCACGGATCTAAGGTAGAAGAATGTTATACCCCGTAGAATTCCCGGCACCTTGACGACCTATTCGCACGTTGATTAAGCATATTTGAAGGCCATACGTGCTGGAGAAAGGCCTGGGAAAAGATCAGCCGAGAAACCTGTCGAACCATCGTGGAAGGAGCCGAGGTAGAGCCCCTCCGCGATGGCAGCGTGTCACGGAGGACAGGCCTCCGCGTTGGCTCCGTGACACGTTGGCCTTGTCCAGGCCCAAGTATATAAAGCCCCACTTTGGGTTAATTTATTAAAACACTTAGGAAATTTCCAGGAAACAGAGAGAGAAATCAGAAAAAGGAGAGGGAACGAAGGAGATAATATTATTTTCGTCCGATTACGCTGCCAAACGTCGTCCAAACGCAAATTAACTCCAGATACTGAGGTATTTAGCAGTAGAGAGAATTCCTACGGATTCAATTTCGTGAAATACGGCCGACGAATCGTCGAGCCACCGAGCTTAGGTAAGTGGAATTGCTCTAAATTAGTGTCTATGTGTTCCTAACTGTGAAGTGAATATTTCTCCCTTCTGGACCTCTGAAAAATAGCGAGTTTTTGACTGTGTTTCGATAAGCCTAAGTTTAGGCTATAAACTATATCGAAAGTGACGTTGCTCTTTAAAATAAAGCTATATTTAGTATTAATTGATATATTTATGAATGCAGTTGGGAGAAAATAGTTGAAGTACCGGCCGAGCCTCGTCCGACAGACGGATAGTTCGAGGATAAGGTATGTAAAGCTAGTTCCCTCGGCAAGTTAAGTAATATCGGTACAGTATAGTAATTTAAAGGCCAGTAGGATGTTCAGAAGTCAAGTGTTACATTTATTGTGAATATTGATATGGTATTAGAAACGTCGAGTTGTAACTTGCGTGTAACTTGCCAGCATGATATAGACTCTAGTATAAGTGTTAGGAACTCCACAATATGCTCAGTATGCGATGTGACACAGAATGTTAGGATATCATTGTATTCAGTTGAAACCCAGTAAAGTGATGTAATATAGGTAAAACATCTCAGAAATAGAATGATAAGTTAAAATGAGGTTAGAAAGCATATTAAAAATGGCAAATCATGTTACTATAGGAACTCAGTATACATCATGGTTTTCAGCATAAACACTATATCCTGTTCAGTATTAGCCCCAGAACAGTCTGGCAGGAGACTATATTCATACATATATATATATTTACCAGCCTCAGCATGTATTAAATACGTACATATTAATATTACTAGTTCAGCATGTAATATATACAATACTTTACCACTATTAGTGCCAGTATGCGAGACATGCAGATAGTATTACTAGTTGAGACTGTTATATTGTTTGGGGTTGGACTACCTAGCATCCATGACCGCCCCAGGGTTGATAGCTGTATCGACTCGGCCTCCAGAGGACGAGGATACGTCGCTCTATGGAGTGGCATGCCGTCCCACAGGGGACGAAGATGGGATGCCAGTTTTCCCTATATTATGCCTTGGTCGGCTTTTACACACCCCTGTCGAGCGGATACGCCCGAGTGTTGATTCAGGAGTCCTTCGGACTCAGGTACAGTTATAGTCAGGGGCTTAGCGAGCCCAAGTGCATACCCAGGGGACCAGCGGAATGCTTATAGCTATTATAGGAGATGGGATAACCGGGGTAGGGGTGTAGATTCTGTGCTGGTTGTACCTCCCGGCTTATGGGGGCCGGGTAAGGTTTGTGTGTGCTATATTATGTTATGTTATGTTATGTCATGTCACGTTAGATACGAGTAGATCAGCAGTTGAGTGATACGTCTCCAGGTATGACCCCTATTTCCTTTCAGTATAAATGAGAGAAGGTATGACTTACATTATCAGACAGTTAATCTAATTCTTCTTACTTCAGTTTCATCAGTTACATTGTTGTTCTCGGATTTTGCTTTCAGTTATTGCTTTACATACTTAGTACCAGCGGTAGTGACACCCGGTGGGGCGCTGCATTACTTGCCTGTAGGTACTCAAAGACGAGCAGGCGATACCACGTGATTCCTGTCAGTGATCGAGTATTCAGCTCCTATTATCCGGAGACTGAATTCCAGAGGTGTCTTTCATTTTCTTTTGGTTGTATAGTACGGGTAGGTCGGGACCCTGTCCCGATAATTTCTATTGCTATTCCTAGAGGCTTGCAGTCTGTATATATTTCCCTATGGTCAGATGAGCCGGTCGTGTGAGGCCGTGCAGTTGTATAGCTGTTAGTACTCTTTCTTTCTATTATGTTGGCCATGTGGGGCCATAGTTTGCCAGTAGTGTTGACCATGCCGGTCACGTAGCTTTCTAGTACTTCATGATTGAGTTATAGATAACTAGACAACATGGTGGCCTTGTCGACCCGCATAGGATTCCCTAAATTGATATGTTTCTGGTCAGCTGTTAGTACAGGTACAGAAGGCTATAGGCCAATGGGCCGGGGGATGTGTTTACAGCCGTTATATAGCCCTTTGTTTCAAAAAATGTGAGTTAGAGCCAGCCAGGCCCCAGATATGCCCAGGCTTAGCAGTCTAGCAGTTCAGGTCCTAGTAGGGCACCAGGTGCCAGTCATACCCCCCAAGGCGGGGTGTGACAAACTTGGTATCAGAGCAGGTCGTATCCCAGGGAGTCTGCAAGCCGTGCTAAGTAGAGTCCTGTCCATGGATGTGTTGTGCACCACATACTATGGGTAGGAGGCTGCAAGGCATGATAGGATGGTTGTCTTTCATTCTTATTCAGTCGTGTTGTAGAGCGGTACAATATAGGGTTGAGTCCCTAAAGACTTACTATATTCTTTGATTACAGATAATGTCAGACCAGCGACATCCTATCACAAGCTGAAGCTTCGATATTGCAGCAGGGGAAGGCACCAGCAGGATGCCTCCCCCTCGTTTAGAAACTACCCGATCAGAGGGTACTACAGAGGCATCGTCCCAGCCTCCTCAACAGTCTCCACCACGTCAGGAGCCACTTGGGGCGACATTACCTTCAGCAGTCCCTATACCGACACCTTCCTACCAGAAGGTTAGGAGTGCTGTAGTTATGTTAGCACAAATGATGGCTGCTCAGCGTCAGCCAATGCTGTCTACAGTTGCGGAGTTATCAGGAGGGCCCGGTAGTTCGAGGGTCCGAGAGTTCTCAGCACTGAATCCCTCATAGTTTACAGGTACTGATCGGACAAAGGACCCTTAGGATTTTCTGGATCAAATGCAGAGAATCTTCAGGGTTATGCATGCCACGCCTACCGAATCAGTTGAGTTGGCAGCATTCTGGTTACGGGATATCGCTATGTTATGGTATGAAAGCTGGGAAAGGTCCTGAGGGAGAGATGTTTCCCCTCCCACCTGGTCCAACTTTTCAGGGGCCTTTCTGGATCACTATTTGCCATGGGAGATTCGACAGGCTCAGGTAGACCAGTTCCTACATCTGCAGTAGAGGGCCATGAGTGTTCGAGAATATTCCTTGCGGTTTGATTCTTTGGCCCGGCATGCACCGGCCTTTGTTGATACCATGGCATCCAGAGTACATCGCTTCATCATGGGGTTGAATCCAGAATATGTTGAGACTTCTATTACAGCCACACTACGAGAGGACATGGACATTGCTAGAGTTCAGGCATTTGCCCAGAATATTGAGGGCATCAGACAGCGACAACGGGAGATCAGAAGGGTCAATGAGGAACAGTGTCACCGGGATAGGCC
Organism: Datura wrightii; assembly: GCA_035772735.1. Taxonomy (NCBI): domain Eukaryota; kingdom Viridiplantae; phylum Streptophyta; class Magnoliopsida; order Solanales; family Solanaceae; genus Datura; species Datura wrightii. Next base: position 24,192,013 of record JASDFA010000018.1, read on the forward strand.
AGTTGAGTTATAGAGGGAGGCCCGGGGAGGACCCAGGCCATGATTGTTAGACAGGCCGCCCAGGCCCCCGCCTCCGCCACAGTCGCAGAGGGGGTAGGTTTAGCCGCAGGGGGCAGTCCGAGACTGGTAGAGGCTCGCAGATGGCAGATCCACCATTATAGAGGAGGGCGGAGCAGCGTAGGTATACCCTCCCACTTTGCCCTATATGCAGTCGACGCCATCCTGTAGCATGCAGGTATGGTTCCACCGCATGTTATATTTGTGGCCAAGAAGGCCATATGATGAGAGATTGCCCATCCAGAGGCCGAGAGGACCGAGATAGACAGGATAGGGCATCTGCAAGGTCACAAGCCACAGCATCCTCGACTGGGCGCAGGCCCTCAGTTTCAGCAGGCAGGGGTCAGGGTAGATCAGGGGCCTCCAATACAGGTGCGGGTCCAAGTCGCACATATGCTTTACTAGGGAGGCAAGATTCAGAAGCGTCACCTGATGTTGTGACAGGTATGCTAACTATCTGCTCACACCCTGCTTATGTGTTGATTGATCCAGGGTCTACTTTGTCCTACATTACTCCATTTGTGGCACGAAAGTTTTGTATTGCACCAGAATTATTACGGCAGCCCTTCTTAGTATCCACGCCCGTCGGTAACTCTATCACAACTAGCCGAATCTACCGCGGGTGTACAGTAGAGGTTGCTGACCGTCAGACCACAGTAGATCTGGTCGAGTTAGAAATGATAGATTTCGATGCCATAATGGGTATGGATTGGTTAGTACCGTGTTTTGCCAACGTTGAATGTTGGACCAAGACGGTCCGATTCCACTTCCCAGGAGAAACAGTGCGGGAGTGGAAGGGCAGCACCGCTACGCCAAAAGGTAGGTTTATTTCCTACCTTCAGGCGAGAAAGTTGATATCTAAGGGATGTATCTACCATCTGGTCAGAGTTCAGGATGTCCAAGCAGAATCTCTAACACTCCAGTCTGTTCCAGTGGTAAACGAATTCCCTGATGTGTTCCCAGATGAGTTATCCGGTATTCCCCCAGAAAGGGAAATAGACTTTGCTATTGATTTATTACCAGGCACCCAGCCGATATCGATTCCTCCTTATCGCATGGCTCCTGCAGAACTCAGAGAATTAAAGGAGCAGTTGAAAGATTTATTGGATAAAGGTTTCATCAGGCCGAGTACTTCACCGTGGGGCGCGCCAGTTTTATTTGTGAGGAAGAAAGATGGCTCGCTCCGAATGTGCATAGATTATCGGCAATTAAACAAAGTTACAGTAAAGAACAAGTACACGCTCCCCATAATTGATGACTTATTTGATCAGTTACAGGGAGCCAGATACTTTTCTAAGATTGACTTGCGGTCCGGATATCACCGGGTCCGAGTACGTGAGAAAGATATTCCTAAGACAGCGTTCAGGACCCGGTATGGACATTTTGAATTTCTAGTCATGTCCTTCGGGTTAACGAATACCCCGGCAGTCTTCATGGACCTGATGAACAGTATTTTCAGACCTTTCCTGGACTTGTTCGTAATAGTATTCATTGATGACATTCTGGTGTATTCTCGCTCTGAAGCAGATCACCGGACTCATTTGCGGACAGTGCTCCAGATCCTCAGGGACTGCCAGTTGTATGCTAAATTTTCTAAGTCTGAATTCTAGCTTAACTCAGTGGCCTTTTTAGGGCATATCATGTCGGATGCTGGTATACAGGTAGACAAGCAGAAAATAGAAGCAGTTAAGTCATGGCCTAGGCCTACCACTCCGACTAAAGTTCGTAGCTTTTTGGGGTTGGCAGGATATTACAGGAGGTTCGTTGAAGGGTTCTCGACCATTGCGGCACCTCTAACCAAATTGACACAGAAAGCAGCAAAGTTTCAATGGACAGAGGCATGTGAGCAGAGCTTCCAGGAACTGAAAGACAAATTAACCTCCGCCCCAGTACTGGCATTGTCGGAAGGCACCGAAGGTTATTCAGTCTATTGCGATGCGTCAGGCATCGGGTTAGGTTGTGTGTTGATGCAGCATGGTAGAGCAATTGCATATGCTTCCAGACAGCTGAGGAAACACGAAAAGAATTACCCTACCCACGACCTGGAATTGGCCGCAGTAATCCACGCCTTAAAGATGTGGAGGCATTACCTGTACGGCGTCCATGTTGATATTTACACAGATCATAAGAGCTTACAGTACATTTTCACTCAGAGGGAGTTGAATCTACGGCAACGCCGCTGGTTGGAGCTGTTAAAAGATTATGATGTGAATATTCTATACCACCTCGGAAAAGCTAATGTTGTAGCAGATGCCCTGAGCCGTAAGTCAATAGGAAGCTTGGCGTATCTGCGACCTGAGAAGCGGAAGTTAGCCAAAGAAATTCATCAGTTAGCTCGTTTAGCCGTTCGAGTAATGGAAACAGAAAATAATAGAGCAGTAATTCAAAATTCTGCTGCGTCATCATTAGTTACAGAGGTAAAAGAACGGCAGTACAAGGACCCGGATTTAGTTCATCTCAGAGATAGAATTCAGAAAGGTAAGGAGTCAGATTTCCAAATGACGGAGGATGATGTGCTACGCTATAAGGGCCGCCTCTGTGTCCCGAATGTTTCAGGGCTTCACGGGTGGATCATGCATGAGGTACATTACGCTTGCTATTCCCTTCATCCAGGAGCGACAAAGATGTACCACGACATCAGAGACATCTACTGGTGGCCAGGTATGAAAGTTGAGATTGCTGAATTTGTATCTAGATGTTCTAACTGTCAGCAGGTGAAAGCAGAGCACCAGAAGCCGGGCGATTTGATGCAAGATATAACGGTGCCTATGTGGAAATGGGAAATGATAAACATTGATTTTGTAACAGGGTTACCCCGTACCAGACGCAGAAATGATTCCATTTGGGTAATAGTTGACAGGCTAACAAAATCAGCTCATTTTCTATCAGTGAAGGCTACCTTCTCGGCTGAGGACTATGCCGAATTATATATCAGAGAAATAGTTAGATTGCATGGAGTGTCGGTATCCATCATTTCAGATAGGGGAGCACAGTTTACAGCTAGATTCTGGCAGTCGTTCCAGAGGGGTTTGGGAACGCAGATTAACTTGAGCACAGCATTCCATCCTCAGTCAGATGGGCAGGCTGAACGTACAATTCAGACGCTCAAAGATATGTTGCGAGCGTGTGTGCTAGATTTTGGGGGTAGCTGGGATGAGCATCTTTCGTTGATTGAATTTTCTTATAATAACAGTTATCATTCAGCTATCCAGATGGCGCCTTTCGAGGCATTATACGGGCAAAAATATAGATCGTCGGTGGGCTGGTTTGAAATAGGAGAATCAGCATTGGTTGGCCCAGACATTGTTCGGCAGTCAGAGGAAAAGATAAAGCTTATCCGAGAACATTTACTGACTTCTCAGAGCCGCCAGAAGTCTTACGCAGATATGCGGCGCAGAAATCTAAAATTTGTGGTAAATGACTGGGTATATCTGAAGGTGTCTCCGATGAAAGGGGTAATGAGATTTGGCAAGAAAGGCAAGCTTAGCTCGAGATTTATTGGGCCATATCAGATTCGGTGAAGAATAGGCCGAGTTGCATACGAGTTGAACTTGCCTCTAGAGTTAGCATCTGTTCACCCAGTACTCCATGTCTCTAAGTTAAGGAAGTTCGTAGGGGACCCTTCTATAGTAGTTCCAGTTCAGGATGTCCAGGTCACAGAGGAGTTAGCATATGAAGAGGTTCCCGTAGCTATCTTAGACAGACAGATTCGCAGGTTGAGGACTAAAGATGTTGCATCTGTCAAAGTATTGTGGCATAACAGGAACCGGGAAGAAATGACGTGGGAAGCTGAAGAAGATATGAAAGCCAAATACCCTCACCTATTCCACGCCTAGTCAGGCGACAGGTATGTCCGTGTTGTTACTTATGCAGTACCTCATAGTTATATGCGTGTGAATGAGAAAGATTGATACTTAGTTATTCAGTGGATCCTAAAATATTACGTGCAGTGCCTGTGTTGGACTTTTCTGCATTTCAGGTTTTTTCTATAGTCCATATTACAGGGGAAACTCTGCCAAAATTTTTCTAGAAGGTAAGTAAGTAGTCCTCTAGATAACAGTGTACATTCGAGGACGAATGTTCTTAAGGGGGGGAGAATGTTATACCCCGTCGAATTCTCGGCACCTAGATGACCTATTTTCACGTTTGTTAAGCATATTTGAAGGCCATACGTGCTGGAGAAAGGCCCAGGAAAAGATCGGCCGAGAAACCTGTCGATCCATCGCGGAAGGAGCCGAGGCAGAGTCCCTCCGCGATGGCAGCGTGTCACGGAGGACAGGCCTCTGCGTTGGCTCTGTGACACGTTGGCCTTGTCCAGGCCCAAGTATATAAAGCCCCACTTCGGGTTAATTCATTAAAACACTAAGGAAATTTCCAGGAAACAGAGAGAGAAATCAGAAAAAGGAGAGGGAACGAAGGAGATAATATAATTTTCATCCGATTACGCTGCCAAACGTCGTCCAAACGCAAATTAACTCCAGATACCGAGGTATTTAGCAGCAGAGAGCATTCCTACAGATTCAGTTTCGTGAAATATGGCCGACGAATCATCGAGCCGCCGAGCTAAGGTTAGTGGAATTGCTCTAAATTAGTGTCTATGTGTTCCTAGCTGTGAAGTGAATATTTCTCCCTTCTGGACCTCTGAAAAATAGCGAGTTTTCGACCGTCTTTCGATAAGCCTAAGTTTAGGCTATAAACTATATCGAAAGTGACGTTGCTCTTTAAAATAAAGCTGTATTTTGTATTAATTGATATATTTATGAATGCAGTAGGGAGAAAATAGTTGAAGTACCGGCCGAGCCTCGTCCGACAGACGGATAGTTCGAGGATAAGGTATGTAAAGCTAGTTCCCTCGGCAAGTTAAGTATTATCGGTACAGTATAGTAATTTAAAGGCCAGTAGGATGTTCAGAAGTCTAGTGTTACGTTTATTGTGAATGTTGATACGGTATAAGAAACATCGAGTTGTAACTTGCGTGTAACTTGCCAGCATGATATAGACTCTAGTATAAGTGTTAGGAACTCCACAGTATGCTCAGTATGCGATGTGACACAGAATGTTAGGATATCATTGTATTCAGTTGAAACCCAGTAAAGCGATGTAATATCGGTAAGACATCTCAGAAATAAAATGATAAGTTAAAATGAGGTTAGAAAGCATATTAAAAATGGCAAATCATGTTACTATAGGAACTCAGTATACAACATGGTTTTCAGCAGAAATACTATATCCTGTTCAGTATTAGCCCCAGAACAGTCTGGCAGGAGACTATATTCATACATATATATATTTACCAGCCTCAGCATGTATTAAATACGTACAAATTACTATTACTAGTTCAGCATGTAATATATACAATACTTTACCACTATTAGTGCCAGTATGCGAGACATGCAGATAGTATTACTAGTTGAGACCGTTATATTGTTTGGGGTTGGACTACCTAGCATCCATGATCGCCCCAGGGTTGATAGCTGTATTGACTCGTCCGCCAGAGGACGAGGATACGTCGCTCTACGGAGTGGTATGCCGTCCCACAGGGGACGAAGATGGGATGCCAGTTTTCCCCATATTATGCCTTGGTCGGCTTTTACACATCCCTGTCGAGCGGATACGCCCGGGTGTTGATTCAGGAGTCCTTTGGACTCAGGTACAGTTATAGTCAGGGGCTCAGTGAGCCCAAGTGCGTACCTAGGGGACCGGCGGGATGCTTATAGCTATTATAGGAGATGGGATGACCGGGGTAGGGGTGTAGATTCTGTGCTGGTTTTACCTCCCGGCTTATGGGGGCCGGGTAAGGTTTGTGTGTGCTATATTATGTTATGTTATGTTATGTCATGTCACGTTAGATACGAGTAGATCAGCAGTTAAGTGATACGTCTCCAGGTACGACCCCTATTTCCTTTCAGTATAAATGAGAGAAGGTATGACTTACATTATCAGACAGTTAATCTAATTCTTCTTACTTCAGTTTCATCAGTTACATTGTTGTTCTCAGATTTTGCTTTCAGTTATTGCTTTACATACTCAGTACCAGCGGTACTGACGCCCGGTGGGGCGCTGCATTACTTGCCTGTAGGTACTCATAGACGAGCAGGCGATACCACGTGATTCCTGTCAGCGATCGAGTATTCAGCTCCTGTTATCTGGAGTCTGAATTCCAGAGGTGTATTTCATTTTCTTTTGGTTGTATAGTACGGGTAGGTCGGGGCCCCGTCCCGATCATTTCTATTGCTATTCCTAGAGGCTTGCAGTCTGTATATATTTCCCTGTGGTCAGATGAGCCGGTCGTGTGAGGCCGTGCAGTTGTATAGCTGTTAGTACTCTTTCTTTCTTTTATGTTGGTCGTGTGGGGCCATAGTTTGCCAGTAGTGGTGACCTTGCCGGTCACGTAGCTTTCTAGTACTTCATGATTGAGTTATAGATAACTAGACAGCATGGTGGCCTTGTCGGCCCGCATAGGATTCCCTAAATTGATATGTTTCTGGTCAGCTGTTAGTACAGGTACAGAAGGCTATAGGCCAATGGGCCGGGGGCTGTGTTTACAGCCGTTATATAGCCCTTTATTTCCAGAAATGTTCGTTAGAGCCAGTCAGGCACCAGATGTGCCCAGGCTTTGCAGTCCAGCAGTTGAGGTCCTAGTAGGGCACCAGGTGCCAGTCATACCCCCCAAGGCGGGGTGTGACAAAGAATACCCAGAAGAGTTCATGGACGAGATCCAGAAAATCACCCCAATCATGGGTGTCACTGGTACCGAGAGTGCTGAATTGGCTGCCTACCAGTTGAAAGGGGTGGCTTAGATTTAGTAAAGCAGTGTAAGGAAGGGAGGCCAAATAGAGTAGGTCTAGTAGAGTGGGACGATTTTGTTATAGTGTTCCTTGATAGATCTTCCCTCGGGAGCTGAAAGAAGCTAAGGCTTCCGAATTCATGAACTTGAGGTAGAACAGCATGACAGTAGAGGAGTATGCATTGGAGTTCACTCGGTTGTCGAGGTATGCTCAGGAAATGCTCGTTGAGCCGAGGGCTCGCATGCTAAAATTCATTAATGGAGTTTCGTATTTGGTGCTTAAGGAATGCAAAACTACGATTCTTATCAAGGACATTGACCTCTCTAGTCTCATCATTCATGCACAACATATAGAGATGGAGAGCTGAAAGAAATTGAGAGGGAGAATAAGTGGGCGAGAACAAGCCAATTTGAGTATGGCTAGCAGAGGTCAGGTGGGAGTAGTCGACCACAGCAACAGTAGAAACCTCCAGTACACTCATCAGCCAGGGCCTCTTCATTTTGATCTCATAAGGACCGAAAGGATGGAGCATCAGGCTCCTCATACCAGATTCACGTCTCCAGCAGCCTCACATTTCCATCTTGCCCTATTTTTGGAAAGAATCGCCCTGGGGAGTGTCGCTTAGGCAAGGAGAGTTGTTACGGTTATCGCCAGTTGGGTCACAGATTAAGGGATTGTCCTTCAGTAGGACAGGGGAAGACCAGGTCTACTACCTCAGCAGCCCCAACAGGTCATCCAGCTTAGAAGGGTACTACTTCAGGTACGAGTGTCAGGCAGCGCCAAAATCATTTTTATGCCTTGTCTTCTCAACAGGTTCAGGAGAACTCACCTGATGTGGTTACGGATATGTTGCGCCTTTTCCACATTGATGTATATGCCTTGTTTGATCCAAGAGCTAAACTTTCCTTCATAACTCCATATATTGCTGCTCAGTTTGATATTAGTCCAAAAGTCCTCTTAGAACCATTTTTCAATTTTTGCTCTGGTTGGTGAGTTAGTTAGAGTCAGCTGGGTATATAGAAGTTACCTAGTCTTAGTGTTGAGTAGAGTTATTCCAGTTGATTTAGTAGAGCAAGACATGGTCAACTTCGACCTCATTCTTGGCATGATTGGTTACATTCCTGTTACTTCTCAGTCAACTATAGAACTAAAGTCGTTAGGTTTTAGTTTCCTAATAAGCCAGTCTTAGAATGGAAGGATGGTGTTTCAGTGATTAAGGGTTGGTTTATTTCCCAACTTAAGGCCAGGAAAATGATTTCAGAGGGTTACATCTATCATTTGGTTAGGGCCAGATGATTCCAGTTTCGAGATCCCAATTATTCAGTTAGTTCCAGTTGTTAGAGAATTTCTTGATATCTTTCCCGAAGATCTTCCTGGAGTCCCTCCTGAGCTGGAGATAGACTTCAGCATAGACCTTCTTCCAGACACCTAGCCCATCTCTATCCCTCCTTAGAGAATCACTCCAATTGAGTTTAAAGAGCTGAAAGATCAGTTGATAGATCTTCTAGATAAGGGATTTATCAGACCTAATATCTCTCTATGGGGTGCTCCAGTGTTGTTCGTGTGAATGAAAGACGTATGCTCAGAATGTGCATCGACTACCTTCAACAAAACAAAGTTACCATTAAGAACAGGGATCCTCTGCCCAGGATTGACGACTTGATTGATCAGCTTCAGGGAGCTAGTTGTTTCTCCAAGATAGACCTCATACTGGGATACCACTAGCTTAGGGTCAAGGAACATGACATTCTAAATAGCCTTCAAAACTCGGTATAGTCACTATGAATTTGTGGTTATGTCTTTTGGACTAACCAATGCTCCTGCATCATTTACGGATCTGAGGAATAGGGTATTCAAGTCGTACCTAGACATGTTCATCATTTTATTCATAGATGACATTTTGGTGTACTCCAGGGATGAGGAGGATCATGCTAACCACCTGAGAATAGTGATGCAGACTCTCAGAGACCATCACTTGTTTTCTATATTTAATAAGTGTGAATTCTAGTCGAAGTTAGTGGCTTTCCTCAGTCACATGGTCTCAGGTAAGGGTATACAGATAAATCCTCAAAAGATAGCAGCGATAAAAGATTGGCCCAGACCCACTTCCCCATCAGATATCAACAGTTTCTTGGGTTTAGTCGGTTATTCAGTTTGTAGAAGGGTTTTCTTCCATTGCATCACCATTGACCAAACTGTCTCAGAAAAAGGTGAAGTTTCAGTGGTCAGACACTTGTGAGAATAGTTCCCAAGAGTTGAAGACTCGACTTACTATAGCTCCAGTTTTGATTTTTCCAGAAGAAACAAATGGGTTCATAGTTTATTGTGATGCTTTTCGAGTTGGCCTCAGTTGCATCCTAACGCAGTAGGGTAAGGTCATAGCTTATGCCTCCATATAGCTAAAGGTTCATGAGAAGAACTATCAAACTCATGATCTTGAACTGGCGGCAGTGGTATTTGTTTTGAAGATTTGGAGGCATTACCTCTATGGAGTTCACGTGGATGTTTTCACTGACCACAAGAGCCTTCAGTATGTGTTTAGTTAGAAGGACTTGAACCTTCGTCATAGGAGGTGACTATTGAAAGATTATGACATGAGTGTGCTATACCACCTGGGCAAGTACAATGTGGTGGCTAATGCCTTAAGCAGGAAGTCTATGAGAAGCATTGCTCATGTCAAAGAGGGCAGCAAAGAACTGGAAAAAGATATCCACAAGTTAGATCGATTGGGAGTGCAGTTAGTTGATTCAGCTGAGGGAGGAATTGTAATCCATAGTGGATCAGAATCCTCACTGTTGGTAGAGGTTAAGTCAAAGAAGGATGACGATCCCATACTACTCAAGCTGAAAGAAGCAGTTCTAAGAAATAAAGTGGAGGCTTTCTCTAAAAGGGGAGATGGTGTACTTTGTTACCAGGGGAGATTGTGTGTTCCAGATGTAGGCAACTTGAAACAGCGATACTGGCATAAGCATACAGCTCCAGGTATTCAATTCATCCAGGTGCTGCAAAGATATACCGTGACCTATAGGAAATCTATTGGTGGAATGGCATGAAGAAGGACATTGCAGAATTCATAGCTAAGTGTCCAACTGCCAACAGGTTAAGGTTGAATATTAGAGACCTAGAGGTATGACTCAGGATATCAATATTCCTAATTGGAGGTGGGAGGAAGTGAATATGTACTTCATCACAGGTTTACCTCATACTCATCGACAACATGATTTAATATGGGTGGTTGTAGGCCAGATGACTAAGTCAACTCATTTTATACTAGTTAAGACTACCGGCTCAGCTGAGGAATATGCTAGACTGTACATTCGGGAGTTAGTTAGAATTCACTGAGTTCCCTTATCCATCATTTCAAATAGAGGTACTCAGTTCACCTCGCATTTTTGAAAATCATTTCAGAAGGGACTTGGCACCTAGGTCAAGCTCAGTACAACTTTTCACCCATAGACAGATGGACAAGCTGAGCAGACTATTCAGGCCTTGGAAGACAAGTTGAGGGTGTTTGTGATTGATTTCAAGTAGGGGTAGGCATACAATTTTTCGGTTCTATTTTTTCAATTTTCAGTTATGAAGAAAGGGAACCAAATACTAAACCAAATTAGTTCGATACAATTCAATTTTTTTAATTCGGTTCAGTTTATTTAATTCAATTCTTGGGCTTGACATACAGGATTTTTCCTGCTAATAAACTGGGCTATTTTTTTAAATAAGAATGAATTATTTTATGCTTTTTAATTCAAAATGATCTATTTTTTAATATCACTGATGCTGAAAGGAATTGTAGCCTACAATCTATAGAAAACTAGTTCAAGAAGCTAAAATCGATAGTTGCATTGCATAAATTATCTCAACTTACAAGTAAGTATGTAACTAAAAATAGAAGAAGCAACGTTCTAGATTAGCATATTATATTTGACAACCTAAGGGCTAAGTCAATGGTAGAAAAATCAAAAACAAATAACAAACAGATATCTTCAAGAAACTTATGTATTACTTATTCATAAATGATTTTTAGATTTTTTTGTTGTTCATAATAACTTATACGTTATCCTTTTCTTTACCTTTACAACTACCATAATACATACATTTTCACATCACCGAAACTATATCACATTATCACTAAACATTCTAATCAAATAATAATTTGTTATACTCCCCAATCCATTGCCATTCACCAAACACAATACTAACAAATAGTAGCAACTAGAAATCACATATTAAGTCTTAAATCAACAAAACACCAAATTTAACCATATTGTGTCAATTATATAAATAATTCTCTAAATGGGCTTTGAGATTGGGTTGAATATAGTATTTTTACTTTTTTGAAATTAAGTTATAATTTTATTTTTTTACTTTTAAAAAAATATATATATATATATATATATATAATTTTGGTTAAAATAAAAAATTGAAAACTGAACCAAATATCAAAATTGTTTAAAAAATAAAACCAAAACCAAATCAAAAAAATGAAAAATTGAATTAGTTCAGTTCGGTCTAGTTTTTCAATTTTTCGGTATTTATTCCCACCCCTAATTCCAAGGGCAATTGGGATGATCACCTACCTCTCATTGAGTTTGCATATAACAACAGCTACAACTCCAGCATTCAGATGGCACCATTTGAGGCATTGTATAGTAGGAGGTGTAGATCTCCTATAGGATGGTTCAAAGTTGGTGAAGCTACCATAATAGGACTAGACTCAGTTCATGAAGCTATGCAAAAGGTTCAGCTTATCAAGAAAGTTTTATAATAGCCCAGAGCCGACAGAAATCGTATGCAGATGTGAGGAGAAGAGAGAAAGAGTTCACTGTGGATGATTGGGTTTATCTGAAGATTTCACCTATGAAAGGGGTTATGAGGCTTGTCTCAGTCCGAGATATATGGGACCTTACAAAATCCTGAGATACATTGACAATGTAGCTTACGAGTTAGAGTTACCTGTAGAGTTAGCATTGGTGCATCCATTTTTCCATGTGTCATTGTTGAAGAAGTGCATCGATAATCCAACCTCAGTCATATCCCAAGACAGTGTGGATGTGAGGGATAGTCTCTCTTACAAAAGAAGTTCCAGTTCAGATTCTGGACCGAAAGGTTTGTAAGCTGAGGAACAAGGAGGTCGCTTTAGTGAAGGTGTTATGGAAGAATCATCTAGTTGAGGGAGCTACATGGAAAGCAGAAGCAAAAATTATGGCTAAATACCCTCATTTGTTCCATTCTAGTTCAGCTTCAGTATCAGGTATTAAATTCTCCTCAGTATTCCATTCTATTCAGTACCCTTCAGTTCCTTCTATGTTTATATGTGCACCTTAGTTGCATATGTTCAGTTAGCATATCTCATTTAGTCTGGAGTCAGACACTCCGCCAGTAGTCCTTTTATAGTTTAAAGCCTTGTGATTGCAGCTCTTTCCCTATCCTTCCAACTTAGTTAGTCTCCATTCAATGACAAATGTTCCCAAGAGGGAGATATTATAGATCCACAGAACTTCCTAACACTAGCCTCATGATTCTAACTTGGTCATGCAAAAAATTGATAAAAATGATCACAATACGATTCACAATATGACTCCTACATTGAATGTATGAACAGTACCTAGACTCGTTAAGGTGAAGGTGGAGGAGATCAGTTAAGGTGACTTGAGAAACCATGCCTTCATGTTAAGTCTCGTACTACCCTGGCATAGATGTAATCAGTTATGGAATAACTTAGAGTTGTGGCCAAGAAAATTCAAGCTAAACACAAGTCAAGGTATGACTCGTGGTACAGCGGTACGACTCGTAGGATAGGTCGTGAGAGGGGTTAGAGGAATAATCAGGACTGAGCTATGGATCAGGATATGAGTTGTAAGATGCTGGTACAAGTAATAGTAGGCATTCGTAAAAAACATCAGAGAGCTAGATTGAAGGAGGGTCGCTAAAAACGAGCGGTGGTACGAATCGTGGAATCGTGGTACGACTCGTAGGTTGAGTCGTACCACCTGATGGGAAGAAATTTCATTTATATATTTCTGGGGAAATTTTGTGAAAACATATAATCTTAACTACTCGACAACGTAATATTAGGATTATTTAGGAGAGATTTCAGAGGAATAATCGACCCTCTCTCTCATTCTTTCCAAAACCAGTTAGGAAATTCATGAAGAATTCAGACGGTTCTCTTAGAGCAAAGCTAGGGCTTACAAATTCCTTCTCAGATTCTCAATATTTTCCCAAGGAATTCTACTCCAGGTACGTGGGATTTCAACAAGAGAACTTCTCTTCCTTTGTGCCCCAAAAACCTTATTTAAAATCTTTATCAGTTCTAACCCTTTTGTGTTAATGTTAGGGTCATTTGTCAATTAGAATATGAATTTCCTTCTTGTTATAATTTTCATGATTCTTGAAGGTTGTAGTTAGTTATACTTTATATTGATATCTTTTTCCATGAAATATGTGTTTAGCCCTAGTTTGTAAATGTGATTTAAAGAGTCTTGCATAATTGTACAAATATAAACCTTGCTTGATTCTGATAGTTCTTGTAATCAACATGATAGTATAGTTAGATTATCTAGAAAGTTGACTTATTGATTGTTTAGTCCCAGTCAATACTTCGCCTTTTCAGTATCTTACAGAAATATCTGCTAATAAAGTTGACTACATTCAGTCTCTTGAGGAGTTCAATAAAACTCCATATTCTCAGATATCAGTTGTCAGGGTGTTTTTTAGAGAGTTACAATGCTTTCAGCTAAAGCAACTCTGACCAGTATCAGAGCCCTTAGTTTCAATTATCAGGTCCTTCAGACTCTCAGGTTACTTCCAAATAAGTATTCCTAACTTAAGTCTTGGGGCATCAGGTTCGAGATATCAGCCTAGTAGTCATAGTTAGAAATTTTTAGTGAGAGTAGGACTTAGCATCAAGCGGCAGTGGATTCACGCACCCGATCTCCTAAAACTATATTGCTACAGTAGTTTTTAGCCTGAATGGGCATCAAACAGTGATCACCCAGTTCAGCTACTATACCCTGGCAAGGTATAGTGGGTCTTCTCCGATGGAGGCTATACATCGAACTCCACATTTATATCACGTGGTTTACATGTCGGTTATGGTCTCTCCCACAGTATAGTACAGTACCTCTCAATCCAGAACAGTCACAGTTTTTAGTTCAGTTTAGTTACTCAGATTTCAATATATAGTTATGATCCTCAGTCAGTACCTGTGTTACAGTTATATTCAGTGATTATTAGTTTAGTTGTATATTTCTACTATTCTTGCTTACATCTAGCATACTCAGTACATTCAAACTACTGATGTATATTTTTCATGCTATATCATATTATGATACAGGTGTAGGTTCTCAGTCACAACATCATCAGTAGCTCCTTTCAGACGATCTCAGTAGCACTATCTTTTGTGCGTCCTCATCTTTCGAGGACAAGGATTTAGTTCTATTTGTTCTTTTAGTTTCTTGATTTTAGATTTTAGAGTTAGCTGGGGGCTTGTCCCAGCAACTCATCAATTCTTAGATGGCTTTCACACAAAGTTTTGTTTTTGTATGTTTTGCAACATAGATTTTCAATACCTTTTCAGTGATTTCTTATTTTTGAGAAAGTTATTTATTTATGTTTTTTCAGCTTCCGCCTCTATTTAATTCAATATATCGGTGTGATGTTAAGTCATGGGTTAGCTTGGGGTCACTTGTGACACCAAGTACCGTGTCGCGTCTAGGGTGTAGACTCGAGTCGTGACATTTAGCTTCCGCATTACTTTATTATACTCTCATCTAGTAGTTGATCACGGGCAAAAATATATGCCCGAGATACTCTTTATTACTTCAATTAGTCTTGTTTATCTAAGTTATCGTATACATTTTCATGTAATTTTAGATAAAGTAAAGATATGTGCTAACCAACATGATTAGCCTTTGTTTTGTAGGTTTTGATGATGTTTGAGTAACTAATCCATGAGTTGGTGAAGTAGAAGCTTGGAAACGGAATTAACACGCGAACGTCGGCAAGGAAGAGGCACAAAACAGCCCACCGGCGTGTCGACAAGGTGCCACGGCAGGCAGGCCGCTCAAAACAGCCCACCTGCGCGTTGGCAATGTGCCACGGCAGGTGGACTCCGCGACCATGGGGCTGCAACGCGCTGCCCAGGCAGCGTGACACGTTGCCAACGCGGCAAGGTGCTGCCTGGGCCGATTTCGGGTGATTTTCTAGAGAGCCTCCGCGTCCGTAGCATGTCACGGAGGCCGTGCTCCGCGATGCACTCCGTGACATGTTGCTTGTTAATCCGGTAAAGATTCCTACTAATATAAATAGCACACTTAGGTTTATTTTTCATAATTCAGACTTGGTGGAGCAAGGACGTGGGTTAGCAGCAGTTGAGGGACGAAAAAGCTAAGGGTTTTTCTCTCTTTGTTTCTTCTTTCAATCAATTGTACGTATGATTTACACTCATTTGAGGATGATCAATCCACAAATGAGTGGCTAATTCTCTTCCTTGCTAAGGTTTTGAACATGTGTATTGAATTTTGATTGTGAATTATATGGTTTTTCATCTTCTTCTTTCATGTTGTTCTATTAATTCTTGTTCTTACTGCATTAGTGTGTGGCCAACATTAATGTACATCTAAAAAGTCCAATTTCACTCGAGAGAGCAAGAAATTGGAAAGTTGTGAATTAATAGGGTATTGTTCTTAACTTGATTTGGGAAAATTGGGTTTTGATGTGCTTTCCTGATAGAAATATACTTGAAAGCCGTATTAGTCAATTTAGGAACCGGAATTGTATTGCTAGGTCATAAATTGCATTTGATCACAGAAATGTAGGCGAATGGTTTATGATTCTAAAGTGAGATTAAATACGAGAGTTTTAATCTCTAGGCTAATGTTCTTGGCTAGCAACATGAAGAGAAGAATAACCGAATTATGATTACTATCGAATTCATTACTTGTTCTTAACCTTGGCATGCTCATATCCATAGTTTCAATTCAAAGTAAATATTTGTTAATAGTTTTAGTATATAGTTTATAAACAAAATTATTTAACTTTTGGTTACATTGTTGTCAACATAATTAGAAGTAAACTAGAATATAGTATACTTAAGCAATTTTACTCATCCAGAGTCTCCTTGGATCGATACTTGGCTTACTTAGCCACTTTATTACTTGTTTGACCACGTGCACTTGCGTGTCGGTTTTTAACCCCTGCGAAGCACCGAACAAGTTTTTGGCGCCGTTGCCGGGGAGACTTGGCAATTGGTGAAATTGTTTTAAGTATAAATTTACTGTATTTTTGTTTTATTTTCTTAAGTGTTGACAACTTGGTCTAGTGTTTGTTTTAATTCTTCTTTATTTTATTTTATTTTTCTGCTTGTTCGTATACCCTTATTGACATGACATCGTGGAATATGAATGGTTTCAATGGTGGATACTCATATTTTAGTGAATCTTGTCTGAACTGTGGAGGACCCCACTTGTGGCAAAACTGTAACACGTGCAATATATGTGGGTGTCAATATGGCCATTGGGGTGATTGTCCAAAGGCATATTCCCCTCCCCCAAGCCCCTACTATGATCCTTCTGTTGTTTTTTCTGAATATAGGCATGCTGAAAATGAGGACTTGGGACGCCAAGCTCGAATAGAAGACATGTTGAAACAACTCTTGGAGCAATCAGAAGCAATGAAGGAGGCGATGGCAGTATTGAGAAATCAGCAAGAAGAGAATGCAGAGGCTCTAGAAAGGATGACCATCAAATTCACGGAGATGATCGCTGAAGCTGAAGCGTGTGATAAATCACAGACAACAGTTTTAGCCGATATTCAAGAGGAACTACAAGAGGACGACAAGGGTGAATTTTTGGATGAAGCCCAACAATTAGAATCTCTTGAGTGTCCCCGTGATGGGCTCACACTTATGGAAAATCCATTCTTGGAAGAAGAGTTAGCGTATCCCCCAGTTGACTTTAATGGTGAGATAGATGTCGATGTCGAGAAGGTATATACAAGTAAGGAGGTCAAGCAAAATGCAGTTTCAGAGTTGAGGTGTATTGGACCACACTCTACGCATTTTTCAACATTAAATTTGGTTGACAACATAGAAATAGAGTCTTCCAAGTTTGTAGAGAAATGTCTAGAGGAGGACCAAGCACCATATATTTTGAAATTTGCTAACTCAGAAAGACAAAATGACTTCGCTTACTTAAGGACCAATAAATACAAAAGGCAACATCTATTGTTTGGTCCTTACAATTTTTCACCACCACCCCTGGAGCATAAGAGGAAGTTAGAGAAGAAATTAGGGGTGAGATTCATATCCTCAAGGTGGAGGAAAAAGTGGTGAAACTTGGTACGTCGTGCCGCGACGTAAAATTAGGCGCTGCTTGGGAGGCAACCCAAGGGTACCATGGGTACCATTTTAATTTCTTGCATTTATGTTTATTTTATTTATTTTTCATCTTGTGTTGTTTTGGTGGAAAGTTAAGCACAGATGGAGGGGAAGTCTGAGTACCCGTGGAGGAGGAAGCTAACAAGCATGGAAAAGAAAAAGTGTGGGGTCGAACACCCACTTGTCAATAGTTGAAGAAAACCATGCTGTCAGTTAGGCCTAAAGGCCTCAGGGAGTATTTCTCACCCTTTGTAACCTTTAATTTGATGCTATGAGGACATAGCATGATTTAAGTGTGGGGTGAGGGAAATTTCTAGGAAATTTCAAAATTTCTGTGCTTAATGATTTTTGGTGAATGTAATGCTTGTACAAAAGTTGGTGAGAAATTTGAAAATTTGAAAAATTTGAAAAATTTTTGTGAATTAAGCATGACTTCCTCACCCGTTGGTTTTTCTTTTCGGTTCTTTTCCGACGGGGGGTCTTTGAACCGAAGAATAAAAATTTTTCTTTGTCTGTATATAATGTTTTTAGTCGTAGTTAGAGACTGTTTCCAACGATGGATGGATGACGACCGTCTCGAGGAAAATTAGTCAGTAGGATGGTTTTTGAAACTATAACTAATTGGTGCTTGATGTTCTTTTTATGTGCTATAAATGTTTGTAAGATGCAAGTATGTTCAGTATGAAGCATGCAAGTGTATAACTTTGTTTGAGACACTTAGGCTCTTGAATTTGACGCAATATGTTTGAAGCTTAATTCCGAATTCTTGTGATTAGCTGAGTAAGAGTCTACTGAATGTGTCTTGATTTGAGCATGTGCCATGAGTGTAAGGTTTTTGAGTATTCCGTGCTATTGTGGATTGTCTAGAACTTTCCTGGTGTGTATATAAAATGAAATGAAGGATGTGAATTGTAGGAGATGATTTAGGCATTTCTTTGAATGAACCAAACTTTTATTCCTCATTATACCTACCTTGAAAAATTAATCCTAGTTAACCCCATTGAGCCTTGAGCCTATTCTTTGACAGCTGCAACATAAGCTTAATCCTTTTTCTTTCATTAGCCTTGAAATTGAACCAAGACTCTGAAGCGCTTAAAGGAAAAATCCGAAAGGGTAAAGGAGTGAGAAGAATGGAAAAGAAGGAAAAATAGCAAGTTGTAAATAGTTGAGAAAAGGAAAAAGGTGCATTTGTGTGAAAATGGTTGGTTATTAGTAGGGAGTAAGAAAAGGAATGAATGAAGCATATTGCTTAAGTACTCCTTACTAATAAGCTAAAAGTGTCGAAAGAAATGGGGGAACAAAAGAGGAAAAAGAAAACTAAAAGGAGAAAAAGGTGAAGTGAGGGAAGG
Source organism: Datura wrightii (assembly GCA_035772735.1). NCBI lineage: Eukaryota > Viridiplantae > Streptophyta > Magnoliopsida > Solanales > Solanaceae > Datura > Datura wrightii. The sequence continues at coordinate 24,210,585 of JASDFA010000018.1, forward strand.
GAAGTTTGTAATGAAGGAGTGATGTATTAAAAGCGCTTAGGAAAGATAGTCACTATTACTGATCATAATAGTACTTAACCGCACCTGAGTTACATTACAACCTAAAAAGTCCTACTTGATCTTACATTCATACATCCTTAAATTAGTGGAATAAAACACTAAGGGCAAGCTTATGGGTCATTACATAATGCATGTGAATTCTTTGTGAGAGTGAGCGTAATTTTATTCATGTACCCACACATGTTGTGATCTAAAAAATTGTTTTTGCATGTGATTGGGTAACTCTCTTTTTGTGAGGAGCACATGTTGAAAGAAGGATATAATTCATGTGGGATTTCTTAATCAGATGATTTGCATGAGTTTGCTAAAGATTGAGAGTCAATTCTTGAGGTTAAGAAGTCTTAACATAGTTGTACTTCATTTCAATGATCAAATCAGGCATGCTCTATTTTTAGCTTGTATCTTACGTAATCATTATAGCCGTAACCTGAATTATCTTGCTAAATTAGTTATGTGGGAGTCTCCATTTGCATGATATGTAAAAGGTTGTTCGAGGACGAACAAGACTTTAAGTGTGGGGTTGTGATCACGGGAAAAAATATATGCCCGAGATACTCTTTATTACTTCAATTAGTCTTGTTTATCTAAGTTATCGTATATATTTTCATGTAATTTTAGATAAAGTAAAGATATGTGCTAACCAACATGATTAGCCTTTGTTTTGTAGGTTTTGATGATGTTTGAGTAACTAATCCATGAGTTGGTGAAGTAGAAGCTTGGAAACGGAATTAACACGCGAATGTCGGCAAGGAAGAGACACAAAACAGCCCACCGGCGCGTCGACAAGGTGCCACGGCAGGCAGGCCGCTCAAAACAGCCCACCTGCGCGTTGGCAACGTGCCACGGCAGGTGGACTCCGCGACCATGGGGCTGCAACGCACTGCCCAGGCAGCGTGACACGTTGCCAACGCGGCAAGGTGCTGCCTGGGCCGATTTCGGGTGATTTTCCAGAGAGCCTCCGCGTCCGTAGCGTGTCACGGAGGCCGTGCTCCGCGATGCACTCCATGACACGTTGCTTGTTAATCCGGAAAAGATTCCTACTAATATAAATAGCACAGTTAGGTTTATTTTTCATAATTCAGACTTGGTGGAGCAAGGACGTGGGTTAGCAGCAGTTGAGGGACGAAAAAGCTAAGGGTTTTTCTCTCTTTCTTTCTTCTTTCAATCAATTGTACGTATGATTTACACTCATTTGAGGATGATCAATCCACAAATGAGTGGCTAATTCTCTTCCTTGCTAAGGTTTTGAACATGTGTATTGAATTTTGATTGTGAATTATATGGTTTTTCATCTTCTTCTTTCATGTTGTTCTATTAATTCTTGTTCTTACTGCATTAGTGTGTGGCCAACATTAATGTACATCTAAAAAGTCCAATTTCACTCGAGAGAGCAAGAAATTGGAAAGTTGTGAATGAATAGGGTATTGTTCTTAGCTTGATTTGGGAAAATTGGGTTTTGATGTGCTTTCCTGATAGAAATATACTTGAAAGCCGTATTAGTCAATTTAGGAATCGGAATTGTATTGCTAGGTCATAAATTGCATTTGATCACAGAAATGTAGACGAATGGTTTATGATTCTAAAGTGAGATTAAATACGAGAGTTTTAATCTCTAGGCTAATGTTCTTGGCTAGCAACATGAAGAGAAGAATAACCGAATTATGATTACTATCGAATTCATTACTTGTTCTTAACCTTGGCATGCTCATATCCATAGTTTCAATTCAAAGTAAATATTTGTTAATAGTTTTAGTATATAGTTTATAAACAAAATTATTTAACTTTTGGTTACATTGTTGTCAACATAATTAGAAGTAAACTAGAATATAGTATACTTAAGCAATTTTACTTATCCAAAGTCTCATTGGATCGATACTTGGCTTACTTAGCCACTTTATTACTTGTTTGACCACGTGCACTTGCGTGTCGGTTTTTAACCCCTGCGAAGCACCGAGCAGTAGTATGTCAGGCCAAGAGTTCGCTTAGATCACTAGATGGTCTGAGTGCCCGCTATGCCTAGGGTGTAGGCTTGGGGCATGACAATAGACAGACAGAATTATCCTACTCATGATATTGAATTAGATGCAGTCATATTTTCTTTAAAGATCTGGCGTTGGTACTTGTATGGAGTCCATGTTTATATGTCCATAGATCATAAAAGCCTACAATACTTATTTAAGCTAAAAGAATTTGAGGAAGAGTAGATGGCAAGAGTTGTAAATATTATGATGTTGATATCCCATACCATCCTGGTAAAGCCAATGTAGTGGCCAATGCTCTTAATATTAAATCTATAAGGAGTTTGAATAAGATTGAAATGATGAAAGTATTGCACTAGTTAGCTAGTTTGTAGATTTGATTGGTAAATACAGATGATGGAGGAGTTGTTGTTTAGAATATCGCAGAATCTTCCCTGGTAATAGAGATAAAGCAACAACAATATGAAGATATAGAATTGGTAAAGTTAAATAAAGGAATTCCACAACAGAGACAGTTGTTATTAGAACTTGAGCAAGATGGAGTTCTTAGGCAACAAGGTTGCCTATGTGTACCTAATGGGGAAATTAGGGGAGAAAATTTTAATGGAAGAATACTACTCTCATTATTCAGTACATACAGGAGCAACAAAGATGTATCATGATCTCCAACAAATTTACTGGTGGAATGGCATAAAAAAGAATTTGTAGCCTAGTGTTCAAATTGTCAATAAATGAAAATTGAACAACAGAGGCCCCCAGGACTGACATAGAATATAGAGATCTCAATGTGGAAATAAAAGATGATTAATATGAATTTCATTATAGATTTTCCTTGTAGTGGTCATAAGTATGATTCCAGGTGGGTGATTATAGACATATTAACAAAGATAGCTCATTTTTTACCAATCAGGCTTATTTATGCAGTAGAGGACTATGCTAATCTTTACATCCGTGAGATAACTCGACTCCCTGGTGATCCATTATCCATTATCTCAGATATAGAGCTTAGTTTTCAATGAACTTATGAAAGACTTACCAATAAGGTCTGGGTACACAGGTAAAACTTAACACATCTTTTCATATGCAGACTAACAGACAGATCAAGTGCACTATTCAGACACTTAGAGATATGTTGCATATTCGTGTGCTACATTTCAAAGGGAGATGGGATGAACATCTACCTCTTATTGGGTTTGACTATAATAGATTTCATGCAAGTATTCAAATGGATCCATATGAGGCATTGTACGAGCGAAAATATAGCTTGCCAATTCGTTGATTTATGTTCGGGGAAGCAGAATTGCTAGGGCCCAACTTAATTCATCAGGCAATGAAGAAAGTAAAGCTAATCAAAGATAGGTTACAAATAGCTCAAAGTAGGCAAAAGCCGTATGCAGATGCACGTTGTCGGGAGTTAGAATTTGATGTTGGCAATTGAATTTTCCTAAAGGTTTAGCCTATGAAAGGCATTATGCAATTTAGCAAGAAGGAAAAGCTATGTCCAAGGTATGTTGGACCTCATAGAATTGTTCGAAGGATAGAGAAGGTAGCATATGGGCTTGAGTTGCTTGCGGAGTTGGAGATAGTCCATCTTATACACGTGTAGATGTTATGAAAGTGTTTAGGAGATTGTTCATGTATCATGTTCATTGAAGATGCTCCATCTCTGAAGATAAGTTTTATGAAGAAATGCCAATTGCTACCTTAGATCGTCAAATTAGAAAGCTTAGAACCAAGGAAGTAGATTCCTTAAAAGTATTGTGGATAAACAATAACGTTGGTGAGGTAACATGGGAAGAAGAGGAAGAAATGAAGAACAAGTACCATCAGTTATTCACTGCTTAAAGATAGTATTGAGGTAAAAACATACTTCTATATTTTGATATCTTTTCTTTTTTACGCAAATGATTAATACTTGAGAATGTGTATATGGTTGCCTTGGTTGTATAGTGTTATATGCCGCATGAGGTGTCGTGTTGAATCTTTTCTAAGTTTTAGGATATGACATAGTTCATTTTACAAAGGAAATTTTGTTGAAATTTTAGTAAATTCCTAAAAAAGACAACCTTATAAGTGCAACTATCATTCGAGGATGAATAATTCTAAAAGGAGAGGATGTTATACCGTGTATTTTTGAATGATTAATTTATCGTTTGTGCATATATGCTATGAGTTAAATTATCTCATATTACATCAAGATAAGGTCGGGGGTCAAGGGCATATGAGAAACAATGAGCAAAATGAAAGAAGCACCTGAAGGCCATACCAAATGTCTTGAGGCGATGCAGGCTGCATAGTGTCGTGCGTTACAGTAGGCATGGCGGGTAGAATATATATTTAAGGACTTGGCTTATTTCTTCATGACTCAAAACATTTCCCTGTAGAACTATGACGTCCCTCCCCTCTTTTTGTTAGGATTTCAAGACAAAATCAAGAATAAATCTTGCATGAAAGCTTAATCAAAGCTAGAATCAAGCCAAGAAAATGGTACTAATCATTAAGTACACATTCTTTCCGTCGTTTTTTAGTTTTTGCATGGTTTTTTGGAGGAGCATATTGGAGTTCCCTAAAGATGTTATATTGAAACACTTCTTCTTAGGGTAAAGGTTAGGAACTATAAACCTTCCTTTGTCATTAATTTGAAATCTTTCATTGTTATTGAAGAATTATTTATACATAACGTGTTTTTCGATGTTGTCATGGGTTGCGACTGTCTGGGCATGGTCCTCATTTTTCTTTTTTTTCCTTTATCAAATAAACGAAATTTGTCATCAAAGTGAGGTCCCACCACACAAGCTTTTGAAAAGGATAGGTTTTGGTGTGGCGGGACCTTAATTTAATGGCAAATCTCATTTATCTAAAACAAATTGAATGTGGGCGACCACGGGGAAAGACGATCAAAAATTTTAAAAACTTATATAACGCGCCAACTTTATGTGCTATATAACTCATTGGACCTTAACAGACGTTAAAATTTGGTCCATCAATAAAAGGCATATAATGCATTAATTTAATATGCTATAGGTAAAAAATAAAAATAAAAATTACTTTTACTCCTTATTTTGGTTAACTTTAACTTTTTTCAAGTCATTTAGATTTCGGTCTCTCCTTGTCATCACTTTCTTCATGTCAACTTTTTTTTAAAATATTTTGAGTTGTTTAATTTATGAGATTTTAACAACCCTTCCTCATTAATTAATAGCCCTCTTCAAGAGCCAATACTATTTGTTTATTAATTACAATATCACCATCATCGCTATCAATATTCATTGTCATTAGCTATATACTCCCTCCGTTTTTTTAGCTATTAGAATAAGATTGCATATTCAGTATCATTCTTTTTATGTTCTAAAGTTATTTAAATACTAGGGTAAAGTTGAAAAAAGGTGATTAATTATTTCTTGGATTTTGAACTAGTAACTATTTTTAAACAACTATTTTTAATACACTTAACAACTAAAAAAATAAAGAGAGTATTATATATCATTATTATCTATTACTATCATTGTTTATTATTGTTAGCGACAATTATTTTTAATTATTGCCAACAACCATTACTAATATCCAACACCGTCACCTCCTATCGACACCCATAACTATCACAATTAGCTATCACTTCCAGACACCAACTACTATATATGTTTAAAAAATATTTTATTATTATAATATTAGATCAGTTAGTTTTTTTATTTATATTTATATTTACTAATTTTTAAATAAAAATAAATTTTATACATTCAAATATTAAAAATACAAATAATCTTAATTATTTAATATTTATATTTTAGCATTGAAATGTGTATTTAAATTTACACTTCTTAATCATAGTACAAATTGTTTTCAGATTCAAAATTTTTAATGTTAATTAACAAAAATAAATGAGGCTTGATAGTTTTGCCTTATTTTATTCATTCATTAATTGCATACCTTGATAAACTAACAAGGCTAGAGTTAATTAAGAAGTCAGTACAGATTTAGATCTGAACAAAATTAATATTTTTTTACTCCCTTTGTCTATTTTAATTGCTAGATATATTATAAATAAATATTTTAGAATATTTGCTAGTTTTAAAATTTAAGAGATAATTGATTATATTTTTCCAATTTTGCCCTTAATACTTAAAGTTATCTTAAAATGTGAAAAAAATTACTATCGTATGTTTCCAAAATATTCATAGAGTTATATTAATCGAATTATTATTTTTATTAAATTTTTTCAATGAATATGTAAATTTATCCTAGCAATTAAAATGGAATAGAGAAAGTTTGTAAACAAAGAGGCCATTAGCTATGGATTCCAGTTTTTTAAATTATGAAAGCTGTCTGATTGCTACTAGGCTAATTTCATGTTATATTGTAATATGGAAGTATTCTTTATTAATAATGATAACGTTGTGTATTTTATTACTTATCATAATTTATACGATATATTTTTTATTTACTCAATCTTAAAAGAAATAATAGTTTTGTTTATGCAATAAATATTTACTGATACTATTAAAATTTTATGTTTATTGTGTTCCATTTATTTAACAAAAAATCTTTAAAATATACTCTTTTCATATTTCTGAAAATTTGTGCCCATTTATAATATAAATGATGCTTTGAAGTGTGAAAATTGCACCATGGAAATAGGAAAACATTTAAACTACTTATATTTGTGATTTGATCGACTAATAGAATTAACTATGACATACTTTTATGTCAATTAAATTTATAAAACTCCCATTTCTTGACTAAATTTATTAATATATTTTATGATCGCGCATGAACAAATTCACCAATTTTAAACGGAGCATAATGTCAAACTAATGAGGAATATATTAAGAGAAACCAAGTGATAATCAAAACAAATCCATATGAAATTATTTAAATTGGATAAGATGACTTCCGACGCAATGATTTAATTACATACAGTTGTTGGTTTGTCAAGATCTGCTATTATTGAATGATTAAATAAGCCAAATCATTAATGAGGAAGAATCTCCTTGGTTGTCTTTTAATTTGTTTTGGCAGCATACTGAAAAAAGTGCCCAAAATGAATATTCCAGGTCTTTGTTTACCATAAAATCTGTCATTTTTATTAACAATAACATTTATATTTTTTTTTTTAAAAAAAAGTTAAAGGTAAATAAATTAGGTTTAATTGAACTCTTTTTCTTTTGACTAAAATAGATAAAATATAATAAAGCAAGAACATAAATTGCATAAAAAGAAAAAGTAAAGTAGAAATATGAATTAGATGGAGAATCTTTTATTATGAAAACTCAACAATAGTTTTCTTAGCTACAAGAGCAAGAAGCAAATCCCTCTTTCTTCCGTAAGAAGACTTATTTATAGGCCGAAAAGTTAGTTCTATATTAAGTATGAAAAGACTATACACAAGTAACACCTCGCTTTTCCATAATATTCGCAATTCAATAGAAAATCATAATTAGAATAAGTAGGGTAATAAAGATAAGGATATAAGATCATGCTCGACCGTGTATTAGTATATGAATTTCAATGCATCTAACCGCCCGACGATCTGAATATGATAGAAGAAGTTATGTACATTTTATCTAGGGGAACAAAATATTTTCTACATGTTGATACAACATCGGTAAATGCGATTTGACACCTAATGCATAGAAGTTCATCGCTATGGGCACAGCGCCACGGTAAGTGAATAGGGAACCCCAAGTTCTTTTCTAAGTGTTGAACTCACCCAGCAACGCGATTCAATGCCTAACACGATAAGGTTCACCGTGGTGGGCATCACGCCACACTAAATATCTTTAGAAATTTGAGGGTTAAAAAGAATTGACCGAGTGTAGAAATCCAACGGGTACGCAACATATCAACCATCACAGTGAAGTTTATGGTGATCGTGATCGCGACGTGGTAAATTTTCACGCCCAGTCCAATTTTATAAATACGGTATAGTTTGAATTTTTCTAAACTCTACACTTATTCTACTTTTTTCGAAGCCCTAGTATGAATGTTCTCTTCTCTCAACACCTCCCTACATGGATCTAAGTATTTTCAAGTGATTCCAACAGCGTGTGAAGATCCGTAACTTGATTCTACCTTACGATAATTGGATTGAGCAAGTGATTCTTCTTAGCGGTTCAAGTATAGAGTTTATTGAGTGTTTTTCATCAACAATCAAATCTTTAACCATCACTTAATATGACTAAGGTATATAAGGCTATTATTTAAGTGTGGGAGTGTCATTGTCCTTTCACACACTACACTTTGATATTTACGAGTTTTCCTTCATGAAAAAGTTATGGTCACAATGAAGAGCTTATGAATTGTTATGATGTTTCTGTATGAACTTCATGAATTATGGAGGATATTATTGATCCTCATGGTGTTTTTATTCTCAAGAGTTTGTCTGTTGCTGCAGGAAGCTTTTAACAAGCATGAATTATTTTAAAGATATGAATTATTATGCAAAGTATGAATACCATACTTTCTCAAAGAATCAAACTTGATGACGTACGATACAAGTTTTCTTGATAACGATTAAGAATAATGATTTTCTTCAAGAAATAACTTTATGATTTTGACATGACTGATTTGATTTATGCATTTCTCCACAAGGAAAGAATTCTTATGAATTCTATGAAAGATGAATTATGGGCCCAAGACAATATGTTAACATATAATAAAAAAGAAAATACTATGTTTGGTCGGCTAGGACTTCTGGGGTATATAATTACATTCGCTCCCCTAACTTTCATCTCTCAGTGTCAGTGTTGAGCCAACAGAGTGCTTTCACCATTGATGTTCTTTTCGATCTCCATGGATTTCACCACTCCACCAAAAATTCCCTCTGCCCCTACCATACTCCAGCTTGGTAGTTTCCATTGCCTATCCAGGGTTGAGAAAAATGCCTAAAACTACATATGCCAATGTTGGTTAAGGAACACTCCATTAGTTCGGGTGAATCCTCTACATACCCCTAGTAAGGGTCAATTATGAAATTATGCTAGTCACATGTTGATGTTAGGCATATTCTTATGCTCATTTGACATGTTTTTACCTATATTGTGCCTTTTTTGAGTTCATAATCCCTATGAAATATATGAATTCATGTTTTCGTGTGTCTTGTGAGCTAATGAATATTTCTAGATATTTTGAGCAGGAAACCAAGGAAAAAGGACCCAAAAATGACTCAAGGTGTGAAGAATAAGAGTTCGTGAAAGTTGGCTTGGGGCTATGGTTGGTGTAGCGCGACCAACACTTCTGTTTCAGAGAAGAATGCACCAAAGTTGGTGGTATAGATGGAATGGCATGCCAGGTTCATTAGCTTCGAAAATGAAAATTTGACTAACACCTTGGAAAGATGGATGTCGTAAAGCCCTAGAAGCATTCCAGATTTAGGAAATTTTCCTAACATTCTGGGGCTATGGATGAAATGGGGTGCCAAAAGGGTCCTATAGCATAAGAATTTGACTAACACTCTGGTGCTATGGATGGATTGGGGTACTACAGGACTTTAGAAGTGCAGAAATTTGGCTAACCCCTTGGTGCTATGGCAGGAGTGGGGTGCCTGAAGCCATTCTTCAGAGGAAATTTGACTAACTCCTTGGGGCTATGCATGGGACGACGCGCCAGAACCTCTTGGATGGAATGTTTCTGGTTTTTAAGCCAAATACTTGAGGGAGAAACGTCATTTGAAGGCTCATCATTTGAAGCCAAATGATGAATGATACAATGCGTAATTCCCTGCTAAAAATTCCCTAGATGTTATTTATATATATATATATATATATATATATATATATATATATATATATATATATATATAAATAACATCTAGGGAATTTTTAGCAGGGAATTACGCATTGTATCATTCATCATTTCGAAGGTTGTAACGCAGCTTTGGAGGAGAGATAAGTTCTACTTAGGTTTCTTCTTTTCTTTATTATTTTACTAAGAATGATGATGTTAGCATTATTTTTCCACTTGTCTATGACTGGCTACACACCCATTCAAGGGTTTTGGCTATAGTTGATGGTTGACATTTGAAAGACTGATGATTGCTAGTTTTGATTCTTAATAGAGGTTGTTTATATTTACTTATTTTAATTGCTTATTCACTAGATTGATCACCTTGTAAGTAAATCTATTGGCTTTTGGTTAAACTTGGGAAAGGGAATTAAAAGGGTTAAAAGTAAATGCAAAACAGGAAATTATAATTCCTTTGACCCAGTTGTTGGAGGTTAGAAGTTGTTGTTGAGGATAGGGATATACCTTTCAATCCTGTATAGTTAAAATACAAGTAGCCACAATCGTCGCTTCATGTTTCTACTATGACCATAGGGATATAGGTGTTAGGGTTTATGAAATAGTTCTTGGATGCTTGGGGGAGTGGCAAGAAATGGCACAATAACTTACAACTAGCAGCCTTATGAAGAATCAATCTAGGGTAATCATATCTTAAGAACTCAACCTGAAATGAAAGTGCCAATTCTCTAGATATTCATCATTATTTGAAGTACAAATAAGTTTGCAACAATCTTAGTTCTTTAGTTAGTTTTACATTTCAAGTTTTTAGTAGTTTAATTCTTCAAACTATTTCCCATTATATTTGTTTTGTTAGAATAAAAAAATAAAGTTATAACCTTAAAACGATTGATCTAACAAGTCTCTGAGGGATAGATAATTAGGACTTCACTGTCCTATATTACTTGACAACCACATGCGCTTTCGTGCGATTGGGGTACATCAAGTTTTTGGCGCCGTTGCCGGGAACTTGAAGATTGATTGATCATTTGTAGGTTGGGATTTTTATTCCGCTATTTTGTATTTTAAGTTTTTTATTATTTGTCTGTGAAGTTACAAGTGTTGTGTGCTCAGTGTATGCCAAATATGAGAAGTCAAGAACTACTTTTTGCTTCTCTACGATCCTAAAATTGAGAGAACCTTTTGAAGGTTAACCATGGAGAATAACGACCAAGCACAGGGCAACAACTAGGAGAGGGTTCCAGTGTTGAATTTTTCTAGGCCGAACTTGGAGAATTCTTCTAAAGAGATCATAAAGCTGCCCATCACTAGAAATTTTAAATTGAAAGAAGGGACCATGCGATTAGTCCAAAACACTTGCCAATATTAGGGCAAGCCGCATGAGGACCCTTACAGGCATCTGATGATGTTTGTGGGGCTAAGTGAGAACTTTCTCTATCAGAATGTGTCAAATGAGTATGTTAAACTCAAGTTGTTTCTATTCTTGTTGATTTGTGAGCCAAGGAGTGGCTTCAAAATGATCCAGTAGGTTCCATCACTACTTGGGAGGTTCTTTGCAACAAGTTCATCAACAGGTTCTTCACTTCAAGGAGAACGAAAGAGTCGAGAGGGAAGATCTCTAGTTTTGTGCATAGAGATGGTGAAACTTTTTCTCAAGTTTGGGAATGATACAAGGGCTACTTGAGAGATTGTCCGCACCACATGCAGCTGAAGGAGATTATCAGGCACAACTTTATAGAAGGGCTAAAGCCAGAGTTAAAGATCTTGTTCAGCGCTACCACACAAGGACAAATTTTGTCCAAGAGCTATGATGATATTGAAGTTCTTTTGAACCTTATGTTAGCAGGGAGTCAAGATTATAAGGATTCACGTAGAGGATTCACAGTAGCCAAGGTACTTGGAAAGCTCGAAATAGATAGTGTGGCGGTAAATTAAGCAGACATAAGTCAGCTGGTGAATGTGATTAGCAAGCTTGTAACCACACTGGTAGGAAGTCAAGTTCAATAGGTTCATCAGGTCCAGACTTCACCACCATCATGTGATGTGTGAGTAGAAGGCCGCGCTTATTTAGGTTGTCCACATAACCCAGAATCTATATTCTTGTGGGACAACAAGGTCACGGTGGAGGTTTTGCAGGTAACAGCTATAACCAGGAGTACAGGAATGCAGCCAATCCCTCATGGGGAGGGAACCAAAATTTTCAAAGGCCCCATAACACCTATCCATGACCTCAAGCCCAGCAGCTGAGCAATTCACTAGAGGAAACTATGAAGCAATAGATGGTGCAGCAGACCCAAGTGGTTAATGAAATGAAAAAGTCCCTCCATGAGCTAGAGAGACAAATAGGGAAGTTGGCCCTATAACATACTAACAGACCACAAGGGGCATTACCGAGTAACACCGAGAAGAACCCCAAAGCAAATATGAGCGGAATCTCTTTATACAGTGGTAAAGAGCTCGGTGAGATGGTCCCTAGAGATAAGAAAGTTCAGGAAGAGTAGGTTGTGATGTCCAGATAGAAGGTTGGTGAGTCAAGCAACTCAAAGCCAATGTTGGTAGAAACCAGACCACCCCCACTATATCCTCAAGGATTTAACAAGAAGAAGGAAGATTCAGTGATGTGCTTGTGATTACATCACTTTTGACGCTTAAAACTAAGAAAATAAGTATGTTATTAGGTGTGTTTATACGGATATGATTCACTTTTGCTTTGTTTTTAGGGAAATTCGGTGTTGGAGTTGAAATCTGCAAAAGAAGTGAAAAAAGTAGAAAAAAGGCCAAATATAGACCTCAGTATGAGCCGTACAATCATGGTACGAGCCGTAATGAGAGTCGTGGAAAATTCCAGAGGATGAGCTTAAGGAAAAAGCCAACTTACAACTCGTGGTACGAGCTGTACCAAGGCAGTCGTAGAAAAATTCAGAAGAAGCTGCACTGGATTAGTCTCCTAGTATGGGTACCAACCACATATCATGATATCTACGTACTATGTGTACCAAGGAGTCGTGGTAAAGTTCAGAAGGATTGAGGAATGGCAGAACTCAAGGTACTAGAGGCAGTCACGAGGAGTAGGGGGAACGTACGATTCATACCGAGACACTCATGAAATTATTCAAAGGATGTCAAAAATCTCAGATTTAGACCACGACATGATAGTACAACTCGTAGGATCATTGTATGAGTCATACCAAGTTCCAAAACTTAGTCAGATTCAGAGTTGCCAGTCAATGTACGAGCAGAGGTATGACCAGTACAATTGCGGTACGAGTCATAGGTGAAGGCGGCGATAGTTTATTAGATTCCCTGTTAATTTAGGAAAGGTTTCTATTTATTTGTATAAATACTTTTCTAGATTATTTATGTTAGTAGAATATAGTTCGATTCGTTTGACTAGGAATATTGAGAACAACTTTTGGAGAGTTTCTTACATTAATTCTTCCATTGTTCTTAAACTGTTCTTCATTGATCTTTTGCAATAATCAAGTGGGTTTACTTTTCAATTATCATTGTAAGTTCTAAATTATGTTTTCGTATATGAATTCTAATTGTTTTATTACAATTATGAAAGGCTAAAATCTCCACGACTAGAGTTGTGAGAACCATGGTGAATTAACAAACTAAGGTTTGATCAAAATGATTCTAAACTAATGCTAATGCTTGCATTGTATTCTCCTCCATCTTAAATGTTTCTTAACGGAGAGAAACATTAGGACTTGCCTAAATTCTCTACTTTCTTGAATCTAAAGAGGTAGAGATTAGGAAAAGAGAATAACAATAAAACCTTGAACTTTATGGTTCGTTGTATGACTTGAGCTGCGGTCGCAGGATAGTTAATTTGGAACAAATTGATAATGGTTAAAGTGAAATCACTCGAGAGACCTAATCTGGTAATTGAGTATAGTCATCAATAAGGACGAACCAGTCATTTTGATGAACCCATGTTATCAGTTCTGCAAGTCAAGTATTAGTAAAACCCGAAGTAGTTATGAATCCATGGGGAACACTTCCCTAGTCATTTGCATCATCTTGATAACAATCCAATTATCATTACTATTACATATTTACTTCTTTACAAAAACCTCCTTTAGGAAATAAGAGACTTAAAAGCTTAAATACTGGCGTTATTCTATATCTTGACCATATTCCTTATAGGATTGAGCCCAACTTAGTTAGGTTCTTTATTGACAACTTCAGCATCATACTTTTATAGGAGTGTAATTTGAGCATTATCAAAAGTGATGTCGTTGCTGGACTTGTATTTAAATTTTAGTCATTAGTTTCCTTATTTATGTTTTCTTTTATTTTTGACACCCACAAGTTGTCACTTGGTGGATGCCAAGTACTCGACAAAGCGAAAACCCCTGATCCCATTAGATCTTAAATTAGAGCGTACACTGTGTAGGATGGAAAATACTGAGCAAAGAGAGGCCTGTTTGGCAGAAGAAGCTCATCAAGCTGAGATAACTCGGCAAGCTGCACTTTAGGAAGTAGAGGATGCTCGTGATAAGGTAGTGAATGTTGGCCGGCATGGAAGGGGAAATAGAGTCCAAAGATATGCTCCTCAATTCTATGACGATGATGACCCAGATATTGATGAAGTCGGGTCAACAGGAGACGTTGTACCACCCCCTTTGCCTGCTAGGGCAAAGTTTTATATCACTAGAACCATGATTCAGTTGTTGAATATGAAAGGGGTTTTTAGTGGTAATGCAGCTGATGATGCGAATATGCAGTTAATGAACTTCGTTGGTATATGAAAGGAGTACAGATTACCAGGTGTCAGCCATGATGTTATTAGATTGAGACTCTTCCTATTTTCTCTAACTGGAGAGGCCACAATGTGGTTGTTGGAGTTGCCCAACGACTCCATAACTAATTGGAGGGATTTCAAATGGGCCTTCCTAGAAAGATTTTTTTCACCCTCCAGGATGCTATAGTTAAAGGATGAGATCTATAATTTCTACCAATTTAAGATGGAGGCACTTCATGAGACTTGGCTAAGATTTAAAAAGAAGCTGACAAAGTGCCCAAATCATAAAATTTCCAATGATAGTTTGTTGGAAATCTTTTACAGGTCTCCAAATAACAACACTAAGATTCTAGAAAATACGGTGGTAGGAGGAGCATTGATGGGTCATTCATGGGAGCAAGCGACTATTATACTTGACTGAGTGACCAAGACGAATAGGGCTTGGCACACCAGGGAAGTAGAAGCAATTGTGGGTACATATGCTATCGGTATGACTACGGAGCAGCGCGGCAAAAAGGAGGAGCATGATCAGGAGATAGCTCACATGAGAACATCCTTGGACCTGCTCATTAAGCATATTATCGGCACTAGTGCAAAAAAGGTAAATATTATTGGGGCTCAAGGTCAAGAGCTAGGGTTTGAGCAGTCGAATTTCGAGGAAGAGGCAAATTTCTTGGACAACCAGGTGGTGCGTTTTTAGGCCAATGGCTAAGGGTTTGGAAATCTTGGCGCCAAGGTTCCAAGAATAAAGGTTGGAACCAATATAGAGACAAATACAATAGGAATGGGTACAGGGATAGAAGTAGAGGTTATGAGCGCAAAGGAGAATGGAGAAAGAATGACGGCTACTATAATGACTGTGTAGGTTTGTATGTTCATCCAAATGCTCATGAGGGTAAGGCTGGACCCTCAAAATTGGAGAAAATGATTGTTGAGCTGCTCAAGAGGGATAAATCAACTAATGATCAACTGAAGGATATTAGGGGTGATATATCTGGCATGGACCAGAAGGTTGAGTCCCATGCCACAACGGTTAAGCAGATTGAGTAGCAGCTTGGTCAAATGTCTGCATCCCTAAACCAGAGGCAGAAAGGGACCCTTCCTTGCAACAACGTCCAAAATTAAAGAATGACAGTCATTGTATGGTGGTGATGACTAGGACTATTGTTGACCCTCCCCTGTTGTTGTAGTTGAAATGGAAAGATAGAAGGAGATCGAGCTTAATAAGGATAAGGAGGTTGCTGACCAGGATCTTGCAGGTGAGGTTGAGTTGACTAAGACTCCAGCTGGTGCAAAGGAGTATGGAGCTGATAAAGGGAAGGAACAAGGGCCATACAGTTGTACAAGTGATAAAGCTCAAATCATACCCCTAAAAAAGTATGACATAAACGTTGTAAATAAAGAACCCAATAAAGGTTGGGGCCGATCCCACAAGAAATATGGTCAACATGTAGTAATGCTAGTATTTAATCTTTTAAGTGTGTTATCTCCAAAAGGGGGGTTTTATAAAAGCAATTATATGACAATATTGATAATTGATTGTTATTTATCAAGATTATGTAATTAACTAGGGTAAGTGTTCCACATGAGTTCATAACTAGTTTGGGTTTTACACTTGTGAACTATCCCAATACTTACTTGTAGAACTTGATAAATAGGGTTCAACCACATGGCTGGTTCGTCCCTATTGGATGACTATACGCAATCATCGAGTTAGGTCTCATGAGAGATTTTACTTCAACCATTATAAATTTGTCCCAAATTAACTATCCTGCGACCAGAACTCAAGTCATACAATGACCCATAAAGATCAAGGCTTCGTTGTAATGCTCTTTTCTTAATTTCTACTTCTCTAGGTTCAAGAAAGTAAGGAATTCGGGAAAGTCCTAATGTTGCGCTCCATTAAGAAACATTAAAGATAAAGAGAGTACAATACAAGTGTTTAGCATTGGTGTAGAATCACTTCGTGCAACCCTAGTTTGTTAATTCACCATGGTTCCCACAACCCTAGTTGTGGAGGTTTTAGCCTCTCATGATTGTAAGAGAATTATAAGTATTCCTAGACAAACACATAATTTAGAACTTACAAAGATGATTAGTAGAAAACTCACTTGATTATTACAAGAATTAATAAAGAACAAGTCAAGAATAATGGAAGAATCAACTTAAGAAAATTCCCAATAATTGAATAGAAAGCTAACAATAATTTTTCTCAATGTATTTCGTGTGCTAAGACTTGTTATGACTGAAAATAACCTAAAAAGTATTTATATAATATATTTAGAACCTTTTTATAAGTAAACAGGAAAAATTACTGAACTATCGCCAACTTCACCTACGACTTGTAACAAGATTGTACGGGTCGTACCTTGACTCGTACGTTGGCTGGAATTTGCTAAATTTGGATAAGTGTTGGGAATTGGTATGACTCATACCATGAACCTACGAGTCTTAAAATCAGTTGTGGTTTGATACAGCGAATTCTAGCAATCTTCTGAACTTTTTCATGAATGGCTTGGTATGACTCGTACCTCAATTCTATGACCTGTGACTCCTTCTCGTACCTTGAAACCTGCCAGTCTTCACTTCTTCTGAATTTTTCACAGCTCCTTGGTACGAGTCTTATGTAGATCTCACAATTCATAGTTGATACCTGTACCAGGAAACTTGGCCTATGCAAATCTTCTGATGTTTTTTATGACTGCTATGGTACGACTCGCCCCAGGATGGTATGACTTATACCATGTGTCGTATGTTGCCTTGCATCAACACTTTTAGCCTGGACCTTTTCACGAATCTCGGTATGGCTCGTACTAGTATGGTACGACTTGTACTGAGGTCGTACTTAGCCACTTTTCTATAATTTTCTCCATCTTTTTCACAAATCAACTCCAACATCTATTTTTCCTAAAAACCAAGTAAATGTGCATGATATCCATATAAACACACTTTAGTCCATGATTATTTCCTAGTTTTAATCATCAAAAGTGTTGTAAAATCACAGCACATCAATAGGGCCCTTCCTCGACCACCGCCACCATTCCCTCAACGGATAAAGAAGAAGGCGAAAGATGGTAAGTTTCAAAATTCCTCTCTATACTAAAACAATTATATGTGAACTTACCATTGATCGAGGCATTGGAGCAGATGCCCAGATATGCCAATTTTATAAAGGACCTTATGACTAGGAAGAGGTCATGGCATATCACCCTGCTCCAATGAGGTTGGGGCATCAATATGCTCGCCCTCAGATACCCGTGGTACTGGGACTGTGGTAGGAAGTCTAACCCAACTATTAGAATATCAATCTCTATCTTTTCCTTAAGGCCCGGCTCTACACATACTATGAACACGAGACCTGGGAATAGGATGGTGTGCTCAATCCAAAATCCCTATCTCGAATCTCCTCTACGATGACCCTTAGAATATTGATGGAGTATCTCGACATGATAAATGCCACCAAGCCTGCTATAGTTTCACTTAGGGTGTTCTCATTAACCGTCGGTGCCAATCTGTGGCATACTAGTGTCCAGCAAGCCTTCATAATGAAGTTCAGCGAGGCTTTGGTAACCTACTTTCCACTAGCCACCCAGTCCACGTCCTCCTTCTCATCCGCTAGAACCCTAGATAGAAATTTAATTTGGCTATGCCTCTCCTTATAACCTAGTTGTTTTACCCTTTTTAGGGCGTCCACTCAGTAATCGAACTCAGCTGTCATATATGGAGCTTTGTATTGTTGCCCATAGAGTACCCGAGCATTAGAACGCCTTGATACATCAACCGTGCGACCTCACACTACCATGCTTTCGAGCTTGGGCTATTCGATCACTTTCTGCCCGCCTTTTACATTCTGCTCCATCGTGGCCAAATAATTAGAGTAGAACTCTTGGACCATTATAGTACTATACTTCTTCGGAGTTCTAGCCATCCAATTGAATCCATAGAAGCTGAATATATACCTTATTTCCTCTACATCATTTAAGGCACTGGTGAGGATCCACGGTTCTTCCTATATGCTCCAGCTCGGATGATTTTTGGAGGTGAGAGCAAGACCCTGCTCATATATCTCCTAAGCACTAGGTATTCTCCACCTAATAGTATGGTTCTCCCGAGGTAGAGTTTGGTCACCTTCTTCCTCAATGGACTCATTGCCCTCATCTCCAGATTGGGCCTCCTCGAACCCTTCTTCCTCATCAGAGCGACTCCCAGAAAATTGAACCTATTCTTTTGCTCCCTCTTTAGACTGGGGAATAGTGGCCGATGTGGCAGAAGTAGCTTCGGCCTGTACCTTGGCTCGAGCCCTAGTGGTTCATAGTTCATTAATGTCCAAGGTATCTCCTTGGTAATCTTCCACTGAACCACTAGGGGTGTTCCCATCATGCTGGGAGTTGGAGGTCTTATCCCTCAATTCCCTCTGAACAGTTATTTTATCCCTAGCGCTCTTGTCTTGGGGCTTCTTCTTTGATATCCTTTATAACATCATTGTACCTGTGGAAAAAAAGGTTAGCATGCATGATCAGAGAAAAAAATCAAAAAAATTCCCTCTGAAGTTTTCCATAAGTCTACAATATGGGTCATACCATGGTGGTATCACTCGTATTAAGACTTATAGTTCATGATGGTCCTGACATGACTCCTAGTTATGACTCGTACTATGATGGTACGGTTCATACTAAGAGTCGTATTGAGGGGTTCCCCTAAAATGTGTTCTTCTATATTTTTCTACGAATCGTGTTACGAATTGTGATTTGTTTTCACGACTCATAGTAAGGATCATACCATTTCTTTTAGACTTTGACCCTTTTAGATTTGTGGTACTATTACATGGTATGACTCGTAGTAGAATACTATAGGTCGTGCCAAGTTTCGTAACATCAGGTTCAGTCACAAATGGCTTAGGACAGTCCCAACAAGCCCTCCTACAAGTTTTAGTATGAAACTATGAGTCGTAAGAAGGCTTGTGAAGCCTTTCCTTACCTTGATTAGTTCAGTTATTCAGGAGAACATTTTTTTTGATCTGGGTACTTAGACTTCCCCATTTTAGGCTATCAATGTCCATTATTTACACCTACCAAGTTCATCCTCAACATATAGCACACCCTGTACTCATTTTAACAATCAATTTTAGTGTTTGGCATTTCAAATTCCAATCCATTCAGTAGAATCACACAACCTAATAATCATGTTCCTCAACCCATTTTTGTCTAGTTTGAGGAATCACCAAGTTATCTTATTTCATACAGAGCAAGAATTTGTCAAATTGAACATCTGATCTTGGGCAAATTTATATGCCCAAGTGATACTCAAAAGTATCATTTTAGCCTTGTTTATCTATCAATGTGTATACATTCTCATGTAATTGGTAATAAAATGTGAATTTATACTAACCAACATGATTAGCATTGTTTTGCAGGTAAAATGTAATTTCGGGAAGCTAAAATGCATGTTGGAGGATATCGGGGTTGGACTTGGATGCGAGCAAGGGACAAGACATTGGACAGTATGAAATAAAGGGGCTCCGTGATGGAGCCATGTCACGCTGCCATCGTAGAGGCCTTCTGCCTGGATAGGGAAATTTTGCCCAAATTCCAGAGAGGGTCCGCGTCCGGTCCGTGGAACAGTGGCTTGGCTCCGCGTTGCACGCCGTGCCACGTTGAGCTTTAATTCCTGGACCCCCAGTTCTAGTGAAGGTCCGCATCCGCAGCGTGTCACGGAGGCAGTGCTCCGCGATGCACTCCGTGATACCTTGCTTGTTATTCCGGGAAAAATTCCCACCAGTATAAATAGAACACTTAGGTTCATTTTTCAATATTCTGACTTGGTGGAGCAAGAACGTGGTTACAGGCAGTTGAGGGGACGAAATTCTCAGGGTTTTTCTCTCTTTATTTCTTCTTTAATTCAATTGCTTGTATGATTAACACTCATTTAAAGATGTTTAATCCACAAATGAGTGGCTAATTCCTCTTCTTACTGAGGTTATGAACAATTGTGATGAAATGTGATCATTGATTATTTGGTTTTTCATCTTTTCTTCCATGTTGTTCTATTAATTCTTGTTCTTACTGCATTAATGTGTGGCCTATGTTAATGTATATCTAAAAAGTCTGGTTTCACTCGAGAGAGCAAGAAATTGGAAAGTTGTGAATTAATAGGATATGTTCTTTACTTGATTTGGGAAAATTGGGAATTGATTTACTTTCCGGATAGAAATATACCTGAAAGTCGTATTAGTCAATTTAGGAACCGGGTTTGTATGGCTAGAACATGAATTGCATTTAATCACAGAAATGTAGGTGGATGGTTCATGATTCTTAAGTGACGTTAAATACGAGAGTTTTAATCTCTTGGCAAATGTTCTTGGCTAGAAACCGGAGGAAAAGATTAACCAAATTATGATGATCATTAATTTCATTACATGTTCGTTTAACCTCAGCATGCTCTCATTCATAGTTCAGACTCAAAGTAGATAGTTATTTTAGATTTAGCATAAAAATTATAAAAAATATCAAACTTTTGGCTACACTGTTGTCTGCATTTTTAGAAGTGAAATATAGTACACTTGAGCAAATTACACTTCATCCCAGTCCCTGTGGGATCGATACTTGGCTTACTAAAGCCACTTTACTACTTGTTCGACCACGTGCACTTGCGTGTCGTTTTATATACCTCACAAATCACGCGAACAAGTTTTTGGCGCCGTTGTCGGGGACTTGGCAATTGGTGAATTTGTTTTAAGTGTTAATTTACTGTATTTTTATTTTCTTAGTGTTGACAACTTGGTCTTAGCCTGTATTTTGCAGACTTAATTTCTGTTGAACA
Organism: Datura wrightii; assembly: GCA_035772735.1. NCBI lineage: Eukaryota > Viridiplantae > Streptophyta > Magnoliopsida > Solanales > Solanaceae > Datura > Datura wrightii. The sequence continues at coordinate 24,231,930 of JASDFA010000018.1, forward strand.
CTGGCAAGAGACAAGGAGCTGGTGGAATCGTATATAGAGCCAAAAAGAATATTTCACAGTAAACGGAGAGAAGCTCTACAAAGAAAGCTGCAGTTGCTCAGACAGACGATCATGGAGCAACAACAGAATCCACCGGTAGTACGGGCAGTGTTAGTGCCCGAAGAAGTAGCAGCTCGGCCGGTTCGCGAGGTGGCAATCCTACATGCTAATAATGTCACATCTAGCATCCGCAAACCTGAGCTAGGAGGGAGGTTTGAACTTAAGCAGAATATGCTGCAATTGCTACACACTAGCGGGCAGTTTACCGGTCTCCCTCATGAAGATCCACAGCAGCATCTCCAAAATTTTTTGGAGATAAGTGACACTTACATCCCCGCTGGAGTGTCATCAGATTATGTCCGGCTTACATTGTTCCCATTCTCGCTATTGGGAGAAGCCAAGAGGTGGTTGAAAGCTGAGCCACCGAATTCTATTTCTACGTGGGATGATCTTGCAAGGAAATTCTTAATACGGTTTTTTCCCTCCGGTAAAACAGCAAGACTTAGAAGTCAGATTCTAAGTTTCAAATAGAGAGAGGGAGAAAATTTATATCAGGCCTGGGAGAGATTTAAGTCCATGTTGCGGGATTGTCCTCATCATCATCAGTCCAATGATGTGTTGGTGCACACTTTTATAGAGGGTTTGGAACCCCACACCAAAATATTGCTAGACTCAGCCGCTGGAGGACAAGCACTGGAGAAAACTTATGAGGAGCTGTATACCTTGTTGAACTGCATTTCGCAGGGCAATCCCGAATGGAATGCTGATTCATCAAGAGGCGGGATAAGGAAAGCAGCAGGAGTGCTAGAAGTGGATGGGTTTACAGTTATTGCTGCACAGATAGCTGCATTGCAAAATAAACTTAACACCCACTTCAGCAGCATGACAATGAACCAGCCTCAAGCCCCAGTTAATGCAGTACAACAAATACGGTGTAAAGTGTGTGGAAGCAGTGAGCACTCAGTTGAGTGTTGTGGAGCCAATCCTGACTCGGTAAACTTTGTGGGAAATGCGCAAAGGAACCACCAACAGTATGGTAATAGCTACAATTCCAATTGGAGGAACCATCCTAATTTCTCCTGGGGTAGCAACAACCATCAGGGGCAATGTTCGGGTCAGGGTGTGCAAAGGAACCAAGGAGGGCAGCAAAATTATCAAGCTCAATTCAGAAACAACAATGCACCTCCTCCACCACCATCACCCAGCATTGAGGAGATGTTCAAGACCATGATAGCTAACCAAGCTCAATTGCAGGCTGACTATGTGAAATTGGCAGCCGAAGTGAAAAACAACCAGTTAGCTACCAAGGCACTTGAATATCAATTTGGGCAATTTGCTGGAGCTCAAAATACAAGGCCTAGAGGAGGACTGCCGAGCGACACGGATCCCAATCCCAAGCAGGTAAATGCAGTGACCACAAGGAGTGGTTTGCAACTGAGAGAGGTGGAACCAGAAAGACCACCTCAACGGTCGGGAGCAGCAGAAATTGAGAGGGAGCAAAGTACTGAAAGGGGGAAGACTAAGGAAGCTGAATTAGAAAGACCTCCACCCCCGTTCCCTCAACGACTAAAGAAACACAAGGAGGAGGCTTGTTTCAAGAAATTCATGGAGGTGCTGAAACAGGTACATATTAACTCACCTCTTGTTGATGTCTTGCAGGGAGTGCCGAAATATGCTAAGTATATAAAGGACATCGTGGCAAATAAAAGTCAGTTGACTGAGTATGCTACGGTGGCTCTAACGGAGGAGTGCACTTCCCGGATTCAAAACAGACTGCCCACAAAGCTTAAAGACCCTGGGAGCTTTACTACCCAGATTACTATTGGGCAGAGCATCCGAGCTCGTGGATTGTGTGATTTGGGAGCGAGCATAAATTTGATGCCTTCATCGGTATTCAGAAAGTTGGGTCTAGGGAGTCCTAGACCCACAACTGTAATCTTGCAATTGGCGGATCGATCCTTAGCCAGACCTGATGGCATTGTGGAGGACGTTCTGGTGCAAGTTGGCTCCCTAATTTTCCCGGTAGATTTTGTCGTGCCGGATTTTGAACTAGACGCGGAAGTCCCATTTATTTTGGGATGTCCTTTCTTGGCAACCGGGAAAGCACTAATTGACGTAGCTGCGGGGCAGCTAACGATGCGAGCACATGACAAGGTGGAGGTGTTCGATGTGTACAAGGTACCCAAGCTCCCAATGGTGCACGAAGAACTCTCGGTGATCAATGTGATTGATCAAGGTGATGATAAGCCGATGAAGGATTCACGAGAGTTAATGGGAAAGCCACCGGATCGGTGTAAGCACTACTGGGGGGAGGACGGTGATCGAGAGAAATCGTCCATCACCCTAGAGGACAATTGAGCTTAACGACATCGAGCCGCGACGGTAAACCAGGCGCTGCACGGGAGGCAACCCGTGGGAAAATTTTTCTTTCTTTTTGTAAAGTGTAAATAGATTTTTCTTTTTCTTTTTCTTGATTTACTACAAAATTTTTCGTTTTAGTTTTTGTTTTATTTGTATTTAGAGTGAAACCTATAATTCTAACCAATTTTGTATAGTGAGATGAATTTCAGGTCAAACGGAGGAAAATATGCACGGAATCGCAAAGGAAAAGTCGAGGTATGAAAATTAACAAAAAGTGGCAAAACAGTGAGTTGGGGCGATAGCTCCGTGTCATGGAGGTGGACCTCCGCGTTACCTCCGTGACACGTTGAGGTATAATCTGGTTTTTTAAAAATTTCCAGAATAGGCTCACGATGGCTCTGTGTCACGGAGGCAGTGCACCGCGATGCACTCCGTGACACGTTGCCGTGTATATCGCGACGGGTCACACAGGGTGATAGAGATCTCAGAGATTTGCCCCTCAGTTCTTCGATGATGATGACCTAGACATTGATGAGGTTAGGTCAAGTGGAGCAATTGTTCCTTCACCACTGCCCGCTGGGGCCAAATTTGACATTATAAGCACCACGATTCAATTGCTAAACATGAAGGGCATGTTCAGTGGCCATGCAGCGGATGACGCCAACCTAAACTTAATGAATTTTGTAGGAATATGCAAGGTATACAGGTTGCTCGGAGAAGCCAGGATGCAATAAGACTCCGACTCTTCTATTTCTCTCTATCAGGGGAAGCTACTTTGTGGTTATCAAAGTTTCACAACGACTCCATAACCAATTGGAGGGAGCTTAAACAAGCCTTCTTAGATAGATTCTTTCCTACATCAAGGATTTTACGGTTAAAAGACGAGATCTATAACTTCTGGCAAATTAAGACGGAGGTGTTCGGCTTGTTGGGAATAACTACACGCAAGTGCACGTGGTCGAACAAGTAGTAAAGTGGCTCAAGTAAGCCAAGTATCGATCCCACAGAGACTGGACTAAGGTAACAATCTACTCAAGTGTCAATAAACTTTAACTCTAAATTGCAGACAACAGTGTGAAGAAGAGTTTGATATTTTGTTTCCTAATTTTATACTAAGTCTAAAACGAATATATAATTTGAGTCTGAACTATAAGTATGAGCATGCTGAGGCTAAAATGAACATGTAGAGAAATAAATTATCAATACAATTTGGTTAATCTTTCCTCCAGTTGCTAGTCAAGAATTATTGCCTATGGATTAAAACTCTCGTATTTAACCCAACTTAAGAATCATGAACCTGCCACCTACATCTCTGTGATAAAAAGAAATTCATGTTCTAGCCATACAAAACCGATTCCTTAATTGACTAATACAACTTTCAGGTATATCTCTATTCTGAAGGTAAATCAATTCTCAATTTTCCCAAACTAAGAAAAGATCATATCCTATCAATTCACAACTTTCAAATTTCTTACTCTCTCGAGTGAAACCGAACTTTTTAGATATACATTAACGTTGGCCACACGTTAATTCAGTAAGAATAAGAATCAATAGAACAACCATGGAAGAAAAGATGAAAAACCAATTTATCAATAATTATATTTCAGTACAAATGTTCTTAACCTCAGCAAGAAGCGAATTTAGCCACTCATTTGTGGATTAAACATCGTTAAATGAGTGTTAATCATACAAGCAATTGAAATCAAGAAGAAGGAGATAGAGAAAAACCCTGAGATTTTCGTCCCCTCAACTGCCTGTAACCCACGTTCTTGCTCCACCAAGTCAAAATTATTAAAAATGAACCTAAGTGTTCTATTTATACTAGTCGGAATTTTTCCTGGAATAACAAGCAACGTGTCACGGATTGCATCGCAGAGCACTGCCTCCGTGACACACCACCAACGCGAACCCTCACTGGAATCCGGTCGTCTAGGTATTAAGGCCCAACGTGGCACAGCGTGCAATGCGGGGCTAGGCCAATGTTCCATGGCCCCAACGCGCACCTTCACTGGAATTTGACATATTTTAAGAATCCAGGCATAATGCATCCGCGATGGCAGCGTGACACGGCTCCATCGCGGAGCCCCTTTAATTCATGCTTTCCTTGTGCATTTTCCCTTGCTTTCTTCCGAGTCCAATACCGATTTATCCCAACATGCATCTTAGCTCCATAACTTTATATTTTTCCTGCAAAACAATGCTAATCATGTTGGTTAGTATAAATTCACATTTTATAACAATTCACATGAGAATGTACAAACATCAATAGATAAACAAGGCAAAATGACACATTTGAGTATCACTTGGGCATATAAATTTGCCCAAGATCACTTACCCCACACTTAAATCCTTGTTCGTCCCCGAACAATAATCTTACACCTCATGCAATTGACACCCCATCCTGGCTACTTTGGCTCGACCATTCAAGCTACGGTTATACCGATTATTTAATACAGCAAATCATTAAGAAAACATGCATAGTCTTACAATACAACGACCTTCAACACATTAAGACCTCCTAGACTCAAGAATCAACTCTCGATATCAGCAAACTCATGCAAATCAGCTGATCAAGATATCCGACACGAATTTTAATCTCTCGTAGAGCATGTACCCTCACCACACAAGAGAATTTTCCCCTTTTTAATCACATGAACTCAAAACATTACATGCAGGGGCATATAAACAAGATTTAGCTCTCTCTCCCAAAAGAATTCACATGCATCATGTCATGAACCATAGGCTTGCCTTTAGTGTATTACTCCACTAATATAAGGACACATGATGTAAGATCACGTAGGACTTAACGGTTTGTAATGTAAGCTACGGAACTAGCAAATACTGGGCTAACCAATAATAACAACTAGCCTCCTTAAGCACTTTTTCAATCCATCCCATCAACCTTATGGACATTGTTTCTTCCTTCATCATCCCATTCTTGAAGTTTGTCTTTATTTTCGGCCCCATATCTTTAAGCACACTTGACTTAATAACAAAGATTATTTATACATATTCATTATATTTAATTTATACCAAATGCACCTTCAACCTTTTCTTTCCTTTCATCACTCTGCTTTTTCTTTTCTTTTCAAAATTCTCACTCCCTGGCGCTGTGGGAAAATTATTTAATTATTTTTTTTCTTGAGCGATTAAGAGTTTTGGATCAAATTCACGGATAGTGAAAAGAAGGGATTAAGCTCGGTTTACACCTTTTTGACAAAAGAAAGAAATAGGCTAAAGGCTCAATGGGCTAACTAGGGTGTACATTCAAGGTAGGTACGATAATGAAAAAAAAACTTTCGGTTAAAGCAAAGAAATGCCTACATCCTTTCCTACAATACACATCCTTCATTTTGTTTTGTACACACACCAGGCAAGTTCTAGACACTTCACAATAGCATGGAAGAAACGAAACCTCACCATACACTCATTTCACATGCTTAAGTCAAGATATATTCACAGACTCTTCAATCAGCTAATTACAAGAATTCAAGCATTAAGCCTCAATCACACCGAATCGAACTCTATGGCCTAGGTATCTCAACATATTTACAAAGTTGCATGCTTTCATATGAATCACCTTTGCATTTCAAATATCATGTACAACACGCAACCATAATTTCGCAACCATAAAGTAACGACAGGTTTTGGGATGCACACCAATAAAAGAGAAAAACTAAAAGAAAAAATGAACAAAAGAAATCTACTCCTAACGACTACATTTCCCTTAAGACGGTCGTCATCCATCCATCATAGGGACGGTCACTAATTACAACTTCGGTTCAATGGGACTATTCTCGGTAAAAGAACCGAAAACAAACGCCGAGAAACCCAAAAATAAAAATTTCACAAAAATTTTAAAAATATCAATAATTTCAATAAAACAAAGATATGTACAAAACCAGCTAACAACATTCAACAGCACACAACAGCTTCACCTTAATTACAATACAGACATACACACAAAAATCACAGGGTCACAAGTTTATCCAAGCACAACAACAGAGCAAAGACATACATTAATAACAACTGCAACCAACACCTAACTACTCTCACCCCGCACTTAGATCGAACACTATCCCCAGTGTTCACAAAATTCAGCATAGTACGAAAGTAGGTGGTGAAACTCCTTGATCAATCAAAGTATTCCACTTCTTCGTCAGGTGTCGCTGCCTCGTCTCCCATGTCTAAATCACCCCCGTCATCATCATCTGACTCCACATCGGAGTCATCACGACGTGTCTCCTCATTTATGGGGACATCATCATCAGTGGGCTCCACAAAAGCTGGCCTCATTCGGCATAGAGCCCTAGCATTTTCGCCAAAAGGGTAGTCTAGCTCGAGTTGGTATAGCTCATCTTCTGTTGCCGGCCTCCCGCCTATGCACAGCTGGAGCATCTGTATCCCAAACATGTGAGCCATGTACTGATCATCTCGAGCATGTCGCTCGGCTAATGTGAGAACTGGCCCGTGAGTGGTGTCGGGTGCCTTAGGTTTGGTGACATCTAAGGCCCGCCTCTCCATCTGCAGGATGTAGTCAAGGGCCTCCTCCTCAATATCCAGGCCCCTCAGGAACGTGGTCAGTAAACCACCAAACCCGTACCTGTGCCCTTGATGCAAATGGGCTCTCTTCATGGCGGAGATGATTACCGCCCCGACATTGATCTCCATCCCTTTCATCAGGGCGTATACCAAGCACACACGATCCCGGGTGTCATCTGTCATATGCACCCCCGGGATCAGGCAGGAACAAACAATCTTAAGCCATATCCTGGCTTCCCTGTTCATTTATGAGTAGGGCAATGTCTGATGGTAGCCCCTCTCCTTATGCCTGCTTTAACGTTCTGTAGACCGAGCTCCACACAAAGTGCGTCTGATGTCCGCGTATGGTGGAGTGATATTTAGCTGTCGAAGCACATGGGCGTCTGTGTCCCGCGCCCCCAAGATGGCATTAAGGTGATGGGGCTCAAAAGTGACTATCTGCCCCCTTATCTTTATGGTGTGACTTCTGAGTGTCGGGTTCCAGTTGGCGTAGAATTCCCGAATCAGGTACAGGTTGCACTCCTTGGGCTCTTCAAAGATGAAGTTCAGCCCGGCTTCCTCAATCCTGTGGACAATCATAGGAAACTCCTGTGCCAACGGTTCCCTAACAATGCGTTCTTCGGGGAAGTATTTGCTTTCCTTATGCTTTGCATACCATTTCTTCCCCTTCTCTGTCACCCATCGGGTTCCATATTGACGGCGTTGGCTGCGTGGAACCGCTGGTGCTACTGGGACTACTGTTCACAGTCTAATTCTTTTCCTTCCGGCGCCTAATGTTGATGCGTCCTTCTCTTTTTCTTGCCTGCTTGCCATCGTTCCTGTCAAACCAAACAGACAGTCCCAATGTTATTCAAATTAAAATGTGCTTCAACTAAGGTTGGGTTAAGCTAGGCCACCCCACACTTAGTATTTAGCCACAATCACAGCATTACGGCAAGATCATACTTATTTACAATTTACAAAAAAAACAAAACATAACAAATATGCCTCGTGCATTCAGAGAATTCGATGGTATAAATTCTTTTGTACTACTCAGATTTCGTACAGCTAACCACAACATTACCATCGTTCACATTTCATGACATAGCACTTAGCAAACATTTCTATCAATAAAATCGATACAATTCTCCCAATTTCTATGCAATTTCAACAACTTCATTAACCCGACAATCCGTCGCGCCTTAATCATCTTAACGTTAAGCACAACATAATGTTCCTCACCCAACATGCACAAACCAAGAAGAATTTCACATTTCAACTCAATTTTAACTTCTTCATATTTGAATTCTAACCCTAGCTACAATTTCGCAAGAATTTCAATCAAACATGTATTTATCGAGTTCATACCATCACAACGATACTATAAACATCAATCAATAGTCATTTACATGAATTCATGCTCAATTTATACTTAGGGAAAGTTTTCCTCACTTCCTATGCTAAAAATCGGAAAAATAAGGCAAAAAATGAGATGAAGTTAACAAACATACCTTCAATTCAATGATATCGAAGAAAAGTTGACAAATTTTAGCTCCTAGTCCGTGTCACATTGGGGAAGGGGGGTTTTGGGTTGTTTGTCGCGGAGGGGAGTGGAAAAATGGGAAAAATGAGGGGAAAAGGGGGTTAAAAAGAAGGTTTTTCACACGGGTCACCCGGCGACCCGGTGTGACCCGATGCAAATTACCCTCAACGAGTCACGGAGGGTAACGCGGAGCATGCGCTCCGTGACACGGAGCCATCACGCAGGTGTTCTGGAATTTGTAAAAATTCTAGAATTACCTTCAACATGTCACGGAGGGTAACGCGGAGGCCCTCCTCCGTGACATGGAGCCATCGCGTAGGCTCACTGTTTTTCCACTTTTTATTATTTTTCTTACCTCAATTTTTCCTTTGCGATCCTTTGCATATTTATCCTCTATTCAACCTAAAATTCATCTCACAACAAGAATGTTATACCCCGTAGAATTTCCGGCACTTAGATGACCTATTCGCACGTTGGTTAAGCATATTTGAAAGCCATACGTGCTAGGGAAAGGCCCGGGAAAAGATCGGATGAGAAACCCGTTGAACCATCGCGGGAGGAGCCGAGGCAGAGCCCCTCCGCGATGGCAGAGTGTCACGGAGGTGAGGCCTCCGCGATGGCTCCGTGAGACGTTGCCCAGGTTCAGGCCCAAGTATATAAGCCTCCACTTTGGTTTAAAATCATTTCATTACTTGATAACTTCCAGAAAACGTAGTGAACAGAGGGAAAACGAAGGGAGATTATAAATTATCATCCGATTACGCTGCCAAACGCTGCCCAAACCCAAATTAATCCTAGATACCAAGGTATTTAGCAGTAGAGAGCATTTCTACGGAGTTAGTTTCGCGAAATACGGCCGATGAATCGGCGAGCCACCGAACTAAAGTAAGCAGAATTGCTCTAAATTTATGTCTATGTGTTCCTAGCTGAGAAGTGAATATTTCTCCCTTCTGGGCCGCTGAAAAATAGCGAGTTTTTGACCGTCTTTCGATAAGCCTAAGTTTAGGCTATAAATTAAATCGAAAGTAACGTCGCTCTTTACAATAACGTTGTATTTAGTATTGATTGACGTATTTATGAATGCAGTTGGGAGAAAATAGCTGAAGTACCGGCTGAGCCTCGTCCGACGGACGAATATTCAAAGATAAGGTATGTAAAGTTAAGTTTCCTCAGCAAGTTAAGTAACCTCGAAGCAGCATAGTAATTTACAGACCAGTAGCATGTTTAGAAATCGATTATCGTGTTATTTTGAATATTGGTGCAATATGAGAAGTTTTGGGTTGTAACGTGTACGATACCTATCCGTACGATATAGATTCGGGCGTAAGTGGTTAAGGTTGCCCAGTATATTCAGTATGTGATGTAATATGCCATGTTAAGATATTGTTGTGTTTAGCTGAAACCTCGCGAGGTAGTACAGTATCAGTAAAGCATTCCAGATATAGAATAGTAACTATATATGGTTTAGAAAGCATGTTAGAAATAGGAAATTACGTTAACACAGAAACTTAGTAAACGGTATATTTTTCAGCAGAGACACCTCCTCGTATAACTTTTACCCCAGTACAGTTTGACAGGAGGCTATATTTATATTTATACTTACCTGTCTCAGCATGTATCAGACACTTACAGATTACTATTATTAGCTCAGTATGTGATTTATACGATACCCTACACCTGTTAGTCTTAGCTTATGAGATACACAGACAGCATGATTAGTTGAGACCATTGTATTGATTTGGGTTGGATTACCTAGCATCCCTGACCGCCTAGGGTTAATAGCTGTATCGACTCGTCTGCCAGAGGACGAGGATACTTCTCTCTACGGAGTGATATGTCGTCCCACAAGGGGACAAAGATGGGATGCCAGTTTCCCCATATTGTGCCTTGGTCGGCCCTTATACACCCCCGTCGAGCGGGTACGCCCGGGGTGTTGATTTAGAGTCCTTCGGACTCAGATACAGTTATAGTCAGGGGCTCAGCGAGCCCAAGTGCATACCCAGGGACCGGCAGGATGCTTACAGCCACTATAGGAGATGGGATGACCGGGGTAGGGGCATAGATTCTGTGTTGATTGTACCTCCCAGCTTTTGGGGACCGGGCAAGGTTTGTGTATGCTATGTTATGTTATGTATGTTATGCTATGTTATATTAGACTCGAGTAGATTGGTAGTAGAATGGTACGCCTCCAAGTATGATTCCTACTTTCTTCGGTATCAGTCGGAACAGGTACGATCTACATCATCAGACAGTTAAGTTATTCCTCCTACTTCAGCTTCATCAGTCATATTATTGCTTTCAGATGTTGTTTTCAGTTATATTATTTCAGTTGCTTTACATACTCAGTACCAGCGGTACTGACGCCCAGTGGGGCGCTGCATTACTTGCCTGCAGGTACTCCTAGACGAGCAGGCGATTCTACGTGACTCCCTGTCAGCGGTTGAGTATTCAGCTCCAGTCATCCGGAGGCTGAATTTCAGAGGTGTAGTTCGGTTCCTTTTGTTGTATATAGTATGGCTAGGTCGGGGCCCTGTCCCGATCAGTTCTATTACTATTCCTAGAGGCTTGCAGTCTGTATGAAATCCCTGTGGTTAGATGAGCCGGTCATGTGGGGCCGTGCAGTTGTATAGTTGTCTTTACTCTTTCTTACTTCTATGATGGTCGTGTGGGGCCATAGTTGTCAGTAGTGGTGACCTTTCCAGTCACGTAGCTTCTCTTTGTGCTTTATGATTAAGTTGCAGATAACTAGACAGCATGGTGGCCTTGTCGGCCCGTATAGGTTTCCCTGAATTACTATGTTTCTGGCTAGCTACTAATACAGGTACAGAAGGCTATAGGCCAATGGGCCGGGGGCTGTATTTACAACCGTTATATAGCCCTTTGTTTCCAGAAATGTGAGTTAGAGCCAGCCAGGCGCCAGATGCGCCCAGGCTTAACAGTCTAGCAGGTCAGGTCTTAGTAGGGCACCAGGTGCCAGTCATACCCCCCCCCCCAAGGTGGGGTGTGACAAGCTTGGTATCAGAGCAGGTCGTATCCCACGGAGTCTGCAAGCCGTGCTAAGTAGAGTCCTGTCCATGGATGTGTTGTGCACCACATACTATGGGTAGGAGGCTGCAAGGCATGATAGGATGGTTGTCTTTTATTCTGATTCAGTCGTGCTATAGAGATGTACAATATAGGGTTGAATTCCTAAAATCTTACCATATTCTTTGGCTACAGATAATGTCAGATCAGCAATATCCTACCACAGGTCGGAGCTTAGACATTGCAGCAGGGGAGGGCACCAGCGGGATGCCTCCCCCTCATTTGGAGACAGCCCGATCATAGGGCCCTACAGAGGCTTCATCCCAGCCTCCTCAGCAGTCTCCACTACGTCAGGAGCCGTTTGGAGCGACAGTATCTTCAGCAGTCCCTATACCGACACCTTCCGACCAGGAGGTTAGGAGTGTTGTAGTTATGATAGCACAGATGATGGCTGCTCAGCGTCAGCAAATGCCATCCACATTTGCAGAAGCATCAGAAGGGCCCGGTAGTTCGAGGGTCCGAGAGTTTTTAGCCCTGAATCCCCCACAGTTCACAGGCACGGACCGAACATAGGACCCCCAGGATTTTCTGGATCAGATGCAGAGAATCTTCAGGGTTATGCATGCTACGCCTACTGAGTCAGTTGAATTGGTCGCATTCCGGTGGCGAGATATTGCGGTGTTATGGTATGAAAGCTGGGAGAGGTCCCGAGGGAGAGATGTTCCCCCTCCCACCTGGTCCAGCTTTTCAGGAGCCTTTCTAGATCACTATTTGCCGCGGGAGATCCGACAGGCCCGGGTAGACCAGTTCCTACATCTGGAACAGGGGGCCATGAGTGTTCGGGAATATTCCTTGCGGTTTGACTCCTTGGCTCGATATGCACCGGCTTTCGTGGATACCATGGCATCCAGAGTGCACCGTTTTATTATGGGGTTGAACCCAGAGTATGTCGAGACTTGTATCACGGCCACACTGCGAGAAGATATGGATATTTCCCGAATCTAGGCATTTGCGCAGAATATTGAGGGCATCAGACAGCGACATCGGGAAATCAGAAGGGTTAATCAGGAGCAGCGTCACCGGGATAGGCCAGCTGAGTTACAGAGAGAGGCCCGGGGAGGACCCAAGCCACGATTGTCAGACAGGCCGCCCAGGCCCCCGCCTCCACCACAGTCACAGGGAGGTAGATTCAGCCGCAGGGGGAAGTCAGAGGCTGGTAGAGGTTCGCAGACGGCAGACTCACCGTCACAGAGGAGGGCGGAGCAGAGTAGGTATACCCTACCACTTTGCCCTATATGCAGTCGACGCCATTCTGGAGCGTGCAGATATGGTTCCACCGTATGCTATATTTGTGGCCAAGAAGGCCATTTGATGAGAGACTGCCCAGCCAGAGGTCGAGAGGACCGGGACAGACAGGATAGGGCGTCAGTAGGGTCGCGAGCTACAGCATCCTCGACTGGGCGCAGGCCCTCAGTTTCAGCAGGCAGGGGTCGAGGCAGGTCAGGGGCCTCTAGTACAGGTGCGGGTCCAAGCCGCACATATGCCTTACCAGGGAGGTAAGATTCAGAGGCATCGCCTGATGTTGTTACAGGTATGCTAACTATCTGCTCACACCCTGCTTATGTGCTAATTGATCCAGGGTCTACTTTGTCCTATATTACTCCATTTGTGGCACGGAAGTTTAGTATTGTACCAGAATCATTACAGCAGCCCTTCCTAGTATCTACGCCCGTTGGTGACTCTATCACAGCTAGCCGAATTTACCGCGGGTGTACAGTAGAGGTTGCTGATCGTCAGACCACAGTAGATCTGGTCGAGTTAGAAATGATAGACTTCGATGCCATAATGGGTATGGATTGGTTAGTACCATGTTTTGCTAATGTTGTATGTTAGACCAAAACGGTCCGATTCCACTTCCCAGGGGAGGCAGTACGGGAGTGGAAGGGCAGCACCGCGACGCCAAAAGGTAGGTTTATTTCCTACCTTCGGGCGAGAAAGTTGATATCTAAGGGATGCATTTACCATCTTGTCAGAGTTCAGGATGTCCAAGCAGAATCTCCGACACTCCAGTCTGTTCCACTGGTAAATGAATTCCCAGATGTATTTCCTGATGAGTTACCTGGTATTCCCCCAGAAAGGGAAATAGACTTCGCTATTGACTTGCTACCAGGCACTCAGCCAATATCAATACCTCCTTATCGTATGGCTCCTGCAGAACTCAGAGAATTAAAGGAGCAGTTGAAAGACTTGTTAGACAAAGGTTTTATCAGGCCGAGTACTTCACCGTGGGTTGCGCCAGTCTTGTTTGTGAGAAAGAAAGATGGCTCGCTCCGAATGTGCATAGATTATCGGCAGCTAAACAAAGTTACAGTAAAGAACAAGTATCCGCTCCCCAGGATCGATGACTTATTTGATCATCTACAGGGAGCCAGATAGTTTTCTAAGATTGACTTGCGGTCCGGATATCACCAGGTCCGAGTACGTGAGAGGGACATCCCTAAGACAGCATTCAAGACCCGATATGGACATTTTGAATTTCTGGTTATGTCCTTTGGGCTAACAAATGCCCCAGCAGTCTTTATGGACCTGATGAACAGTATTTTCAGACCCTTCCTGGACTTGTTCGTGATAGTATTCATTGATGATATTCTGGTGTATTCTCGCTTTGAAGCAGATCACCGGACTCATTTGCGGAAAGTGCTCCAAATTCTTAGGGACCGCCAGTTGTATGCTAAATTTTTGAAGTGTGAATTCTGGCTTAACTCGGTAGGCTTTTTAGGGCATATTGTCTCAGACGCTGGTATAAAGGTAGACAAGCAGAAGATAGAAGCAGTTAAGTCATGGCCTAGGCCTACCACCCCGACTGAAGTTCGTAGCTTTTTGGGGTTGGCAGGATACTATCGGAGGTTCGTTGAGGGATTCTCAACCATTGCAGCACCTTTAACGAAATTGACACAGAAAGCAGTAAAGTTTCAGTGGACGGAGACATGCGAGCAAAGTTTCCAAGTGAGCTTACGGGTGGTAAGGACCCTTTGGGTGAGCCACATTCAGCCCGAGATGGTGATGAGGTCATTGCAGCAAACGGTTCAGTTGAAGGGGTGACCATTGCCTCGAGTGAGATACCATTGAGTGCGGCGGCCACCGCTAGCACCACGACTGCAGCAGAGGGAAGTGTTCTTACACACCTACATTCTTAGGATGAGAGGAGCACTTAGAGCACCACAGGTATGTCCCTTTTCCAATTCTTACATTATATGCTTTGGGGCCAAAGCATGCTTTTTAAAGAGGGGTGTGCTTGTGATTTTTGGGTTTTGATTTTTGTTTGAGGGTTTTTATTTTCATGCTTCTTTTTCCTCAGACATGCAATCTAGTAGAACCGACATGTTTAAGATTATTTTTTTTGTGTTTTCTTTAGCTAGAAGTAAATAGGAGTACTTTATAGCCAATAAATGAATATCCTTTGAAATATTGAAAAACATGACCCTTTTTGAAAATTTTTGGTGTCTAGCTGTGTATATTAACTGCAATGCATGACTTCTGTGGATCTTTATATGGCATTTATATATTAGCATGTGTAATTGTAGCTTAGCTGTGCATGAACTGGATAGGTAGAATCAATGTAAACCTATACCGTGAGTGAGTGAGGATGCTTACCTAGTTCAATACTACGTAAAGGATCTAGAACTTACCCAGTTGGTCTTTATATAGGTTGTAAGATAGCTGGTTAGGAAAGGATCATGGGCTGTTTTTGTTTTAGCCCACTTTAGTTTAAATTACACAACCAAATAAAAATAATCCCTTTTGATCTGGATTTTAAGCCTAAAAGTTGACTATTTTTCTTTGATTACCCATTCACCTTTCCCATGTTTATAATGAACTTTTTTGACCCTGGTCTCTCCTTGGATATTGTGAACCAACTCAGGAAAAATGCCAAAGTTGAGGGCGGGTATAGTAGGGGTGCGTAGACTGTGAGGATTTGAAAAGAAAGAAAAAGCCAAAGAAAAGTGAAGTGTAGTGTCAAAACAATTGAATAAAAGGATCTAAAATGTAAAAATGAAAAGAAAAGAAAAAGAGTTGAAAAACAATGGAAAAATACACCACACTCACACATTACATTTGAATGGTGAAAAAGGGAGGAAAAAGTTGAAAGGAGAAGAAAGGGGTAAAAAGTGTAAAATGAAGCCATGTTATGTAGTGTCGAGGAGGGTTAGTCACTAATATCCATATGTACCATACCCAACCCGAAGCCTACATTACAAGCCGAGAAAATTCCTATAGTGATCCTAGTCTAACTGTCTGAAAAGCCACAATAGAGAAAATAAGGGAAAGCCTATGATATCTGATGTTTAGTATTTTGAACTTTATTGTGAGAGTGAGAGTCTTACTTGATTAGTCCCGAGTTTCATATTTCTATATATTTATGAGTTTTGAGGACTTCATTTTCTATAAGGGTACAGGTTTTATATTGCATTGTTCTAGTTGTTTGTGTGAATAACACTAGTGATAGCTTAATTCTCTGCTGATAGTTAGATGCCATATATTGATCCCTGAACTTTATGGTTCATTGTATGACTTGAGTTGCGGTTGCAGGATAGTTAATTTGGAATAAATTGATAATAGTGAAAGCAAAATCACTCGAGAGACCTAATTCGATAACTGAGTATAGTCATCCAATAAGGATGAACCAGTCATTTGGATGAACCCATGTTATTAGTTCTACAAGTCAAGTATTAGGATAAATCATAAGTGTAAAAACCAAAGTAGTTATAAATCCATGGAGAACACTTCTCTAGTTAATTGCATTATCTTGATAACAATGTAATTATTAATAATGTAACGTGTTTACTTCCTTACAAACCTCCCCCCCCCCCCTTTAGGAAATAACAGACTTAGAAGCTTAAATACTAGCGTTATTCTATATCTTGACCATATTCCCTGTAGGATTGACCCAAACCTATTTGGGTTCTTTATTGACAATGTCAATGTCATACTTTTATAGGAGTGTGATTTGAGCGTTATCACTCAGCCTACCAAAAATTCCTGACATGTTGAAGCAGGTACATGTTAACTTACCCTTGGTGGAGTTTTTTCAGGAAGTTTCAAAGTATCCCAAGTAATTGAATAACATTGTGGAAAATAAGAGGAGGCTGATGGAGTTTTAAACTGTGGCTCTCATGGAAGAGTGCAGTTCTCCGCTGCAAACTAAAATTCCTAAGAAGCTGAAAGACCCCCGGAGCTTCACCTTTTACAGTGGGGATTACAAATAATACCAATCACTACAAACATATGTCCAGCAATTCAGGCCTTAACACAATCCCAAAAGATCACAACCAAATAAAGAAGTAGGTTCTATATTGTGTGACTTGGCTGAAAGCATTAATTTGATGCCTGCATCCTTGTTTAGAACCTTGTGTTTAGGTGAACCATGTCCCAATACACAATAACCTTGTAGCTTGCCAACAGGTCTCTTGCTTATCTTAACAGAATCATAGAGGACGTCTTGATTAAGGTTGGACCTTTCATGTTAACTATGCACTTCATAATCTTAGATTATGAAGCAGATGTAATAGTTCCCCTCATTCGGGGGAGAGGATTCTTAGCTACCGCAGACACGGTCATAAAGGTGAGTCAAGTAAGATGTCGGTGATTGTGGATGGTTAGAAAGCAGTCCTCGATGTGTTTAGAGCAGCAAGGTGTCCACCTCATTTTGAGAACTTCACAGTGAAGCCAACGGTAAATCTCGAAGGATATGAGCGGGCAGTTGAGCAGCATGTGTTGCATGATAATTTAACAAGTTTTCAGGATACAAATTATCTCACTCGAATTAAGGAGTAAGAGTGACTTTTATCGTGTCGCGATGTTAAATCAGGTGCTACATGGGAGGCAACCCTTGAATGTCGTGCCACGACTACTAAGGCGCTTGGTGGGAGGCAACCCATCTTTCTAACATTTTCAATTTTACAGAGATGAACAGGGCTTTAGAGGCATAAAGAGCGGGAAAAATGAGCAAAAAAAGGTTAAGTCTGGGGTGAGATACCTGGCATGGGGTGCTAGGTGTTAACTCCAGGAAAGAAACGAAATTTTGGGTTGGTGCTATGGGTGGCACACCGCGCCAACCCATGTCCACAAAGAAATTTTTTTCTAAGTGTGTGGCGAGGTGACTGGTGCACCGCGCCAGCATTTTGTGGTCTGAATTATTTTTGGTCCAATGGGTTAACAAGGACCTTAAAATTACCAAAAAACTATGCCCAGCACCATTATTTTAAATCCCTATTCACCCCTTCTTACAAAAAGTCTAAACAAAAAGCAAATAAAATTCTCTCTCTCCACCGAGTAGGTTATAACTCACCCTCTCCCATTCCCCCATTGTTGCCTTCTCCAAGAAGCTTGGCAGAGCTTGTCTCTTCAACTAAAGTAAGTAATTCTCTTCTCTATTGATTATTTATTGTGAAAAGCATGCCCCCATACCGTTCTTCCCCAAGTTAATGACCCAAAATCACCATTGTTGGTGAAAAACTTAAGTTTCATAATGTGGATTTCATGAGCTTCGATCTCTTGAATTCTTCCATGATAATGTGTTATACATGTTGGGTTTCTTATTTTGGGTTTAATATAGTGAATTGAAGTTGTGGGGATGAAAGGGGCTGATGATTTGAATTTCTTGATTTTGGTGGATAGAACATTGACTATAGAGAGAAAGTATTTTGTTCTTAAAGTCTTGAATGTGAAGAATCTTGAGTTGTTGAAAATTCATGTTAGTCCATTATGGATTATAGTGAATTTCTTTTTGGTTGTTGGATAAACTGAATGTAGCTACTTCCATGTATGGGTTGCTTGAATGATGAATTAATAGAGGAAAGGTGAAAGGAATGGCCAAAGTGAGGTATTCTTAAAAAAATTAATAGAGAAAAGATGTGAAAAATTCATCAACTTGGTAGTAATAGGAGTTTAGTGAATATTTTGGAGGTTGAGATTTGGGATGATACCGCGGGAAGTCCTCAGTATCATATTTGATAAATTTTCACAAGTATGCTAGCGAAAGAAGTGTGGGGTCACTTTGCACCCACTACACCTAATTAGCTTGCCGTTTTGTTCACAAACTTATCTTGTTAAGTTCTTTATTTTTTATTGACAAGTGTCATGGTATCAGAAGGTAGCAAAGGAAAGGAGATAGTGGTAGCTAGCAAGGGTTTCAAGCGGCTCTGAAAAGGCACAAAAGGGTCAAGTTCTTTATCGGCTAAAGGAGTCCCTGCTAGGACGTTTGGAGAACGAGCAGTGGAGCCTCATGGACTATCATGGTTCAAAACACAAAAGGAGGTCAAATATGCTCCTGAGAATTAGATTGACGAAGGCCACCTTGCAATTAAGTTCCCCACCATTAGGGAGAAGGTCCTTAAGTTGGGATTAAGCTACATCTTTGTTGAGCCGGAGGAGTGCAATCTCACTTCAGTGAGGGAGTTTTATGAAAACTTGGACAGTTCTTTGGTGAGAACACCAAAGTTAAAATACGAGGCCAGGTTGTCTAATTCACTTATAAGAGATTCAATTCTTTCCTTGAGACACATGCAGCAGACCTATCTGAGTACTTTATTCTGCTAGAGAGGACCCCATACCAAAACATTTTCCATACTCTTTGTGGTGAGCACTCATCAGCCATTGGGAAAGGGACTATAACGACACTTACTCAACACTTGTGTTCTCCTACCTAAATAAGGAGGTGAAAGTTTGGGTGAAGTTGGTTTATGCTGTGTTACTCCCTGGGACTCACCTGATAGACATTACTAGAGAGCGAGTAGTATTGGTATACATGTTGATGAAAGGGATACCAATCAACTTTGGTATGGTGCTTCGAGACAATATGATAATATCGAGGGGTAATTATATGTGGAAGTAATGTTATGGTAGTCTCCTCACCCAATTTTATAGAGAGGCCGGCATTGAGGAGGAAGAGGAATACCTTTGTCTACCTTGAGCAAGGCCCCCAGTATGCAAGATGATGGACATTACAAAGGTTAAGGAACCCATCACTTCCACAGCTCCACCTCTTACTATAGTTGATCGCCAAGGATAAGATGATAGTTGGAGAGGTCGTATGTTTGGTATGCTTGAATTGCAACTGAGGATCGGAGACCGACCTGCCACAGATGATGAGATGGCAGCCGTAGAGGATAGATACCCACTTACAGAGAGGTACTATATAGATGTGTAGAGTGGGACCATCCTTTGAGGAACCGGTGGATGATGATGAGGTCACAGTGCTCACTGATAGAGTGGATGACTTGGACGATAATGAGAGGAGGATGATGCTACCACGGGAGCCATGCAGATTGATGGCAATGATAATGATGAGGTTGACGATGATCAGGAGTACAATCCTGATAATGATGTGCAGCAGCCTTGGAAGTTCCTTTTCTTTACCTATTTTATATAATTATGTGTGCATTGAGGACAGTGTACCATTTAAGTGTAGGGTGGAGGAAAGATTCCTGTTTGCTCTTTCTTTTCTATATTTGTAGTAAGTCGTAGCATAGTGTCATTCCTTGTGGTAGTAGCTCTATGATTTGTTAGGTCATGTTTTGTAATAGATAGTATTGATGATGGTGACAGATAACCTGTATGATGCCTATGATGTTGGATAATCTTTTCGTCTCTCGTAGTTGAGTTTGTTAGTTTAATTTTAGAGTCAAAATTTTCAAAATTAAGGGTGAGTATGCCATCAAGTTTTTGTTTGAAATTTTTTGAAAATGGCATGTCTCCCCCACCTTTTGGTTTTTCTTATGGCCTCGATTCTTTTTTGAAGGGAAGACCTTTGAACTAGGTAATTTTTTCATTTTTAGGAGTCATGTCATCATAGATTAGTGACCCTTCCCTATGATAAATGGATGAAAACTATCTTAAGGAATTTTAATCATGTTTTTTATTTTTGTTGGAGTCACACATAAGTCAATTGTATGCTCTTTGACATTCCACTTAGACACTAAGCTAGGGGAAATGAAGTGGTCAGCATTAGTGGAATTTCATGAGACACACATAGTTCTTTACCTTAACTCAATATACTTGTAGGGCATAATAATGAAGAATGTCATTCAATATGATTGTATGAATGTTTAGCTGTGGGAAATCGACTAGAGTCTTAATGCCATGTGAGGTGAGATTAATTGTCTTATTTTGTACATAATGTGCATCTAGAACTTGTCTTAGTGTATGTTGGATAGATAGTTGTGTAAAGAGTTAAGAGATGGTTAAGGCATTTCTTTGAAAAAGTCATGTTTCTCATGCCTGTTTTATCTTCCTGGACATTTTTCCTAGTTAACCCCCTTGAGCCATAAGCCTTATTCTTTTTTAGCCAAAAAAGTATCTTATTCCCTGTTGTGAGACCTCCAGAATTGTTGATCCAAAGTCATCTTAGGAACTTTGAAACTTGAAAATGAAGGTCCACCAATGCATGAATGATAAGGGAAAGAAAAAAAAAGAAATAATATGGAAAGTAGGAAGAGAAAATAGGAAGAAGGGATGCTTATAAAAATGTGTTGTTTGCCTGCTGCTAGAAAATGAAAGAAAGAGTTTTAAGAATGAAAATTCTTATTGATTCTATAAGCAAAGGGGAACAGTCATGTAGTGAAAAGGGGGGCATGAAAAGAAAAGAAAAAGGGTGAGTAAAGTGAGGGGTGAACGACAAGGAAAGGTAGTGGACTTGAAATGATAGAAAATGTCCTTAAGGTACTTAGGATTGGTAGTCACTATAAAAAGAATCATTCCTACCCGTCCCTTATCCGACATTACAACCAAAAAAAGTCCTTAGGATCTTAATCTTTTGAAATGACTAAGTAGTCTAAGTGTACATAAAGGGAAAGCTTATGGTATGTTGAATATGTATGATACATCATTTATGAGTGTGAGTATGCCTTACTTATTATGTTCCATGCTTTGCATTAATAATCTGACAGAAGAATTATCACTAAAACTGAGGGGCATAATTTGCATGTTTTGTGTTTAATCATGTTGGCCCTGTTTTGAAAAATGAGCTAGTTATAGAAATTGTGTAGTCTTGAATGTGAAAAACTCTGCATGTTCTTGATGTGAATTACTTGAGTTGATGAACCACTTAATCATATGTTCTTTTCTAGTTTATTGAGTGTGAATTGATAGAGGTGACAAGTGGTGAGAAAATATGAGTTTATGCATGGAGTTGAGGATTGTTCGAGGATGAACAATGGTTTAAATGTGGGGTGGTGATGTTGGGCATATTCTTATGCCCATTAGCCATATTTTTACCCACATTTTGCCTCTTTATGAGTTCATAATCCCTATGAAATGTATGAATTCATGTTTTCATGTATCTTGTGAGCTAATGAATATTTCTAGATGTTTTAATCAAGAAACCAAGGAAAAAGGACCCAAAAATGACTCAAGGTATGAACAAAAAGATCTCGCGAAAGTCGGCATGGGGTTATGGCTAGCATAGAGCGACCAATACTAGTGTTTCATAGAAAAATGCACCAAAGTTGGTGATATGGATGGCATTGGGTGCCAGTTTCATTAGCTTCAGGGATGAGAATTTGACTAACACCTTGGCAAGATGAATGGCGTGGGGCCCTGGAAGCATTCCAGACTTAGGAAATTTTCCTAACATTCTGGGGCTATGGATTAAGTGGGGCGCCAAAAATGTCCTAAATCTCAACAATTTGTCTAACACTTTGGTACTACGGATGGAGTGGGGTGCCAGAGGTGTTTAAAAGTGCAGAAATTTGGGTAACTCATTGGTGCTATGGTGGGAGTGAGGTGGCCGAAGCCATTCTTTAAAGGAAATTTGACTAATTCCTTGGGGCTATGCATAGGGTGGTGCACCAGACCCTCCTGGTTGGAATTTTTCTAATGTTTAAGCCAAATACTTGAGGGCAAAAACATCATTTGAGGGCTTAACTATATATATCACATATCAGTTTTTCTTAGCAGGGTATTATTCATCGTATCATTCATCATTTTGAAGGTTGTAACACAACTTTGGAGGAGAGACAAGTTCTACTTAGGTTTCTTCTTTTCTTTATTGTTTAATGAGAATGATGACGTTAACTTTATTTTTCTGCTTGTCTATAAGAGGATAAACGCCCATTCTAGGGTTTTGGCTGTAGTTAGTAGTTGACATTTGAAAGACTGATGATTGATAGTTTTGATTCTTAATAGAGGTTGTTTATATTTACTTGTTTTAATTGCTTATTCACTAGACTGATCACCTTGTGAGTAAATCTATTGGCTTTCGATGGAACATGGAAAAGGGAACCAAAAGGGTTAAAAGTAAAAGTAAAATAGGAATTCGAAGATCCTTTGGCCCATTGGTTGGAGGTTTGAAGTTGTTTTTGAGGATAGAGATATACCCTTTAGCGCTGTTTAGTTTAAATACAAGTAGCCACAACCATCATTTCATTTTTCTCCTACGACTGTAGGGATATAGACGCCAGGGTTCATGAGATAGTTCTTGGATGCTCAGGAGAGTGGCAAGAAATGGGATAGTAATTTGCAACTAGCAGCCTTATAAAGAATCAATCTAGCGTAATCATGTATTGAAAACTCAACCTAAAATGGAAGTTCCAATTCCCTAGATGTTCATCATCATTTGAAGTACAAAAAGGTTTGCAACAATCTTAGTTCTTTAGTTAATTTTACATTTCAAATTTTTAGTAGTTTAATTCTTCAAACCATTCCCCATTATATTTGTTTTTCTAGAATAGAAAAATAAAGTAATAACCTTAAAATAAGTGATCTGACAAGTCTTTGAGAGATTGATAATCGGGATATCACCGTCCTATATTACTTGATGACAATGTGCGGTTGGGTGAGTGACATCACATGTTCTGAATGTTTTATGTCCTGGAAAGGTATTGTACAACTTAGATGATTGGGCAGAAATCATACTCCATTTGCTCTATAATACCCCGAAAAGTCCCTAAGATCAAATCCGAGTCTTTCAGTAGAAAACAGTCGAAAAATGGCACCAGGCCATACCACAAGCATCAGGATGGTTCGTCCTATGAACCAACGAACCATTGGTTTGTTCTCCTGGTGAGAAACTTCTAAAATATGCCAAAAACTACCCAGAATTGACGAGTGAATTGTATGACCCATTGTTTGATTGTACCGGTCATTGTTTCTAATCATTGGAGCAGGTTCAGAGAGTGATTCAGAGGTAGAGAAGGAACCCAAAGTAGGGATCCAATGGGCTGTTGTATGGACCAATAACCTATGGTGTTTGTCGTTGATTCTGCTAGTTTCATATTTAATTTTGGTGGCTTGAGGGTATTTATGTAAAACCCTATTTGTTTAACTTCTAAGTGATGTCTTTTTAGACTCCATAAGGATCTGATTAAATGGGGAAACTAAGCCAAACTCTCACTCTCTTCAAAACATAATAAGTGAGGATATCTCTCTCAAGGCAAGACTAGGGTTCATCACCTCCATCATCCCAATTTCTCTTGGGTCTTCAAGACAAGTTAAGGAATCATTTAGCTCAGGTATGTAGGGTCATGAAATGGGAGATTCTTCCACTCTCATGCCCAATTTCATCTCTATCATATAAATTCAAGTCTCCAAGTATGATTTTTTTGAAATTCTAGGTTAGACCCAATCCTCATTAAATCTCTTATGATCTATTATGAATACTAGTCTATTATGCTTCAACCCATGATTTATGATTATAAATTCATGTTTTCTACTAGAATGTCTCATGAATAAATAATTTTCAAGCTATGATGATTTTACTCAAGTATGTATGATTTCATGAATATCAAGCTTATGTATCATAGCCTACTCAGTGGCACAGTTTTCATGGCTAGTTCATTTATGACAAATATGATTATGATTTTCATATTTTCAACTAGCCCATGCAAAACCATGTGTCACGATTATTCTTATGAGCAATATGCATATTTTGGGAGTAGTATCTAGCACCTAGTAGGTCGGGGTTCAGCGCACCTAGGTCACAGAACTGGATGCCACCATAGGTGTATATTCATATTTGGAGCCCCGCCAAAGGATGTACCCCTAGCCCGATGAGGCTCACAAGTGATATCATGAATTTATCATTTTTTGCCCTAGCAAGGTTTAGGACGGCTCTGCCCACTTGAGTGAGATTGTTCGGGCATTATATTCTTATTCATGATTGTGTCGGTTATGATGAGTCTCCCATTATTCCTCATGTTTTATGTTATTCATGTACAAAATTTATGATATTATGCTTTATGGGGTAATTGACCCATTGATCCGATTATGACCTTTTACTTATGTTTTCAGTCTTGTTAAACCATATGATTTTTGTTTCAAAATCTTGGGTCATTATGTTTTAGCTTATGATGAATAACTCATATTTACGACTACTTCACAAAGATAATTTTTAGCATATTGTCCTTACTCTCATGATCCAGCTTTCTTTATACTCATGATTTCAAACTATCGCTCTATTATCATATTTTACTTAACCACATTCTCAGTACATTCAAAGTATTGATCGCATACTTCTATGCTATACCATTTTATAATATAGGTTCAGGTGATCAATCTTAGCCCCGACGTTAGCTTTGCTCCACTTCAGCCTAGTCCAATTCACATTTTGGTGAGTCCTCATGATTCGAGGATGACTGATTTGATATACGTGTAGATGGCTAGTTGGGGGTGTTGTCCCATCAGCTCATAGTATGACTAGAGGCTTTTTAGCAGCTATGTATAGATGGTTCAGCATTTTTGTCATGTTGTCTTTGCTTATGTTATATGAGATGAATTACTTCCACTTAGTTATGCTCAAGAATATGTTATGAATTTGTCATGGGTTAGCTTGGAGCCATTCGTGGTTCTAGATCTCATGTCGCAATCCGGGATCCATGCTCGGGTCGTGATAAACTTTGTATCAGAATTAGGTTATAGAGTTTCCTAGGATATCTTAATGCTGCATTAAGCAGTGTCTTTTTCATGGGTGTGAAGCGCGCCACACTTATAAGAAACTGGCTTCAACATGTTTTAGGAAACTTCATGTAACACCCTGAAACTTTTCTAGACAAAACTTAGACGTTGCAAGAAAAATCTAGAAGAAATCAGAAATTTTTTCCTCAGAAAGACCGAGACAACAAGTCATGGTCAGCTCTAACAACCCATTGTTTGGGTCATGGTTAGCCCTGCCTTGGTCCTTGGGAACTAAAGAAATGACCCATTGTAAGAAATAATGAGTCATCATGTCACTCATTGCATCCCCTATTTAGAACCCAGTGATCCCTTTTCTAGGAACCCACGAGTCAATCAATGAGTCATCATGTGATACAATAACTTATGGTGTGAGTCATTAGTTTGGCTCCCAGGTATCCCCTTCAGTGACAACGAGTGGAAACAATGTCGAATTGTATCACACAATGAGTTTTTGTCACCACCCATGGTGTCAAACTGAAGAATCCTTTAGGATTTCCAGTGGACAGAAGGAAAGGTGACAACAACTCGTTGTCCTAACCAACGAGTCATTGTTTCACCCATTGGAGAGAGGGTCCAGTGTTTTTGTTTGATTTCTTGCCAGTGGTCACGGGAGGTACCGATGACCCGTTGGTTCATTCAATGAGTCATGGTCCCTCTCGTTGCCAATTCCAGTGAAATCCAAAAATCCATGCCCAGGACCAACTACTGGTCCCAATGAGTCGTGGTCTCAACCAATGACTCATTGAGAGACCCGTTGGTTGACATTTTTTTCCAGATTTTCTCTCAGCGATATTTTGTAACTTCCCACTTTTTTAATCCCTAAACTACGTTATTTTGGGTTATATTAAGGGAATTTATAGGGGTAATCGATGATGTACTTCATTCCTCTCATTCCCTCAGAAATCAAATCGTAAAATTCTCTTAGAAAAACTCAGAGCAGAACCTAGGGCAATCATATTCTTCTCGAATTCTCAAGGGATTTTCTCAGAGATTTCTTCACCAGGTATGTGGGAATTCAACAAGGGAATTGTTCTTCCCTTGTGTCCCCAAACCTTCCAAAATATTCTATCAGTTATAGCCTTGAGGGTTTGAAATATTAAAAGTTTTCAGATAGAATTTGATAAATTTTAGGTGGAATATTATCCATGTTATTAGCTGCTATATTTTCCCAATTCTTTGAAATCATGTGGAAACTAGCTTCTTGTAAAATGAGTTAGCCCTAGCTTTTGAATGCAGTAAATTAGAGTCTTTAATAACTGAGTAGTTATTCATGTCGCTTGATTCTACCTGTGTTGGGATTCCCATATTATTAATATTAGTTGAAATCTCAGTCAGTTGCATGCTAGTCCAGTTTCAGTCAGAATGTTAGCATGTTTAGTATTTTCAGAAATGTTGTTCGGTGCTTTGGTTGGGTTAAAAACCGACACGCAAGTGCACGTGGTCAAACAAGTAATAAAGTGGCTAAGTAAGCCAAGTATCGATCCAAGGAGGCTCAGGGTATGTAAAAATTGCCTAAGTATACTATATTCTTATTTTACTTCTAACTATTCTAACAACCATGTAACCAACAGTTAATTGAGTTTTTGTTTATAAAATATATACTAAAACTATTAACAATTATTTACGGTGAATTTAAACTATGGATATGAGCATGCCAAGGTTAAGAACAAGTAATGAATTCGATTGTAATAATAATTCGGTTAATCTCTTCTTCATGTTGCTAGCCAAGAACAATAGCCTAGAAATTAAAACTCTCGTATTTAATTTCACTTAAGAATCATAAACCATTCGTCTACATTTCTGTGATCAAATGCAATTTATGACCTAGTAATACAATTCCGGTTTCTAAACTGACTAATACGGCTTTCAAGTATATTTCTATCAGGAAAGTACATCAAAACCCAATTTTCCCAAATCAAGTTAAGAACAATACCCTATTAATTCACAACTTTCCAATTTCTTGCTCTCTCGAGTGAAATTGGACTTTTTAGATGTACATTAATGTCGGCCAAGCACTAATGCAGTAAGAACAAGAATTAATAGAACAACATGAAAGAAGAAGAAAACCATATCATTTACAAGCAAAATTCACTACACATGTTCAAAACCTTAGCAAGGAAGAGAATTAGCCACTCATTTGTGGATTGATCATCCTAAAACGAGTGTAAATCATACGTACAATTGATAGAAAGAAGAAAGGAAGAGAAGAAATCTCTTAGCTTTTTCGTCCCTCAACTGCTGCTAACCCACGTCCTAGCTCCACCAAGTCTCCATTTTGAAAAATAAACCTAAGTGTGCTATTTATATTAGTAGGAATCTTTCCCGGAATAACAAGCAACGTATCACGGAGTGCATCGCGGAGCACGACCTCCGTGACACACTACGGACGCGGAGGCTCTCTTGAAAATTACCCGAAATTGGACCAGGCAGCACCCTGCCGCGTTGGCAGCGTGTCACGCTGCCTGGGTAGCGCGTTGCAGCCCCTTGGTCGCGTAGGTCACCTGCCGTGGCACGTTGCCAACACGCAGGTGGGCTGTTTTGAGTGGCCTTCCGGCCGTGGCACCTTGTCGACACACCGGTGGGCTGTTTTGTGCCTCTTCCTTGCCGACGTTCACGTGTTAATTCCGTTTCCAAGCTTCTACTTCACCAACTCATGGATTAGTTACTCAAACATCATCAAAACCTATAAAACAAAGGCTAATCATGTTGGTTAGCACATATCTCCACATTATATAAAATTACATGAAAATGTATACAATAACTTAGATAAACAAGACTAATTTAAGTAATAAAGAGTATCTTGGGCATATATTTTTGCCCGTGATCACAACCCCAAACTTAAAGCCTTGTTCGTCCTCGAACAACCTTTTACATATCATGCATATGGAGACTCCCACATAACTAATTTAGCAAGATAATTTAGGTTACGGCTATAATGATTACGAAAGATACAAGCTAAAAATAGAGCATGCCTGATTTGATCATATAAATGAAATACAACAATGTTAAGACTTATTAACCTCAAGAATCGACTCTCAATATTAGCAAACTCATGCAAATCAACTGATTAAGAAATCCCACATGGATTATATCCTTCATTCAACATGTGCCCCTCACGGAAAGAGAGTTACCCAATTTCACACGCAAAAACAATTTTTATATCACAACATGTGTTGGTACATGCATAGAATTACGCTCACTCTCACAAAGAATTCACATGCATTATGTAATGACCCATAAGCTTGCCCTTAGTGTTTTATTCCACTAATTTAAGGATGCATGAATGTAAGATCAAGTAGGACTTTTTAGGTTGTAATGTAACTCAGGTGCGGGTTGGTACTATTATGATCAGTAATAGTGACTATCTTTCCTAAGCGCTTTTAATATTCACGCCTTCATTACGAACTTCCCTTCCCTCACTTCACCTTTTTCACTTTTCATCTTTCTTTTTCCTCTTTTGTTCCCCCATTTCTTTAGGCACTTTTAGCTTATTAGTAAGGAGTTCTATAAGTAACTTTTCATTTATTTGTTTTCTTACTCCCTACTAATACTCACCCATATTCAAAAAAGTGCACCCTCGACCTTTCTCAACTCTTACAATTGCTACTTTCCCTTTCTTTTTCATTCTTCTCACTCCTTTACTCTTTCGGATTTTTCCTTTAAGCGCTTAGGAGTTTTGGTTCAATTTCAAGGCTAATGAAAGAAAAAGGATTAAGCTTATGTTGCATCTGTCAAAGAATAGGCTCAAGGCTCAATGGGGTTAACTAGGATTAATTTTTCAAGGTAGGTATAATGAGGGATAAAAGTTTGGTTCATTCAAAGAAATGCCTAAATCATTTCCTACAATTCACATCCTTCATTTCGTTTTATAAACACACCAGGCAAGTTCTAGACATTTCATAATAGCACAGAATACTCAAAAACCTTACACTCATGGCACATGCTCAAATCAAGACACAATCAGTAGACTCTTACTCAGCTAATCACATAAATTCAGAATTAAGCTTCAAACATATTGAGTCAAATTCAAGAGCCTAAGTGTCTCAAACAAAGTTATACAGTTGCATGCTTCATACTGAACATACTTGGATCTTACAACCATGTATAACACATAAAAAGAACATCAAGCACCAATTAGTTATGGTTTCAAAAACCCAAAACCTATCGACTAATTTTTCCTCAAGACGGTCGTCATCCATCCATCGTTGGAAACAATCACTAACTATGACTAAAAAACATTATATACAGACAAAGAAAAATTGTTTTATTCTTCGGTTCAAAGACCCCCCGTCGGAAAAGAACCGAAAAGAAAAACCAACGGGTGATGAAGTCATGCTTAATTCACAAAAAATTTACAAATTTTTCAAATTTCTCACAAACGCACAAGCATTACATTCACCAAAATCGTTAAGCACAGAAAATTTTGAAATTTCCCTTGAAATTTCCCTCACCCCACACTTAAATCATGCTATGTCCTCATAGCATCAAATTAAAATTTACAAAGGGTGAGAAATACTCCCTGGGGCCTTTAGGCTTAGCTAACAGCATGCGTTTCTTCAACTTTGCACAAGTGGGTGTTCAACCCCATACTTTTTCTCTTCCATGTTTGTTAGCTTCCTCCTCCACGGGTACTCAGACTTCCCCTCCATCTGTGCTTAGCTTTCCACCAAAACAACACAAGATGAAAATAAACAACAATTAACTCAATTGCAAGAAATTAAAATGGTACCTGTGGTACCCTTGGGTTGCCTCCCAAGCAGCGCCTAATTTTACGTCGCGGCACGACGTACCAAGTTTCACCACTTTTTCCTCCACCTTGAGGATATGAACCGCACCCCTAATTTCTTCTCTAATTTCCTCTTATGCTCCAGGGGTGGTGGTGAAAAATTGTAAGGACCAACCAGTAGATGTTTTCTTTTGAACCTATTGGCCCTTGAGTAAGTGAAGTCATTTCGTTGCTTCGAGTTAGCAAATTTCAGAATATACGGGGCTTGGTCCTCCTCTAGACATTTATCTATAATCTTGGAAGACTCTATTTCTGTGTTGTCAACCAAACTTAATGTCGAAAAATGCTTCGAGTGTGGTCCAATCAACCTCAACTCTGAAATTGCTTTGTGCTTGACTTCCTTACTTGTGTACACCTTTTCAACATCGACATCTATTTCTCCATTAAGGTCAAATGGGAGACATTCTTTTTCTTATTCCATGAATGGAATTTCTATAGGTATGAGCCGATCACGGAGACACTCAAGAGATTCTAATTGTTGGGCTTCATCCAAAAATTCACCCTTGTATTCCTCTTGTAGTTCCTCTTGAATATCGGCTAAAACTGTCACCTGCAAATTATCACAAGCTTCAGCCTCAGCACACATCTCTGTGAGTTTGACGCTCATCCTGCTTACAGCCTCTGCATTCTCCTTTTGCTGAATTATCAATTCTACCACTGACTCCTTCATTGCTTCTGATTGCTCCAGGAGTTGTTTCATCATGTCCTCTATTTGAACTTGGCATCCCAAGTCCTCATTTGCAACATGCCTATATTCAGCAAAAACAACAAAAGGATCATAGTAGGGGCTTGGGGGAGGGGAATATGCCTTTGGAAAATCACCCTAATGGCCATATTGACACCCACATATATTGCACGTGTTACAGTTTTGCCACAAGTGGGGTCCTCCGCCATTCATGCAAGATTCGCCAAAATATGCGTATCCACCATTTATAATCCAAGATGTCATGTCAATGAGGGTATCCGAAAGAGAGAAAAATTAAAATGAACAAAGAATTAAAACAAATTCTAAGACCAAGTTGTCAACACTTAAGAAAATAAAACAAAAATACAGTAAATTTAAACTTAACACAATCTCACAAATCGCCTAGCCTCCCCGGCAACGGTGCCAAAAACTTGTTCGGTGCTTTGGTTGGGTTAAAAACTAACACGCAAGTGCACGTGGTCAAACAAGTAATAAAGTGGCTAAGTAAGCCAAGTATCGATCCAAGGAGGCTCAGGGTATGTAAAAATTGCCTAAGTATACTATATTCTTATTTTACTTCTAACTATGCTAACAACCACGTAACCAATAGTTAATTGAGTTTTTGTTTATAAAATATATACTAAAACTATTAACAATTATTTACGGAGAATTTAAACTATGGATATGAGCATGCCAAGATCAAGAACAAGTAATGAATTCGATTGTAATAATAATTCAGTTAATCTCTTCTTCATGTTGCTAGCCAAGAACAATAGCCTAGAAATTAAAACGCTCGTATTTAATTTCACTTAAGAATCATAAACCATTCATCTACATTTCTGTGATCAAATGCAATTTACGACCTAGCAATACAATTCCGGTTCCTAAACTGACTAATACGGCTTTCAAGTATATTTCTATCAGGAAAGCACATCAAAACCCAATTTTCCCAAATCAACTTAAGAACAATACCCTATTAATTCACAACTTTCCAATTTCTTGCTCTCTCGAGTGAAATTGGACTTTTTAGATGTACATTAATGTCGGCCAAGCACTAATGCAGTAAGAACAAGAATTAATAGAACAACATGAAAGAAGAAGAAGAAAACCATATCATTTACAAGCAAAATTCACTACACATGTTCAAAACCTTAGCAAGGAAGAGAATTAGCCACTCATTTGTGGATTGATCATCCTAAAACGAGTGTAAATCATACGTACAATTGATAGAAAGAAGAAAGGAAGAGAAGAAATCTCTTTGCTTTTTCGTCCCTCAACGGCTGCTAACCCACGTCCTAGCTCCACCAAGTCTCCATTTTGAAAAATAAACCTAAGTGTGCTATTTATATTAGTAGGAATCTTTCCCGGAATAACAAGTAATGTGTCACGGAGTGCATCGCGGAGCACGGCCTCCATGACACGCTACGGACGCGGAGGCTCTCTGGAAAATCACCCAAAATTGGCCCAGGCAGCACCCTGCCGCGTTGGCAGCGTGTCACGCTGCCTGGGCAGCGCGTTGCAGCCCCTTGGTCGCGGAGACCACCTGTCGTGGCACGTTGCCAACGCGCAGGTGGGTTGTTTTGAGCGGCCTGCCTACCGTGGCACCTTGTCGACACACCGGTGGGCTGTTTTGTGCCTCTTCCTTGCCGACGTTCACGTGTTAATTCCGTTTCCAAGCTTCTACTTCACCAACTCATGGATTAGTTACTCAAACATCATCAAAACCTACAAAACAAAGGCTAATAATGTTGGTTAGCACATATCTCCACATTATATAAAATTACATGAAAATGTATACAATAACTTAGATAAACAAGACTAATTTAAGTAATAAAGAGTATCTCGGGCATATATTTTTGCCCGTGATCAAATGTCAGCTGATCAGTTTGACTATAGTCTTTTCTTGAGGTGTCAGTGGTGCCTCCCAATTGTCAGTTGTTGGACTCAAATATCAGTTATCAAATTTTAGTTGGTTCTTTAGACGGTTACGATGCCTCCAAATAATCAGCTTCAACCAGTCTTAGAATTACCAGCTTCAGTTTCATATTGTTCTTTAGACAGTTACAACGCTTACAGATAAGTAGCTCTGGCCAGTCTTAGAACACCAGTCATAGAATTTGATCCAATAAGACTCTCAGAGTACTTTCAGAAGGTATCCCTGACTTAGTCTTGGAACCCAGTTTTGAGCTATCAGCTTAGTAGTCTGCCTAGGACTATCCCGTTGGAGTAGGACATAGCATCGTGCGGATCGGGGTTCCAACGCACGGAAGTTCCCAAAACTACATTTCCACCGTAGGTTATATGTCGGTTATAGACTCTCCCACTAGTCAGTACAATTTTATTTTAGCTTAGTTCAGTACAGTTTCATATTTACTCAGTTCAGTACAGTCAGCTTAGATCAATTCTTAGATTCAGGGCATATCTATGGCCATCAGTCAAGGTCATTATTGACCATCTCAGTTATATTTCAGTTGTTCATTACATGTCATTATAGTTTAGTTACTTGTTCTTCATGTTTATATTTTCTCTTACTTACTCAGTACATTCAAAGTACTGAAGCATACCTTTTATGTTGTATCATATCATGATAGAGGCATTGGTTCTCAGCCTCAGCGTCATTAGTCGATTCATTCAAGTGAAATCAGTAGCTGCAGTTGGCGAGTCCTCATCTTTTGAGTATGATGTTTATTTTTTAGTTATTTTCTTTCAGTTAGACTTTATAGTTAGCTGGGGGCTTGTTCCAGCAACTCATCATTTGTAGATGACTCTCGGACATAGACTCGGACATTTAGTAGTGCTTTTCATATGTATAAACTTTTATCAAATTAGCTTTCTTAAATGATTTTATTATTTAAAGCTTCCGCGTATGAATACTCAGATTACCAGTGTTATGATAGACCATGGGTTGGTTTGGGGTTACTTGTGACTCAAAGTACCATGTCTTATCCAGGGTATAAAGTCGGGTCATGACAAACTTGGTGTCAGAGCACTAGGTTTAGAGTATCCTAGGATGTCTAAAAGTCACGTCATGTAGAGTCCTTTTCATGGGTGTGAAGTGTGTCACACTTATGACGGGGAGGCTATGAGACGTAATTAGGAAAACTCCCTTTTGTTCATGCTCCTTATCGTGCATTGAAGATCAATTCTAGAAACATTCTTCTAACTCGTGCTCTATTTCATTTCAATGAAACTATGCCTCTAAGATGCAGAAATGGAAGAAGGGTTGGCTATGCTAACAACCTGCTCCAGCAGCCCCTCAGGATGACCAAGTGTCCTCAGCAGGATTCAGAGCTTTAATCACGCTGCTGGCTTAGACAGTAACAAACCAAGTGAACAAGCAGGTGTTTCTAGTAAACACAAACAGATTCACAGCAGCTGCCAGTGTTCAAGACTTCACTCGAATGAACCCTCCAGCCTTTCATGGATGCAAGGTGGGAGAGGACCCACAGGAGTTTGTAGATGAGGTATGGATGATCACCCGGATTATGGGTGTTAGTTCTGCTAAGAGTGCTGATCTGGCTGCCTAGCAGTTGAAAGGGGTAG
Source organism: Datura wrightii (assembly GCA_035772735.1). Lineage (NCBI taxonomy): Eukaryota > Viridiplantae > Streptophyta > Magnoliopsida > Solanales > Solanaceae > Datura > Datura wrightii. The sequence goes on from JASDFA010000018.1 coordinate 24,266,382, forward strand.
CACAGATCTGGTACGATCAGTGGAAAGAAGAGAGACCAGCAAGAGTGGAACCGGTAGAGTGGGAAGAGTTCACCAAAGAATTCTTAGACAGATTCTTCCCACGAGAGTTAAGGGAGGCTAAGGTTGCAGAGTTCATGAACTTGAAGCTGGGCAATAGGATAGTGGAGGAATATGCATTGGAGTTCATGCGGTTGTCAAGATATGCTCCGAAGATGGTAGCCGAGCCAAGGGCTTTCATGCTTAAGTTCATCAACAAAGTATCAAAACTGGTCCTTAAGGAGTGCGGGATTGTGTTGCTCATAAAAGACATTAACCTCTCCAGCCTCATCATTCATGCTCAGTAGATTGAGGTAGAAAGGATAAAAGACATGGAACGGGAGAATAAGCGGGATAGCTATGGCCAATTAGGTTATGGCCACCAGAGCTCTGGCGGTAGTAGCCGTCCATAGTAGTAGCAGCAAAGGGGTCTAACACTCGCTTCAGCTAGCGTCCCTACTTTTCTGTCCCGCAAGGATCGGAAGGGTAGAGCATTTGGCTCTCAGTCTTAGACTCATAGCATCAGCAACCGTTATCCAGCTTGCCCTAAGTGTGGCAAGAACCATCCAGGGGAATACCTTCAAGGAAAAGAGGGTTGCTTTGGGTGTGGACGGCTAGGTCACCATCTCAGAGAATGTCCGTCAGCAGGATGGAGGAGATCACAGTCTACCACTTAATCAGCTCCAATAGGACGACCAGCTCAGTAGGCTAACACTTTAGGTATGGATGGCCATTAGCGCCAAAATTTCTTTTATGCTTTGTCCTCTCGTCAGGATCAGGAGAGCTCACATGACGTAGTCACGGGTATGTTACGTGTCTTCCACGTAGATGTGTATTCCCTACTAGGTCCAGGAGCCACACTATTGTTCGTGACTTATTATGTAGTTGTCCCGTTTGAAATCAGTCCAGAAGTCCTCTCAGAACAATTGTCAGTCTCTACCCTAGTTGGTGAGTCAGTTAGAGCCAGTCGGTTGTATATAGAAACTGGCCAGTCTTAGTATTGAATAAGGTCATTCCAACTGATCTAGTAGAATAAGACATGGTTGATTTCGACCTCATTGTTGGCATGGATTGGTTACACTTCGGTTATGCCTCAATCAACTACAGAACTAGAGTCATCAAATTTTAGTTTCCTAATGAGCCAGTTTTAGAGTGTATGGATAGTATTTCAGCGTCTAAGGGTCATTTTATTTCCTATCTTAAGGAAAGGAAGATCATGTCTTAAGGGTGCATTTATCATCTAGTTCAGGTCAAAGATTCCAACTCTGAGACCCTAACTATCCAGTCAATTCTAGTTGTCAGCAAGTTCCCTAACATGTTCCCCGAAGATTTTCCCAGAGTCCCTCTCAAGTGGGAAATAAACTTTGGCATAGACCTTCTTCCAAACACTCAACTCATCCCCATCCCTCCTTGTAGAATGGCTCTAGCTGAGCTTAAGGAGTTGAAGGAGCAGCTAAAAGACCTTCTTGATAATGGTTTCATGAGGCCCAACATCTTTTCATGGGTTGCTCCAGTATTATTCGTGCGAAAGAAAGACGGTACTCTCATAATGTGTATCGATTATCGTCAGCTGAACAAAGTCACATTTAAGAATAGGTATCCCTTACCCAAGATTGATGACTTTTTAGATCAGCTTCAGGGAGCCAATTGTTTATCCAAGGTAGATCTCAGGTCAGGGTATCATCAGCTTAGAATCAGAGAATGTGACATACCGAAAACAACCTTCAGAACTCGATAGGTCACTAAATTCATGGTTATGTCCTTCAGACTAACTAATTCCCCCATAGCTTTCATGGACCTGATGAAAAGGGTTTACAAGCAGTATCTAGATATGTTCATCATTGTATTCATTGAGGACATTCTGGTATACTTCATAAACGAGGAAGTACATGCTAACCATCCGAGGATGGTGCTACAGACGCTCAGAGACCACCAGTTGTTTGCTAATTTCAGTAAATATGAATTATGGTTGAAGTTTGTGACTTCCTTGGTCACGTTGTCTCGATTGAGGGTATTCAGGTGGATCCTCAAAAGATAACAGCGGTGAAAGACTGGCTAAGACCTACTTCCCCAACTGACATTAGAAGCTTCCTAGGTCTAGCCGATTATTACTGAGGATTTGTAGAAGGATTTTCCTCTATTACATCTCCTTTGACTAAGTTGACTCAGTAAAAGGTGAAATTAAAATGGTAAGATGCATGTCAGAAGAGTTTCCAGGAATTTAAGACTCGACTCACTACCGCTCCAGTTTTAACCTTACCGAAAGGAACAGATGGATTCGTAGTATATTGTGAAGCTTCAAGACTGTAACTCGATTGCGTTCTGATGAAGCGAGGTAAGGTGATAACGTACGCCTCCAGAAAGCTCAAGACTCATGAAAAAAACTATCCAACTAATGACCTTGAGTTGGCAGTAGTAGTGTTTGCGTTGAAAATATGGAGGCATTACCTTTATAGGGATCATGTAGATGTTTTCACCGATCACAAAAGCCTTCAGTATATGTTCAGTTAAAAAGACTTGAATCTTCGTTAGAGAAGGTGGTTGTAGCTATTGAAGGATTACGAGATGAGTGTGCTATACCACCCGAGCAAGGCCAATGTGGTGGTTAATTCCCTAATAAGGATTTTCGTGGGGAGCGTGGCTCATGTTGAAGAGAGCAGAAAAGAACTGGCAAAAGATATTCATAGGTTAGCTCGGCTGGGAGTGCAGTTGGTTGATTCAGCTGAGAGTGGAGTAGTAGTGCAAAATGGATTAGATTCCTCGTTAGTCATTGAAGTTAAGTCAAGGAAGGATGAAGATACCATTGTGCTTAAGCTGAAAGAGGCAGTTTTCATAAAAGAAGTGGAGGCTTTCTCCAAAAGGGGAGATGGTGTTCTCCGTTACTAGGGCAGACTATGTGTATCGAATGTAGGTAACTTGAGACAACAGATACTGGCAGAAGCATACAGTTCGAGATATTCTATCCACCTAGGTGCCACTAAGATTTACCATGATATACGGGGTATTTATTGGTAGAACAGCATGAAAAGAGACATTATAGAATTTGTGGCTAAGTGCCTGAACTACCTGCAGGTTAAGGTGGAACATCAGAGACCTGGGGGTATGACTCAGGATAACAGCATACCCACTTGAAATTGGGAAGAAGTGAATATGGACTTTATTACAGGTCTACCTCGTACTCGCTGGCAGCATGACTCAATCTGTGTGATAGTAGACCGGATGACCAAGTTAGCACATTTCCTCCCAGTTAAAACAATAGACTTAGCTGAGGATTATGCTACGCTATATATTCGGGAGTTAGTCAGACTGCATGGAGTGCCTTTGTCCATTATTTCAGATAGAGGTACCCAGTTCACCTTGCATTTCTAGAAGTCATTTCAGAAAGGACTCCGTACCTAGGTCAAGCTCAACACAGCTTTTCACCCTCAGACAGATGGACAAGCTGAGCAGACTATTCAGACCTTAGAAGATATGCTGAGAGCTTATGTGATTGATTTCAAGGGAAGTTGGGATGATCACTTGCCTCTCATCGAGCTTGCATACAACAACAACTATCACTCCAGTATTTAGATGGCCCCGTTTAAGGCATTATATGGTAGGTAGTGTAGGTCTCCTATATGGTGGTTTGAGGTTTGTGAAGCTACCTTGGTAGGGCCATCTCAGTTCATGAAGCTATGCAGAAGGTGCAACTTATCAGGGAGAGGTTGAAAACAACGCAAAGCCGACAGAAATATTATGCTAATGTGAGGAGAAGAGAGTTAGAGTTTGTTGTAGATGATTTGGTTTACCTAAAAATTTCACCCATGAAGGGGGTGATGAGGTTTGGGAGGAAAGGGAAACTCAGTACGACATATGTGGGATCGTATAGGATTCTGAGGCAAATTGGCAATGTGGCATATGAGTTAGAATTACCTACAGAGTTAGCATCTCTGCACCCAGTCTCTCATGTGTCACTATTAAAGAAGTGTGTTGGTGATCCGACTTTGGTTGTCCCACTAGACAGTGTGGGAGTGAATGATAGTCTCTCTTATAAAGAGGTCCAAGTTCAAATCCCACACCGTTAGGTTCATAAGCTAAGAAACAAGGAAGTCACTTCGGTGAAAGTCTTGTGTAGGAACCAGCTAGTTGAGGGAGCCACATGGGAGTCAGAAGCAGACATGATGGCCAAATACCCTCATTTATTCCCTTCTAGTCCAATTCCAGCATTAGGTACTAAATTCCTCCTCAATACTCTGTTCAGTTCCATACTCATTAGCTCTACTTAAATTTTCATTCTAGTAGCATCAACTCAATTAGCATGGTTAAATCAGTTTGGAGTCACTCATTCCTTCAGAAATCAGTTCATAGTCTCAGTTTAGGAATTGCAGCTCTTTTCCTAGTTTTCCAGCAGTTTTAGCCTTCATTCGAGGATGAATTATCCCAAAGGGGAGACATTATAACACCCCAAAACTTTCCTATACCAAACTCATACATTGCAAATCCAGAAGAAACCAAAATTTTTTGCCTCAGAATGACCGAGAAAAGAAGTTGTGGTCAGCTCCAACGACCCGTTTTCTAGGCCGTCGTCAGCCCTGCCTTAGTCCTTCGGGAACCAACGAGACATGGAACGACCCGTTGTGAGAAACAACAAGTCATCCTGTCATTCATTGCATCCCCAGTTCAGAACCCAGTGAACTCTTTTCCAGGAACCCACGAGTCAACCAACGAGTCATCATGTGATACAATGACTCGTGGTGTGAGTCGTTAGTTGGGCTCCCAGGTATCCCCTTCAGTGACAACGAGTGGCAACAATGACCCATTTTATCACACAATGAGTCTTTCTCACCACCCCTAGTGTCAAACTCAAGAAACCTTCAGGATTTCTAGTGGACAGAATGAAAGGTTACAACGACTCATTGTCCCAACCAACGAGTCGTTGTGTCACCCTTGAGGGTCCAGTGTTTTTGTTCAATTTCTTACCAGTGGTCACGGGAGGTACCAACGACCCATTGGTTCATCCATTGAGTCGTCGTCCCTCTCTTTTCGAGTTCCAGTGAGCCAAAAATCCAGGCCCAGGACAAACGACTGGTCCCAACGAGTCATGGTCTCAACCAATGACTCGTTGAGTGACCCGTTGGTCCCTATCGAAAGTTTTTTCCGGATTTTCTCCCAAGGATATTTTCGTAACTTTCCACATTTTTAATCCCTAAAATACATCTTTTTGGGTTATATTCAGGGAATTTAGAGGGTAATCGACGATATACTTTATTCCTCGCATTCCCTTGGAAGTCAGATCGTAAAACTCTCTTACAAAAACTCAGAGCAGCAAGTAAGGAAATTGATTTTCTTCTAGATTCCCAAGGGATTTTCTCTGGAATTTCTTCACCAGGTATGTGGGAATTGAACATGGGAATTGTTCTTCCCTTGTGTCCCCAAAACCCTTCCAAAATCTTCTATCAGTTATAGCCCTGAGGTTTTGAAATTTAGAAAGTTTTCAGATAGAATTCGATAAATTTAAGGTGGAATATTTTCCATGTTATTAGCTGCAATATTTTCCCAATTCATAGAAATCATGTGGAAATTAGCTTCTTATAAAATGATTTAGCCCTAGATTTTGAATGCAGTAAATTAAAGTCTTGTATAATTGAGTAGTTATTCATGTTGCTTGATTCTATCAGTGTTGGGATTCCCATATTATTAATATCAGTTTAAAATCTTGGTCAATTGCACGCTAGTCCAGTTTCAGTCAGAATGTTAGCATGTTCAGTATTTCTAGAAATGTTAACTGATCAGTTTGACTATAGTCTTTTCTTAAGGTGTCAGTGGTGCCTCCCAGTTATCAGTTATTAGACTCAGATATCAGTTATCAGATTTTAGTTGATTCTTTAGACGGTTACGATGCTTCCAGATAAGAAGCTTCCACCAGTCTTAGAACTACTAGCTTCAATTTCAGTTTGTTGTTTAGACAGTTATGACACTTCCGGATAAGCAGCTTTGGCCAGTCTTAGACTACCAGTTACAGAATCCGGTCCGATAAGACTCTCAGGGTACTTCTAGATAGGTATCCCAGACTTATTCTTGGACCCTAGTTTCGAGCTATCAGCTTGGTAGTCAACATAGGACTATCCAGTAGGAGTAAGACTTAGCATCAAGTGGACTGGAGTTGTAGCGCATCCAGGTTTCCATAACTACATTCCCACCATAGGTTATTTTATTGGCCCTATGGTCCCAGACTTATGATCACCTAGCTCATGCCTTTATACCCTAGCAACGTATATTGGGTCCTATCGATTGGGTGTATGCATCGGACTCCACGTTTAGCTCAAGTGATTATATGTCGGTTATAGAGTCTTCAACTAGTCAGTACAGATTCAGTTTAGCTCAGCTCAGTATACTTTCATATTCACTCAGTTTAGTTTAGTTCAGTACAGTTAGCTCAGATCAGTATCTCAGATTCAGGGCATGTCTATGACCATCGTCATGGTCATTATTTACCATTTTAGTTATATTTCAGTTGTTCAGTTTTCAGTATTTCAGTTGGTCATTACATGTCATTACAGTTCATTTACTTGTTCTTCATGTTTATATTATCTCTCACTTACTCAGTACATTCAAAGTACTGACGCATACCTTCTATGTTGTATCGTATCATAATACAGGCGCTAGTTCTCAGCCTCAGCATCGTTAGTCGATTCATTCAGGTGACATCAGTAGTTGTAGTTGGTGAGTCCTCATCTTTCGAGGACAATGTTTATTTTTCAGTTATTTTCTCTCAGTTAAACTTTAGAGTTAGCTGGAGTCTTGTCTCAGCAACTCATCATTTTTAGATGGCTCTCAGACATAGACTCAGGCATTCAGTAGTGTCATTTAGATGTATGAACTTTTATCAAATTAGCTTTCTTAAATGATTTTATTATTTAAAGCTTCTGAATATGAATACTCAAATTACTAGTGTTATGATTTACCATAGGTTGGCTTAGGGTTACTTGTGACTCCATGTACCATGTCTCGTCCAGGGTATAGACTCGGGTCGTGACACTTTTCCTCTTTCATGATCTATGTTGTACGATGAAGTTTAACTCTCTCTATTCCTATAAGTCGTGCTACACGCGTTTGCAGAAATATGCCTCCTCTCTAAGTCAATGGAAGAAGAAATGGCAACGACAATGGCCAAGGGAATGGCAATGGAGATAGAGATCAGCCAGCCCCTCCAGCTCCAACTGATCCTTTGCATGAGCAGGTGACTCATGCAGAGTTCAGGGCTATTTTTTAGATGTTGGCACATGCTATGACAACTCAGGTCAACCAGCAGACAGTGGATCATGTGCATATGAATGGGAATACGACAACGACTAGGGTGAGAGACTTCACTAGGGTGAACCTGCCAGAGTTTTATGGTTCTATGGTGGACAAGGATCCACAGGAGTTATTGAGGAGATCTAGAATATTACCCAAATTATGGGGGTTTTAGGCGAGGATAGTGTAGACTTGTCCTCCTATCAGTTGAAGGGGATAGCTCACATTTTGTTCTGACAGTGGAAGGAGGGCCATGGAGTAGGAGTTGTCCGTATTGTCAAGGATGACTTCATTATGGCATTCTTATACAGGTTCTTTCCTTGAGAGTTGACGGAAGCAAATATTGCAGAGTTCATTAATTTGAAGCTGAATGCATAATTGTCCAGGAGTATGCCCTAAAGTTCACCCAGTTGTCCGGATATGCCCTGGACATAGTTGCGGAGCCAAAGGCTCACATGAGCAAGTTGATGAATAGGGTGGCAGATTTGCTGGTCAAGGAGTGCAGGTCTACTATGCTTATCAGTGACATAGATATCTCTCAATTGATGATTTATGCTCAGCAGATAGAGAAGGGGTAGATGAAGGAGGAGGAGAGAGAGGCCAAGAGAGTCGGGACAGGGGGATTTAGGTACTCTCAATAGAGGTTTGGTAGTGGACATTGCCCACAGTCCCAGCTCTATCATCAGCCAGTGTTCCATCTAGGCCCAAGGTTGATCAGTGAGGTAGAGCATCGGGCTCTAGAGGTCAGGGGAGCATGTCAAGGGAACGCACTTTCCAAACTTGAAGGAAGTATGGTAAGAACCACTCAAAAGAGTGCTTGATCGGCTCAAATGCTTTCTACGGGTGTGGAAAGCCCAGATGCAGACTTAGGGATTGTCCTTCAACTAGACAGGGTGATGATAGAGGTCGTGCCCCATCCACCACTTCAGCAGCTCTAACAGCTCGCCCATCTTAATAGGGTGCACCTTCTAGTGTAGGTGGGAAGCAGATCTAGATTTGATTTTATGCACTATTATATCATCAGGAACAGGAGAGCTCGCCCGACATGGTTACTGGTATCTTATGAGTCTTCTATTTTGATATTTATACATTGCTAGATCCAGGGGCCATATTATCCTTCATGACTTCCTATATTGCTATCAGTTTCGATGTCAGTCCTGAAATCCTTTCAAAACCCTTCTTAGTCTCTCCCCCTATAGGTGATTCAGCTATAGCTCGACAAGTATACATAAATTACCCTATCATAGTCCTTCAGAAAGTCACCTCAACTGGCTTAGTAGAGTTAGACATGATAGGTTTTGACGTTATCTATGGCATGGATTTGTTGTATGCTTGTTATGATTCAATGAATTATAGAACCCGGTCAGTAGAGTTTCGATTTCCCGGTGAAATAGTCCTTGAATGGAAGGGTAGTTTAGTGGTGCCTATAGGTTGGTTTGTCTCCTACCTTCAGGCTAGAAAGATGATTTCCAAGGGTTGTGTATACCGTCTACTTCGGGTCAAGGATTCTACATTTAAAATTGTGACTTTTTAGCTAGTTCCTATTGTATGTGAGTATCCGAAGGTATTTCTAGATAATCTACCAGGAGTCCCTCCCGAGCGGGAGATTGAATTTGGTATTAACCTTTTTCCCGATACACGGTCCATATCTATTCCTTCTTATACAATGGCTCTAGCTGATCTAAAGGAGTTGAAGGAGCAGTTGAGAGATCACTTAGATAAGGGTTTCATCAGGCCATATAAATCCCTGTGGGGTTCTTTGATCCTCTTTGTGTGGAAGAAAGATGGATCTCTCAGGATGTTTGTTGATTACCGTCAGTTGAACAAAATCACAATCAAGAATAAGTATCCCCTTCCTAGGATTGACTACTTGTTTGACCAACTTCAGGGTGCCAAGTGCTTCTCAAACATAAACCTCAAATCCGGCTATCACCAACTTAGGGTTAGGGAGAGTGACATACCGAAGACAGCCTTTAGGACTCAGTATGGTCACTATAAGTTTGTAGTTATGTATTTTCGACTACCAAATATTCCTGCAGCTTTCATGGATTTGATGAACTGGGTGTTTAAGCAGCATTTGGATATGCTCATCATTTTGTTTATACATGACATCTTCATATCTTCTTGGAGTAGGGAGGAGCATGCTACACATTTGAGAATTGTGTTGCAGACCCTTAAGGATCATCAACTATTTGCTAAATTTAGCAAATGTGAGTTTTGGCTGGACTTAGTAGCACTTTTGGGTCTGTGGTGTATAGTGAGAGTGTACAGGTAGACTCTCAAAATATTGAGACGGTAAAAAAATGTCCTAGACTTGTCACTCCCATTGACATTAGGAGCTTTTGGGGTTTAGCTTGCTACTACAGAAGGTTTTGTAGAGGTATTTTCATCCATTGCAACACCTTTGATTAAGTTGACCCAGAAGAAGGTAAAATTTCAGAGGTCCGATACTTGTGAGAAGAGCTTTCAAGAGTTAAAGACTCGACTCACTTCAGCCCTAATTTTGACCCTACCCAAGGGCACAGTTAGTTTTGTGGTGTATTGTGATGTTTATTGGATTTTCCTTAGGTGTGTGTTGATGCAGCATGGTAAATTCATTGCTTATACCTCAAGATAGCTTAATACTCATGAGAACAATTATCCGATGCATGACCTTGAGTTAGCAGCAGTGGTGTTTTCCTTGAAGATTAGGAGGCAGTATTTATATGGGGTGCATGTGGATGTGATCACGGACCATTAGAGTCTTCAATATATATTTACTCAAAAGGATTTGAATTTGCAGCAAAGAAGATAGATTGTGCTTCTTAAGTATTATTACATGAGTGTCATTTACCATTCGGGCAAGGCCAATGTAGTGGCGGATGCTTTTAGTAGGTTGTCCATGGAAAGTGAGTCCCACGTTGAGTATGGGAGGAAAGAATTGGTGAAGGATGTTCATAGGCTTGCACGCTTGGGGGTTCGCCTTACAGATTTAGTAGATGGTAGTGTAATTGTTCAGAATGGGAAGTAATTTTCATTGGCGATGTAGGTTAAGGCAAGACAAGATAATGATCATATCTTAGTAAAGTTAAAGAAAGCTGTCCGAAATCAGAAAGTGGAGGTTTTCTCCCAAATGGGAGATGGTGTACTTCGATATCAAGGTCAATTGTATGTTTTGGAGGATGATAATTTGAGAGAGTAGATGTTGAGAGAGGCTCATAGCTCTCAATATTCTATCCATCCAGGTGCCACCATTATGTACCGTAATATACGAAAAGTCTATTGGTGGGATTGTATAAAGAAGGACATTTTAGAGTTTGTGGTAAGTGTTCAAATTGCCATTAGGTGAAGGTTGAGCATCAGAGACCTAAAAGTATTCTACAGGATATCGGCATTCCTACCTGGAAGTGGGAAGATATAAATATGGACTTCATTATAGGGTTTCCTCATTGGCAACAACATGATTCTATATGGGTGATTGTGGAACGGATGACCAAGTCAACACCTATTTTACTAGTAAAAACTACAGTTCCAGTAGAGGACGATGCTCGACCTTACATACGAAAGTTAGTTCGGTTGCATGGAGTTCCATTGTCTATCATCTCAAATAGGGGTACTCAGTTCACCTCTCAGTTTTGGAGATCATTTTAGAAAGGTCTTGGTACTCAGGTGAAACTTAAGATAGCTTTTCACCCATAGACATATGGTTAGGCCGAGCAGACCATTCAAACTCTTGAAGACATATTGAGAGCTTGTGTGATTGATTTCAAGGGTAGTGGGGATGATCACTTACCTCTCATATAATTTTCCTACAATAATAGTTACTATTCCAGAATTTTGATGATTCTATTTAAGTCTCTTTATGCGCGAAGGTAGAGATCACCTATTAGATGGTTTGAGGTAGGAAAGGCTATATTGATAGGGCTAGATTCAGTTCATGAGGCCATGGAGAATATTTCAGCTTATTAGGGAAGGGCTGAAAATAGCTCAAACTCATCAGAAATCATATGCGAATGTAAGGGAGAGAGAATGTGAGTTCGTTGTTGATGATTAGGTATTTCTGAAGATGTCTACCATGAAGGGAGTTATGAGGTTTGGAAAGAAAGAGAAGCTTAGTCCTCGATATGACGGTCCTTATGGGATTCTAAAGCGTGTTGGCAATGTGGTCTATGAGTTGGAGTTACCAGCGGAGTTGGCTTCAGTGCATCCAGTTTTCCATGTGTCCTTGCTGAAGAAATGCATTGGTGATTTAGCTCAAGTTGTTTCTACAGAGAGCATTGGCTTGAAGGATAGCCTTACATATGAAAAGGTTCACCTTGATATCCTTGATCGTCAGGTTTGTAAGCTGAGGAACAAGGAGATAGACTCAGTGAAAGTTTTATGGAGAAATTAGCTAGTCGAGGGAGCTACGAGGGAAGCCAAAGCATATATGATGGCAAGATACTCGTATCTTTTCCCTTCCAGCCTAGCTCTAGCATGAGGTATTAGTTCTTTCATTAGTACTCTATTTAGTTTCATGTAAAGTTCATGTCTCTTAGTTCTTTTCATGTCTTAGTATTCATGTATGTCTCAGGAATTCAGCTTAGTCATGTATCTCAGTCCAAAGTCAGTTACTCCGTCAATTTTCAGCTATAACCTTTCAGCTTTAGGATCACAACTTTTTCCCTATTCTTCCAGCCTAGTTAGTCTACATTTGAGGACGAATACTCCCAAGAGGGAGATAATATAATACCCTAAAAAGTCCCTAAGAATAGATATGATACTTTCAGTAGAAAACAGCAGGAAAATAGCACCCGACCATACCACGAACATCAGGATAGTTCATCCTATGAACCAACGAACCATTGGCTTGTTTCCACGGTGAGGAACTTTTGAAAATTGTCAAAAACTACCAGAACTGACAAGTGGATTGTATGACCCATTGTTGATTGTACTAGTCATTTTTTCTAGTTATTAGAGTAGGTTTAGAGAGTGATTCACAAGCAAAGAAGGAACCAATGAAGGGATCCAATGGGCTGTTGTATGGACCAATGACTCGTGGTATTTGTCGTTGGCTCTGCTAGTTACCGATTTAATTTTGAAAGTTAAGTAGTATTTTGGTAAAACCCTATATTTTTAACTCCTAAGTGATGTCATTTGTGCTTCCTAAGGGTTTGATTAAAGGGGTACATGATAACTTCCAAAATATACTCTTTGTTACAAAAGAGCATAAATGGTTGTTGTATCAAAATAAATATCCTGATGGATGTTGGGGTTGAATCCCACAGAGACCAGAGAATGATATGCATGAGTGTTGTTTGGAAAATTGAATTTAGTTTGCATCACTCGAAAATAACAAAGAAATAAATATTTTGGGGGAAATTCAAGTTAACACTGAGGTATGAATGCTAATTCGGTTGATTAAGATAGCAAAAATAACCAAGGTTGTCAACAATAATGAGAAAGACTAGAGGTGTTGTGTAGATAATGTGCTAAATAAATTGGACTATGCTAGATCATCTTATAAGTTCAAATTTGTGTAAATAACCTTGGGCAGGTGGGTATTTGATGTTTTTCAACCTCATAAATGCCTCTTGCTAGAGTTCTTTCAAACCACTAGACATAATTAAATAAACCCAATCAGGTATGGATTAATAGATGCACTAATTTCTAGCTACTAGCTACTAATTAGGAGTGAGAATGTGATTTTAACTATTTCTAGCCCAATTTACAGCCTCACATCCATGTCCATAATTAAATTCTCTCCCAATACTCAATTCTTCTTTTTCAAGCAAAAATCAAGTAAGAACAATTAGACCCACATATGCAACCATGGATCTTTAATTATATATTGGAGAGAATTTAATAGATTTAACTAATTAAATAATATTGAGATGACTCTAGCAATACCCAATCTAATTATGCATTCATCATCACACACCTCTAATTAATGATCTACTCATAGTTAAGAAATTTAAAAGCACATTTAACAATAAACTCATTGAATTCAATAAAAGGAGTAGCAAAATCAACTTCAATAATGATTCTTCAACAATGGTTGTACTTTGTTATAGAGGCAGAAGAAGAAAATGAAAACAATCCTTTACAATTTTCACCATTAGAATTCTTACTTTCTTCTTCTACTAAGAGAATGTTCTTAAAAAGCCAAAAATTAAGATCTGATAGGTACAGAGTACTTCTCGCTAGAATATATACAAAAGCAGGGTACTCCAACTCTCTTTTTCAGTGTTGGAAACACTTTACCCTATTCATACGTTCTAGTCCTTGTGAGAGTACCAGCGGTTCACCCGTTGTATTCTACGAACCGCCGACTGTCATTGGATGCTCATGTCGTAAGTTCTAGTGTCTTTTGGCATTTTCTTCGGCGATTCACCGATCTCCAATCGTTCTCTATAGATTTTTTCTCTATGATCCAACACTCTTAGGTGTCGGTAGGTGATTCAACCGATGAGTCACCAGTTGGTGTCCACGATCGCTGGTTTCTTTAATTTCCCAGGGCAGTGGTCTTCAGGGTTTGGCTGGTATTTCACCGGTCTTCTCCGGTGAAGCATCGGTTATCACCTGATTCCCTTCTTTTTTCTCCCTGTCTTTCTTTTTTCTACAAATTAGATATCTGCACACAAAAAGGCAAAAAAACATAAAATGCATCTAATAATGTGAAAACTAGACTAAAGTTCATGCTTAAGAACCTAATGAGTTGGTAAATTACCAACTCATCAAACTCCCAAACTTGAACCATTATTTGTCCTCAAGTAATACAGTGATATCAGATGAAAGACATGCCACTCCACACAAGTTTATGCATCAATGACCACTTAACTCAGGACAACTCAAAAATGCTCACTCATTCACCGAAAAAGAGAAGCAAATTCCCCTAAAACAAGAAGGATGGAAAATTTCAAGAGGCTAACTCCATTCAAAAATATGATTCACAAGAGCTTTCATTTTGCATAACAAGAGCATAACTTATCCACGAAGTACACATATCATCTCAATTCATAATCATTGCACATTGAAAGCTTGCCTTAGAGCTTGCATTTCTCATGTCCTATGCACAAATTTATGTTTAATGCAATTGTGTCCTCAAAAGGGATGATTCCACTCACCAAAGAGAAAATCCCTATTTTGTATCGTGAATTCAATGCATTCACACATGGTATTGTGAAAAGAGAAAATTGTACTCACTCTCCCAAAAGAAATCTTCATGCACACAACTCGACCCATAGGCTTGCTCTTCGTGTAATTCACCACTAATATAGATCAATTGAACTTAAAATCACTTAGGACTTGTGGGTCGTAATGTAGGCTAGGGCTATGGGTAGGATAGATGTTTAGCTTTAGTGACTAATGCCTCGCTAATGCCTTTACAAACTTGCAATATCCCATCATTTTGCTCAGATCACTCCCCTACATTTTTCTTTGCTCATCATCTTCCTCTTTTTTGTTGTACACAAGACACCCTTATATCATCTAGGGATTTCATACGTAGACTTCCCTATGCAAGAGATAGCACCTATCAACAATTTTTTTCTGATGATTTAATGTTTCTCAACTTATTAGTTCACTCATCTCATCACAATTTTTGGTGCTACCTCAATCTTTAGGCTACTCATTCTTTTCTCCCACTCTTTATGGACCCCCAAACTTAGGCTTTTGCCTCATTTCACATTCATTTCCTTATCTCTCCCTATTTCTTGGGCTTAAAGCCCCCATTTTTCATTGTTTCATTACTAGAAATTAGGGAGGATAGATGCTAAAGAGAAGGATTACAGAAAATGGTCATTAGACTTGTAATGTAGTGTCCAAGAAAGGGTTCAAGGCTCAAACACTGGCTATCAAAGATTAATGGTCAAGGAGGTCATTTTGGTTGAAGTGACTTAAAAAAGATAGCATAATATCATGTACTAATTGCAGCTACATCTAGGATTTCACCTTGAGTCACACTTAGGGCAAGTTCTAAACAAGAAGTTGTGCATGAGATTTATAAAAGTCCTTACAACACAAGGCATCATACCTAAAGAGTCCACAAAAGTCTTATCCACACAAGATCTTGATTTATGACATTAGAACATGCAAATTCATAAGTCAAACAAGGAATCTACAAAATATGAAAAAGAGTGTTACATTCTTGTTTCAAATGCCCGTGCATTTTTTTCTCATTTTCATGCCCCCTTTCAAAATTTCATTTCAAAAATTTTCTAGTGGTACCTCTCAAAACAGCTCCATAAAAGACTCAAAAACAACATGGCATTTTCCCTTAAGAAAGTCTCCACTCAATCTATCGCCAACCCAGTTCGACAGCAAAAAGAAAGAAAAAAGTAAATGCTCCTCAGGAAAGAACCGTGGTAAAAAGAAAATCCTTGGACTTTAATTACTATTCTACTATTTACATGGGCGAACAAACAAAGGACTTGGGTCACGAAGGAATAAACAATTCAAGACAAGGACCCAATTCCTACATCCAAGAATTCAACAATGTGATTCATTCTTTTCAAACATCACAAGCTCGTCAAGGGCAATCATCAACAAGATTAAAAATCGAGCCTGACAAAAGCTCACAATTCGTCATCAAATAATATTTAAAAAACCAAAGCCCGACAAGGGCTATATCAACTCAACTCAAAATACAAACATCAGTGACCCCCCAACTAACACTAACCCCCCCCCCCCAGCTAAGAGAATAGATTGTCCTCAATGTATGTATGCAAAATAAAGGGGTAAGAGACTCCCTGAACAGGTCAGTCCTCATCCTCATCAGCAGCAGCTTCCCCTATTCCTGTGGCACCATCAAAATCAGCCGCTCCCAAATCCTCAGTGTCATCTCCCAAGCCCTCAAATAGATCATCAATTAGGCCTCTAACTATGGAAGGAGCAGCCATTGCGGCATCAAGAGCGCTCATGTCAGGCACTTCCATAGGTGTCTGACTTTTCCATTCCCGCACCTCGGTTCGGCGAGAGGTGATAGCCCCCTCCACTACATCCACCCATTTGCATAATGTTGTAAGGCTCTCATACATTGATTTCAGCTCCTGTTTGACTGTTTGAGCAATGAGTGTAGGGAGACTCCTAGCCAACTTTGGGATTTGGCTCTCACGAGAGTTGGTCATTTCCATGAGTTTGTAGAGACTACTCAGTTGGAAGGATGTTGGGGGTGATGCTTCATATCATGGCAAGAAATTTCGCCATCCATGGAGGCAAATAGCGGAGTGTCAACTGCAATGATGGGGGCTATCCAAGTGAACTGATTTTTCATGTATGCAATCTTGGCCATGTATTATGTGCCAGGGTCAATTTCTTCTTCCCAGAACAAGTAATTTATCACTGCCACAGTTATGTCTACCTCCACCCCACGTACCATGACTAATGGGAGGCACGGTACTTCATTGATTTTGCCTTTATGTTTCATAATATCTTGTCTAGCTTGGTAGGAAGCATAGAACTCTGGCACCAAGCTGGGGTAGTAGTCTAGGAGAGGATTTGCAAAAGAATGTCACTGCCTATCTGTGAACTGAGCGGTGATGTTAGGCAAGTCACATAATCCCGCCAAATCGAACCTCTTTTCCACTTTTATTGACCAGCCCTTGCATATGGCATAGTTCCCTTTCATGTCGTGTACACAGAATATTATGGCCTCTCTAGAGTTGGCAGGTGTTGTGGGGGCCTTGGTCTTGACTTTGCATTTGTTGGTTGAGGAGGATGGGGCCCTTCCCTTTTCGGTGTTCCTAGATGAAGACATTTTCTGCAAGCATGATGTTAGTGGCATCCATAACACATTAAAATGAAATAACTAATCATTAGACTTAAATTGAAATGAGAAGCAAAGATGCAAAGTTATCTTTCGAAGGATTAGCAATACGGCCGGAGCACCAGTGAGCCGCTGGAAGGTATCTGCGTACCATCGCTAACCAGCCGATAATTAACAGTAAATTGGAAGAGCAGGCCATCCACCGGCGACAAAGTGGCGAGTTGCCGGTTCAGATCCGCGAACCGCCGATGTAACGCGGGATCGAATTAGTGGCCTGAAGCCATTATTAGATAGAAGCGGCATTCCATTGGTGTTTCGCCAGAACCAAATGATGAATAATTGATATTCATCGTCCCTAAAATGTTTCCTTGAGTGTCAGTGGCACCACTTCACACATACTTACATCATATCAAACATCAATCCTACACATAAAAAAAAATTTGAAATGATGATTTACCCTTAAGAATGGCGTCACCTAATTATCATAGGGCAAAGCATGAAATTTTAGTCCATTTGGGTTACTCAGACTTCACCCTCTTTTAGTCTACACAACAATAACAAAATTCCCACATCCATTTTAGCAATAAACCATTATTATCCCACAAACTTCATATAACATCACATATAGCATCAATTCATGGATCAAATTAGGGAAGGAATGGCAGTAACAAAAATATATATATGTTATCACTACATAAATATGCCGCCAAAACACCATTGAAGAGAGAATAAAAGAGTCTAATAAACATTACCACTTGTGGAAAAATAATTAGCAGAGACTCACGTTGGAAGCTTGGAAATACTCACAATGGAAAGTCTTGAACTTGTGTAGTAAAGAAGAAGAATGTGAGTGTGTTGAGAAATGGTGGAGAGAGTGAGGGGTTTTATAGGTGAGTAGGTAGGAATGAGGTTGGTTGAGGAGGAGGTAGAAGATTAATGGTGAGTTAATTGTGTGGGAAGTAGAAAAGAGGGAGTTGTGGGAATATGGAAAGGTGGGGTGTTTGGAAGGTGAAAAGTGGTGTGGGAAAGTGGTAAAAGAGGAAAAAAAAGAAACCTAGGGGAATATTTTGTTCATACTAGGACGGCTCAAACCGTATTAGGGCCATGTGGGTCCATTTTTGATTGAATTTTTGAAGTGGAACTAGCATCCTTACCGGTGATACACCTTTTAGTGCTTAAAATTATGCTCAGCTCACTGTTTTGCAACCGGCAACTCACTAGCGGTTCGCGACTCGAATCGGTGTTACGCTAGTGGGTCATCGATTTGGCATCCATTGCTCATGTATTCTAGGCTGCATCAATGATTAAATGGCAGTACGCACTTTTCAACTGGCAGTCCACCGGTTCATCTGCCCGTCTAACATTTATGCTCCCAGGTTTCTGCTTGCCTGTGTCAAAGTGTGGCAGTTTGCGCATCTGGATCGGCGATATGCCAATCTTGTTCATTGCCTGCCTTGTTTTTATGTTTTCTCTCCTTTCTTCTCACCTACAAATCAAAAACAACAAAGACATAGAAACAATCAAAATAAAACACTTGGGTTGCCTCCCAAAGAGTGTCTTAGTTAATGTCGTGGCACGATGTATTTCGCATTTAGAAATCTTTCTTCGAAGGATCATCCTCCAACTTAGCTCCTCATTCTCCTCATGCAATACTCCAATCACTTTGCATTCATCTGGACTTTCAGCTGATGGGCACACCTTGAAGGTGACCTCTTCACTTTTAACCCAGAATTTGAGCTCACCTCGCTCTACATCTACCAATGCTCGACTCATGGAGAGCAATGGTCTCCTCAGAATGATTGGCACTTCTAAGTCCATTTCACAATCAAATCACAACAAAATCAGCTGGTAGAATGAATTTATCCACCCTTACCAATACATCCTCTAGCACACCCACATGTTTCTTTATGGAGTGGTTAGCCATTAACAGCCTCATTGATGTGGGTTTAGTGTTCTCGAGCCTTGATTTCTTGAAAATGATAAGAGGCATTAGATTTATGCTTGCACTAAGATCGTAACGGGCTTTCTTAAACACACATAACTCGATAGTGCAAGGAACTGCAAATGCTCCTGGATCTTCTCGCTTTGGGGTGAGATTGCTCATCATCATTGCACTACAGTAATGTGTTGTCTCCTCGGTGCCAACATCTACCACCTTCTTTTTTTTCAACAGCTCCTTCATAAATTTAGCATATCTGGGCATTTGAATTAAGACATCCACCAATGGTATATTAATGGATAATTTGTTGAACATGTCGATGAATTTACTAAACTGAGCATCCTTCTTATTATTAGCCAACCTTTTTGGATAAGGAGGTGGAGCTCTTGGTTCAAGTTCTTCATCATTTGATGGCTTTATGCCTACCTCTTCTTCATCAACATGTGAGGGAACTTCATCATCCTTTCCCTCACTTTCATCTTCACTCTTTTAACCACTACTTAGTATTTTTGGAACCTCATCAAATTCATTTTCCTCATTTGATTTAGGAGCAACAACCTCCTTAGGCTTCACTCTTGCATCTCCAACAAATTTATCGCTCCTAGTAACAATACCCATGCATTGACTATCTTTCTTCGGGTTTGGCATTGTATCACTTGGGATTGTTCCCTTCATTCGGAGATTCATTTGAGAAGACAAGTGGTTCATATGAGCTTCCAAATGCTTAATGGAGGCTAAATGGGAGCTCACTGTCTAGGCAAGGTTAGACACCTCTCCTTTTAATTCCTTGACCCCACTATCGATTGATTCCACTTTCTTGAGGACTCTTGCTAACATCTCTTCAATTTTTGAGTTACTTGCATCGCTCACACTTGGCTTATTTTGGGCATTCTCAGCTTTAGGAGGGGAAACATATGCATTTGAACTTTGGTGATAATGGTCTCCCTCTCGATTTTGCTCTCTATTGCCTCATCTTTCATTTCTATCAGGCCATCCTTCTGCATCGCGGTTTCTCCAACCTTGATTTTCTTCCCTTGAGCACCAAGGACCTTGATTAGCCCCTTGAAACCCAGGTCGGGAACCCCCCCATTTGATTTCCCATGTATTGGCATTCCTCCTTGTATCTCGGTGGCGACGATTCTCCTTCAAAGTGCAAGGGACCTTGCATACCTACAACATTAACAACTTAGGCCCTACCCCCATCACATGTTTGTTCATTAGTTCCAGTTGCATCATTTTAGCGAGATTTTCATCTCTCTCTTCATCTCTTTTCCGCAACTCAGCTTCCAATACACTAGAGCCAATGTCATGCGTCGAAACATTAGTCTCTCTCATGTGCCATGCATGATTTGTTTTTGTCATTCTATCCAATAGGGCCTTAGCTAATTCGTATGTTTGATCTATGATGGATCCTCCAGCTAAATTATTAGCAACAGACTTATTAATAGAGTTTAGAACCTAATTAAAACTTTGAAGGAGCACTCCATTCGGAAGACCATCGTTGGGGCAAAGGGAAACCTTCTTCTTGAACCTTAACCATGATTCATGCAATGGTTCTCCTGGCTCTTGTCTAAAGTTCATGATATCATCCCTCAATTGTAACATTTTAGATGGAGGGAAGAAATGATCCAAGAATGCTTCAGTCAATTCTTGTAATAATGTAATGCAACCCGGAGGGAGTTCTTCAATCACATGGTCATCTCTCCCATTAGGGAAAATGAAAAGAGCCTTAATCTGATAGACTCTTGACTTATATTAGTTATGTTGAAAGGCTGGCAGGTCTCTAAGAAATCCCTTAAATGGAAATTTGTATCCTCATATGGTTTGCCCCCAAATAGCCCATTCATCTGTAGCAAATGTAGCATTGTTCTTGTGACATGGAACACGGCATTCCCTACCATAGAGTGGTAGGTGAATGGCTCCTGCAACTTCAGGCATCACTGGATTATCTTCCTCATGCTCTATATTACCCTCAACTGAGCTATCCCCTGCTTGTGAGTGATGACTCATATGACTTTACCCTGATAATAACAGCAAAATTAATGTCAACACCTATGATGCGACTAATTCAAATTAACAATCAACACAAGAGTATGAAGCGCTAGTCCCTGCAAAGGCACCATGTTTGATAACGTCCAAAATATACTCTTTGTTACAAAAGATCATTAAAAAGTTGTTGTATCAAATAAATATCCCGATGGATGTCGAGGTCAAATCCCACAGAGACTAGAGAATGATATGCACGAGTGTTGTTTGGGAAATTGAATTTAGTTTGCAACGCTCAAAAATAACAAAGAAATAAATATTTTGGGGGAGATTGAAGTTAAAACTAAGGTATGAATGCTAATTCGGCTGATTAAGATAGCAAAAATAACCAAGGTTGTCGATAATAATAAGAAAGACTAGAGGTGTGGTGTAGATGATGTTCTAACTAAATATGGTTATGCCAGATCATCTCATAAGTTCAAATTTGTGTAAATAACCTTGGGAAGGTGGGTATTTGATGTTTTTCAACCTCATACGTGCCTCTTGCTAAAGTTCTTTCAAACCACTCGACACAATTAAATCAACCCGGGTTTGGATTAATAATTGCACTAATTTCTAGCTATTAGTTATTAATTAGGAGTGGGAATGTGATTTTGACTATTTCTAGCCCAATTCCACAACCTCACACCATGTCCAACATTAAATTCTCTCCCAATACTCAATTCTTCTCTTTTAAGTAAAATCAAGTAAGAATAATTAGACCCACATATACAACCATAGATCTTCAATTATAGATTGGAGAGAATTTTATAGATTTATACTAACTAAATAATATTGTGATAACTCTAGCAATACCAATCTAATTAAGCATTTATCATCACACACCTCCTGTTAATGATTTAGCTACTCATAGTTAAGAAATTCAAAAGCACATTTAACCATAAACTCATTGAATTCAATAATAGGAGTAGCAAAATCAACTTCAATAATAAGTCTTCAACAATGGTAGTACCTTGCTATAGAGGCAGAAGAACAAAAAAAACAATCCTTTACAATTTTCACCAATAGAATTCTTACTTTCTTCTTCTACCAAGAGAATGTTATGAAAAATCCAAAAGATAAGATCTGATAAGTACAAAGTGCTTATATCTAGAATATATCCAAAAGTAGGGTACTCTAACTCACTTTTTTAATGTTGGACACATTTGCCCCTATTCAGGCGTTCTGGTACTTGCGAGAGTACTAGCGGTTCGCTGACTGCATTTCGCGAACTACCAGATGTCATTGAATGATCATGTCATGAGTTCTAGTGTCCTTCGGCATTTCCTTCAATAATTCACCGGTCTCCAATCGTGTTCTGCCAATTTTTTCTCTGTGATCCAGCACTCTAAGGCGTAGGTAGGCGATTCAACTAGCGAGTCGTCAGTTGGTGTCTGCAATTGCTAGTTTCTTTAATTCCCCATGGTAGTGGTCTTCAGAGTTTGGCCAGCGTTTCACCGATCTTCTCCGGTGAAGCGCCGATTTTCACCTAATTCCCTTCTTTTTGCTGCCTTTCTTTCTCTTTTCTATAAATCAGATATCTATACACAAAAAGGCAAAGACAGCATAAAATCCATCTAAATGACTTGAAAACTAGACTAAAGCTCATTCTTAAGAGCCTAATGAGTTGGTAAATTACCAACTTAACCGTACACTAAGCCTAAACTCTCAATCTCTTCCAAACACCATAAATGAGGATTTCTCTCTCAAGGCAAGACTAATGTTCATCATCTCCATCTTCAGAATCTCTCTTGGGTCTTTAAGACAAGTTAAGTAATCATTTAGCCCAGGTATGTAGGGTCATGAATAGGGAATTTCTTCTACGCTCATGCCCAATTTCATCTCTATCTCATGAATTCAAGTCTCCAAGTATGATCTTATGAAATTCTAGGGTTAGACCCAATCCTCATGAAATCTCTTTTGATCTTTGATAAATTCAAATCTATTATGATTCAATCCATGATTTATAATTATGAATGCATGTTTTCTACTAGAATTCCTCTTGAATATATTATTTTCAAGTTATGATGATTTTACTCAAGTATGTATGATTTCATAAATATCAAGCTTATGTGTCATTTCAAACTCAGTGACATAGTTTTCATGGCTAGTTCGTGTATGAAAAGTATGGTTATGATTTTCATGTTTTCAACTAGCCTATGCAAAACCATGTATGTTTTATGACTATGATTATGAGAAATATGCATGTTTTGGGAGTAGTATCCAGCACCGAGTAGGTCGGGGTTCAACGAACCTAGGTCACAGAACTACGTGCCACCATAGGTACATATTCATATTTGGAGCCCCGCCAGAAGGTGTTCCCCTAGCCCTATGAGGCTCATGAGTGATATCATGCATTTATTATTTTTTGCTCTGGCAATGCTTAGGATGGCTTTGCCCACTTGCGTGAGATAGTTAAGGCATCATGTGCTCATTTATGATTGTGTCGGTTATGATGAGTCTCATACTATTCCTTGTGTTTATGTTATTCATGTACAGGGATTTATGATATCATGTTTTATGGCGTAATTGACTCATTGATCAGATTATGAGCTTTTATTTACGTTTTTAGGCATGTTAAACCATATGATTTTGCTTTCTAAACCTCGAATCATTGTGTTTCAACTTATGTTGAAAAACTCATTTTTACAACTACTTCACGAATATGATTTTTATCATATTGTCCTTACTCTCATGATCTTGCTTACTTTATACTCATGATTTCAGACTATCACTTTACAATCATGTTTTACTTAGTATATTTAAAGTACTGACCACATACTTCTATGATATAGGTTCGGGTGATCAGTCTCAGCCTCGACATTAGCTTCGCTCCCGCTTCAGCCAGTCCAGTTCCAATTTTAGTGAGTCCTCATTATTCGAGGATCACATTTTGATATATGTGTTCTTTCATTACGTCTTTTAGTTTCAAACTTCACGGACTAGTTGGGGGTATTGTCCTATTCGCTCATTGTATGATTAGATGCTTTTCAGACAGCTATGTACAGATGGTTCAACGTTGTTTTCATGTTGTCTTTGCTTATGTTATATGAGATACCTTTTTCCGCTTAATTATGCTCAAGAATATGCTATGTATGTGTCATAGGTTATCTTGGATCCATTCGTGCTTCTAGGTCCTATGTCGCGGTTCGGGGTCCATGCTTGGGTTGTGACACTCTCGTGGTGGTTTATATCGAATATAGTAAGTGAAGCTCCTATAATTAATTTAATGTATATGAAAGATTCCATGAGAAGGTCAACTTATTTATTTTATGACTTCATTTTATCCTTCATAATATGATATTATTTCTTTGGTTGTCTCTTAACTTCAGCTATGTTTCGTGTTTCATTCAGTCATTTAATATACGGTATAATTCTATATGCACTTACATTCGTTTTGTTGAGGTGATGTATTATTTAATAATATAGACTCAGGTACTCAGTTAGATGACTGAGCAATAGGTTAGGTTCGATATAAATTCAGCTATTAGTGAGTCCCACTTACTTTTGGCATATTGCCTTTTATTCAGCTTTTCTAGCTTTGTTAAAGTATTGTCGGGTATCTTGTCCTGGTAAAATAGTTACTCATGTTATGTTAGAAACTTTTTAGAGAGATTAGAAGAGTCTAGAATGTTCACGAGGTAAATTTGACAAATATTTTCATATATTGAATATTTCAATTTTGTCTTAATGGAAGCTCGTAAATGGAACCCTTTGTAACACCTCGTACCATTGTCCTAAGATTTGAACCATTCTATACATGTGGGTAGAACCAACCCGAAAATTTCTAGTGATTTGTAAATGTTGGGAGGAGTAAATTATGATTTATAATATGTTAAGGAAGTTTGGAGTTGGTTAGAAACTCAAAGAGGGACATGTACAAATAGAAGAGTGAAGAGTATGTGATGTTCATGAATAAGGGTCAACTTTAAACGATCATATGTACCAATTTACAAAGTATTTTTTGAGTGTTCTATCCATCAAATTGAAGTCCGATGAATCTAGTTTCCAATACATCCAATCATTCGTCAATTGAAGTACGGATTAAAAGGTTATGGGCATTTTATTGAGGCGTTGTCATGTAGTGGCGAATTGATGGCCAAGATGTGGACCGTCAAGTGTAATTTCCAACCCTCTGTTGTTTAAAATGTGATTTTAAGTCCATATCCCTATTTCATCACCCGAAATCGACCCTGATAGCCTGAAAGCTCTCCAAAACCCTTCAATATAGGGAGAAATATCTCTCACAATATTTCAACACCAAATATAAAACTTCTAAAGGTTTTGACATCAACTCTCTGCCTTTCCTCTAACAAGGTTAAGAACAACCTCTGAGTTTCAAGACTTGGCATCTCGAGTGCTTCTGTTTTCCTCCAATATTGATGTTACACAGGAATTGCTACTTCGTGGTGACAATTGTGAGGTCAAGGATAAGGTATATAAGGCTATTCCATGTGAGGGAACACCTTTTTTCATTCCCTACATTATGCTTCATGAAATTTCTCATAAAAACCTTCTTTTTGAAGTGTTAGGATAAAGGTTATGAATGTACGTCTACAATGAGTGCTTTTCAAGGCTTCATGAGTGTAACAACCCGTGTAGTGAAGCAATAAATCCATACTTTTAAGATAGGATTAAGAATACTTAATATGCTACAAAGAAAGTATTTTGAGGTATTTGAGTCACTCTATAGTCGTATGTTAAGATTGAATATTGATTAAGTGTTAGAACAAAATTCAGCAAAAGTTATCGTAATTTTCTTTCTCGAGATTCATTGAAATTTGTGTCAAATATCTCGAAGATTTTATCCCAATATATATGGAGTTAGGGGGCCTAAGACCTATCAAATTAAACGTTTATGAGTCTAGCTTCTAATGCATTAAATCGTTCATCAATACGATTTTGAAGTAGAGAGATATTTACATTTTTGTGAGACTGCACAAGAAGGTGGCAAGGACCAGAGGAGGTCCGCGATGGAAGCGTGTCACGCCACCAAAGCAGCGCATTGGGCAATGTGACACATTGCCCCTATGTCGGCTATCCTCTATTTAAGTTACTTGGTCGGTTGTTTATATGATTTCCACCTTTTCTAGCAAGTTCCTTGACTAGAACCTCTCTCAAGACTTCAACTTTATGTTTCTTTGATTTTTAAGGTTATGAAATAATCTTTAACTTGATTCTTTATGTCGGAAAGTCGGGATTATCTGTGTAATTTGTGTTTTGGTGCCATTTTTGGACTTCTTGGTGTCTGTTCTTATTGAACCAGTTGGTAAGCCATTTTACCTACCTTATTATTAGTTGTTTAAGATGATTTTAAGTATGTAAGTATTGTAAGGTTGTTGATTTGGAATTTTTACCACCGATTTCATCGAACGTTAGCCGAATAAGTGTCATCTTGTGTTGTTTCTTTGTTGAACTTGTTGGCAGCATGTTTGGGGTGTGAGTTAATGTTCTTAGGAAGTTTTTGGTGTGTTTGGAAGTACATATTCAAGTAGCTTTCTTCATGGGAGTTTAAGGTATGTTAAGGCTTTCGCTTTCTATTTTCGGCATAAATTTTCGACCATCCAATCCACAGGAATCAATAGAAAATACAAATTCCTTATGATACACTAGATCTAGCTTGGTTATTGATAGAGTGAATAGATTTTCCATTTCTTGAAATCTCTCTTCTGATTCAAAATCATAGTGTAATGTATATCCTCCCCTATTTCGGTCATGGAATAAATGAAATAAAACAAAAAATGAATTTTTTTTCAAGAATGAAATCTTATTAGAACTGTCCATATCCAGTTCATCCTTCGGAACCCTATAAAATAAAAATTAAAAAAATAAAAAATTATATAATTTTCATTTCTTCATTTTTATTTCTTGCTTGTAACTAAGTGAAATCCATCAAGCCTTGTCGTTATCGCGTAATTTTGATGCCTTGTGGTTGGTGTTACGTTGATTACATTATGTTTGGGGTTTGTGGTATGGTTTCCTTTCTTTCACAATTTGAGTTAGTGAAGTCGCACATTAGTTTTAGTATGTTGTCGCACATCGGTAGAACGTTAAAAAGCGTTGGTGGTAGTCTTTTGGATTATGTTAGGGGATGAATTGTTGGACTTATGTTTGTAGTGATTGGTATTATTTGTGGTATGTTATAATTGTATATGAGGCTTGGGGGATAGAGTTTATAGGCTAAGATCCTTTAGTCGTTTGGTAATACTTTGAGAGCGATAAGAGGTATAAAATTTAAGGATGAATCCTAGGGTGGCGGTAGTGAGATTGGGATGTTGTACCTTACCTAAATGTGTGGTTTGTGTGTGAACATTGGTTTTGTCTTTCCTTTGCTTGATTATGGATACCCGACGCACGAGAGTTATTCTGGCTAGAGGTCGAGCCCGAGGTTCCTTGTGACTTGTGGATACCCGATGCACGAGAGTTGTTTCGGCTCAGGGTTGAGCCCAACTGTTAGCTATTGGGGAGTAAGTTGTCATTGGGGTAATAGAAGTTTCAATTGGCGTGCTTGATATGCCTCAAGAAATAGTGACATCTACCATTGCTAGATCCTCAAAGGTTGCTTTAAGGTCGTCGTTTTAGTTTTAAAAAAAATGAAGTTGGAGGGTTGCTTAAACCACTAAGACTCTGATACCATGAAAAAAATGTCTTTATCTGAAGGTAGAAACCAATATATATACAGGAGGTTCCTTAAGAAGCCAAATTTCCTATTATTACTGGAATACACAAAGAGAAAGGATACAAAAGATATAGATATATAATACTTCTAATTGTGATTAACTATAGTTAATGTTTATCCTTTACATCTTGTACATGGTTTTGAATAAAAAAGGATAAAATGGAAATTAAAATCAAATTGTTTATAAATATAGAAAGATGACATTAACACTATTTAAAAAAATAGTAATTTCTAGCCAATTTCTTGTACTGGTTCATCAGTGTCGTTTTTGATGGATTTCTAGCCAATTTCGTGGGAAACATTGGTCAGTAATTTCTTTTGGAACAAAATAAAAAGAAAGTGAGCTACACAAATTTTAGAAAATAATCTACTTCAAAGCTACAAGCGGACTACGCTACACAGGGGGCATCATTATTTATCAAACGAAAGAAAGTATAAAGAAAAAAAATGACGAAGCAAGAAAAGAGGAGGAAGATAGCTAAGAAAGGCTGAATACCTAGAATTACCCTCAACAGAAGCCAACGCCCGTTAGCCTTCGTTAACGAATTGGATTGGAATTGCACAAATAGCTTGAGTAAAGATTAAATGTGTTTAATTAATAACACAAGGATTAAAACTGAAATAAAATGATAGCTTAGGGATCAAAACCGTTATTCTTCCCTCAGATTTGACCTAGAAAAATATTTTTATGTTGAAGTTGTGGTTTAATGGTGTATTTAATTTCACCTTCTACTTTCACGTACAAATCTTTAACTTTTACAAACTGTTTTTCAAGTTCAAAGCTACAAATATCTAAATAAAATCTCATAATTTTTTTTCCAACTTCAACAACTATTACTAGTTCGCATCAATCTCATGTTAAAAGACGATGATATGGACCCTCTATATCCACGTTTAAACCCATACCAGTCTAATATTTACGTACTTTAATTTTCTAATACTAAAAGTTTTTTATATTTTTGGCTGGTGTAAAATCTCTATAAAAAGCAGAAGACTCCTAGCAGATGTTGGAGTGCCAACACGAGAGGATCTCTCATACTAAACCCATGCTAGAAGTTACAAATAAAAATCATCCTCCTAATTGCACAATATTATTGCTTTGGGGGTTATAGAATATATTCTCATAAATATTAGGGGTTACATTATTAAAGGTTAATCCTCACCACAGGAATAAATTATAATTTAAATCAATTAATCAAAATAATATAGTTTTTAAATACTTTACAAAACTAGAAGAAACGTACTTGACAGTAACATATTAGGTAAAAAAAAAATATTTAACCCAGATTGACGGCGTTAAACATAAAAATGTAATCGGGAGTTACGTTTTATGCCTAAGACGTTACTGGCAGTAACATTTTACTTAAACCTACTGGAGTTACTAGATATTATGCCTTATTATTAAATAATGTGATAATATTTTAAGGACAATATCATGATATCAAACTAGTGCATTTCGTAGCAAAATTTTACTTTTAAGTCGAAACTTCTCTATTCTTAGAATTCGAACATAAAATTAATATTCACCGACTAATTTTTTACGCTATAATTTTGAAAAATAATCATTATTGTAGAATTTTAAATTTCACAAGTTAAACTTTATAATAACATCATGAAATTTTACCCGTTAAATAGATTTTATAATTATAATAATTTTTCAATTATAATAATTGAAGAACAATTATTATGAATTTTATCTAAATTTAAATTAAAAATAAAAAAAATACTTATGATGTTGTCCTATATCCTAAAGTATAGAGATGGAAATGTCTTCCTCATTCTCCAATGTACTAAATTTACGAACTAGTAAAACGTTATTGTCAATGACATTTTAAGCATAAAACGTAACTCCCAATTACATTTTTATGTTTAACGCTGTTAATCTCGGTTAAATATTTTTTTTACCTAATATGTTACTGTCAAGTACGTTTCTTCTAGTTTCGTAAAATTTTTTAAAAATATATTATTTTGATAAAATAATTTAAATTATGACTTATTTTGATAAAAAATTCTCACCGGCAATATGTGGAAGTTTGGAGTAAAATAAAATAGAGAAATTAAAGGACTTTGTTGATGGAAACATGCATGTCACAATTAGTTACAACAAAGCTGAAAATGATAAAACTAAAATAGGACTTATTATGGATTTTCTTGGTGGCGATGGGAGTACTCTATGGTACCCTTTCTTGAATGGTAACAGGGAAACCTCCTTGCATCTTGGCACTAATATTTGATATGAGGACTGGTTCGACACCCTGTTCCACAACAGGGACGACCTTGAATCTCTGTAAAATAGCAGCCACCAAACTCTTCATTTGCAAGAATGCCATTTCTTTACCCAAACATATTCTTGGCCCTGCTTGAAACACTGGATATGTATATGCATCTTTGGCCACAAATATCCAATTCCCGGTCACTGCATCTCTGTTCAACCACCTCTCTGGCCTAAAATCTGCCCAATCTTTGCCCCAAACTTTCTCTACTCTTCCCATTGCATATGGATGATAAATTACTCTTGTCCCTTTCTTCACAAAGGTACCATCTGGCAATATATCATCCTCTGTTGCTTCTCTAATATCCTCTGGAACTGGTGGGTAGAGTCTCATGGTTTCAGCAAGGGATGCTTGAGTATACATCATCTTGTTCTTCACTTCGTCGTAGTACTGTACTCCTCCGCTAATATTACTAATTTCTTTGAAGATTTGGGATTCTACTTGAGGGTGTCTAGAAATCAGCCAAAAGAACCATGTTAAAGCAGCAGAAATTGTGTCACGGCCTGCCAGTATAAAACTTATTGCGATATCCATAACAAAGTCCTCTTCATCTGGCTGCCCATTAGTACTACTCAAGAATCTCGACAATAAATCTGTTTTCCCCTGTTTTTCTCTGACAATCTCCTTGGCGAATTTGCGAACTTGTTCCACAGCAACCCTTAATTTCTTTTCTGATCCAATGTCTAAAGCTCGCGGGATTTTCCAGATAAAGGGGAACGGGATAAGGAATCTTTCAAAGCTGAGGCGAACAGCATCATCAAAAGCAGCTGAGAAATTTTCCTGATCAGGAGGACCAGATGGTGGTAACAACTGGCCAGGATCATATCCAAAAGCAAAATTGCAAACGTTGTCAAAAGCAAATCTTTGGAGTATGTCCTGAAAATCAACAACTGTCTTGTTAGCTGCAGCAGTGGCAAGAATAGGTATCAAACGTCCCGAGATTTCTCTATAAACAACCGTCTCAATAAACTTTCGCAAGGACGTAATATTAAATTCATGGCTTGCAATTTGTCTTTGGTACTTCCATTTGTCACCATCCACATTAAAAATGCCATCGCCAAGGACATCTGCAAAGGTACTTCTCCAAAATGGGCCTTTCGGGTAGTTATCAAAGCGTGCTTTGAGCATGTGATGGACATTAGAAGGGTTGGCCGTGTAAATTAGATGGAAATTGAGAGGGCAAATAAGAGTGAAAGTAAGGTTAGATGTGCTTTGGAGAACATCAGATATCCATTCAATTCGGCGATCCTTATTTGCTATAAATGAGAAAAAGGAACCTATTATAGGATAGGATTTTGGTATCTTACTAGACAAAAGGGTGCCATCAGTTTTTTGGGTGGTACTTTTTAATTTGATCAAGAAAAGAAGAAAGAGCAAGGGAACAAGACAAAAGATTAATGAGGTCAAGAATAGTTCCAAGTCTAGTGCCATTTTCTGACACAATTTTTTTTTTATTTTTAGGACTTTGGCTTTGATTAACAACGGAGCTTAAAATTTAGGAATGAAGGGAAAAGTTCATCAAGAGGGTTATTTATATAGGAAACATTACAAAAAAATAGACGTTATATTTTGACCAACTTTATTCGTAATTTATTACTCTATACAACCGTGTTTGCTGGTGGCTTGGCCAATTTTATTCGTTCATTAATGACAATGCTAGAGGGATTTAAGAAAGTAAGTATACAGATTTGGATCTGAACAAAATTAATATTCTAAAAAGAGGACATATGATTAATGGCTTCAGTCTCTATTCTCCATGTACTTTAGATCAAGACTTACCAAATGTCAAAATGCAGATTTGCATGTGTAGAGAGATAAAAGAGGAAATATTTTAACGTTTCAAAAGGGACAATTACCTCTTTATTTGGTGCAAGTATAAATTAGAGTTATATTTAGTGTTTCTATTTTAGGATTTATTGTCTGTAATCCATAATAATAATAAATATAGTAACCTTATATATTATGTATCTATAATATGTTAATGTGTCTTGCAGCTCCATTGATGTTCCACTTCACTTCAATCTCCATCCGACTTCACGCGGAGACTGGTTGCTTATAAGATAAAAATTGAATTTCTTTTACGGGAAATGGTTCAAATTAAAGATATTCTTAAATTATGTGATATTAAACAAAAATGCTTTTAGATAATAGTTTAATTTAAAATTATTTTTGTCGTCAATGATTTGGTCCATAAATGTCTCTGTTGTTAATATTTTTGGGTCAATAAAACTCATTTCTTAATAAACATAGTTTTTTAAAATACATTATTTTTTAAATAATAATATTGTATCTCAACATTAATTTTCATATATATATATATATATATATATATGTATGTATGTATATGTATGTATGTATGTATAAAATCAGAGCAATTAATCATTAATATTTTTAAATAATGATTAAAAAATTTAATAAAATAAAAAATATTTATTTTTAAATTTTTTTGAATGGGAAAAGGCATAAACAACCCTTGTATGATTTTTTCAACTATATACTTATTCTTTTGTGGGGTCCTATCACCCCAGGCTATTTTGACTAAAAGAATGTTCCTCTTATAAAATAACTAGTCAGGATAATCGGGCTTTGTTCGAGCCTAATATGATTAACATTAAATTGTATATTATATATTATGTAGCGAATAAGTTATAAATAATTATATGAAATTATTTTGTTATTTTTTAATTTCAAAATAAAAGTACTTATTTTTACTCAATCTAGTCATAACAGATATTATTCTTGAACACTAAAAATACTTTAACTATGAATACAATATCACACATGATCAATGCATAGGAAAAATTAAGTAATGCCTACAAATTCAGAAAATTATTATATTTTAAAATGTGTGAATACTAAATAATGCCCCGTATTTTTAATTTTTTTTTACCTTCATAGAACACACCAAAAAATTATATGAAATGACCAAAATACTCTCACATGCATGTTGACGAAGACGTGTCTGCTTTCACCTTTATTAGATAGTAAAACAATACGTAATGTCCACAAATTTTAAAAATTACTATATTTTAAAATGTGTGAAATTACTAAGTAATGCCCCATATTTTTTTTTACTTTTGAAGAACATATTAAAAATACACAAAATGATCAAAATATTGTTACCGTGATAAGCAGATATGTTAACGGAGACGTGTCTGCTATTCACTCTTATAGTAAATAAAAAAATAACTAATGTCCACAAATTTTAAAAATTACTATAATAATTTAAAATGTGTGAAATTACTAAGTAATATGTATATTTCTTTCGAAGAACGTATCAAAAAATACACAAAATAATTAAAATATTATTATGATGATAAGCAGGTATGTTGACGGATACGTGCCTGCTATTTGCTCATATATAAGAAATAATAATATCCAATATATATTAAAGCAATGACATATATTATGTGCATATTTCATTTTATTTTTTAAAAAAAAGTCTTACTTCTTTCTTTTTCTGATCCATCTTTTACATTTTTCTTGTTTTTACACCATCTGTTGCTTTCGATGATGAAACAAGAAGCCTTGCTTCCCCCTCCTTATCTCTCTTTTCTTCTTTTGTTAATTCTATTCAACTTTAATTTTTTATTTTTCATTCCTTTCTTCTTCTCACTTCTTCTACTTCTTTTCTTTATTATTTTTCTCTGTAATTTTTTTTAAGCAACGAATTTAATGATAATTTGATTTTTTTTCGACAAATTAAATGAGTGATAGTTTTAATGATTATTTCATGATTGTTTGATGATTTTGAGGGTGATTTGCAGTGGAATAATAGTGAGGAAATGGGGTTGATGTGGTTCAGTGATGGTTGAGGAGATGTGTAGGTGGGATGAGTGTCTGAGTGATGAGAAAGAGAGGAAGAAAAGAAAAAAAATAAAGACAAAAGTAAAAATTTATATTTAACAAAAATAATATAAAAATAATTTTTTTACTAGTTTTTTTTTTTGTTTTTCACTCTCCAAAAGAGATGGTAATATACTTTCTCTGCTATGTCAGCTTACAGGGAGATAGTATATAATTTTAACTAGTGAATATGTTCGCGCTTCAAGCGATAATAAAAGGATAATCTACCAAATGATCAATAATATAATTATTAATTTAGATATTATTTATTTTTTCTATAAAAAAGAAAAAAATTCATAACAACATATGAGTTAATCTATATATATGGATTAATTCAACCATTTGAGTTCTTAGAAAAGATTCAAAAGAATCACTTTTTTCCCTTCTCGAATACATGCATAATGTGATTCATATATAATTGAGGATTTAAAGGTAATTTTAAAGCTTATATAACGTCATTCTTCAAATGTCAAAATTAGATATTTTAAAAAGGAGATTTCAGGTCTTCAAATTCAAATAAATTTGATTCAAAATTTATTAAATTTTTTCCTCATTGAAAATTTTAAACGTAATTAAACATTTCTATTAACTATTATACGTGAAACTGCATTTCTATAATTTTTTGACTTCTATAGAAAGAAGAGAAACATCATTTTTCTTATTTTTGTAAATAGGTAGTTTATTATTTTGTGTTTATATATGTTATTTTTTATTATGATGTGGTTAGATTTTGGTTCATAAATATTATTTAGAAAGAACTCAAAATTAAAATGAAAAAATCACATAGAATAATAATAAAAAATCTTCAGATACAACCTCTAATTCAATTAAAATATTTATCTTCTTCTCGGTAGTATATTAAGTCCTCTTCTCCTCTTTCAGGTCCTCCATATTTTTTCGAGAAGGAAAGAAAAAATATAATAATTTAAAACTGTAATCATACAAAAATTCTACTGAATAACTTATAATAAATCAAATTAAAATAATATTATAACTGAAGTAGGAAACAATAATCCCAATAAGAAATAAATAATATTACTTCCTCAAATCACTGGACGAATAAAACTACAAAAGAACATAATATTACTTAATATGCAAAATTTAATTGAGCGAAGAAAATGAAGTAGGAGATCACTTCAACCTTCTGCTTTCACATATATATAGAAAAAGCATTAATTTACTTTAATAATTAAGAGAGACAAAAGTTATCAGTGAGTTTATTTGGAGAATTAAGCAAACAAACATAAACAACTATTATTATTATTATTAATAACTTAATACAGGAATAAGGGGAAGCAAATAGGAAAAAAATGGTTGCTGACAAATTAATCAAATATAATTACGCTTGAGTTAAATGTTAGAAAAAATAAGTGACTAAGTTAATCAAATATTTATAAAATAAATTGAATATATATTAAATAATAATTAATTTAATGATAATGACTTTTGGGCTTTCTAAACCGAAAAAGAGATGGATAAGTAAGAAAATATAACTAAAAATAATTAAATAATCTTAAGTTGTTATAAATAGGAAAAATGTCAAAAAATTAAGAAAAACGATAAATAGAAATGCTGGCTTTAGAAGCATGTCACATCATCACATCCATATATATATATATATTACAGTTGAGTTAAATATTAAAATAAATAATTGACTAAAGTAATCAAATATTTATAAAATAAATTAAATATATATTAAATAAATATTAATTTAATGAGAATGACTTTTGGGCTTTCTAAACCGAAAAAGAGATAGATAAGTAAGAAAATATAATTAAGAAATAATTAAATAATTTTAGGTTGTTATAAATAGAAAAATGACAAAAATTGAGAAAAAAGATAAATAGAAATGATGACTTTAGAAGCCTGTCACGTCACCAATTCCATATTCTTCCTTTATATATAGAGAGAGATTTTATAATAGTTAGGGGGTCATAGGACCCCAAGAAAGAACAAGTGTGTAATTGAAAATTTCCGACAAGTTTAAAGGAGTGTTTATGCCTTTATCCTTTCTGAATTGAAGAAAAAATAAAAGTTTGCTGATATAATCCTTGATTTTTTGTTAAGATATAACAATAGTAATGTCATAAATTATGAAAATTTATTACATTGCTTCAAATCACAAAATATCTTTGGAATATTATTAGATAGGGTTATAGTTGATTCTTTTTTTTTTATATTTTAACTTCAAAATCAAGAATATTAGTAAATGCTTATCCTACTTCAATTTGAAAAAAGATTAAGAAATAAAAATATTTTTTATTTTATTATGATTTTTTAAATAAAAACTAATGATGAGGTTACTATATATTATTTATATATATGACCTACATTACCAGTTTAGAAAGTACACGTGGTTATTCTATTTTAATTGATAAAATGAGATTAAGAAGAACAAGATTCCTTCTCAATTTTTTTATTAGTTAAAGAAATTTTAAAATAAAAAAAGTAAAAAAGGAGTTATTTAAAAATAATATTTATTAGAAAAAATGTTTTAAAAAGATCAAAAGATACAATGTGTTTATTAGAAAAGTAAAAATTGGAGCATTTTTGGACCAAACTATTAATAACAAGGGCATTTTTGGATCAAAACATTGATATCACGGGCATTTTGGACCAAACTATTAATAAAGGGTATTTTTGTTCAATTTCACATAGGGATATTTTGACACTTTTTCCTTTTTCTTATTTTCATTATGTGAATGATATAATTGAGTTGCACGGAGTATATTTAGGAATTAAATAATTATGAAGATTTTTCCTAATATGCATTGATTTTATATGGGGATTTACTTGCAAAAAGTAATTAATGTATAAGGGAAATATACTCTCAAATGCTTGGCAAGAGTCCTGCTATGTCATGTGCTATCAAGGTGTCAATGATTAAATCATGACGAGTCAAACAAGAGAAAAATAAATAAGGTTATTTGAAATCACTCTTTGGGCTCCAGCTAGAGATAACTAAAGATAATGGTGAAGAAATATCAAGAAGAGGACTATGACTCCGATCCGGTGACAACAAGATGGCTTAAAGGCATGATGAAAGTGACGGTGATACGTAGGTAAGGTCGCACAAGGGACCTGCAAATAATGACAAACTAATAGTTGGCGTATGTAACGGCCTAGTATGGACATCATGATTACCACTATATACTATAGGGTCCGATCGTAGTCATTTGATTAGTCATAGTAGTACGGTAAAAAACTATAAATAGTATCTCTTTTCACTTGAAAAAAGAGGAAGGAACCAGAAAATACAACTATGTTATTTTCTTACTCTCATTTGTTCTCTGTTATTCTTCTTACTATTGGTTACTTAAGGACTTTATTAGCTTTGGATAGTTGAGGTTCCAGAGGCTTCAAATATCTAATCGGCTTTTATTCAGACAATCCTTATTTCTCTCTATATTATATTTTTCTTGCATATATTTTATTCATTTATCATTTTAACTGTTATTACTTAACTCATTAAATTTGAATTTGTGATTTAATTTGTACTGCATGCCCATGACCTTGCTATAAATATAATTGTATAGATTTTATTGGTAAACAGTTTCACATACCATGGAACCAAGGCAGTTAAGATATTGTGTTAACTCACTCTCACTAACTTTCTTAAGTTATTCTCTGTTTTCTTTTTGTCCAAGAAACCACTCATGGAAAACAAGCATCAAAACAACAAAGATGTATTGGAAATTCAATATGCCAATACCTCTCAGCAATAGGAGGCTGACATTAAAAACCAACCTATTGGAGACGACGAGGAAGAAAGAGATCTAGAGGATATGGATATGATAAATATAAACATATAAAGAGGCGTGGGAAATAGGGTCCATAAGGAAGCAAACCACGGGACTGGGTTTGATGATATTAAAGAGGCCCTTAAGATCTTGACTGCTCAATATAGATCCATGATGGAGCACAAAGCAATACAAGACGAGAAGGTCGTAGAGATTCAAAAAATCCCTAACCACGATGGCATCCAATTGTGCAGAACAGGTAGGCAGGTGCCATAGAAGGTACCCCTGTGCTAAGAGAATCAGACATTGGAAGTGGGCTCGACACAGACTTGTTGATGATAGAGTCTTTAATTGAAGAAATTAAAAGGATCTTGAAAGAGGGTTTGAAGGAGTTAGAGGCCTATATAGATCAAATACTGAGGGGCCCGCATACTTGAAAGGACCAGATTCCTAAAGATACGTCCAATAACTATACAAGCTAAGTACAGTGCCCAAGACGATACCAAATAGGTTTTAAATGTCGGTTATCCCTAAGTATAATAGGAACAAGGATTCTAATGAGAACATCTTAGCTTTTACTACCATTGTTAAAGGGAATGACTTGACAAGGACAAGATAGAGTCTGTCTTAGTAAAGAAGTTCAGGGAAACCTTACTTGGAGGAGCTCTCACTTGGTATTTCTTATTACTTAAAAAATCTATTGATTTGTTTATTATGCTTGTAGATAAGTTCATTAAAGCACACACCGAAGCAAGAAAAGTGGAGGCCCGACGAGCTAACATCTTCAAGATCGAGCAACATGACTCCCAGCTGCTCCTAGATTTCATAATTAGATTCCAAGAATAAAGAATACAACTATCTCTGGTATTGGATGATTAGGCAGCAAATCCTTTATGAAGGGTTTAAACTTGGATACTTTAGTTGCATCGCTGAAGTTGAAGTAAAAACTAACAAAATCCAAGGCCACAATTTGAGTTGATATTCACA
The DNA here is from genome assembly GCA_035772735.1 of Datura wrightii. Lineage (NCBI taxonomy): Eukaryota > Viridiplantae > Streptophyta > Magnoliopsida > Solanales > Solanaceae > Datura > Datura wrightii. The sequence continues at coordinate 24,304,906 of JASDFA010000018.1, forward strand.
ACTGATGTACCAAAGATTTGCGTGGAGGATGACTAGTATCAATCCAACGGTGTGAAAACAAATAGGTGGGAATCGAATTCAAGACCCACTAGTAGTCGTTTCTCGCCTTACCCATCCAGTACAAGAGTGAGTGCAAGTCAGCGTGAAAAAAGATCCTGATACATAGAGAAATTCAGATTTAATAGACAAAATGTGAATGATTGAGGTTATAAAGGTTTTCAAAACAAAGAAACAATCAAGCCCCCCAACCTAGTCTATTCCGTGGATGGGTTCCCAAAGTTATTAGAGTACAGTTTCACTATAGGTCCGATACAACTGGTCAATACCATAAGAAACATAAAGAGACCCATTTCTCAAAATCGATAAGATTAGATCCCAAATCCAGGAATCAATGCTTATGGTATGAATTTCACGGGCACAAAACCAAGGACTATAGGAAATTCTGAGAAAATGTGTCCACACTCCTTAAAAACATATATTTAAGAGGATTTATAAGTAAATAGAAATAATGAACTACGGGAAGGGGAAAGAGGACAATAATGCTAAGACTGCTCCCCTCAGCATGTGATCACATGATAACTAGAGGAGGTGCAGTCAACAAGGTAATTCAAACATGCTGGAGACTTCAAACATGGAGCCAATATCATTCAGCAACAAAGATCTGAGCAATGTGTTGCTAATCTCTTAAACATTAATAATTTCCTAGATAAAAGTGTACTCGTTAATCTAGGTAGCTTAGTAGATATTGTCAATGTATGGGTCCTCGAGCAAATGAAGCAAGTTAAAAAGGTGATCCCAATCATGAAGCTCGTTGTTGGATTTAACATGTCTAGCATGATTACTCAAAGGGAGAACATTGCCAAAAATGGGGAAAGGATGATCAAGCATACCTGATCTTAAAATGTCAAATAGTAGCTCGTCCATAGAAGACTTTCCCTTAGGTTTTCCAATAAACTTGAAGAGAATTAAGGTCTCTAAACACCATTAAACATTAATTCTTCTTGGGTAGTGAATGTTGAAGCTATAGAGAACATTGTGACAGAGTTATTTCATTGAAATCGACTCGGATTTGGAAAAGTCAAGTTAGTAGAAGTTCTAAAAACTTGATTCCCTTATAGCCAACGTGTATCACAAGCTCAAGTAATTACTTCTACCTTTTTAATTCATATGAAATCTATGAGTTTTGTACTGAATTGAATTCGTCGTAACTATTATTGTTGTGTTCCTGTTATGAGGTGTTGCTAACTGATTTTGGAAGTTGGTACACCCATGTTTATAGTTGTTTTGGGCTGAAAGAGTGTAGGAACTATAATCTTAAGTTGAAAGTTTTTGGTGGCTAAGTCGAACCTACGACTGGAAATATGTAAATGCGCTTTTTTTTTTCTTCTTTAGCAGAATTCAAGTTGAGAATTGACTTTGGATTAGATATGTACAAATTGTTTGAAGTAATGACTCTTAGAGATATCCTTAAGCTAAATATGTATATTAAAGTTATCTTATATTATAGAATTTATATGAAAACTTATGTAACACCCCGAAAGTCTCAACGATTAGATCCGAGACTTGCACCAGAAATCAGTAGGGAAAAATGGTACCAGACCATTGAAAGAACCACATGACAAGTCATCCTTGGAACCAATAACTCATTTGTTGGCTCATGGTGATGAACTTCAGAAGTTTGTCAAAATTTATCCAGAATCGACGAGTGAATTGTATGACCCATTATTAGATTATACTGGCCATTTGTTTTAGTAATGGGAACATGTTTAGAGGATGATTTAGAGTAGAAGCAAGGAACAACGTGTGAACCAACAGTTCTTTGGTTTAACCAACGACCCATTGTGTTGGTCATAGTTTCTTTAGCTGGAATTTTAATTCGGTAGTCCAAGGGTATTTAAGCAAAACTCAGAGTTTAACTTCTAAATGATGTAATTTTAAGCTTTCTAAAGGACTGATTAAGGGGTTATACTTAGCCTAAAACCTCATTCTCTTCAAAACACTATAAGTTAGAAATTCTCTCTCAAGGAAGAGCTAGGCTTCATCATATTCTCCTTCTTAATTTCTCTTGGGTCTTCAAATCGAGTTAAGGATTCATCAACCCAAGTATGTAAGGTCATGAATGGGGGATTCCTTTCACCCTCATGTCCAATTTTAAATCAATTTCATGAATTCAAGATTCTAATTATAATTTTATGAATTTCTAGGGTTACACCCTATTTTGATGAAAACTCTTAAGATCTTCTATGAATTCAATTCTCTAATGATTTAATTTTTATGATTATGATTATATGTTTATACAAGAATCTCTTATGAATCTATCTTTTCAAGTTATGATGATTTACTCAATTATGCATGAATTTCATAAATCTCAAGCTTATATATCATGGCGGACCTTCGGTATTATTTTCATGGCTAGTTCACGTATGTTAAGATATTATGAATTTCATGATTTAAACTAGACCATGTAAAACTGTGTTTCATGATTATGATATGAGCACTATATATGTTTTGGGAGTAATATCTAGCACCGAGTAGGATGGGGTTCAGCACACCAAGATATCAGAACTCCGTGCCACTATAGGTATAATTATGTTAGAGGCCTCACCAAAGAGTATTCCCTTGCCAGGATGGGCTCATGAGTGATACCATGTCTTTATCATCCTTTTCCTTGGCAAGGCTTAGGTCGACTCTGCCAACTTAAGTGAGATAGTTGGGCATCATGTGCTCATTCATGATGGTGTCGGTCATGAGAGTCTCCCACTCTTCCTCGTGCTCCATGTTATTCACATTCAGGTTTTATGATTTTATGTTTTACAGTATATTTGACCTATTGACTAGTTTATGAGTTTACTTATAATTTCAAATATGTTAAACGATATGATTTTAATTTCAAAACATTGGTTCCTTATACTTCAGCTCATTATGAGTAACTCATGTTTATGACTATCTCAGAATTATGATTTTAGCATGTTGTCCCTATTCTCATGTTTTACTTAACCTGTATACTTTGTACATTTAAAGTACTGACCGCATACTTTTATGCTATATCATCCCATGATATAGGTGATGTGTTGTGTGTTTACAGCACATTCGGTGTTCAAAACTAAGAAAATAACATTGATTTAGGTGTATTTATGTGGATATGAGGTACTTTTCCTTTTGTTACAGGATAAATAGGTGTTGAAATTGAAAATTGCAAAAGATCGCTTAAAAAGTGCAAAATGGGCAAAAAGTGTATACCACAGTACAGATCATAGGAAGGACCTACGAGTCATACTGGTGGTCGTGAGAAGTTGCTGAAAGTTAAGGTTGAGAAGATGCGACCCACGAGTCCCAATACAATTAGTAGCAAGCCTGCACGACTCGTGATGAGGAAGTCATGATGAAATCTAGAAGAATTGCATCTGAGTCTGATTCCTGCTACGAGAAGAAATTACGACCCATAACACGAAGGTACGAGACATACCATTCTGGTCGTGATGAACTTCAAAAAAACTTCAAAACATCTGATTCAAAATACGGGATCTCAATACGAGTCATGAGTTGATGGTACGAGTTGTACCCAGATCCAACACTTATCTTGAATTTAGCCAGCTGAGATTGTACGAGAGGAAGCTATGGATTGTAGGAGCATGCTACGGATCGTAGGTCGAGTCGTGGCACTAGCGGAGACAGATATGGAAATTCACCCTGTTGGCTTAGGAAAAGGATTCTTGTGTCTATATAAATATGTTTTAGGTTTTATTTTTATAGAGGATGTTAGTTTGATAGTTTTAGAGAGTAGAAACCTTGAGAAAGAGAGGATTGAGTTGGTCTTAACTTGTGATCAACCTGTTCTTGAATTCTTCTTGATCTTCCTGCCTGTTTTTCAAGACATTGTGGAGTAATTGAAGGAAGTGTTTTTCTCAATTATTATTGTAAGTATTGATTTTTATTCTTAACTCATGAATGCTAATCACAACCTTGCACCTATGAGAGGCTAAAACCTCCATAGCTAGGGTTGTGGGAACCATGAATTAACAAGTTAGGGTTACACAAAGTGATCTTAAAACCAATACAAACACTTATATTGTATTCTCTTCATGCTTAAGCATTTCTTAATGGTGCGCAATGTTAGGACATGCCTGAATTCTTTACTTGCTTTGGTCGAAGAGGTAGAGATTAGGAATTCTTCACAGCTAAGTAGTTGAGGTAGAGATTAGGAATTCTTCGGAGCCAAGTAGTTGAGTTGTCATCATGACAACCAATAGTTTTAGCAGCCCCCACTCTTTCGGACCTAGATGCCGAGCTTGATGAGGACATTGATTTTGCAGCATACTGGGAGCCGACCGCAGCTGGTGATAAAGGCAAGAAGAGAGCTGCTGAAGATGCCAATGAGGAGAGTTTGAGAAAAAGAAGAAAGAAGGAAAGGAAGGAGCACAAGCAGGCTAGAGCAGCGAGCATGTAGACTCATGACACACATATGACTGAGCTGCATGAGAGAGCTAGAAGAGCAGGCAGCTCCACCGCACCCCAGCCTGAGATTGCCGGTGGCCATGACCTTTGCGGAGAGCCACATTCAGCAAAGACATTTTCAAAGGCCGTCCAAGTGGCCACGACTGCTGAGGGGGGGACCACGACTGCTGAGGGGGGGACCACTCCCCCTATTGACACACAATTGAGCGCGCCGGCCACTGCTAGTGCCACTATTGCAGCGGAGGTACCACCTCCGCGAGATGACAAGAGCGCCTAGTGCGCCACAGGTATATTATATTCCCTATGATCTTCTAGATGATGCTTCGGAGATAAAGCTAACTTTTCAAAAAGGGGAGGGAGTGTACTTGTGATTTTTGGGATTTTTGTTCCGTCTGATGGTTTTTCTTGCCGTGTTTCTTTTTCCTCAGACATGCTATCTAGTAGAACCAGCATGTATATGATTTTTATTTTTAGTTTGTAATTTTTGTTTAATTAGAAAGTATCTTAGGAGTACTCGGAAAATTGCACTAGTTTTGTTTTTTGTAAAAAATTGAACCTGTTTAAAAATTTTCCGATACAGTAGCTATGTTTTTGTGACAACATGCATGATTGTTTTGGATCTTGGATGTCATTTATTTTTTCAGCATGAGTAGTTTTGTTAAGCCATGTATAAACTAGACAGTGAGGTAAAAATAGTTCCTGTACCATGTGTGAGTGAGGTATATTAGTCAGTTCGGTATTGTGTTATAGATCCAGAACTTGCCTGGTTGGTCTTTGCATAGGCTAAGGATGATTGGTTAGAATATGATCATAGACCATTATTTATTTAGCTCACTTTTATCCTATATCGCCCTACCAAAAGTTGCATGAATCCCTTGATCCCGAGTTTGAGCCTTAATAGACCATGTTTCTTTGATTTACCAATTAACCGTACCCAATTTTTGTAATGAACCTGTTTTGGCCCTGGTCCTCCCATGGATATTGTGAACCTCAACATAAGCAAAATGCTTAAGTTGAGGGTGGCTAGAGTAGGGGTGCATAAAGGTGAGAATGGAAGAAAGGAAATGGAAAGAAAAGAAAGAAATGGTGGAATATGAGGTGCGGTGAGATGAAAAGAAAAGAAAAAAATGCTATAAATATTGAAAAATAAAGCTCAAAGAAATTTTGAAAATGCTGAAAGAAAAGTGAAAACTCACCACACCCATGCAAATGTGAATATAAAGGAGAAAAAGGAGAAAAAAGGGGAATGAAAGAATAGAATGGTGAATTAGGTGAATGGTGTAGCCAATGTATGTAGTGCCAAGGAAGGAATAATCACTAATAAAATCTTCCATCTTTATCATGTCCATCCCTGAGCCTACATTATAAGTCATACCAAGTCCTATAGTGATATTAACTCAATCATCTAAAAAACCAACGCAGAGAAAATAAGGGCAAGCCTATGGTGTCCGAAACATAATACTTGTAACTTCTCTGAGAGAGTGAGTGCCTTACTTGCTTAGTCCCATATCATGTTTGACATTTCACATCTGAGTGGGGACTTCATTTGTGTGAGGGTACATGGATTATGTTTGCGTTTACTGTTTGTCTGTGTAAAAAACATTGGTGATGACTTAACTGCCTGTTGATAGCTACATGACATGTTTTGATCCCTGTTTATGATGTTTTGAGGTTACTTGTAATACATTAGCTGATGTGGTTCCATGAGAAAGGGTCACTAGAGTTTGTATAGAAAGTGCAGGTTTGTTTGATTATTGTCTGTAGTATCTTAAGTCTATTTTCTAGTTGAGCATCGTATTTTAGTTTTTATTTTCTTTGCCTGAGGACATGCAAAAGTATTAAGTTGAGGGTGTTGATATGTTGTAGGTTTACAACACATTTGACACTCAAAACTAAGAAAATAGCATCGACTTAGGTGTATTTATGTGGATATGAGGTACTTTTCCTTTTGTTATAGGATAAACAGGTGTTGGAACTGAAAATTGCAAAAGATGACTTAAAAAGTGCAAAATGAGCAAAAAGTGTAGACCACAGTACGGATCGTAGGTTGGACCTACAAGTCGTACTGGTGACCGTTAGAAGTTGCTGAATGTTAAGGTTAAGCAGATGTGACCCACGAGTCCCAGTACGATTAGTAGAAGGCCTGTACGAGTCATGATGAAATCCAGAAAAATTGCATTTGAGTCTGACTCCTGCTACGAGAAAAAAGTACGACCCGTAAGGCGAAGGTACAAGTCGTACCATTCTGGTCGTGATGAACTTCAGAAAAATTTCAAAACCTCTGATTCAAAGTAGGAGACATCAGTACGAGTTGTGAGTTGATGGTATGAGTCGTACCCAGATCCCACACTTAGACAGAATTTATCTAGTTGAGATTGTACGAGAGGAAGCTACGGATCACAGGACCATGCTACGGATCATAGGTTGAGTCGTGGCACTGGCGGCGACAGTTATGGAAATTCACCCTTTTGGCTTAGGAAAAGGATTCTTGTATCTGTATAAATTTGTTTTATGTTTTATTTTTATAGAATACGTCAGTTTGATAGTTTTAGAGAGTAGAAACCTTGAGAAAGAGAGGATTGAGTTGGTCTTAACTTGTGATCAACCTATTCTTGAATACTTCTTGTTCTTACTTCTTGTTTTTCAAGATTTTGTGGAGTAATTGAAGGAAGTGCTTTTCTCAATCATTATTGTAAGTATTGATTTTTATTCTTAATCATGAATGCTAATAAGAACCTTGCAAGGCTAAAACATCCATAGCTAGGGTTGTGAGAATCATGGTGAATTAAGAACCTAGGGTTACACAAAGTGATCTTAAAACCAATAAAAACACTTATATTGTATTCTCTTCATACTTACACGTTTCTTAACGGTGCGCAACATTAGGACATGACCAAATTCTTTACTTGCTTTGGTCGAAGAGGTAGAGATTAGGAAAAGAGAATTACAACAGAGCGATGATCTTGATGATCATTATATTAACTTTAGTTGTGGTCGCAGGATAGTTAAATCTGGAATTTTGTGATAACGGATAATTTGAAACCGCTCATGAGACTTGATTGAGTAATTGAGTATAATCATTCAATAGGGACTGGTCGGTCGTTTGAATGAACCTAAGCTATCAGTTCTATAAGTAAGTATTTGTGATAATCACGAGTATATACCCAAAGCAGTTATGAACCCATGGGGAACACAAACCCTAGTTATCCTTTGATAATGATTTAAGATATTTGAAAATTTCTTTTATTATTTATTTTCTTTAGAATCCCCCTATTTTGAAGTAACTACCTTACAAGTTTAGTTACCGGCTATAATCCAGTCTCTCTATTCCCTGTGGGATCGACCCCAACCTCTAGTTGGGTTCTTTATTGACAACGTCCACTTCTTACTTCAGTAAGAGGTGTGGTTTAAGCATTATCAATAGGTAAAGGTGATCAATCTCAATCGCGCCGCTAGATTCTATCTTGCTCCAGCTTTAGTAGTTTTGGTGAGTCCTTATCATCGGAGGATGTCAGTTTTGATGCATGTCATTTCTTTTATGTATTTCAGTTACAGACTTTAGTAGAGTGACTTGGGTTTTTTTTCCATCAACTCATCTTATGAGTAGAGGTTTCAGACCTAATATTAGATGTTTCAATAGTTTTTGACTTAGTGTCCATTTCCATACGAGTTATGATATCATAGACCTCTGCTTATGCCTTATGTTATTCTTTACAAAAGTTTCTCTTTGTTTATGTTCTAAAGTAAGTTAATGCATGTGCAAGGGGTTATCTTGGAGTCATTCATGGTTCTAGGTCTCATTCACATTTCGAGGTCTGTTCTCGGTCATCACAACTTATTTGTAAAATGAAAGTCATAGAACGAACTATTATTGATATAGTTATGATTTTGAGTTTAGAGACCCGAGAATGGGCACTGTGGGCTGGTTATTTATGTTATACATATGAAAATATCACTCCTATTGAAGCTTCCATATTCTGAAGGTTATATGTTACCTTGTAACATCCCAAAAGTCCCTAAGATTAGACCCGAGGGTTGAAGTGGAGAATACAGGAAAAAAAATCTTCACCAGGTTACAGAACGACTCATCAGGTGACCTATTAAGTCACTTGATGGATCGTTTAGTCACCCGTTAAGTACGTAGTAGTGGAGGAAAAAGAGAAGGAGGTCCAGTGGTAACGAGTGAAGGAATGACCCCTCGTAGTATCAATGAGTCGTTGAGTTGCTTGTTGGGTGGTGCAGAGTTGGAATCATGAGGAATTATTAGAGGGGCTTGATGAATGAGATGATGAGTCATTGTGACTCCCCATGAGTCGTTGCATAACCCATCAAGTGCATAGAGTTGAAGAAAGGTGGTGACAACAAGTGCATGCGATGAGTCGTCGTTCCACCTAACGATTCTTCGAGTCCTCTATTGGTTGGGAAGTTCAGTTTGCAAGAAAGATAGTGGCAACCAGTGAGGACTACGAGTCGTTGTCCTACATTCTAAGCTTCCAAGTCCTAACCACATCATTTTAAGCCCTGAGAGGAGTATTTTAAGAGAGTTTAGCCTATGACAAGTTATTAGGATTTCCCATGCACTCAAAACTTTGAATTCTCTTGGAAGATTAATGTCACGACCTGAACATAGACCCGGATCTAGACACAGAATCTAGAACTATAAATGGCTTCAAGTCGACCCATGAGATGAACATAAAAACTAAAGCTCAGTATAAATAATGCGGAAACTAACATTTAAAATAAAATAGCAAAAATCTAAAATCCAATACATTTGAACAATAGAATACATAACACTGATCCGACACTAATACATATTATGTCTGCTAAGCCTCTAAAAATCTGACGAGTTGATGGGATAAGACACAAACTAACTCACTAGTAAACTGAAATTGAAGATACTGATAACGAACTAATAAGAAAGTCCTCAAAAGATAAGGACTCACCAACAAGCTAAGAGATACTAACTTTGAGATTTGGCTAACGGCGGGACTGAATCTGAATGTTCGAGCCCGTATCATAAAATGATACAACAATGAGTATGTGGTCAGTACTTGAAATATACCGAGTATGCAAGGTAAGTAAAACTGAAATCATGCATATGATAAAACATTTCATCATATGATTCTGAGAGTAAGGCTTCCATGCGATTATCTGAAAATGTGATTTAAACATAACTGAATTGAATGACCCAAAGCTGAAACTGGTAATCATAAGAAACACTAAACATTGCGTCAGACCTACTGAAAGCATAATATCATGACTGATGAACATGCATTACTGAAATTATGAGGAATAATGTGAGACTCATCAAATAAATGATATTACCACGATAAAACTTATGTGGTCCCGACTATTACACTCAAGTAGGTAGATCCGTCCAAAGCCTTGCCAGGGCTAAGGGCGCTACTAGGATATCGATATCAAGCTGAAGTGTCACGACCTGAACGTAGACCCGGATCGTAACATGGGACAAGAAACCCCGAGAGGCCCCAATTCGACCTATGGAATAAGCATATATCTAACTTCATTCATTATAAGTGGAAGACTAGTCACAAGGCATAGAGAAAATGTAAGAATAATCATGACATATCATAGAAAATGGAATCACTTATACATGCACAAGCTGAGTACTACACATTGTCTGAAAGCCTCTACTACATACGATGAGTTGATGGGACAACAACTCCAACTAATCTGAACAAGTACTGAAACATAAAATAGCATGAATATCTATAAAATGCCCCTCGGAACATGAGAACTCACCAAAAAGCTAAAAGTGCACTCTGAGATGATCTAAATATGAGGATGAGCCTGAGAGCCGAAACTTGTATCATAAGACGATACAACATAGAAAGTATGTGGTCATTACGTGAAATGTACCAAGTATGCAAGGTAAGTAAAATGGACATTTAGAGTATGAAAAATCTCATAAAACATCATAAGAGTAGGACATTATGCTCATGTCATAAATATCGTAACATAACATATCAAAGGCTCAAGGTTTTCAAACCATCCGTAATAAAATCATAATCATGCTTATATGAGAAAAGCCAAAATGAACATTTCTTGAGCCAACATACATAATCGTAAACATGCATAAATCATGAGGAACAGTGGGAGCTTCTCTTAACCGACATACCCTATATGAGCACACATGAAGCCCGACTTTTAACCCTAGTCGGGAGGGTGTTTGTACCTTGCCAAAGGTAGAACCATGAAAGTGTGATATCACCAGGAAAAAGGCTATTTGGTCCGGGGAAAGTCGCATAGGAGGTCACAACATACCTACGGTGGCACGTGGTTTATGAGATCCAGGGCAGAACCTAAACCGCGAACCTACTCAGTGTTTGATACTACTCCCAAAACATATATAGTGCTCATAGTATAACATGCATGAATTTATGGGCTAGATAAATCATGATAATCATAAACATACTTGTACATACGTGAACTAGCCATGACATAAGGCCCGTGAGTCGGCCAAAAACATAATTAATGAATCGTAGGTTTCATGCATACTTGAAGATCATAGATATAACTTGAAAATCATCAAATCGTGATGGGTAATTGAATAACTCCATATTTTAAATCATAATTCATGTTAGGCTTGTAAATATCATCAGTTGAATCAAAGATTATAAATCAATTTATCATGGAACATGTTTAGATAGGCTTAATTTAATAGAATTTGAAATCAACAATTATATAATAAAAATAGTTATAAATCTAATCAAAATTCATAAAATATAATGTACATCACAATTTAGAACAACCCATTTGTAAATCATAAGATTTTAATAAAAATTGAATTAAAACCCCAATAGATTTTGGTTGATTTCCATAAATTACTATAGAATGGGCATGGGTGTGAACGGAGATACCTGGATAAGATCAGATTCTAAAGTTCTCGAATGCCCAATGATGAATTGGTAGGGAAAAGCTTGAGGAATAGCTTGACCTCTGTAAATTTCTCCTAATATTCATGCATGGGAATGAACTATACAATAGAGACTTAACCTACCTTAAAATTCCCAGAAAATACATGAAACGACGTAGTTTAGGGCCCTAGAGCATAGAAAGGTCGAAAATACCCTTAATGAAACTTCTCTAAAAAGCTGCCCAGATCGATCCAGTGGGCGTATCAACGATTCGTTAGAAGCTATGACAATTCGTGGTATAGCCCGTCATATGCACTTCCCAGGCCCTGATCCCGGATTCAAACCACGTCTAGACAAGACGACTCGTCCTGTGGTCTAACGGGTCATTGAGTCGGTCGTTGCCTGCCCCTCTGAAATTTTTGAACTTTCTTCCCACGAGCCTCAACACAACTTGTGGTTACTTCAAACAAGTCATGGTAAGCATCCGTTAAGTGCACTAGAACACTGACCATCTAGTCAACGACTGGTGACAACAGGTCATCCTTACTCATGACGGGTCATTGGGTAACTCGTTATTTCCCCAACTGCCAAGGTCCATCCTTTCCTACGATTGCTAACAACGACTCATTGTTTCAAGCAATGAGTCATTACATCATCTATTGTCCCCACTGCCACTAGGACTTCCCCTCACCACGACTGCATACAACGACCCATGATTTGATACCACGAGTCGTTACGTCACATGTTCTGTGATATGTTCCCAGTTTCTAGCCAACTTCAAGTTTTTGATCCCAGGACCAATCTTAGGCACTTTCGAGGTATTACATGAATGCCCCTCGGGAGAAGGGAAAGCTCACAAGGGAGGTCCCAAAGAATCTGAACATACCTGCGTTGGACGTAGTTCTGAGGCACAAGGTTAACTAAACCCTTAGCCTACTCGGTGCTAGACACAACTCCCAAAAATATGCATATGCTCTCCATCAATTTTTAATGAAGCTGAACCATCGTCTTGCAAAGAAGCCGAATCATAATAGTTCATGCATAATCTGAAAACATATCATGTGGAGCCTCGGCTCAAACCATACCACAAACTAAAAAGTGGGAGTCTAGACTCCAAAACCATGTAGTAAGCTAATAACATGAAATTGAAGTAAATCATGAAACATACTTAATAATATGGGATGGCCCAACCTTATACATGCTTTGAAATAGACGTGATAGTCAAAATCATGAATATAAACATGGGTAAATCAAAATCATACTTCCATATACTTGAAAACATAGCTCATAATCTCAACTCTTCATGAACTTTCATTATTGGGAATCATCATTGTAAGACTTTGAAATCATAAATTTGTAATTGAAATCACTATAAAACATGCCCATGAATCTTAAAACAACACTAGAAACATGATTAAAATTTACTCATGATAGATACTTAGAGAATTTCACAAATTGGATTAAACCCCGTAGATTCATCAACCCTGAATTTCATGAATTTAGAAGAGGATTTGGGTAGGGGAGTTAAGAAATATTCCCATTCATAATCCTACATACCTGGGTAATATGGTCTTACACTTTTCCTTGGAAGTCCAAAGGAATTAGAGAGTTCTAAGCCTAATCTTCCTTAGGAATCCTCTAGTTTTGCATGCATGGGGGAGGGAATACGTTAGAATAGATTTAGCCGTCTTAAAACTCCCCTAGTCCAAGAGTTTAGGACCTTAGAGCTTAGGATTTATGAAAAACCCTTAATGAAAAATTTGAAAATCGAACCAGGGACCACGACTCATACCTCGAGTCCTACCATGTAATAGCGACTTGTGGTCACCTCTCGTTGTTACCACTGGTCGGGGTACTGATTCCTGAAGATAACGCCATGACGGCTTATCATGGGTCATCACATGGCACCACGAGTCGTGAGACCACCTGTTACCGTTAGACCCCGACATTTCTCTAAGCCTTCCCACTATTACATCCCACGACTCGTGGTTCCCTGCAACGGGTCGTGACACCATCTATGACAGCACCTCCATACCTAGAAACCATGACCGGTATCATGATCCGTTACAACCACCCATGAGTCGTACCTTGACTCATTACTCTAGACGCCTTCTTTTTCAGCTGCTAAACAAAAATTGTGGCAACGAGTCATCTCATCGACCAATGAGTCATACCATGACTCATTAGTCCAAATCGTCACACCCAATAGCTTACCATGACTCCCACCAACGACTCGTCTTTCCTTCCCATGACTCGTATGATGAGTTGTCCTATGATATTTCCCAAACATTTTTGCAGATCTCTTTTTTATTTCTGAACCTAGTCTTATGAACTTCTGGATATTACAATATCCCCCCCTTGGGAACATTCATCCTCAAATATGGGGTAAACACATCGAATGACTGGGGAAAACCTGCATCCCAAATACTGAACATCTAAAGCTGAAACTAATGGAGTGACTAGCTCCGAACTGAAATACATGACTGAACTGAATTCATGAATCACACATACATGTATTGACATGAAACAAATTGGGACACATGAACTGAACATGAAACTAAGTAGAGTACTAAGGAGGGAATTGATACCTCAAGCTGGAACTGGGCCTGAAAGGAAAAAGTGCGGGTATTTGGCCATCATATCTGCTTCGGCTTCTCATGTAGCTCCCTCAACATGGTGATTTGTCCACAAAACCTTTACTGAAGCTACTTCCTTGTTCCTTTGCTTCTGAACCTGATGATCAAGTATCTAAACCGGAACCTCTTCATAGCTAAGGCTATCCTTCACATCTAAGCTCTCCATTGCAATAACTAAAGTCGGGTCACCCATGCACTTCTTCAAGAGCGATACATGAAAAACTGGATGTACTGAAGCTAATTCTGAGGGCAACTCTAACTCATAAGCCACCTTTCCAACAAGTATCACAATCCTGTACGGGCTAACATAGTGGGAACTAAGTTTCCCCTTCTTTCCAAATCTCATCACTCCCTTCATGGGAAATACCTTCAGAAACACCCAATCATCAACTTCAAACTCAAGTATCTCCTCCTCACATCAGCATATGAGTTTTGACGACTCTGAACTATTTCAACCCTTCCCCTACAAGATAGACTTTCTCCATAGCCTCGTGAACTGAATCTGGTCCTATCAACATAGCTTCATCCACTTCGAACCAACCAATAGGTGATCTACACCTCCGCCTATAGAGAGCCTCAAATGGAGCCATGTGAATGTTGGAATGGTAACTGTTATTTTATGCAAATTCAATGAGAAGAAAATGACCATCGTAATTATCCTTGAAATCAAACACACACACTCTCAACATATCATCAAGAGTCTAAATGGTCCAATCTGCCTGGCCATCTGTCTGCGGGAAAAAAGCCGTGCTAAGCTTGACTTGAGTACCGAGTCCCTTCTGAAATAATTTCCAAAACTGGGAGGTAAACTGAGTACATCTATCTGATATGATAGACAAGGGAACTCCATGCAACTGAACTAACTCCTGAATATATAATTTGGCATAATCCTCCACTGATTCAGTAGTTTTGATTGTAAAAAATGAGCTGCTTTAGTTATCATATATACAACCACCCAAATAGTCATACTATCCACGAGTATGAGGCAACCCTGTAATAAAGTCCAGATTGATTTCCTCCCACTTCTAAATAGGGATACTAATGTCTTAAAGCACACCTCCAAGTCTTTGGTACTCAACTTGCACCTATTGATAATTCAGACACTTTTCCACTAACTCTGCTATGTCTTTCTTCATGCCATTCCACCAATAGACTAAGTCACGGTGCATCTTGGTGGCACCTAGATATATATAATATCTAGAACCATGAGCCTCATGCAACATCCGGTCCCTCAAATAATAAAAATTTGGAACACATAAATGACCCTGATATCGTAGTACACCATCTCCCCTTTGCGAGAAAACCTCCACATTCTGATTCTGAACTGCCTCCTTTAGCTTTACCAAAATAGGATCCTTGTTCGTTGGTTTTGTTGGGTATAAAACTACACGCAAGTGCACGTGATCGAACAAGTAGTAAAGTGACTTAAGTAAGCCAAGTATCGATCCCACAGGGACTGGGATAAGGTACAATCTGCTCAAGTGTACTATATTTTAATTCCAACAATGAAGACAACAGTGTAACCAAGAATTTGATATTTTGAGTTCTAAATTTTATGCTAAGTCTAAAACAACTATCTAATGTGAGTCTGAACTATGAATGTGAGTATGCTGAGGTTAAATGAATATGTAAAGAAATAAATTATCGATATGATTTGGTTAACTTTTCCTCCAATTGCTAGTCAAGAACTATCGTCAATGGATTAAAACTCTCGTATTTAACCCAACTTAAGAATCATGAACTGCCCACCTACATTTCTGTGATTAAATGAAATTCATGTTCTAGCCATACAAACCCAGTTCCTAAATTGACTAATACAACTTTCAGGTATATTTCTATCCTGAAGGTAAATCAATTCTCAATTTTCCCAAACTAAGAAAAGATCATATCCTATTAATTCACAACTTTCCAATTTCTTGCTCACTTGAGTGAAACCGGACTTTTTAGATATACATTAACGTAGGCCACACATTAATGCAGTAAGAACAAGAATCAATAGAACAACCATGGAAGAAAAGATGAAAAACCAACTTAAGCAACAATCACATTTCAATACAATTGTTCTTAACCTCAGCAAGAAGAGGAATTAGCCACTCATTTATGGATTAAACATCATTAAATGAGTGTTAAACATACAACCAATTGAATTGAAGAAGAAGGAGATAGAGAAAAACCCTGATATTTTCGTCCCCTCAACTGCCTGTAACCCACGTTCTTACTCCACCCAGTCAGAATATTAAAAATGAACCTAAGTGTTCTATTTATACTGGTGGGAATTTTTCCCGAAATAACAAGCAACGTGTCACGGAGTGTATCGCGGAGCATTGCCTCCGTGACACGTTGTGTATCGCGGAGCACTACCTCCATGACACGTTGTGTTTCGCGGAGCACTGCCTCCGTGACACGGTGTGTATCGCGGAGCACTGCCTCCGTGACACGTTGCTGTTCCACCACAGGCCAAATTTTGAATTTTTTCCTTGTTGACATCCGAGTCCAAACCCAATCTCTCCCAACACGCATTTTAGCTTCCCAAAATTATATTTCACCTGCAAAAGAATACTAATCATGTTGGTTAGTATAAATTCACATTTTATTATCAATCACATGAGAATGTATAAACATTGATAGATAAACAAGGCTAAAATGACACCTTTGAGTATCACTTAGGCATATAAATTTGCCCAAGATCAATCCTCGTCTTGCCTAGCCTTGACTTCGGTCACCGAGGAAAATTTTGATCCATTCAGAATAATGACACCACCATCTGCCGAGTCAAAAAATGAACTTTTAGTCGTGCAAGCCTATGCACATCCTTTAGTAACTCTTTCCTTCCCTAATCTACATGGGACACACTCTACATAGAAAGCATGCTAATAGCGTCTGCCACTATATTAGCCTTGCCTGGATGATAAAGGGCACTCATATAATATTTTTAAGGAGCTCCAACCATCTTCTTTGTTGTAGATTTAGATCCTTCTGGGTAAACATGGACTGTAGGCTTTGTGGTCCATAAACACATCCACATGGACCCCGTATAGATAGTTTCTCCAAATCTTCAAGGCAAATACTACTACTGCTAACTCAAGGTCATGAGTCGGATAGTTCTTTTCATGGATCGTAAGCTACCTAGAAGCATAGGATATAACTTTATCATGCTGCATTAATACACAACCAAGGCCGATCCTTTAGGCATCATAATATACCACAAACCCATCGGTGCCTTAGGTAGAGTCAACAATGGTGCTGAGGTGGGTTGAGTCTTCAACTCATGGAAGCTATTCTCACAGGCCTCTGCCCATTGAAACTTCACTTTCTTCTAGGTCAACTTGGTCAACGGTGCTGCAATGGATGAAAACCCTTCAACAAACCTCTGGTAGTAACCAGCTAAGGCCAAGAAACTCCTGATATTTGAAGGACTAACTGGTCTAGGCCAATTCTTCACATACTATCTTTTGAGAGTCCACCTGCACACCCTCACATGACACCACATGACCCAAAAATGCTACTGCGTTCAGCTAAAACTCACACTTGCTGAATTTAGCATATAGCTAGCGATCCTTAAGAGTATATAGCACCACCCTCAATTGAGTGGCTGCTCCTTCTCGCTTTGAGAGTATATGAGAATGTCATCCATGAAGACAATTACGAACATGTCTAAATATGACTTCAACATCCTATTCATCAAATCCATGAAAGCTACAGGAGCATTCGTTAGTCCAAAATAGATAACTACAAACTCATAGTGACCATACCAAATCTTGAAGGCTGTTTTCGAGATGTCACTCTCTCTAACTCTGAGGTGATGATATCCATATCTGAGGTCTATCATTGAAAAGCACTTGGCACCCTGAAGTTCGTCAAAAAATTCATCAATTTTGGGTAGAGGATACTTGTTCTTGACTGTGACCTTGTTCAACTACCGATAGTCAATGTACATCCGAAGGAAATCATCCTTCTTCCGGACAAAGTGAACTGGTGCACCCTACGGGGACTTGCTAGGTCTGATGAAACCCTTGTCTAAGAGGTCATTCAACTCCTTTAGCTTAATTAGAGCCATTCTGTACGGAGGAATAGATATAGGTTGCGTATCAAAAAGAAGGTCGATGCCAAAGTCGATCTCTCGCTGGGGAAGAATTCCCTGTAGATCATCTAGAAACACTTCTGGATATTGGTACATTATAGAAACTGAATGGATAGTCGGGGTTTCAGATGTAGAATCCTTAACTCGAACTAGATGGTATACGCAATCCTTAGAGATCATCTTTCTTGCCTTAAGGTAGGAAATGAGGCAACCTATAGCCACAACTGAATAAGCCTTCCACTGTAGGACTGGCTCACTGGGAATCAGAACTCTACCGCATGGGTTCTACAATTCACTAAGGCATAACATGCCTGTAGCCAATCCATTCCAAAGATAACATTAAAATCTATCATGGCTAGCTCTACTAAATCTGCTGAAGTGACTTTTTGAAGGACTATGACAGGGCAATTTTTGTATACCCGTCGAGCTATAACTGAATCACAGACTGGAGTAGAGACTGAGAAGGGTTCTGATAGGATTTCGGGACTAACTATGAAACTAATAGAACCATAGGACATCATAAAAGATAAAGTAGACCCTGGATCCAACAATGCATATACATCAAGGTGAAATACTCATAACATACTAGAACCTATTCTCGATGAGATCTGAGGGCGTAGAACCTGTTCTAATGCTGGCCACCACCTACACTAGTGGAGGCACCCTGCTGAGCTGAGTGTGCTGGTGGGGCTGCTGAACAATTGGCTGGGTCTTGACTTCTACTCTGGCCATGCCTAGCTGCTGGAAAATCTCTAAGCATATTTCCAAGCTTCCCACACCTAAAAAAAGCACCTATACCTGCTAAGCACCTGACTAGTATGACTCCTGTCACATCTGTCACAACCTCGAATGCTGGGCTCTACAGGTCTGCTTCCCTGACCTTAATAGCCTGACGCTCGTCCCTTCTAGCCGCGCCTAGATCTGGATGAAACATTTGCTATTGACGGCGTGGGGGATGATGATCTCTGGTGGGACTGCTGACGATTTCCACCATCAGGCCTCTTGGGAGAATCCAAAACTATCGGTCCTAGCCCTTTTGGCATCTCTCTCCAACTCACTCACTTGCGCCGCCTCTATCCGTTGGACATACAGAACCAACTGTGAGAAATTAATATCCTAATAAAGCATCACGATTCGGCAATCTTTGATCAAATAGTCTACTATCCTGTGCATGAACTGACTCACCCGAGATCTCTGATCTGCCACCATCTCAGGTGCATATTTGGACAAGCGGGTAAACTCTAAAGCATACTCTTGGACCATCATTTTGTTCTGCCTCAAGTTTACAACCTCAACTGCCTTATTTCCCTCATCTCTTAGGAAAAGAAACGATCCAAGAACGTGGTAAAAAACTCATCCCAGCCAATGGGACTCGCTTCAACTGCCCTGCCATCCTTCCATTGTTTAAACCAGATATGGGAAACGCCTTTCAGTTGATAAGAGGCTAAGTCTGCGCTCCCCCATGTCACCCCCATGATCTGGGTGATCTTATGGATTTCCTCAATAAACTCGTGTGGATCCTCATCCACCTTCGATCTGAAGAATTTAGGAGGATACATCCTGAGAAAGTCCCTGACTCTTGCCGTTGTTGCATTTTTATTCTGGGGAACATGTGTTATCGCCTGCTAGTTGACCTAGGTGGTCAATGACCGTGCCAACATCTGGATGGTTGCCCTAAACTCAGCATGGGCAACCTGTTCGGGCATGTGATCCTTGGGGGCTGGTGGGGCCTGCTGGTGACCATCTTCGTTGCTATTCTCATGGCTATTCCAGTTTTAGTTTCTTCATCCATTAACTCGGCATAGAGGCATGATTCTACAAATGCATATAGCACGAGTTAAAAGGATAGAGAGACATTTCATCACACGACATAGATTATGAAGGAAGGAAAATTTTCTAAAATGTTTCATAGTCACTTCTCCATAAGTGTGGCGCGTTTCACACCTATGAAAAAACTCTACTTAATGCAGCTTTCAGACACTCTAGGACACTTCAAAACCTAATGCCATGATACCAAGATTGTCATGACCCGATCATTGGCCCCGATCTAGTCAAAGAACCTAGAATCATAAATGGCTTCAAGTCGACCATGGAATGAACATGACAACTAAAACTCAATATAAATAATGCAGAAACTAACATTTAAAAGAAAATAGCCGAACTCTTAAAATACAATACATTTGAATGAAGAAATACATAATAATGATCTAATGCTGAATATATACTACGTCTGATAAGCCTCTAAAAATCTAACGAGTTGATGGGACAAGACCCTAACTAACTCATTACTAAATTAAAACTGAAGATACTGGTAACTAACTGATAAGCAGGTCCTCAAAGGATGAGGACTCACCAACAAAATGAGAGATGCTAACTTTGAGGATCTAGCTAACGGTGGACTGAACCTGAACATTCGAGCCTGCATCATGAAATGATACAACATAGAGTATGCGGTGAGTACTTTACCGAGTATGCTATGTAAGTAAAACTGCAAAGTAAGTAAAAATAAAATCATTCATATCATAAAACATTTCATCATAAGATTCAGAGAATAAGGCTTGCATGCGATCATCTGAAAATGTGATTTAAACATAAGTGAATTGAATGATCCAAGCTGAAATTGGTAATCATAAGCAATAATGAACATTGCGTCAAACCTGCTGAAAACACAATATGATGATTGATGAACATGCATTACTGAAATCACAAGGAACACTGGGAGACTCGTCAAATAATTGATATTTCCAAGATAGAACTTATGTGGTCTCGACTGTTACACTCAAATGGGCAGAGTCGTCCAAAGCATTGTCAAGGCTAAGGGCGCTACAATGATATCTATATCCAGCTGAAGGCCCCTTGGGGGTAGGGAAAACTCACAAGGGAGGTCACAAAGAATCTGAGCATACCTATGTTGGCATGTAGTTCTGAGGCACAGGGTAAACTGAACTCTTAGCTTACTCGGTGCTAGACGCTAGTCCCAAAAACATTCATATTCTTTTTAACATTTTTCAACAAAGCTGAATCATAATAGTACATGCATAATCTGAAAATATATCATGAGGAGCCTCAACTCAAATCATACCACAAGCTGAAAAGTGGGAGTCTAGACTCCAAAACCATGTGATAAGCTAATAACATGAAGCCGGAGTAAATCATGAAACATACTTATTCATATGGCCTGTTCCAAACTTATACATGCTTTGAAATAGACTTGATAGTCAAAATCATGAATATAAACATGGGTAATTCAAAATCATACATCCATCATAGACATTTTATCATACTTGAAAATATAGATCATAATATCAACTCTTCATGAACTTTCATAAGTGGACATCATAATTGTAAGACTTTGAAATCATAAACTTGTAATTGAAATCACTATAAAACATGCCCATGATTCTTAAAACAACATTAGAAACATGAATAAAATTTACCCAAGATAGATACTTAGAGAATTTCATAAATTGGATTAAAACCCATAGATTCGTCAATCTTGAATTTCATAAATTTAGAAAAGGATTTGGGCATGGAAATGAAGGAATACTCCCATTCATAACCCTACATACATAGGTAATCTGGTCTTCCACTCTTCTTTGGAAGCCCAAAGGAATTGGAGAGTTCTAAGCTTGATCTTCCTTAGGAATCCTCTAGTTTTGCATGCATGGGGAGGGAATAGGTTAGAATAGATTTATCCCTCTTTAAACTCCCCTAGTCTGAGCTTAAAACGACGTAGTTTAGGACCTTAAAGTTTAGGATTTACGAAAAAACCCTTAATGAAAAATCTGAAAATTATACACAACTAAGGACCACAACTCATACCACGAGTCATACCATGAAGTAACAACTTGTGGTCTCCTGTTGTTGTTACTAACTGGTCAGGGAACTTATTCTTGAAGACCACTCCACGAGCCCTGTCACGGGTCGTTACATGGCACCACGGGTCATGAGACCACCCGTTGCCGCTAGACCCCGACATTTCTCTGAACCTTTCCGTGATTACAATCCCACTACTCGTGGTTCCCCAGCACGAGTCCTGACACTATCCGTTATAGAACCTCCATACCTAAAAACCACGACCCTTTTCACAGTCCGTTACAACAACCCACGAGTCGTACTTGAAATCGTTACTCTAGAATCTTCCTTTTTTAGCTGCTAACCATGACTCGTGACGACGAGTCATCCCATCAACCAATGTGTCATAAACATGGTTCGTTAGCCAAAAATATCACACCCAACAACTTACCACGACTCCCACCAACGAATCATCATTCCTTCCCAGGACTCATACGATGAGTCATCCTATGATGTTTCCGAAACTTTTCTACTGATCTCTTTTCTAATTCTGAACCTAGTCTTATGAACTTCTGGGGTATTACAATCAATTTAGAAATTCTCTCAATTCTTCCCCAATTCTCTTAGACTTTCAAAGACAAATTGAGAATCAGTTTACCCAAGTATATGGGGCTATGAATGAGAGTTTTCTTTCACTCTGATGTCCAAATTCCTCCTCAAGTTCATGAATTCAAGTTGTAATTCAAGTTCATGATCTTATAGGGTTTTAACCCAATTTTATGAAATTCTCTATGATATGTCTATGGGTTAATCCCCCTCATGTTTCAAAGCATATTTTAAGATTTATGGGCAGATTTTATACAAAAATTTGATTATAAATTCATGATTTCAAGTATGATAAAAAGTCTAGCATGAATGAATGTTTATAAATTACCAATGTATGAATTTATTATTTTGACTTATGAAGTCTACTTCAAGTATGGATGATTTTAAGATTTGGGCATTCCCCCACATGTTAAATATGTTTTCATGATTTAGCTCAGTTTTTTAGAATCAGCTTACCATATGGTTTGGAGTCAATACTGTCACATTCAACTTATGGTATGTTTGGAGCCAAGACTCCCAAATGTTCAGATTTCAAACTATGCATGTAGCTATGATTTTCAGCTTTGTTGAGAAATGATGGACGCACCTTGTATATTTTTGGGAGTAGTGTCTAGAACCGAGTAGGCCAGGAGTTATGGTAAACCTCAGGTCTCAGAACTACGCACCAACATAGGTTTATATATTTACATCGGGACCTCCCTTATAAGTTTTCCCCTGCCCCAAAGGGGCCTTCATCTTGATATTGATATCATGGTTGCGTTCTTAGCACTAGCAAGATTTTGAACGACTCTCCATACTTGAATGTGACAGTTGGGGAATCACGTAAGTTCTATTGTGATGGTGTCAGTTATCATGAGTCTCCTATTATTCTCCATAATTTCAGTTATTCATGTTCATGATTTATGATATTATGTTTTATATCAGGTTTGACCTAATGATCAGCTCACGAGCTTTCACTTATGATTTCAACTACGGTAAGTCATATAATTTCTATTTTTAGCTTTAGGTCATTCTATTTAGATATGATATTTAGCTTATGACTATACATGTTGCAGATTCAGATTCCAACATTCAGTCCTTACTCTCATGATATATTGCTTTATATTTATGTGCATGATTTCAGTTAGCATGTACTTAACATTTTTAACTTACCTTGCATAAAAGTACTAACCACATACTCCATGCTATAGTGTTTCATGACACAGGTCCAAAAGATTAGATTCCACTTCACCCGTTAGTCCATCTTCCCCCCTCTAGTCTAGCTCAGTTCCTGCTGTTGGTATGTCCTTATATTTCGAGGACATTCAGTTTAGTGTTTGATTATGCTGTTCTAGTTCAAGACTTTAGCGAGCTAGTTGGGGGTGTTGTCCCATCGGCTCATCAGACAGCTTAGAGGCTTATTATACAATTATGTAGGCTTTCAGCTTTATCGAGTGTTGACTCTATTTGTGATCATTGTTATACGTCATATTATTTAGTCTTTCGCTTATTTATGTTTAAAGTATCAACTTTGCCTTGATGTAAGCTCTTTAGAAATTATGTTAATTCCATGGGTCAACTTTGAGCAATTCGTGGTTCTAGGTCTCGTATCTTGGTCTTGGGCCTAGCGCAGGTCATGAAAAATTTGGTATCAGAGCAAGGGTTTAGAGTGTCCTAGGTCGTTCGAAAGTTGCATTGAGTAGATTCTTTTACATGTATGTGAAGCGTGCCTGTTACACCCTGTAAGCCCCTAATGTGTAATCGGCGTATTTGTATGTTAGTCAAGAGTTTTAGAGTTCGACCCGTACGAGAAAGGGCCTGGGAAAAGGTCAAACGAATGCGGAACCAAGGTAGCGAGGGAGAAGGTCGGATAGGCGCCACAAGGGGTAACCTTTCACGGAACTCCCCCTGTGCGTTTGGCATCGTGACACAGTCCTAAAATGCCGTGATGGGGTCCATTTATGTCCACCGCCCATGTCTTATATATATTCAATTGAATCATTTGGTTTCATTACATACAAAACAGACCCTCGTCCTAAAAGTGAGAAAGACGATATTTCAAGTTATTTTCTTCCGATTATGCTGTCAAATGCCGTCCAACTTCTAATTAACTTTAGGTATCAGGTTATAAGCCTGCAGGGAGCATTAATATGGAGTTAGTTTCTCAAAATACGCCCAACAAATCTTAACCCCACCGGGTAGAAGTTGTCAGAATTGCTCCAGACTGATTCCTATACAGTCACAGGTTTCAACTAAGCATTTCTCACTTTTGAACTCTCGGGTAATTATATGTTTTCGGCCATATTTTGTTAGGTTGAAGTTAGTTAATATTAGTATTAAATGTTATCATTTTTGCTGAATTTAGTACTAAAACTAGTCTCATTCTCCATGTAATTCGATTACGTTGGAAAGAGCTATTGAATACGAATTGAAACTCGCTAGTTAATTAGGAATCCGCGATCAAAGTATGTTAAGGCAAATCCGTTTGGCAAGTTAGTTTCTTTAGTATTGTAACTCAGTTTGAATCTCGGTAAGAGAGCCAAAAGTATATCTATTGTGATTAGCTATTGTTATTAGCTAAAACCAGTATTCTATGTTTAGTTTGAGATTGACTTTGCCCTGCATAGCCTTCCATAACCAACCCCAGAGTTACTAGTTGTGTCGATGCCCGCCAGGGGCGAGATGACGTCGCTCCAAGGAGCGGTGCCGTTCGTGAGGGATGAAGATGGGGTCCAAGGCCCTCATACAGTCCATTCCATGGCTGGACTATTATATGCCATATTGTCAGACACCCCCGTCAATCCTAGTGCCCAGGGTGCAGATATCAAGAGTACACTGGACTCAGACACAACTATAGTTCAGGGACCGAGTGGGCTTAGTTGCAGACCCAGGGGACTGGTAGAATGACTATTGTTATTAGATGACTCAGTGTGACCTTGTAAGGGTATATAGATTGAAGTATACTCTCCAGAGCTTATGGGGGCCCCGGGTGGGTTATTCTATGCTGGTTGTATCTTCCAGCTTATAGGGGCAAGGTAAGGTTCTTGTTTGCATTAGTATTGATAGATTAGACAGTAGGAAGTTCAACTAATTAGGTAGTATCTCTATTTTTTTTGTTTAGTTACTCTTAGTTTCCTTTTAGTTCGTACAGTTATTCACAGTTACTGCCTTACATATTCGGTACATATTATACTGACGCCCTTCTTGGGGCACTGCATTACTTGCCTGCAGGTTCGGATAAACACGAATAAGGACCTTCCTAGTATCCAACCAGGATTAGCAGTGCAGTTGGCTCCTTTCCTCCTGAGCTGACAATTACAAGGTTTATTCTTGTGATTGTATATTTATGGGTAGGTCGGGGCCCTGTCTCAATCATTATATCACTCCTAGAGGCTTGCATATTGTTTTAGATTCCCTGTGGTTAGTTGTTGTTGGTCGTGTGCCCGTATATGCTTTATTTGTGTGTTGGCTGTGTGGGGCCTTGTTTAGCTGTTAGTCAGCGGCCTTGTCGGTCATTGCTTAGTTTAATGCTGGATTTACTTTACAGTTATAATTAGACATCATGGTGGTCTTGTTAGCCTGCATAGGATTCCTTGCTATTACCGATTTCTGGTTAGCTATTTTCTTTTACTGGTGGCTATAAGGCCTTGTCGGCCGGGGGCTGTGTTTATAAATGAGATATAGCCCGTTGTTTTCTTGATTTAAAAATTAAGCATGCACTAGAAGTGCATAAGCTTAGTCAGGTCACTTTAGATCCTAGTAGGGCACCAGGTTCCAGTCATGCCTCCCAAGGTGGGGCGTGACAAACTTGGTATTAGAGCAGGTCGTATCCTAGGGAGTTTGTAAGCTGTGCTAAGTTGAGTCTTGCCTATGGATATGTTGTGCACCACCTTCTATAGACAGGAGGCTGTGAGGCATGATATGATGGTTACTCTTCTTTCTCTTCTAGTCATGCTATAGATCTGAACAGTATAGGATTAAGTCCCTAAGTTTACCATATTCTGCTTGTCTACAAAGAAATGTCGGATATGCAGCAGACCACAACTGGCAGGAAGTTGGACGTCGCAGCAGGAGAGGGCTCTAGCAGAGTGCCTCAGTCAGATTCAGCCCAATCGAAGGGCGACAAGGAGACTCCTTCTAAGTCTCCCTAGTAGTCTCTGCCCCGTCAGGAGCCGCCCAGAGCGACAGATATATCGGCACCACCTACAGTAGTCTCTATACCGATGCCATAAGATCAGGAGGTTAGGAGTGATATTTTTGTGATAGCTCAGATGATGGCTGCATAGCATCAGCCAGTGGCATCCTTGGTTGCCAAATCTTCAGGAGGACCTGGTAGTTCGAGGGTCCAAGAGTTCCTCGCTCTGAGTCCCCTATATTTCATAGGGAAGGACTGAGATGAGGACCCTCAGTACTTCCTGGACTAGCTACAATGGATCTTTAGAGTGATGTATGCCACCCTGGGGAGATGGTTGAGTTAGCGGTATTTTAGTTGCGGGACATAACAGTATTATGGTACGAGAGTTGGGAGAGGTCCCAAGGCAAAGATGTTCCCCCTCCGACTTGGTCCAGCTTTTTAGAGGCCTTCTTGGACCATTATTTGCCGCGAGAAATTTGATAGGCCCGGGTAGAACGGTTTCTGCATCTAGAGCAGGGTTCGATGAATGTTTGGAGTACGCTATGAGATTTGACTCCTTGGTCTGATATGCACCAGCTTTTGTAGATACTATGCCAGCTAGAGTGCACCGATTTATTATGGGGCTGCTTCCACAGTACTAGAGACTTGTATTAAGACCATTTTATGGGAGGACATGGATATTTCCCATGTTTAGGAATTTGCTCAGAATATTGAGGGGATCAGGTAGAGCGGCGGGAGATAGAGAGGGCAAATCAGGAGCAGCACCACAGAACTAGACCTAGTGATGCTCAGGCAGAGTTTCAGGGGGGACCCAGGTCCCGACTATTAGGTAGGCCACCCAATCCTCTACCTGTACAACAGTAGCAGGGTGGTAGACTAGGTCGTCGGGAGCAGTTAGGACCCGGCAAGAGCTCACGACCAACGAGTTCATAGTAGCAGACAAAGCCAGAGCAGATTAGATTCACCATGCCACTTTGCCCTATTTGAAGTCGACGTCAACCTAGGGCATGCAGATATAGTTCTTCGGCATGTTACACCTATGGATAGGTGGATGACCTGATGAGAGACTGTCCATCTAGGGGTCATAGTGATCGGGACCAACAGGACATTATGGGTATGGATTGGCTAGCACCATGTTATGACAATGTAAAATGTTAGACCAAGACTATTTGGTTTTACTTCCCAGGGGAGGTAGTATGGGAGTGGAAAGGCAATGCAGCCATGGCAAAAGGTAGGTTTATATCCTATCTTCGGGCGAGAAAGTTAATATACAAGGGTTGCATATATCATATTGTCAGGGTTCAGGTTGTCCAAGCAAAATCCCCGACTCTTCAGTCTATTCTAGTAGTCAATGAATTTCCTAATGTATTCCTAGATGAACTTCCTGGTATTCCCCCAGAATGGGAAATCGATTTTGCTATCGACCTACTACCAGGTACTCAGCCTATCTCCATCCCTCCATACTGAATGGTTCCTACTGAGTTCAGGGAATTGAAGCAACAAATGAAAGATCTATTAGATAAGGGCTTCATCAGGCCAAGTACTTCATCGTGGGGTGAGCCAATTTTGTTTGTAAGAAAGAAAGATGGATCGCTCTGCATGTGTATAAATTATCGGTAGCTAAATAAAGTAAGCATCAAGAATAAATAGCCACTTCCTCCAGGATAGATGACTTGTTTGATCAATTACAAGGGGCAAAGTATTTCTCTAAGATCGATTTAGAGTCTAGGTATCACCAGCTACAGGTTTGAGAGAGAGATATCCCGAAGACGGCCTTCAGGACCAGGTATGGACATTTTGAATTCTTAGTTATGTCCATCGGGTTAACAAATGCTCCTGCAATGTTCATGGATCTGATGAACAACATCTTCAGGTCGTATTTGGATTTGTTTGTGATAGTATTTATTGATGATATTCTGGTGTATTCTCGTTTAGAAATAGAACATTGAGATCATTTATGAACAGTGCTCCAGATTCTCAAGGATCGCCAGTTATACGCAAAATTTTCTAAATGTGAGTTTTGGCTGAATTCTTTGGCCTTCTTGGGCCATATTGTTTCAGAGGCTGGTATTCAGGTAGATTCCCAAAAGATTGAGGCAGTAAAGACATGGCCTAGACCTACAACTTCCACTGAGGTACGCAGTTTCGTCGAATTAGCCGGGTACTATAGAAGATTTGTAGAAGGGTTTTTGACCTTATCAGTGCCTTTGACCAAGTTAACTCAAAAAGAAGCTAAATTTCACTAGACTAAAGCGTGTGAACAAAGTTTCCAAGAAATGAAAAATAGATTGACATCAGCGTCAGTATTAGCATTCCTAGAAGGATCAAAAGGTTATGCAGTGTATTGTGATAATTCAGGTGTTGGGTTAGGGAGTGTTTTGATGCAAAAGGGTAAGGTAATTGCTTATGCTTAGAGACAGCTGAGGAAGCACGAAAGGAATTACCCCACCCACAATCAGGGGTTAGCTACAGTAGTTCATGCCTTGAAAATACGGGGGCATTACCTGTATGGCGTCTCTGTAGATATTTTCACTGACCATAAAAGCCTCCAGTACATCTTCACTCAGAAAGAGTTGAATCTACGACAGCTTCACTGGTTAGAACAGTTGAAAGACTATGACATAAACATTTTGTATCATCCAGGAAAAGCCAACATTGTAGCAGATGCCCTCAGTTATAGATCCATGGGGAGTTTAGCACATTTGAGACCCGATCAACGGGAATTGGCTCGAGAATTACATCAGTTAGCCAGCTTAGCAGTCTGAATAGTGGACTCGAGAGACAATGGGGCTATAATCCAAAATACAACAGTATCGTCCCTGGTAGTAAAAGTAAAAGGACACCAGTATGAAGATCCTCTTCTAGCTTAGCTCAGGGATAAGATACAAGGGGGAAGTATTAACTTTTGAAGTAATCGAAGATGGGGTCTTGACGTGTAGGGGTTACCTCTATGTTCTAGATGTGGCAGGACTTCACCAGCAGATCATGGCAGAGGTACATTATTCCCATTATTCTCTTTACCCAGGTTCAACAAAAATGTATCATGACATAACAAAGATTTACTGGTGGACGAGAATGAAGAAGGGGGTAGAAGAATTTGTAGCACAATGCCCTAATTGCCAACAGGTAAAGGCTGAACACCGAAAACCTGGCGGATTGACATAGGAAATAGAAATGCCTATGTGGAAATGGGAGGCAATAAATATGTATTTTTAATAGGATTACCCTGTACCAGATGTAGATTTGATTCTATCTGGGAAATGGTCAGCAGATTAACGAAGTCAGCTCAATTTCTATCAGTCAGGACTACCTTCTTAGCTGAAGACTATGCTGAATTGTATATCAAAGAAATAGTTCGATTGCATGGTGTCCTAGTATCGATCATTTCTGACAGAGGAATAAAGTTCACAACTAGATTCTGGCAGTCATTTTAGAGAGTCTTGGGAATGCAGGTTAACCTGAGTACAACATTCCATCCTCAGATAGACGGGTAGGTAGAATGTACAATTTAGATGCTCGAGGATATGCTATGAGCGTGTGTTTTAAACTTAGGGGGTAGTTGGGATGAACATTTACCCCTTATCGAGTTTGAAAATAATAACAGTTATCATTCAACAATCCAAATAGCGCCTTGTGAGGCCTTATATGGGCAGAAATGCAGGTCCCCAGTGGGTCGGTTCAAGGTTGGAGAATCAGGGTTAATTGGACCAGATATAATCCATCAGTCAGAGGAGAAAGTGAAGCTTATCAGAGAGCGCTTACTAACAACTCAAAGTAGCTAGAAATCTTATGTTGATGTACGGCGTAGAAACCTGGAATTCAATGTAGATGACTAGGTATTTATGAAAGTTTCACCAATGAAGGGCATGATGAGGTTTGGTAAAAAGGGCAAGCTTAGCCCGAGGTTTATTAGGTCGTATCGAATTCTCCGGAGAATAGGCCAAGTGGCATACGAGCTAGATTTTCCATTAGAGTGCGAGTCTGTTCACCCGATCTTTCATGTGTCGATGTTACGAAAGTGTATAGGGGATCCATCCCGGGTTATGCCAGTCGAGGGTGTCCAGGTTACTGAGGAGTTAGCCTATGAAGAAGTTCCAATGGCCAGCTTAGATCGGCAGGTTCGTATGTTGAGGACTAAAGATGTCGCCTCTGTTAAGGTACTTTGGAGAAACAAGAATAAGGAAGAGATGACCTGGGAAGCCAATGACGACATGAGATCCAGATATCCTCATTTGTTCCAGGCTTACTCCACACTATGCAGTTAAGGTAAAGTTGTTGATTCAGTTGTTGTTTTATGATTTATGTTATATATACTGTCCCGTTGACTACAATCTTTTTGTGAAAGAGTTGTTATAGTGCCACATGAGATATCTGTATTGGACTTTTTTGCATTTCAGGGTTTTCAAATAGTATATATTACAGGGGAGACTCTTCCAAAATTTTTCCAAAATAGTAGTTAAAAGAGTTAGATTCCTGTAAGTTGAAGTGACATTCGAGGATGAATGTTCCTAAGGGAGGGAGGATGTTACACCCAGTAAGCCCCTAACGTGTAGTCGGTGTATTCATACGTTAGTCAAGAGTTTTAGAGTTCGACCCATACAAGAAATGACCCGGGAAAAGGTCGAACGAGCGCGGAACCGAGGTAGCAAGGGAGAGGGCTGGACAGGCTGCCATAAGGGGCAATGTGTCACGGACCTCTCCCTGCACATTGGGCGCAGTGGCATGGTGTTAAAACATCGTGATGGGGTCCGTGACACGAACACTATGTCCACTGCCCAAGCCTTATATATATATTCAATTGAATCATTTGGTTTCATTACATACAAACAGACACTCGTCCAAAAAGTGAGAAACACGACATTTTCAAGTTATTTTCTTCCGATTACGCTACCAAATGGCATCCAAATTCCAACTAACTTCAGGTACCGGGTTATAATCCTGTAGGGAGCATTACTACGGAGTTAGTTTTTCAAGATGCACGGGGCAAATCTTAACCCCACCGGGTAGAACTTGTTAGAATTGCTCCAAACTGATTCCTATACAATCACAGGTTTCAAGTAAGCATTTCTCCCTTCTGAACTATTGGGAAATTATACGTTTTTGGTTGCATTTCATTAAGTTGAAGGATAATTAATATTAGTATTAAAATTTATTATTTTTTCCAAATTTAGCAGTGAAACTAGTCTCATTCTCTCGGTAATACGATTATAGTTGGAAAGAGCTATTGAATACAAATTAAAACTAGCCAGTTAATCAGGAATCGACGATCCAGGTATGTTAAGGAAAATGTATTTTGCAAGTTAGTTTCTTTAGTATTGTAACTCAGTTTGAATCCCGGTAAGAGAGACAGAAGTATATCTATTGTGATTAGCTGTTGTTATTAGTCGAGCCTAGTATTCTATGTTTAGTTTGGGATTGGCTTTGCCCTTCATAGGCTTCCATAACCGACCCCAGGGTTACTAGCTGTGTTGATGCCCATCAGGGGCGAGATGACATCACTCCAAGGAGCGCTATACTGTCCGTGAGGGCTAAAGATAGGGTCCAAGGGCCTCATACAGTCCATTCTATGGCTGGACTATTATATGTCATATCGATAATACAACCCCATCAAGCCTGGTGCCCGGGGTGTAGATATTAGGAGTTCACTAGACTTAGAGACAACTACAGTTTAGGGGCTGAGTGGGCTCAGTTGTAGACCCAGGGGACTGATAGGATGACTATAGTTATTAGATGACTCAGTGTGACCAAGTAGGGGTATATAGATTGGTGTGTACTCACTAGGGCTTACCATGGGCCCGACTAGGTTATTCTGTGTTGGTTGTACCTTCTAGCTTATGGGGGCTAGGTAAGGTTCTTGTTTGCATTAGTACTGATAGATTAGACAGTAGGAAGTTAAGCTATTTAGGTAGTATCTCTATTATTTTCGTTCAGTTACTTTCAGTTTCCTTTTAGTTCGTACAATTATTCACAGCTACTGCCTTACATATTCAGTACATATTATACTTACGCCCTTCTTGTGGCGCTGCATTACTTGCCTGCAGGTGCGGATAGACGCGAATCAGGACCTTCCTAGTAGCCAGCCAGGATTAGCAGTGCAGTTGGCTCCTTTCCTCCTGAGCTAATTGTTAATAAGGTTTATTCTTGTGAATGTACAGTTTTGGGTAGGTTAGGGCCCTGTCTCGATCATTATATCACTCCTAGAGGCTTGCAAATTGTTTAAGATTCCCTGTGGTTAGTTGTCATTGCCGTGTGCGGTCTGTATATGCTTTATTTGTGTGTTGGCCGTGTGGGGCCTTGGTTAGCTATTAGTCAGCGGCCTTGTCGGTCATAGCTTAGTTTAGTGCTGGATTTACATTACAGTTATAATTAGACATCATGGTGGTCTTGTCAGCTGATCTTGGGCAGAATTGCATGCCCAAGTGATACTCAAATGCTTCATTACTTGTTTATCTATCGTTATTTATATTCTCATGTGATTTTTAGTTAAATGTGAATTTATACTAACCAACATGATTAGTGTTGTTTTGCAGGTAAAAGGAAATTTTGGGAAGCTAATATACATGTTGGTGAAGATCAGGAATGGACTTGGAAACAAAGAGTGGAAAATGACAAGGAAGAGCAGCAAAAATAAGGGCTCCGCGATGGAGCCGTGTCACGCTGCCATCGCGGAGGCATTCTGCCTCGAATGAATTAATTTTGCCAAATTCCAATGGAGGCTCGCGTTACATCCGTGACACGGAGGCAGTGCTGCGCGATGCACTCCGTGTCACGTTGAGTGTAATTACCTGGAACCTCCAGTTCCAGTGAAGGTGCGCAATAGCACCATGGCACGGAGGCAAGGATCCGCGATGCAAGTCGTGCCACGTTGGGGTGCATTTGCCTGGTAGCCGATTTCCAGTGAGGGTCCGCGATACCCCCGTGGAATAGAGGGAGTGCTCCGCAATACACTCCGTGTCATGTTGCTTGTTATTCCCGAACAAATATTCAAGAGTATAAATAGCACACTTAGGTTTTAGTTTAAACATTCTGACTTGGTTGAGCAAGAACGTGGGTTACAGGCAGTTGAGAGGACAAAAATTCTAGGGTTCTTCTCTTTCTCTTTCTCTTTAATCTTAATTGTTTGTATGAATTCTACTTATTTGATGATGTTTAATTCTCAAATGAGTGGCCAAATTCACTTCTTGCTGAGGTTAAGAACAATTGTAGTGGAATGTAATTGTTGATCATTTCAGTTTTCATCTTCTCTTCAATGGTTGTTCTATCAATTCTTGTTTTTACTGCATTAATGTTTGGCCCATGTTAATGTATATCTAGAAATCCAATTTTGATTTTGAAAAGGAAAGAAATTGGAAAGATGTGAATTGGTAGGATATGATCTTTTCTTAGCTGTAAAAAAATTTAGAAAAGATTTACATTCAAAATAGAAATATATCTGAAAGTCTTATTAGTCAATTAAGGAATCAGTTATGTATGGCTAGAGCATGAAATTCTTTTATCACAGAAATGTAGATTAAGGTTCATGATTCTTAATTTGGATAGGAGTCGAAAGATCCAATCCATAGGCAATAATTCTTGACTAGGAACTGAAGAAAAGATTAGCTAAATTGAATTGATAAATTGCTTCCGTGCATGTTTGTTTTAACCTCAGCTTGCTCATTGCTATTGTTTAGACTCAAATTATAATCTTAACTTAGATTTTTATCATGTAGTAAACTTTAACTATCAAAAAATTATTTATTTGGTTGCCTGCATTAATAAAGATAGAGTTCACTGACGCTTAAGTTAATTAATACAGTAGTTTAGTCCCTGTGGGATCGATACTTGGCTTGAAATAAGCCACTTTACTACTTGTTCGACCACGTGCACTTGTGTGTAGTCACCACAACACCGAACAAGTTTTTGGCGCCATTGCCGGGGATTGGCAATTGGTAAATTTATTTTCTTAGTGTTAGTTTACAAATTCTATATAAGTGTTGACAACTTGATCTTAGCCTATCTGTTGCAGATATTGAATTCTTCTGAACGCTGGCAAGAGATAAGGAGTTGGTGGATTCATATATAGAGCCGGAGAGACAATTTTATCGTCAAAGAAGGGAAGCTCTAGAGAAGAAGCTGCAGTTGCTAAGACAGGTAATTCTGGAGCAACAACAGAATCCACCACTTGTGAGGGTAGTTTTAGTGCCCGAGGAAATGGCAGCAAGGCCAGTTCGCGAAGTGGCAATCCCACATGCAAACAATGTTACATCTAGTATTCGCAGACCAGAGCCAGGAGGGAGGTTTGAGCTTAAACAGAACATGGTGTAGTTGCTGCACACCAGCGGGCAATTCACAGGTCTCCCTCATGAATATCCACAACAATATATCCAAAACTTTTTTGAGATAAGTGACACTTACATTCCCGCTGGAGTATCATCCGATTATGTGAGGCTTACATTATTCCCATTTTCATTATTGGGGGAAGCAAAGATGTGGTTGAAAGCTGAACCACCTAACTCTATCACCACTTGTGATGATCTTTCAAGAAAGTTTTTGATACAATTCTTTCCATCTGGGAAAACAACAAGAATTAGAAGTCAGATTCTAAGTTTTAAACAAAGAGAGGGTGAGAATCTGTATCAAGCTTGGGAAAGGTTCAAATCAATGTTAAGGGATTGTCCTCACCATCACCAGTCCAATGATGTATTGGTGCATACTTTCATTGAGGGTTTGGAACCACATACAAAAATTTTGCTAGACTCAGCAGCTGGGGGACAGGCATTAGAAAAGACTTATGAGGAGCTTTATACTTTGTTAAATCGTATTTGACAGGGAAATCTTGAGTGGAATACGGGCTCATCACGAGGAGGAACAAGGAAAGCGGCAGGAGTCTTTGAGGTGGATGGTTTTACAGCTATCACTGCCCAGATAGCTGCGTTGCAAAATCAACTCAACACCCACTTCAGTAGTATGAGCTTGAATCAAGCATAAGCCCAGTCAATGTAGTGCAGCAGGTATGGTGTGAAGTGTGTGAGAGTAATGAACACTCAGCTGAGTGTTGTGGTACAAATCCAGATTCAGTAAACTTTGTTGGGAACGTCCAGAGGAATAATAATCAACAGTATGGCAACAATTACAACTCAAATTGGAGGAATCATCCGAATTTCTCTTGGGGTAGTAATAGCCATCAAGGGCAGAGTTCAAATCAGGGTGTGTAGAGAAATCAAGGGGGGCATCAGAATCTTCAGTCGCAATACAGAGGAAACAATGCACCTCCTCCACCACCCAACAAGATTGAGGATATGTTTAAAACACTGATAGCTAACCAAGATCAAATGCAGACTGATTATGTGAAATTGGCCGCAGATATGAAAAATCAGCAGTTAGCTACACAGGCATCGGAGTACCAGTTTGTACAACTAGCTGGAGCTCAATACACCAGGCCTAGAGGAGGACTACCGAGTGACATTGACCCAAATCCCAAGCAGGTAAATATAGTGACCACAAGGAGTGGGCTACAACTTAAGGAGGTGGAACCAGAAAGACTACCTCAGCAATCAGGAGCAGTGGAAAAAGATGGGGAACATCATGATGAGAGGGGGAAGGAAAAGGCAGTTGAAGCAGAAAGACCACCACCCTCATTCGCTCAAAGATTAAAGAAGCACAAGGAAGAAGCTTTCTTTAAGAAGTTCATGGAGGTACTGAAACAGGTACACATTAATTTACCTTTGGTTGATGTTTTGCAGGGAGTGCCGAAATATGCAAAGTATATCAAGGACATCGTAGCAAACAAAAGCAGATTAACGGAGTATGCTACGGTGGCTCTTACTGAGGAGTGAACTTCCTGGATATAGAACAGGTTGCCAACAAAGCTCAAGAACCCTGGGAGCTTTACCATTCAGATCAAAATCGAGCAAAGTATTCGAGCTCGCGGACTATGTGATTTGGGAGAGAGCATAAACTTGATGCTGATATCGGTGTTCAAGAAGTTAGGGCTAGGCAGTCCTAGACCAACTACAGCGATCTTGCAGCTACCAGACCATTCTTTGGCCAGACCAGATCGTATTGTGGAGGATGTGCTAGTGCAAGTGGGCTCCCTCATTTTCCCGGTAGATTTTATTATCTTGGATTTTGAGCCAGATGCGGAAGTCCCATTTATTTTGGGACGTCCTTTCTTGGCAACTAGGCGAGCGTTGATTGATGTAGCTACGGGGCAGCTAACCATGCGAGCGCATGATAAAGTGGAGGTGTTTGATGTGTATAAGGCCATGAAGCTTCCGGCCATTTATGAAGAGCTATCAGCAATCAATGTGCTAAACCAGGAAGCAATTCTTCAGATTGTTGATTCTCAAGATCCATTGGAGAAAGCTTTGATGGGCTCCGATCATTTCGGAGACAGGGATACTTATGAGATGGTGCAGATGTTGAACGAACCAAAATGGTTTCTCAGGAAGCAAGACTTTCAGCCATTAATGAGGTCCTTGGAACCATTGCCAAAACCATCTATTGAGGAAGCACCAAAACTGGAGTTGAAGACACTGCCTCCACATCTGAAGTATGTATTTTTGGGGGAAGATGACACCTTGCCAGTCATCATCTCCGCGGAACTGACGGAGGCACAGGTAAAGGATGCATTAATGGTTCTCAAGAGGAGGAAGAAAGTAGTGGGGTGGAAAATGTCAGACATTAGGGGAATCAATCCAGCCTTTTGTACACATAGAATTTTTATGGAGGAAGGAGAAAAGCCAACTGTACAACATCAGCGGTGATTGAATCCAGTGATGAAGGATGTAGTTAGGAAGTAAGTGATCAAGTGGCTTAATGCAGGTGTGGTCTATCCCATTTCAGACAGTGAATGGGTCAGTCCCGTTCAGTGTGTCCCAAAGAAAGGAGGGATGACCGTAGTCACCAACGAGAAGAATGAGCTGATCCCTACACGCACAGTCATAGGTTGGCGAATTTGCATGGACTACAGAAAGCTCAATGAGGCCACGGGGAAAGATCTTTGTCCTATCCAATTTATTGATTAGATATGGGGCAGGTTGGCAGGTCAAGAATATTATTGTTTTCTTGATGGATATCCTGGCTATAACCAAATAGCAATAGCACCGGAGGACCAGGAGAAGACCATATTCACATGTCCTTATAGGACATATGCTTTCAGGAGGATGCCATTTGGTCTATGCAATGCACCCGCCACATTCCAGAGATGCATGATAGCGATCTTTCACGATATGGTGGAAGATTTCGTTGAGGTATTTATGGATGATTTTTTTGTTTTCGGTAATTCGTTTGCTACGTGTTTGCAGAATCTTGACAGGGTGCTAGCTCGATGTGAAGACTCCAACCTTGTACTCAACTGGAAGAAATGTCATGTTTATGTCAAGGAGGGTATCGTCCTTGGCCATAGGTGTCCTGCAAGGGGTTGGAAGTCGATCGTGCAAAGATTGAAGTGATTGAAAAGCTACCACCACCTGTGTCAGTGAAGGGTGTTCGCAGTTTTCTCGGCCATGCAGGGTTCTACAGACGGTTCATCAAGGACTTCTCTAAAATTTCTAGACCGATATGCTGGTTGCTCGAAAAAGAGGTGAAGTTCGAGTTTGATGAGGATTGTGTTAAAGTATTCGAGGAGTTGAAACAGAAGTTGATAGAAGCACCTATTCTCATTTCTCCAGATTGGGAGCAACCGTGTGAATTAATGTGTGATGCAAGTGATGTGGCTGTAGGAGATGTATTGGGGCAGCGGAGAAACAAAATTTTTCATTCCATTCATTATGCAAGAAAAACACTAGACACAACCCAAGTCAATTATACAGTCACGGAAAAGGACATGCTAGCATTGGTGTTCGCGTTTGATAAATTCAGGTCCTACTTGGTGGGTTCTAAAGTAGTGGTGTATACCGATCATGCAGTGATTCAGTATCTGTTTAACAAGAAGGATGCAAAGCCCATGCCAATAAGATGGATATTGTTGACAAGAGTTTGACCTAGAGATTCGGGATAGAAAGGGGAGCGAGAATCAAGTGGCAGATCACCTATTGCGATTGGAAAGCCGGTTGCATGTGAAGGAAGGTGACAGCATCAAGGAAGAGTTCCCGGATGAGCAGCTCTTGGCAATAAGGGAAGCTGAAATTCCTTGGTATGCAAACATTGTGAATTTGCTGGTGAGGGGAGTCTATCCACTACGGCTCAACAAAGAAAGAAGTTGAGACATGATTGCATGTATTACATTTGGGATCAGCCGTACTTGTTTAAGCATGGACTGGATCAGGTGATGAGAAGATGCATTCCAGAGAGCCAGATTGTAGAAGTATTGAGGAGTTGTCACTCATCATTGTATGGAGGGCACCACGGAGGCAAGCGGACAGTGCACAAGGTGCTGTAGTCGGGTTTCTTTTGGCCTACACTGTTTAAAGACTCTATGGCATATGTAAAAATGTGTGATTGATGTCAAAGAACAAGAACAATTAGTAGAAGGCAGGAGATGCCACTGCAGCAGATATTAGAAATGGAGATCTTTGAAGTATAGGGAATAGATTTCATGGGCCCGTTCCCACCGTCATTTGGTAATCGTTACATCTTGGTAGCCGTTGATTATGTATCCAAGTGGGTCAAAGCAACATCTTTCCCTAGGAATTACAACAAGGTGGTAACAAAATTTGTGAAAAATCATATTTTCACCAGGTTCGGGACACCCCGAGCCATTATCAGTGATGGAGGGGCTCATTTCGTAAATGCAAGTTTCAAGAATTTGCTAGCTAAGTATGGGGTGAGCCATAAGGTAGCAACAGCATATCATCCCCAAACTAGTGGGCAAGTGGAGGTGTCGAACAGAGAGACAAAGCAGATTCTACAGAAGACAGTGAATGCACAACAAATTGATTGGTCAAGCAAACTCGACGATGCATTGTGGGCTTATAAAACTACATACAAGACACCCATTGGGACTTCTCCATACAGATTGGTCTATGGAAAGGCGTGTCATCTTCCCGTGGAGCTAGAACATCGAGCTTTTTGGGCTATGAGAAAGTTGAACATGGACCCGGAGCTAGCAGGGAAGAAGAGGCTGATGCAACTCAGCAAACTTGATGAGTTTCGATGGCATGCTTATGAAAGTGCCAAATGCTACAAGGAGAAAACGAAGAGGTGGCACGACAGGCATATGGTGCATCAGATCTTTGAGCCGAGGCAGAAGGTGTTGCTATTTAATTCGATACTGAAGCTTTTCCCAGGCAAATTGCGGTCTATATGGTCTGGGCCGTTTGATGTGGTGAGAATGACCCCACACGGGGCAGTGGAGTTGTGGCATGAAGATAGAAGTGCCACATTTTTAGTAAATTGGCAACGATGTAAGAATTATGGGGGTGAGGACGCCATTCGAGAGAAGACGTCCATCACTCTAGAGGATGATTGAGCATGAATGACGTCGAGCCGCGACGGTAAATCAGGCGTTGCATGGGAGGCAACCCGTGAATGTGTTGTAATAGACGAGTAAAACTATTTGAAAAAATATATAAAAGAGAAAAATAAAGAAAAAGAAATAAAAATTTTTGCATTGAAACCTATGAATTCTAACCAATTTCTTGTGGTGAAATGATTTTCAGGTGGAACGGAGGGCAAAAATGCAAAGAAGAGCAAAGGAAAAAAATTGAGGTGAGAAAATAAAAATTAGCACATTATAGTGAGCCTGCGCGATGGCTCCGTGTCACGGAGGAGGGCCTCCACGTTACCCTCTGTGACACATTGAGGCCTATTCCAGATTTTTTAAAAATCCAAAACACTGGCGTGATGGCTCCGTGTCATGGAGGTAGTGCTCCGCGTTGCACTCCGTGACACATTGAGTGTTATTTCGAGTCGGGTCACACCGGGTTACCGGGTAACCCGCGCGAAAAATAACTTTTAAACCCCAATTTCTTTCAATTTCTTCCCACTTTCTCATCCCCTCCCCGACCCACACCCAAAATCCCCTTCTCCCCCAACGTGACACGGACCTAAGGATCGAATTCCATTAAGTTTTCTTCGATTTCATCAAATTAA
This sequence comes from Datura wrightii, assembly GCA_035772735.1. NCBI lineage: Eukaryota > Viridiplantae > Streptophyta > Magnoliopsida > Solanales > Solanaceae > Datura > Datura wrightii. The sequence goes on from JASDFA010000018.1 coordinate 24,345,484, forward strand.
AGGTATGTTCTTTAACTCTACCTCATTTTTGCTCAAATTTTCGATTCTTGAACATGTTTGGTGATTGAACCTTGCCCTAAGTGAGAAATGAGCTTGAATTTACTTGAGTTATGATTGAATGATTTTCATAGTATCGTTGTGAGTATATGAACTCAATGATTGCATGTGTGATTCAAATTCTTGCGAAATTGATAGATAGGGTTGAAGATGGAATAGGAAGACAACTAAATTCTATTAAATGTTGAAAAAATTGGGTTGTGCATGTTGGGTGAAGTGATGTATACTGTGACTGATGTTGAATATGCTAAGTTAGAAGAGGGATCTTCGGGAAAATGCAATTGGAGAATTACGTAGGTTATTGAAAAATTGCTAAGTGCTATGATGATGTAATTGAATCGATGGAGAAATTTGTATTCATTGTACGAAGTCTGAGTAGTACATAGTAATTATTCCATCGACTTATATAAATGCACTAAGCATGTTGAATGATAAGAATGGCAAAAGCATGAATGTCTTGTCGAATTATTTTGATTGCGGCTAAAGACTAAGTGTAGGGTGCCCCAATTCCACCCAACCTTAGTTGTAGCTGATTATGACTTGAATAACATTGGGACTGTATGTTTGAATGTACAGGAACAATGTCAGGCAGACAAGATAAGGGCAAGGGCGCATCCACATCGGGCGCTAGCAGAAAAAGGGTCAGATTAGGAACAACAGTTCCAGCAACACCAGCGGTTCCTAGAGGCCAACATCGACAATACGAAACCAGATGGGTGAATGATGAGGGGAAGAAGTGGTATGCTAAACATAAATAAACCAAATACTTCCCAGAGGAGCAGATAACAGGGGAGACGCTGGCACAGGAATTCCCTCGGATTGTACACAGGATTGACACCGCTGGGCTTAACTTCATCTTCGAAGAGCCCAGGGAGTGCAATCTCCATCTTATCCGGGAGTTCTATACCAATTGGAGCCCGACCTTACGCAGTCACACAGTCAAAATCAGGGGGAAGGTTGTCACTTTTGAGCCCCATCACTTGAATGCAATCCTGGGGGCACGGGACACAGACGCTCATGTCCTTCGGCAGCTAAACATCACTCCACCCTATGTGGACATCAAACGCACCTTATGTGGAGCCCGATCGACATCCGGGTGGGGTAGGCACAAGGAGAGGGGCTACCATCAAACATTGCATTACTCTTAGATGAACTAGGAAGCCCGGATTTGGTTGAAGATTGTGTGTTCCTGCCTGATCTCGGGGGAGCACATGATAGATGTCACCCGGGATAGAGTTTGCTTGGTGTATGCCCTGATGAAGGGACTGGAAATCAATGTGGGGGCGGTGATCATCTCCGCCATGAAGAGAGCTCGACTGCATTAGGGGCATAGATACAGGTTCGGTGGTCTGCTTACCACGTTCCTGAGGGGCCATGATATTGAGGAGGAGGCCCTGGACTACATCCCACAGATTGACAGGCGTGCCTTGGATGTCACTAAAAGCAAGGCACCTGACACTACTTATGGGCCGGTGCTCACACTAGCCGAGCGACATGCTCGGAATGATCAGTACATGGCCCGCAAGTACGGGATGCAGATGTTGCAGCTGTGCATAGGCGGGAGGCTAGCAACAGAGGATGAGCTTTGGCAGCTCGAGTTGGACTACCCTTTCGGCGAGAATGCCTGGGCTCTTTGCAAAGTGGGGCCCGCATTTGTGGAGCCCATAGATGATGATATCCCTACCGATGAGGAGACACGCCGGGAGGACTCAGATGTTGAGTCAGACGAGGACGGCGGGGGCGATTCTGATATGGGAGATGAAGCAACGACACCTGATGAAGAAGGTTAATACTTCGATTGATCAGGGAGTTTCACCACCCAACCTTTGTGATATGTTGAAATTATGTGAACACTGGGGACAGTGTTTGGTTTAAGTGTGGGGTGGGGGTAGTTAGGTGCCAGCTGCTTTGTTTATGTTTCATTTTTTTGTTGTTGTGCCTGTGCTAAATGTGACCTTGTGACTATTGTGTGTTCTGTAATTAATTTGGTGTTGTAATGAATGTTGAGCTTCTATATGTTGTGTTGAGCTACTGTTGGTTGTGTTGTGTAAATATTTTTCAAATTAATATTTTTTTATCTTTTTCTATCGAAACGTTTTTTGTTGAATTTCTTTTATGTTGGGTTTCTCGGCCTTTGTTTTCGGTACTTTTACCGAGAATAGTCCCATTGAACCGAAGTCATAGATAGCGACCTTTCCCTATGATTGATGGATGACGATCGTCTTAAGAGAAATGTAGTCAGTCGATAGGAGTGGTTTTTTTTCTTAGTTTTTTTTCTTTCTTTTCTTTCTTGTGTTTGTTTCCCAAACGTGTCGCTACTTCATGGTTTGGAATTCTTGTTACATTTTGTACATGATATTAAGATGCAAAAGTGATTCGTATGAAAGCATGCAAATGTGTAAACATGTTGAGATACCTAGGCCATAGAGTTCGATTCGGTGTGATCGAGGCTTAATAGTGAATTCTTATAATTAGCAGATTGAAGAGTCTGTGAATATGTCTTGAGTTGAGCATGTGCAATGAGTGTGAGGTGAGGTTTCGACTATTCCATACTATTGTGAAGTGTCGAGAACTTTCCTAGTGTGTGTGCTAAACGAAATGAAGGATGTGGATTGTAGGAAAGGATGTAGGCATTTCTTTGAATAAACCGAAAGTTTCTCCCCTATCATACCTACCTTTAATGTACATCCTAGTTAGTCCCATTGGGACTTTAGCCTTTTTTTTCTTTCTTTGAAGAGGTACAAACCAAGCTTAATCCCTTCTTTTCGTTAGCCGTGAATTTGATCAATAACTCTTAAGAGCTCAAGGAAAACAATTTTCCCATAGTGTAAAGGAGTGAGAATTGTGAAAAGGAAAGAATGCGGAAGTGGTGAAAATTAAAGAAAAGGTCAAGGGTGCACTTGTTGAAATTAAAAAAAATAAAGATGCATGACTAATCTTTGCAAGTAAGTCGAGTGTGCTTAAAGAAATGGGAACAAAAACAAAGAAAATTTTCAAGAATGAGAGGATGGAGGAAGAAACAATGCCCGTAATGAAGGTGGGATGTATTGAAAAGTGCTTAAGGAAGCTAGTGCTATTATTGGTTAGCACGATATTTACTAGTTCCGTAACTTACATTACAACCCGTTAAGTCCTACGTGATCTTACATCACGCGCCCTTATATTAGTGGAGTAATACACTAGAGGCAAGCCTATGGTTCATGACATGATGCATGTGAATTCTTTGGGAGAGAGAGTGAAATCGTATTCATATACCCCTACATGTAGTGCTTTGGAAATCATATGATGGAAAATAGGGTAATTCTCTTGTATTGTGAGGGCACATGCTTGACGAGAGATTAAATTTCGTGTCAGATGTCTTGATCAGTTGATTTGCACGAGTTTGCCAAGATCGAGAATCGATTCTTGAGTTTAGGAGGTCTTAGTGTGGTGTACTTCATTGTGTTGATGAGACCATGCATGTTTTCTTGATGATTTGCTATATTAAATAATCGGAATAACTGTAGATTGAATTGTCGAGCCAAATTAGCTATGCGTGGGTGTCAATTGCATGAGATGTCAGAGTATTGTTCAAGGAGGAACAAGATTTTAAGTGTAGGGTAAGTGATCTTGGGTAGAATTGCATGCCCAAGTGATACTCAAATGCTTCATTTCGACTTGTTTATCTATCATTATGTATATTCTCATGTGATTTTTAGTTAAATGTGAATTTATACTAACCAACATGATTAGTGTTGTTTTGCAGGTAAAAGGAAATTTTGGGAAGCTAATATACATGTTGGTGAAGATTGGGAATGGACTTGGAAACAAGGAGTGGAAAATGACAAGGGAGAGCAGCAAAAATAAGGGCTCCGCGATGGAGCCGTGTCACGCTGCCATTGTGGAGGCATTCTTCCTCAGATGAATTAATTTTGCCAAATTCCAGTGGAGGCTCGCGTTACCTCTGTGACACGGAGGCAGTGCTCCACGATGCACTCCGTCTCACATTGAGTGTAATTACCTGGAATCTCAAGTTCCAGTGAAGGTGCGCAATAGCACTGTGGCGCGGAGGCAAGGCTCCGTGATGCAAGCCGTGCCACATTGGGGTGCATTTGCTTGGTAGCCGATTTCCAGTGAGGGTCCGCGATACCCCCGTGGCACGGAGGGAGTGCTCCGCGATACATTCCCTGCCACGTTGCTTGTTTGTTCCGGGACAAATTCTCAAGAGTATAAATAGCACACTTAGGCTTTATTTTAAACATTCTGACTTGGTTGAGCAAGAACGTGGGTTACAGGTAGTTGAGAGGACGAAAATTCTAGGGTTCTTCTCTTTCTCTTTCTCTTTAATCTCAATTGTTTGTATGAATTCTACTTATTTGAAGATGTTTAATTCACAAATGAGTGGCTAAATTCACTTCTTGTGAGGTTAAGAACAATTGTAGTGAAATATAATTGTTGATCATTTCAGTTTTCATCTTCTCTTCAACGGTTGTTCTATCAATTCTTGTTCTTACTGCATTAATATTTGGCCAATATTAATGTATATCTAGAAATCCAATTTTGATTTTGAAAAGGAAAGAAATTGGAATGATGTGAGTTGGTAGGATATGATCTTTTCTTAGCTGTAAAAAAATTGAGAAAAGATTTACATTCAGAATAGAAATATATCTGAAAGTCTTATTAGTCAATTAAGGAATTGGTTATGTATGGCTAGAGTATGAAATTCTTTTATCACAGAAATGTAGATTAAGGTTCATGATTCTTAAATTGGATATGAGTCGAAAGATCCAATCGATAGGCAATAATTCTTGACTAGCAACCGAAGAAAAGATTAGCTGAATTGAATTGATAAATTACTTCCCTGCATGTTTGTTTTAACCTCAGCTTTCTCATTGCTATTGTTCACACTCAAATTATAATCTTAACTTAGATTTTTATCACGTAGTAAACTTTAACTCTCAAAACATTATTTATTTGGTTGCCTACATTCATAAAGATAGAGTTCACTGACGCTTAAGTTAATTAATACCGTAGTTCAATCCCTGTGGGATCGATACTTAGCTTGAAATAAGCCACTTTACCTCTTGTTCGACCACGTGAACTTGCGTGTAGTCACCACAACACCGAACATCAGCCTGCATAGGATTCCTTGCTATTACCTATTTCTGGTTAGCTGTTTTCTTTTACAGGTGGCTATAAGCACTTGTCAGCCAGAGTCTGTGTTTATAGATGAGATATATTCCATTGTTTTCTTGATTTAAAGATTAGGCATGCACCAGAAGTGAATAAGCTCAATTAGGTCGATTCAGATCCTAGTAGGGAACCAGGTGTTAGTCATGCCTCCCAAGGTGAGGCGTGACAACGCCACACTTATAGGGAAGAGGCTACAAGAAATCTTAGGAAATTCCCCTTCTTTCATGATCTACGTCATGCGATGAAGTATCTATGTATTCCTTCTAATTCATGTTATACGCGTTTGTAGAAATATGCCTCCAAATTGAGTGAATGGAAGAAGGAATGGCAATAGAAATGGCCACAATGGCAATGGAGACAGGCATCAGTAGATCCTATGCCTGAGTAGGTCACTCATGTCAAGTTTAGAGTGGCATTTTAGATGTTGGCATAGGATTTGACCGCTTAGGTCAATCAGTAGGCGGTGGCTTATGTTCCTTAGAATGGGAACGTAACAACATCTAGAGGTGGGGACTTTCTCAGGATGAATCCACCTGAGTTTCTGAGGTCAAAAGTGGATGAAGACCTGCATGAGTTTACTGAGGAGGTTCAGAAGATCTCCCAAATTATGGGGGTGACCGGAGAGGAGAGTACAAATTAAGTCTTCATCAGCTAAAGGGGATTGCTTACATATGGTACCGCCAATGGAAGGATGGTAGAGCAGTGGGAGTAGTTCCCATGAGTTGAGATGATTCGTGATTGCCTTCTTGGATAGGTTCTTCCCTAGAGTGTTGAGGGAGGCAAAGGCGATGGAGTTCGTCAACTTGAAGCAGCACCACAGGACTGTCTAAGAGTATGCCTTGGAGTTTACCTGGTTTTCCAAGTATGCGTTAGAGATGGTTGTGGATCAGAGGGCTCGTATAAGCAGGTTTGTGAATGAAGTATCAGATCACTAGTCAAGGAGTATAGGACCGCTATGCTGAACAATGGTCTAGACTTTTCATGATTGGTCATATACGCCAAACAAATAGAGGAAAATCAGATGAAGGAGAAGGGGAAAGAGGCCAAGAGGCTAGGATAGGGAGTTATAGATAGTTTGAGAAGAGGTTTGATGGAGGTCATCCTTGGCATCCATACAAGCAATCATCAGCCCCAGCGCCATCATCAACCAGTGTTTTGTCTAGACCTAGGTGTGACCATAGGGATGCGGCATCAGGCTCTAGATATCATGGGAGCAAGTCAGGAGAGCCCAACATTCTAGTTTGCGGTAGGTGTAGTAGGAAACACACCGGAGAGTTCTTAGCGGGTTCATGAGCGTGTTACGAGTGTGGGAAGCCCAGACATCTACTCAGAGACTACCCTTCAGCTAGACAGGACCATCGTAGAGGCTGTGACCTAGCCACCAGTTTAGCAGCTCCACCAACACTCTCAGCTCAGCGGGGTGGATCCAATAGTGCAGGTGGTGGTCAGTGTCATAATAGATTTTATGCCCTCTCATCTCATCAGGAGTAGGAGGTCTCTCTAGATGTGGTCACTTGTATGTTATGAGTATTGATATGCTATGAGTTTATAGCACTTTCAATGCTTAAAATTTGGAAAATAGCATGGGCTTAGGTGTGTTTGTATGGATATGAGGTGTTTTTACTTTATTTTTAGGGAAAATAGGTCTTGGAGTTGAATTATTCAAAATATGGAAAAACACATAGTAAAGAGGCTCAATACGGATCTTAGTACGAGCCATACCATCTTGGTACAAGCCATATTGAGAATCGTGGAAAGATCCAGTAGCTAACCATGAAGAGAAGTCAAGTTATGACTCATGGTACGAGTCGTACCATGCCAGTCGTAAAAAGTTCCAGAGGAAATTGCACAGGTCAAGTGTCCGGGTACAAGTGGCACTCATGAGTCATGAAACCTACCTAAGACCAATACCAATGAATCATAGAAAATACCAGAAGAATAGATGACTGGAAGAACTCAAGGTACAAAAAGGATTTATGGATCATAGGACAAGGTACAACTCATACCATGCCATCCATGAAAGTTTACAGAAGATTCCAGCAATTACAAGATAAAGCTACGAGAAGATTGTACGACTCATACATACTTGGTACGAGTCGTACCATATATAAACACTTAGCCAGATTCAGCAGAAACCAGCCAACGTACGAGTCAAGGTACGACCCGTTGGACATGTTATGTCGTTTGGGATTACCAATGCTCCTGCAGCTTTCATGGATCTTATGAATAGGGTGTTCAAGGCATATTTGGACATGTTCGTGATTGTGTTCATTGACGACATCTTGGTATACTCTCAGAGAGAGGAGGAGCATGCCACTCATTTGAGAATAGTGCTACAAACCCTCAAGGATCATCAGCTGTATGCAAAGTTTAGCAAGTGTGAATTTTAGCTAAACTTGGTAGCATTTCTTGGTCACGTGGTAACAAGTGAAGGCATAAGGGTAGATTCCCAGAAGATAGAGGCGGTGAAGAATTGTCCCACATCGGTGAATCCTTCGAAAGTTCACAGTTTCTTGGGCTTAACAGGTTACTACCAAAGGTTTGTTGAGGGTTTCTCATCCATTGCAGCACCTTTGACTAAGTTGACTCAGAAAAAGGTAAAGTTCCAATGGTCGGATGCTTGTGAGAAAAGCTTTCAAGAGTTGAAGACCCGACTCACTTCAGCACCAGTGTTGACCTTACCCGAGAGTACTGATGGCTTTGTAGTGTATTTTGATGCTTCGAGAGTCGGGCTGGGATGTGTGTTGATGCAATGTGGGATGGTAATCGCATATGCCTCGAGACAGCTGAACGTTCATGAAAAGAATTACCCAACCCATGATCTTGAGTTGGCTGCGGTGGTGTTTGCAATGAAGATATGGCGGCATTACTTGTATGGGGTCCACGTAGATGTATTTACGGATCACAAGAGTTTGCAATATGTGTTCACACAGAAAGATCAAAATCTTCGGCAAAGGAGGTGGTTGGAGTTACTTAAGGACTATGACATGAGTGTCCTTTACCACCCAGGCAAGGCTAATGTGGTTGCGGATGTACTTAGTAGGCTCTCCATCGAGAATGTGTCCCACGTTGATGAGGGAAAGAAGGAGTAGGTGAAGGATGTTCACCGAATTGCAAGACTGGGAGTTAGATTGATCGACTCGACCGATGGCGGTGTTGTTGTGCATAACGGGTCAGAATCGTCCTTGGCGGTTCATGTTAAAAATAGGCAAGATGAGGATCTAATATTGAGGAAGCTGAAGGAGGCGGTGCGGAGTCAGAAGGTGGAGGTCTTCTCCCAAGGGGGAGATGGTGTGCTACGATACCAGGGTCAACTATGTGTTCCAGACGTCGATAATTTAAGAGTTCGGATATTGCATGAGGCACATGGTACCAGATATTCTATTCATCCAGGATCCATAAAAATGTATCGGGATTTCCGAGAAATCTATTGGTGGGATGGTATGAAGCAAGATATTGCAGTGGTCGTATCAAAATGTCCAAACTGCCAGCAAGTGAAAGTCTAACATCAAAGGCCAGGAGGCATACTTTAAGATATCAACATCCCAACTTGGAAGTGGGAAGAGACTATTATGGATTTTGTTACAGGCCTACCTCATACTCGCTGACACTATGACTCCATTTGGGTGGTGGTGGACAGGCTAACTAAGGCGGCACACTTCCTACCGGTCAAGACCACGGATTCAGTAGATGATTATACTAAGTTGTATATTTGGGAATTGGTTCAGCTTCATGGAGTGCCCTTGTTTATTATCTCAGACCGAGGTACTCAATTTACCTCTCAATTCTAACGTTCTTTTCAAAAAGGACTTATGATGCACGTTAAGCTCAGTACAGCCTTCCATACGCAAACAGACGGCCAGGAAGAATGAACCATTTAGACCCTTGAGGATATGTTGAGGGCATATGTTATGGATTTTAAAGGTAGTTGGGATGATCATTTGCCCTTGATTGAGTTTTCTTATAATAATAGTTACCACTCTAGTATCCAAATGGCCCCGTTCGAGGCTCTTTATGGGCAGAGGTGTAGATCTCCCATCGGATGGTTCGAGGTTGGTGAGGTAGCTATGATAGGAACAGATTCGTTTCATGAGGCGATGGTGAAGATTCAATTGATAAGGGACTAGTTGAAAACCGCTCAAAATCTTCAGAAATCATATGCTGATGCGAGGAGAAGATATTTGGAGTTTGAGGTGGACAATTGGGTATTTCTAAAGGTATATCCCATGAAGGGAGTCATGTAGTTTAGAAAGAAAGGTAAACTCAGTCCCCGCTATGTTGGCTCCTACCAGGTTGTCAGAAGAGTTGGTAAGGTGGCGTATGAGTTGGACTTGCCCTCGGAGCTATCTTCGGTTTATCCCATCTTTCATGTGTCACTTTTGAAATAGTGCTTGGGCGACCCAGCCTTGGTAGTTTTGATAGATAGCATTGGAGTGAAGGACAACCTCAGTTATGAAGAAATTCCCATTGAAATCTTGGATCGTCAGGTTCAGAGGCTGAGGAACAAAGAAGTAGCTTCACTTAAAATATTATGGAAAAATCAGCATGTTGAGGGAGCTACGTGGGAAGCCGAAGTAGATATGATAGTTAAACCTTTAATCATCTTTTCCCGTTCAGTTCATGTGTACAAGTTTATTTTATGATATAGTAAATGTATGTGATGTCTGAATTCAGTTTAGGTACGTAGTTCCTTTCGAAGGTAGTCATCCCGTCCGTTTTCGACTTAAATGACTGGTAATTTTATATGGTGATAGCTTGTTTCTGAGTTTTCTGCATGTTTCTAACATTCGAGGATGAATGTTCCAAAGGGGGAGATATTGTTATACCCCGGGAACCCAAGGATTAGACCCAGAAGTGAAAACTGAGAAAAACTAAAAATTCGCACCAGGTCACAAAACGACCCATGGGGTGAGTCGTGAGAAGTGACCATGAGATGTGAGGTGACTCGTGGTCATCATGGTGTGGCAAGGCCCGAGTAAGTTGTCCACGGGCTTGACCACGAGTCGTGGTCAGACCTCACGACTCATGAGGTCACCCGTGGTCAACCGTGGAGGATTGGCAAGTTGGGATGGGCAGTGTAGGCCACGGAAGGATTCCACAAGTCGTGGTCTAACCTCACGACTTGTGAAGTCACCTATGGTGTTCCCTTGGATGTTTGGGTAGTGGACTTAACGGATCAAGGCAACGAGTCGTGCCCTATGGCAATGATCCGTTAGATTCCTCGTGGGGACTGGCGACCATAATTTCCTGCATTTTAATAAGGGTGTTTTCGTAACTTCCTATGGCCCTAAGGCCTAAACTACGTCGTTTTTGATATATTTCTGTGTTAGATAAGATGGGTTAAGCCCTTTATGCATGCCCATTCTCATGCAAAAGCTTAGAGAGGTTTTTGGGAGATTCAAGGTCTTCTTCCCCAAATTTTCATCAATTTCTTTGTGGGTTCTCAAAGAACTTTAAGTCCATCTATTCCCAGGTATATAGCGTTTTAAAATGGGTGGAATTCATCCTCACCCATGCCTAATTTTTGAGTTAATTTCTCATTATGTGTATGTTTTCATTGAGTTTTATTATTGAATTATGAAGGATGGGTAGGTTTTATTATTATTATCTTTAATTCATGTTTCAAGATTTTAAATCCGAAATGCCCATTTGATAAAAATTCATGAAAGTTATGATTTATGCTGAATACTCTATAACTTAAGTTTGTTGATGATAGAAAAGTATGATTTTCAAGTTACCCATGTTTATGAGCATATGTTAAAAGAATTGAATATGATGAAGTATTGGGCAATGCCCACATGTTAAAGAATGATTTATGATTTATGAAGTGAATTACATGATTTATCGATTTATGATGTTGGCCGATAAGAAAGGCCTTGATTCTTGGCTAATCATGTTTTAAAGGGGATAAATGATGATACATATTATATCTTAGTCAATAAATTTTTACCATGATGTTAATGATTTATGTATGAGCCTATATGTATATTTTTGGGAGCCGTGTCTAGCACCGAACAACCCGACGTATAAAGGACTACAACGGTGTCTCATAACCATGTGCTACCGTGGGTTTGTAAATGATATGATGTTTTTATAATGATCCCCTCAAATGTGATATCACGCCTTATGCACGACCCTTGCCTGGCAAGCCAAGGTCGGCTCTGCCCACTTGAGCGAGATAGTGGGGCATAATGAAAGGCTCTACAATGATGGTGTCAGTTATGACGAGACCTCCATGTTCCACATGTTTTATGAATTGTTATGTTTATGCTATTGGATCAAGTTATATTATGATAAAGTTATTTATGATTATGATAATGAATGATTATGAATGATTCGAAAGTCTTGAGCCTTATGTTTTATTACGAAGATTTTGATGCAAGCATGATGTCCTTCTCCTATGTCTATTTATGAGTTTAATTTACTTTTAAAATGTCCATTTTACATACCTTGCATACTCAGTATATTCCACGTACTGACTGTATACTTTCTATGCTGTATCATTTCATGATATAGGGTCCGGATCTCAGGCTCATCCTAATCCTTAGTCCATCCCAGCCTACGATATCAGCTTGTTGGTAAGTCCTGATGTTCCAAGGGCCCTTTGATAAACTTTCCTATTGATTATGTTTCAGTATTGCTTGGGTTAGTTGGCGATGTTGTCCATCAACCCATCTCACGTATTAGAGGCTTTCGAACAAATATGTAGTAGTCTACTTATGTAATGTTGGTATTTCCTGGTGCTATGTCACGGTTACATTTTCGCAAAGTTTTATGCTTAATATTCCATTTATTTAAATGAGATTATTTGTATGCATGTGTCATGGGTTGACTTGGGGTCTCTCGTGGTCCCTTGTCCCATGTCTACGATCCGGGTGCACGTCTAGGTCGTGACATGAGGCCATGGAGAAAGTCCATCTTACTAGGGAAAGGCTGAAAATAACTTGAAGTTATCATAAATCTTATGCTAATGTTAGACGGAGAGGGATTGAGTTTGAAGTTGATGATTAGGTGTTTTTGAAGGTGTTTCCCATGAAGGGAGTAATGAGGTTCAGAAAGAAAAGGAAGCTAAGTCCGTGATATGTTGGTCTTTATAGGATTCTAAGGCGAATCGGCAAAGTGGCATATGAGTTGGAGCTACCAGTAGAATTAGCTTTGGTATATCCATTTTTCCATGTATCTCTAATCAAGAAGTGCATTGGTGACCCAACCTTGGTTGTTCTGGTGTATAGTATAGGTGTGAGGGATAGCCTTATCTATGAGGAGGTTTCGATTGAGATCCTTGTTCGTTAGGTACGGAAGTTGAGAAATAAAGAAGTAGCTTCATTAATATTTTTTGTAGGAATCAGCTTGTTGAGGAAGTTACATGGGAAGCCTAGGCAGATATGATGTCAAGATACCCGTATCTTTTTCGTTCCGGCATAATTTCAACGTGAGGTATTAGTGTCCTCCTTAGTACTCTATTCAGTTTCATTTCAAGTTCATGTCTCTCAGTTCCTTTCATATTTTAGCATATATGTATGTTTCATGAATTCAGTCAGTCATGTGTATCAGTCCAGAGTCAGTCACTCTATCAGTTTTCAACTTCAATTGTTCAGTATTTGGGATTGCAGTTCCTTTTTCCAGGCTTTCAGCATACTCAATACACATTTGAGGACAAATGTTCTCAAGGGGGAGATAATGTAACACCCCAAAAGTCCCTAAGATCAGACCCTAGGGTTGAAGCAGAGAAAATAAAAAAAAATCTGCACCAAGTCGCAAAATGACACATCAAGTGACCCATTAAGTCATTTGATGGATCATTTAGTGATCCATTAAGTACGCAGTAGTGGAGGAAAAAGGGAAAGAGCTGTAGGGGTAATGGATCAAAGAATGAGTACCTAACGAGTCATTGAGTTGCTCGTTGGGTGGTGCAAAGTTGGAATCATGAGGATTTTTCATAGGGGCTTGATGCATGAGAGGATGAGTCATCGTGACTCCCCATGAGTCATTCGTGACCTGTCAAGTACTAGAGTTGAAGATTTTCCAGTGATGACGATGAATGCATGCAACGAGTTTCCGTTCCACCGAACGACCCATCGAGTCCTTCCTTGGTTGGGAAGTTTAACTTGCTGGGAAGATTCCAGTAGTGGAAACAAGTGAGGACCACAAGTCATCACTGGACCCAATGACTCGTTAGGTCCCTCTTTTGGATTGGTAGTGCCCAATTTACTGCCAAATCTATAAGGATATTTTTGTAATTCCTAAGCTTTCTAAATTCTAAACTACGTCATTTTAAGTCGTGAGAGGAGTGCTTTAACACATTTAGCCTATGTCAAGTCATTAGGCTTTCCCATGCATGCAAAGCTTTGAATTCTCTTGGAAGATCAATCTAGAAATTCTCCCAATTCTTCCCCAATTCTCTTGGAATTTCAAAGACAAGTTGAGAATCAGTTTACCCAGGTATATAGGTCTATGAATGAGAGTTTCCTTTCACTTTCATGCAGAAATTCCTCCTCACGTTCAATAATTCAAGTTCTAGTTCATGTTTATGATCTTATAGGTTTTTAACTCAATTTTATGAAATTCTCTATGATATGTGTATGGGTTAATTTCCCTCATGTTCAAAGCATGTTTTAACATTTATGGGCAGATTTTATACACAAATTGATTATGAATTCATGATTTCATGTTATTAGAAATTATGCCCTATTATGCTAGTTTTGTGAAAAGTAAAGTTTATGGTTCACGATTTCAAGTATGATAAGATGTCTAGCATGAATGAATGTGTATCAATTACCCATGTATGAATCTATAATTTTGACTTATGAAGTCTACTTAAAGTATGCATGATTTTAAGAATTGGGCACGCCCCCACATGTTAATTATGATTTCATGTTTTAGCTCTGTTTTAGAAAATTAGCTTAGCATATGGTTTGGAGGCAATACTCCCACATTCAGCTTATAGCATGTTTGGAGCCAGGACTCCCAAATTTTCAAATTACAGACTATACATGTAATTATGATTTTCAGCTTCGTTGAAAAATGATGGAAGCACCTTGCATGTTTTTGGGAGTAGTGTCTAGCACCGAGTAAGCCAGGGGTTCAGGTAAATCCTGGGTTTCCAAAATATGTGCCAATATAGGCTTATATATTTACATTGGGACCTCCCTTGTGAGTTTTCCCCTATCCCAAAGGGGCCTTCAGCTTGATATCAATATCATGGTAGCATCCTTAGCCCTGGCAATGTTTTGGATGGCTCTTCCCACTTGAGCATGATAGTTAGGGCATCACGTAAGCTCTATCATGATGGTGTCAGTTATAAAGAGTCTCCCATTGTTCCTCATGATTTTAGTTATTCATGTTCATAATTTATGATATTATATTTTACAACAGGTTTGACCCAATGATTAGCTTACGAGCTTTTACTTATGATTTCAACTATGACAAATCATATAATTACTATTTTTAGCTTTGGGTCATTTTATTCAGGTATGATATTCAGCTTATGACTATACATGTTTTAGATTCATATTCCAGCATGCAGACCTCACTCTCATAAATAATACTTTATATTTATGTGAATGATTTCAATTAGCATTTACTCAACATGTTTTACTCACCTTGCTTACTCAATACATTCTAAGTACTGAACACATACTCCATGTTGTATCATTTCATGATACAAGTCCGAGCGATCAAACTCCATTTCACCATTAGTCCAGCTTTCTCTTTGCAGTCTAGCTCAGTTCCCAATCTTAGTGAGTCCTCATCTTTCGATGAAATTCATTTTAGTATTTGATTGTGCTATTTTAGGTTCAAACTTTAGAGAGTTAGTTGGGATATTGTCCCATCATCTCATCAACAATTTAGAGGCTTATTAGACAATTATGTAGGCTTTCAGCTTTATCGAGTGTTGACTCTGTTCATGATCATTGTTATATGTTATGTTATTCAGTATTATGCTTATTTATGTTTATCAGTTTTCTCCTTGATGTATGCTCTTTTGATGTTATGTTCATGCCATGGATCGACTTAGAGTCATTCGTAGTTTTAGATTCCGTGTCTCAATTTGGGGTTCCAGCTCTGGTCGTGACATACCTAATCTATGGTTCATAGTAAATCTAAGTGAACTTTTGAGAAACAACTCTATTAGTTGAAATGTTAATTGATGACTTAGTATTGAATGAAGAAAGATATAGTTATGATGGATTGTATTATTTGAGAAACATATCTTGGCGATATATCTAGAATAAAGCATGCAACATAATTGAAATAGTTAGGAATCATGTTAGAGTTAAGATTGTATAAAAGGAAGCATAAAATGTGATGCTTGGATTGTTAAAAGTGAAATCAAGGCTCAGAGTTTGTAAAGTGTATTGATATTAATAAGATGTTATTAATGTTGAATTTGTTAAAGGTAAAGTTAAAGATAAAGGATATTTGAGCATGTTGAAAAAGTTCTTATTGTTATTGATCAGTTGTTTAAATGGAAGAATCTGATATGATTATAAAGCTTCTTAGAAATAGAAATGAAATTAAAGGATAAGTTTGAATAAGTTGGTTGAACTGGATGTTATTGTCATGACCCAAACGTGGACCCGGATCGTAACACAGGACAAGGAGCCCAAGAGACTCCAAGTTGACCCATGACATGAACGTACATCTAACTCAATATCAATAAAGCGAAATACTCAGCATCACAACATAGTGGAAGCATAAACATAACATAACATAGAAAGCAGAACATACTACATACATAACAGTTGAACACTATACATAATCTGAAACCCTCTACATATCTTATTGGTTGTTTGGACAATACCCCCAACTAACCCGGCAAGTATAGAAAATAAAACATGAAAACAAAACTGATATCAAACTAGTCCTCGGAGAACAAGGACTCACCAAACAGTTGGATGCTAATCTTCGAGACAAGTTAATGACGGTGCTGGGTCTATAGATCGGAGCCTGTATCATGAAATGATACAACATAGAGTATGCAGTCAGTATGTAGAATGTACCGAGAATGCAAGGTAAGTAAAATTGCTTAGATAAGTAAAATCATTTAAAACATGCATAATATCAAACATAAACAAACAAGAAGCTGAAAGTAGGGCTTGCATGCATTCTTTATAAAATCATGATCTTAACATAACATGACATCATAACTGAATCGATTGACCCAAAGCAAAAATCTGATAATCATAAGTAAAGATGAACATTGGGTCAACCCTGCTTTAGAACATATATAGATATGTATATCATGAATGATGAACATGCATAACTTAAATCACGAGGAACAATGGAAGACTCGTCTTTTAATTAACATACCACGATAGAGCTTACGTGGTCCCAACTATAACACTCAAGTGGGTATAGCTGTCTAAAGTCTTGCCAGGGCTAAGGACGATACCATGATATCGATATCAAGTTTGTGGCCTAATAGGGGTAGGGGATAGCTCACATAAGAGGTCCTAATATAATTAGATAATACCTAGTTTAGCGCGTAGTTTTGAGGCATAGGGTTGACAGACCCATAGCCTACTCGGTGCTAAACACTACTCCAAAAAAACATGCATATTCTCTTCTTTGTTTTTTAATGAAGTTGACCATCGCCTATTGATGAAGCTGAATAATCATAGATACATAAATCTGAATCATACATGAAAATCCTTAGCTCAAACCATACCACAAGATGAACAAAATTAGGAGTCAACGCTCCAAAATCATGTGTGTAAGCTTAATTCGTTAAAAGCATAATCATACGTGAACATATGGGCATTGCCCAATACTTTAACACGCTTAAAAATACAAACTTCACTTGAATACATGATCATAAACATGGGTAGCTTGAAAACATGTTTTTCATCGTAATATCTCATCATACTCATACATTCAATCATAAATCCCATCTTTCATGAACTTCCCATAATTGGGCATTTTGATTTATAAAACTTGGAACATGATTTTTCACTGAAATAACTTAAAAATTGCTCATGAATCATAATTCAATAGTATAAACATATTTAGATCATACCCATGTAGAGAATTAGGAATTTCATGCTTTGGGTTAAAACCCCATAGAATTGACATAGGAATTTCATGATTTAGAGAGGAATTGGGCATGGGTGTGAAAGGATTCACCAACTCATAACCCTACATACCTAATTATAGCTGGTTCTTACACTTCTATGATTGCCCAAGGAAGAATTGAAGAGAACTTGAAGGAGAACAAGCTTGATCCCCTCTCTAACTCTCTAACTTTGCATGTATCAGTGAGAATGACCTAAAAAGAATTTAACCCTCTTAAAAGTCATCATTAATAACTCAAAACGACGTAGTTTAGGCCTTTGGATCTCAGAAATTATGGAAAAGCCCTTACTAAATTCATAGGAAATATCTGACTGCCAGTCCCCACGAGGGACTGGATGACTCATTACTTGACTCGTGACATCATCCATCATGTACACTGCCTGAGGCTTCGTTGGGGGCTCATCAAGGGGGACATCACAAATCATTACCGGTGACCATGAGTCACGGTCACCACCCGTCACATGTGCTGCCTCAATTTTGAATAGATTCCCATCTGCTGACCACGACCCATCCTGCGAATTGTGGTGACTGACCATGACTTGTGGGGTCCTTCCGTGGGGTAAACTGCCATCTTTCTTCTCCTCCTCAGTTACCATTTCCCACGATTGACTCAATGAGTCGTTGGGTTTGACCATGACTCATGGTCATGTCCGTGAGGATCTTGATTCCCAAAATCTAATTAACACCCTAATCCTTACAATGAGTCACATCATGACTCGTGGTCTGCCCCCACAGGTCATAGAACGACTAGTTCTATGACCTGATGCAAGATTTCAAATTTTCTCCGTTTAAACTCACGAGACTGATCTTTGGACTTCCGAGGTATAACAATATCTCCCCCTTAGAAACATTCGTCCTCGAATGTCGGAAAACATATAGAAAAGCGGAAAAATGCAATCATCATATTCAAATACTAGTCATTTAAGTTGAGAACTGACGGAATGACTATCTCTGATTCAAACTACATAGCTGAACTGAATTCACGAATCATACATACATCCACATACATAAAAGAAACTTGGGCACATACACTAAACATTAAAACTAATTAGAGTTTTAGGGCAAAACTGATACCTCAAGATGGAACTGAGCCGATAGAGAATAAATGTGGGTATCTAGCCATCATGTCTGCTTCGGCTTCCAACATAGCTCCTTCAACCTGCTCATTCCTCCATAAAACCTTGACTGAAGCTACTTCCTTGTTCCTTAGCCTTCGAACATGACGATCTAGTATTTCCACCAGAACCTCCTTATAACTAAGGCTGTCTTTCACCCTGACACTATCCACCGGGACAACTAGAGCTGGATCACCCAAATACTTTTTTAAGACCAATATGTGCAATACAGGATGCGCAGAAGCTAATTTTGAGGGCAACCAAAATTCATATGCCACCTTGCAAATTCGTTTCACAATTCGGTAGGGGCCAACATAACAAGAGATGAGTTTTTCTTTCTTCCTAAACCTCATCACTCCCTTCATGGGAGACACCTTTACAAATACCCAATCATCCACTTCGAACTCCAATTCTGTCCTTCTTATATCGGCATAGGACTTTTGGAGACTTTGAGCGGTTTTCAACCTGTGTCATACGAGCTGAACCTTCTCCATTGCCTTATGGACCTAATCTGGTCCTATCATCGCCACTTCACCCACTTTGAACCAATCAATAGGTGATCTAAATCTCCACTAATAGAGAGCCCCAAACGGGGCCATCTCAATACTGGAATGGTAGCTGTTATTGTATGTAAACTCGATGAGAGTTAAATGATCATCCCATATACCTTTGAAGTCAATCACACATCCTTTCAACATGTCCTTGAGAGTCTGAATTGTCCGCTCCACTCGCCCATCCGTTTGCGGGTGAAATGTTGTGCTGAGCTTAACCTAAGTACCCAGTCCGTTTTGAAACGACCTCCAAAATGGAGAGGTGAATTGGGTACCTCTGTCTGAAATAATGGATAAGGGAACTCCATGCAACGAACTAGCTTCGACATATATAGTTTGGCATAATCCTCTGCCAAATCTGTAGTTTGTGTAGAAAATGAGCTACCTCGGTCAACCTGTCTACCACAACCCAAATGGAGTCGTATTGTCGTCGAGTGCAACGCAACCCTTTGATGAAGTACACATTGATTTCTTCCCATTTCCAAGTATGAATACTGATATCCTGAAGTACACCTCCCGGTCTCTGGTGTTCAACCTTTACTTGCAGATAGTTTGGGTACTTAGCTACAAATTCTGCAATGTCCTTCTTCATGCCATTCCACCAATAGATTTCCCGTAAGTCATGGTACATCTTTGTGGCGCCCGGATGGATAGAATACATGGATCCATGAGCCTCGTACAACATCTGGCTCCTCAAATCATCAACATCTAGAACACGTAAGCGACCCTGGTACCGAAGCACACCATCTCCCCCTTTAGAGAAGACCCGTACTTTCTGATTTAGAACGACCTCCTTTAAATTTACCAAAATAGGGTCTTAGTCTTGTTTAGCTTTTACATCCATCACCTACGAAGATTCTGATCCGTTCTGAACAATGACACCGCCATTGGTTGGGTCAACCAACTTAACTCCCAACCTCGCGAGTCGATACACATCCTTCACCAGCTCCTTCTTTCCCTCATCCACGTGGGACACACTCTCCATAGATAGTCTACTAAATGTGACTGCTACAACATTAGCTTTGCCCAGATGGTAAAGGACAGTCATAGCATAGTCCTTGAGTAGCTCTAACCACCTCAGTTGTCGAAGAATTAGATCCTTCTGGATAAACACATATTGTAAACTCTTATGGTCCATAAAGACATCCACGTGGACCCCGTACAAATAACGTCTCCATATCTTCAAGGCGAATACTGAAGCGGCCAATTTGAGATCATGGGGCGGGTAATTCTTCTCATGAACTTTTAGCTATCTAGAGGCATACGCTATAACTTTTTTGTGTTGCATCAATACACACCCATGTCCGATCCTTAAAGCATCACAATATACCACGAACCCATCGGTACCCTCAGGTAGAGTTAACACCGGTGTTGAAGTAAGTCAAGTCTACAACTCCTGAAAGCTCCTCTCACAAGCCTCCAAGCATTGGAATTTCACCATCTTTTGTGTCAATTTGGTAAAAGGTGTTGCAATTGATGAGAAACCCTCAACAAACCTCTAATAATTGCTAGCTAAGCCCAAAAAGCTTTGAATATTTTAAGGATTCATGGGTCTAGGCCAATCCATTACCGTTTCTATTTTCTGAGAGTCCACCTTTATGCCCTCACTTGATACCACATGGCCCAAAAACGCCATAGAGTTCAACCAAAACTTGCATTTGTTGAATTTAGCATATAACTGGCAATCCTTGGAATTCTGTAGCATCACTCTCAAATGAGCGACATGCTCCTCCTCACTCCGAGAGTATATCAGGATGTCACCAATAAACACAACCACGAACATATCCAGGTATTTCTTAAACACCTCGTTGATCAAGTCCATAAAAGTGCAGGAGCATTCTTTGTCCAAAAGACAAAACTACAAATGCATAATGACCATATCGCATCCTAAAGGCTGTCTTCGAGATGTCACTCTCCTGAGCTCTGAGCTGATGGTACCCGGATCTGAGATCTATCTTCGAGAAACACTTGAAACCCTGAAGCTAGTCAAATAAATTATCAATCCTGGGTAGAGGATACTTGTTCTTGATGGTGACTTTATTTAATTGCCGATAATTAATGCACATAAGAAGAAAACCATCTTTATTCTGGACAAAGAGAACTGGTGCACCCCACGGGGACTTGCTAGGTTTAATGAAACCCTTATCTAACAGGTCCTTCAACTATTCTTTCAACTCCTTTAGCTCAGATGGAGCCATTCTGTAGGGAGGAATAAATATAGGTTGCGTATCGAGAAGAAGGTCAATGCCAAAATTAATTTTCTATTCGGGAGAGATTCCTGGTAAATCATCTAGGAAGACTTCTAGGTACTCACATACTACCTGGACGGACTTGATAGTCGGGGTCTCAGACTCAACATCCTTCCCTAACTAGATGGTACACACTAGCCTCAGAAATCATCTTTCTGGCCTTAAGATTGGAAATAAAATAACCTATAGGCATGACCAAACTACCCTTCCACTCCAAGACTAACTCACCCGGAAAGTGGAACTCCACTACACGGGTTCTACAATTAACAAAAGCATAACATGCATACAACCAATCCATGTCGAGAATAATATCAGAGTCAGTTATGGCTAACTCTACAAGGTATGTGGAGGTGACTTTATGCTACACTGGGATCAGAAAACTCCTATACACCTGCCTAGCTACAACTGAATCACCAACGGGAGTAGCGACTGAGAATGGTTTTGTAAGAATTTCAGGACTAACTCCAAAGCAATTAGCAATATAAGGCATCACAAAAAACAAAGTAGCCCCTAAATCTAACAAAGCATAAGCATCAAGGTGAAACACTCATAACATACCCGTAACTACATCTGGTGAAGTCTCTTGCTCTTGACGTGAGGCGAGGGCATAGAATCAATTTTGGCGCTGGCCGCCACCTATGCTAGCAGATGCCCCTACTGGGCTGAGCATGCGAGAGGGGCTGCTGAACTGGAAACTAGGCCTCAACCCCTATCATAATCTTGTATCGCTGCTGGGATATCTCTGAGCATGTGTTTGGGCTTCCCGCACCCGAAGGAAGCACCTGTACCTGCCAACCACTGGCTCATGTTCCCCCAACAACATCTGCAGTAAGCTGGGATGCTAGAATCTATGGGTCTACTGCCTTGACCCCTAGAGCTTGATACTCGCCCCCGCTGATTGTGCCTAGGCCTGGATGGAACTTAATGCTGAAGATGCGAGTGATGAAGATCTCTGGTGGTTCTACTGTCGGTGCCCACCACCTGACCTCAGCTGAGAGAATCGGTAACTATCAGTCCTGGCCCTCTTTTTCCCTCACATGTACTGCCTCAATCTACTGGGCGTACAAGACTATCCAAGGGAAATCCATATCCTGGCAGAGCATAGCGATCCTATAATCTTTGTCCAAATAATCTGCCACCCCATGAATAAATCTGCTCACTCATGCCCTCTAGTCAGCCACTAACTCCGGGGCATACTTCCATAGGTGAGTGAACTCAAGGGCGTACTCCTGCACCCTCATCCTCCCTTCATTAAGATTCACAAGCTTGGCTGCCTTCAACTCCCTCATTTCACGAGGGAAAATTTGATCTAGGAACACAACATGGAACTCCTCCCAAGTGACAGGGCGCGCTCCTTCGGCCCTACTATCCTTCCATGGTTGATACGAAATGTGCAAGACCCCCTTCAACTAATATGAGGCCAACTCCGCAAATTCAACTCCATTCACCCCCATGACTTGGGTGATCTTCACAATCTCTTGAATGAACTCATGCGAGTCCTCATATACTTTTGACCCGAGGAACTCGAGCAGGTTCATCCTCAAGAAATCCCTGACTCAAGTCACCACCGCATTACCAATTTGCGGGATATGCACCTCTGCCTGCTGATTGACCTGAGCGGTCAAGGCCTACGCTAACATTTGAATAGCTGCCCTAAATTCAGCATAGACAATCGGCTCCACTGCGTGGTGCTCTTGAATTGGTGGGGCCTGATGGTGCCCATTTCTGTTGCCATTCTCATAGCCATTTCCATTCCCATTCCTCCTATCGTTAACTCTGTGGGGAACCACGATTCTGCAATCATGAATAGCACAAATTAGAAGGATAAGGAGGCATTTTATCGCACGATATAGATCATGAAAGAAGGGAACATTTCCTAAACGTCTTGTAGTCTCTTAGTCATAAGTGTTGCGCGCTTCACACCCATGAAAAAGCCTCTACTTAACATGGCTTTCAAACATCCTAGGACACTTCAAACCTATTGCTCTGATACCAAGTTTATCATGACCTGAATGTAGACCCGTATCGTAACACGGGACAAAGTGCCCAATAGACTCCAACTAGACCCATGGCATGAACATACATCTAACTCAATATCAATAAAGAGGAATACTCAGCATCATAACATAGTGGAAGCATAAACATAACATAACATAGAAAGTGAAATATACTACATACGTAATAGTTAAACATTACACATAGTCTGAAAGCCTCTACATATTTGATGGGTTTATGGGAAAACACCCCCAACTAACCCGACAAGTCTAGAAAACCGAATATGAAAAGACAACTAATATCAAACTGGTCCTCGGAGATTAAGGACTCACCAAAGTGCTGGATGCTAATCTTCAAGACGAGCTAATGATGATGATGGGTTTGTAGATAAGAGCCTATATTATGAAATGATACATCATAGTGTATACAGTCAGTACATGGAATGTAACAAGTATGTAATGTAAGTAAAACAACTTAGATAAGTAAAATCATTTAAGACATGCATAATATCAAACATAAACAAATAAGAAGCTGAGAGTAGGGCTTGCATGCATTCTTTCTGAAATCATGATCTGAACATAACATAAAATCATAACTGAATCGATTGACCCAAACCTGAAATATAATAATCATAAATAAAGATGAACATTGGGTCAAACCTGCTTTAGAGTGTATATAGATATATATATCATGAATGATGAATATGCATAACTGAAATCATGAGGAACAATGGGAGACTCATCTTTTAACCGATATACCACGATAGAGCTTATGTCATCCCAACTATCACACTCAAGTGGGTACAATAGTCTAAAGCCTTGCCAGGTCTGAGGACGATACCATGATATGATATCAAGCTCATGGCCCAATCGGGGTAGGGGATAGCTCACATAGGAGGTCCAAATATAATAAGATAATACCTAAGTTAGCACGTAGTTCTGAGGCATACGGTTGATTGACCCATAGCCTACTCGGTGCTAGACACTACTCTCAAAAAAACATGCATATACTCTCCATCATTTTTTAACGAAGCTGACCATCGTCTATTTATGAAACTAAATAATCATAAATACATAAATCTGAATCATACATGACGAGCCTTAGCTCAAACCATACCATAAGCTGAACAAAATTGGGAGTCTTGCTCTAAAATTATGTGGTAAGCTTAATTCGTAAAAATCATAATCATACTTGAACATATGGGCATTTCCCGATACTTTAACACACTTGAAAATACATAATTTACTTGAAAACATGATCATAAACATGGGAAGCTTGAATATACGCTTTTCACCATAATATCTCATCATACTCATATATTCATCGTAAATCTCATCTTTCATGAACTTCCCATAATTGGGCATTTTGATTTATAAAACATGGAAGATGATATTTCATTAAAGTAACGTAAAAATTGCCCATGAATCATAATTCAATAGTATAAACATATTTAGATCATACCCATGTTGAGAATTTGAAATTTCATGTATTAGGTTAAAACCCCATAGAATTGACATGGGAAATTCATGATTTAGAGAGGGATTGGGCATTGGTGTGAAAGGATTCACCAAATCATAACCCTATATACCTAATTATAGTTGGTTCTTGCACTTCTCTGATTGCCCAAGGAAGAATTGAAGAGAACAAGCTTGATCACCTCTCTAACTCTCTAACTTTGCATGCATGAGTGAGAATGGCCTAAAATGAACTTAACCCTCTTAAAATTCATCATTAATAACTCAAAATGATGTAGTTTAGGCCTTAGGATCATAGGAATTAAAGAAAATCCCTTCCTAAATTCACAAGAAATAACTGACTGCCAGTCCCCACGAGGGACTAGATGAGTCGTTACTCAAGGCCACGATTCGTGGCATCATCCGTCATGTACACTTCCTGAGGGTTCATCTAGGGCTCATCACGAGGGACATCATAAATCATTACCGATGACCACGAGTCGTGGTAACCACCCGTCACATGCACTGCCTCAATTTCAAATAAACTCCTATTTGCTTACCATGATCCATCCCACAAATCGTGGTGACTGACCATGACTGGTGGGGTCCTTTCGTGGGGTACACTTCCATCTTTCTTCTCCTCTCAGTCACCATTTCCCATGACTGACTCAATGAGTCGTAGGGTCTGACCACGACTCATGGTCATTTCCCTGGGGACTTTGATTACCAAAATCTAATTAACACCCTAATCCTCAAAATGAGTCACATCACGACTCGTGGTCTGCCCCCATAGTTCACATAATGACTCGTTTTGTGACTTGATGCCAGGTTTCAAATTTTCTCCGTTTAAACTCCCGAGACTGATCTTTGGGCTTCGAAGGTATAATAGTTATTGTATTGTCATATAAGTAAAAGTTAGCTGAGGAACATTATAGAAGACTATTATTGTCACTAATTGAGGTGTTTTAAAGATTTCATATATGATATAGGTGAATAGTTAGAAAGACCCTATAGACGTCTAAGTTGCAGTTAAATCGATCTGAACGGGACAATCTCATAGTAAGGAATTTCATACTTACAATTCTACTACATTATCACCTAAGCTCATCTATTTGTAAAGTGTTCTTATAGCTCACAGTTCTAAGAACTCTTACACATGCCATTATCTGTGTGCATGATATAACAATAAGACAATCCTAATACGTATCCTTATGTTATTGTGATCTTCTCTGGTTTATATGGCTTTCACGTTATTCATAGCTTTATCCTTATATCCTATTCTTGGATAATAACTTTCTCATAAGTTGGACACTACAGATAAGAATGAATTATAAATACAAAGACTACCAAAAGGACAAAATAATTAATACTCAAAAAATTATGCCACCGTCTCTATCAAGTGATCTAGTTTGCCTAATGGATAATGAAGTTAAGTCTTTAATAAGAGTCTTAAAGTACATGATCCTCATATTACAGAGTTCCCAGAAATATGTATGTGTTATGTAATTATTTCATATAGTTACGCTTAAGCTACGAAGCTATAAGTCTAACATTCCTTTAAGAAATAATTGAGACTCCTTAAGTTAATGAAAGAATTCACTACTTTTAAATGACGCCTCTAATATCTAATCAAGTATATATGATCTTGTAATGAATGGTGGGGCCAAGAGTTCATATCAAATGCTCTATCTAAGAGTCTTAAAGTTTGTGCACTCTCTGCATTATAGAGCTTTCTCAGGCATGACTATGTATGTACTAAGCCAAGGTTTCTTCACGATTGAATCTCATTCGTGCAAAAGAGTTAGTATTCAGTTACTTCTTAAGACTACCCAGTGAGGGTCGTTATTGAGTCAAAATATTTCTGAGGTTATGGTTATGAACATGATGTTTTTTCAAATCTACTCCCAATGTAAAGTAATGTAAATAATCGATGCAAATATAGAACCCAAAAAGGAGTTAGGGTCAAATACCACAGAGACTACTCAAAGCCAAAACTATTTGGTGCTAAACAACAAAGTATTGCAAGATTAGAATCAATTTAAATTGAGAGTAATTGAATTTAACTATGACTACAGATTGTGCTAAGCTACAGCTGTAAACAATTAGAGATAATTCTAGGGAAGTGACCCCAATATTAGGTCGATCCCACTAAATCACCCAATGTGAAAGAATTGAGAGAGGGTTAAGGCTGAACATGCAAGTAGTTTTCTTAGGCAATTCATAAGTATCTTTCAGTATCACCATAGGTGTCAATCTAATTCAATTTTATTAAATTGAAGAGAATCCCCTTTTATTCTATTGCTTGTTTGCCATTTGGAATTCAACCTATGTCTAGGAGAATCCATTAAACAAGGTTATTACTTGAGTCATTGTTGATTGATATTATCCCAATCATAATTTGTACTTTTAGGCCTCATAAGGGTAATTAGATAGGAGTGGATGATTCTCCTCACACAAGCTATAACGCAAAAATAAATCAAATGTTCAATAACTCAAACTCAATTTTAACAAATTGGGGTCATTAGGGTTCACAACCATAGATCTCGGTTAAGTTACCTATGGATAGAAGAAGAAGAAAAAAGTAATGAGACATTCTTACCAAAAGAAATTGAAAATTTCACTTAATAGATGATAATCTTCGATTACAAAAACTAGATCTATAATCTACTCGAAACTAGGGCTGAAATTAACTATGTTCTATACACTAGGTATGACCTAAGGATATGAAATCTTCTGAAAAATTATAAGATAAAATTTGTTTATACTATGCTCCAGAAGGCCTAAAAAATTTGAACATCAGAGTGCCATGTATACAAGGATGAACCATCCTTTGCCTTTCTGCTTCTATCCCTTGATTTGCTGCCCTTTGAGAGACGGACTGTCCTTTGAAAGGACGCCCATACTTCACTCTATACTAGAGAAATCCAATTCTGCTATGCTCTGATCCAACCATCATTAGACACACTATTCTTTTGGAAGATGGTCCGTCCTTTCAACTGTACTTTAAGGACCCAATTTTTTGGGTTTTTCAAATAGGCAGTTGGGAAGGTACAGACTGAGGGACTAACCGTTCTTCAGACTAACGGTTCGTCTTTTGCCTCATCTATTGAGCAGTTTTCCGGCCTTAACTCCTTTCTTTATCTAATGTCTTGGGATCCTGAAACATAGACAATAAGGTTTGTTTCTACTTAATTTCACTCCAAATGACATGCAAAATGCTATAAAAAGAAGCAAAGACGTGTCACTAATCCTCGATACATCAACACCCCCAACATAAAGCATTTTCTTATCCTTAAGAAAACTAAGAAGAGAAAAATCCTATACCTAACTAATGTCCCGGACTCACAAATTATCATGATTGGAGTGGTGTTCAACAACAGCTGTCAAAACATCAAACTCAATTCCGCCACCCCCTTTATCAATCAAAACACAATTTTCTCGTAGCCATTTATACTAACATGCAACCTCCACTCATGACATCATATTAGTATGTATATACCGAAATTAGAGAAGTGAAAAATACCAAAAGGACACAAAAGACAAAGAGACAAGAGAAATGCACTCAACTCTTACAAGAATTCCACAAGATAACTCACAACTATCTTATGATTGCCCATTTACTCAAGCGACTTTCTTTTCGAGTATCCAGATTGTGATCACATAAGGATTCTTTAAGCTTTTAATGAATATTAAATGGTTGGTAGGATAAAATTTTGTCTTTTAGTGACTCAATTACTATCCTTGACCACTTTACTTTTCACAACCTTTTCACCCTTTTGATCCCTAATTTTCATCCCTTGTTCTTTTGGCATTTTCACACCCTAAGGTATTTTTGTGAGCTCAAACTTCATTTTCCTCTTTTTATCTTTTGCTTTCTTTTCATTTTCTTCTTTTTAGCTCATTGGTCAATCACACCTTGGGATGTGTTCATACAACAACTTTTTGGCCTATTTATTTCTTACCCTCCTTATCACCCCCAACTTACAACTTTTTGCTCCTTTTTTCCATTACTTTTCAAATGTCAAGAGGGATGGGTTCAAAAGAGGGTCAACTTAAGAATTGGCTTTGGCTCTCATTGCGGTTGATCAAGAAAAAGGTCAACAAGTTCTCATTGTGGTTGATCAAACTTTTTGGCCTATTTATTTCTTACCCTCCTTTCCTTTGCCGGTGTTTGATTCCATTATACCTGCCAATACCAACTAATAACTTCACAAGATTAGTTCATGAACAAAGAGGCGAGCGAATTAGGTGTAACGGGTGCAAACTGACCCCACACTTAATTCACTAGCATACCCGTGAGAATTTTTCAAACAGGGAACTCAAGTCATCCTCCATTATCATCCCAATTCTCAACATCAAAATTATTCACTAACTTCATTTTACAACCAAGTTCATGAATTTTTTCATATCTCTCCTCTATATTTTCTTTTCTTTTCAAGAATGACTCACTTTGGTCATTTCTTTAACCTTCCCTTTAATTCATAATTTAAGTAATCCACATGGAAGTAGCTACATTCAATTCATTCAACAACCAACATGAAATTTACTATAATCCATAATGAATTAACATGAATTTTCAACAACTCAATATTCTTCACATTTAAGAATTTTGATAATCTTAAGGTCCATAGGTCAAATTTGGCCCGTTGAACTAAAAATGTTTTGGGCATCACATACTTGGCACGGCATTCCAATCACTACACCACACACATAGAAAAATATTTACTTCGTTGACAGGGGTTGGCGCAACACGCCACCTATAGCACCAACCTATAGTTTTTTTTCTGGAGTTAACACCTGGCACCCCACACCAGGTATCTCACCCTAGACTTAACCATTTTCAACTTATTTTCCCTACTCCTTTTGCCTCCAAAGCCCTGTTCATCTCTGCAAAAACAAAAAATATTTGGAAGATGGGTTGCCTCCCACCAAGCGTCGTAGTTATAGTCGTGGCATGACATTCACGGGTTGCCTCCCGTGCAATGTCTGATTTAATATTGTGGAACAATGACTCACTCCTTCATTCAAGTGAGATAGTTAGTATCCTAAAAACCTGCTAAATTCTCATGCAGCACGTGCTACTCAACTACCTGCTTACACCCTCCAGGCTCTACCGCTGGCTTCACTGTGAAATTCTCATAGTGAAGTGGCATCTTTGCCACTATAAACACATAAAATACTACCTTCTAACCATCCACAACCATCAAAACTTTTCCCGACTTCACCTTTATAACTACGTCTACGGTGGCTAAGAATCCTCTCCCTCAAATGAGGAAAAATGTTGCATCTGTTTCATAATCTAGGATTATGAATTCCACTGGTAAGATGAACACTCCAACCTTGATTATGATATCCTCTATGATTTCATCAGGTTAAGTAAGAGACAGGAGACCAGTAGTCAAGCTGCAAAGTTACTGTGGTAGGACGTGGTTCACTTAAACCCAAAGTTTTGAACAAGGATGCACGAATCAGATTAATGCTTGCACCGAAGTCAGACAGTGCTGAACCAACTTTTTTTCTCCCAATAGCAACAGGAATAGTGAAGCTCCTGAGGTCTTTCAGCTTCCTTGGAATTTTGTTCTGCACTAGAGAACTGCACTCTTCCATGAGGTCCAATGTCTCAAATTAAATAAGCCTTCTCTTGTTTGCCACAATATCATTAAGATATTTGATGCATTTCAAAACTTCCTGCAAAAGCTCCACCAACGGTAAGTTAACATGTACCTACTTCAACACATCAAGAAATTTCTGGCAAGCTGAATCCTCCTTCTGCTTCTTACACCTTTTTGGAAAGGGATGAGGTGGTTTGGTTCCTACCAACTTCGACTTTGAGTTTCTTGACTCACCAACCTCCTGTCTGTACATCACAACCTGATCCTCATCAACTTTCTTATCTTTGGGGATCACCTCACCCAACTCTTTACCACTACGCAAAGAAATTGCACTTATATTTTCCTTGCGGTTCTTCTTGGTGTTACTCAGAAGTGCCCATTATGGTCTGTTGGTCTACTGAAGGGCCAATTGCCCCATCTATCTCTCCAAATCATGGATGGACTTCTACATCTCATTAACCACCCGAGTCTGCTGAACCATCCACTGCTTCATTTTTTCCTCAAGTGAACTGCCAGGCTGCTGCCTTTGAGGCCTTGGATAGTTGTTTTAGGGCCTTTGGAAATTCTGATTCCCTCCCCATGAGGGATTAGTTGTATTCTGATACCCCTGGTTGTAAGTATTACCTGCAAAACCTCCACCACGACCTTGTTGTCCTACAAAATATACATACTCTAGGTTTAGTGGACAACTTGAACAAGCGTGGCCTTCTCCACATACCTAACATGATGATGGTGGAGTATGGACCTGATGGACCTGTTGAACCTGACTTCCTGCTAATGTGGTCACAAGTTTGTTAATCATATTCACCAGTCAACTGATATCTACTTGGATTTCCGCCACACCATCTACTTCAAGCTTTCCTAGCACCTTAGCCGCTATAAATCCTATACTTGAGTCTTGATAGTGTTGACTCCCTGCTGATATGAGATTTTAAAAGAGCTTCTATTTCATCATAGCTCTTGGAAAAAAATTTTCCTTATGCAAGATCTTTGACTTTGAATGAAGCCCTTCTATAAAGTATACTAGATAATCTCCTTCGACTATATATGGTGCAGGCAATCTCTTAAGTAGCCCTTGTATTGTTCCCAAGCTTGAGCCAAGGTCTCGCCATCTCTTTGCACAAATCTAGAGATCTTCCGTTTCAACTCTTTTGTCTTCCTTGAATAGAAGAACATGTTGATGAATTTATTGGAAAGAACCTCCCAAGTGGTGATAGAATCTGCTCGCTCATTTTGAAGCCATTCCCTACCCTCACCAATCAACGAGAATGGAAAACATTTGAGCTTAACATACTCGTTCGACAAGTTCTGATAATGAAAGTTCTTACATCATCAGATATCTGTGAGGATCCTCGGGCAGCTTGCCCTGATATTGGAAAGTGTTTTGGACCAACCACAAGGTCCCTTCCTTAAGCTCAAAGTTTCAAGTAATGGCCAGCTTAATGATCGGTTTAGAAGCATTCTTCAGGTTCAGCCTAGCAAAATTCAACACTGGAACCCCCTCCTGGTTGTTGCCCTGTGCTAGATCGTTATTTTCAATAGTTAACTTTTGAAAGGTTCTCCCAATTTTATGTTCAAAAGAAGCCAAAAGTGGTTCTTGACTTCTCGTATATGGCATACACTGAGCACACAACACTTATAAACTTCAAAACCAAAAAACAAAAATGTAAAATACAAAATAGGAAAATAAAAATCCTAACGTACAAACACTTAATCAATCTTCAATTCCCCGACAATAGCACCAAAAACTTGATGTCGCCCAAGCGCATGCAAGCGCACATGGTCATCAAGTAATATAGGAAGATGAATTCCCAATTATCGATCTCTCAGAGACTTGTCAGATCAAGAATTTATAGTTACTTCTTTATTTTGCTATTTTAACAAACATAGATAAAAATGGGGAATAGTTTGATTATTTAAACTACTAAACTTGAAGAGAAAAATTAATTAAAGAACTAAGATTGTTGCAAACTTGTTTGTACTTCAAATGATGATGAAAATCTAGGAAAATGACACTTTTGCTTCAGGTTTTTTTTTTCAAGAATTGATTATGCTAGATTAATTCTTCCTAAGATTGCTATTTGCAAGTTACTATCCCATTTAATGCCACTCACCCGAGTATCCAAGAACTATCTCATGAAACCTAACGTTTATATCCTTATCGTAGCAAGAGAAACATGAAACGACGGTTATGGCTACTTGTGTTTCAACTAAACAGGATTGAAGGGTATATCGCTATCCTCATCAAAAACTTCTAACCTTCAACCAATTTCCAAAGGATCTTTGAATTTTTGTTTTATATTTACTTTTAACCCTTTCAATTTCCTCACCCGAGTTAAACAAAAAGCCAACATATTTATTCACAAGGTGATCAGTCTAGCGAATAAGAAATAAAATCAAAAAACTAGCAATAATTAGTCTATCAAACTTCAACCATCAATTATGGAAAAAACACTAGAAGGGAAATTGAGCCACTAATGTTCAAGTGGAAAAATAAAGATATCATCATCATTCAAAGTAAAATGATAAAAACAAGAAGAAATATAAGTAGGAACTTGTATCTCCTCCCAAAGCTGCATTACAATCCTTTTTGAATCAAACAAAATGATGTAATATAGCTAACAAACGACCTATATGTTATATTTATAGGTGATCCATCAAATGACTCTTTTTCCCTCAAGTTAAGCTTTAAAATAAGTAAAATTCATCCAGAAATAAGTCTGGTGTGCAGCACCGTCTGTAGCCCCAAGTTTGGCTTAATTTACCTTTGAAGTTTAGCTCCGAGCGTCCTACTCCAGCCATAGAACCAACATATTAGCCAAATTTCTAAACTTCTAAACCCCTCTGGCACCCCACTCCAAGTGTTAATAAAATTTCTGAGCATTAAAACCCTTTTGGCGCCCCACTCCATCCATAGTACCAGAATGTTGGGAAAATTTCCTTAATCTGGGATGCTTATGGGGCTCCACGCCTCTAATCTCACCAAGGTGTTAGTCAAACTCTCATATTTGAAGCTCGGGACCTAACACCCCAGACTATCAATAGCACCAACTTTGGTGAATATTTATCTAATGTTTATGGGTTGGAGCTCCACCCAGCCAGAGCCCCAAGCCGGCTTTCACAAACTCATCTTTATTCACACCTCGGGCACAAAATGTATAACCGAGAGTTTGTTCAATTACATGGAGTGCCCTTGTTCATTATTTTAGACTGAGGTACTCAATTTACTCTCAGTTTTGGAGGTCTTTTCAAAAAGGGCTTGGGACTCAGGTTAAACTCAGCACAACATTCCATTCGCAAATGGATGGCCAAGAAGAATGAGCAATCCAGACTCTCGAGGACATGTTAATAGCATGTATAATGGACTTCAAAGATTGTTGGGATGATCACTTGCCCCTGATCAAGTTTGCTTATAATAACAGCTATCACTCTAGCATCCAGATGGCGCCATTCGAGGCTCTGTATGGGCCGAGATATAGATCTCCCATCGGATTGTTTGAGGTTGGTGAAGCAGCTATGATAGGGCTTGATACGGTTCATGAGGCTATGGTAAAGGTTCAATTGATAAGGGACAGGTTGAAAACCACTCAGAATTGATAAGGGACAGGTTGAAAACCATGCGGTTTGGGAAGAAAGGAAAACTCAGTCCCCATTATGTTGGTCCCTACTGGATTATGAGAAGAGTTGGTTAGGTAGCGTATGAGTTGGACTTGCCCTCAGAGTTATCTTCCGTGCATCTCGTGTTTCATATGTCACTTTTGAACAAATGTTTGGGAGATCCAGCTCTAGTAGTCCCGGTGGACAGCGTTGGGGTGAAAGATACCTTAACTATGAGGAAAAATATTTGATTGTCAGGTTCGGAGGCTAAGGAACAAAGAAGTAGCTTCAGTTAAAGTATTCTGAAGGAATCAACATGTTGAAGGAGCTACGTGGGAGGCTGAAGCGGATATAATGGCTAAATAACCACACATTCTCTACCAGCTCAGTTCCCACTTGAGGTATCGATTTTGCTCTATGACTCCATTTAGTTTTCATGTTTAGTTCATGTTTTCAAGTGTCTTTTATATGTATGCATATGTATGTGAAGCAGGAGATCAGTTCAGCTATGTGATATGAATCGGAGGTAGTCATTCTGTTAGTTTTCAGTTTAAATGATCAATATTTGAATATGATGTTGCTGTTTTCTGCTTGTTTTCAACATTCGAGGACGAATGTTCCTAAGGGAGAGATATAGTTATACCCCGGGAGACCAAGGATTAGTCCTGGGAGTTCAAATGGGAAAAACTGAAATTTTTGCACCAGGTTACAGAACGAGTCATTTTGTGACCTGTGAGGATGGACCACAAATCATTGGGTGACTCATGGTGAGGGGTTGGGGCCATGTTTGGAAGATGAAAATTGAAGTCAATACGGGCATAACCACGAGTCATGGTCAGTCCTCATGACTCGTTGAGTTAGTCGTGGTCAAGGGAAATTAGTAAAGGAAATTGGGTAAGACAGTGTACTCACTGATTGTTCACTATGAGTCATGGTCACCCTTGACGAGTCGTGAAGTGACCCGATATAAGCCCAGGAGAATAGATAAGGCAGTGCACTTGATGAGCAGTGTGACGAGTCGTTGCCTTGAGCCACGAGTCATCAGGACGTCTGTTAGGACCACCTGCCAGTAATTTCCTATAAATTTAGTAAGGCCTTTTCATAATTTCTAAGTTCCTAAAGCCCAAACTACGTCGTTTAAGGCTCGTTTTAGTGGGTTTTAGGACGGGAAAAGCTATTCTAAGTTATTTCCTTCCATGCATGCAAACTTGAGAGGTTGAGGAGGAGATCTAGAGAAAGTCTTCAAGGTTTTCATTCAAATCCTTCTTTGACAATCAGAGAAATGGTAGAATCAATCCGTTCCAGGTATGTAGGGTTCTGAGTGGGTGTTTCCTTCCACACCCATGCCCAATGTCTATCTAAGTATGAGAAATTCCTATGATCAAGTTATGGGGTTTTAACCAAATGCATGAATCTTCAATTTCCTTATATGGATATGAATTGATTATGATTTAATTATCGAATTGTGAAGCATGGGCTAAATTTTTAATGATTTCAATTAAAAATTATGTTTCTAGCCTTATGAATGTTGAAGCCCATTCATGATATAATTATAAAAAGTGAGATTTGTGAAGTAAATGTAATAATAATGGGATATTATGATGAAAAGCATGATTTAAAGCTACCCATGTTTATAATTATGTTTTCAATGAGAATTGAGTATTTCTAAGTATGATAAAGCTTTGGAAAATTCCCACATGTTAAGTTTAAATGAGGATTTGCCCGAACTAAACTTACCACATTATTATGGAGCGAAGACTCCCAAATTTTTATATTCTAGCTTGTGGTATATTTTGAGTTAAGTCTTCCTACACGTAACTTACCACATGGTTTTGGAGCAAAGGCTCCCAAGTATTTTTTCAGCTTGTGATATGTTTTGCACTAAAGCTTCTCGTAAGCGTGATTTAGTATTTGAGATGTATTTGATCATTGATCTTAGTTAATAGATGATGTTGAGCTTCGTTATATAAGATGTAGAGCATTTTCATGTTTTTGGGAGAAGAGTCTAGCACCAAACGGGCTAAGGGTCGATCACCCTATGCCCCAGAATTAGGTGCCAACATAGGTTGATACTATTATATTATTGGGACCTCCCTCGTGAGCTATCCCCGGCCCTAATGGCTCATGAGCTTGATATTGATATCTTAATAGCGTTCTTAGCCCTGGCAAGGTTTTGGACGGCTCTTCCCACTTGAGTGTAATAGTTGGGACCACGTAAGCTCTATCGTGGTATGTAGGTTAAGTGAAGAATCTCCCATTGTACTATATGATTCAAATATGCATATTCATTACTCATGGTTATTATATACACATGCATGTTCTAAAAGCAAGGTTTGGCTCAATGTTCAGTTTTTCTATTATTGTCATATTGCAGCTTTGAGTCATTCAAGTTAGTTTGACGTACAAAGATATGTATTGTCATGGTATGAAAAGATCATGATTTCAGAAAAAATGCATGCAAACCCTACTCTCAGTTTACTGATGTTTATGTTGAATTAATGCATTGTGTTTATGTTATACCCCGTAGAGTTCCCGGCACTTAGATGACCTATTCGCACGTTGGTTAAGCATATTTGAAGGCCATACGTGCTAGGGAAAGGCCCGGGAAAAGATCGGACGAGAAACCCGTCGAACCATCGCGGGAGGAGCCGAGGCAGAGCCCCTCCGCGATGGCAGCGTGTCACGGAGGTGAGGCCTCCGCGATGGCTCCGTGACACGTTGCCCAAGTTCAGGCCCAAGTATATAAAGCCCCCACTTCGGTTTAAAATCATTCTACACTTAAAAAAATTCCAGAAAGCGCAGTGAGCAGAGGAAGACGAAGGAAAATTAAATATTTTCGTCCGATTACGCTGCCAAACGCTGCCCAAACTCAAATTAATCCTAGATACCAAAGTATTTAGCAGCAGAGAGCATTTCTAAGGATTTAGTTTCGTGAAATACGGCCGACGAATCGGCGAGCCACCGAACTAAGGTAAGTAGAATTGCTCTAAATTAATGTCTATGTGTTCCTAGCTGAGAAGTGAATACTTCTCCCTTCTGAGCCGCTGAAAAATAGCGAGTTTTCGACCGTCTTTCGATAAGCCTAAGTTTAGGCTATAAACTATATCGAAAGTAATGTTGCTCTTTACAATAAATCTGTACTTAGTATTGATTGATGTATTTATGAATGCAGTTGGAAGAAAATAGTTGAAGTACCGGCCGAGCCTCGTCCGACGGACGAATAGTCGAAGATAAGGTATGTAAAGTTAGTTTCCTCTGCAAGTTGAGTAACATTGAGACAGTATAGTAATTTACAGACCAGTAGAATGTTTAGAAGTTGAGTATTGCATTATTATGAATATTGGTACAATGTAAGAAGCTTTGGGTTGTAACGTGTACGAGACTTAACAGTATGATATAGATTCGGACGTAGGTGATTAAGATTGCCCAGTATATTCAGTATGTGATGTAATATGCCATGTTAAGATATTGTTGTGTTCAGCTGAAACCCCGCGAAGTAGTACAATATCTGTAAAGCATTTCAAACATAGAATAGCAACTAAATAAGGTTTAGAAAGCATGTTAGAAATAGGAAATCATGTTAATACAGAAACTCAATAAACAGTATAGCTTTTAGCAGAAACACCATCTTGTATAGCATTGCTCCAGTACAGTTTGACAGGAGACTATATTCGTATTTATATTTACCTGCCTCAGCACGTATCAGACACTTACAAATTACTATTATTAGCTCAGCAGCCATATATACGATACCTTACCCCTGTTAGCCTTAGCATGTGAGATACACAGACAACATGACTAGTTGAGACCATTGTATTGATTGGGGTTGGATTACCTAGCATCCATGACCGCCCAGGGTTAATAGCTGTATCGACTCGTCCGCCAGAGGATGAGGATACGTCGCTCTACGGAGTGGCATGCCGTCCCGCAAGGGGAAGAAGATGGGATGCCAGTTTCCCCATATTGTGCCTTGGTCGGCCCTTATACACCCCCATCGAGCGGGTACGCCCGGGGTGTTGATTTTAGAGTCCTTCGAACTCAAGTACAGTTATAGTCAGGGGCTCAGCGAGCCCAAGTGCATACCCAGGGACCGGCAGGATGCTTACAGCCACTATAGGAGATGGGATGACCGGGGTAGGGGCATAGATTCTGTGTTGATTGTACCTCCCGGCTTATGGGGGCCGAGTAAGGTTTGTGTGTGCCATGTTATGTTATGTATGTCATTTTATGTTACATTAGACATTAGTAGATTAGTAGTAGAATGATACGTCTCTAGATACGACACCTACTCCTCCCAGTATGATTGAGAACAGGTACAACTTACATCTTCAGACAGATAATCTAGTTCTTCCTATTTCAGTTTCGTCAGTTATGTTATTAATTTCAGATATCTTTTTCAGTCATTGCTTTATATACTCAGTACCAGCGGTACTGACGCCCGGTGGGGTGATGCATTATTTGCCTGCAAGTACTCATAGACGAGTAGGCGATTCTACGTGACTCCCTGTCAGCGGTCGAGTATTCAGTTCCAGTCATCCGGAGGCTGAATTTCAGAGGTGTAGTTCAGTTCCTTTTGTTGTATGCTATGGGTAGGTTGGGGCCCTGCCCCGATCAATTCTATTGCTATTCCTAGAGGCTTGCAGTCTGTATATATTGATCTTGGGCAGATTTATATGCCCAAGTGATACTCAAACGTATCATTTTTACCTTGTTTGTTGTGCGATGTGTATATAATATCATGTAATTGGTAATAAAATGCGAATTTATACTAACCAACATGATTAGCATTTGTTTTGCAGGAAAATGTGATTTTTAGGAGCTAAACTGCATGTTGGAACTATGTCGGATCCAAGAATGAGTGGCTAATTCTCTTTCTTGCTGAAGTTGTGAACACCTGTAATGAATTCTGATTTTCATTGATATGGATTATTCTTCTTCTTGAATGTTGTTCTATTAATTCTTGTTCTTTACTGCATTAGTGATTGGCCAACATTAATGTATATCTAAAAAGTCCAATTTCACTCGAAAGAGCAAGAAATTGGAAAGTTGTGAATTAATAGGGTATTGTTCTTAACTTGATTTGGGAAAATTGGGTTTTGATGTGCTTTCCTGATAGAAATATACTTGAAAGCCGTATTAGTCAATTTAGGAACCGGAATTGTAGTGGTAGGTCATAAATTGCATTTGATTACAGAAATGTAGACGGATGGTTTATGATTCTAAAGTGAAATTAAATACGAGAGTTTTAATTTCTAGGCAAATGTTCTTGGCTAGCAACATGAAGAAGAGAATTAACCAAACTTATCATGATTATCAAGTTCATTACTCGTTCTTAACTTCGGCATGTTCATATCCATTGTCTGAATTCACAAGTAAATAGTTGTTATTAGTTGTAGTATATATAGTTTAGAAACCAAAAACTCAAGTAACTCTTGGTTACATTGTTGTTAGCATATTTAGAAGTTAAATAGGAATATAGTAAATTAGATAATTTTACATATCTTGAGCCTCCTTGGATCGATACTTGGCTACTTAGCCACTTTAGTACTTGTTTGACCACGTGCACTTGCGTGTCGGTTTTTTTACACCTATAGCACCAGCCGAGCAAGCTTTTGGCGCCGTTGCCGGGGAGGCTAGGCGATTTGTAAAATTTTGTTTAGTGTAAATTTACTGTATTTGTATTTTTATTTTCTTAAGTGTTAACAACTTGGTCTTAGACTGTATTTTGCAGATTTTGTTTCTGTGAACACTGGCAAGGGACAAAGATCTGGTGGAATCTTACTTAGAGCCTGAGCGTGAGTTTCATAGCCAACGTAGAGAAGCTCTTCGGAAGAAGCTGCAGTTTCTTCAACAGACTATGATGGAGCAACCAAATCCACCAGTTGTTAGGGCAGTTTTAGTGCCCGATGAAGCAGCAGCAAGGCCGGTTCGCGAGGTGGCAATCCCACACGCTAATAATGTCCATTCTAGAATCCGCAAACCAGAGCCTGGAGGGAGGTTTGAATTAAAGCAAAATATGGTGCAACTTTTGCACACAAGCGGGCAATTTACTGGTCTCCCTCACGAAGATCCACAACAACATCTCCAGAAATTTTTGGAGATTAGTGACACTTATATACCCGCTGGAGTGTCACCTGATTATGTTCGGCTCACCTTATTTCCATTTTCCTTACTTGGTGAAGCCAAGAGGTGGTTAAAAGCTGAACCACCCAACTCTATATCAACGTGGGATGATCTTGCACGGAAGTTTCTTATCAGATTTTTCCCTTCTGGTAAAACAGCCAGGCTTAGGAGTCAAATCCTAAGTTTTAAACAGAGGGAAGGGGAGAATCTATATCAAGCCTGGGAAAGATTCAAATCCATGTTGCAGGACTGTCCTCACCATCATCAGTCCAACGAGGTGTTGGTACACACTTTTATTGAGGGTTTGGAACCCCACACTAAAATTCTGTTAGATTCAGCAGCTGGAGGGCAAGCGCTGGAGAAGACTTATGAGGAGATGTACACTTTGCTCAACCGAATTTCACAAGGCAATCCAGAATGGAATGCAGATTCTTCAAGGGGTGGAGCAAGGAAAGCAGCGGGAGTGCTTGAAGTGGATGGATACACAGCTATCGCTGCACAGATAGCTGCTTTGCAAAATCAGTTAAACACTCACTTCAGCAATATGAAGTTGAACCAGCCTTCAGCTTCAGTCAATGCAGTTCAACAGATGTGGTGTGAAGTGTGTGGTAGTAGTGAGCATTCAGCTGAATGCTGTGGTGCAAATCCTGATTCTGTTAAATTTGTGGGCAATGCACAGAGAAATCAACAGCAGTTTTGTGGTGGCTACAACTCAAATTGGAGGAACCATCCGAATATTTGGTGGGGTAGCAACAATCAACAAGGCCAAGGTTCAGGGCAGGGTATGCACAGAAACCAAGGAGGGAAACAACATTATCAAGCTCAATTCAGAAATCACAATGCCCCTCCTCCACCACCATCACCGACTATTGAGGAGATGTTCAAAACCATGATCGCTAATCAGGGACAATTGTAGGCTGACTATGTCAAATTGGCAGCCGAAGTGAAGAACAATCAATTGGCGACCAAGGCTCTTGAATATCAGTTTGGGCAGTTTGCTAGTGCCCAAAATACTAGACCCAGAGGAGGACTACCTAGCGACACGGATCCAAATCCGAAGCAGGTAAATGCAGTGACCACGAGGAGTGGTTTACAATTGAAGGAGGTGGAACCGGAAAGACCGCCTCAAAAGTCAGGAGCAGCAGATGTTGAGGGAGAGCAAAGTTCTGATAAGGGGAAGAGTAAAGAAGCTGAACCAGAAAGGCCTCCACCCCCGTTCCCTCAACGACTTAAGAAACACAAGGAGGAGGCGTGTTTCCAGAAATTCATGGAGGTACTTAAACAGGTACATGTTAACTTACCTCTTGTTGATGTCTTGCAGGGAGTGCCGAGATATGCGAAGTATATTAAAGACATCGTGGCTAACAAAAGTCATTTGACTGAGTATGCCACGGTAGCTTTAAAGGAGGAATGCACTTCCCGTATTCAGAATATGTTGCCCACAAAACTAAAACACCCTGGAAGTTTCACTATCCAGCTGACTATTGGGCAAAGTATCCGAGCGCGTGGATTATGCGACTTGGGGCAAGTATAAATCTGATGCCTTCTTCGGTATTCAAAAAGTTAGGTCTAGGGAGTCCTAGACCTACAACGGTAATCTTGCAGCTAGCAGACAGGTCTTTGGCTAAGCCGGATGGCATTGTTGAGGATGTGTTAGTGCAAGTAGGCTCCCTCATTTTTCCGGTCGATTTTATTGTTCTGGACTTTGAACCAGATGCTGAAGTCCCATTTATTTTGGGATGACCCTTTTTGGCAACCGGAAAGGCATTAATCGATGTAGCTGCGGGTCAACTCACGATGCGAGCACATGACAAGGTCGAAGTGTTCGACGTGTGCAAGGTACCTAAGCTCCCGACTGTTTATAAGGATCTCTCGGTGATCAACGTAATTGATCATGGGAAGGCTAACAGATTGAGTGATTCCCGAGAGTTACTAGGTAGGCCACCGGACAAGGTTGAGCACTACTGGCGGGATGATCATGATCGGGACAAATCGTCCATTTCCCTAGTAGATAAATGAGCTTAAAGGACGTCGAGCCGCGACGGTAAACCAGGCGCTGCATGGGAGGCAACCCGTGAGAAATATTTTCTTTCTTTCTTTTTAGTGTAAATAATTTTTATGTTTTCTTTTCTTTTTTCTTGATTAGGTTTAGACTTTCATTTTAGTTAGTATTTTTTATTTTAGTTAGGGAAATCTATTAATTTAACCAATTTTTGTTTAGTGAGGTGATTTTCAGGTATAACGGAGGAAATATACATGGAATCGAGGAAATGAGGCGAGGTATGAAAATTAAATGTGTTGGTGAGACAGAGCACTGGCGCGTTGGCGCCGTGTCACGGAGGGAATGCCCCACGTTGGCCTCCGTGACACGTTGAAGGCAAATCTGGGTTTTTCAAAATTCCAGTAAGCCAACGCGTTGGCTTCGTGTCACGGAGGAGGGGCTCCGCGTTACCCTCCGTGACACGTTGCCCTTTATCCAGTGCCGGGTCACACCGGGTTTCCGGGTGACCCGCGTGTTTTCTTTAAATAATAACCCCGATTTTACCCAAATTTCCCCCATTCCCTCTTCCCTCCGCGACCAAACACCTATTTCCCCATCCCCAAGCAACGTGCCACGTTGGTAGGCAAAGAAAAACGTCAAGTTCTCCGGTTCTTCAATTCTAAGGTATGTTTTCATCGTCTAACTCAATTTTTTGGCGATTTTTGTCAAAGTTGGGCATGTAAGGTGAGAAATATCACCCTAGGTAGAAATTGAACATGATATTGAATTATTTTGTGATTGATTATGTTCGGATTGTTGTATTTGGCGTTTGAACTTGTCGATTATGTGAATAATTCAAATTTGATTGTCGAACTCTATTCTAGGGCTTGGGTTGTTAAATTTGACTTGGGCAACTTGATTGTTTGGTGAAATTGATGCCGGGGTGTGTTTATTATTTGAGATAAGTCGTGGTAAATATTGTGTAAATGTTCGAAGACGACTAATTCTTGAATTTTTGTGGGAAATTGCATAATGTATGAATTGGTTAGATTGTTTAGATTAGTTTGTATATAAAATGTCTTTTTAGTTGTTGTTTTTAGTTTGTTGTTGTTTTATTGCGAAGTGCGTTGGTTGAATTGCTAGCGATAGTAGAATTGGGAATTAGCTGTATGAAGTCTGAGTAGTACACTAACCGTTATGCTGTCGAAATTTTGTTACGAACGCACTAAGCAATATGTGTATAGTTGTTTGTGTTTGTGGTTGTAAATAGAGCTATCCTTGCTATAATTTTGTAAAAATTGTTAAGGACTAAGTGTGGGGTAAATTTTGTGTAACCCAACCTTAGCCGAAGCTAACAACTATTTAGCTTAACGTTGTGCTTGTTTGTGTAAACTGACAGGTACAATGGCTAGCAGGCAAGACAAAGGCAAGGGTGCTTCTACCTCAGGCACCGGAAGGAAACGGATGAGACTGGGCACTGCAGTCCCAGCGGCACCCACTGTTCCGCGCAGTCAACACCACCGATACGGAACACGATGGGTCACCGATGAAGGGAAGAAATGGTATGCAAAGCATAAGGAGAACAAGTACTTCCCGGAGGAATATATTGCAAGGGAACCACTCGCACAGGAGTTCCCTCGCATTGTACAGAGGATTGAGGCAGCTGGGCTTAGCTTTATCTTTCAGGAGCCCAAGGAGTGCAACCTTCACTTGGTCCGGGAATTTTATGCCAACTGGAACCCGGCCATCAGAAGCCACACTATTAAAATCAGAGGGCAGATTGTCACTCTGGAACCCCAGCAGCTGAATGCCATCGTTGGAGCGCGGGACACAGACGCCCACGTTCTCCGCCAGCTAAACATCACCCCACCGTACGCCGACATCAGACGTACGTTGTGTGGGGCTCGATCCACAGCCCGATGGAGTAGACACAAAGAGAGGGGTTACCACCAGACTCTGCCCTACTCGCAGATGAACAGGGAGGCCAGAATCTAGCTAAAAATTGTGTGTTCGTGTTTGATCCCGGGAGTTCATATGACAGACGTGACCCGGGACCGTGTCTGCTTGGTGTATGCCCTTATGAAAGGGATTGAGATTAATGTTGGGGCGGTCATAATATCTGCCATGAAGAGAGCCAAACTGCACCAGGGCCACAGATACGGGTTTGGTGGACTCATCACCACCTTCCTCCGAGGCCTCGACATTGAGGAAGAAGCCTTGGATTATATTCCGCAGCTGGAGCGGAGGGCCCTTGATGTGACAAAGACTAAGGCCCTCGACACTACACACGGACTTGTGCTGACTTTGGGCGAGCGACATGCTCGTGATGATCAGTAC
Source organism: Datura wrightii (assembly GCA_035772735.1). Classification (NCBI taxonomy): domain Eukaryota; kingdom Viridiplantae; phylum Streptophyta; class Magnoliopsida; order Solanales; family Solanaceae; genus Datura; species Datura wrightii. Next base: position 24,389,802 of record JASDFA010000018.1, read on the forward strand.
ATGGCCCGTATGTTTGGCATGCAGATGCTGCAGTTACGGATAGGTGTGAGACCAGCCACCGAAGAGGAGTTATGGTAGCTGGAGCTGGACTACCCCTTTGGCAAGAACGCCAGAGCCTTATGTAAGGTGGGGCCAGCCTTTGTGGAGTCGACAGACGATGATGTCCCTACTGATGAGGAGACACATCGTGAGGACTCTGATGTGGAGTCCGATGACGACGATGGAGCCGATTCAGATATGGGCGATGAGGCAGCATCACTGGATGAAGAAATCGAATATTTCGACTAAGCAGGGAGTTCCACCACCCAAATTTTGTGCTTTGTATTTTTGTGAACACTGGGGACAATGTTCGATTTAAGTGTGGGGTGGGGAGTAGTTAGGTGCTAGGTCAAGGCTCTAAATTGCTGTATAATTTTTCCTTGTTGTTTATGTATGTTGTGCTTTCCCTGTTGTGAACTGATTTGTGATGTATGTATATATTTGTGTTGTGGCTAATGATGTGTGTTTTGAAAGTTATGGTTGCGATTGTAAATATTTTGTAAATTTTGTAAATAAATTTTTTCTCTATCGACATGATCGATATTTTTCAAAATTTTTGCGAAAATATTTTGCACTTGTAAATATTTTCTTTCTATCGAAATGATCGATGTGTTGCAAAAATTTTTTCGATTTTTATATTTGGGTTTCTCGGAGTTTGTTTTCGGTTCTTTTACCGAGAATAGTCCCATTGAACCGATGTCATAGTTAGTGACCGTTCCCTATGATGGATGGATGACGACCGTCTTAAGGGAAATGTAGTCGGTAGGAGTAGGATTTTTATTTGTTTTTTTTAGTTTCTTTGGTGGATTGCATCAATAAACTGTAGTTGCTTATGGTTGCTAAAATTTCGTTGCGTGTTGTAATTGATGTTCAAATTGTGAAAGTGATTCGTTTGAGAGCATGCAATTCTGTAAATATGTTGAGTTACCTAGGCTATAGAATTTGGTTAATTATGATTGAGGCTTAATCTTGAATTCATGTAATTGACTAATTAAAGAGTCTGTGAATGCATCTTGATTCGAGCATGTGCATGAAGTGTGAAGTGAGGTTTTGCTATTCCATGTCATTGTGAATTGTCTAGAACTTGCCTGGTGTGTGTACAAAACGAAATGAAGGAGGTGTAGCGTTGGAAAGGATGTAGGCATTTCTTTGTTTTAACCGATAGTTTCCATATTTTTTTCTTGTCAAATTCTACCTTTGTATATGTTGTATACCCTAGTCAGCCTGTTGAGCCTTTAGCCAATTTCTTTCTTTTGTCCAAAATTGTATGAACTAAGCTTTATTCCTTCTTTTCATTGGCCTTAAAGTCTAAAAGAAGCTCTTAAGCGCGTACAAAGAACAGAAAATGTTTCCCAAAGTGTTAAAGAGTGAAAAGAGTGAAAAGAAAAAGAAAAGCAAAGTGAGGAAAGAAAAGATGACGTTGAAGAGGCACTTGTTGTAATTAATTGATAGTGAGGGTACATGAAAGCCCTCTGTTGTGTGTCAAGTGTGGTTGATGAAATGGGCTGTATGAAAGTAAACCAGCATGAATGGGAGAAAAAGAGAAAAGAGAGGAACAATGTCCATGAGTCGATGGGAATGAGTTGAAAAGGCGCTTAAGGATGCTAGTGACTATTATTGGCTAATCCAATATATGCATACTAGATCCATAGCCCCGTTACAACCCATTAAAAGTCCTATTTGATCCTACATTGCATTTCTTTATATTAGTGGAGTAATACACTAAGGGCAAGCCTATGGGTCATGACATGATGCATGTGAATTCTTTTGGGAGAGAGAGTGAAATTAATTTTTATATGCCCCTACTTGCATGTTTGTGTGTTGCATGAACATAAAGGGGAAGTTTCTCTAGAGTTGTGAGGGCACATGCTTGATGAAAGATTGATTTTCGTGTCGGATTTCTTGATTAGTTGATTTGCATCAGTTTGCCGATATCAAGAATCAATTCTTAAAGTCTAGGAAGCCTTGATGTATTAAAGGTCATTGTATTGTACGACCAAGCATGTTTTCTTGATGATTTGCAAGAATTGAATAATCGGTATGACCGTAGCGTAAATTGTTGCACCATAGTGATGAAGGTTGGGATGTAATTTGCATGAGTTGTGTATGTGTTGTTCGAGGACGAACAAGGATTTAAGTGTGGGGTAAGTGATCTTGGGCAGATTTATATGCCCAAGTGATACTCAAACGTATCATTTTTACCTTGTTTGTTGTGCAATGTGTATATAATATCATGTAATTGGTAATAAAATGTGAATTTATACTAACCAACATGATTAGCATTTGTTTTGCAGGAAAATGTGATTTTTATGAGCTAAACTGCATGTTGGAACTATGTCGGAATTGGACTTGGATGCGAGCGTGGAAAAGACCCGGGAATGCAGGATTTATAGGGGCTTTGTGATGGCTCCGTGCCACGCTACCATCGCGGTAGCACACTGCCTGGGCGTGAAATAAATTGGCAATTTCCAGTATGCCTGCGCGTCAGCTCCATGGCACGGAGATAGGCCTCCGCGATAGCCTCCGTGCCACGTTGAGGTCAATTCTCCGGACCATGAAATTCCAGAGAGGGTCCGCGTCCACGCTGTGTCACGGAGGCAGTGCTCCGCGTTGGCCTCCGTGACATGTTGCTTGTTATTCCGGGAAAAATTTCCCACTAGTATAAATAGCACACTTAGGTTTATTTTAATTAGTTTTTAGTTTTTAGACTAAGTTCAGAAGTGGAGAGCAGGAACCTGTGTTAGCAGCAGTTGAAGATTGAAAAAGCTAAGGGAATTCTTCTCTTCTTTCATTCTTTCTATCAATTGTACGTATGATTTACACTCATTTAAGGATGATCAATCCAAGAATGAGTGGCTAATTCTCTTTCTTGCTGAAGTTGTGAACACCTGTAATGAATTCTGATTTTCATTGATATGGATTATTCTTCTACTTGAATGTTGTTCTATTAATTACTCGTTCTTAACTTCGGCATGTTCATATCCATTGTCTGAATTCACAAGTAAATAGTTTTTATTAGTTGTAGTATATATAGTTTAGAAACCAAAAACTCAAGTAACTCTTGGTTACATTGTTGTTAGCATATTTAGAAGTTAAATAGGAATATAGTAAATTAGACAATTTTACATATCTTGAGCCTCCTTGGATCGATACTTGGCTACTTAGCCACTTTATTACTTGTTTGACCACGTGCACTTGCGTGTCGGTTTTTTTACACCTATAGCACCAGCCGAGCATATATTCCCTGTGGTCAGATGAGCCGGTCGTGTGAGGCCGTGTAGTTGTATAGTTGCCTTTACCCTTTTCTTTCTTTTATAATGGCCGTGTGGGGCCATAGTTGCCAGTAGTGGTGACCTTGCCGATCACGTAGCTTTTCAGTATGTTGTGTTTGAGTTATAGATAACTAGACAGCATGGTGGCCTTGTCAGCCCGCATAGGTTCCCTGAATTGCTATGTTTCTGGTCAGCTATTAGTATAGGTACAGAAGGCTATAGGCCAATGGGCCGGGGGCTGTGTTTACAGCCGTTATATAGCCCTTTTGTTTCCAGAAATGTGAGTTAGAGCCAGCCAGGCACCAGATGTGCCCAGGCTTAACAGTCCAGCAGGTCAGGTCCTAGTAGGGCACCAGGTGCCAGTCATACCCCCCAAGGCGGGGTGTGACAAACTTGGTATCAGAGCAGGTCGTATCCCAGGGAGTCTGCAAGCCGTGCTAAGTAGAGTCCTGTCCATGGATGTGTTGTGCACCACATACTATGGGTAGGAGGCTGCAAGGCATGATAGGATGGTTGTCTTTTATTCTGATTCAGTCGTGCTATAGAGCGGTGTAGTATAGGGTTGAGTCTCTAATAGCTTACCATATTCTTTTGTTACAGATAATGTCAGACCAGCAACCTCCTACCACAGGTCGGAGCTTAGACATCGCAGCAGGGGAGGGCACCAGCAGGATGCCTCCCCCTCATTTGGAGACAGCCCGATCAGAGGGCCCTACAGAGGCTTCATCCCAGCCTCCTCAGCAGTCTCCACCACGTCAGGAGCCATTTGGGGCGACAGTACCTTCAGCAGTCCCTATACCGACACCTTCCGACCAGGAGGTTAGGAGTGCTGTAGTTATGTTGGCACAGATGATGGCTGCTCAGCGTCAGCAAATGCCATCCACAGTTGCAGAATCGTCAGGAGGGCCCGGTAGTTCGAGGGTCCGAGAGTTCTTAGACCTGAATCCCCCACAGTTCACAGGCACGGACCGAACAGAGGACCCCCAGGATTTTCTGGATTAGATGCAGAGAATCTTCAGGGTTATGCATGCTACGCCTAAGGAGTCAGTTGAATTGGCCGCATTCCGGTTACGAGATATTGCGGTGTTATGGTATGAAAGCTGGGAGAGGTCCCGAGGGAGAGATGTTTCCCCTCCCACCTGGTCTAGCTTTTCAGGAACCTTTTTGGATCACTATTTGCCGCGGGAGATTCGACAGGCCCGGGTAGACAAGTTCCTACATCTAGAACAGGGGGCCATGAGTGTTCGGGAATATTCCTTGCGGTTTGACTCTTTGGCTCGATATGCACCGTCCTTCGTGGATACCATGGCATCCAGAGTGCACCGTTTTATCATGGGGTTGAACCCAGAATATGTCGAGACTTCTATTACGGCCACACTGCGAGAGGACATGGATATTTCCTAAATCCAGGCATTTGCCTAGGATATTGAGGGCATCAGAAAGCGACATCGAGAAATCAGAATTGTTAATCAGGAACAGCGTCGCCGGGATAGGCCAGCTGAGTTACAGAGAGAGGCCCGGGGAGGACCCAGGCCACGATTGTTAGACAGGCCGCCCAGGCCCCCGCCTCCGCCACAGTCACAGGGAAGTAGATTCAGCTGCAGGGGGCAGTCAGAGGCTGGTAGAGGCTCGCAGACGGCAGACTCACCATTACAGAGGAGGGCAGAGCAGAGTAGGTATACCCTACCACTTTGCCCTATATGTAGTCAACGCCATTCTGGAGCATGCAGGTATGGTTCCACCGCTTGCTATATTTGTGGCCAAGAAGGCCATTTGATGAGGATTGCCCAGCCAGAGGTCGTGAGGACCGGGATAGACAGGGTAGGGCGTCAGCAGGATCGCGAGTTACAGCATCCCCATCTGGGCGCAGGCCCTCAGTTTTAGCAGGCAGGGGTCGAGGCAGATCAGGGGCCTCCAGTACAGGTGCGGGTCCAAGCCGCACATATGCCTTACCAGGGAGGCAAGATTCAGAAGCATCGCCTGATGTTGTGACAGGTATGCTAACTATCTGCTCACACCCTGCTTATGTGCTAATTGATCCAGGGTCTACTTTGTCCTATATTACTCCATTTGTGGCACGGAAGTTTAGTATTGTACCAGAATCATTACAGCAGCCCTTCCTAGTATCTACGCCCGTCGGTCACTCTATCACAGCTAGCCGAATTTACCGCGGGTGTACAGTAGAGGTTGCTGATCATCAGATCACAGTAGATCTGGTCGAGTTAGAAATGATAGACTTCGATGCCATAATGGGTATGGATTGGTTAGTACCATGTTTTGCTAATGTTGAATGTTGGACCGAAACGGTCCGATTCCACTTCCCGGGGGAGGCAGTACGGGAGTGGAAGGGCAGCACCGCAACGCCAAAAGGTAGGTTTATTTCCTACCTTCAGGCGAGAAAGTTGATATCAAAGGGGTGTATTTATCATCTGGTCAGAGTTCAGGACGTCCAAGCAGAATCTCCAACACTCCAGTCTGTCCCAGTGGTAAATGAATTCCCAGATGTATTTCCTGATGAGTTACCTGGTATTCCCCCAGAAAGGGAAATAGACTTTGCTATTGACTTGCTACCAGGCACTCAGCCAATATCAATACCTCCTTATCATATGGCTCCTGCAGAACTCAGAGAATTAAAGGAGAAGTTGAAAGACTTATTAGATAAAGGTTTTATCAGGCCGATTACTTCCCCATGGGGTGCGCCAGTCTTGTTTGTGAGAAAGAAAGATGGCTCGCTCCGAATGTGCATAGATTATCGGCAGCTAAACAAAGTTACAGTAAAGAACAAGTATCCGCTTCCCAGAATTGATGACTTATTTGATCAGCTACAGGGAGCCAAATACTTTTCTAAGATTGACTTGCGGTCCGGATATCACCAGGTCCGAGTACGTGAGAGAGATATTCCTAAGACAGCATCCAGGACCCGATATGGGCATTTTGAATTTCTGGTTATGTCCTTCGGACTAACGAACGCCCCAGCAGTCTTTATGGACCTGATGAACAGTATTTTCAGACCTTTCCTGGACTTGTTCGTGATAGTATTCATTGATGATATTCTGGTGTATTCTCGCTCTGAAGCAGATCACCGGACTCATTTACGGACAGTGCTTCAGATCCTTAGGGACCGCCAATTGTATGCTAAATTTTCGAAGTGTGAATTCTGGCTTAACTCAGTGGCCTTTTTAGGGCATATTGTCTCAGACGCTGGTATACAGGTAGATAAGCAGAAGATAGAAGCAGTTAAGTCATGGCCTAGGCCTACCACCCCGACTGATGTTCGTAGCTTTCTGGGGTTGGCAGGATATTATCGGAGGTTCGTTGAAGGATTCTCAACCATTACAGCACGTTTAACTAAATTGACACAGAAAGCAGCAAAGTTTCAATGGATGGAGGCATGCGAGCAGAGTTTCCAGGAACTGAAAGACAGATTAACCTCCGCCCCAGTATTAGCATTGCCGGAAGGCACATAAGGTTATTCAGTCTATTGCGACGCGTCGGGTGTCGGATTGGGTTGTGTGTTGATGCAGCATGGTAGAGTAATTGCATATGCTTCCAGACAACTGAGAAAACATGAAAAGAATTACCCTACCCATGACCTGGAATTGGCCGCAGTAATTCATGCCTTGAAGATGTGGAGGCATTATCTGTACGGCGTCCATGTTGATATTTATACAGATCATAAGAGCTTACAGTACATTTTCACTCAGAGGGAGTTAAATCTGCGGCAGCACCGCTGGTTAGAACTGTTAAAAGATTATGATGTGAATATTCTATACCACCCCAGAAAAGCTAATGTTGTAGCAGATGCCCTGAGCCGTAAGTCAATGGGGAGTTTGGCATATTTGCGACCTGAGAAACAGAAATTAGCTAAAGAAATTCATCAGTTAGCTGATCTAGCCGTTCGAGTAATGGAAATAGAAAATAATGGGGCAGTAATTCAGAATTCTGCAGTGTCATCGTTAGTTACAGAGGTAAAAGAATGACAGTATGAGGATCCTGATTTAGTCCAGCTCAGAGATAGAGTTCAGAAGGGTAAGGAGCCAGATTTTCAGATAATCGAGAATGATGTGCTACGTTGTAAGGGCTGCCTCTGTGTCCCGAATGTCGCAGGACTTTGTGGGAAGATCGTGCATGAGGTACACTACGCTCGCTATTCCCTTCACCCAGGGACGACGAAAATGTACCACGACATCAGAGACATCTACTGGTAGCCAGGTATGAAAACTGAGATAGCTGAATTTGTGTCTAGATGTGCTAATTATCAGCAGGTGAAAGCAGAGCACCAGAAACCGGGCGGTTTAACTTAAGAGATAATGATACCTATGTGGAAATGGGAAGTAATAAACATGGATTTTGTAACAGGGTTACCCCGTACTAGACGCAGAAATGATTCCATTTGGGTAATAGTTGACAGGCTGATAAAATCAGCTCATTTCCTGCCAGTAAGGGCTACCTTCTCAGCTGAGGATTATGCCGAATTATATATCAGAGAAATAGTTAGGTTGCATGGAGTGTCGATATCTATTATTTTAGATAGGGGAGCACAATTCACAGCTAGATTCTGGCAGTCATTTCAAAAAGGTTTGGGGACGCAGATTAACTTGAGCACAACATTCCATCCTCAAACAGATGGGCAAGCGGAACGCACGATTCAGACGCTCGAAGATATGCTACGAGCGTGTGTGTTAGATTTTGGGGGTAGCTGGGATGAACATCTCTCGTTAATCGAATTTGCTTATAATAACAGCTACCATTCAGCTATTTAGATGGCGCCTTTCGAGGCATTGTACGGGCGAAAATGTAGATCGCCGGTGGGCTGGTTTGAAATAGGAGAATCAGCATTAGTTGGCCCAGACATTGTTCGGCAGTCCTAGGAAAAGATAAAGCTTATCCGAGAGTGTTTACTGACCGCTCAGAGCCGCCAGAAGTCATACGCAGATAGGCGGTGCAGAAATCTAGAATTTTCGGTAAACGACTAGGTATATCTGAAAGTGTCCCCGATGAAAGGGGTAATGAGGTTTAGCAAGAAAGGCAAGCTTAGCCCAAGATTCATTGGGCCATATCAGATTCGGCGGAGAATAGGTCGCGTGGCTTACGAGTTGAACTTGCCTCCAGAATTAGCGTCGGTTCACCCAGTATTCCATGTTTCTATGTTAAGGAAGTTCATAGGGGACCCTTCTATAGTAGTTCCAGTTCAGGATGTTCAGGTCACAGAGGAGTTAGCCTATGAAGAGGTTCCCGTAGCTATCTTAGACAGATAGATTCGCAGGCTGAGAACTAAAGATGTTGCATCTGTCAAAGTATTGTGGCATAACAAAAATCGGGAGGAAATGACGTGGGAGGCTGAAGAAGATATGAAAATCAGATACCCTCACCTATTTCAGGCCTAGTCAGACGACAGGTGTGTCCGTATCATTACTTATACAGTATCTTATGATTGTATGTTTGTAAATGATAAAGAAGAAGTGATATTTAGTTGTCCAGTGAATCTTAGAACATTGTGTGCAGTGCCTGTGTTGGACTTTTCTGCATTTCAGGTTTTTGCGATAGTCCATATTACAAGGGAAACTCTGCCAAAATTTCTCTAGAAAGTAAAGTAAGCAGTCCTCTAGATAACAGTGTACATTGGAGGACGAATGTTCTTAAGGGGGGGGGGGAGAATGTTATACCCCGTAGAGTTCCCGGCACTTAGATGACCTATTCGCACGTTGGTTAAGCATATTTGAAGGCCATACGTGCTAGGAAAAGGCCCGGGAAAAGATCAGACGAGAAACCCGTCGAACCATCGCGGGAGGAGCCGAGGCAGAGCCCCTCCGCGATGGCAGCGTGTCACGGAGGTGAGGCCTCCGCGTTGGCTCCGTGACACGTTGCCCAAGTTCAGGCCCAAGTATATAAAGCCCCCACTTCGGTTTAAAATCATTCAACACTTAAAAAAATTCCAGAAAGCGCAGTGAGCAGAGGAAGAGGAAGGAAAATTAAATATTTTCGTCCGATTACACTGACAAACGCTGCCCAAACTCAAATTAATCCTAGATACCAAAGTATTTAGCAGCAGAGAGAATTTCTACGGATTTAGTTTCGTGAAATACGGCCGACGAATCGGCGAGCCACCAAACTAAGGTAAGTAGAATTGCTCTAAATTAATGTCTATGTGTTCCTAGCTAAGAAGTGAATACTTCTCCCTTCTGAGCCGCTGAAAAATAGCGAGTTTTCGACCGTCTTTCGATAAACCTAAGTTTAGGCTATAAACTATATCGAAAGTAACGTTGCTCTTTATAATAAAGCTGTATTTAGTACTGATTGACATATTTATGAATGCAGTTGGAAGAAAATAGTTGAAGTACCAGCCGAGCCTCGTCCGACGGATGAATAGTCAAAGATAAGGTATGTAAAGTTAGTTTCCTCGGCAAGTAGAGTAACATTGAGACAGTATAGTAATTTACAGACCAGAAGAATGTTCAGAAGTCGAGTATTGCATTATTATGAATATTGGTACAATGTAAGAAGCTTTGGGTTGTAACGTGTACGAGACTTATCAGTATGATATAGATTCGGACGTAGGTGATTAAGATTGCCCAGTATATTCAGTATGTGATGTAATATGCCATGTTAAGATATTATTGTGTTCAGCGGAAACCCCGCGAAGTAGTACAGTATCTGTAGAGCATTTCAAACATAGAATAGCAACTAAATAAGGTTTAGAAAGCATGTTAGAAATAGGAAATCATGTTAATACAGAAACTCAGTAAACAGTATAGCTTTTAGCAGAAACACCATCTTGTATAGCATTGCTCCAGTACAGTTTGACAGGAGACTATATTCGTATTTATATTTACCTGCCTCAGCACGTATCAGACACTTACAAATTACTATTATTAGCTCAGCAGGTATATATACGCTACCTTACCCCTGTTAGCCTTAGCATGTGAGATACACAGACAGCATGACTAGTTGAGATCATTGTATTGATTGGGGTTGGATTACCTAGCATCCATGACCTCCCAGGGTTAATAGCTGTATCGACTCGTTCGCCAGAGGACGAGGATACGTCGCTCTACGGAGTGGCATTCCGTCCCGCAAGGGGACGAAGATGGGATGCCAGTTTCCCCATATTGTGCCTTGGTCGGCCCTTATACACCCCTGTCGAGTGGGTACGCCCGGGGTGTTGATTTTAGAGTCCTTCGGACTCAGGTACAGTTATAGTCAGGGGCTCAGCGAGCCCAAGTGCATACCCAGGGACCGGCAGGATGCTTACAGCCACTATAAGAGATGGGATGACCGGGGTAGGGGCATAGATTCTGTGTTGATTGTACCTCCCGGCTTATGGGGGCTGGGTAAGGTTTGTGTGTGCTATGTTATGTTATGTATGTCATGCTATGTTACATTAGACATGAGTAGATTAGTAGTAGAATGATACGTCTCCAGATACGACACCTACTCCTCCCAATATGATTGAGAACAGGTACGACTTACATCTTTAGACAGATAATCTAGTTCTTCCTATTTTAGATTCGTCAGTTATGTTATTGATTTCAGATATCTTTTTCAGTCATTGCTTTACATACTCACTACCAGCGGTACTGACGCCCGGTGGGGCACTGCATTATTTGCCTGCGGTACTCATAGACGAGCAGGCGATTCTACGTGACTCCCTGTCAGCGATCGAGTATTCAGCTCTAGTCATCCGGAGGCTGAATTTCAGAGGTGTAGTTCAGTTCCTTTTGTTGTATACTATGGGTAGGTCGGGGCCCTGTCCTGATCAATTCTATTGCTATTCCTAGAGGCTTGCAGTCTGTATATATTCCCTGTGGTCAGATGAGTCGGTCGTGTGAGGCCGTGCAGTTGTATAGTTGCCTTTACCCTTTTCTTTCTTTTATGATGGTCGTGTGGGGACATAGTTGCCAGTAGTGGTGACCTTGCCGGTCACGTAGCTTTTCAGTATGTTGTGTTTGAGTTATAGATAACTAGACAGCATGGTGGCCTTGTCGGCCCGCATAGGTTCCCTGAATTGCTATGTTTCTGGTCAGCTGTTAGTACAGGTACAGAAGGCTATAGGCCAATGGGCCGGGGGCTGTGTTTACAGCCGTTATATAGCCCTTTGTTTCCAGAAATGTGAGTTAGAGCCAGCCAGGCACCAGATGTGCCCAGGCTTAACAGTCCAGCAGGTTAGGTCCTAGTAGGGCACCAGGTGCCAGTCATACGCCCCAAGCCGGGGTGTGACAGTTTAAATGATTTTGGTTAGTTTATCGGTTTTCCTTACCTTGCATACTCGGTACATTTCATGTACTGACCACATACTTTCTATGTTGTATCGTTTCATGATACAGGACCCGGCTCTCAGGCACAGCCCTGCTCTTAGAAAGCTTAGGGGAGTTAGCATCTGCTTTATTGGTGAGGCCTTATCTTCCGAGGACTAGACTATCCATCTTTTCTTTATATATTTCGATTTCAGCTTGTTGAGTTAGTTGGGGTCTTGTCCTATCAACTCGTCATGTTTAGAGGATATTCAGACACATGTATGTATTCAGCTTTGGATTTTATATTTTGATGTTAAATTCAAGTTAGACTTCATCTATGATTGCATTATTGGTTATTCAGTTCTTGATTGAGTTAGGTGTATGCTTATGCCATGGGTCGACTTGAGGTCTCTTGTTGCTCTTTGTCGCGTGTTACGATCTGGGCCTCTGTTCGGGTCATGAAAAACTTGGTATCAGAGCCATAGGTTTGAAATGTCCTAGGGTGTCTAAAAGTCGTGTTAAGTAGAGTCTTTTTCATGGGTGTGAATTGAACTACACTTATGACGAAGAGGCTACGTGATGTTTAGGAATCGTTCCCTTCTTTCATGATCTATGTTGTGTGATGAAAATTTTTTCTATCCTCCTAATTCATGCTATTCTTGTTTGCAGAATCATGCCTCCACGCTAAGTGAACGTTAGAAGAAATGGCAATGGAAATGATCATGAGGGTGCCAATGGTGACGGGCATCAGCCATGAGATCCGGGGGGATCTAGAGAGGGAGAGGAGGAAGAGGCATTCCCATGAATAGCTGAAGAGTGCATGTGGAAGGGAATTAACAAAATTCTGAAGATCCTTGCTCCCGATGCAAGGACACCTCAGGTAACCCGGCATGCTCTTTCCGAGTTCTCCTTCCTCAGTGGGTTCGAGGAGGAGCTGATGATGTGGCTGGCAGTGGCAATGATGAGGCCTACATCTAGATGGGTCACCGTGTTTCCGTCCCCTTGTTCCCTGCATATTATGTTCTTGCTACTATTCTGGGTAGCCTTGTTGGGGCTTGTAAGACAATTCATTTTCCTAATTTTGGATGTTGGTACTTGTTTTCCCCTAGTTTTTGGATGCCCATTTGGCATCTTATGACTTTGGCCGTGTTGGCCCTTTATTATCTAACACTGTGATTTTACTGTACTTGCATCGCTCAAATGGTTAGGTTGCTTGAAACTTGTGGTTGCCATTTTTAAACAAGGAATCCGACATTCTGCCTGAACACATCCTCTGCAGTGGTCGCTCCACCTCGACAGTAGGTTTGTGGCAACGGTAATTCTCTCACTGTAGCGAGTCTCATATATCGGCACAACATTCGCTGCAGCAAAACTTGCTAGGCAGAACAACAATTATGTAACACAATTTCCTTTGTCTCTCTGGTAACTCAAGTTAATCCCATCCACAAGTCTTATCACGTATTTTTATTAATCATACTTATGCAGATACCAATTAGGCTTGTCGAGATACCAATTGGAATCTTTCTAGTACCAATGGGAGTCAACTCGGGAGATAAACACAACTGGACGACATGATAGAAAAGAAATAAGTGGGACTTCCTATATTCCTTATAGCTTCCTAAATATTAGATGTGGACATCAATACATCAATCCGCAAGAGTCTACTCGATATTGCTCTTGTACTCATAACCTACAACCTAGATGTTTAGATACCAACTTGACATGACCCAACTATATAGGCCATGTGGGCACCTACTCGTCTCTACTCGATTAGGAGAACCCCTTTTTCCAAGACGACAATATATCAATAAAACATAATCATCTATGATTCATAAATCAAATCTTTCTTTATTTACATCAGTTTTTACAACTCAATCAAGATAAACATAAAGGAACCTCCCAACTAACATAACTCTTCCAAAGATCTAGTCTAAACAAGTAGAAGAGCTCTACAACTGAGTACTGACAAGTGAAAGGAACAATTTAAATCCGCAGTAGAATGCAGAAGTTGTCGCTGAGTGACTGCCAGTCCAAGACAAACTTCATCCTGCCATGACCTACACCAAAATGGCGTAGCAAGAGTAGTATCAGTACACCGCACATACTAGTAAGCATCATCGATCGACTACAGTTAGTTAACATAACAACAAGATAATTGATAAGCGTTGACAAAAAATAAAACTTAATTCCCATTTCTCTAGTGCTCTAAAGTCGCCATTTTTATAAATTACCATAACCAATTAAGTACTTCAAATTCACAAGTACAATTACTCATATTATCATCTTGGCGCACTGTTAACCTACCATCCTGTCTCTCTATTTCCACTGCACCGCAGGTGCTACCATTGTCGCGATGATATATCCCCTGGCAGTAGTCACTACACCATGACCCAGAAACTGGGTCCTTTCAATTCTCCTATCACATGTTTCATTTATTTAGTGTTTTCTAGCCAAATTTACCTAGCAATACATCATCATAGTAATTTTCTCATGAGATTTCTAACGTATTATAATTTATCCATACAATTATCATTTATGACGGTCATGCTCTCTCATATAACACATAACAATATATGCGACATACATTCAACCTGCATGCACATATATCACGTCAATTATCTCAAGAATATCATTAAATAAGTATCATATATCATATAAATCATACAGTGTATCTTAATTCGGAAAATCTATCACTCTTGCATACCTATCGTACATATCAAAATTATACCTCACCTTATTCCGATCTCACATCAAAATGTAAATCCTTTGGACTACACAAGTTATAATTCCTCGGAAACCCTAACATTAGACCTAGGAGTTGAAATGGAGAAAATAGGATTTTCTACACTAGGTTACAAAACGAGTCATCTTGTGACCCATGGGCTAGGCCACGAGTCGTGGAGTGACTCGTGGTGAGAAGTTTGACTTAAGTTGGAAATTCCAAGTTTTTGGTTAACCACGGACATGACCACGAGTCATGGTCAGCACACTCGTTAAGTCAGTAGTGGGCAACAATGAGATGAAAGAAAGAGGAAAATGGGCAGTGCACCCAACGGGTGGGTTGCTACGACTCGTTGGGTATACCACAAGTGGTGGTGTTCCCCGTGGTGACCATCTTCAAGTTTTTTGGCAGTGTACCCAACGGGTGGGTTGCTACGACTCGTTGGGTATACCACAAGTGGTGGTGTTCCCCGTGGTGACCATCTTCAAGTTTTTTGGCAGTGTACATGACGATTGGCAAGCCACGAGCCGTGGCCTTGGACGACGACTCGTCTAGTCCCTCGTGGGGACTGTCAGTCTGTTTTTCCCTGCAAGTTTATTAAGGGCTTTTCCATAATTCCTATGTTCCTAAGGCCTAAACTACATTATTTTAAGCTCTGAATCGTGAGTTTTAAGAGGGGTAAGTTCATTCTAGGCTCATTCACATTCATGCATGCAAGTTTAGAAATCTAAAAAGGTGATCAAGCCTAGTTTATCAAGGTTCTTCCCCCAAATCCTCATTGGGAAATCAAGGAAGTGTAGAATTCAGGTCCCTTCAGGTATGTAAGGTTATGAATGGGTGCAATAGTCCACACCAATGACCAATTCCCTCTCAATTCATGAAAAGTATAATTGTTGAATCTATGGGGCTTTTACCCAATGTGTGAACTCTCCAATTATTGATCATGGGTATGATCCAAACATGTTTTTAACATTGTTTTATGATCTATGGGCAGATTTTGTGACTATTTTAAATATAAATTTGTAAATTTGTTTTTTAAATCCAACTATGCCCAATTATGGATATATATGAAAAGTTAAGCTATGATTTCATGATGATCTTGATCTTAACTAGCCTAATTATGATTTATACTTTATGATTCGATTTCTCTCAATCACTTATCATGAATTTATGAAATGTCAAGTTTATACACGTTTAAAAGTATGCATGGATTTCATGATTCACGAATTTATGACTCTTGGCCAATTCAAGGGCACTTGTTCATGGCTAAACATGTATTTTACTTGGGGATCAATGATGATATTATTTATTTGTCCATGAACATCCTGAATGATGCTACGGTTACTATACGAGCTTAATGTGCATGTTTTGGGAGTAGTGTCCAGCACCGAGTAGCCCGGGTTTAAAGGACTACGCTAGTGTCTCAGAGAAATGTGCCACTGTAGGTTTATTTATATATACAATCCAATATTAATGGATCCCTTCTTCGTGATATCACATACTGCACTTTCTTTGCCTGGTAAGCCCGGGACGACTCTGCCCACTTGAGTGAGATAGTGGGGGCATCATGTCAGGCTCTACCATGATGGTGTTGGTTATGACGATTCCTACCATTGTTCCTCATGATTTATGCATGGTTATGTTTATGTACTTTGGCTCAAGTCATGTTTAATAAGTCTTTTCTCTAATAATTATGAATACGACTAATTTACAAATGTTTTTAAAACCTTGAGCCATATATTTACATTATGATCATGTTGTCCTACTCTTATGAACTCTTATATATTTTTAACTATCCATTTTACTTACCTTACATACTCAGTACATTCTACGTATTGATCGTATACTCTATGCTGTATCATTTCATGATATAGGGTCCGATATTCAGACTCAGCCTCGTTGCTAGCCAATCTTCTAGAGTAGTATATCCAGTCTCAATTGGTGCGTCCTCATCTCCCGAGGACCATTCCTTATCAGTTGTCTTTACATTTTCACTTTCAGACTTAGAGAGTTAGTTGGGGTCTTGTCCCATTAACTTATCAGAAGTAGAGGTTTTTCAGACATAGAGTGAATTCAGCTTCAGACTTGCGTTGTATGTTCAGATTTCATGTTATGTTCAGAATTCCGCCATGTTTATTATGTTGATCTTCCGCTTTTATTGAATGAGTTAGATGTATATTCATGCCATGGGTCGACTTGGAGTCTCTTAGGACTCCTTGTCTTGCGTC
The DNA here is from genome assembly GCA_035772735.1 of Datura wrightii. Classification (NCBI taxonomy): domain Eukaryota; kingdom Viridiplantae; phylum Streptophyta; class Magnoliopsida; order Solanales; family Solanaceae; genus Datura; species Datura wrightii. The sequence goes on from JASDFA010000018.1 coordinate 24,406,297, forward strand.
TCGTTACGGGCCCGTATTTGGGTCATGACAAAGTTGGTATCAGAGCAATAGGTTTTGAAGTGTCCTATAGTGTCTGAATGCCGCGTTAAGTAGAGTCTTCTTCATAGGTGTGAAACACACCACACTTATGAAGAAGAGACTGCGAGACGTTTAGGAAATGTTCTCTTCTTTAATGACTCTATGTTGTGCTATGAGTTTGACTCTCTCCATTCATCTAACTCATGCTATAAGCGTGTCCAGAACCATGTCTTCTCAGAGCAATAATAGGAATCAGCTAGCCTCGCTAACTCCAATGGGTCCCATGTTTGGGAAGGTTACAGATGCAAAACTCGGGACCTCATTAAGAGTATTGAAACAGGCCATGATCTCCCAACCTAACTAGCAAAATATCACATCAGTAAACCCTATCGGGGAGGCGACAACTACTAAGGTTCAAGAACTCACAAAGAGAAGCCCGTCTAAGTTTGGGGATTCGAACATGGGTGGAGAGTTGAAGGGGAGAAAGGAGGAAGAAAAGGCCCAGGATCTAAAACCTTGAGAGTTCCTAGCAAGGTTCAAGTAGTGGGAGTCACTCTCAACCCCAACAGAGGTCTTTAGCTCAGGTTCGGGGAAATAAGCCCTTGAGAGAGATTACGTACCCAGTTTGCAGGTGCTGCGGGAAGAACCACCTAGGAAGGTTCTTGGCCATTTCAGAAATTTGCTTCTGTTGTGGCTGGCCTGGTCATAAACATAGAGATTTCCCTTCAGCCAAGCGAGACGGCCACAGGGGTCATACCCCGGCCACCCCTTCAACAGCCCCGTCTAGTTGGTCAGATTGCTAAAGGAATGGTGGAAACGACCTGAAAAAATGTTTGGTTGGTAGGGATGCTTGTTTCGGGTGCGGTAAGCCCGAACATAGACTCAGGGATTGTCCTTCGGTTAGACCGGGTGATGGTGGAGCCCGTGCCCTAGCCATCAAATCAGCAACCCACTCATCTCAGCAGCATATGTTACCAAGAGCAAGTAACAGTCAACCATAGATGTAGTCCCAGGTAGGTTATAATTCTTCCTATCGAACCTACCATGATTGCTAGTTCCGAGAACTACTGTATGAGGTATAAGATCCCTGTTGCATTTTAGTATGAGATTTATTTTGTGAAGGGTATAGAATGGTTATAACTATGAAATATTCAGCGATAGCTTTGGAGGTGAATAGGAAGTCTGTAGCTAGTGATGTTAGTGTAACCTTAATGAAGTATCCTAGAGTTTTAGAATGATGGCCTTACACTAGGGGGGAGAAGGTAAGTAAGGGGCCAAGTCAATTCTTAAGTTTTCTAGTAAGGAAGTTCTAGAAATAGTATTTAGGGGTAGTCAACCCATTCTTATTTAGATGTTTCCCTTATGTTTCGCTCGATGTTATGCTCAACCCATGCTTATGTTCAAAACCCTAAGATGATAGGTGACCCTATCAGTCAGCGATCCCTATATTGCTCCATGACTCCATAAAGATTTAGCTTCATGTCATGACCCTAGTTATGAATGTGAAGTCATGTCTCTCAGCATGCTTAGCTTTATGAACTCAGTCCTTAAGATTTGTACGATCGGCTCATAAGATCGTGCTATATCAGGTGTATGCCCAACTTAGATTTCTTGAATGATTCATGCTCATGATTCCCTTACTCTAAACCCTATGGATGTTTCCCCATGATGGAAATAATGGTTAAAATGGGTACGTTCAAGGTAACTCCCTATCCCTACCTTAGGTGCTGGGTATATAGAAGTCTAGGAAGTGCAATTATTTGCCAACAGTGCAACAACGTATTCGGGTGTTTGCTATATGGGTATATAAAATCGACACGCAAGTGCACGTGGTCGAACAAGTAGTAATTGGCTTTAGTAAGCCAAGTATCGATCCCTCAGATACTTGGGTTAAGTGCAATTTGTTCAAGTCTACTATATTTTTACTTCTAAATATGCTGACAACAAAGTGACCAAAAAGTGAATAAGTTGTTTTATAAAGTTTATACTAAAACTACTAACAATTATCTACTTTGAATTTGGACTATGGATAAGAGCATGCCGAGGTTAAAGAACAAGTAATGAAACTGATTATCATCATAAATTGGTTAATCTTTTTTTCCAGTTGCTAGCCAAGAACAATTGCCAAGAGATTAAAACTCTCGTATTTAATCTCACTTAAGAATCATGAACCATCCGTCTACATTTCTGTGATCAAATGCAATTCAAGTTCTAGCCATGCAATTCCGGTTCCTGAATTGACTAATACGGCTTTCAAGTATATTTCTATCAGGAAAGCACATCAAAACTCAATTTTCCCAAATCAAGTAAAGAACAACATCCTATTAATTCACAACTTTCCAATTTCGTGCTCTCTCGAGTAAAATCGGACTTTTTAGATGTACATTAATGTAGGCCACACACCAATGCAGTAAGAACAAGAATTAATAGAACAACATGGAAGAGAAAGATGAAAACCATATAATCAATAATCAAAATTCATCACAAGTGTTCATGACCTCAGCAAGGAAGGGAATTAGCCACTCATTTGTGGATTAATCATCCTAAAAAAAGTGTTAATCATACAAACAATTGAATTAGAGAAGAAAGAAAGAGAGAAAAAACCCTGACCTTTTCATCCCTGAACTGCCTGTAACCCACGTCCTAGCTCCACCAAGTCTGAATTATGAAAAATAAACTTAAGTGTTCTATTTATACTAGTGGGAAATTTTTCCTGGAATAATGAGCAACGTGTCACGGAGTGCATCGCGGAGCACTGCCTCCGTGACACGCCATGAACACGGACCCTCACTGGAATTGGGGGTCCAGGAATTTAAACACCAACGTGGCACGACGTGCAATGCGGAGGCTAGCCACCGTGCCATGGAGCAGACACGAACCTCCACTAGAAATTGGATGAATTTTCACCCTCCAGGCAGAATGCCTCCGCGATGGCAGCGTGACACGGCTCCATCGCGGAGCCCCTTTAATTCGTGCAGTCCTATGCCTTTTTCCTTGCTCGCATCCAAGTCCAACTCCGATATCATCCAACATGCATTTTAGCTTCCCGAAATCACATTTTACCTACAAAACAATGCAAATCATGTTGGTTAGTATAAATTCACATTTTATTACCAATTACATGAAAATGTATACATATTGCTAGATAAACAAGGCGAAAATAGTACTTTTGAGTATCACTTGGGCATATAAATCTTCCCAAGATCACTTACCCCACACTTAAATCCTTGTTCTTCCTCGAACAAGAAACATACAATTCATGCAAGTTACATCCCAACCTCGCTACTATGGTACGACAATTTAAGCTACGGTCATACCGATCATTCAATATTGCAAATCATCAAGAAAACATGCATGGTCTTAACAATGCAATGACCTTCAATACACTAAGACTTCCTAGACTTTAAGAATCGACTCTCAATATCGGCAAACTCATGAAAATCAGCTAATCAAGATATCCGACGCGAAAATCAGTCTTTCCTCAAGCATGTGCCCTCACAACTCAAGAGAATCTTCCCCTTTTTGCTCATGTGACACACAAACATTCAAGTAGGGGCATGTAAAAAAACAATTTCACTCTCTCTCCCAAAAGAATTCACATGCATCATGTCATGACCCATAAGCTTGCCCTTAGTGTATTACTCCACTAATATAAAGAAATGCAATGTAAGATCACGTAGGACTTTAATGGGTTGTAATGGAAGCTATGGAACTAGTATATATTGGATTAGCCAATAATAGCCACTAACATCCTTAAGCGCCTTTTCAACACAATCCCATCAACTCATGGACATTGTTTCTCTCCTTTTTTTTTCATCATCCCATTCTTGATGATTTACCTTAGTACGACCCATTTCATTAAGCACCTTGACACAATAACAAAGATTATTCATGCACCTTCATTATCGTTTATTTATAACCAGTGCACCTTCAATCTTTTCTTTTCTTCCCTCTCTCTGCTTTTCTTTTTCTTTTCACCATTTTCACTCTTCGACACTTTGGGAAAATTAGTTTCTCTTCTTAAGCGCTTAAGAGTTTTGTATAGACTTTACGGCTAATGAAAAGAAGGAACAAGCTCAGCTTAAGCTTTTTGGACAAAAGAAAAAAATAATAGGCTAAAGGCTCAAAGGGCTGACTAGGGTATACAATCACAGACAGGGGGAGTATGACAAGAAAAATAGAAACTCTCGGTTAAAACAAGGAAATGCCTACATCCTTTCCTACAATACTCCTCCTTCATTTCGTTTTGTACACACACCAGGCAAGTTCTAGACACTTCACAATAGAATGGAATAACAATACCTCACTTCACACTTTATGCACATGCTCGATTCAAGATGTATTCACAAATTCTTCAATCAGCTAATTACATGAATTCAAACATTAAGCCTCAATCACACCGAATCGAACTCTACAGCCTAGGTATCTCAACATATTTACGAAATTGCAAGCTTTCATAAGAATCACCTTTGCATTTTGAATATCAGGTACAACACGCAACCAAAATTTCACAACCATATAGTAACTACAGGTTTCGGGATGCAATCCACCAAAGAAAAATGAAAAAAAATGATTGGAAAAAACTACTCCTACCGACTACATTTCCCTTAAGACGGTCGTCATCCATCCATCATAGGGAACAGTCACTACTTAAGACGTCAGTTCAATGGGACCATTCTCGGTAAAAGAACCGAAAACAAATGCCGAGAAATCCAAAATTAAAAATGTTGAAAATTTGCAAAATATCGATCATTTCGATAGAAAAATTATTTACAAAATATTTTCAAATATGTACAAAATATTTTCAATTTTTTCTTTTTTAAAAAAAAATTATCGATCATTTCGATAAGCAAAAATATTTACAAAAATATTTACAGAATCATCTGGCAACATTCCACAACACACATCAATTCGACAAATATTTACAAATACCAAACAGTTTGAAAATTCACAAACACAGGGAAACACAACATACAAATATACAAAGGAGAACATACAAGCAAACCAGCCCAGCCCAGCACCTAACTACTCCCACCCCACACTTAAACCGAACACTGTCCCTAGTGTTCACAAAAATTAAATAGCACAAAATCGGGTGGTGGAACTCCCTGATCAGTCAAAGTATTCCACTTCTTCATCAGGTGCTGCTGCCTCATCTCCCATGTCCGAGTCGCCTCCGTCGTCATCAGATTCCACATCGGAGTCCTCCCGACGTGTCTCCTCATCCGTGGGGACGTCATCATCAATGGGCTCTACAAAGGCTGGCCCCACTCGGCATAGAGCCCTGGCGTTTTCGCCAAACGGGTAATCTAGCTCGAGCTGCCATAGATCCTCCTCCGTGGCTGCTCTCCCACCGATCCTTAGATGGAGCATTTGCATCCCATACATCCACGCCATTTACTGGTCATCACGAGTATATCGCTCGGCAAGTGTCAGCACTGGCCCGTGGGTGGTGTCGGTAGCCTTAGTTTTAGTCACATCCAAGGCCCGCCGCTCCAACTGCGGGATATAAATGAGGGCCTCCTCCTCAACATCGAGGCCCCGGAGAAAGGTGGTGAGTAGTCCACCGAAACCATACCTGTGGCCCTGGTGCAATCGGGCTCTCTTCATGGCGGATGTAATGACCGCCCCGACATTTATCTCCAGCCCTTTCATTAGGGCGTACACCAGGCAAACACAATCCCGGGTCACATTAGTCATGTGTACCTCGGGATTAGGCACGAGCAGACTATCTTCAGCCAGATTCAGGCTTCCCTGTTCATCTGAGAATATGGCAGAGTCTGGTGGTTGCCCCTTTCCTTGTGCCTGCTCCATCTAGCTATAGATCGGGCCCCACACAGTGTGTGTCTGATGTCATCATATGGTGCGGTAATGTTCAGCTAGCGGAGAACGTGGGCGTCTGTGTCCCGCGCTCCTATGATGGCATTTAGCTGGTGGGTCTCCAGAGTGACTATCTGCCCTCTGATTTTGATGGTGTGACTTCTTATTGACGGGTTCCAATTTGCATAAAACTCCCGGACCAGGTGCAGGTTGCATTCTTTGGGCTCCTGAAATATGAAACCGAGCCCAGCTGCCTCGATCCGGTGAACTATCCTGGGGTACTCCTGTGCCAATGGCTCCCGTGCTATATGTTCCTCGGGGAAATATTTGTTCTCTTTATGCTTTGCGTACCACTTTTTCCCCTCTTGAGTCACCCATCTCGTTCCATATTGGCGGCGCTGGCCGCGTGGAACTGCTGGTGCAGCTAGGACTGTTGTGCCCAGTCTGAGTCTCTTCCTGCCGATGCCTGAAGTTGATGCACCTTTTCCTTTATCTTGCCGGCTTGCCATTTTACCTGTCACCCAAGTAAACAAGTTCAATCTTAAGCTAAATAAATATTAACTTCGGCTAAGGTCGGGTTACGCTAAGTTACCCCACACTTAGTCCTTAGCTACAGTGATAACAATACGCCAACAATAGCTTTATTTACATCAAATAACCAGCTATACAATCATGCTTAGTGCGTTCAAAAAAAGAAAAATTCGACGGTATAACTTTTACGTACTACTCAGACTTCGTACAGCTAATCACAATCACTACCATCGCTCGCATTTTAACTATCGCACTGAGCAAAGAAAAACAAGAAAACAAAAATAACAACAAAAATGCTATACACATGAACCTATCCAACCAACCAACTTTTAACAAATTTCAACATTTCCCCCAAACCCGAGAATTCGTCGTCTATTAACATTCAAATAATTTGTACAACGATTCAGCCCATTCAACACGTACACCCCGGCATAAAATTCATGATTTCAACACATTACCCACTTCAAATTCAACAACAAGCCCTAGATTTGATTTCTTCCATCAAATTCGAATAATTTATGCAATCGACAAGTTCAAACAATCAAAACGACATTCAGAACATTTATCAATCAACAAATAACTCGAATTAATGCTTAATTTCGACTTAGGGCGATTTATCTCACCTCCCATGCTTAATTTCAAAGAAAATCGACAAAAACTAGAGAGGGAATTGGAAAACTACCTCGAAGTTGAAGAATCGAAGAAAACTCGGTAATTTGTTGCCTTAAGCTGTGGCACGTTGGTGGGGGAGGGGTTTTGGGATGTTTGGTCGAGGAGGAAATTTAAAATGAGGGGAAAAGGGGAGGTTTCGGGGTTTAAAAGTTAGAAAAACACGCGGGTCACCCGGCAACCTAGTATGACCCATCACGATTTACACGGCAACGTGTCACGGAGTGCATCGCGGTGCACTGCCTCCGTGACACGGAGCCATCGCGACAGCATTCTGGAAATTTTTAAAATTTCCGGGTTATACCTCAACGTGTACACGGAGGGTAACGCGGAGGTCCTCCTCCTGACACGGAGCTATCGCCCCAGCTCACTGTCTTCTACATTTTATTAATTTTTCATACCTCGACTTTTCCTTCACGATTCCGTGCACATTTTCCTCCGTTTGACCTAAAAATCATCTCACTAAACAAAATTGGTTAGAATAATAGGTTTCACCTAACTAACAATAAAAATACTAACTAAAATGAAAAAGTTTGTAATAAATCAAAAAAAGAAAAATCAAAATCTATTTACACTTTACAAAATGAAAGAAAAAATTTTCACAGGTTGCCTCCCTTGCAGCGCCTGGTTGACCGTCGCGGCTCGACGTCATTTAAGCTCATTTGTCCGCTAGGGTGATGGACGATTTCTCACGATCACTGTCCTCCCCCCAGTAGTGCTTACACCTATCCGGTGGTCTTCCCATTAACTCTCGGGAATCATTCATCTGCTTAGCATTACCATGATCAATTACATTGATCACCGAGAGTTCTTCATGCACCATCGGGAGCTTGGGTGCTTTATACACATCGAACACCTCTACCTTGTCGTGTGCTCGCATTGTGAGTTACCCCGCAGCTACGTCGATTAATGCTTTCCTGGTTGCCAAGAAGGGTCATCTCAAAATAAATGGGACTTCCGCGTATGGTTCAAAGTCCAGCACAACAAAATCTACCGGGAAAATTAGGGAGCCAACTTGCACTAGAACATCCCCAACAATGCCATCCGGCCTAGCTAAGGATCGATCCACCAACTGCAAGATTACGGTGGTAGGTCTAGGACTCCCTAGACCCAACTTTCTGAATACCAAAGATGGCATCAGATTTATGCTCGCTCCCAGGTCACACAATCCATGAGCTCGGATGCTCTGCCCAATAGTAAGCTGGATAGTAAAACTCACAGGATCTTTTAGCTTTGTGGGCAGTCGGTTTTGGATCCGAGAAGTGCACTCCTCCGTTATAGCCACCGTAGCATACTCAGTCAACCGACTTTTGTTGGCCACGATGTCCTTTATGTACTTGGCATGTTTAGGCACTCCCTGCAAGACATCAACAAAAGGTAAATTAACATGTACCTGTTTAAGCACCTCCATGAATTTCTTGAAACACACCTCCTCTTTGTGTTTCTTGAGTCGTTGAGGGAACGAGGGTGGAGGTCTTTCTGATTCAGCTTCTTTGGTCTTCCCCCTTTCCGAACTTTGCTCCCCCTCAACTTCTGTTGCTCCCGAGTGTTGAGGTGGTCTTTCTGGTTCCACCTCCTTCAGCTGCAAACCACTCCTTGTGGTCACTGCATTTACCTGCTTCGGATTTGGATCTGTGTCGCTTGGCAGTCCTCCTCTAGGCCTTGTATTTTGGGCACTAGCAAATTGCCCAAATTGATACTCAAGAGCCTTGGTAGCTAACTGATTATTTTTCACTTCGGCTGCCAATTTCACATAGTCAGCCTGCAATTGAGCTTGGTTAGCTATCATGGTCTTGAACATCTCCTCAATGCTGGGTGATGGTGGTGGAGGAGGTGCATTGTTATTTCTGAATTGAGATTGATAGTTCTGTTGCCCTCCTTGGTTCCTTTGCACAACCTGACCCGAACTTTGGCCTTGATCGTTGTTGCTACCCCATGAGAAGTTAGGATGATTCCTCCAATTTGAATTGTAGCTACTACCATACTGCTGATGATTTCTTTGTGCATTACCCACAAAGTTAACCGAATCAGGGTTGGCTCCACAGCACTCAGCTGAGTGCTCACTGCTTCCACCCACTTCACACCACAATTGCTGGACTACATTAACTGGAGCTGAAGGCTGGTTCAAAGTCATGTTGCTAAAGTGGTTGTTTAATTGATTTTGCAAGGCAGCTATCTGTGCAGCGATAGCTGTAAACCCATCCACTTCAAGAACTCCTGCTGCTTTCCTTGTTCCACCTTGTGATGAATCAGCATTCCATTCTGGATTGCCCTGTGAAATCCGGTTTAGCAAGGTGTACAGCTCCTCATAAGTCTTTTCCAGCGCGTGCCCTCCAGCTGCTAAATCTAGCAATATTTTGGTGTGGGGTTCCAAACCCTCTATAAATGTGTGCACTGTTCGGGTGCTTAGGGTATATGGTTAAAACCGACACGCAAGTGCACGTGGTCAAACAAGTAATAAAGTGGCTAAGTAAGCCAAGTATCGATCCAAGGAGACTCTGGATAAGTAAAATTTCCTAAGTACACTATATTCTTATCTTACTTCTAATTATGCTAACAACAACGTAACCAACAGTTAAATAAGTTTTTGTTTAGAAATTATATATACTAAAACTATTAAAATTATTTACTGTGAATTGAAACTATGGATATGAGCATGCCAAGATTAAGAACAAGTAATAAACTTGATTGTAATCATAATTCGGTTATTCTTCTCTTCATGTTGCTAGCCAAGAACATTAGCCTAGAAATTAAAACTCTCGTATTTAATTTCACTTTAGAATCGTAAACCATTCGTCTACATTTCTGTGATCAAATGCAATTTATGACCTAGCACTACAATTCCGGTTCCTAAATTGACTAATACGACTTTCAAGTATATTTCTATCAGGAAAGCACATCAAAACCCAATTTTCCCAAATCAAGTTAAGAACAATAACCTATTAATTCACAACTTTCCAATTTCTTGCTCTCTCGATTGAAATTGGACTTTTTAGATGTACATTAATGTCGGCCACACACTAATGCAGTAGAAGCAAGAATTAATAGAACAACATGGAAGAAGAAGAAGAAAACCATATCATTAACAATCAAAATTCATCACCATTGTTCAAAACATTAGAAAGGAAGAGAATCATCCTAAAACAAGTGTAAATCATACATACAATTGATTGAAAGAAGAAAGGAAGGGAAGAAATCCCTTAGCTTTTTCGTCCCTCAACTGCTTCTAACCCACGTCCTTGCTCCACCAAGTCTGAATTTAATTAAAATAAACCTAAGTGTTCTATTTATACTAGTGAGAATTTTTCCCAAAATAACAAGCAACGTGTCACAGAGGTCAATGCGGAGCACTGCCTCCGTGACACGGCGTGGACGTGGACCCTCTCTGGAATTCAAGGGTCTGGGATTATAGCCTCAACGTGGCACGGAGGCCAACGCGGAGGCCTATCTCCGTGCCACAGAGCTGTCGCGAGGCCTCACTGGAATTTGCCAATTAATTTCCCCTCCAAGCAGTGTGCCTCCACGATGGTAGCGTGGCACGGCTCCATCGCGGAGCCCCTATATTTTGCGCATTCCAATGTCTTTTCCATGCTCTCATCCAAGTCCAACTCCGATATACTTCCAACATGCATTTTAGCTCCTAAAACTCATATTTTCCTGCAAAACAAATGCTAATCATGTTGGTTAGTATAAATTCAAATTTTATTACCAATTACATGAGAATATATACATATTGCACACAAACAAGGCGAAAATAATACGTTTGAGTATCACTTGGGCATATAAATCTGCCCAAGATCACTTACCCCACACTTAAATCCTTGTTCGTCCTCGAACAACACATACACAACTCATGCAAATTACATCCCAACCTTTGTCACTATGGTGCGACAATTTACACTACGGTCATACCGATTATTCAATTTTTGCAAATCATCAAGAAAACATGCATGGTCTTACAATGCAATGACCTTTCATACATCAAGACTTCCTAGACTTTAAGAATCGACTCTCGATATCGGCAAACTCATCCAAATCAGCTAATCAAGATATCCGACACGAACATCAATCTTTCATCAAGCATGTGCCCTCACAACTCAAGAGAATCTTCCCCTTTATGTTCACGCAACACACAAACATTCAAGTAGGGGCATATAAAAATTAATTTCACTCTCTCTCCCAAAAGAATTCACATGCATCATGTCATGACCCATAGGCTTGCCCTTAGTGTATTACTCCACTAATATAAGGAAATGCAATGTAAGATCAAGTAGGACTTTAATGGGTTGTAATGGAAGCTATGGAACTAGTATATATTGGATTAGCCAATAACAGTCACTAGCATCCTTAAGCGCCTTTTCAACACATTCCCATACTCTCATGAACATTGTTTCTCTCTTTTCTTTTTCCTCTCATACCATTCATGCTTGTTTACTTTCGTATGGCCCATTTCATCAAACACACTTGACACAACAACACAGGGTTTTCATGCACCTTCATTCTCATTTAATTATAACAAATGCCTCTTCAACCTCTTCTTCCCTTTCCTCACTCCGCTTTTCTTTTTCTTTTCACTCTTCTCACTCTTCGACACTTTGGGAAAATAATTTTCTTTTCTTCTTAAGCGCTTAAGATTTTTGTATAGACTTTACGGCTAATGAAAAGAAGGAATAAAGATTAGTTTATACAATTTTGGACAAAAGAAAGAAAGAAATGGCTAAAGGCTCAACGGGCTGACTAGGGTATACAATCACATAAAAAGGTAGAGTTTGACAAGAAAAAAAAATAGAAACTCTCGGTTAAAACAGAGAAAAGCCTACATCCTTTCCAACACTACACCCCCTTCATTTCGTTTTGCACACACACCAGGCAAGTTCTAGACACTTCACAATAGCATGGAATAACAATGCCTCACTTCACACACTTCATGCACATGCTCGATTCAAGATGCATTCGCTGACTCTTTAATTAGCCAATTGCATGAATTCAAAAATTAAGCCTCAATCACACCGAATCGAATTCTACCGCCTAGGTAACTCAACATATTTACAAAATTGCATGCTTTCCAACGAATCACTTTTACATTTTGAACATCAGTTACAACACGCAACCAAAATTTCACAACCATATAGTAACTACAGGTTCTGTGATGCAATCCACCAAAGGGAAAAACAGAAAACAAATTAAAATCACTACTCCTATCGACTACATTTCCCTTAAGACGGTTGTCATCCATCCGTCATAGGGAACGGTCACTAACTATGACATCGGTTCAATGGGACTATTCTCGGTAAAAGAACCGAAAACAAACTCCGAGAAACCCAAAATAAAAATTGAAATTTTTTTGCAAAACATCGATCATGTCGATGGAAAACTATTTACAAAATATTTTGATAAGTGGAAAATATTTGTGCAAAAATTTTGAAAAATATCGATCATTTCGATATACAGAAATATTTACAAAATATTTACCGTGGCAACCATAACTTTTCACAACACACATCATTAACCACAAAAAAATATATACAGATACAACACAAATCAGTTCACAACAGGGAAACATAAACATACATACAAACCAAGGAAAAAGCATACAACAGATTAGCCCAGCCCCAGCACCTAACTACTTCCCACCCCACACTTAAATCGAACACTCTCCCCAGTGTTCACAAAAATACAAAGCATAAAATTTCGGGTGGTGGAACTCCCTGCTCAGTCAAAATATTCGACTTCTTCATCCGGTGCTGTTGCCTCGTCGCCCATGTCTGAGTCAGCTCCATCGTCGTCATCGGACTCCATATCGGAGTCCTCCCGACGTGTCTCCTCGTCAGTGGGGACATCGTCATCAGTAGGCTCAATGAAGGCTGGTCCCACTCGGCATAAGGCTCTGGCATTCTCGCCAAATGGGTAATCCAGCTCCAACTGCCATAACTCTTCCTCAGTGGCTAGTCTCCCACCAATCCGTAGCTGAAGCATCTACATGCCAAACATACGTGCCATGTACTGATCGTCACGAGCATGTCGCTCGCCCAAAGTCAGCACTGGCCCGTGTGTGGTGTCGGGGGCCTTAGTTTTTGTCACATCGAGGGCCCTCCGCTCCAACTGCGGGATGTAATCCAAAGCCTCTTCCTCGACATCGAGGCCTCGGAGGAAGGTGGTGATGAGTCCGCCGAACCCGTATCTATGGCCCTGGTGTAGTCTGGCTCTCTTCATGGCGGATATAATGACCTCCCCAACATTAATCTCTAGCCCTTTCATAAGGGCATACACCAAGAAGACACGGTCCCGAGTCACATCTGTCATGTGAACTCCCGGGATCAAGCAAGAACATATAATTTTCAGCCATATTCTGGCCTCCCTGTTCATCTGCGAATAAGGCAGAGTCTGGTGGTAACCCCTCTCCTTATGTCTACTCCATCGGGCTGTGGATCGAGCCCCACACAACGTACGTCTGATGTCAGCGTATGGTGGGGTGATGTTTAGCTGGCGGAGAACGTGAGCGTCTGTGTCCCGCGCTCCAATGATGGCATTAAATTGCTGGGGTTCCAGAGTGACAATCTGCCCTCTGATTTTTATTATGTGGCTTCTGATGGCGAGGTTCCAATTTGCGTAGAACTCCCAGACCAAATGTAGGTTGCACTCTTTGGGCTCCTGAAATATAAAGCTGAGCCCAGCTGCTTCAATCCTCTGCACAATACGGGGGAACTCCTGTGCTAGTGGTTCCCGTGCAATATGTTCCTCCGGGAAGTACTTGCTTTCCTTATGCTTAGCATACCACTTCTTCCCTTCCTCGGTTACCCACCTTGTTCTGTATTGGCGGCATTGGCCGCGCGGAAAAGCTGGTGCAGCTGGGACTGCGGTGCCCATTCTCATTCTTTTCCTCCCGGTGCCAGAAGTAGAAGCACCTTTGCCCTTATCCTGCCTACTCGCCATTGTACCTGTCAATATACATAAACAAGCACAACGTTAAGCTAAATACATGTTAACTTCGGCTAAGGTCAGGTTACACAACATTTACCCCACACTTAGTCCTTAGCTACTTTTACAAACTATGGCAAGGATAACTCAATTTACACCAAAACAATCAACTATACAATTTATGCTTAGTGCGTTCACAAAAATTTCGACAGCATAACGCTTAGCGTACTACTCAGACTTCATACAGCTAATCCCAATCCTACTATCGCTAACAATTTAACTATCGCACTAAGCAACAAAAAAAACAAATAAAAACAACGACAAAAGTTCTATATATATACATACAAATCCAAATAATCAAACCAATTTGCACAATTTCCACATTTTCCCCAAAAATTCGAGAATTCATCGTCTTTTACATTCAAACAATATTTACACCGACTAATCTCAATTCCCAAACACACCCCGGCATCTAATTCACCAAATTATCAAATTACCCAAGTCAATTTCAACAACCTAAGCCCTAGAATTCAATTTTACAATCAATTTCGAATTATTCACGTAGTCGACAAGTTCAAACGCTAATAACAACATTCCGAACATTCATCAATCATAAATAATTCAATTTCATGCTCAATTGCTACTTAGGATGATATATCTCACCTAACCTGCCCAAATTCGACTAAAATCGCCAAAACGTAGAGAGAAATGAGGAAAACATACCTTTACGTTGAAGAACCGAAGAAACTTGATGATTTCTTTGCTTAGTGGCGTGGCACGTTGATTGGGGAGGGGGGTTTGGGTGTTTGGTCGCGGAGAGGAAAAGAAATGGGGAGAAAGGGCAAGAAAATCGGGGTTAATTTAAAGAAAAACACGCAGGTCACCCGGCAACCCGGTGTGACCCGGCACCAAATATAAGGCAACGTGTCACCGAGGGTAACGCGGAGCCCCTCCTCCGTGACACGGAGCCAACATGTTGGCTTACTGGAAATTTTAAAAATCTGGATTTTACCTTCAACGTGTCACAGAGGGTAACGCGGAGCCCTTCCTCCGTGACACGGAGCCAACGCCCCAGTGCACTATCTCTTCATTTTAATTATTTTTTTATACCTTGCCTTATTCTTCCCGATTCCATGCATATTTGTCTCCGTTTGACCTGAAAAATCACCTCACTAAACAAAATTGGTTAGATTAATAGATTTCCCTAGCTAAAATGAAAAATATTAAAAAACAAAAAATATATATCAAATCAAGAAAAGAAAAATAAAAATAAAAATTATTTACACTAAAAAAGAAAGAAAGAAAATATTTTTCACGGGTTGCCTCCCGTGCAGCGCCTGGTTTACCGTCGCGGCTCGACGTCCTTTATGCTCAATTATCTACTAGGGTGATGGATGATTTGTCACGATCGTTGTCCTCCCCCCAGTAGTTCTCAACCTTATCAGGTGGCCTTCCTATTAACTCTCGGGAATCATTTATTCCATTAGCGTTCCCATGATCAATCACATTGATCACCGAGAGTTCTTCATTCACCGTCGGGAGCTTAGGTGCTTTGTACACATCGAACACTTCGACCTTGTCATGTGCTCGCATTGTAAGTTGACCCGCAGCTATGTCAATTAATGCTTTTCCGGTTGCCAAAAAGGGTCGTCCCAAAATAAATGGGACTTCAACATCTGGTTCAAAATCCAGAACAATAAAATCGACCGGAAAAATAAGGGAGCCCACTTGCACTAGAACATCCTCAACAATGCCATCCGACTTAGCTAAGGATCTGTCTGCTAATTGCAAGATTACAGTTGTAGGTCTAGGACTCCCTAGACCTAACTTTCTGAATACCGAAGATGGCATCAGATTGATACTTGCCCCCAAGTCACATAATCCACGAGCTCGGATACTCTGCCCAATAGTAAGCTGGATAGTAAAACTTCCAGGGTCTTTTAGCTTTGTGGGCAGTCTGTTTTGAATTCGGGAAGTGCATTCCTCCGTCAACGCTACCGTGGCATACTCAGTCAAGTGACTTTTGTTAGCCACGATGTCTTTAATATATTTTGCATATTTGGGCACTCCCTGCAAGACATCAACAAGAGGTAAATTAACATGTACCTATTTAAGCACCTCCATAAATTTCTTGAAACACGCCTCCTCCTTGTGTTTCTTGAGTCGTTGAGGGAATGGGGGTGGAGGTCTTTCTGGTTCAGCTTCTTTGGTCTTCCCCCTATCAGAACTTTGTTCCTCCTCAACTTCTGCTGCTCTTGACTTTTGAGGCAGTCTTTCCGGTTCCACCTCCTTCAACTGCAAACTACTCCTCGTGGTCACTGCATTCACCTGCTTCGGATTAGGATCCATGTCGCTAGGCAGTCCTCCTCTGGGTCTTGTATTTTGGGCACTAGCAAATTGCCCAAACTGATATTCAAGAGCCTTGGTCGCTAACTGATTATTCTTCACTTCGGCTGCCAATTTAACATAGTCAGCCTGCAATTGTGCTTGATTAGCGATCATGGTTTTGAACATCTCCTCAATGGTAGGTGATGGTGGTGGAGGAGGGGCATTGTAATTTCTGAATTGAGCTTGATAGTTTTGTTTCCCTCCTTGATTTCTATGTATACCCTGACCAGAACCTTGTCCTTGTTGGTTGTTGCTACCCCACGAAAAATTTGGATGGTTCCTCCAATTTGAGTTGTAGCTACTACCAAACTGCTGCTGATTTCTCTGTGCATTGCCCACAAAGTTAACAGAATCAGGATTTGCAACACAGCACTCAGCTGAGTGCTCACTACTACCACACACTTCACACCACATTTGCTGGACCGCATTGACTGAAGCTGAAGGCTGGTTCAAGTTCATATTGCTGAAGTGATTATTCAACTGATTCTGCAAGGCAGCTATCTGTGCAGCGATAGCTGTGAATCCATCCACTTCAAGCACTCCTGCTGCTTTCCTTGCTCCACCTCTTGATGAATCTGCATTCCATTCTGGATTGCCCTGTGAAATTCGGTTGAGCAAAGTGTACAGCTCCTCATAAGTCTTTTCCAGCGCTTGCCCTCCAGTTGCTGAGTCTAACAAAATTTTAGTATGGGGTTCCAAACCCTCAATAAATGAGTGTACCAACACCTCATTGGACTGATGATGATGAGGACAGTCCCGCACCATGGATTTAAATATTTCCCAGGCTTGATATAGATTTTCTCCCTCCCTCTGTTTAAAACTTAGAATTTGACTTCTAAGTCTGGCTATTTTACCAGAAGGGAAAAATCTGATCAAAAACTTCCATGCTAGATCATCCCACGTTGATATAGAATTTGGTGGTTCAGCTTTTAACCACCTCTTGGCTTCACCAAGTAAGGAAAATGGAAATAAGGTGAGCCGAACATAATCAGGTGACACTCCAGCGGGTATATAAGTGTCACTTATCTCCAAAAAATTCTGGAGATGTTGTTATGGGTCTTTATGAGGGAGACCGGTAAATTGCCCGCTTGTGTGCAAAAGTTGCACCATGTTCTACTTTAATTCAAACCTCCCTCTAGGCTTTGGTTTACGGATACTAGAATGTACATTGTTGGCATGTGGGATTGCCACCTCGCGAACCGGCCTTGCTGCTGCTTCATCGGGCACTAACACTGCCCGCACAACTGGTGGATTTTGTTGCTCCATAATAGACTGTCTGAGCAACTGCAGCTTCTTTTGTAGAGCTTCTCTACGTTGACTATGAAATTCACGTTCAGGCTCTAAGTAAGATTCCACCAGCTCTTTGTCCATTGCCAGTGTTCACAGAAATCAAGTCTGCAAAATACAGGCTAAGACCAAGTTGTTAACACTTAAGAAAATAAAACAACAATACAGTAAATTTACACTTATCACAATTTCACCAATTGCCTAGTCTCCCCGGCAACGGCGCCAAAAACTTGTTCGGTTGTTTTCTATATGGGTTAAAACTGACACGCAAGTGCACGTGGTAAAACAAGTAATAAAGTGGCTAAGTAAGCCAAGTATCGATCCAAGGAGAATCTGGATAAGTAAAATTGCCTAAGTACACTATATTCTTATCTTACTTCTAATTATGCTAACAACAACGTAACCAACAGTTAAATAAGTTTTTGTTTAGAAATTATATATACTAAAACTATTAACAATTATTTACTGTGAATTGAAACTATGGATATGAGCATGCCAAGGTTAAGAACAAGTAATAAACTTGATTGTAATCATAATTCGGTTATTCTTCTCTTCATGTTGCTAGCCAAGAACATTAGCCTAGAAATTAAAACTTTCGTATTTAATTCACTTTAGAATCATAAACCATTCGTCTACATTTCTGTGATCAAATGCAATTTATGACCTAGCACTACAATTCCGGTTCCTAAATTGACTAATAGGACTTTCAAGTATATTTCTATCAGGAAAGCACATCAAAACCCAATTTTCCCAAATCAAGTTAAGAACAATACCCTATTAATTCACAACTTTCCAATTTCTTGCTCTCTCGAGTGAAATTGGACTTTTTAGATGTACATTAATGTCGGCAACACACTAATGCAGTAGAAACAAGAATTAATAGAACAACATGGAAGAAGAAGAAGAAAACCATATCATTAACAATCAAAATTCATCACCATTGTTCAAAACCTTAGCAAGGAAGAGAATTAGCCACTCATTTGTGGATTAATCATCCTAAAACAAGTGTAAATCATACATACAATTGATTGAAAGAAGAAAGGAAGAGAAGAAATCCCTTAGATTTTTCGTCCCTCAACTGCTTCTAACCCACGTCCTTGCTCCACCAAGTCTGAATTTAATTAAAATAAACCTAAGTGTTCTATTTATACTAGTGGGAATTGTTCCCGAAATAACAAGCAACGTGTCACGGAGGTCAACGCGGAGCACTGCCTCCGTGACACGGCGTGGACGCGGACCCTCTCTGGAATTCCAGGGTCCGGGATTATAGCCTCAACGTGGCACGGAGGCCAACGCGGAGGCCTATCTCCGTGCCACGAAGCTGTCGCGAGGCCTCACTGGAATTTGCCAATTAATTTCCCCTCCAGGCAGTGTGCCTCCGCGATGGTAGCGTGGCACGGCTCCATCACGGAGCCCCTATACTTTGCGCATTCCAATGTCTTTTCCATGCTCTCATCCAAGTCCAACTCCGATATACTTCCAACATGCATTTTAGCTCCTAAAAATCATATTTTCCTGCAAAACAAATGCTAATCATGTTGGTTAGTATAAATTCACATTTTATTACCAATTACATGAGAATATATACATATTGCACACAAACAAGGTGAAAATAATACGTTTGAGTATCACTTGGGCATATAAATCTGCCCAAGATCATGCACCAACACCTCATTGGACTGATGATGATGAGGACAGTCCCGCAACATGGATTTAAATCTCTCCCAGGCTTGATATAAATTTTCTCCCTTCCTCTGTTTGAAACTCAGAATTTGACTTCTAAGTCTTGCTGTTTTACCAGAGGGAAAAAATCGTATCAAGAACTTTCGTGCAAGATCATCCCACATTGAAATAGAATTTGGTGGCTCCGCTTTCAATCACTTCTTGGCTTCTCCGAGTAATGAGAACGGAAATAATGTAAGCCGAACATAATCATGTGACACTCCAGCAAGTATATAAGTGTCACTTATCTCCAAAAAGTTTTGGAGATGCTGTTGTGGGTCTTCATGAGGGAGACCGGTAAATTGCCCGCTTGTGTGCAATAATTGCACCATATTTTGCTTGAGTTCAAATCTCCCTCCAGGCTCTGATTTGCGGATACTGGATGTAACATTGTTGGCATGTGTGATTGCCACCTCGCGAACCGGCCTTACTGCTACTTCTTCGGGCACTAACACTGCCCGCACAACTGGTCTGTCTGAGCAACTGCAGCTTTCCTTGTAGAGCTTCTCTCCGTTTACTGTGAAATATACGTTCAGGCTCTATATAAGATTCCACCAGCTCTTTGTCTCTTGCCAGTGTTCACAGCAATTAAGTCTGCAAAATACAGGCTAAGACCAAGTTGTCAACACTTAAGAAAAGAAAATAAAAATACAGTAAAATTACAGTTAATACAAATTCACCAATTGCCAAGTCCCCAGCAACGATGCCAAAAACTTGTTCGGGTGTTTGCTATATGGGTATATAAAACTGACACGCAAGTGCACGTGGTCGAACAAGTAGTAATTGGCTTTAGTAAGCCAAGTATCGATCCCTCAAAGACTTGGGTTAAGTGCAATTTGTTCAAGTCTACTATATTTTTACTTCTAAATATGCTGACAACAAAGTGACCAAAAAGTGAATAAGTTGTTTTATAAATTTTATACTAAAACTACTAACAATTATCTACTTTGAATTTGGACTATGGATAAGAGCATGCCGAGGTTAAAGAACAAGTAATGAAACTGATTATCATCATAAATTGGTTAATCTTTTCTTCCAGTTGCTAGCCAAGAACAATTGCCAAGAGATTAAAACTCTCGTATTTAATCTCACTTAAGAATCATGAACCATCCGTCTACATTTCTGTGATCAAATGCAATTCATGTTCTAGCCATACAATTTCGGTTCCTAAATTGACTAATACGGCTTTCAAGTATATTTCTATCAGGAAAGCACATCAAAACTCAATTTTCCCAAATCAAGTAAAGAATAATATCCTATTAATTCACAACTTTCCAATTTCGTGCTCTCTCGAGTGAAATCGGACTTTTTAGATGTACATTAATGTAGGCCACACACCAATGCAGTAAGAACAAGAATTAATAGAACAACATGGAAGAGAAAGATGAAAACCATATAATCAATAATCAAAATTCATCACAAGTGTTCATAACCTCAACAAGGAAGGGAATTAGCCACTCATTTGTGGATTAATCATCCTAAAACAAGTGTTAATCATACAAACAATTGAATTATAGAAGAAAGAAAGAGAGAAAAAACCCTGAACTTTTGGTCCCTCAACTGCCTGTAACCCACGTCCTAGCTCCACCAAGTCTGAATTATGAAAAATGAACTTAAGTGTTCTATTTATACTAGTGGAAAGTTTTTCACGGAATAATGAGCAACGTGTCACGGAGTGCATCGCGGAGCACTGCCTCCGTGACACGCCATGAACGCGGACCCTCACTGGAATTGGGGGTCCGGGAATTTAAACACCAACGTGGCACGACGTGCAACGCGGAGGCTAGGCACCGTGCCACGGAACAGACGCGAACCTCCATTGGAAATTGGATGAATTCTCACCCTCCAGGCAGAATGCCTCCGCGATGGCAGCGTGACACGGCTCCATCGCGGAGCCCCTTTAAATCGTGCAGTCCTATGCCTTTTTCCTTGCTCGCATCCAAGGCCAACTCCGATATCATCCAACATGCATTTTAGCTTCCTGAAATCACATTTTACCTACAAAACAATGCAAATCATGTTGGTTAGTATAAATTCACATTTTCTTACCAATTACATGAAAATGTATACACATTGCTAGATAAACAAGGAGAAAATAGTACTTTTGAGTATCACTTAGGCATATAAATCTGCCCAAGATCACAACCCGCATAGTCATTTTTGATTGTTGATCCATTTCCCTGGGTTTAACCTTTCCATAACTTTATTTTGTTATTCATGACTTGCCGAGATAGATGATACCGTTGTGAGATTTTCAGTTATTGGAAGGTTTGAAGTTTGAGGGGTTGACCAAAATTAACATTTCAGGTTAATGAGCTCGAATTTGGATTCTGGGAGCTTTATTAGTGTCAAACGGTGATTTATGACTTAGTTGAGTAGTCTGTATAGATCCTAAGGTGATTAGAACCTTTGGTTGAAATTATGAGCTTTGGGGAAGCTAAGTCTGACCACAGTCAACTTTCCATTCAAATGACCTTATATCAGTGACTAAATGATTCCAACAGGTCCAGAATGTGTTTTATGATTGGATTGCATATTTGGGCTGTGACCGGGGAATTCCGAATGAGTTTGGGGTGGATTTGAATGTTTTTCATGGTTAACATAATTTTAAGCATAAAATGTGACAACTCAAATATTTAGGACTTTGAAAACTCTTAGCACGAATTTTAGGAGTCCATCTTGTTGATTTGATTGATGGTGGTGTCATTATTTAGAATGGATCATAATATTCCATGATAACGAAGATCAAACAGAGAAAAGACGAGGATCCTAACTTAGTGAAGTTGAAGGAAGCCGTTTAGAATTAGAAGGTAGAGGTCTTCTCCAAAGGGGGATATGGAGTGCTTCAATATCAGGGTCATTTGTGTGTTCTGGATATTGATGATTTGAGAGATCAGATGTTGCATGAAGCTCATGGTTCCAGGTACTCTATACATGCATGTTCCACAAAAATGTATCATGATCCATGGGAAGTCTATTGGTGGAATGGTATGAAGAAGGACATTGCAGAATTCGTGGCCAAGTGCCCAAATTGTTGTCAACAAGTGAAGGTTGCGCACCAAAGACCGGGAGGTGTACCTCAAGACATCAGTATTCCTACTTGGAAGTGGGAAATCAATATGGACTTCTTCACAGGGTTGCCTCACACTCATCGGCAGTATAACTCTATTTGGGTGGTTGTGGACAGGCTGACCAAAGTAGCTCATTTCCTACCGGTCAAAACTACTAATTTAGTGGAGAATTATGCTAAATTATATATTCGGGAGCTAGTTCAGTTGCATAGAATGCCCTTGTCCATAATATTGGATTGAGGTACTCAGTTTACCTCCTAGTTTTGGAAATCATTTTAAAAGGGACTTAGTACTCAAGTCAAGCTTAGTACGGCATTTCACCTGCAAGCGGATGGTCAGGCAGAGCAGACTATTTAGACTCTCGAAGACATGTTGAGAGCATGTGTGATTGACTTCAAGGGTAGTTGGGATGACTATTTTTCTCTCATTGAGTTTGCGTATAACAACAAAGACCATTTCAACATTCAGATAGATCTGGTTGAGGCTCTTTATGGGCGGCGATATAGAACACCTATTGATTGGTTTGAAGTTGGTGAAGCTGCGATGATAGGACCGAATCAGTCCATGAGGCTATGAAGAAAGTTCAGCTTATAAGGGACATGTTGAAAACAACTAAGACTCACCAAAAGTCCTATGCATATGTGAAAAGGAGAGAACTTGAGTTTGAAGTCGGTGATTGGGTGTTTTTAAAGGTGTCTCCCATGCAGGGAGTGATGAGGTTCGGAAAGAAAGGGAAATTCAGTCCTCGTTATGTTGGCCCGTAAAGGATTGTGAGATGTGTTGGCAAGGTGGCCTATGAGGTAGAGTTACCCTTAGAGTTAGTTTCAGTTCATCCAATTTTTTTCATGTATCTCTTTTAAAAAGAAATGCTTCGGTGATCCAACTCTAGTTGTTCCGGTGGACAATGTTGGTGCGAAAGACAACCTTAGTTATGAAGAGGTTCCGGTGGAGATATTGGATCAATAGATTTGAAGGCTAAGAAACAAAGAAGTTTCTTTAGTTAAGGTTGTATGGAGGAATCAACATATTGAGGGAGCTGTGAGGGTAGCCGAAGCAGATATGATGGCTAAATACCCACATCTATTCCCTTCCAACTTAGTTTCAGCTTGAGGTATCAGTTTCTTCCTTAAAACTCTATTTAGTTTCATGTTTACTTCATGTGCCTCAGTTTCTTTCATGTCAAAGTATGTATGTATGATTCATGAATTCAATTCAGCCATGTAGTTTAGTTCGGACGCAGTCATTCCGTCAGTTTTCAGCTTTTATGATCGTTATTTGAATACGATGATTTCATTTCTTTTCTTTTTTGTATGTTTTCCAAAAATCTATGAAGATAGGCGGCGCAGAAATCTAGAATTTTCAGCAAATGACTGCGTATATCTGAAAGTGTCCCCGATGAAAGGGGTAATGAGGTTTGGCAAGAAAGGCAAGCTTAGCCCAAGATTCATTGGGCCATACCAGATTCGGCGAAGAATAGGCCGAGTTGCATACGAGTTAAACTTGCCTCCAGAGTTAGCATCTGTTCACCCAGTATTCCACGTTTCTATGTTAAGGAAGTTCGTAGGGGACCCTTCTACAGTAGTTCCAGTTCAGGATGTTCAGGTCACAGAGGAGTTAGCCTATGAAGAGGTTCCCGTAGCTATCTTAGATAGACAGATTCGCAGGCTGAGGACTAAAGATGTTGCATCTGTCAAGGTATTGTGGCGTAACAGAAATCGGGAGGAAATGACGTGGGAGGCTGAAGAAGATATGAAAATCAGATACCCTCACCTACTTCAGGCCTAATCAGGCACCAGGTATGTCCGTATCATTACTTATACAGTATCTTATTATTGTACGTTTGTAAATGATAAAGAAGGAGTGATATTTAGTTGCCCGGTGAATCTTAGAATATTGTGTTCAGTGCCTGTGCTGGACTTTTCTGCATTTCAGGTTTTTGCGATAGTCCATATTACAGGGAAAACTCTGCCAAAATTTTTCTTGAAAGTAAAGTAAGCAAGTCCTCCAGATAACAGTATACATTCGAGGACGAATGTTCCTAAGGGGGGGAGAATGTTATACCCCGTAGAATTCCCGGCACCTAGACGACCTATTCGCACATTGGTTAAGCATATTTGAAGGCCATACATGCTAGGGAAAGGCCCGGGAAAAATATCGAACGAGAAACCCGTCGAACCATCGCGGGAGGAGCCGAGGCAGAGCCCCTCCGCGATGGCAGCGTGTCACGGAGGTGAGGCCTCCGCGATGGCTCCGTGACACATTGCCTAAGTTCAGGCCCAAGTATATAAAGCCCCCACTTCAGTTTAAATCATTTAAACTCTTAAAAATTTCCAGAATAGCGCAGAGAACAGAGGAAAACGAAGGAAAATTATATATTTCCGTCCGATTACGCTGCGAAATGCTGCCCAAACTCAAATTAATGCCAGATACCCGAGTATTTAGGAGCAGAGAGCATTTCTACGGAATTACTTTTGCAAAATACGGCCGACGAATCGGCGAGCCACCGAACTAAAGTAAGTAGAATTGCTCTAAATTAATGTCTGTGTGTTCCTAGCTGAGAAGTGAATACTTCTCCCTTCTGGGCCGCTGCAAAATGGCGAGTTTTCGACCGTCTTTCGATAAGCCTAAGTTTAGGCTATAAACTATATCGAAAGTGACGTTGCCTTTTGAAATAAAGCTGTATTTAGTATTGATTCACGTATTTATGAATGCAGTTGGGAGAAAATAGTTGAAGTATCGGCCGAGCCTCGTCCGACGGACGAATAGTCGAAGATAAGGTATGTAAAGTTAAGTTTCCTCGGCAAGTTGAGTAACATTGAAGCAGTATAGTAATTTACAGACCAGTAGAATGTTCAGGAGTCGATTATTGTGTTATTATGAATATTGGTGCAATATGAGATGTTTTGGGTTGTAACGTGTACGATATCTATCCGTATGATATAGATTCGGACGTAAGTGATTAAGATTGCCCAGTATACTCAGTATGTGATGTAATATGCCATGTTAAGATATTGTTGTGTTTAGTTGAAGCCTCGTGAAGTAGTACAACATCCGTAAAGCATTCCAGACATAGAATAGTAACTAAATAAGGTTTAGAAAGCATGTTAGAAATAGGAAATCACGTTAATACAGAAACTCAGTAAACAACATAGCTTTCAGTAGAAACACCCTCTTGTATAGCCTTTGCTCCAGTACAGTTTGACAAGAGACTATATTCATATTTATACTTACCTGTCTCAGCATGTATCAGACACTTACATGTTACTATTATTAACTCAGTATATGATTTATATGATACCTTACACCTGTTAGCCTTAGCTTATGAGATACACAGACAACATGACTAGTTGAGACCGTTGTATTGATTGGGGTTGGATTACCTAGCATCCCTGACCGCCCAGGGTTAATTGATGTATCGACTCGTCTGCCAGAGGATGAGGATACGTCACTCTACGGAGTTATATGCCATCCCGCAAGGGGACAAAGATGGGATGCCAGTTTCCCCATATTGTGCCTTGGTCGGCCCTTATACACCCCCGTCGAGCGGGTACGCCCGGGGTGTTGATTTTGGAGTCCTTCGGACTCAGGTACAGTTATAGTCAGGGGCTCAGCGAGCCCAAGTGCATACCCAGGGACCGGCAGGATGCTTACAACCACTATAGGAGATGGGATGATCGGGGTAGGGGTGTAGATTCTATGTTGGATTGTACCTCTCGGCTTATGGGGGCCGGGTAAGGTTTGTGTGTGCCATGTTATGTTATGTATGTTATGCTGTGTTACATTAGTCATGAGTAGATTAGTAGTAGAGTGATACTTCTCCAGATATGACACCTATTCTTCCCAGTATGACTGAGAACAGGTACGACTTATATCTTCCGACAGATAATCTAGTTCTTCTTATTTCAGTTTCGTCAGTTAAATTGAACCTAAATTGAACTACTAAGCTCTACTCCCATTGGAAAACCTAAATTGAACTACTAAGCTGATAGCTCGAAACTGGGGTCCAAGACTAGTCAGGAACGTATAACTGCATGTACCTTGAGAGTCTTATCGGACCAGATTCTGAAATTGGGTTCTAGATTTGTTAGCTGCTTATCTGGAAGCGTCGTGACCGTCTAAGAACAAGCTATAACTGAGCTGGGGTCCTGGGCTCGTTATATCTATATACTAGAAAGTCATGACCATCTAATGGACAAAAACCAGTAAATCTGAGTCTGGTTCTGATAACTGAGAGGCACCACTGACACCTCGAAATAAGATTGAAGTCAAATTGATAAGTTGACAATTTTTTGAGTATCATTTGAGGATTCTAGCATTCTGTCTGAGACTAAACTGATATGATTCTCTAGAGATTCTAGTTCAATCCGCTCTGAACTACTAGCAGCTAATAAAGAATTCAATTATCCCAATAGTATAGGAATTTCATAATATAGAGAAATTTCAAGAATTATAGGAATTTAATTCAACAAACCAAAGTCATTCTTATTTATGAGATATTTAACCAACATATATGTATAGCAAGAAACTCTAGGAATTCAGCCCAAAGCATTCTTCATTCACTAGAGGGAATTTATCAAGCAAACTCATTACTCAAGAAATTAGGGCTTAAATTCACTTTTTGTGTGAACACTGACAATTTGATAAGGAATTCATGGGGATCATATCACAATATACATGAACATCGTTCTAAGTGAAATCAACGAAAATAAACAAGAATCCTCTTCATACTCGAAGGCTCAAGGCTTAAAACTGATAGAAGAAATTGAGGATTTTGGGGACAAAAGGGAAGAACAATCCCCTTACCAAAACCCCACATACTTGGTGAAGAAACCTTGAGAATTTGCCTGAGAATCGAAGAGAAAAGTTCAGCCCTAGCCCTTTCTTTGAAATACTCTAAGAGAGAATTCTATGATGTTTCTCTGAGGATTTACGTGAGAATGAGGGGAGGAACCGTCCAAACTCTCTAATAAGTCTGAAATTAGGTCCAAAATGATGTAGTTTAAAGCTTAGGTGAATAGGAATTTACTAAATAGTCCTTAGAAGTTCACTGGGAAAAACTGTCAGGTGCCCCTAACGGGTGACCTAACGAGTCGTGGTGACTGACCACGACTCGTGGTCACTCTCGTCAGGTACACTGCCTGATCCTTAGTATATCATCATGAGGGACCTAATGAGTCATTATCTATTACCACGACTCATGGTCACCAGTCGTTGACCACATAGTCTCATTCTGGAGATTTTATGCTAAGTCCCGTAATGAGTCACTTAACGAGTCATTGCCATATGTGACATCTCATTTCACCCACTCGTCGAGTACACTGGCCAACTAAAATATTCTTAACTCAGACTTGACCACGAGTGACTTAACGGGTCATGGTCTGACCACGACTCATGACATCCCTTGTTAGGTGCACTGCCTCTCTCCTTTACATTAACCAACCTTCTCCTCACGGCTCACCTAACGAGTCGTGAGGTTACTTGACGACTCGTCAGGTGGGCCGTCCTGCAATATTTTTGCAGCTTTTTCTAGATTTCCTGCTTTATGCCTCGGAATTGGATTTTGAGTTTCTGGGTGTTACAATATCTCCCCCTTGTAAACATTCATCCTAGAATGTTAGAAAACACATAGGAAGCAGAAAATAACAATCAAAACCTTCAAATACTGCTCATTAAACTCCAAAACTGCTGGAATGACTATCTCCGTTTCAAAATACATATTTGAACTGAGTTTACTTATCATACATTCATTCAAAAACATAAAAGAGACTTGAACTTCTGAGCTGAGTCATGAAAACTAAACTAAGTTCTAGGGTCATAGCTAATATGTCAAGCTGCACTAGAGCTGGTAGGGAACAAGTGCGGGTATTTGGTCATCATATCTTCTCTGGCCTCCCACGCAGCTCCCTCAACCCGCTGATTTCTCCATAAGACTTTGACTGAAACTATTTCCTTGTTCCTTAGCTTACGCACCTGACGGTCAAGGATCTAGACTGGTACTTCCTCATATGAGAGACTATCTTTTATCCCTACGCTGTCCGAAGGCATAACCGAGGTTGGATCTCCAATGCACTTCTTCAAAAGTGATACAGGGAAAACTGGATGCACAACTACTACTTCAGAAGGTAAATCTAGCTCATAGGCTACCTTGCCGATACACCTCAAAATTCTATAAGGTCCCACATACCTTGGACTAAGCTTTCCTTTATTTCCAAACCTCAGCACCCCTTTCATGGGTGAAATTTTTAGGTACACCCAGTCATCAACTACAAAATATAACTCTCATCTCCGCACGTCGACATAAGATTTTTGCGGCTCTGAGTTGTTTTTAACCTCTCTCGGATGAGCTGAATTTTCTGCATTCCCTCATGAACCGAGTCTAGCCCTATCAAGGTGGCTTCACCAACTTCAAACCAACATATAGGAGATCTATATCTTCTACCCTAAAATGCTTCAAATGGGGCCACCTGGATGCTAGAATGGTATCTGTTGTTGTATGGAAACTTGATAAGAGGCGGACGGTCATCCCAATTACCCTTAAAATCGATTGTGCATGCTCTTAGCATATCTTCTAGAGTCTGAATAGTCCACTCAACTTTCCCATCTATTTGTGGGTGAAAAGCTGTACTGAGCTTGACTTGAGTGCCAAGTCTCTTTTGAAAAGACTTCCAAAAATGGGAGGTGAACTAGGTACCCTGTCTAAAATAATAGCCAATGGCACCCAATGAAGTCTAACCAACTCCTGAATATAAAGTTTAGCATAATCTTCAGCTAAATCTATGGTTTTGACTGGGAGGAAATATGCTAACTTAGTCATTAGGTATACTATTACCCAAATTGAGTCATGCTGTCGACAAGTTCGAGGTAGACCTATAACGAATTCCATATTTACTTATTCCCACTTCCAGGTGGGTATGCTGATATCCTGGGTCATACCTCCTGGTATCTGGTGTTCTACCTTGACCTGCTGGCAGTTCGGGCACTTAAGTACAAATTCAACAATGTCTTTCTTCATGCCATTCCACCAGTAAATATCCCGCAAATCACGATACATTTTGGTAGCACCGGGGTGACTGGTGTATCTCGAGTTGTGTGCCTCAGCCAGTATCTGCTGTCTCAAATCACCAACACCCCACATGCTCAAATCACCAACATCCGACATGCACAATCTGCCTTGGTAGCGAAGCACCCCATCTCCCCCTTGGGAGAAAACCTCAACCTCCTTTCTGAGAACTTCTTCTTTAAGTTTAAGTAGAACTGGATCTTCATCTTTTCTGGACTTAACTTCTACTGCCAAGGATGAACCCGACTCGCTTTGCATTACCGTGCCACCTTCAGCTGAATCCACCAATTGCACCCCTAACCGGGCTAGCCTATGAACTTCTTTCGCTAGCTCCCACTTGCCTTCCTCAATATGAGCTACACTTCCCATAGACCGCATGCTTAGGGAATCATCCACCACATTGGCCTTACCTGGGTGATACAACACACTCATGTTGTAATCCTTTAGCAGTTCCAACCATCATCTCTGATGCAGGTTTAAGTCCTTTTGACTGAACACATACTGAAGGCTCTTGTGATTTGTAAACACATCCATGTGAGCCCCGTACAAGTAGTGTCTATATTTTTAATGTGAATACCAGTGCTGCCAACTCCAAGTCATGAGTTGGATAATTCTTCTCATGAAATTTGAGTTGTCTGGAGGCATAGGCTATCACTTTACCCCGCTGCATCAAAACGCAACCTTATCTTGTCTGGACTTAACTTCTACTACCAAGGATGAATTCGACTCGCTTTGCATTACCATGCCACCTTCAGTTGAATCCACCAATTGCACCCCTAACCGGGCTAGCCTGTGAACTTCTTTCGCTAGCTCCCACTTGCCTTCCTCAATATGAGCTACACTTCCCATAGACCGCATGCTTAGGGCGTCAGCCACCACATTGGCCTTACCTGGGTGATACAACACACTCATGTTGTAATCCTTTAGCAGTTCCAACCATCATCTCTGATGCAGGTTTAAGTCCTTTTGACTGGACACATACTGAAGGCTCTTATGATTTGTAAACACATCCATGTGAGCCCCGTACAAGTAATGTCTATATTTTTAATGTGAATACCAGTGCTGCCAACTCCAAGTCATGAGTTGGATAATTCTTCTCATGGACTTTGAGTTGTATGGAGGCATAGGCTATCACTTTACCCCGCTGCATCAACCTTGTCTTGTCTGGACTTAACTTCTACTACCAAGAATGAATCCGACTCGCTTTGAGTTACCACGCCACCTTCAGTTGAATCCACCAATTGCACCCCAAACCGGGCTAGCCTGTGAACTTCTTTCACTAGCTCCCACTTGCCTTTCTCAATATGAGCTACACTTCCCATAGACCGCATGCTTAGGGCGTCAGCCACCACATTGGCCTTACCTGGGTGATACAACACACTCATGTTGTAATCCTTTAGCAGTTCCAACCATCATCTCTGATGCAGGTTTAAGTCCTTTTGACTGAACACATACTGAAGGCTCTTGTGATTTGTAAACACATCCATGTGAGCCCCGTACAAGTAGTGTCTATATTTTTAATGTGAATACCAGTGCTGCCAACTCCAAGTCATGAGTTGGATAATTCTTCTCATGGACTTTGAGTTGTCTAGAGGCATAGGCTATCACTTTACCCCGCTGCATCAAAACGCCACCTTGTCTTGTCTGGACTTAACTTCTACTACCAAGGATGAATCCGACTCGCTTTGCATTACCACGCCACCTTCAGTTGAATCCACCAATTGCACCCCTAACCGGGATAGCCTGTGAACTTCTTTCGCTAGCTCCAACTTGCCTTCCTCAATTTGAGCTACACTTCCCATAGACCGCATGCTTAGGGCGTCAGCCACCACATTGGCCTTACCTGGGTGATACAACACACTCATGTTGTAATCCTTTAGCAGTTCCAACCATCATCTCTGATGCAGGTTTAAGTCCTTTTGACTGAACACATACTGAAGGCTCTTGTGATTTGTAAACACATCCATGTGAGCCCCGTACAAGTAGTGTCTATATTTTTAATGTGAATACCAGTGCTGCCAACTCCAAGTCATGAGTTGGATAATTCTTCTCATGGACTTTGAGTTGTCTGGAGGCATTGTCTATCACTTTACCCCGCTGCATCAAAACGCAACCTTGTCTTGTCTGGACTTAACTTCTACTACCAAGGATGAATCCGACTCGCTTTGCATTACCACGCCACCTTCAGTTGAATCCACCAATTGCACCCCTAACCGGGCTAGCCTGTGAACTTCTTTCGCTAGCTCCCACTTGCCTTCCTCAATATGAGCTACACTTTCCATAGACCGCATGCTTAGGGCGTCAGCCACCACATTGGCCTTACCTGGGTGATACAACACACTCATGTTGTAATCCTTTAGCAGTTCCAACCATCATCTCTGATGCAGGTTTAAGTCCTTTTGACTGAACACATACTGAAGGCTCTTGTGATTTGTAAACACATCCAAGTGAGCCCCGTACAAGTAGTGTCTATATTTTTAATGTGAATACCAGTGCTGCCAACTCCAAGTCATGAGTTGGATAATTCTTCTCATGGACTTTGAGTTGTCTGGAGGCATAGGCTATCACTTTACCCCGCTGCATCAAAACGCAACCAAGTCCAACCCTGGAGGCATCACAATACACAACTAACCCATCTGATCCTTCCGGTAAGGTTAACACTGGAGCGGTAGTGAGTCAAGTCTTCAACTCCTGGAAACTCTTCTCACACTCATCTGACCACTAGAATTTCACCTTCTTCTAAGTTAACTTTGTCAGAGGATAGTCTATGGAGGAGAAACCTTCCACAAACCGTCAGTAATAACCTTCTAAGTCCAGAAAACTCCTGATTTCAGTAGGAGAGGTAGGTCTGGGCCAATCATTCACTGCTGATATCTTGTGAGGATCTACTTGTATCCCTTTGTCTGAGATCACATGACCCAAGAACGTCACAGCCTTCAATAGAATTCACACCTGCTTAACTTGGCAAACAACTAGCGTTCCCTGAGTGTTTATAACACTATCCTCAGGTGATCTGCATACTCTTCCTCATTCCTGGAGTATACCAGAATGTCGTCGATAAATATGATCACGAACATATCTAGGTACTGCTTAAAGACCCTATTCATCAAATCGATGAAGGCTGCTGGGGTGTTCGTTAACCCAAAGGACATCACCACAAACTCTTAGTGACCATATCGAGTTCTTAATGCTGTTTCCGGCACGTCACACTCTTTGAACCTTAACTGATGGTATCCTGACTTGAGATTGATCTTGGAGAAACAACTAGCTTCCTAAAGTTGCTCGAACAGGTCATCAATTCTAGGTGGGGGATATCTGTTCTTGACCGTGACTTTGTTCAGCTGACGGTAATCTATGCACACTTTGAGGGTACCGTCTTTCTTACTCATGAATAGCACTAGAGCACCCCAGGGAGAGATGCTAGGTCTGATAAAACCCTTGTCAAGAAGATCTTTTAGCTGCTCCTTCAACTCCTTAAGCTCAGCTGGAGCCATTCTATAAGGATGGATGGAGATGGGCTGAGTATCTGGGAGGAGATCTATTCCGAAGTCTATTTCTCGTAAGGGGGAACTCTAGGAAGATCCTCAGGAAATACATCTTGGAACTCGCTGACAACTGGAATTAATTGAATGGTTGGGTTCTAAGGGTTGGAATCCTTGACCCAAACTAGATGATATAGACATCCTTTGGAAATGAGTTTCTGGTCCTTACGGTAGGAAATAAACCTACCCTTAGGCGCTGAACTGCTGCCCGACCATTCTAAAACTGGCTCATTAGGAAACTGGAATTTGACAACTCTAGTTCTGCAATCAACTGAATCATAACAGGAGTGTAAACAATCCATGCTGAGAATAAGTCAAAGTCGACCATGTCTGGCTCTACGAGATCAGCTAGAATACTTTGTTCAGGACAGAAACTAGGCAATTTCTATACACCCGGCTGGCTCTAACTGACTCGCTAGCTAGGGCAGAGACTAAGAATGGTTCTGAGAGAACCTCTAGACTTATACTAAGCTGAACTTCTATATGTAGAGTTACCAATAAAATAGTATCTCCTGGATCTAAGAGGGAAAATATGTTTAGATGGAAGAGACATAACATACCAGTAACTATGCCAGGTGAGCTTTCCTGATCCTGACGAGAAGATAGACCATAGAAACGATTTTGGTGCTGATCGCCATCTGTACCTGCTGTGTTATACTACTGGGCTGGTCAACCAGCTGGAGCTGATGACGTGGTAGATTGTGATCTCCCTTGCCCTGCTGACGGGCACTCTATAAGCTTGTGTCAAAGTTGTCCACACCCAAAGCAACCCTCTCGTCCCTGAAGGCATTCTCCTGGGTGATTCCTACCACACTTGGGACAAGCTGGATACTTGTTGTTGGCACCGAAACTCTGTGACTGAGAGCCATATGCTTCGCTCCTTCGATCCTTGCGGGACCAAAAGGTTGGGGCGCTGGATGAGCTGTGTGTTGGGGCTCTCTGTTGTTGTTGCTGCTGCTGTTGTGGGCGGCTACTACTGCCTGATTTCTGATGGCTATAGTCTAAATGACCAGTTCATGCCCGCTTGTTCTTACACTCCATATCCTTCAGCTTCTCTTCCTCAATCTCCCGGGCATAAACAATTAGGCTAGAGAGGTCCATATACTTGATTAGTGACGTGCCCAATTCGCGCGTCCGCAAGTGTACGGGTCATACAAGTAATATAATAGCTCTTTTTAAGAACCGGATTGTCGAACCCACAGGGACTGGACCCATTCCTCTAACTATCCATTTCTAGTGTGATCTTAAATACCTCAAGTGTTGGTTATAGACATTTTAGATTGAGATTAATTAAGTCTAAGTTTGGGTCAACGAAGTATTCTGAAAAAACTCTAGGAGCAACATAGAGTTAAAACCAATTAATCATGCGATACTACGATTTGCAATGGGTTAAGCATGGAACTATCAATTGTTGTTTCACATAATTAGAATTGCATGTTTATGGTCTTTCGAGCCTCTAAAAACGGCAATCTAGCCTCACTGCATCATTGTGAGCTAGGAGTTTAATTTCTAGTCGCGGGCAATCAATTATGTTGTGGTTTACGGGGAAAAAATTAGGGACTTTCGTGCGTCTAACCATTTAATGCAACTTAGACTCACAACTACTTCTTCGAGTGGTGATGTGACATCCCAAGTTGGTCTTTCATAACCACCGTGTCTCAACCAAGCACGGTGTTAGGTATATTTCTATCCTGACACAAAAATCTCTCTCGAGGTACAAACATGCTCCTCACATACTCATGTCCTGACCTATGTAATGCTTTCTCAAGCTATTACTCAAGCTAACAAATATGCTTTCATGGTGATCAATCATAAAAACAACCAACAATCTAGAATGCAAGACGAAAACAACAATCAATAACTTAATTCCAAAACAATTTCATAAAATCACAATCATAATTCATGGCTTCAACCCTAGAGGAAGGGCTCTTGCCATTCATGTTCGTAAAACTACACTAACTACTACTAAACTAACATACTTACATGAATTTGGTAGATGAGAAGGGAATTTGACAAAGCCTAGATGAGTTCTCCCACTTCTCCCTTCACTCCTAGGTAGTTCTCCAGAATAAAATCGTGACCCCCTGAATTAGGAGCTAAGGGACCTATTTATAATAAATGAGAAACGTGCATAATTTAGCCTGTCATGGAATGGCTCCATGTCACGGAGTGTATCACGGAGCACTGCCTCCGTGACACGGAGGCAACGCGAAAGCTCTCTGGAAATCACCCGAAATTTGCCCTCGGCAGCACCCTGCCGCGTTGGCAGCGTGTCACGCTGCTGGGGCAGCGCGTTGACACCTCCATGTCGCGCAGCGAGCCTGCCGTGGCACGTTGCCAACGTGCAGGTGGGCTGTTGTGATCAGCCTGCCTGCCGTGGCACGTTGCCGATGCGCAGGTGGGTTGTTTTGTGCCTCCTCTTTGCCGACGTTCGCGGGTTAATTCTGTTTCCAAGCCTCTACGTCACCAACTCATGGATTAGTTACTCAAAAGTCATCAAAACCTACAAAACAAAGGCTAATCATGTTGGTTAGCACATATCTTCACATTCATATAAAATTACATGAAAATGTATAAAATAACTTAGATAAACAAGACTAATTTAAGTCATAAAGCATATCTCGGGCATGCTATTTTTGCCGGTGATCACAACCCCACACTTAAAGCATTGTTCGTCCTCGTACCACCTTTTACATATCATGCATATGGAGACTCCCACATAACTAATTTAGCAAGATAATGCAATTTACGTCTATAATGATTACGTAAGATAACAAGCTACAAATAGAGCATGCATGGTTCGATCATTGAAATGAAGTAAAACTATGTTAAGACTTCTTAACCTCAAGAATCGACTCTCAATCTTAGCAAACTCATGCAATTCAACAGATTAAGAAATACCACATGAACTATATCCTTCATTCAACATGTGCCCTCACAGAAAGAGAGTTACCCAATTTCACACGTAAAAATAATTTGTAACTCACAACATGTGGGTACATGAATATTATTACACTCACTCTCACAAAGAATTCACATGCATCATGTAATGACCCATAAGCTTGCCCTTAGTGTTTTATTCCACTAATTTAAGGATGTATGAATGTAAGATCAAGTAGGACTTAATGGGTTGTAATGTAAGCTAAGGGATGGGCAGTTACTATTCTGGTCAGTAATAGTGACTAACTTTCCCAAGCGCTTTTAATACATTATGCCCTCCTTATGAACTTCCCTTCCCTTACTTCACCTTTTTCCTCTTTTCAGCTTTCTTTTTCCTCTTATGTTCCCCCTTTCATTAGGCACTTTTAGCTTATTAGTAAGGAGCTCTATGAATAATTTTACATTAATTTGTTTTCTTACTCCTTACTAATAATCAACCATTTTCACACAAGTGCACCTTTGTCCTTTTCTCACTTCTACACTTTGCTACTTTTCCTTTCTTTTCATTCTTCTCACTCCTTTACTCCTTCGAATTTTTTTCTGCTCAAGTGCTTAGGAGTTTTGGATCAAATTCAAGGCTAATGAAAGAAAAAGGATTAAGCTTATGTTGCAGCTATCAAAGAATAGGCTCAAGGCTCAATGGGGTTAACTAGGATTAATTTTTCAAGGTAGGTAAAATGAGGGATAACAATTTGGTTCATTCAAAGAAATGCCTATATCATTTCCTACAATTCACATCCTTCATTTCGTTTCATAAACACACCAGGCAAGTTCTAGACAATCCACAATAGCACAGAATACTCAAAAACCTTACACTCATGGCACATGCTCAAATCAAGACACATTCAGCAGACTCTTACTCAGTTGATCACAAGAATTCAGAATTAAGCTTCAATCATATTGAGTCAAATTCAAGAACCTAAGTGTCTCACACAAAGTTATACACTTGCATGCTTCAACACTGAACATACTTGCATCTTACCATCACGTATAACACATAACAAGAACATCAAGCACCAATTAGTTATGGTTTCAAAAATCCAACACCTACCGACTAATTTTTCCTCAAGACGGTCGTCATCCATCCATCGTCGGAAGCAGTCACTAACTATGACAAAAAAATTATATATAGACAAAGGAAAGAAAAAGAAAAATTTTATTATTCGATTCAAATACCCCCCGTCGGAAAAGAACCGAAAAGAAAAACCAACGGGTGATGAATTCATGCTTGACTCCCAACAATTTTCAATTTTCTCACAAATTGCACACAAGCATTACATCCACCAAACACTCGTTAAGCACAAAAATTTTGAAATTTTCCAGAAATTTCCCTCACCCCACACTTAAATCATGCTATGTCCTCATAGCATCAAAGTAACAATGAAAGGATGAGAAATACTCCCTGAGCCTCTATGTAAAGCTAAAAGCATGCTTTCCTTTCAAGTTTTTCAGAGGTGGGTATTCGGCCCCACACTTCTTCTATTCCATGCTCTATAGCTTCCACCGTCTCGGTACTCAGACTTTCCTTCCATCTGTGCTTAACTTTCCACCAAAAACACAAACAAAATAAAGATAACAAAATCAACACAAAATCAAAATTACAAATTGTACCTGAGGTACCCTTGGGTTGCCTCCCAAGCAGCGCCTTATTTTACGTCGTGGCATGACGTGGACTATCCTTGTCAGGGCATCCTCTTACCTGGGTTCTCTTTCGAGAACCATCTCCTTTTCTTTTGCTATTTAGAGGAAACAGCCTCCACTCTGTTCCTCTCTTTCTCCAACTTCTTCTCAATTTGAAGTCCTCTATCAGACTCGGGTTGAACACTTGACCTTGCCTTTGGCCGTGCACCTGTGGAATCCTTGACTCCACACTCATCCTCTGCCAACACACTAACCTGACAAAGGTTTCTGTAGTGTGCAGATGGGTTCATTTCTTGGTAAACTCGAAAGATTTCTTCTTCATCCTCAATCCTCATTTTCAGGGTCCCTGCTTTCAGATCAATCACCGCTCCACCGGTGGCCAAGAATGGCCGTCCCAAGATTAAGGGTACCTGGTCGTCAACCTGAAAATCTAGAACAATAAAATCAGCAGGTATAATAAACTTACCTACTTTGATGAAAAAGTCCTCTATTATTCCATCATGTGTCACTCGCGACTTGTCAGCCAGCTGCAGCATCAACCTTGTCGTCCTCCGTTTCCCCAACCCCAGCGTGTTAAATAAGGATAGGGGCATTAGATTAACTGCTGCCCCTAAGTCACACAAAGCTCGTAGCACCTCAGCTTTGCCAATTTGTATGGGGAGGGTAAAACTCCCTGGGTCTTTGAGCTTCTTTGGCATTTTGCTCAATACCCTGTGACTGCACTCCTCAGTCAGTGCTATAGTCTAGACATCCACCAATCTAACTTTGTTCGCCATCACGTACTTCAAGTATTTAGCATACTTGGGCATTCCCTGCAAAACATCAATAAGAGGCAAATTTATGTGAACTTCCTTGAAACTCTCAAAGAACGTTTTGAAGCATTCCTCCTCCTTGCTCTTTCTCAATTTCTGAGGGAATGGTGGTGGTGGTCTTTGTGCTGGCTGCAATGAAGATTTTGCATTTTGTTTCCTCGGACAATGATTCGCTCCCGTGTCAGTGGATGGTCCTGGTCTGACCAACTCCGGTTGCACCTCCTTTCTCAACTCTTTAGGCAATGCATCAACTAATTGCTTTCCGCTTCTAAGACTGATGGCATTGATTTGCCGGGGGTTAGGATATGCATCACTGGGTAATCCCCCCTGCCACCTCATGTTCTGAGCAGCTGCTATCTGACCCACTTGTTTTTCCAGATTGCGGGTGGCTACTTGTTGATTCGTTAAGTCTGTTGCCATCCTCGCCTGATTTTTCGCTAACTGATTTTGGGTCTCCATAATCTTCTGCAGTGTTTCCTCAATGCTGCTACTCACTTTCCCATCATTCTGCCTATTCTGCTGATACTGCTATTGTTGAGGTTGCATATAATTTTGCTTCTGGTTTCCACCCCAAGAAGTTTTCAAGTGGCCCTGCCAATTTCTGTTGGAGTTGTTCCCAAAATTCTGATTCCTATGCACATTACCAACAAAATTGTCTGATTCCGGATTGGCTCCACAAGATTCTGCATTGTGCCCATTATTACCACAAATTTCACACCAACTCGGAGCTTACTGAACTGCATTAACCTGGCCATGTTGTTGTTTCATACTCAGTTTATTGAACTGAGTCATCATCTGATGCTGGAACGAAGCTAACTGCGCTGCCAAGGCATTCAAACCATCTACTTCTATCAACCCTGCTCTCTTTCTTGCCCCTCTCGATGACTCACTGTGCCACTCTAGATTTCCTTGTGCAATTCTGTTCAACAACGTGTACAACTCATCATATGTCTTATCCAAGGCTTGCCCCCCCGATGCAGAGTCTAGTAATATTTTTGTGTGTGGGTCTAGACTTTCTACAAAGGTATGAGCCAGCACTTCATTTGATTGCTGTTGATGGGGGTAGTCTCTCAACAATGACTTGAATCTTTCCCAAGCCATATATAAGTTCTCTTCAGGCCTCTGCTTGAAACTGAGTATTTCACCTCTCAACTTTGCAGTCTTGCCTGAAGGAAAGAATCTAATAAGGAACTTTTTAGCCAATTCATTCCATGAAGTTATGGAGTTCAGTGGCTCAGCCTTCAACCACTTTTTCGCCTCTCCCAACAGTGAAAATGGGAAGAGGGTCAGTCGGACATAATCTGTGGACACATCGGTGGGGACAAACGTGTCACTAATCTCTAAAAAGCTCTGTAAGTGCTGATGCGGGTCCTCATGTGCCATCCCAGTGAATTGACCACTAGAATGTAACAGCTGCACCATGTTCTGTTTAAGCTCAAAGTGCCCTCCAGGCGCCGTTTTACGAATGCTAGAGGTCACATTTGTCGCTAGTGGGATTGCCACTTCGCGAACTGGTCTTGCTGCCATTGCTTCTGATGACAATTGTGCTTGTCCCGCGGGTGGTTGTTGTTGTACCTTTTCTTGAAGTCTCTTCAGATTTTGCTCTAGAGCTACTCTCCTTTGCAAATGGATTTGACGTTCAGGTTCAAGCAATGGTTCCACAAGCTCTCTATTTCTAGCCAGCTCGGCAGGACAACCTGTCCCTTGCTAATAAACAGACTAAGACCAAGTTTCTCAACACTTTAGGAAATTCAAAAATCACACAAAAATAGATAAATTATCAAAACTTCGCTGAGTCCCCGGCAACGCCGCCAAAAACTTGACGTGCCCGATTCACGCGTCCGTAAGTGTACGAGTCGCGCAAGTAATATAGTGGCTCTTTTTAAGAACCGGGTTGTCGAACCCACAGGGACTGGACCCATTCCTCTAAGTATCCATTTCTAGTGTGATCTTAAATACCTCAAGTGTTGGTTATAGACATTTTCGATTGAGATTAATTAAGTCTAAGTTTGGGTCAACGAAGTATTCTGAAATTACTCTAGGAGCAACATAGAGTTAAAACCAATTAATCATGCGATACTACGATTTGCAATGGGTTAAGCATGGAACTGTCAATTGTTGTTTCACATAATTAGAATTGCATGTTTATGGTCTTTCGAGCCTCTAAACGCGACAATCTAGCCTCACTGCATCATTGTGAGCGAGGAGTTTAATTTCTAGTCGCGGGCAATCAATTATGTTGTGGTTTACGGGGAAACGATTAGGGACTTCCGTTCGTCTAACCATTTAACGCAACTTAGCCTCACAACTACTTCTTCGAGTGGTGATGTGACATCCCAAGTTGGTCTTTCATAACCCCCGTGTCTCAACCAAGCACGGTGTTAGGTATATTTCTATCCTGACACAAAAATCTCTCCCGAGGTACAAACATGCTCCTGACATTCTCATGTCCTAACCTAGGTAATGCTTTCTCAAGCTATTACTCAAGCTAAGCTTTTATGATTTCATGGTGATCAATCATAAAAACAACCAACAATCTAGAATGCAAGATGAAAACAACAATCAATAACTTAATTCCAAAACAATTTCAAAAAATCACAATCATAATTCATGGCTTCAACCCTAGAGGAAGGGTTCTTGCCATTCATGTTTGTAAAACTACACTAACTACTACTAAACTAACATACTTACATGAATTTGATAGATGAGAAGGGAATTTGACAAACCCTAGATGAGTTCTCCCACTTCTCCCTTCACTCCTAGGTAGTTTTCCAGAATAAAATCGTGACCCCCTGGAATTAGGATCTAAGGGACCTATTTATAATAAATGAGAAACGTGCATAATTTAGCCTGTCGTGGAACGGCTCCATGTCACGGAGTGTATCACGGAGCACTGCCTCCGTGACACGGAGGCAACGTGAAAGCTCTCTGGAAATCACCCGAAATTTGCCCTCGGCAGCACCCTGCCGCGTTGGCAGCGTGTCACGCTGCTGGGGCAGCGCGTTGACACCTCCATGTCGCGCAGCGAGCCTGCCGTGGCACGTTGCCAACGTGCAGGTGGGCTGTTGTGATCAGCCTGCCTACAGTGGCACGTTGCCGATGCGCGGGTGGGCTGTTTTGTGCCTCCTCTTTGCCGACGTTCGTGGGTTAATTCCGTTTCCAAGCCTCTACTTCACCAACTCATGGATTAGTTACTCAAAAGTCATCAAAACCTACAAAACAAAGGCTAATCATGTTGGTTAGCACATATCTTCACATTCATATAAAATTACATGAAAATGTATAAAATAACTTAGATAAACAAGACTAATTTAAGTCATAAAGCGTATCTCGGGCATGCTATTTTTGCCCGTGATGAATCAGCATCGCGGTCCTGCACTCCTTGAGGACCAGATTAGATACTCTAGTAATGAATTTCAGCATACGAGCCCTTGGCTCGGCCACCAACTTTGGAGCATACTTTGATAGTCTAGTAAACTCAAGAGCATACTCCTCCACTGTCCGATTGCCCTGCCGTAGGTTCATAAACTCTTCCATCTTAGCCTCCGTCAGCTCCTTAGGGAAATACCTATCCAGGAAAACTGTATGGAACTCCTACCACTCTATTGGTCTTGCTCCCGCTGGCCGCCCCTCCTTCTACTGCTCATACCAAACCTGGGCTACTCCTTTAAGCTGATAGGCAGCCAGGTCAGCACTCTCGGACGAGCTGACACCCATAATACGGGTAATTTGTGGCTACTGGAACCACCTACTAGTTCACCTGGTTGGTGACTGTTTGAGCTAGCAATTGAATGGCCGTCCTCAATTCGGCGGTGGATATGGATTCACCCTGAGGTGCTGCCGGAGCTGATGGGGCAGGTCTATTGATATTAACAACCCTTCTTCCATTACCACGTATAGGAGTCATGGTTCACTGAAATGAATTAGAGCATGAATTAGAAGGGCATTTCTGGAATTTTGACCTTAACGCACGATAAGGAATATGAACAAAACGGAATTTTCCTAATAACATCTCGTAGCCTCCTCGTCATAAGTGTGGCGCACTTCACACCCATGAAAAGGACTCTACTCGATGCGGCTTTTAGACATTCCGAAGATACTCTAAACCTAGGGCTCTGATACCAAGTTTGTGACGCCCCGAGCCTACACCCTAGGCGTAACACGGTACTTGAAGCCACAAGTGACCCCAAGTCAACCCCTGGTCTATCAGTTACTAGCATTCTGAGTAAACATGCACTGCGGAACTTTGAAATACTATCATAAAATATTCATGAGAGGAAAGTCTAAAAACATAAAGTTCAAATAATAGAATAATACTGATA
Organism: Datura wrightii; assembly: GCA_035772735.1. NCBI lineage: Eukaryota > Viridiplantae > Streptophyta > Magnoliopsida > Solanales > Solanaceae > Datura > Datura wrightii. The sequence goes on from JASDFA010000018.1 coordinate 24,449,038, forward strand.
AATCTGAATATCATGTATGTCTGAACGCCATCTAATAGAGGAGTTGCTAGGATAAGCGTACAGCTAACTCTAAGTCTAACTTAAACTAATACATGTCTGAAAGAAGGAAAATAGCGCCCTCAAATGATGAGGACTCACACTTAAACTACTGCAATGAAGAATCTGAACTATGACAACTAACGGTTCTAGGCCTGAGAACCTGCAATTGTATCATGAAACGATACAACATAAAAGTATGTGTTAGTACTTTGAATGTACTGAGTAAGTGGGAGAAACATAACTAAATATAAAGTCTGAGCTGAAATGACACGCAATGGCCAATAGGTAAGCTAAACTAAACTACTGATATAATCTGAAATGGTCAAGATGACCCTGTCTAATGGTCAAGGACATGCCCTATGTCTGAAACATTGAGTCTAACATATTGTACTGACTTAGTTAAATTGAGGACTAGAACTGAACTAAGCTGCTTATTGTAAAACTGGACTGGACTGATTAGTGGGAGAGTCTATAACCGACATTTAACCACGTGAGCTGGATGTGGAGTCCGATGTATACACCATACAGGTAGGACCCAATATACCTTGCCAGGGTATAAAGGCATGAACTGAGTGATCACAAAAGTCTGGGGCCAATCAGGCCAAGTAATATTGTAGCCTGTTCGCGTGATTTGTGGGTATAAAATGACACGCAAGTGCACGTGGTCGAACAAGTAGTAAGTGGCTTTAGTAAGCCAAGTATCGATCCCACAGAGACTTAGATGAAGTGCAATCTGCTCAAGTGTACTATATTTTACTTCTAAAAATGCAGACAATAGTGTAATCAAGAGTTTGATAGTTTGTTTTATAATTTTTATACTAAAGCTACAACAATTATCTACTTTGAGTTTGAACTATGAATGAGAGCATGTTGAGGTTAAACGAACATGTAATGAAATTAATTATCATCATAATTTGGTTAATCTTTTCCTCCAGTTGCTACCCAAGAACATTTGCCAAGAGATTAAAACTCTCGTATTTAACCTCACTTAAGAATCATGAACCATCCACCTACATTTCTGTGATTAAATGCAATTCATGTTCTAGCCAAAACCCGGTTCCTAAATTGACTAATACGACTTTCAGGTATATTTCTATCCTGAAAGCAAATCAAGACTCAATTTTCCCAAACCAAGTAAAGAACATATCCTATTAATTCACAACTTTTCAATTTCATGCTCTCTCGAGTGAAACCGGACTTTTTAGATGTACATTAACGTAGGCCACACATTAATGCAGTAATAACAAGAATTAATAGAACAACATGGAAGAAAAGATGAAAAACCAAATAATCAATGATCACATTTCATCACAATTGTTCATAACCTCAGCAAGAAGAGGAATTAGCCACTCATTTGTGGATTAAACATCTTTAAATGAGTGTTAATCATACAAGCAATTGAATTAGAGAAGAAAGAAAGAGAGAAAAAACCCTGAACTTTTCGTCCCTCAACTGCCTGTAACCCACGTCCTTGCTCTACCAAGTCTGCCTTATGAAAAATGAACTTACGTGTTCTATTTATACTAGTGGGAATTTTTCTCGGAATAATGAGCAACGTGTCACGGAGTGCATCGAGGAGCACTGCCTCCGTGACACGCCGTGAACGCGGACCCTTACAGGAAATTGGGGGTCCGGGAATAAAGAACCAACATGGAACGACGTGCAACGTGGAGGCTGGCCACCGTGCCACGGAGCTGTCGCGAGCCTCCACTGGAAATTGATGAATTTTTCACTCTCCAAGCAGAATGCCTCCGCGATGGCAGCGTGACACGGCTCCATCGCGGAGCCCCTTTAATTTGTGCAGTCCACTGCCTTTTTCCGTGCTCGATTCCAAGTCCAACTCCGATATCATCCAACATGCATTTCAGCTCCTCGAAATCACATTTTACCTACAAAACAATGCTAATCATGTTGGTTAGTATAAATTCACATTTTATTACCAATTACAAGAAAATGTATACACATTGCTAGATAAACAAGGCGAAAATGATACTTTTGAGTATCACTTGGACATATAAATCTGCCCAAGATCACTTACCCCACACTTAAATCCTTGTTCGTCCTCGAACAACAAACATACAATTCATGCAATTTACATCCCAACCTTCGCCGCTATGGTGCGACAATTTAAGCTACGGTCATACCGATCATTCAATATTGCGAATCATCAAGAAAACATGCATGGTATCAACAATGCAATAACCTTCAATACACTAAGACTTCCTAGACTTTAAGAATCGACTCTCGATATCAACAAACTCATGCAAATCAGCTAATCAAGATATCCGACACGAGAATCAATCTTTCATCAAGCATGTGCCCTCACAACTCAAGAGAATCTTCCCTTTTTTGCTCATGTGACACACAAACATTCAAGTAGGGGCATGTAAAAATAATTTCACTCTCTCTCCCAAAAGAATTCACATGCATCATGTCATGACCCATAAGCTTGCCGTTAGTGTATTACTCCACTAATATAAAGAAATGCAATGTAAGATCACCTAGGACTTTAATGGGTTGTAATGGAAGCTATGGAACTAGTACATATTGGATTAGCCAATAATAGCCACTAGCATCCTTAAGCGCCTTTGCAACACATTCCCATTAACTCATGAACATTGTTTCTCTCTTTTCTTTTTTTTTTCATCATCCCATTCTTGATGATTTACTTTAGAATGGCTCATTTCATTCAGCACACTTGACACAAAAATAAAGGTTATTCATGCACCTTCATTAGCATTTATTTATAGCAAGTGCACCTTCAACCTTTTCTTTTCTTTCCTCACTCTGCTTTTCTTTTTCTTTTCACCATTCTCACTCTTTGACACTTTGGGAAAATTATTTTCTCTCCTTAAGTGCTTAAGAGTTTTGTATAGACTTTACAGCTAATGAAAAGAAAGAATCAAGCTCTGTTTATACTTTTTGGACAAAAGAAAGAAATAATAGGCTAAAGGCTCAACTGGCTGACTAGGGTATACAATCACATAAAAGGGGAGTATGACAAGAAAAAAATGGAAACTCTCGGTTAAAACAAAGAAATGCCTACATCCTTTCCAACAATACACCTCCTTTATTTCGTCTTGTACATACACCAGGCAAGTTCTAGACACTTCACAATAGCATGGAATAACAATACCTCACTTCCCACTTTATGCACATGCTCGATTCAAGATGCATTCACAGACTCTTCAATCATCTAATTACATGAATTCAAACATTAAGCCTCAATCACACCGAATCGAACTCTACAGCCTAGGTATCTCAACATATTTACAAAATTTCATGCTTTCATATGAATCACTTTTGCATTTTGAATATCAGGTACAACACACAACCAATATTTCACAACCATATAGTAACTCCAGGTTCCGTGATGCAATCCACCAAAGAAAAATACTGAAAATAAATTAAAATAACTACTCCTACCGACTACATTTCCCTTAAGACTGTTGTCATCCATCCATCATAGGGAACAGTCACTAACTATGACGTCGGTTCAATGGGACCATTCTCGGTAAAAGAACCGAAAACAAACGCCGAGAAACCCAAAATATAAAAATTGAAAAATTTTGCAAAACATCGATCATTTCGATAGAAAAATTATTTACAAAATATTTTAAATATGAACAAAATATTTTTGCAAAATTTTAAAAATATCGATCATTTCGATAAGCAAAAATATTTACAAAAATTTTACAGACTCAGCTGGCAACATCAACATTCGACAACACACATCAATTTCACAAATATGTACAAATACAGAATAGTTTGCAAATTCACAAACACAGGGAAACATACATACAAAAATACAGAGGAAAGCATACAAGCAAACCAGCCCAGCCTAGCACCTAACTACTCCCCACCCCACACTTAAACCGAAAACTGTGCCCAGTGTTCACAAAAATTAAAAATCACAAAATTGGGTGGTGGAACTCCCTGATCAGGCAAAGTATTCCACTTCTTCATCAGGTGCTGCTGCCTTATCTCCCATGTCCGAGTCACCTCCGTCGTCGACATCGGACTCCACATCAGAGTCCTCCCGACGTGTCTCCTCGTCCGTGGGGATATCATCGTCTGCGGGCTCTACAAAGGCTGGCCCCACTCGATATAGAGCCCTGGCGTTTTTGCCAAATGGGTAATTTAGCTCGAGCTGCCATAGCTCCTCCTCCGTGGCTGGTCTCCCACCGATCCTGAGCTGGAGCATTTGCATCCCAAACATCCGCACCATGTACTGGTCATCACGAGCATGTCGCTCGCCAAGTGTCAGCATTAGCCCGTGGGTGGTGTTGGGAGCCTTAGTTTTGGTCACGTCCAAGGCCCGCCGCTCCAACTGCGGGATGTAATCCAAAGCCTCCTCCTCGACGTCGAGGCCTCTGAGAAAGGTGGTGAGTAGTCCACCGAAACCATACCTGTGGCCCTGGTGTAATCGGGCTCTCTTCATGGCGGATATGATGACCGCCCCAACATTAATCTCCAGCCCTTTCATCAGGGCATACACCAGGCAAACATGGTCCCGGGTCACATCAGTCATGTGTACCCCCGGGATTAGGCACGAGCATACTATCTTCAGCCAGATTCGGGCTTCCCTGTTCATTTGAGAATATGGCAGAGTCTGGTGGTAGCCCCTTTCTTTATGTCTGCTCCATCTAGCTATGGATCGAGCCCCACACAGTGTGCGTCTAATGTCGGCATACGGTGGGGTAATGTTCAGCTGGCGGAGAACGTGGGCGTCTGTGTCCCGTGCTCCAATGATGGCATTTAGCTGTTGGGGTTCCAAAGTGACTATCTGCCCTCTGATCTTGATGGTGTGGCTTCTGATTGCCGGGTTCCAATTAGCATAGGACTCCCGGACCAGGTGCAGGTTGCATTCCTTGGGCTCCTGAAATATGAAACTTTGCCCAGCAGCCTCGATCCGTTGAACTATTCTGGGGAACTCCTGTGCTAATGGTTCCCGTGCTATATGCTCCTCGGGGAAGTATTTGTTCTCCTTGTGCTTGGCATACCACTTCTTCCCCTCATCAGTCACCCATCTCGTTCCGTATTGGCGGCGCTGGCCACGTGGAACTGCTGGTGCAGCTGGGACTGTTGTGCCCAGTCTAAGTCTTTTCCTTTCGGTGCCTGAAGTTGATGCACCTTTACCTTTATCTTGCCTGCTTGCCATTTTGTCTGTCAACACAAGTCAACAATCGCAATGTTAAGCTAAATAAATATTAACTTCGGCTAAGGTCGGGTTAAGCTAAATTTACCCCACACTTAGTCCTTAGCTACAGTGATAACAATTTGGCAAGAATAACTTTATTTACACCAAAATACGAGCCATACAAATCATGCTTAGCGCGTTCAACAAGAAAATTCGATGGTATAACTTCTGCGTACTACTCAGACTTCGTATAGCTAATCCCAATCACTACCATCACTAGCATTTCAACCATCGCACTTAGCAAAGAAAAACAATGAAACAAAAATAACAACAAAAATTCTATACACATGAACCTATACAACCAACCCAATTTGAACAAATTTCAACATTTTCCCATAACCCAAGAATTCATCGTCTATTACATTCAAACGATTTTTACAACGATTCATCCCATTTCACAAGTACATCCCGGCATATATTTCATGAATTCAACACATTACCAACTTCAAATTCAACAACAAAGCCCTAGAAGGGATTTCTTCCATCAAATTCGAATAATTAGTGCAATCGACAAGTTCAAACGCTCATTACAACATTCCGAACATTTATCAATCAACAAATAACTTGAATTCATGCTTAGTTTCGACTTAGGGTGATTTAGTTCACCTCCCATGCTTAATTTCGAATAAAATTGACAAAAACTTGAGAGATAATCGGAAAACATACCTCGACGTTGAAGAACCGAAGAAAACATGGTAATTTGTTGCCATAAGTCGTGGCACGTTGGTGGGGGAGGGATTTTGGGATGTTTGGTCGCCGAGGAAAATGAGAATGAGGAAAAAAAAGGGAGAAATCGGGGTTTAAAAAGTAGAAAAACACGCGGGTCACCGGGCAACCCGGTGTGACCCGTCACAATTTACACGGCAACATTTCACGAAGTGCATCGCGGTGCACTGCCTCCGTGACATGGAGCCATCGCGATAGCTTACTGGAAATTTTAAAATTTCCAGGTTACAACTCAACGTGTCACGGAGGGTAACACGGAGGTCCTCCTCCGTGACACGGAGCTATCTCCCCAGCTCACTGTCTTCTACATTTTATTAATTTTTCATACCTCGCCTTTTCCTTCACGATTCTGTGCACATTTTTCTCCGTTTGACCTGAAAATCATCTCACTAAACAAAATTGGTTAGAATAATAGGTTTCACCTAACTAAAAATATAAAAAAAATACTAACTAAAACAAAAAATTTTGTAATAAATCAAGAAAAAGAAAAGTAAAATCTATTTACACTTCACAAAATGAAAGAAAAAAATTTTTCACGGGAGGCAGCGCCTGGTTTACCGTCGCGGCTCAACGTCATTTATGCTCAATTGTCCGCTAGGGTGATGGACGATTTCTCACGATCACCATCCTCACCCCAGTAGTACTTACACCGTTCCGGTGGTCTTCCCATCAACTCTCGGGAATCATTCATCTGCTTCGCATTACCATGATCAATTACATTGATCACCGAGAGTTCTTCATGCACCATCGGGAGCTTGGGTGCTTTATACACATCGAACACCTCTACCTTGTCATGTGCTCGCATAGTAAGTTGACCCGCAGCTATGTCGATTAATGCTTTCCCGATTGCCAAGAAGGGCCGTCACAAAATAAATGGGACTTTTGCGTCTAGTTCAAAATCCAGAACAATAAAATCTACCGGAAATATTAGGGAGCCTACTTGCACAAGCACATCCTCAACAATGCCATCCGGCCTAGCTAAGGATCGGTCTGCCAACTGCAAGATTACGGTTGTAGGTCTAGGACTCCCTAGACCCAACTTTTTGAATACCGATGATGGCATCAGATTTATGCTCGCTCCCAGGTCACACAATCCATGAGCTCGGATGCTCTGCCCAATAGTAAGCTGGATAGTAAAACTTCCAGGGTCTTTTAGCTTCGTGGGTAGTCTGTTTTGGATCCGTGAAATGCACTCCTGTGTCAAAGCCACAGTGGCATACTCAGTCAACCGACTTTTGTTGGCCACGATGTCTTTAATGTATTTGGCATATTTAGGCACTCCCTGCAAGACATCAACAAGAGGTAAGTTAACATGTACCTGTTTAAGCACCTCCATGAATTTTTTGAAACACGCCTCCTCCTTGTGTTTCTTGAGTCGTTGAGGGAACGGGGGTGGAGGTCTTTCTGATTCAGCTTCTCTGGTTTTCCCCCTTTCTGACTTTTGCTCCCCCTCAACTTCTGCTGCTCCCGAATTTTGATGTGATCTTTCTGGTTCCACCTCCTTCAGCTGCAAACCACTCCTTGTGGTCACTGCATTTACCTGCTTCGGATTCGGATCCGTGTCGCTCGGCAGTCCTCCTCTGGGCCTTGTAGTTTGAGCACTAGCAAATTGCCCAAATTGATACTCAAGAGCCTTGGTCGCTAACTGGTTATTTTTAACTTCAGGTGCCAATTTAACATAGTCAGCCTGCTATTGCGCTTGATTAGCGATCATGGTCTTGAACATCTCTTCAGTGTTGGGTGATGGTGGTGGAGGAGGGGCATTGTTATTTCTGAATTGAGATTGGTAGTTCTGTTTCCCTCCTTGATTCCTTTGCATACCCTGACCCACACTTTGGCCTTGATGGTTGTTGCTACCCCATGAAAAATTTGGATGGTGATCACGGGCAAAAATATATGCCCGAGATACTCTTTATTACTTAAATTTGTCTTGTTTATCTAAGTTATTGTAAACATTTTCATGTAATTTTATATAATGTGGAGATATGTGCTAACCAACATGATTAGCCTTTGTTTTGTAGGTTTTGATGATGTTTGAGTAACTAATCCATGAGTTGGTGAAGTAGAAGCTTGGAAATGGAATTAACACGTGAACGTCGGCAAGGAAGAGGCACAAAACAGCCCACCGGTGTGTCGACAAGGTGCCACGGCAGGCAGGCCGCTCAAACCAGCCCACCTGCGCGTTGGCAACATGCCACGGCAGGTGGCCTCCGCGACCAAGGGGCTGCAACGCTGCCCAGGCAGCGTGACACGCTACCAACGCGGCAGGGTGCTGCCTGGGCCAATTTCGGGTGATTTTCCAGAGAGCCTCCGCATCCGTAGCGTGTCACGGAGGCCGTGCTCCGCGATGTACTCCGTGACACATTGCTTGTTATTCCGGGAAAGATTCCTACTAATATAAATAGCACACTTAGGTTTATATTTGATAATTCAGACTTGGTGGAGCTAGGACGTGGGTTAGCAGCAGTTGAGGGACGAAAAAGCTAAGAGATTTCTTCTCTTCCTTTCTTCTTTCTATCAATTGTACGTATGATTTACACTCGTTTTAGGATGATCAATCCACAAATGAGTGGCTAATTCTCTTCCTTGCTAAGGTTTTGAACATTTGTAGTGAATTTTGCTTGTAAATGATATGGTTTTCTTCTTCTTCTTTCATGTTGTTCTATTAATTCTTGTTCTTACTGCATTAGTGCTTGGCCGACATTAATGTACATCTAAAAAGTCCAATTTCACTCGAGAGAGCAAGAAATTGGAAAGTTGTGAATTAATAGGGTATTGTTCTTAACTTGATTTGGGAAAATTGGGTTTTGATGTGCTTTCCTGATAGAAATATACTTGAAAGCCGTATTAGTCAGTTTAGATACCAGAATTGTATTGCTAGGTCGTAAATTGCATTTGATCACAGAAATGTAGACGAATGGTTTATGATTCTTAAGTGAAATTAAATACGAGAGTTTTAATTTCTAGGCTATTGTTCTTGGCTAGCAACATGAAGAAGAGATTAACCGAATTATTATTACAATCTAATTCATTACTTGTTCTTAACCTTGGTATGCTCATATCCATAGTTTAAATTCACCGTAAATAATTGTTAATAGTTTTAGTAGATATTTTATAAACAAAAACTCAATTAACTGTTGGTTACGTGGTTGTTAGCATAGTTAGAAGTAAAATAAGAATATAGTATACTTAGGCAATTTTTACATACCCTGAGCCTCCTTGGATCGATACTTGGCTTACTTAGCCACTTTATTACTTGTTTGACCACGTGCACTTGAGTGTCGGTGTTTAACCCAACCAAAGCACCGAACAAGTTTTTGGCGCCGTTGCCGGGGAGGCTAGGCGATTTGTGAATTTGTTTAAGTGTAATTTACTGTATTTTTATTTTTCTCAAGTGCTAACAACTTAGTCGTAGTGTTTGTTTTAATTCTTTTGCATTTTATTTTTTCTTTTTCGAATACCCTCATTGACAGGACATCTTGGAATATAAATGGTGGATACGCATATTTCGGCGAATCTTGCATGAATTGCGGAGGACCCCACTTGTGGCAAAACTGTAACACGTGCAATATATGTGGGTGTCAATATGGCCATTGGGGTGATTGTCCAAAGGCATATTCCCCTCCCCCAAGCCCCTACTATGATACTTTTGTTGTTTTTGCTGAATATAGGCATGTTGAAAATGAGGACTTGGGACGCCAAGTTCAAATAGAGGACATGATGAAACAACTCCTGGAGCAATCAGAAGCAATGAAGGAGTCGGTGGCAGAATTGATAATTCAGCAAAAGGAGAATGCAGAGGCTGTAAGCAGGATGAGTGTCAAACTCACAGAGATGTGTGCTGAGGCTGAAGCTTGTGATAATTTGCCGGTGACAGTTTTAGCCGATATTCAAGAGAAACTACAAGAGGAATACAAGGGTGAATTTTTGGATGAAGCCCAACGATTAGAATCTCTTGAGTGTCTCCGTGATCGGCTCATACCTATAGAAATTCCATTCATGGAAGAAGAAAAAGAATATCTCCCATTTGACCTTAATGGAGAAATTGATGTCGATGTTGAAAAGGTGTACACAAGTAAGGACGTCAAGCACAAAGCAATTTCAGAGTTGAGGTGTATTGGACCACACTCTACGCATTTTTCAACATTATGTTTGGTTGACAACATAGAAATAGAGTCTTCCAAGTTTATAGAGAAATGTCTAGAGGAGGACCAAGCCCCATATATTCTGAAATTTGCTAACTCAGAGAGACAAAATGACTTCGCTTACATAGGGGCCAATAGGTTCAAAAGAAAACATCTACTGCTTGGTCCTTACAATTTTTCACCACCACCCCTAGAGCATAAGAGGAAATTAGAAAAGAAATTAGGGGTGAGATTCATATCCTCAAGGTGGAGGAAAAAGTGGTGAAACTTGGTACGCCGTGCCGCGACGTAAAATTAGGCGCTGCTTGGGAGGCACCCCAAGGGTACCATAGGTACCATTTTAATTTCTTGCAATTGAGTTGATTTTTGTTTATTTTCATCTTGTGTTGTTTTGGTGGAAAGTTAAGCGCAGCTAGAGGGGAAGTCTGAGTACCCGTGGAGGAGGAAGCTGACAAGCATGGAAGAGAAAAAGTGTGGGGTTGAACACCCACTTGTGCAAAGTCGAAGAAACGCATGCTGTTAGCTAAGCTGAAAGGCCTCAGGGAGTATTTCTCACCCTTTGTAAATTTTAATTTGATGCTATGAGGACATAGCATGATTTAAGTGTGGGGTGAGGGAAATTTCAAGGGAAATTTCAAAATTTTCTGTGCTTAACGATTTTGATGAATGTAATGCTTGTGCAAAAGTGGGTGAGAAATTTGAAAAATTTGAAAAGTTTTTGTGAATTAAGCATGACTTCATCACCCGTTGGTTTTTCTTTTCGTTTCTTTTCCGACGGGGGGTCTTTGAACCGAAGAATAAAAAATTTTCTTTGTCTGTATATAATGTTTTTAGTCGTAGTTAGAGACTGTTTCCAACGATGGATGGATGACGACCATCTTGAGGAAAATTAGTCAGTAGGATGGTTTTTGGACCCGTAGCTAATTGATGGCTTGATATTCTTGTTATGTGTTATACATGATTGTAAGATGCAAGTATGTTGAGTATGAAGCATGCAAGTGTATAACTTTGTTCGAGACACTTAGGCCCTTGAGTTTGACTCAATATGATTGAAGCTTAATTCTGAATTCTTGTGATTAGCTGAGTAAGAGTCTACTGATTGTGTCTTGATTTGAGCATGTGCCATGAGTGTAAGGTTTTTGAGTATTCTATGCTATTATGAAATGTCTAGAACTTGCCTGGTGTGTATATAAAACTAAATGAAGGATGTGAATTGTAGGAAATGATTTAGGCATTTCTTTGAATGAACCAAACTTTTATCCCTCATTATACCTACCTTGAAAAATTAATCCTAGTTAACCCCATTGAGCCTTGAGCCTATTCTTTGATAGATGCAACATAAGCTTAATCCTTTTTCTTTCATTAGCCTTGAAATTGAACCAAAACTCCTAAGCGCGTAAAGGAAAAATCCGAAAGAGTAAAGGAGTGAGAAGAATGAAAAAGAAAGGGAAAGTAGCAATTGTAAGAGTTGAGAAAGGTCGAGGGTGCACTTTTTTGAATATGGGTGAGTATTAGTAGGGAGTAAGAAAACAAATAAATGAAAAGTTACTTATAGAACTCCTTACTAATAAGCCAAAAGTGCCTAAAGAAATGGGGGAACAAAAGAGGAAAAAGAAAGATGAAAACTGAAAAAGGTGAAGTGAGGGAAGGGAAGTTCGTAATGAAGGCGTGATGTATTAAAAGCGCTTAGGAAAGATAGTCACTATTACTGATCATAATAGTACCTACCCGCACCTGAGTTACATTACAACCTAAAAAGTCCTACTTGATCTTACATTCATGCATCCTTAAATTAGTGGAATAAAACACTAAGGGTAAGCTTATGGGTCATTACATAATGCATGTGAATTCTTTGTGAGAGTGAGCGTAATTCTATGCATGTACCCACACATGTTGTGATATAAAAATTGTTTTTGCGTGTGAAATTGGGTAACTCTCTTTCCGTGAGGGCCACATGTTGAATGAAGGATATAATCCATGTGGGATTTCTTAATCAGTTGATTTGCATGAGTTTGCTAATATTGAGAGTCGATTCTTGAGGTTAAGAAGTCTTAACATTGTTGTATTTCATTTATGTGATCAAATCAGGCATGCTCTATTTTTAGCTTGTATCTTACGTAATCATTATAGCCGTAACCTGAATTATCTTGCTAAATTAGTTATGTGGGAGTCTCCATATGCATGATATGTAAAAGGTTGTAAGAGGACGAACAAGGCTTTAAGTGTGGGGTTGTGACCACGAGCAAAAATATATGCCCGAGATACTCTTTATTACTTAAATTAGTCTTGTTTATCTAAGTTATTGTATACATTTTCATGTAATTTTATATAATGTGGAGATATGTGCTAACCAACATGATTAGCCTTTGTTTTGTAGGTTTTGATGATGTTTGAGTAACTAATCCATGAGTTGGTGAAGTAGAAGCTTGGAAAAGGAATTAACACGTGAACGTCGGCAAGGAAGCACAAAACAGCCCACCGGTGTGTCGACAAGGTGCCACGGCAGGCAGGCCGCTCAAACCAGCCCACCTGCGTGTTGGCAACGTGCCACGGCAGGTGGCCTCCGCGACCCAGGGGCTGCAACGCGCTGCCCAGGCAGCGTGACACGCTGCCAATGCGGCAGGGTGCTGCCTGGGCAAATTTCGGGTGATTTTCCAGAGAGCCTCCGCGTCCGAAGCGTGTCACGGAGGCCGTGCTCCGCGATGCACTCCGTGACACGTTGCTTGTTATTTCGGGAAAGATTCCTACTAATATAAATAGCACACTTAGGTTTATTTTTGATAATTCAGACTTGGTGGAGCTAGGACGTGGGTTAGCAGCAGTTGAGGGACGAAAAAGCTAAGAGATTTCTTCTCTTCCTTTCTTCTTTCTATCAATTGTACGTATGATTTACACTCATTTTAGGATGATCAATCCACAAATGAGTGGCTAATTCTCTTCCTTGCTAAGGTTTTGAACATGTGTAGTGAATTTTGCTTGTAAATGATATGGTTTTCTTTTTCTTCTTTCATGTGGTTCTATTAATTCTTGTTCTTACTGAATTAGTGCTTGGCCGACATTAATGTACATCTAAAAATTCCAATTTCACTCGAGAGAGCAAGAAATTGGAAAGTTGTGAATTAATAGGGTATTGTTCTTAACTTGATTTGGGAAAATTGGGTTTTGATGTGCTTTCCTGATAGAAATATACTTGAAAGCCGTATTAGTCAGTTTAGGAACCGGAATTGTATTGCTAGGTCGTAAATTGCATTTGATCACAGAAATGTACACGAATGGTTTATGATTCTTAAGTGAAATTAAATACGAGAGTTTTAATTTCTAGGCTATTGTTCTTGGCTAGCAACATGAAGAAGAGATTAACCGAATTATTATTACAATCGAATTCATTACTTGTTCTTAACCTTGGCATGCTCATATCCATAGTTTAAATTCACCGTAAATAATTGTTAATAGTTTTAGTATATATTTTATAAACAAAAACTCAATGAACTGTTGGTTACGTGGTTGTTAGCATAGTTAGAAGTAAAATAATAATATAGTATACTTAGGCAATTTTTACATACCCTGAGCCTCCTTGGATCGATACTTGGCTTACTTAGCCACTTTATTACTTGTTTGACCACGTGCACTTGCGTGTCGGTTTTTAACCCAACCAAAGCACCGAACAATGGTTCCTCCAATTTGAATTGTTGCTACTCCCATACTGCTGATGATTTCTTTGTGCATTCCCCACAAAGTTAACCGAATCAGGGTTGGCTCCACAACACTCAACTGAGTGCTCACTGCTTCCACACACTTCACACCATATTTGTTGGACTGCATTAACTGAAGCTGAACGCTGGTTCAGAGTCATGTTGCTGAAGTGGTTGTTCAATTGATTCTGCAAGGCAGCTATCTGTGCAGCGATAGCTGTAAATCCATCCACTTCAAGCACTCCTGCTGCTTTCCTTGCCCCACCTCATGATGAATCAGCATTCCATTCTGGATTGCCCGGTGAAATCCGGTTTAGCAAGGTGTACAGCTCCTCATAAGTCTTTTCCAGTGCTTTCCCTCTAGCTGCTGAATCTAGCAAAATTTTGGTATGGGGTTCCAAACCCTCAATATATGTGTGCACCAACACGTCATTAGACTGATGATGATGAAGACAGTCCCGCAACATGGATTTAAATCTTTCCCAGGCTTGATATAAATTTTCTCCCTTCCTCTGTTTGAAACTTAGAATTTGACTTCTAAGCCTTGCTGTTTTGCCCGATGGAAAAAAACTTATCAAGAACTTCCGTGCAAGATCATCCCACGTTGAAATAGAATTTGGTGGCTCAGCTTTCAACCACCTCTTGGCTTCTCCGAGTAATGAGAACGGAAATAATGTAAGCCGAACATAATCAGGTGACACTCCAGCGGGTATATAAGTGTCACTTATCTCCAAAAAGTTCTGGAGATGTTGTTGTGGGTCTTCATGAGGGAGACCGGTAAATTGCCCGCTTGTGTGCAACAATTGCACCATATTTTGCTTGAGTTAAAATCTCCCTCCAGGATCTGGTTTGCGGATACTGGATGTAACATTGTTGGCATGTGGGATTGCCACCTCGCGAACCGGCCTTGCTGCTGCTTCTTCGGGCACTAACACTGCCCTCACAACCGGTGGATTTTGTTGCTCCATAATAGTCTTTCTAAGCAACTGCAGCTTCCTTTGTAGAGCTTCTCTCCGTTTACTATGAAATATACGTTCAGGCTCTATATAAGATTCCACCAACTCTTTGTCTCTTGCCAGTGTTCACAACAATTAAGTCTGCAAAATACAGGCTAAGACCAAGTTGTCAACACTTAAGAAAAGAAAATAAAAATACAGTAAATTTACACTTAACACAATTTCACCAATTGCCAAGTCTCCCCGGTAGCGGCGCCAAAACCTTGTTCGGTGCATTTGTTGGCGTTATAAATCGACACGCAAGTGCACGTGGTCAAACAAGTAGTAAGTGGCTTTAGTAAGCCAAGTATCGATCCACGGAGACTCTGGATAAGTGAAATTTGCTCAAGTATACTATATTTTTACTTCTAAGTATGCTGACAACAGAACAACCAAAAATTGAAAAGTTTGTTTTATGAATTCTATACTAAAACTACTAACAATTATCTACTTTGAATTTAAACTATGGATATGAGCATGTCGAGGTTAAAGAACATGTAATGAACTCATTATCATCATAAATTGGTTAATCTTTTCATTCAGTTGCTAGCCAAGAACATTAGCCAAGAGATTAAAACTCTCGTATTTAATCTCACTTAAGAATCATAAACCATCCGTCTACATTTCTGTGATCAAATGCAATTCATGACCTAGCAATACAATTCCGGTTCCTAATTTGACTAATACGGCTTTCAAGTATATTTCTATCAGGAAAGCACATCAAAACTCAATTTTCCCAAATCAAGTAAAGAACAATATCCTATTAATTCACAACTTTCCAATTTCGTGCTCTCTCGAGTAAAATCGGACTTTTTAGATGTACATTAATGTAGGCCACACACCAATGCAGTAGAAACAAGTATTAATAGAACAACATGGAAGAAAAAGATGAAAAACCAGATAATCAATAATCAAAATTCATCACAAGTGTTCATAACCTCAGCAAGGAAGGGAATTAGCCACTCATTTGTGGATTAATCAGCCTAAAACAAGTGTTAATCATACAAACAATTGAATTAAAGAAGAAAGAAAGAGAGAAAAAACCCTGAAATTTTCGTCCCTCAACTGCCTGTAACCCACGTCCTTGCTCCACCAAGTCTGCCTTATGAAAAATACACTTAAGTGTTCTATTTATACTAGTGGGAATTTTTCCCGGAATAATGAGCAACGTGTCACGGAGTGCATCGCAGAGCACTGCCTCCGTGACACGTCGTGAACGCAGACCCTCACTGGAAATTGGGGGTCCGGGAATAAAGCACCAACGTGGCACGGCATGCAACGCAGAGGCTGGCCACCGTGCCACGGAGCTGTTACGAGCCTCCATTGGAAATTGATAAATTTTTCACTCTCCAAGCAGAATGCCTCCGCAATGGCAGCGTGACACGGCTCCATCGCGAAGCCCCTTTAATTTGTGCAGTCCACTGCCTTTTTCCGTGCTCGATTCCAAGTCCAACTCCGATATCATCCAACATGCATTTCAGCTCCTCGAAATCACATTTTACATACAAAACAATGCTAATCATGTTGGTTAGTATAAATTCACATTTTATTACCAATTAGATGAAAATGTATACACATCGCTAGATAAACAAGGCGAAAATGATACTTTTGAGTATCACTTGGGCATATAAATCTGCCCAAGATCAGTTGTTTTTCACTTCGGCTGACTATGTGATTGAGCTTGGTTAGCTATCATGGTCTTGAACATCTCCTCAATGCTGGGTGATGGTGGTGGAGGAGGTGCATTGTTGTTTCTGAATTGTGCTTGATAATTCTGCTTCCCTCCTTGGTTCCTTTGCACACCCTGACACGAACTTTGCCCCTGATGGTTGTTGCTACCCCATGAGAAATTAGGGTGATTCCTCCAATTGGAATTGTAGCTACTACCATACTGTTGGTGGTTCCTTTGCGCATTACCCGCAAAGTTTACTGAGTCAGGATTGGCTCCACAACACTCAGCTGAGTGTTCACTGCTTCCACACACATCACACCACATTTGTTGTACTGCATTAACTGGGGCTTAAGGCTGGTTCAATGTCATGTTGCTGAAGTGGGTGTTAAGTTGATTTTGCAATGCAGCTATCTGTGCAGCGATAGCTGTAAACCCATCCACTTCAATCACTCCTGGTGCTTTCCTTGTCCCACCTCTTGATGAATTAGCATTCCATTCTGGATTACCCTGCGAAATACGGTTCAACAAGGTGTACAGCTCCTCATACGTTTTCTCCAGCGCTTGCCCTCCAGCTGCTGAGTCTAGCAATATTTTGGTGTGGGCTTCCAAACCCTCTATAAAAGTGTGCACCAGCACATCGTTGGACTGATGATGATGAGGACGATCCCGCAACATGGATTTAAATCTCTCCCAGGCCTGATATAATTTTTCTCCCTCTCTCTATTTGAAACTTAGAATTTGACTTCTAAGTCTTGCTGTTTTACCGGTGGGAAAAAACCGTATCAAGAATTTCCTTGCAAGATCATCCCACGTAGAAATCGAATTTGGTGGCTCAGCTTTCAACCACCTCTTGGCTTCTCCCAATAATGAGAATGGGAACAATGTAAGCCGGACATATTCTGATGACACTCCAGCGGGGATGTAAGTGTCACTTATCTCCAAAAAATTTTGGAGATGCTGCTGTGGATCTTCATGAGGGAGACCGGTAAACTGCCCGCTAGTGTGCAACAACTGCACCATATTCTGCTTAAGTTCAAACCTCCCTCCTGGCTCAGGTTTGCGGATGCTAGATGTGACATTATTAGCATGTGGGATTGCCACCTCGCGAACCGGCTGAGCTGCTACTTCTTCGGGCACTAACACTGCCCGTACTACCGGTGGATTCTATTGTTGCTCCATGATCGTCTGTCTGAGCAACTGTAGCTTTATTTGTAGAGCTTCTCTCCGTTTACTGTGAAATATCCTTTTTGGCTCTATATACGATTCCACTAGCTCCTTGTCTCTTGCCAGTGTTCAACAGAAATTAAGTCTGCAAAATACAGGCTAAGACCAAGTTGTCAACACTAAGAAAATAAAAATACAGTAAATTAACACATAAAACAAATTCACCAATTGCCAAGTCCCCGGCAACGGCGCCAAAAACTTGTTCGCGTGATTTGTGGGTATAAAACGACACGCAAGTGCACGTGGTCGAACAAGTAGCAAGTGGCTTTAGTAAGCCAAGTATCGATCCCACAGAGACTTGGATGAAGTGCAATCTGCTCAAGTGTACTATATTTTGCTTCTAAAAATGCAGACAACACTGTAACCAAGAGTTTGATAGTTTGTTTTATAATTTTTGTATTAAAGCTAAAACAATTATCTACTTTGAGTCTGAACTATGAATGAGAGCATGCTGAGGTTAAATGAACATGTAAAGAAATTAATTATCATCATACTTTGATTAATCTTTTCCTCCAGTTGCTAGCGAAGAACATTTGCCAAGAGATTAAAACTCTCGTATTTAACCTCACTTAAGAATCATGAACCATCCACCTACATTTCTGTGATTAAATGCAATTCATGTTCTAGCCATACAAACCCGGTTCCTAAATTGACTAATACGACTTTCAGGTATATTTTTATCCTGAAAGCAAAGCAAGACTCAATTTTCCCAAATCAAGTAAAGAACATATCCTATTAATTCACAACTTTCCAATTTCTTGCTCTCTCGAGTGAAACCGGACTTTTTAGATGTACATTAACGTAGGCCACACATTAATGCAGTAATAACAAGAATTAATAGAACAACGTGGAAGAAAAGATGAAAAACCAAATAATCAATGATCACATTTCATCACAATTGTTCATAACCTCAGCAAGAAGAGGAATTAGCCACTCATTTATGGATTAAATATCTTTAAATGAGTGTTAATCATGCACGCAATTGAATTAAAGAAGAAAGAAAGAGAGAAAAAACCCTGATATTTTCGTCCCTCAACTTCCTCTAAAACATGTTCTTGCTCCACCAAGTCAGAATATTGAAAAATGAACCTAAGTGTTCTATTTATACTGCTGGGAATTTTTCCCGGAATAACAAGCAACGTGTCACGGAGTGCATCGCGGAGCACTGCCTCCGTGACACACTACGGACGCGGACCCTCACTGGAATTGGGGGTCCAGGAATTAAGGCTCAACGTGGCACGGCGTGCAATGCGGAGCCAAGTCACCGTGCCACGGACCAGACGCGGACCCTCTCTGGAATTTGGGCGAATTTTCCCTATCCAGGCAGAAGGCCTCCGCGATGGCAGCGTGACACGGCTCCATCGCGGAGCCCCTTTAACTCATGCTTTCCAATGCCTTGTTCCTTGCTCGTATCCAAGTCCAACCCCGATATCCTCCAACATGCATTTTAGCTTCCCGAAATTACATTTTACCTGCAAAACAATGCTAATCATGTTGGTTAGTATAAATTCACATTTTATTACCAATTACATGAGAATGTATACACATTGATAGATAAACAAGACTAGAATGGTACTTTTGAGTATCACTTGGGCATATAAATTTGCCCAAGATCATAGCCTACACTAGAAATGTAGTTCTGCGAACTTGGGTGCTCTGGAACCCTATCCTACTCAGTGCTAAGTTCTACTCCCAATGGAAAACCTAAAGTGAACTACTAAGCTGATTAACTCGAGATGGGGTTCAAGACTAGTCAGGGATGTATAACTGCATGTACCCTGAGAGTCTTATCGGACCAGATTCTGAAATTGGGTTCTAGACTGGTCAGAGTTGCTAATATGGAAGCATCGTGGCAGTCTACGAACAAGCTGTAACTGAACTGGGGTCCTTGGTCTGGTCAGAGCTATATACTAGAATGTCATGACCGCCTAATGGACCAAAAACTGTAAATCTGAGTCTGGTTCTGATAACTGAGAGGCACCACTGACACCTCAAAATAAGACTAAAGTTAAACTGATTAGTTGACAATTTTTTGAATATCACTGAGGATTCTAGCATGCTGAGTGACACTAAACTGATATGATTCTAGAGATATTCTAGTTCAAACTGGTCTGGACTACTAGCGACTAATAGAGAATTCAACTTATCCCAACAGTACGGGAATTTCATAATATAGGGAAATTTCAAGAATTATAGGAATTTCATTCAATAAAAAAAGTCATTCTGATTCATGAGATATTTACCCAACGTATACGTATAATAAGAAACTCTAGGAATTCAGCCCAAAGCATTCTTCATTCACTAGAGGATATTTAACAAGAAAAATCATTACTCGAGAAACTAGGGCTTATATTCACTTTTTGTATGAACACTGACAATTTGATAAGGAATTCATGGGGATCATATCACAATATACATGAACATTGTTCTAAGTGAAATCAACAAAAATAAATATGAATCCTCTTCATACTCAAAGGCTCAAGGCTTAAAATTGATAGAAGAAATGGAGGAGGAATTTTGGGGACACAATGAAAGAATAATCCCCCTGCTAAAAGCCCACATACCTGGTGAACAAACCTGGAGAATTTTTCTTAGAATCGAGGAGAAAAATTCATCCCTAGCCCTTGCTCTGAAATATTCAGAGAGAGAATTCTACAATGTTTCTCAAGGATTTATGTGAGAATGAGGGGAGGAACCATCCAAACCCTCTAATAAGTCTAAAATTAGGTCCAAAATGACATAGTTTAAAGCTTAGGTGAATAGGAATTTACTAAATAATCCTTAGAAGTTCGCTGGAAAAAACTATCAGGTGCCCCTAGCGGGTGACCTAACGAGTCGTGGTGGCTGACCACGACTCTTGGTCACTCCCGTCAGGTTCACTGCTTGGGATCCTTAGTAGATCACCATGAGGGACCCAACAAGTCATTATCTATGACCACAACTCGTGGTCACCAGTCGTGGATCACAGTGTCTCATTCTGGAGATTTTATGCTAAGTCCCGTAATGAGTCACTTAACGAGTCGTTGCCACAGGTGACGACTCATTTCACCCACTTATCGAGTACACTGGTCAACTAAAATATTCTCAACTCAGACCTGACCACGAGTAACTTAACGGGTCGTGGTCAGTGACCACAAATCGTGACGTCCCTCGTTAGGTACAGTGCCTCTCTCCTTTACATTAACCAGCCTTCTCCTCATGGCTCAGCTAATGATTCATGAGGTTACTAGATGACTCGACAGGTGGGCCGTCCTGTAACATTTCTGCATTTTTTTCCATATTTCCTGCTTTATGCCCCGGAATTGGATTTTGAGTTTTCGGGGTGTTACACTTCAGCTTTCCAGGAAGTAAACGAAGTTTAGAATTAAATAGTAATAACATATCACCCAAACTGAATTCTCTTTTCTCAATCTTCCGGTCATATTGAATTTTCATCCTTAATTTGTAAATCTAAGAACTTTCATACGCTTTCAACCGAAACTCATCAAGCGTATTTAACTGATCAAGCCTTAAGTTTGCCGCTTCATTCCAGTTTAAATTCATCTTCTTGAGCGCCCACATTTCTTTGTAGTCAAGTTCGACCAGAAGATGACATGCTTTACCATAAATATGCTGATATGGAGACATACCTATAGGAGTCTTGAAGGTAGTCGAATAGGCCCATAAAGCATCATCTAGCTTTCTTGCCCAATCTGTCTGGTTTGCATTCACATTCTTCGCCAAAATAGTCTTTATTTCCTAGTTGGTGACTTCAACCTGTCTGCTCAACTGCGGATGATAGGGTGTGGCCACCCTATGTTTGATCCCATATTTTTTCAATAAAGAGCGAAACAACCAGTTACAGAAGTGCGAACCCCCATCAGTAATGATGGCTCTGGGAGTCCCGAATTTAGCAAATATATTCCGCTTCAAGAACGCTGTGACACTCTTCCCTTCATTATTTGGAAGTGCAACTACTTCCATCCATTTCGAAACATAGTCAATAGTAACAAGTGTGCACTTCATCCCTTTTGAACTCACAAATGGACCCATGAAATCAATGCCCCGTACATCAAATAGCTCAATTACGAGGATGGGAGTAAGGGGAAGCTCATGCCTTCGTGATATGCTTCCTTGTCTTTGACATGCATCACATGCCTTTGCAAAATCATGTGCATCCTGGTGAATGGTTGGCCAACAGTACCCACATTGTAGAATTTCATGGGTTGTGCAAATCCCTCTGTGGTGACCACCAACAGGGGATGAGTGGTAGGCCTCCAATATACTCAGCATTTCCACCTCGGGAATGCATCTCCGAATAACCCAATCAGCACATATGTGAAATAAGTAGGGCTCATCCCAGAAAATTTTCTGCACATCAGACATAAACGTCTTCCTCTGGTGAAAAGATAAGTGCTCTGGTACAACATCACTCACCATATAATTAGCAAAGTCTACAAACCATGGGATGAGATCTTGTGATGCCGCTAGAACCTGCTCATCTGGGATGCATCATCTATGTCATGCTCATTTTTAAGTGCTGCATCAGGTTCCAATCTGGATTAGTGATCCGCGACTTGATTTTCCATCCTTTTCTAGTCTTTTTCCTCAAACTCAAACTTATGTAGCAACAAAACCCATTGAATCAACCGTGGCTTGGCATTCTTCTTTTCCATCAGATATCTCAAAGCTTCATGGTCTGTGTGGACTATTGATCTTGGGCAAAATGGCACGTCCAAGTGATACTTTATAACTTAGTTTTCGTCTTGTTTATCTACTTATTTATATGCATTCTCATGTAATTTTATGTAAATGTGAATATATATATATATATATATATACTAACCAACATGATTAGTCTTGTTTTTGTAGGTTTAAAATGAATTTGAGGAACTAATCTATGATTTGGTGAAGTGGAGGAATGGAATCGGAAACAAAATGCAAAAGTCAGCAAGGAGGACACGTGAAACAACCCACCTGCGCGAAAGCAACGTGCCACGGCAGGCCAGGCTGTGCGACAAGGGCGTCACAAGCAGCGTGCGATGCTGCCATCGTGGCAAGGGGCTGCCTAGCGTGTGTTTTACGCAAAGTCCAAATTGCTTCCGCGATTCCTCCGTGTCACGGAGGTAAATTGGCGCGTTCACCTCTGTGCTACGGAGCTATTCCATGTTGGGCATAATTTTATACACCTCTCATTTACTATAAATAGGTCCCTTAGCTCCTAAAAACATTTTGTCACATAATATTTCTGAAAAACTACCAAGGAGTGAAGGCAGAAGTGGGAGAACTCACCTAGGGTTCTTAAATTTCATATTCTCTTCTACCAATTCTTCTAAGTATGTTACTTTAATTATGTGTTCTTGTAATTATACGAACTTGAGTGGCTAGGACCCTTCCTCTAGGATTGAAGCCACAAGGTATGATTGCGACGATGTGAGTTACTTTTGGATTTAAGTTATTAATTGTTGTTTTTTCTTACGTTCTTAATTATGGTTGTTTTTATGATTGATCACCATGACACACACGTTACACCTAGGTAAAAGCTTGAGAAAGTAAACCTAGGCAAGAACAAAGAATGTAGGGAGCAAGTTTGTATCTTACGATATAATTCGCGGTTAGGATAAGAAATTATACCTAATTTGCCTTGCTTGGTTACTAAAACGGGATGAGCTAGACACCAACTTAGAATTATCACATCACCACTTGTAGAAGTAGTTGTGAAGCTAAGTTGAGTTAAATGATTAGAGGTATGAAAGTCCCTAATCAAGAGCATAAACACCGTAAACCACATTCCCATAATTGAATTGCCCATGAACTAGAATGTCACATCCTCGCTCAACGATGTAGTTGTGAGGCTAGTTTGTCGTGTTTAGAGGCTTGAAAGACCATGAACATGCAATTGTAATTATGTGAGACGATAATTGATAATTCCATACTTAAGCCATTACAAAGCATAGTATCGCATGATTATCTGGCCTTAGCTCTAGTTGCTTCTTGAATTACTTCAGAGTATTTCTCTGACCACCCTTAGACTTAATGAAACATTATTGAAAAAGTCTAAATCAACACTTATGAAAGTTAATACCACACATGAACTTGATGATTAGCTAAATTGGTTTAGTCCCTGTGGATTCGACATCCGGCTCTTAAAAAGGGCCACTGTATTACTTGTAAGACCACGTACGCTAGCATGTGCGCTTGGGCGCAGTCACAACAAGTTTTTGGCGTCGTTGCCGGGGACTCGACGAAGTTTAGAAAATTTGTCTTTTTTTGTGTGATTTTTATTTCCTTCAGTGTTGAGAAACTTGGTCTTAGTCTGACTTATTGCAAGTGATAGGTTGTCTTGATGAGCTGGCTAGAAATAGAGAGTTTATGGAAGCATTGCTTCAACCAGAACGTCAAATTCATTTGAAAAGGAGAGTAGCTCTTGAGCAAAAGATGAAAAGACTTCAAGAAAAGGTACAACAACAACCACCTGCAGGACAAGCACAATTGTCACCGAAAGCAATGGCAGCCAGACCAGTTCGCGAAGTGGCAATCCCATAAGCGACGAATGTGAACTCTAGTATCCGTAAACCGAAACATGGAGGGAACTTTGAATTGAAATAGAACATGGTGCAGCTGTTACATTCTAGTGGTCAATTCACTGGGATGGCACATGAGGACCCGCAACAGCACTTACAAAACATTTTAGAGATTAGTGACACTTTTGTCCCCACCGGAGTGTCCACAGACTATGTCTGACTTACCCTCTTCCCATTTTTATTGTTGGGAGAGGCCAAAAGGTGGTTTAAAGCTGAGACACCAAACTCCATAACTTCTTGGGATGATTTGGCGAAGAGGTTCTTGATCAGATTCTTTCCTTCAGGCAAGACTGGAAAATTGAGAAGTTGAATACTGAGTTTCAAGCAAAGGCTTGATGAGAAATTATATTTGGCTTGGGAGAGATTCAAGTTATTACTGAGAGACTGTCGCCATCACCAACAATACAATGAAGTGCTGGCCCATACCTTTGTAGAAATTCTAGACCCACAAACAAAATTTTTGCTAGACTCTGCATCGGGTGGGCAAGACTTAGAGAAGAAGTATGATGAGCTGTACACATTGTTGAATAGAATTGCACAGGGAAATCCAGAATGGCACAGTGAATCATCGAGAGGGGAAGGAAAGAGAGCAGGTTTTATAGAGGTAGATGGTACGAATGCCTTGGTGGCACAGCTAGCTTCATTCCAGCATCAGATTATGACTCGGTTCAATAAAATGAGTATGAACCAACAATAGGGTCAGGTTAATGCAGTTCAGCAAGCTCCGAGTTGGTGTGAAATTTGTGGGAATAATGGGCACAATGTAGAATCTTGTGGAGCTAATCCGGAATCAGTCAATCTTTTTGGGAATGTGTAGAGGAACACTAAGAATTTTGGACACAACTACAACAAAAATTGGCGGAGCCACCCCAATTTTTCTTGGGGTGGAAATCAAAAGCAAAGTTATCAGCAACCTCAACAATAATAGTATTAGCAGAATAGGTAGAATGATGGCCACTAAGCAGCAACATTGAGGAAACGTTGGAAAATCATGGAGACCTAGACTCAATTAGAAGAAAATCAGGAGAGGATGGCATCAGTCTTGAAGAATCAGCAATTGGCCACCTGCAATCAAGAAAAGCAGATGGGTCAGATAGAAGTTGCTCAAAATATGAGACCGCAGGGAGGACTACAAAGTGACATAGATCCTAACCCCCTTCAGGTCAACGTCATCAGTCTGAGGAGCGGCAAACAAGTAGCTGATGCAGTGCCAAAAGAGAAAAGAAATGACGTTCAATCGGAGTTGGTTAGGAAAGGACCATCCACTGACAAGGGAGAGAATCAGAGTGTTGTGCAACAAAATGCACAATCTTCATTGCAGCGAGCACAAAGACCACCACCACTATTCCCTCAGAGATTCAGAAAGAGCAAACATGAGGAATGCTTCAGAAAGTTCTTTGAGATTTTCAAAGAACTTCACATAAATTTTCCTTTGCTTGATGTTTTGCAGGGAATGCCCAAGTATGCTAAATACTTGAAATATGTGATGGAGAATAAAGTCAAATTGGTAGATGTCCAAACAGTATCAGTGACGGAGGAGTGCAGTCACAGGGTATTGAGCAAGATTCCGAAGAAGCTCAAAGACCTAGGGAGTTTTACTCTCCCCATACAAATTGGTAAAGTTAAAATCTTACGAGCTTTATGTGATCTAGGGGCAGCAGTTAATCTAATGCCCCTATCTTTATTTAACACATTGGGGTTGGGAAAATCGAGGCCAAAAAGGTTGATGCTACAGCTGACGGATAACTCGCGAGTGGCACCGGATGAAATCATAGAGGACCTTCTCATCAAAGTGGGTAAGTTTATTATACCTGTTGATTTTATTATCTTAGATTTTCATGTTGATGACCAGGTACCCTTAATCTTGGGATGGTAATTCTTGGCTACCAGAGGAGCGGTAATTGACTTAAGAGCAGGGACCCTGAAAATGAGGGTCGAGGATGAAGAAGAACTCTTCCGAGTATACCAAGAGATTAACCCACCCACACACTACAGAAACCTTTGTAAGGTTAGTGTGTTGTCAGAGGATAAGTGTGGAGTGGGTGATTCCACAGGTCCACGGCCAAAGATATTGATAAGTGTTCAGCCCAAGTCTGATAAAGGGCTTCAGTTTGATGAGAAGTTGGAGGAAGAGAGGAATAGAGAGGAGGCTTTTCCCTTTAAAAATCAAAAGAAAATAAGATGGTTCTCGAAAGGGAACCCAGGTATTACGATGTGCTGAGAAGGATAGTCCACGTCGTGCCGCGACGTAAAATAAGGCGCTGCTTGGGAGGCAACCCAAGGGTACCACAGGTACAATTTGTGATTGTTGTTTATGTTGATTTTGGTTATTTTCAACTTGTGTTGTTTTGGTGGAAAGTTAGGCACAGATGGAGGGGAAGTCTGAGTACCCGTGGAGGAGGAAGCTAACAAGTATGGAAGAGAAAAAGTGTGGGGTCAATCAACCACTGGTGCAAAAATGAAGAAAAATATGTTGGTAGCTAGGCCTAGAGTCCTCAGGGAGTATCTCTCACCCTTTGGAATTTTAATTAGATGCTTTGGGGACATAGCATGATTCAAGTGTGGGGTGAGGGAAATTTCAAAAATTTTGTGCGTAATGATTTTGGTGAATGTAGTGCTTGATACATATTGGAAAATCTTTTTGAGTTGAGCATGACTTCACCACCCGTTGGTTTTTCTTTTCGATTCTTTTCCGACGGGGGGGTCTTTGAACCGAAGAATAAAAATTTTCTTTGTCTGTATATAGTGTTTTTAGTCATAGTTAGAGACTGTTTCCGATGATGGATGGATGAAGACCGTCTTGAGGAAAATTAGTCAATAGGTTTTGGTTTTTGAACTCGTAGCTAATTGAGGGATTAATGTTCTTGTTATGTGCTATACATGATTGTAATATACAAGTGTGGTTAGTGTTGAATCATGTAAGAAGTGTATAACTTTGTGTGAGACACTTAGGCTCTTGAATTTGAGTCGATGTGATTGAAGCTTAATTCTGAATTCTTGTGATTAGCTAAGTAAGAGTCTTCTGAATGTGTCTTGAATTGAGCATGTGTTGTGAGTGTAAGTTTTTCGAATATTGCGTGCTATTGTGGAATGTCTAGAACTTTTCTGGTGTGTATATAAAATGAAATGAAGAATGTGGACTGTAGGAGATGATTTAGGCATTTCCTTGAATGAACCTAATTTTTATCCCTCACTTTACCTACCTTGAATGTTGAATCCTAGTGAGCCCCATTGATCCTTAAGCCTATTCTGTGATAGCTACAACATAAGCTTAATCCTTTTTCTTTCATTAGCCTTGAATTTCATCCAAAACTCCTAAGTGTTTAAGTGAAAAATTCCAAAGAGTGAAGGAGTGAGAACCGTGAAAAAGGAGGGAAAGTAGTAAGCTGTAAGAGTTGAGAAAAGGTCAAAGGTGCACTTGTTTGAAAATGCTCGGGTAATGGTAGGGAGTAGGAAAATAAATGAATGAAAAAGTTCTTTAAGTACTCCTTACTAATAAGCTAAGTGTGCTTAAAGAAATTGGAACAAGAAGAGAAGGTTCAAGAGTGAAAAGGATGAGGAGGAAGTAAGAAAAGAGATGTCCTAAGGGAAGTGCGATGTATTAAAAACGCTTGGGGAAGATAGCCAATATTACTGGCCAGAATAGTACCTACCCGTCCCTTAGCTTACATTACAACCCGATAAGTCCTACTTGATCTTACGTTCGAACATCCATAAATTAGTGGAGTAAAACACTAAGGGAAAGCTTATGGTTCACTACATGATGCATGTGAGTTCTTTGAGAGAGTGAGCGTAATTCTATTCATATACCCATACATGTTTTGTTTTAAAAACATGCGAGTAAAAATGGGTAACTCTCTTGTTGTGAGGGCACATGTTTAATGGGAGATAACATTCATGTCAGATTTCTTGATCGGTTGATTTGCATGAGTTTGCTAAGATTGAGAGTCGATTCTTGAGGTTAGGAAGTCTTAACATAGTTGTATTTCATTTCAATGACTACATCATGCATGCTTTATTTTTAACTTGCTATCTTAAATAATCATTATAGATGTAGCTTGAATTTTCTTGGTAAATTAGTTATGTGTGAGTTTTCATTTACATGAGATGTAAAAGGGTTGTTCGAGGACGAACAACGCCTTTAAGTGTGGGGTAGGTGATCTTGGGCAAAATGGCATGCCCAAGTAATACTTTATAACTTAGTTTTCATCTTGTTTATCTACTTATTTATATACATTCTCATGTAATTTTATGTAAATGTGAATATATATATGCTAACCAACATGATTAGTCTTGTTTTTGTAGGTTTAAAATGAATTTGAGGAACTAATCTGTGATTTGGTGAAGTGGAGGAATGGAATCGGAAGCAAAATGCGAAAGTCGGCAAGGAGGACACGCGAAACAGCCCACCTGCGCGACAGCAACGTGCCACGGCAGGCCAGGCTGTACGAAAAGGGCGTTTCATGGCCCCTAACGCGCTGCACAAGAAGCGTGCCACGCTGCCATCGCGACAAGGGGCTGCCTGGCGTGTGTTTTATGCAAAGTCCAGATTGCTTTCGCGATTCCTCCGTGTCACGGAGGTAAATTGGGGCATTCACCTCCGTGCCACCGAGCTATTCCATGCCGGGCATAATTTTATAGACCTCTCATTTACTATAAATAGGTCCCTTAGCTCCTAAAAATATTTTGTCACGTAATATTTCTGAAAAACTACCAAGGAGTGAAGGGAGAAGTGGGACAACTCACCTAGGGTACTTAAAGTTCATATTCTCTTCTACCAATTCTTGTAAGTATGTTACTTTAATTATGTTTTCTTGTAATTATACGAACTTGAGTGGATAGAACCCTTCCTCTAGGGTTGAAGCCACAAGGTATGGTTGCGACGACGTGAGTTTGTTTTGATTTTAAGTTATTAATTGTTGTTTTGTCTTACATTCTTAATTATGGTTTTTTTATGATTGATAACCATGAAAACACACACGTTACACCTAGGTAAAAGCTTGAGAAAGTAAACCTAGGCAAGAACAAAGAATGTAGGGAGAAAGTTTATATCTTACGATATAATTCGCGGTTAGGATAAGAAATTATACCTAATTTGCCTTGCTTGGTTACTAAAGCGGGAGGATCTAGACACCAACTTAGAATTATCACATCACCACTCGTAGAAGTAGTTGTGAAGCTAAGTTGAGTTAAATGATTAGAGGTACGAAAGTCCCTAATCAAGAGCATAAACCCCGTAAACCACATTCCCATAATTGAATTGCCCACGAACTAGAATGTCACATCCCCGCTCTACGATGTAGTTGTGAGGCTAGTTTGTCATGTTTAGAGGCTCGAAAGACCGTGAACATGCAATTGTAATTATGTGAGATGACAATTGATAATTCCATACTTAAACCATTACAAAGCATTGTATCGCATGATTATCTGGCCATAGCTCTAGTTGCTCCTTGAATTACTTCAGAGTATTTCTGTGACCACCCCTAGACTTAATTAAACTTTATTGAAAAAGTCTAAATCAACACTTGTGAAAGTTAATACCACACTTGAACTTGATGATTAGCTGAATTGGTCCAGTCCCTATGGGTTCGACATCCGGCTCTTGAAAAGGGCCACTGTATTACTTGTAAGACCACGTACGCTTGCGTGTGTGCTTGGGCGCAGTCATAACAACTATCACCTTAGTTTAGAGCAAGTATGCCCGAAACTTCTGAAATGCAAAAACTACAACCAACAGCTCCTGTTCTGTCATGGTATAATTTTTCTTAGCTGCATTAAGTGCCTTACTAGCATAATAAATCGGATGAAAAATCTTTTCACGCCTTTGAGCCAACACAGCTCTTAGATCCACACCATTAGCATCACACACAACCTCAAAAGGTAAAGAACAGTTTGGTGCCACTATAATGGGGGCAGTGGTCAATCTCTCTTTAAGACATTCAAACGCCTTCAGACATGCCTCATCAAAAACAAACTTCACCACCTTCTCAAGTAGTTTGCATAATAGATGTGCAATTTTTGAGAAGTCCTTGATGAATCTTCTGTAAAAACCTATATGACCCAAGAAGCTTCGAACACCTTTCACAGAAATTGGATGTGGAAGACTAGAAATTACCTCAATCATGGCCCTTCTACCTCCATACCCTTACCAAAATTCTTGTGGCCTAGCACTATTCCTTCCTTGACCATGAAATGGCACTTTTCCCAATTAAGCACCAAGTTTGTCTCTTCGCATCCTGAAGCACCTTGCTCAGATGAGCCAAAAACTCCTCGAATGAATCACCCACCATCGAAAAATCATCCATAAAGACTTCAATGATGTCTTCCACTATGTTAGAGAATATGGACATCATGCAATGCTGAAAAGTGGCGGGTGCATTAAATAACCCGAACGACATCTGCTTAAAAGCAAATGTACCAAATGGACAAGTGAATGTGGTCTTCTCTTGGTCTTCAGGGGCTATAAAAATCTGATTGTACCTAGAATAACCATCAAGGAAACAATACCATCCTCTGCCAGCAAGTCTGTCTAACATTTGGTCCATGAATGGCATCAAAAAGTGATATTTTTGCGTCCAGCGTTTCAACTTTCTGTAATCCATGCATACTCTCCAACCAGTGACTGGTCTTAGAGGATTGAGCTCATTGTTAGCATTTGGGACCACCGTGATTCCTCTTTTTTTTTGATACACATTGGACTAGGCTCACCCATTTATTGTCTGCAATCGGATAAAATACTCCTACATCCAACCACTTTATGATTTCCTTCTTGACACTCGCTTGCATAGGTGGATTCAACCTACGCTGATGTTCAATACTCGAAATACAATCTGGTTCTAGCTGGATCTTGTGAGTGCAAATCCCGTCTAGGATTTCAATAATATCTACAATGCTCCACCCAATGGCTTTTTTGTATCTCTTCAAGACGGAGACCAAAGCCTCCACTTGCATTTCCTCCAAGTCAGCTAGAATAATGACCGGTAGAGTATTATCAAAAAATATACTGCAAATGCGATGGGAGTGCTTTGAGCTCCAACACCGGAGGCTCCTCAATAGATGGCTTGGCCGGTGGGGTCACCTGATTCTTCAAATCAAGATCGATCTTCTTTGGAGCATAAGTGTAGGACCCCATGCTAGCAAGTGCATTTAAAATCTCCTCACCCCTATGAATCTCCTCAGTCCCAATGTCCATCAAAATGGTTGCTAGGTCATCAAGAAATAATAAGTCCTCCATGGGCGAGACCTGTTAAGTACAACAACAAAAATAAAAAAAGAAACAAGAAACAAGAACCAACAATAAAACAAACACAATTAACAAAAGTCTTAGCCGTATTCCCCGGCAACGACGCCAAAATTTGATGTTGCCCAAATTACACCACAGAATTGATAAAGCGGTCGATGTCAAATATAAAACCCAATTAGAGGTTGAGGTCGATCCCACAGGGAATATGGAAAGAACTTAAGTTAATGCTAATAGCTGCTATTATTGAGTTACTTATTTCCTACAGGGGGAAAGAAATAGAATAATAAACAAAAGTAAAACTACTGAATTCTTAGATCAAATCCGGTTTGTATTCAATTAATGACTTGACTAGGACTGTGTTCCCCAAGACATCATAACCACAAGGTTTATACGCTAGTGATCTATTCCGGTGTTCAACATGCAATATCGATAAGTTAGGTTCACCTAAATGGTTGGTCCCCTATCTAGATGATTATCACCACGCAACTTGGTCCGTATACGGGTGCACTTTTAATTGAACCTTACCCTTAATATCGGATTAACTATTCCTGGACAAGTTCAAGCTATTAGCTAAGGGTTGATAGCCTCAAATCTCCGTTATTAATCCCTTTTCCTATTCATTACCTCCTTGGTCCGTTAAGTAAGAATAAGGCAAGTCTTAACATTTGCAACTGTCAAGAATCAATCAAAATGAAGGGAAAAATAATAAATGCATTAAACCCCATTCAAGAATCACTAAGTATTTCACCTATGTGCATTAATTCATCTTGGTTCCCACAAACCTAGTTATGGGTTTAGCTACTCATGCTTGTATGATCACAATCACAAAATATTGAATAAATCATAATTGCAACCAAAAAATTATCCTTGAGGAAAAACCAAGTAAATTGAATAAAACTCCAAAGTTTATGAATAAATTCCAATGTTGCTTTTGATCCTCAAATTGAAGAATAAAATTGTAAATTTTGTCTCTTGACTCAAGAATAATCGTACAACACCAAAAATACTACGTGAATAATAGTAATAATCCAATTTTTTATGAAAATAAACCTAAATAGTGTATTTATAGTTCCAAGAAAACCTTTTACTAACTAAAACTAGAAACTAGGTTGTCTGTGACCACGGGCTTGGCGACGATTCGTTGGGACCTCTGACGAGTCGTGCCTTGCTAAAAATAGTCGTCCTCAGCATCATACCCAGTTGTGGCAACGGGTCACCTAATGACTCGTTGTGCCTGGGCATGAGTCGTTAGGCCCCTCGTGGTCTAACTCTTTCACAATTATAGTGCACATTATGGTTGGTTCCAATGTTCTGCCAATGAGTCATTTAGTCAACTAACGACTCGTTATGTCCTTCGTCAACTCCACTAGTTACTATGTTAATACGTTCTCTCCCAGTCTTCACAACTGACTTCACGACACGTTACTAGATGTAACGAGTCGTTCCCTCAACTCGTTAGGTACATTGTCTCTACTTCTTCAAACTTCAATAATTGCCCACGCCTTCAGCAACAAGTCGTGCTTCTTGCCAATGACTCGTGAAGTGCCTGGCAGTCACCCTTTCAATTGTTTTCAGCATAAATTTGTCCAGTTCACTTCCGAACCTATTTTCCTGCAACATTAAACACAAAACACATCATACCTATGTAAATATACCTGGAATGTACATAATTTCTTGATTTTAAGCATCAAAAGTATCGTAAAATCATGGCACATCACAATGGTGAGTTTCTCCTTCAGGCATTCAAAGGCCTTCAGACATGCCTCATCAAATACGAACTTCACCTCCTTCTCAATCAGTTTCTGTAATGGTTGTGCAATCTTTGAAAAGTCCTTGATGAACATCCTATAGAATCCTTCATGCCCTAAAAAGCTTCTGACTCTTTTTATAAAAATCGGTGGTGGCAACCTAGCTAGTAATTCAATTTTACTTGTCCACGTCTATCCCCTTTCTAGAGATTTTGTGACCCAACACTTTCTTTTTTGACCGTGAAATGACATTTCTCCCAATTTAAGACCAGATTAGTTTCTTCGCATCTGTTTAGCACTTTGCCCAAATCCTTGAGGCAGGATTCAGATGATTTGCCCATAACTGAGAAGTCTTCCAAAAATACCTCTATGGTATCTTCTACCATATCTGAGAATATTGACATCATACAGTGCTGGAATGTGGCTAGTGCATACACAACCCAAAGGGCATTCTCTTTAAAGAAAATATTCCATATGGGAAAGCGAAGGTGGTCTTCTCCTAGTCTTCTAGGCTATAGAGATTTGGTTGTATCCCGAATAACCATCAAGAAAATAATTCGAGCCTTTACCTACCAACCTTTCAAGCATTTGATCCATGAATGGCATTGGAAAATGGTTTTTCTGGGTCCAATGGTTGAGGTTTCGGCAATCTATGCATACACACCAACCTGTGACTGGCCTTGTCGGTATCAGCTCATTTTCCTCATTGGGTACCATTGTTATCTCACCTTTCTTTGGCACACATTATACCAGACTTACCCACTAGCTATCTGTAATGGGGTAAACTACACCAGCATCTAGCCAATTGATAATCTCCTTCTTCACTACTTCTTGCATCGACGGGTTCAGTCGTCGCTAATGATTTATACTTGGTTCATAATTAGGCTCAAGTTGGATTTTTATGGGTGCATATGCCTGAAGGAATCCTGATGATGTCAACTATGGTCCATCCGATTGCCTTTTTGTGCTTTTTGAATACTATGACCAAATCTTCTACTTGCTAGTCTGTCAAGTCAGCTACAATAATTACAGGCAAAGTATTTTTTTCTCCCAAGAATGTGTGTTTTAGGTGAGGAGGTAATGCCTTAAGTTCTAGGACTGGTGGTACCTCCACTAACGGTTTTGTTAGAGGAGTTACATTAATTTTTAAGTCAAGGTCTAACTTCTTTGGTCAAAAGTTATATGACCCCATTCCTTCTAGAGCATTTACCAATTCTGTGCTATCTCCCTCATAATTCATCAAGTCGGCTGCTAGTGTATCAATATTCATCATCTCTCCCATGGACACTAGCAGTCTTTTGTCTTCCATCTGAGTGCTCACAGATGTGGTTCTTGAGGTGAGGCTTCCTTGTTGTACCTGAATGAATCACAGAAGAAAAAGAAAACGTAAACAGGGAAATAACAACTAAAAGTTAAACATAAGTAATTAATCTATTCTTAAGCCGTATTCCTCGATAACAACGCCACTTTTTGGTAACGCTAAAACTCACATTCCTGATAAAGTATGAAGTTGACATTGTCAATAAAGAATTCAACAAAGGTTAGGGTTGAACCCACAGGGAATATGGTAAGAATTAGACTAATGCAGGTATTTAATCTTTTAGGTCTATTATTTCCATAAAAGGGGGGTTTATTGAAACTAGTAGTAAAACAAGATTGAAAATCAGTTGTTGTTTATTAAGATTTGCAATTAACTATGGTAAATGTTCCCTATGGGTTCATAACTACTTCGAGTTTATACTCGTGATCTATCCCAATGCTTACTTGTGGAACTGATAACTAGGGTTGATCCAAACGGCTGGTTCGTCCCTATTGGATGACTATACTCAATAACCGGGTTAGGTCTCATGAGAGATTTCAATTCAACCATTGTCAAGTAATTTCAAATTAACAATGTTGTGACCACAACTCAAGTTATACAATGACCCATAAAGATCAAGACTTTGTTGTAAATTTCTTTTTCTAATCTTTACCTCTCTAGGCTTAAGCAAGTAAAGAATTCAGGCAAGTCTTAATGTTGCGCTTCATTAAGAGAAATTAAAGATCAAGAGAATACAATATAAGTGTTTAGCATTGGTTTTGAATCACTTTGTGTAACCCTAGTTCGTTAATCCGTCATGGTTCCCACAACCCTAGTTGTGGAGGTCTTAGCCTCTCATGATCGTAAGATTATTATTAGCATTCATAGACAAACCAATAATTAAAAACTTACAACAATGATCGAAAGAAAACCTGCTTTGTATATTGCAAGAATTGATGTTGAATAATCAAAAAACAAAGAAGTAATTCATGAAAGAAATATCCAAGACTTGAATTAAA
Source organism: Datura wrightii (assembly GCA_035772735.1). Classification (NCBI taxonomy): domain Eukaryota; kingdom Viridiplantae; phylum Streptophyta; class Magnoliopsida; order Solanales; family Solanaceae; genus Datura; species Datura wrightii. Next base: position 24,484,604 of record JASDFA010000018.1, read on the forward strand.
ATTCACAACAACTTATCCCTAATTGTATCTAATCGTCTCTCTTCGCTTCTCTCTAATGAAAATAACCTAAAATATATTTATATGAATAATTGAAATCTTCTCCTAACTAAATAGGAAAACTACCAAAAACTGTCACCGCCTTCACCTACGATCCGTTACAGCATTGTACAGGTCTTACCTTGACTCGTACACTGGCTGGCTACTGCTAAATCAACTTAAGTATTGAGTATGCTACGACCCGTATGAAGTACCTACGAGTCGTACAATCTTCCTATGGCTTGATCTTGCAATTGTTGACATCTTTTGTTGACTTTCATGGATGGCCTGGTATGACTTGTACCTTTCTCCCACGATCCATAACTCCTTTTTGTACCTTGAGTTCTGGCAGTCACCTATTCTTTTGGGTTTTTCCACAGTTCCTTGGTACGGGTCTTAGGTAGGTTTCAGGACTCGTGAGTGCCACCTGTACCAGGATACGTGGCCTGTGTAATTTCTTCTGGAACTTTTTACGATTTCCATGGTATGGCTCGTACCATGAGCCGTAACTTGACTTTTCTTCACAATTTAATCCAGTACCTTTCCACGATTCTTAGTACGGTTCATACTTGGATGGTATGGATCGTACTAAGATCCGTACTAAGCCACTTTTCTGTATCTTCTCCATCTTTTGCACAATTCAGCTCCAACATTATGTTTTCTAAAAACAAAGTAAAAGCACCTCATATTCGTATAAACACACATAAGTCCATGCCATTTTCTCAATTTTAAGCATCAAAAGTGCTGTAAACTCACAACACATCAGTTGTATCCACAAATGAGTCGTCTTGTCAACCGTCATGAGAAATCTAGAGAACTAAATTTCCACCTCGAAAATAATGATTGGCACCAACGATTCGTGGTCTCAACCAACGACTTATTGTGAGCCCCGTTGGATTTGGACAACCAGATTTTCAAATGGTTACCCTAGGGAATTTTGGTAAAATTCTAAGCTCCTAACTCCTAAATTACGTCGTTTTGAGGTAAATATTCAGGGGTTAAAGGGAGTTAGTCAACATCCCCCCTCATTCTCCCTCACACTCTTAGAATTTCCTCCTTAAAGACTTAGACAGGCAGTTCAAGGTAAGAGCAAGGGTTTCAATCTTCTCCTCAGGTTCTCAAGTGTTTTCCCTGGGATTTCTCCTACAGGTATATTGGACTTCAACAAGGGTTCCCTTTCCCCCTTGTGTGCCAAATTATTTTAAGAAAAACTTAATAATTCCCAGCCTTGTAGGAGATTAGAAGCTAGAGTTTTTCAGTCAGCTTATGAATTCCCAAGTTTTCCATGACTATTACTAGTTGAAATCCATGTCTTGGTTTGATTTATACTATATGATTCCAAGCACTGATCTTTAGCATGATTTTTGAATAGAACTTGCATGATTTAGAATTCGGTTAGCAATGTTGTATTATCATGATATTTAAACTTAGTGTATGAATTTTAGCATAAATTCATTGATTGAAAGTCAATTTTATGAATATTCTCATATGTTTAGTGTTTCTTAGACTGCCATGAAACTTTCAGATAAAGCAATTCTAACAAGTCATAGAACACCAGTTTCTTTGAGGTCCTTTAGACTCTTAGGACACTTCCAGATAAGTAGTTCTGACTTAGTCTTAGGACATCAATTCCTAGCTATCAACATAGTTAGATATAATTAGGTTTTTAGTTGGGAGTAGTACTTAGCACTGAGTAGGCCGGGGTTCAGCAAATTCAAGTTCTCAAAACTAAGTGCCATCGTAGGTTATTAGCCCAAATGGGTCCCAGATAGTGATCACACAGATCCACAATACCTTGGTAAGGTATAGTGGCTCTCTTTGATGGGGTGTATACATCGAATCCATGTTTAGCTCATGTGGTTATATGTCGATTATAGGCACTCCACAGTTTAGTATAGTTAGAGTCCTTAGTCCAATCCAATCTATCAAATTTCAGAATATGCTTATGATCCTAATTCAGTTATCATTTCTTACAGTATTCTCATATATGTCAGGCTATTTGCTGTAGTTTATGATTTCAGATAGGGTCCTTGCATGTTATTATAGTTAAGTTTTTGAGTTACTGGTATATTTATATTTTATTTAGATCTCACTTACTCAGTACATTTCAAGTACTAATCGCATACTCTCTATGTGCTATATCATTTTATGATATAGGCTCAGGTACCCAGCCTCAACATCATTTCTAGTTTCCTCGGTGATAGCTAACAGTGATAGTGGTAATCCTCATCTTTCTAGGATCAGAGCTTTATTTTAATTATTGTCATTACTAGCTTTTTAGACTTTAGATTTAGTTGGGGCTTGTCCCAACAACTCATTAGTTAATAGAGGCTTTAAGATAGCAAAGTATCAGTGTTATTAAAACTTCAGCATTTCTCATATATTATTTATTTATGTGAAGAATACTTTCACACTTCAGTTATTCTTCCACTCAGTTTATATAGAATCTCAAATCGTAGCAGTGTTATGCCATGCCATGGGTTAACTTGGGGTCACTTTTGGCTCTAAGCACCCCGTCGTGTCCAGGGTGTAGACTCAGGTCGTTGATGTGATATGGGTTTAGAACACTTTCCACGGTTAAAACTGAGAAAATATGCATGGTCTTAGGTATATTTATATGGATATGATTCACTTTTGCTTTGTTTTCAGAGAAATAAGGTGTTAGAGTTGAAAGCTGTGAAAGAAGGAAAAAGAGTGTGAAAATTGGGCCAAGTACCGACTTCAGTGCGTTCCATACCTTGGTGGTACGAGTCGTACTGTAAGTCATGGTGAACTTCAAAAAAATATGTACAAGGTACTGGCCAAGTACGACTCTTACTATGATCCGTACCATCCTGGGACAAGTCGTACTGTGAGCCATGGAAAATATCAAAAGAATGCATCTTGGTTAGTCTCCTAGTAAAGTGGCTACCTATGGCCCATGTGAAGTTTAGAACAAAGTTGAATGGCAGAATCCCATGGCATAAAAGGCAACCACGAGTCGTAGGAGAAAGGTACTACCTGTACCAAGACACTTGTGGAAATATTCATAGGATGCCAGATATCTCAGATTCATACCATGATAGGATTGTACGAATCGTAGGTGCATTATACGAGTGGTACCAGCTCCCAGCACTTAGTCAAATTCAGAGCTACCAGGCATTGTACGAGTGAAGCTACTACTCGTACGATCAAGTTACGAGTCATATGAGAAGGCGGTGATAATTAATTTGTTTTTCCTATTAATTTAGGAAAGGTTTCTAGTTATTTATATAGATACTTTTCTAGGTTATTTTGTTAGTAGATTGAAGATTGGAGAGGACGAATACTTTGACAGAGAATCCGATTTTTAGGAGATTCTTCTTGAGTTTTTCAATATTCTTAGGTTTTACTTCATTGTTCATGAATTGATCAAAGTTGAATTGTGTAATAATCAAGTGGGTTTTATTTTAATCTTCACTGTAAGTTCTTTAATTATGTTTTCTTCAAATGAATGCTAATTCTTTGCTTATAGTCATGAAAGGCTAAAATATCCACAACTAGGGTTGTGGGAACCATAGACAGTTAACCAACTAGGGTTTGCACAAAGTAATTCTAAACCAATATGAATGCTTGTATTGTCTTCTCTTCATCTTTAATGTTTCTTACTGATGCACAATATTAGGACTTGCCAAGATTCTCTATTTGCTTGAACCTAGAGAGGTAGAGATTAGGAAAAGATAAGAAAAACAAAGCCTTGAATTTATGATTCATTATTAACTTGAGATGCGATCGCAGGATAGTTAATTTGAAACAAATTAATAAAGGTTAAAGTGAAATCAGTTAAGAGACCTAATTGGGTATTTGGGTATAGTTATCCAATAGGGACAAACTAATTGTATGGATGAACCTAAGTTATCAATCCTACAAGTTAAATATTAGGATAGATCACGAGTGTAAAAACCCGATGTAGTCATGAATCCACGAGCAACACCTCCCTAGTTAATTGTATCAACTTGATAACAACTTCAATCTTTAATACTATTATGTTTTTATTTCTTTAAACCCCCCATCAGGAGATAATCGAACTAAAAGTCTTAATACTAGCATTATTCTACATCCTGACCATATTCCCCGTGGGATCGACCTTAACCTTTTTTGGCTTCTTTATTGACAACGTCTGCGTCATACTTTTCCAAGAGTGTGATTTAAGCTCTATCAAAAGTGACACCGTTGTCGGAGAATATGATTTAAGATTAGAGTAATTTTTGTGTTTAACTTTTAGATATTATTTCCCAATTTACATTTTTCTTTTGTTTTTGTTCTATTAAAGTTATAACAAGGAAACCCTAACCTTTATAACCACCAGGATGGAGGATGTGAGACTGCTAGTGCCTCTAATGGCACAATTGAGTGTTGAGACACTGACAGCTATCTTAATGAATTATGATGGGAATGATGTCTAGGGATAAACAGAGATGGTCAATTGCTCTAGAGGGAATGGGGTCCTACAACTTCAAACCAAAGAAGGTGGACCTTGATTTAAAGAACAAGGAAATCCCTCCAGCGAAACTATTAGTCGAGGTACCACTAGTTTCGAAGCTTAAAGATCTACCCCCATATTTGAAATATGCTTTTCTGGGAGAGAACAATACCTTGCCAGTGATTATACAAGGATGGTAAGAGGTTCAAGGTGATTGGAAGAGAGTGGAGCTGTATATGGGACACACCAAGGAGGTTAAAGAAATCAAATTGGTGTATCTTGACGAGGCCTGAATAGACAAGGAAGTGATGTCATGTTGTGACGTTAAATCACACTCTACATGGAAGGTAACCTATGAATGGTCGGTGAAGTTTGAGTAGCTGACAGAAGAGCTTAGACGCCACAACTATGTCCCTCTCTTAGTTCTTATATTTCTATTTCTTTGGTGAGAAAACATGTTCTAAAAAGGGGGGGTGTACTTGTTTTTTATTGTTGACTTTATCAAAGCATTTTTGTTGCCGTGTTTCTTTTCCCTTGGACATGATATTTAGTAGAATTGACATGTTTAGGATTGTTTGTTTTGTTTAATTAGGAGTAGCTTAGGAGTACTTTACAGCCAATAAATGCACTTGTTTTGAAGTTGTTGTAAAATGACCCTTTTTTGAAACTGTTTTTGGTGTTAGCTATGTATGTTGACTGCAAAGCATGACTTCTGTGGATCTTTTTATTCCATTTAGTAGATTAGCATGTGTAATTGGGGTTTAATTATTCATGAACCAGATAGGTAAAATAAATGCAAACCATTACCATGAGTGAGTGAAGATTTTTACCTAGTTCAATACTGTGTAGATGATCTAGAACTTGCTCGGTTAGTCTTTGCATAGGTTGTAGGATAGTTGGTTAGGAAAGGATCATAGGTTGTTTTTGTTATATTCCACTTTTTAGCCTATATTGCCCTACCAAATGAAAAATTAATCCCTTGATGCCTTGTTTAAGCCTTAAGTTAACCATTTTTCTTTCATTATCCATTTACCTTTCCTGTGTTTATAATGAACCTATTTGGCCCTGGTCCCTCCTTGGATATTGTGAACCTCAACTCAGGCAAAATGCCTAAGTTAAGGGTGGCTATAGTAGGGGTGTGTAGACCGATTGAGGTGAAAAAGAAAGAAAAAAGATAAAGAAAAGTAGGGTGTGGTGTGAAGTGTCAAAAGAACAAAAAAAAGAGAAAAGAGCTGAATTGTCAAAAGTGAAAAGAAAGATCAAAAGAATTGAAGAAGTTGAAACAAAAATACACCACACCAACAAGTGACGATTGAAAGGAGAAAAAGGAGGAAAAACATAAACAGATGAAAAAGGGGTAAAAGGGTGAAAAGTGAAGCCAAGTTGTATAGTGTCAAGGAGAGTTAGTTACTAATATCCATATCTACCATACCCAACCCAATGCCTATATTACAAGAAAGGAAAAGTCCTATAGTGATCCTATCCTGACTGTCTAAAAAACCAAAGTAGAGAAAATAAGGGTAAACCTATGGTATCTGATGTGCAATACTCAAAACTTCATTTTGAGTGTGAGAGTCCTGTTTGATTATTCTCAAGTTTCATTTATATATATCATTGAGTTTCGGGAACTTCATTTTCTATGAGGGTACATGGTTTGTATTGCATTCTGCCAGTTTTTTTTGTGTAAATAGCATTAGTGATAGCTCAATTCTCTGCTAGTAGTTAGATGCCATGTCTAGATCCCCCTATGTCATGAGTTGGAGTTGCGTGTATGCATATCTGATTTGGAGTGAATGAAGAAGGGGTCAATATCAGAGAATGGTCTTATGTGCAAATTTTGTTGTGTTGGTTGTAAGTCTTCTATCTTACTTTCTAGTTAAGCTTCGTTTATAGTTTTATTTTGTTTGCCCGAGGACATGCAAAAGAATTAAGTTGAGGGTGTTGATATGCTTTGGGTTTACAACACTTTCGTCACTTAAAACTAAGAAAATATGCATGGTCGTAGGTGTGTTTATATGGATATGATGCACTTTTGCTTTGTTTTTAGCGAAACGGTGTTGGAGTTGAAAGCTATGAAAGAAGGAAAAAGAGTGCAAAAATTGGGCCAAGTACATACTTTAGTACGAGTTGTACCTTGGTAGTACGAGTCGTATTATAAGTCATGGTGAACTTCAGAAAAATATGTACAAGGTACTGGCCAAGTACGACTCTTTGTACAAGTTATACCATGCTAGTACGAGCCGTACTGTGAGTCATGAAAAATATCAGAAGAATGCACCTTGATTAGTCTCCTGGTATGGATTGAAACCACGAGTCGTGATGACTACCTATGACCCATACCAAGGAGCCATGATGAAGTTCAAGAACAAAGTTGAATGACAGAATCCCATGGTACGAAAGGCAACCACGAGTCATAGGAGCAAGGTACAACCTGTACCAAGACATTTGTGTAAATATTCAAAGGAGGCCAGATATCTTAGATTCAGACCACAACAGGATTGTACGACTTGTAGGTGCATTGTAGGAGTCGTACCAGCTCCCAACACTTAGTCAAATTCAGAGCTGCCAGGCATTATACGAGTGATGCTATGACTCGTATGATCAAGTTACGAGTCATATAAGAAGGCGGCGGCAGTTAATTACTATTAATATAGGAAATGTTTCTAATAATTTATGTACATACTTTTCTAGGTTATTTTTGTTAGTATATTGGAGATTAGATAGGATGAATACTTTGAGGGAGAATTCAATTTTTGGGAGATTCTTCTTGATTTTTTCAATATTCTTGGGTTTTACTTCATTGTTCTTGAATTGATCAAAGTTGAATTGTGCAATAATCAAGTGAGTTTTATTTAAATCTTCATTGTAAGTTCTTTAATTATGTTTTCTTCAATGAATGCTAACTCTTTGCTTACAATCATAAGAGGCTAAAACCTCCACAACTAGGGTTTTGGAGGCCATGAAGAATTAACCCACCAGGGTTTGCACAAAGTGATTCTAAATTAATATGGATGGTTGTATTGTCTTCTCTTCATCTATAATATTTCTTAATGATGCGCAACTATAGGACTTACCTGTGTTCTCTATTGCTTGAACCTAGAAAGGTAGAGATTAGGAAAAGAGAAGAACAGCAAAGTCTTAAATCTTATGGTGTACTGTATAACTTGAGCAGTGGTCACAAGATATTTAATTTGGACTAAATTGATAATGGATAAAGTAAAATCACTCAAGAGACCTAATCCGGTAATTGAGTATAGTTATTCAATAGGATCGAAATAGTCATTTGGATGAACCTAAGTTATTAGTTCTACAGGCTAAGTATTGGGATAGATCACGAGTGTAAAAACCTGAAGTAGTCATGAATCCATGGGCAACACCTACAAAGTTAATTGCATTAACTTGATAACAACTTAAAACTTCAATACTGTTACGTGCTTATTTTTTAAAAATTCCCATTAGGAGATAATTGAACTAAAAGTCTAAATACTAGCATTATTTTTCATCCTGACCATATTCCCTGTGGGATCGACCCCAACCTTTGCTGGGTTCTTTATTAACAATGTCCGTGTCATACTTTTTCAAGGGTGTGATTTGAGCGTTATCAGTACTGACACTATTAATCCTAGCCATTATTATGACCCGTAAGTCCTTAGTGGTTCTGAGTGTAGCAACTCTACATTAGTGGCGAGTTACATGAAGGGCAAGCCTATGGGTCAAATGTGTATGCACTTGAATGTCTTTGAGAGAGTAAGCATCTTTGATTTATTCTATAATCCCTATGTGTGAATTGCATGAATATGACTGGGATTCTCTCTTTGTGTGAGTGACATTACTTCCTTGGGGATACATACTAAAATTGTTCTTTTAATTGAGAAGTGTGAATGAGAAAAGTTGAGTAATGAACTTTAAGGCAAACCTTGAATGTTAATTATTAATGATTTGAGATGCTTATTGAGAGTGATTTGATTAAAAATATCCATTTTGTTAAAGTGAAAGAATGAAAATAAGATATGTCAAATGCTTGTGGTTACCAATTGAGTTTGTACAACATGTTTTGAGTCGTTTTTAATTTTTCTTGAGTCAGACTAATATTTTTAGGGTTTTCTTAAGCTTTAGAAGTCCTTTTTGCAACTCTTGTGAGGATAATGCATAATTCTATTCTTAATTGAGAGTGAATGTCTTGCTTGAGGACAAACAATGGTTCAAGTTTGAGGTTTGATGAGCTGGTAATTTACCAACTTATTAGGCTCTTAAGCATGAACTTTTGCATGGTTTTTACATCAATTAGGAAGGTTTATGCCTTTTCTCTTAGATTTTGCAGGTATTGAACTTAGACAAGTAAAACAAAGAAATTGAACAAAAAGCACTCTACTGAAAGACAGGAATCTGCATGCTACACTTTGGCACCTACGAAATGCAGGTGCCACTGCAGGACTCACTGGATAGAGCCGAAGTGAACCTACAAAATGCAGTTGCAAACACAACCAATTCTAGAACAATGTGGCCAAGGACTTGTGAAGGGCCAGTGGTTCACGAATCGTAGGTTCCGCGCAAGTGGCCAGATCGCTGATTGGGTAAAATTGTCCAACACTGGCACAATTTCAATGTGGAAGCTTCTAAGAAATTTGAGAAACTTTGTACAAAAGAGAATGTGCAAAATTACCCCAATTTTACTCATACATGTCATAAATTGTATATCTTAGCTAAGAAAAGATAGAGAGAAGTAGAGAAAAGTAGAGAGAGAAGTAGAAAAGTACATTGTTATTCTTCTTCTTGTTCCTTGCAATTCTTAAGCTAAACCCACCATTGTTGTAGATTTGAAACCTTAAATTTTTATTCCAATATGATGAATGTTAGTGAATCACCCATGGGTATCTTCTCTTTAACTTTATCTATGAGTAGCTAATTTAATTTCTAGAGTGTGTGCATGATTGGGCTTTAGAATGAATTGGGTGTTGTTGATTTAGTCTTAAATTCAATTATAATGCATGAATCTAGTATTTCCTCTAAGTTTGAATGCTATAATTAATGCTTGCAAACACTAACTTACTTTTCTTATATTGCTTTTTCTTGAAAGAGAGGAATAAGATCTGGGTGAGGAAGCATTAGTGAGGAATCAGATCATGAATATGTAGGGTTGAGCTAGAGATAGTCAAAATGCATTTTCATCACCCATTAAAGGGCGGAAGCTAGGGATGGTTCAACTCTTCCTTAAGTTTTTAGTGGCTTATTGATAGTGTTGACCTTGGGGTTTGAGAAAACCCAAGGAAAATTCACCCAAGCAGTTGAGAGATACCGGCGTAGCCTTTGCCATTGTTGTTCATCATGTAATTGATATTTGAGACTAGTTAATTAACCCTAATCCAATCGAACCCCAATCAAAAGCACATCCCTAGTTCATTCTCATTACTTGCAACAATCAACTTTCCTTGTTTTTACTTTGAAATTAGAATTCTATAGTTTAACCCTTTTCCCCCAATTTTCCCTTTATTACAATATAAACAATAATGCATGCCAAATTGATTTACTTTACGACTCTTGATTGATCTAGTTCAATTCTCTGAGGGATTCGACCTAGACATCTGTTGGGAATTTTTTCTTTGACAACAATCGCTGCCACCTCCTTTGAAAAAGAAGAGTTGTATTGAGCGTGATCACTGCCTTCGCTACAGTGAAAATGTTTTAGAGAACAATGGGTTGTGACTTGGAACTCACCTGACCGACCCACTTTATTTTATTTTTATCTTACTTGCTATTCATTCACCATTTGCACTTGTTATCTTCAAAATGAAATCTTATCTCAGTAAAAAAGATTTAATGCCTATGTTCGTATCACAGAAAGCTCGATAACAACTGGATGGATTGTTACATCAAATACTAATTAAACAATTGTTCATCTCCACATGACCCTGGGTGATGTGGAGGCAAGGACCCTATCACATCGGGGTCTAAATCTAAAGAGGTTACCTTTAAGGTTGTTATTTTATTCCATCTCATCTTACTCACCATTCACCTTGCTGGGTTGAACAATTCTCTCGCTCGACCTTTCTTATCGAGGTCCAAGAAACACAAAAGGTTAAGCATTAGGCACGAATTTGATGGGACAACATCCCCAACTAGCTCGAAGAAAGTTTATAACTGAAATAACATAACAATGGATAATTGAATGTATCAAAGGATGAGGACCCACCAACGTTGGCTAAAATAGGTTTGAGAGAAAAGGACTAATGATACGACTAAGACTGATCCCTCGGACATGTCTCATGAAATGATACATCATAGAATATGCGGTCAGTACTTGAAATGTACTGAGTATGCAAGGTAAGTAAAAATGGATAGTTAAAATGCATAAGAGTGCATAAGAATAGGACAACATTAATGTGAAGTAAATATTATAATATAACATGAGGACTCAAGGTTTTCAAACCATTCATAATCTAATCATAATCATAGTCATAAGAGAAGCCTTATAAAAACGTAACTTGAGCCAAATTAACATAAGAATAGCTATTTATAAATCATGAGGAATAATGGGAGAACTCGTCTTAACCGACGCCATCATGATAGAGCTTAATGATGCCCCAACTATTTCTCTCAAGTGGGCAGAGCCTCCCAGCCTTTCCAGGAAAGGGACGTGCATGATGTGATATCACAAGTGCGAAATCCAAAAATACATTTAACTACGGCAGCACGTAGTTCTGAGACCATGGTGTTACCTGAATGCGGCATCTACTTGGTGCTAGACGCTGCTCCCAAAAACAAGCACATGGAGCTTATATCGTAATCGTGAAATCATTCATGAAGTTTATGGTCAAATAAATCATAACATACTTGAAATATATGATTGGCCAGGAATAAGGGCCCGTGAGTTGGCTAAAAATCATAAATTCATAAATCATGAAGAACATGCATATTTGTGAAAATTCATATGCTTGACATTCATAAATTCATGAAGAGTACTTGAAGAGAAATCATACCTTAAATCATAATTTCATAATTTAGGGTTAGGAAGATCAAAATCATAATAGAATCATAACTTGACTTTTCATGAGACTTTGCATAATTGGGCCTAGATTGACTAAGATTTGGAATCATAAAAATTATAATCAATTTAAATATAAAATCTTCTCATAGATCTTAAAACAACATTTAGAACATCAAGGAAATTTACCCATAGTCAAATCAAGGAGAATTCCATAAATTTGGGCTTAAAACCCCATAAGATCATCAAATTTACTTTAATACTTGAATTCATAAACATAGAGGAAATATTGGGGCATGAGAGTGAACAGGAACTCTCACTCACAACCCTACATGCCTGGGTAATCTGATCCTATACTCTCCCTTGAAAGCCCAAAGGAATTAAAGAAGTAATTGGGGAATTCTCAAGCTTGATCTCCAATGGAACACTCTAAACTTGCATACATGGAATGGAAAGCCTTATGATAGGTTAAGTAGTCTCAAACCCCTTCTAACTGAGCTTAAAACTATGTAGTTTAGGACCTTAGAGCTTAGAATTTATGAAAAACCCTTTATGAAAAAAATCTCAAAATTGAACACTACCAATCATCACGGGCCTTACCACGGGTCATACCATGAAGTAACGACTCGTGGTCACCATTGGCCACCTGACAACTTACTAGATTATCACCATGACTTCATCCCATGACTCGTGGTTTCCTACCATGAGTCTTAACATCACTCGTGACTTCATCTCCCCCATGACCCTGACCATGAGTCGTACCTACATACCACGACTCGTGGTGTGACTTGTGTCTGGACCCTGGACTCCAGGTCTTCTTCACGACTCGTACCACAATTCATTCTGAAGATTTTCTATTGTTCCCATTTCAAATCCCGAGTCTAGTCTTAGGCACTTCTGGGGTATAACAATATCTCCTCCTTGGGAACATTCATCCTCGTATGTGGGGTAAGCATACTGAATCACTGAGGGAAAACTATCATCCTAAACGCTGAAAGTCAAAAGCTGAAAACTAATGGAGTGATTGACTCTGGGCTGAAATACATGACTAAACTAAGTTCATGAGTCACACATACGTGAATTGACATGAAAGAAACTAGAACACATGGACTGAACATGAAACTGAATATAGTACTAAGGAGGAAACTGGTACCTTAAGCTGGAACTGAACTGGAAGGGAATAGATGCGGGTATTTAGCCATTATATCTGCTTTGTCTTCCCACGTAGCTCCCTCAACATGCTGATTCCTCCACAACACCTTTACTGAAGCTACTTCTTTGTTTCTTAAATTCCCAACCTGAAAATCAAGTATTTCAATCGGAACCTTTTTATAGCTAAGGCTATCCTTCACATTTATGCTCTCCATTGGAACAACCAAAGCCGGATCACCCATGCACTTTTTTAAAAGCGACACATGGAAGATGTACTGAAGCCAAATCTGAGAGCAACTCCAACTCATATGCCACCTTGCCAACACGTCTCACAATCCGTTATGGGACAACATAACAGGGACTAAGTTTCCCTTTCTTCCCAAATCTCATCACTCCTTTCATGGGAGATACCTTCAAAAACACCCAATTATCAACTTTGAAAACAAGTTCTCTCCTCCTCACATCCTTAGAGGACTTTTGGTGACTCTGAGCTGTTCTCAACCTCTCCCTTATGAGCTGAACTTTATCCATAGCCTCATGAACTAAATCCGGTCCTATCAATGTAGCATTATTGACTTCAAACCAACCAATAGGAGACCTATATCTTTGCCTATAAAGAGCCTCAACGGAGCCATCTGAATGCTGTAATGGTAATTGTTGTTATATGCAAATTTGATCAGAGTTAAATGATCATCCCAACTACCTTTGAAATCAGTAACACATGCTCTGAACATATCCTCAAGTGTCTGGATCATCTATTCGGCCTGACCATCTATTTGCAGGTGAAAAGTTACACTAAGCTTGATTTGAGTACCAAGTCCCTTCCGAAACAAACTCCAAAACTGGGAGGTGAATTGAGTACCTCTATCTGGTATGATGGACAAGGGCACTCCATGCAACCGAAATAACTCTTAAACATACAATTTAGCATAATTATTCACTGAGTCAGTAGTCTTGACCAATAGGAAATGAGCTTCTTTGGTCAATCTGTCCACAATCACACATATGGAGTCATACTATTAACAAGTAGGAGGCAACCCTGCAATGAAGTCTATGTTGATTTCCTCCCACTTCTAAGTAGGATACAACTGTCTTGAAGCACACCTCTAGGTCTTTGATGCTTAACTTTCACCTGCTGACAATTCAGACACTTTGCCACAAAAACTACTATGTCCTTCTTCATGCCATTCCACCAATATACTTCCCATAGGTCATGATACATCTTGGTGGCACCTGGATGTATAGAATATAGGGAACCATGAGCCTCATGCAACATTCTCTCATTTAAGTCATCAACACCCGAAACACACAAAAACCTAATATCGTAGTACACCATCTCCCCCATGTGAGAAAACCTGCACCTTCTAATTCTGAATAACTTCCTTCAACTTTACCAAAATAGGGTCCTCGTCTTACCTAGCCTTGACCTCGTCATCAAGGAAGATTTTTATCCATTCTGAACAACGACACAACCATCTGCCGAGTCAACAAAACAAACTCCTAGTCGTATAAGCTGATACACATCCTTCACTAACTCTTTCCCCTCCTCATCTACATGGGACACACTCTCCATAGAAAGCCTATTAAGGGCGTCTGCCACCATATTGGCTTTGCCTGGATGGTAGCGTAAACTCATATCGCAATTCTTAAGAAGCTCTAACCAACTTTTTTGACGTAGATTTAGATCCTTTTGGGTAAACACGTACTGTAGGCTTTTTGGTCCGTAAACACATGCACATGGACCCCGTATAGATAGTATCTCCAAATCTTCAAGGAAAATTTTACCTCTGCAAACTCGAGGTCGTGAGTTTGATAGTTCTTTTCATGGACTTTCAACTTCCTGGAAGCATAGGCTATAACCTTACCGTTATGCATCAATACAAAACCAAGGAAGATCCTTGAGGTGTCACAATATACCACAAACCCATCCATACCCTCAAGTAGGGTCAACACTGGTGCTGAAGTGAGTTGAGTCTTCAACTCTTGAAAGCTTTTCTCACAGGCCTCCGACCATTGGAATTTCACATTCTTCTGGGTAAACTTAGTCAATGGTGCTATAATGGATAAAAATCCTTCCACAAACCTCATTTAGTAACCATCTAATCACAAGAAACTCTTGATATCTGAACAACTCACTGGTCTAGGCCAATTCTTAATAGCTTCTATCTTTTGAGAGTCCACCTGTACACCCTCGCTCGACACCACATGACCTAAAAATGATATCGAGTTTAATGAAAACTCACACTTGCTGAATTTAGCATACAACTGGCGATCCTTAAGAGTCTATAGCACCACCCTCAAATGAGTGGCATGCTCCTCCTTGCTATGAGAGTATATGAGAATGTCATCTATGAACACAATCATGAACATGTCCATATACGGCTTTAACACCCTGTTCATCAAATCTATAAAAGCTACAAGAGCATTTGTTAGTCCAAAAGACATAATTACAAACTCATACTGACCATACCAAGTCCTAAAGGCTATCTTCGGGATGTCACTCTCTCTAACTCTGAGCTGATGATATCCGGATTCAAGTTCTATCTTTGAATAACATTTGGCACCATATAGCTGGTCAAAAAAGTCATCAATTTTGGGGAGGGGAAACTTTCTTGACTGTGACCTTGTTCAACTGCCGATAGTCAATGCACATTTGGAGGGAATCATCCTTCTTCTGGATAAAGAGTACCGATGCACCCCATGGGGATTTGCTAGGTCTGATGAAACCCTCTTCTAAGAAATACTTCAACTACTCCTTCAACTACATTAAATTAGCTGGATCCATTCTATAAGGAGGAATAGATATAGGCTGCATATCGGTAATAAGGTCAATACCAAAATCGATCTCCCACAAGGGAGGAATTCCCGGTAGATCATGTGGACACACTTCTGGATATTCCCACACTATAGGAACTGACTGGATAGTTGGGGTTTTAGTTGTAGCATCCTTAACCCTAACTAGATGGAAAACACAACCTTTGGAGATCATCTTTCTAGCCTTCAGGTAAGAAATGAAGCGACCTACAGACACGACTGAACTACCCTTCCACCCTAGGACTGGCTCACCTGGAAAACGGAACTCTACAGCCCGAGTTCTATAGTTCACTGAAGCATAACATACATGTAGCCAATCCATGCCAAACATAACATCAAAATCTGTCATGGTTGGCTCTACTAAATTTGTTGAGGTGACTTTCTAAAGGACTGTGATAGGGAAATTTCTCTATACCCATCGAGCTATAACTGAATCACCGATTGGAGTAGAGACTGAGTAGGGTTTTGAGAGAATTTCGGGACTGACTCCGAAACTACTAACAACATAGGGCATCACAAAAGATAAAGTAACCCCTGGGTCTAACAACGCATATACATCAAAGTGGAATACTCGTAACATACCAGAGACCACATCTACTGAAGTCTCCTTGTCATGAAGAGATGCGAGGGCATAAAACCTTTTCTGGCACTGACCACCACCTGCACCGGTGGACACACCCTGCTGAGCTGGGCATGCTAGTGCTGCTTCTCTATTGGTAGCCTTAGTACGACCCCTATCATCACTCTACCTAGATAACAGCCACTATTAGCACTTGTGCCCGAATCTACCATACCCAAGCAGATATCTGATCCAATCAAGCACTCCCCTGTGTGATTCTTTCCATACTTCTCGCAGACCCATAAAGTATGCTCTACCTACGTGCTTCTCTGTCCCCTCGAGCTTGATGCTCTATTCCTCTGGTCACCCCGTAATGTAGATGGAGCACTGGCTGATGACGGTACTGGAGCTAATGACCTTTGATGGGACTACTAACAATGTCCACCTCCCGACCTCTGTTGGGAGAACCCAAAACTATCTATCTTGGTACTCTTGGCCTCCCTCTCCCTTAAATATACTGCCTCCATATGTTGGGAATACAAAACCATTCGAGAGACATTATTGTCCTGATGAAGCATAGAGGTTCTACAATCCTTGACCATGTAGTCCATAACTATGTGCACAAACCTACTCACTTGAGCTCTATGATTAGCCACCAGCTCTGGTGCATATTTGTACAAATGGGTGAACTCAAAATAATACCCCTGGACTATCATATTATTCTGCCTCAGGTTCGCAGATTCAGCTGCCTTGATCTTCTTCATCTCATAGGGAAAGAACCGATCCAAGGAATGCGGTGAGGAACTCATCCCAACCAATAGGACCCGCTCCACTGCTCTAGTATCCTTCCACTGTCTTAACCAGGTATGGGGAACCACTTTCAACTGATAAGAGGCTAGGTCTAAGCACTCCTCCCCTATCACCCTCATGATCTAGGTGATCCTCTAGATCTCATCAATAAAATCGAGTGGGTCCTCATCCACCTTCAACCTGAGGAACTTTAGAGGGTTCATCCTAAGAAAGTCCCTGACTCTTGCTGCTGCCGCATTCTCATTTTATGGAACATATGCTACTGCTTGCTAGTTGACCTGGGTGGTCAATGCCTATGAAAACATCTAGATGGCTAGCCTAAACTCATCATGGGTAACCTACTCAGCCACATGATCCTCCACGGCTGGTGGGGCCTGTTGGGGCCCATCCCCATTGCCATTCTAATGGCAATTTTCATTTTCATTTCTTCTTCCGTTAACTAGGAGATGAGGCATGATTCTGCAAATGCATATATCACGAGTTAGAAAGAAAAGAGGGATATCTCATCTCACGACGTAGATCATGAAAGAAGGAAAATTTCCTCAAATGTTTTGTAGCCTCTTCATCATAAGTGTGGTGTGCTTCACACCACACTTATGAAAAAGAATTTGCCTAACGTGGCTTTCAGAAACCCTGGGACACTTCAAAACCTAATTCTTTGATACCAAGTTTGTCATGACTCAAACATAGACCTGGAGAGAGACATGGGACTAGAAACCCAGAAAGGCTCCAAGTCGACGCACGACATGAACATAACAGCTAGGGGTATACAACAAGCAGAAACTGATATAACAAAAAATGCTTAAGCAGAAGTCTGCATACATATCAAGCTGCAATAAAGTCAACACTAACAAGCGAATTTTCTACATATTGTCTGAAAAGTCTCTAACTTAACTGATGAGCTGATGAGACAATATCCCAACTAGCTCGACAAAAGTCTATAACTAAAATAACACAACAATGGATAACTGAATGTCCTCTAAGGATGAGGACTCACCAAAGCTGGCTAAAATAGGTCTGAGAGAAAAGTAGGACTAATGATGTGACTGAGACTGATCCCTCGGACCTGTATAATGAAATGATACAACATAGAGTATGTGTTCTGTTACACCCCATATGTTTCTAGTGTTTAGTCGGCCTATTCACATGTTGGTTGAGAGTTTTAGAATGCCATTCGTATGAGGAAAGGGCCCGGGGAAAGGCTGAACGAGTGCCAAGTTGGGATTCGGCGAGAGGAGGCTGAACCAAGCTGCCCAGAGGGGAAAAGTGGCACGAAGCAGAATTAGCGCGTTAGCCAATGTAGCACGGAGCAGAATCGGTGCATTGGCCAACGTGCTACGTTGCCTTGTCTGCTTCCTCAAGTATATAAGGATCTCACACTTAGAAGTTAGGATATAAATCAAAAACCACGACCAGCATAGGATAGGGACGAAGGAAAACATATAATTTTCATCCAATTACGTTGCTAAATGTCGTCCAAATCCAAATTAACTTTGGGTATCGAAGTATAAGGGTGCAGGGAGCATTTCTACGGAGTTAGTTTCGTGAAATTCGCCCGGCGAATCGTCATCCCACCGAGCCAAAGTTGTTGGAATTTCTCCAAACGAGTGCCAATATGATCCCAGGCATAAAGTAAGAATTTATCCCTTCTAGATTCTCAAGAAATAACGAAGTTTTGACCATGTTCCGTAAAATTGGAATATAGTTAATATTTATATATAAAGTTTTCCTTTCTGCCGAATTTAGTGTTAAAACTAGTCCTATCTTTCATGTAACATGATTTCAGTTGAGAAGGGAAGTTGAACATGAGCCAAAACTCGCCAGTTAATTGGTGAACACCGATCGAGGTATGTTAAGGCATTTTCTTTCGACAAGTTAGTTTCCCTAGCATAGTAATCCAGTATGAATCCTAGTAAAGTATGTCAGGAGTATGTTATCATGTTTAGTTGTCGTTGTTAGTTAAGACTCATTAATTGTATTATTTTGGGCTGGATTATACCTGTATAGCTTCCATGACCGCCCAGGGTTAATAGCTGTGTCGACTCGCCCGCCAGGGGTGAGGATACGTCGCTCTACGGAGCAGCATGACGTCCGCAAGGGACGAAGATGGGGATCTAGATCCTCATTTTTGCCATGGTTGGCCTTATACACAACCCTGCCGAGCGCTTACGCCCGGGGTGTAGACATCAGGAGTTCTCGGGACTTAGGCACAACTATAGTCAGGGGCCGAGCGGGCGTAGATGCAGACCCAGGGAATTGACAGGAGTCTTATAGCTACTAGTTTACTCATATTCACCTGGATAAGGGTATATAGATTGAGATGTGCTCACCAGGAATTATAGGGGCCTGAGTGAGTTGTTTTGTGCTGATTGTACCTTCCGGCTTATGAGGGCCAGGTAAGGTTTATATTGCTTTAGTTACTGATGGTTAGACAGTAGGACGCCTCATCTGTCATATATGACCCTTACCCTTCTTATCATAGTTAGTTTTAGTCCTTATTTCACTATTTCAGTCATGTTCAGTCCGTCTTCTTTACTTCAGTCCTTGTTAGTCTATTTCTTACTTTTAGTTATTTAAAGTTACTGCTTTACATACTCAGTACCTGTGGTACTGACGCCCTCTTATTGGGTGCTGCATTACTTGCCTGTAGGTACGCATAGACGAGGAGCAAGTCCCTCGTAGTTCCAGTCAGTCGCATAGAGCCATCAAATCCTTTTTTCCGGAGCTTGTGTGATAGAGATTTACTTCTTTTTGTTTGTACAGTATGGGTAGGTTAGGGCCCTGTCCCAACCATCTTATTACTCCTAGAGGCTTGCAGATTGCATTACTTCTCTGTGGTTAGTTGATATCGGTCGTGTGGGGCCATATGTGTTCTAGATTATGTGTGTTAGCCATGTGGGGCCCTGTTTAGCAATTGATTGATAACATTTTCCGTCATAGCTCAGTTTAGCATATAATTTTACTTTTCAGTTATAACTAGATATCATGGTGGCCTTGTCGGTCCGTATAGGACTCCCTATGTTCATTTTTCTCTAGTTAGCTGTTTATTTTCACAGGTGGCTATAGGCCTTATCGGCCAGGGGTTGTATTTACAGCCGCTATATAACCCGTTGTTTTATTGATTCTAGAGTTAGAGCCAGTCCTGCACCAGAGGTGCTTACGCTCAGTCAGCTCAGCAGCTCAGGTCCTAGTAGGGAACCAGGTGCCAGTCACGCCTCCCAAGGAGGGGCGTGACAAACTTGGTATCAGAGAAGGTCGTATCACGGGGAGTTTGCAAGCTGTGCTAAGTAGAGTCTTGTCTATGGATGTGTTGCGCACCACATACTATAGACAGTAGGCTGCAAGGCATGATAGGATGGTTACTCTTTCTTCTTATTTAGTTGTTCTATAGAGCTGTACAATATAGGGTTGAGTCCCTAAGATCATTATACTCTTTATTTACAGAGAAATGTCGGATCAGCGACACCCTACGACAAGAAGGAGGCTAGATGTAGTAGCGGGAGAGGGCACTAGCAGGGTGCCTCAGCCTCGGTCAGAATCGGCCCGATCTGAGGACGATACGAAGGTATCATCTCGACCTCCCTAGCAGTCTCCACCACTTCAGGAGCCGCTTGGGACGACCGGTGTGACGGCACCACCTCCGGCAGTTTCTATACTCGTAGCATCCGAGGAGGTTAGGAGCATGATGGTTATGCTAGCACAGATGATGGTTGCTCAGCGCCAGTCAGTGCAATCTACAGTTGCAGAGTCATTAGGAGGGCCTGGAAGTTCGAGAGTCCAAGAGTTCCTAGCACTAAGTCCCCCGCAATTCACAGGGACAGATTGGACAGAGGACCCTCACGACTTCTTAGACCAGATGTAGAGGTTTTCCAGGGTGATTCATGCTATTCCCACAAAGTCAGTTGAGTTGGCGGTATTCTGGTTACGGGACATTGCTGCTGTGGTATGAGAGTTGGGAGAGATGTTTCCCCTCCGACCTGGCCCAGCTTCTCAAAGGCTTTCTTGGATCATTACTTACCACGGTAGAGTTGATAGGCCTGGGTTGATCATTTCCTACACTAGGAGCAGGGGTTGCTGAGTGTTTGAGAATATGCCATGCGGTTTGATTCCTTGGCTCGATATGCGTCGGCCTTTGAGGACACAATGCCAGCCAGGGTACACCGCTTTATTATGGGGCTGAATCCGGAATATGTTGAGACTTGCATCACAGCCACACTGCGAGAGGATATAGATATCGCCCGTGTGTACGCTTTTGCTCAGAATATTGAGGGTATCAGACAGTGGCAACGAGAGATTAGGAGGACGAGTCAGGAGCAGCGCCGCAAGGACAGATCGGATGAATTACAGGAGGAGTCCCAGGGTGGACCTAGGCCACGATTATCAGATAGGCCTCCTAGATCCTCGCCTCCACCACAGTGGAAGAGGAGCAGGTCTAGTAGCCGAGAGCAGCCAGAGCCCGGCGGAGGTTCACAAGCAGTAGGTTCACAACAGCAGAGGAGGGTGGAGTAGAGTGGGTTTACAATACCACTTTGCCATATTTGCAATAGACGCCACTATGTATCACGCAGGTACGGCTCCACAGCATGCTACATTTATGGACAGGAGGGCCAACAGATGAGGAATTGTTCAGTTAGGGGTCAGGGTGACCGGGATCGATAGGATAGGTCCTCGATAGGATCACGAGCTCCAGTATCCCCGGTAGGGAGTAGGCCCTCAATTTTAGCTAGCAGAGGCCGAGGCAGATCAGGGGCCTCTAGTTCAGGTGCTGACCCAGATCGTACTTATGCACTACCGGGGCGATAGGAGTCAGAGTCATCGCTAGATGTTATGACAAGTATGCTGATCATTTGCTCTCATCCTGCTTATGTGTTGATAGATCTGGGATCCACCTTGTCCTATGTTACACGGTTAGTGGCTTGGAAGTTTAGCATTATGCCGGAATTGCTTCGGCGACCTTTCTTAGTGTCTACACCCGTTGGTGACTCTATTATATCCAAAAGGGTCTATCGGGGGTGTACAGTAGAGGTTGCCAGTCGTTAGACTATGACAAATTTGATAGAACTGAAAATGGTCGATTTTGATGCTATTATGGGTATGGATTGGCTAGCTCCATTCTCTGCCAATGTCGAATGTTGGACAAAGATAGTCCGATTCCACTTTCCAGGGGAGGTAGTACGGGAATGGAAAGGTATTACAGCCATGCCAAGAGGTAGGTTTATTTCCTATCTTCGAGCGAGAAAATTGATAGCAAAAGGGTGCATTTGTCATATTGTCAGAGTTCAGGATGTTCAGGCAGAGCCTTCGACCCTTCAGTCTATCCCAGTGGTTAATGAATTTCCCGACGTATTTCCAGATGAGCTTCCTGGTATTCCCCCAGAAAGGGAAATTGATTTTGCAATCGATCTATTACTAGGCACTCAACCTATATCTATTCCTCCATATCGGATGGCTCCTACTGAACTCAGAGAACTAAAGGAACAATTAAAGGACTTGTTAGAAAAGGGCTTTATCAGACTGAGTACCTCACCATGAGGTGCGCCAGTTTTGTTCGTGAGGAAGAAGGACGGCTCCCGCCGTATGTGTATAGATTATTGGCAACTGAATAAAGTCACTATCAATAATAAGTACCCGCTTCCTAGAATAGACGATTTGTTTGATCAGCTACAGGGAGCAAGGTATTTTTCAAAGATTGACTTGAGGTCCGCATATCATCAGGTCTGGGTTCGTGAAAGAGATATTCCAAAGACTGCCTTCAGGACCAGATATGGCCACTTTGAATTTCTAGTCATGTCCTTCTGACTGACAAATGCCCCAGCAGTGTTCATGGACCTGATGAATAACATTTTCAGACCATACCTAGACTAGTTCGTGATAGTATTTATCGATGATATTCTGGTGTATTCCCACTCAGAGGCAGATCACCAGGATCATCTACGGACAGTGCTCCAGATTCTCAGCGATCGCCAGCTATATGCAAAATTTTCTAAGTGTGAATTTTGGCTGAATTCAGTAGCCTTCTTGGGCCATATTGTATCAAATGTTGGCATACAGGTAGATACGCAGAAAATAGAGACAATGAAAACATAGCCTAGACCTACCACTCCGACTGAGGTATGTCGTTTCCTGGGGTTAGTCGGGTATTACAGAAGGTTCATGGAAGGATTTTCCACTTTAGCAGCACCTTTAACCAAACTGACGCAGAAGGCAGCAAAATTTCATTGGACTGAGGCATATGAGCAGAGTTTTCAGGAACTAAAAGGAAGATTGACATTAGCACCGATGCTAGCGTTGCCAGAAGTAATAGAGGGTTATGCCGTCTATTGTGACGCTTCGGGTGTTGGGTTAGGATGTGTTTTGATGCAACATGGTAAGGTGATTGCCCATGCTTCTAGGCAACTGAGGAAGCATGAGAAGAACTACCCTACCCATGACCTGGAGTTGGTCGCAGCGATTCATGCCTTGAAAATATGGAGACACTACCTATATGGCGTCCACGTAGATATTTTCACTGCTCACAAAAGCCTGCAGTATATTTTCACCCAGAAAGAGTTGAATTTGCGGCAGCGTCGCTGGTTGGAGCTGTTAAAGGATTATGATATGAATATTTTATATCACCCAAGAAGGGCCAATGTTGTAGCAGATGCCCTTAGCCGCAAATCCATGGGAAGCCTGGCATATTTACAGCCCGAGCGGCAAGAATTGGCCCGCGAATTGCATCAGCTAGCCAGTTTAGCCATTCGTATAGTAGAATCAGGAGACAATGGAGCGGTAATCCAGAATACCGCAGTGTCATCATTGGTTGAAGAAGTGAAAAAATGGAAGCATGAAGATCCTAGCTTGGTTTAGCTCAGAAATAGGGTCCAACGAGGGGAAGTGAAAGATTTCCTGGTAATCAAGGATGGAGTTTTGAGATACAGGGATCGCCTCTGCGTTCCAGACGTGGCAAGGCTTCGCCAGCAAATTATTGGCGAAGTACACTATGCCCGTTACTCTCTCCATCCAGGTTCGACAAAGATGTACCATGATGTAAAACAGATTTACTGGTGGCCGGGAATGAAAAAGGGGATATCAGAATTTGTAGCTCAATGTCCCAATTGCAACCAGGTGAAAGCTCTAACATCAGAAACCAGGCGGACTGAGTCATGATATAGCCGTGCCTTTATGGAAATGGGAGGCAGTTAACATGGACTTCGTAGTAGGGTTACCTCATACCAGGCGTAAATATGATTCTATTTGGATAATTGTCGACAGGTTGACAAAATCGGCTCACTTTCTGCCAATAAGGGCTACCTTTTCAGCCGAAGATTAGTTGTATATTAGAGAAATAATATGATTGCTTGGTGTTCTGCTGTCAATTATCTCTGACAGAGGGGCACAGTTTACAGCTAAGTTTTGGCAATCTTTTCATAGGGGCCTGGGGACACAGGTTATCCTGAGCACAGCCTTCCATCCTCAGATAGACGGGCAGGCAGAACGTACAATCCAGACACTCGAGGATATGTTACGGGCATGTGTGCTAGATTATGGAGGCAGCCGGGATGAACATCTACCACTTATTGAATTTTCCTATAATAACAGTTATCATTTAGCGATTCAGATGGCATCTTACGATGAGTTATATGGGCGAAAGTGCAGGTCGCCAGCTGGTTGGTTTAAGGTAGGAGAATCAGCATTGACTGGGCTAGATATTATTCGTCAGTCAGAAGAGAAAGTAAAGCTTATCAGGGAACATGTGCTGACTACTCAGAGCTGCCAGAAATCTTATCCTGATGTGCGACAAAGAAACCTAGAATTTAATGTGGGTGACTGGGTATTCATGAAGGTTTCACCGATGAAGGGTGTGATGAGATTTGGTAAGAAAGGCAAGCTCAGCCTGAGGTTTATTGGGCCTTATCAGATTAGCTAAAGGATAGGCCAGGTGGCTTATAAATTTGATTTACCTCCAGAATTAGAATTCGTTCACCCAGTTTTTCACGTATTAATGCGGAGGAAGTGCATAGGAGATCCCTCTCGGATTGTCCCAGTCAAAGACGTCCAAATCACTGATGAGTTGTTTTATGAAGAAGCTCTAGTAGCCATACTAGATCGGCAGATCCGCGGACTAAGAACTAAAGATGTTGCTTCTGTTACAGTGTTATAGCGAAATAAGAATCGAGAGGAGATGACCTGGGAGGCAGAAGACGATATGAAAACCAGATATCCTCAGTTATATCAGACATAGTTAGATCATGCAGCCAGAGGTATGGTGTTGTTCTTGTTTTATAAGTTGCATTATATATATGTATATCTGGAGTAGTTGACTTCAGTCTATTATGAAATGAATCCATAGTCTTATTTGGAGTACCTATATTAGACTTTTATGTGTTTCAGGGTTTTTGGATAGTCCATATTACAGGAGATACTCTGCCAAAATTTTTCCAGAATAAGTAATTGCAAAGTTAAGATTCTTGCAAGTAGAAGTTAACATTCGAGGACGAATGTTCTTAAGGGGGGAAAGATGTTACACCCCGTAAGGTTCTAGTGTTTAGTCGGCCTATTCGCATGTTGGTTGAGAGATTTAGAGTGCCATATGTACGAGGAAAGGGCCCGGGAAAAGGCCGAACGAGTGCCAAGTTGGGATTTTGTGAGAGGAGGCCGAACCAAGCTGCCCAGAGGGGCAAAGTGGCACGGAGCAGAATCAGCGCGTTGGCCAATGTGCCACGTTGCCTTGTCTGCTGCCTCAAGTATATAAGGGTCTCACACTTAGAAGTTAAGATAAAAATCAAAAACCACGACCAACAGAGGATAGGGACAAAGGAAAACATATAATTTTCATCCAATTATGCTGATAAACGCCGTCGAAATCCAAATTAACTTCGGGTATCGAAGTATAAGGCTGCAGGGAGCATTTCTACAGAGTTAGTTTTGTGAAATTCTCCCGGCGAATCATCGTCTTGCTGAGCCAAAGTTGTTGGAATTGTTCCAAACTAGTGTCAATATGATCCCAGGCTTAAAGTAAGCATTTCTCCCTTCTAGATTCTCAATAAATAACGAGGTTTCGACCGTGTTCCGTAAAATTGGAATATAGTTAATATTTATATATAAAGTTTTCCTTTTTGCCGAATTTAGTTGTTAAAACTAGTCCTATCTTTCAAGTAACACGATTTCAGTTGAGAAGGGCAGTTGAACACGAGCCGAAACTCACAGTTAATCGGTAAACAGCGATCGAGGTATGTTAAGGCATTTTTTTTTGGCAAGTTAGCTTCCCCAGCATAGTAATCCAGTATGAATCCTAGTAAAGTATGTCAGGAGTATGTTATCATGTTTAGTTGTCATTGTTAGTTGAGACTCATTAATTGTATTGCTTTGGGTTGGATTATACCTATATAGCTTCCATGACCGCCAAGGGTTAATAGCTGTGTCGACTCGCCCGCCAGGGGTGAGGATACGTCGCTGTACGGAGCGACATGCCGTCCACAAGGGACGAAGATGGGGATCCAGATCCTCATATTTGCCGTGGTTGGCCTTATACACACCTCCGTCGAGCGCTTATGCCCGAGGTGTAGACATCAGGAGTCCTCCGAACTAAGGCACAACTATAGTCAGGGGCCGAGCGGGCCCAGTTGCAGACCCAGGGGATCGGCAGGATGCTTATAGCTGCTAGTTGACTCATATTGACCTAGATAGGGGTATATAGATTGAGATGTGCTCGCCAGGACTTATGGGTGCTAGAGCAAGTTATTCTGTGCTGATTGTACCTTCCGGCTTATGGGGGCCAGGTAAGGTTTATGTTTATTTAGTTACTGATGGTTTAATAGTAGGATGCCTCATTTGTCAGATATGACCCCTACCCTTCTTATCACAGTTATGTTTAGTCCTTATTTCACTACTTCAGTCATCTTCAGTCCGTCTTCTTTACTTCAGTCCTTGGTAGTCTATTTCTTACTTCTAGTTATTTAAAGTTACTGCTTTACATACTCAGTACCTGTGGTACTGACATCCTCTTCTGGGGAGCTTCATTACTTGCCTGCAGGTATGCATAGACGAGGAGCAGGTCCCTCATAGTTCCAGTCAGCCGCATAGAGCCATCAGCTCCTTTCTTCCGGAGCTTGTGTGATAGAGGTTTACTTCTTTTTGTTTGTACAGTATGGGTAGGTTGGGGCCCTATCCCGACCATCTTATTACTCCAAGAGGCTTGCAGATTGCATTACTTCCCTGTGGTTAGTTGATATCAGCCGTGTGGGGCCATATGTGTTCTAGATTATGTGTTTTGCCGTGTGGGGCCTTGTTTAGCTGTTGATTGATAACCCTGTCGGTCATAACTCAGTTTAGCATCTGATTTTACTTTCCAGTTATAACTAGATACCATGGAGGCCTTGTCGGCCCGCATAGGGCTCCCTATGTTTGTTCATCTCTGGTTAGCTATTTATTTTCACAGGTGTCTATGGGCCTTGTCAGCCGGGGGTTGTATTTACAGCCGCTATATAGCCCATAGTTTGTTGATTCTAGAGTTAGAGGCAGTCCTGCACCAGAGGTGCTTAGGATCAGTCAGCTTAGCAGCTCAGGTCCTAGTAGGGCACCAGGTGTCAGTCATGCCTCCCAAGGCGGGTCGTGACATGGTCAATACTTGTAATGTACTAAGTTTGCAAGGTAAGTAAAAAATAAATAGTTAAAATACATAAAAAGTTCATAAGAATAGGAAAGCATGTACGTGAAGTAAATATTATAATATAACATGAGGGATCAAAGTTTTCAAATCATTCATAATCTAATCATAATCATAGTCATATGAGAAACCTTATAGAAATACAACTGGAGCCAAAGTAACATAAACTTAGCTATGCATAAATCATAAGGAATAATGGGAGAAATCATCTTAATCGACACTATCATGATAGAGCTTACATGATGTCCCAACTTGTTACACCCCGTAAGTTCTTGACACTTAGTTGGCCTGTTCGCATGTTGGTTAAGAGTTTTAGAATGCCATACGTGCGAGAAAAGGGCTCGGGGAGATACCGGACAAGCGCCAAGTCGGAGTGTCGCAAGGAAAATGCGACTTATAAAATAGCATTCGATAGATGCAACTTAAAGAGGAGGGGTTCGGGCCCAAGTATATAAGCCTCCACTTCATTTTTAAGTTATATTTTCATTTTATTTCCAGTGAAAAACCATAGAACAGAGGAGGATGAAGGTTCAACATAATTTTCCTTCTATTTACACCGTCAAATGCAGCCCAAGCTCAAATTAACTTCGGGTAGCGAAGTATAGAGCTGTAGGGAGCATTCCTACAGAGTTAGTTTCGTGAAATTCGACCGACGAATCATCGGCTCACCGAGCCAAGGTAAGTGGAATTTCTACAAACTAGTGTTAATATACTCCCAGCATTAAAGTGAGTATTTCTCCCTTCTAGACTTCCGAGAAATTACGAGTTTTCAGTCGTTCTTCGATAAGTCGAAGAATAGGCAGTAGATATATCCATAAGTATGGTTTCTTTCCAAAATAATAGTAGAATTAATTCTATTCTATTGTGAATATGAATACATTTTGGAGAAATAGCTGAATACTAGCCGAGCTACGCCAGGTAATCAGAAAGTCGGTAGTTGAGGTATGTAAAGCCGGCTTCTTTCGGCAAGCTAGTAGTTCCATTATAGCAAAATAGTACGAACTCCAGTAGAACGTTTCAGAAGCCGTATATTATGTTCAGTACGAATTTAGTAAGCATGTTAGAATTATTATACAGTGTTCAATATGAGAATCAGTAAAATAATATCAGTCCCAGCAGAATATTCCAGAAATATTATTTCAGACTCAGTATATCTCAGTATCAGATTCAATATATTTAAGTATTAGATTCAGAACAAAATACCAGAATATAAATAATATTATCAGATTCAGTATATATATTACATACGGTTATTGCTATCTATAGAGAAATGATTGTTCTGTGTTGGGCACCCTTAGAGCTTTCTTGACCGCACCAGGTTTAATAGTTGTGTCGACTCGCTAGCAGAGGGTGAGGATACGTCACTCTACGAAGTGGAATGCCGTCCACTAGCGGACGAAGATGGGATGCAGATTCCCCAAAGCAGGCTGATCAGCACTATACCACACCCCCTGTCGAGCACTTGCGCCCGGGGTGCAGATTACTGTTTTCATATTACAGATTTCAGATTTCAAATTTCAGGAGTCCTCCGGACTCAGATACAGCTATAGTCAGGGGCCCAGCGAGCCCAAGTTGCATTCCCAAGGGGCCGGCTGGATACTCATAGTTACTAGGTGGATGGTAAAACCTGGCTAGGGGTATATAGATTGTGTGCTGGTTGGTACCTTACGGCTTATGGGGGCTGGTAAGGTTCTTGTATGCTATGTTGTGTTAGTTATTAATAGATAGAAAGTAGACCGCCATTTATCAGGTATGACTCTTACTTTTTTCAGTAAAGTTATGCTCTTTTCAGATTCCACTATTTCAGTCAGTCTTAGCCCGTCTCCTATTACTTTAGTATCTATCAGTATTATTATTTGCTTTCAGTTATTTTTAGTTATTGCTTGCATACTCAGTACCTGTGGTACTAATGCCCGTTTTAGGGCACTGCATTACTTGCCTGCAGGTACTCATAGACGAGGAGCAGATCCCTCATAGTTCCAGCCAGCGTATAGAGTCTTCAGCTCCTATCATTCGGAGCTTGACAGCTAAAGGTTTACTTCTCTTTTTGTTTGTACAGTATGGGTAGGCTGGGGTCCTGTCCAGACCATCTTATTATTCTTAGAGGCCTGCGGATTGTATATCCCCTGTGGTTAGTTGTACCGATCGTGTGGGGCCATGTGTATGTTTTTAGTTTGCATGTGATGGCCGTGTGGGCCTTTTTCAGTTGTTAGTTGGTGACCTTGTTGGTCACAGATCAGTTTAGCACTTTATTCTACTTTTCGGTGATAACTAGTCAGCTTGGTGGCCTTGTCGGCCTGTATAGGTTCCTCTATGTTCAGTTGTTCTGGGTAGTTGTTAGATTCCTACAGGTTGCTATATGCCTTGTCGACCAGGGGTTGTATTTACAGCCGCTATATAGCCCATTGTTTTCTTGATTCTAGAGTTAGAGCCAGTCCTGCACCAGAGGTGCTTAGGCTCAGTCAGCTCAGCAGCTCAGGTCCTAGTAGGGAACCAGGTGCCAGTCATGCCTCCCAAGGCGGGGCATGACAGACTTGGTATCAGAGCAGGTCGTATCCCAGGGAGTCTGCAAGTCGTGCTAAGTGGAGTCTTTTCTATGGATATGTTGTGCACCACATACCATAAGCAAGAGGCTGCAAGGCATGATAGGATGGTTACTCTTTCTTCACATTCAATCATGCCATAGAGCTGTATAGTATAGGGTTGAGTCCCTAAAGCTTACTATACTCTTTGTTTACAGATAAAATGTCAGATTAGCGACATCCTATCACAGGCCGAAGATTGGATACAACAACAGGAGAGGCACCAGCAGGATGCCCCAATCTCGATTAGAATCAGCCCAATCTGAGGGCGATATAGAGGCATCATCCTGACCTTCTCAGCAGTCTCCACCCCATCAGGAGTCACGCGGGACGACACCACCTCCGGCAGTTCCTATACCTACACCATCTGACCAAGAGGTCAGGAGTGCCATAGTTATGTTAGCGCAAATGATGGCTACTCAGCGCCAATCAATGGCACCTACAACTGCAGAGTTATCAGGTGGGCCTAGTAGTTAGAGGGTTCAAGAATTCCTGGCACTAGGTCCCCCATAGTTCACAGGGTCGGATCGGACAGAGGACCCCCAGGACTTCCTGGATCAGATGTAGAAGATTTTCTAGGTAATTCATGTTACATCTACAGAGTCAGTTGAATTGGCGGTATTCCGACTGTGGGATATTGTTGTGTTGTGGTATGAGAGTTGGGAAAAGTCTCGAGGGAGAGCTATTGCCCCTCCGACCTGGTCCAGCTTTTCATAGGCTTTCCTGGACCTTTACCTACCATGAGAGATCCGATAGGCCTGGATGGACCAGGTTTTACACCTGGAGCAGGGGGCAATGAGTGTTCGAGAATACGCCCTGCAGTTCGATTCTTTGGCCCGCTAAGCTCCGGCCTTCGTAGACACCATGTCATCCAGAGTCCACTGATTTATTATGGGGCTGAACCCAGAGTATATTGAGGCCTGTATGGCAGCTACTTTACGAGAAGATATGGATATTGCTCGAGTGCAGGCTTTTGCTCAGACTATTGAGGGCCTCAGACAGTGGCAACAGGATAGTAGACGAACAAGTCAGGAACAGCGCCGCAGGGACAGGTCAGATGAGTTACAGCGGGAGATTCAGAGAGGGCCTAGGCCACCTAGAACCCCGCCTCCATCACAGCAATAGAGGGGTAGATTCAGTCACCGAGGACAATTAGAGTCCGACGAAAGTTCTCAAATAGTAGATTCATCCCAACAGAGGAGGGCAGAACAGAGCAGGTATACACCACCCTATTAGCAGCTGACACCACTCTGGAGCTTGCAAATATGGCTCCACAGGGTGTTATATATGTGGACAGGAGGGTCATGTGATGAGAGACTGTCCAACCAAGGGTCAGGGTGACTAGGATACACAGGACAGGGCATCAGCAGGGTCGCGAACTCCAGCAGCCCCAGCAGGGCGCAGGCCCTCAGTTTCAGCAGGCAGAGGCCGAGGCACATCAGAGGCCTCTAGTTCAGGTGCGGGCCCAAGCCGTACTTATGCATTACCAGGGATACAAGATTTAGAGGCGTCTCTAAATGTTGTGACAGGTATGATGACTATTTTCTCTCACCCTGCTTATGTATTAATCTATCCGGGATCTACCTTGTCCTATGTTACCCCATTAGTGGCCCAAAAGTTCAGTATTGTACCAGAATTGCTTGGACAACCCTTTTCAGTATCTACACCCATCGATGACTCTATTATAGCCAGAAGGGTTTATCGAGGGTGTACAGTAGAGGTTGCTATCTGTCAGACCAGAGCAGATTTGGTGGAGTTAGAAATGGTTGATTTTGACGCCATTATGGTTATGGATTGGTTAGCTCCATGCTATGCCAATATAGAATGCTGGACTAAGATGGTCCGATTCCACTTTCCAGGGGAGGCAGTACAAGAGTGGAAGGGCAGCACAACTACGCAAAAAGGTAGGTTTATTTCCTATCTTCGGGCGAGAAAGTTGATAGCCAAGGGGTGCATTTACCACATTGTCAGAGTTCAGGATGTTCGGGTAGAGCCTCCGACTCTCCAATTTATTCCAGTGGTTAATGAATTCCCCGATGTATTCCCAGATGAGCTACCTGGTATTCCTCCAGAAAGGAAAATAGACTTTGCAATTGATTTATTACCAGGCACTCAGCCCATATCAATTCCCCCTTATCGCATGGCTCCTACTGAACTCAGAGAACTAAAGGAGCAGTTGAAAGATTTGTTAGACAAGGGCTTTATCAGGCTGAGTACTTCACCTTGGGGTGCACCAGTTCTATTTGTAATAAAGAAGGATGTTTCCCTCCTCGTGTGTATAGACTATCGACAACTGAATAAAGTTACTGTCAAGTATAAGTATCCGCTTCCCAGGATAGATGATCTGTTTGATCAGTTACAAGGAGCTAGATATTTCTCCAAAATTGACTTAAGGTCCGGATATTATCAGGTTCGGGTTCGCGAAAGGGACATTTTAAAGACTGCCTTTAGGACCAGATACGACGATTTTGAATTCTTAGTCATGTCCTTTGGGATGACGAATGCTCCAGCCGTGTTTATGGACCTGATGGACAGTATTTTAAGACCATACCTAGACTTGTTCGTGATAGTGTTTATTGACGATATTCTGGTGTATTCTTGCTTAGAGGCAGACCACCAGGATAATTTGCAGACAGTGCTCCAAATTCTCAAGGACCGTCAGCTATATGCCAAGTTCTCGAAATGTGAATTCTGGTTGAATTCAGTAGCCTTTTTGGGTCATATCATGTCGGATGCTGGTATATAGGTAGATACCCAGAAAATAGAAGCAGCAAAAGCATGACCCCGACCTACCACTCAGACCGAGGTACGCAGTTTCCTGGGGTTAGCAGGGTACTACAGGAGGTTTGTTGAAGGATTTTCCACCTTAGCAGCACCTCTGACTAAACTGACGTGGAAGGCAGCAAAATTTCAGTGGACTGAGGCATGTGAGCAGAGCTTCCAGGAATTGAAAGATAGGTTAACATTAGCTCCAATGTTAGCATTGCCAGAAGGTGTAGAAGGTTATGCAGTTTATTGTGACGCTTTGGGTGTTAGGATGTGTGTTGATGCATAAAGTAATTGCTTATGCTTCCAAACAACTGAGGAAACATGAAAAGAACTATCTTACCCATGACATGGAATTGGCCGTAGTGATTCACGCCTTAAAGATATGGATACATTACTTGTATGGCGTCCACGTGGATATTTTCACTAATCATAAGAGCCTACAGTATATCTTCACCCAGAAAGAGATGAATTTGCGACAATATCGCTGGTTAGAGCTGTTGAAAGACTATGATGTGAATATTCTGTATCACCCAGGGAGAGCTAATGTGGTGGAAGATGTCCTTAGCCGTAAATCTATGGGATGTCTGGCACACTTACAGCTTGAGCAGTGGGAATTATCCCGGGAATTGCATGAGTTAGCCAATTTAGCCGTTTGTATAGTAGAAACAGAGGACAACAGAGCGGTAATCTAGAACACTGCAGTGTCGTCTTTAGTCGTGGAAGTAAAGAAATGGCAGTGTAAAGATCCTAGCCTTGTTCATCTTAGAAACATAGTTCAGCAAGGAGAGGTGATATATTTTTAGACAATCGAGGATGGGGTATTGCGATATAAAGATCGCCTTTGTGTTCCAGACGTTGCAGGGCTTCGGCAGTAGATTATAGGCGAAGTACATTATGCCCATTATTCTCTCCACCCAGGTTCGACAAAAATGTACCACGATATAAAAGAAATCTACTGGTGGCCAGGAATGAAGAAGGGGATAGAAGAATTCGTAGCTTAGTGTCCCAATTGCCAGCAGGTAAAAGATGAACATCAGAAACCAGGCGGACAAACTCAGGATATAGCTGTGCCTCCATGGAAATGGGAAGCAGTAAATATGGATTTAGTAGTAGGATTACCCCGCACTGGGTGTAGATATGATTCGATCTGGGTGATTGTTGATGGACTGACAAAATCAGCTCATTTTCTGCCAGTAAGGGCTACCTTTTCCGCTGAGGATTATGCTGAGTTGTATATCAGAGAAATAGTCAGGTTAGATGGTGTTCTAGTGTCCATTATCTCCAACAGAGGGGCGCAGTTTACAGCTAAATTCTGGCAATCATATCAGAGAGGCTTGGGGACGCAGGTTAACCAGAGCACAACTTTTCATCCTCAGACAGATGGGCAAGCATAACGCACCATTAAAATGCTCGAGGATATGTTGCGAGAATGTGTGTTGGATTTCGGAGGTAGCAGGGATGAACATTTACCACTCATTGAGTTAGCCTATAATAACAGTTACCATTCAACTATTCAGATGACGCCTTATGAGGCATTATATGGGCGAAAATGTAGATCTCCAGTTGGTTGGTTTGAGGTAGGAGAATCAACATTGATTGGGCCATATATCATTCATCAGTCAGAGGAAAAAGTAAAGTTTATTAGAGAATGTTTACTGACTGCTCAGAGCCGCCATAAATCTTATATTGACGTGCGGCGCAGAAACTTGGAATTTAATGTGGGTGATTGGGTGTTTCTTAAAGTTTTTCCTATGAATGGTGTAATGATATTTGGCAAGAAAGGCAAGCTCAGCCCGAGGTTTGTTGGGCCTTATCAGATTCGTCGAAGAATAGGCCAAGTGACATATGAGTTAGACTTACCTCTGGAGTTAGAATCTGTCCACCCAATTTTCCATGTAACAATGCTGAGAAAGTGCATAGGAGATCCCTCCAGAATTGTCCCAGTCCAAGATGTTTAGGTTACAGAGGAGTTGGCCTATGAAGAAGTTCCAATAGCCATACTAGACCGGCAGATCCGTAGATTAAGAACTAAAGATGTTGCTTCTGTCAAAGTATTATGGCGTAATAGGAACTGAGAGGAAATGACTTGCGAAGTAGAAGAAGATATGAAAGCCAGATACCCTCAGTTATTTCAAACTTAGTTAGTCAGAGGTATGTTGATATTGCTGTTTTATGAATTGCTTTATATTTATGTGTATGAGTGAGAAGTTGACTTCAGTTTATTATGTAATGGATGCTATAGTATTATATGGAGTACCAGTATTGGACTTCCTGTGTTTCAGGATTTTTGAAATAGTCCATATTACAGGGGAAACTCTGCCGAAATTTTTCCAGAATAAGTAGAACAAGTTAAAATTTCTGTAAACAGAAGTTAACATTCGAGGACGAATGTTCTTGAGGGGGGAAGGATGTTACACCCCGTAAGTTCTTGACACTTAGTTGCTCTATTCGCATGTTGGTTAAGAGTTTTAAAATTCCATAAGTGTGATAAAAGGACCCAGGGAGAGACCAGATAAGTGCCAAGTCGTAGAATCGCAAGGCAAATGCGACTTATAAATCACATTCAACAAATGCGACTTATAAATCGCATTCGACAAATGCGACTGGAGGGGTTCGGGACCAAGTATATAAGTCTCCCACTTCGTTTTTAAGTTATATTTTCATTTTATTTACAGTGAACAACAAGAGAAAAGAGGAGGACGAAGGTTCAACATAAATTTCCTTCCGTTTACGCCGTCACACGCAGCCCAAACTCAAATTAACTTCGGGTAGCGAAGTATAAAGCTGCAGGGAGTCATTCCAACGGAGTTAGTTTCGTGAAATTCGGCAACGATGAATCGTCGTCTCACTGAGCCAAGGTAAGTGGAATTGCTCCAAACTAGAGTTAATATACTCCCAGCGTTAAAGTGAGTATTTCTCCCTTCTAGACTTCCAAGAAATTATGAGTTTTCAGCCGTTCTTCGATAAGTCGAAGATTAGGCAGTAGGTATATCCATAAGTATGGTTTCTTTCCAAAATAATAGTAGAATTAATTCTATTCTTTTGTGAATATGAATACAGTTGGGAGAAATAGCTGAATACTAGCCGAGCTACGCTAGTTAATCAGAAAGTCAGCAATTGAGGTATGTAAAGCCGGTTTCATTCGGCAAGCTAGTAATTCCAGTATAGAAAAATAGTACGAACTCCAGTAGAACGTTTCAGAAGCCGTATATTATGTTCAATACGAATTTAGTAAGCATGTTAGAATTATTATATAGTGTTCAGCATGAGAATCAGTAAAATAATATCAGTCCCAGCAGAATATTCCAGAAATATTATTTCAGACTCAGTATATCTCAGTATAAGATCTAGTATATTTCAGTATGAGACTCAGAACAAAATACCAAAATATAAATATTATTATCAGATTTAGTATATATATTACATGCGGATATTGCTGTCTGTGGAGACATGATTGTTATGCGTTGGACACCCTTAGAGCTTCCTTAACCGCCCAAGGGTTAATAGCTGTGTTGACTCGCCCGCCAGAGGGTGAGGATACATCGCTCTATGGAGTGGCATGATGTTTGCCAGCAGACGAAGATGGGATTCAGATTCCCCAAAGCAGGTTGATCAGCACTATACCACACCCCCCGTCGAGCACTTGCGCCCGACGTGCAGATTACAGTTTTCAGATTACAGACTTCAGATTTCAGATTTCAGGAGTCCTCCAAACTGAGATACAACTATAGTCAGGGGCCCAGCGAGCCCATTTTGCATATCTAGGGGGCCGGCTGGATGCTTATAGTTACTAGGTGGATGGTAAGACCTGGCTAGGGATATATAGATTGTCTGCTGGTTGGTAACTTACGGCTTATGGGGGCTGGTAAGGTTTCTTGTATGCTATGTTGTGTTAGTTATTAATAGATAGAAAGTAGACTGCCATATTATCAGGTATGACTCTTACTCTTTTAAGTAAAGTTACGCTTTTTTCAGATTCCACTATTTCAGTCAGTCTCAGCCCCTCTCCTATTACTTCAGTATCTATCAATATTATTATTTGCTTTCAGTTATTTTCAGTTATTGCTTGCATACTTAGTACCAGTGGTACTGACGCCCGTTTTGGGGCGCTGCGTTACTTTCCTGCAGGTACTCATAGACGAGGAGCAGATCCCTCGTAGTTCCAGCCAGCGTACAGCGTCTTCAGCTCCTGTCATCCGGAGCTTGACAGCTAAAGGTTTACTTCCTTTTTTGTTTGTACAGTATGGGTAGGCCGGGGCCCTGTCCCGACCATCTTATTATTCTTAGAGGCTTGCGGATTGTATATTCCCTATGGTTAGTTGTACCGGTCATGTGGGGCCGTGTGTATGTTTTTAGTTTGCATGTGATGGCTGTGTGGGGCCTTGTTCGGTTGTCAATTAGTGACCTTGTCGGTCACATATCAGTGTAGCACTTGATTCTACTTTTCAGTGATAACTAGTCAGCAGGTGGCCTTGTCGGCCCGCATAGGTTCCCTTATGTTCAGTTGTTCTGGTTAGCTGTTATATTACTACAAGTGGCTATAGGCCTTGTCGGCCGGAGGCTGTATTTACAGACGTTATATAGCCCGTTGTGTTCATAACTCTAGAATTAGAGCCAGCCTGGCACCAGAAGTGCTTAGGCTCAGTAGTCCAGCAGTCCAGGTCCTAGTAGGGCACCAGGTGCCAGTCATGCTTCCCAAGGTGGGGCATGACACAACTATCTCGCTCAAGTGGTTAAAGTTGTGGCATGTAGTTCTGAGACCACCAGATTTACCTAAATGTCGGGTCAACTCGGTGCTAAATACTGCTCCCAAAAATATGCACATGAGGCTTATATCATAATTGTGAAATTATTCATGAAGTTCATGGACAAATAAATCATAAAATACATGATCATACTTGAAATACATGATTATCCATGAATAAGGGCCTGTGAGTTGGCCAAAAGTCATAAATTCATAAATCATGAAGAACATGCATATTTGTGAAAATTCATATACTTGACATTCATAAATCCATGAAGAGTACTTGAAGAGAAATCATATCATAAATCATAATTTCATAATTTAGGGTTAGGAAGATCAAAATCATAATAGAATTATTACTTGACTTTTCATTAGACTTTGCATAATTGGGCATAGATTGACTAAGATTTGAAATCATAAAAATTATAATCAATCCAAATATAAAATCATTTCATAGATCTTAAAACAACATTTAGAACATCAAGGGAATTGACCCATAATCAATCAAAGAGAATTTCATAATTTTGGGCTTTAAACCCCATAAGATCATCAAATTTACTTTAATACTTGAATTCATAAACATAGAGGTAAACTGGGGCATGAGAGTGAAGAGGAACGCTCATTCACAGCCCCACATACCTAGGTAATCTGATCTTACACTCTCCCTTGAAAGCCCAAAGGAATTGGAGAAGGAATTGGGGAATCCTCAAGCTTGATGTCCAATGGAACACTCTAAACTTACATGCATGGAATGGAAAGACTTATGATTGGTTAATTACTCTTAAAACCCTTCTGACTGAGCTTAAAACAACGTAGTTTAGGACCTTAGAGCTTTGGATTTACCAAAATACCCTTAATAAAAAATAATCTGGAAGTTGAACACTACCAATCATCACAAATCTCACCATGAGTCGTACCGTGAAGTAATGACTCGTGGTCACCACTCATGATCACCATTGGACACCTGACAAATTACTGGATTCCCACCATGACTTTATCCAAAACTCATGGTTTCATACCACGAGTCGTGACATCATCGTGACTTCATCTCCCCAATGACCCTGACCACGAGTTGTACCCACATACCACAACTCGTGGTCTAGATCTTGGACTCCAAGTCTTCTTCATGACTCCTTCTACAACTCATCTTTCCTTCCCACGACTCGTACCATGAGTCATTCTTAGTCAAACTCTCAAATTTTTCTGTTGTACCCATTTCAAATCCCGAGTCTATCTTAGGCACTTCCAGGGTATTACAGCAACAAAGTGGTGACCGCTTCAGTGAAGGATGCTTGGCAGTTAAAAGGGAAGATGAGGAGTTACATTTCCTATTTTATAACCCAACTATACGTGCACTCGATTCTTCTCTCTACCACTCCTTTCCCTACTTAGATTTCTAAGGTAATTATCATTCCTTAATACTTCATTATGTTATTTAGAATATTTTTATTGAGAATTTCATACCGATCATGCTTGCTTAGGAAAGGGTTTTGGGGTAACTGTTTCTTTACACCAGTAGAAGGGAAAAATCCATAGTATGTTAGTTTCACCTATCTTCTCAATTTCTTTGTCCGTCCTTTGCATAAGATCTAGTGATTTTCATGGAGATTTGAATTTGAAATTGTGGTAGGGTAGCTTGATAGGTGTTTTGAATTTTTTCAATCCGTTAAGGCTTGATTTTTGTGTTAAACTGATTTACAATGAAGTGTAGGTGTTGTGCATGTTACTCCTTTGCTTGATCTATGCTAAAATTTGGTAAAAAGCCAACTAAAATGCGAAATGCCATTGTTGGGGGTTGAGGGCTATTGGGAAAGATGACTTTTGCTATGGTAAAGTTCTTCCCGTTGTAGCTCACCATCGTAGTGAAAACCTTCCCCACAGCAACCTCGCTGCAATGAAGGGTCCTTAGGCAGAATGTATTTCTAAGAGGGACTTTAATTAGTATTGAGTTCCTATGGCTTCCTATGGTTTGATTAATCCATTATTGCCCTATCTTTGAGTATATCATCTAACATGACAATTTCTTTACATTATTTACTGATATTATGGCTCGAGATGGTACTCCCTTGACTATATCAAGTTCTCTAGTGAGCATGCAAAAGGTGATTCATGAAATAGAAGGTCAATAACCTCATACATGAGTAGTGATTTATCATGAAAAGTGTGGATTAACGGGTGAAGAATTTCTGTACCTTGTTAAAAGAGATGGGATAGGGCCCACTTATGGAGCAGCCTTGCTCATGTAACAAGTTATGGGTGAGGGAGTTCTATGCCATGCTCCCCATAGTGAACTGGGCCAGTCCGAACCCATGCATTTACACCAAGAGTGAGACGTTCAGTGTCAATGTGGTCGCAATCAATGAGGTGTTAGGGTTGCCTAACCCCCCGAAGTTGAGATTAGAGATAAGGATGTAGATGGTAGTGCTACACAACTGGTCAACACTCTGATTAAGGAGGATAAGAGAGAAAGGATCACCTGGGTCCATAGCGTGAAGCAACGGGTCGTCCTATCGCCCATTTTGACCTAGTCCAGAATCCCGTCAAACCTTCCCCAAAACTAATAAGCTAGATGATGAGTCATTAGAAGAATCAACGACTCATCCTATGGAGCCCTTAGATGAAATCTAGAAAGGGTTAAAATGACAATGGGTGGGAACGACGACCATTATTTCAGAAACTATTCAAACTTCTTCAAGGGACAACAATTGGATGTGATGAGGCGTTGTTGATAGCGCTCAACCTCACACTCCTGATAAAGTATGAAGTGAACATTGTCAATAAAAAACCTAAAAAAGGTTAGGGTCGAACCCACAGGGAATATGATAAGAATTAGACTAATGCAGGTATTTAAGCTTTTAGGTCTGTTATTTCCAAAAAGGGGGGAGTTTATTAAAAATAGTTGTAAAAAAAGATTGAAAATTGGTTATTGTTTATAAAGATTTGCAATTAACTAGGGTAAGTGTTCCCCATAGGTTCATAACTACTTCACGTTTACCCTCGTGATCTATCCCAATACTTACTTGTAGAACTAATAACTAAGGTTCATCCAAATGACTGGTTCATCCCTATTAAATGACTATACTCAATCACTGGGTTAGGTCTCATAAGCGATTTAAATTCAACCATTTTCAAGTTTTTCAAAATTAACTATCTTGCGACTGCAGCTCAAGTAATACAATGACCCATAAAGGTCAAGGCTTTGTTATAATTTTCTTTTCCTAATCTCTACCTCCCTAGGCTCAAGCAAGTAAAGAATTCGGGTAAGTCTTAACGATTGTGCTTCGTTAAGAAACATTAAAGATGTATAGAATATAATTGACACGATAACTATATAGGCCGTTGATAACACTCAAACCACATTTCCAACTGAAGTATGAAGCGGACGTTGTCAATAAAGAACCCAACTAGAGGTTGGGGTCGATCCCAAAGAGAATACGAAAGAATGAAGAAGAACGCTAGTGCTTAAGCTTTTTAGTTAATTATATCCTAAGAAGGGGGGAATTTGTAAAAGTAATAAATAATAATGTCGAGAAATTGTTTGTTGTTTCTAAATTAATGCAACTAACTAGAGTAAGTGTTCCCCATGACTTCATAACCACAAGGCACTTTGTACTAGTGATCTATTCCAGTGCTTAGCATGCAATATTAGTAAGTTAGGTTCACCTAAATGGTTGGTCTCCTATCTACATGATTTTCACCACACAACTTGGTCCGTCTATAGGTGTACTTTAATTAACCCTTACCCTTAATATCATATTAGCTATCTCTGGACAAGTTCAAGCTATTAGATAAGGGTTGGTAGCCTCAAATCTCCATTGTTAATCCTTTTTTCCATTCTATACTTCCTTGATCCGATAAGTAAGAATAAGCAAGTCTT
Source organism: Datura wrightii (assembly GCA_035772735.1). Classification (NCBI taxonomy): domain Eukaryota; kingdom Viridiplantae; phylum Streptophyta; class Magnoliopsida; order Solanales; family Solanaceae; genus Datura; species Datura wrightii. The sequence goes on from JASDFA010000018.1 coordinate 24,526,015, forward strand.
AACGTTTGCAACCATCAAGAATCAATCAAAATGAAGGAAAAATAATACATGCATAAAACCCCGTTCAAGAATCACTAAGTATTTTACCTATGTGTGTTAATATGTCATGGTTCCCACAACCCTAGTTGTGGTAGTTTTAACCTATCATGTTTATAATTGAAATAATAGAATTTATAAATAAAAACTAAAATTAATACTTACAACGATGATAGGAAGAACTCACTTGATTATTGCAAAAGTCGAAATCACAACGTTACAATCGTATCTCAAAGAATGCCTTCTAAAACTTCTTAAAACTTCAAAACCTCCGAACTTAAAGCTTGATTCTAATAGCTTGATACAAAACTTGATTTAAAACTTGATTCTAAAGCGTAACTCTATTACATGAAAATAGAGGGGTATTTATAGTAGATTTATGTTTTTCCTTGTTTCTTGTTGAATCTGGCTTGGACTTGATGTTCCTTTTCCTAGTTGAAGTAGGAAATTCACTTTTTTCCCGTTTTGGAAGCCTTGCCGCGTTTCCCTAGAAATCTGCCGCGTTTAGTGCCGCTTGGCATATGCCAATGCGTCTAGAAGGAAGCTGCCTCGCGCCTTCCATTGCGCAGAAGGAGGTTGCCTCGCCCCTGCCCTTGCGCTGAATTTGCTGCCACGTCGTGCACCTGATGGAACCCAAACTGCTGCTGCTTCGCGCCCCTGGATGTGCCGAGAAAGGGCTGCTGCGCGCCACGCAGTGTGCATGCCTTGTTTCTGCCTTGCGCGGCTTGTGGCATCCTCGTGTGACCTTCAATCCTTGTACTCTTTAATCCCACTTCTTCACATGTATTCCAAAGGCCTCAAGCACATTCAAATTCATCATTTTAATCCCTAAAAGCATCTCATCACATGTGTTAGCTAATTTCACAAATATATAACATAATCACATGCAAATACACATAATTTATTCTCGAAATATAGTAAAGTACGGGAAAAAATATGTCTAGAAGTGCGTGAATACGCTCTTCATCAACACCCACACTTAAACTATTGTTCTTCCTCGAACAATCTACTACTTCCGTTCTTATATTTAAGCACAAAATTCATCCTACGAATAGGTCTACTCGCACTTAGGATCATGAGGAACATCAATGAAGCTTAAAAAATTCACTCGCATGCATATAGGATCAACGTAAAAATGGCAAAGTTCGAAATCACTTAGCTTTTAAAAATTAACTCATCAAGACATATTTTGGGGCCAAAATGAATTATACGTAATATAGCAATCAAGATTAAACCAAAGTCATACCATATTGCCCCTCACAATTTGGAGAGATGCCCTTTTCTCACACCAAATATAAGTCAATATAAACTTGGGCATAAATAAAACAATTTTCGCTCACTCTCCCAAAGAACTCAACATAAATGCAAACGACGACCCATAGGCTTGCCCTTAGTGTAATACTCCGCTAACATAGAATTATGAATCAAGGATCAATTAGGACTTTAATTTGGTTGTAATATAAGCTAAGGGAAGGGTAGGAACTATTTGGCCAAGATAGTGACTAAGCTCCCTAGGCACTTTAATACTTCACAACACTTTGATTTTTAGCTCATTCTTCAATTTCCAAAATTTTCTCCTTATTTTTCAATTTTTCAATTTAGGTGGCTAGTGAGATTTTTTTTTCTTTTCATCATTGAGCTCATTCACATTTTTTTTTCATCTTCAAATTTTAAAAGCTCTTTCTTCTTTGTTTTCCCACTAACAATCACCCTCTTTGTTTAGCAAAATTTCATCTTTTTCTTTTCTTCTAATTCACCACACTTTTTAGCTTTTCCTTCACTTCTCCAATTATGCTCCTTTCCTACAAATTTTTTTTCATAAAAGTGCTATAGAAGTCATTTGGATCAAATAGAAGTCAATAGAACAAAAAGGGGTTCAAACTTATAATATGGCTATCAAAAGAATAGGCTAAGGCTCAACATGACTAACTAACATAATTACAATCAAGGTAGGTAAAATAGGATAAAAATAAGGCTATCAAAGAAATGCCTCTATCACTTCCTAAATTCATCATTCTTATTTCGCTTTACGCACACACCGGGCAAGTTCTAGACATCAATTTACAAGCATGGAGTATATCAAAAAAATAAAATTCCTCACACATTGGCACAAAATGGTTAAACAATGAAAATCAAGATCACATAAACACATATATTCATATTGCATGCATAACTTAATTAAGCCCATTTTTTCAAGTACAAGAGTCAAGTTCCCAAAAGACTAAGTGTTTCTACCTTTTCATGCATTTTTGAGTGAATTTTATAAAATCTCAATGATACCTAAGTGAAGCACCTAACATTCGAAGGTCCAAGTTCTTTTTCTTCCAAATAACTAATTTACCCTTAACACAGTCGTCATCCATCCATCATCAGGCAAAGTCATGACTCAATGACTAAAATAAAAAACAAAAGGAAATCTAGACTCTCTAATCGGTTCTAAGGGACAATCCACAGGAAAAGTACCGAACACAAAAACCGGAGGAACCCAAAATAAAATAAAACTAAAAATACTACAAACAAACAAGAATGCAAGATAAGTCATAAATTCCAAAAAGAACTAGGCCTACCATGTACAAATTTAGCAATTAAGAAATGCATGGTAATATGAAGTTCACTTCTCCCACCCCACACTTAATTAGTTACACTGTCCCCAGTGCTAAAACAAATAAGCATAAAGTAATAGAGTGAAAAAAGACTTCCTGGGCCTCTACTCCTCATCATCTGTGGGGGTAGGAATAGCTTCCCCCATCTATGTATTTCATGCTCAAATTGTTTTATTTAAAAATTATGAGCTATCACCTGCAAAATTGAGCAAACACATAAAAATGAAAAATTTATCTTGGGTTGCTTTCCAAGTAGCGCCTGATTTAACGTCGCGGCACGACACAGGTATCTTGAATACTCAGACTTCATCAAGATACCTGTTGAGACCGTGGTCACATCTTGGCTGCTTGTTTTACCACGCTAACCTGTGACACATCAAAAAATAGAAGAAAAACAAAAAAGGAAATAAAGACTAAAAGTTAAACACACGCAATTAATCTAATCCTAAGCCGTATTCCATGACAACGATGCCACTTTTTAATAACGCTCAAACCACACTTCCAACTGAAGTATGAAGCGGACGTTGTCAATAAAGAACCCAACTAGGGGTTGGGGTCGATCCCAAAGAGAATATGGAAGAATGTAGAAGAACGCTAGTGCTTAAGATTTTTAGTTAATTATATCCTAAGAAGGGGGGAATTTGTAAAAGTAATAACTATCAACGTCGAGAAATTGTTTTTTGTTTCCAAATTAATGCAACTAACTAGGGTAAGTGTTCCCCATGACTTCATAACCACAAGGTGCTTTGTACTAGTGATCTATTTCGGTGCTTAGCATGCAATATTGTTAAGTTTGGTTCACCTAAATGGTTGGTCTCCTATCTAGATGATTTTCACCACGAAACTTGGTCCGTCTACGGGTGTACTTTAATTGACCCTTACCCTTAATATCGGATTAGCTATCCTTGGACAAGTTCAAGCTATTAGATGAGGGTTGGTAGCCTCAAATCTCCGTTGTTAATCCCTTTTCCCATTCTTTACTTCCTTGATCTGGTAAGTAAGAGTAAGGCAATTCCTAACATTTGCAAACGTCAAGAATCAATCAAACGAAGGGAAAAACAATACATGCATAAAACCCCATTCAAGAATCACTAAATATTTTACCTATGTGTGTTAATTTGTCATAGTTCCCACAACCCTAGTTGTGGTAGTTTTAGCCTATCATGTTTATAACTGAATTAATAGAATTCATGAATAAAAACTAAAATTAATACTTACAACGATGATAGGAAGAACTCACTTGATTATTGCAAAAGTCGAAATCACAATGTTACAATCATATCTCAAAGAATGCCTTCTAAAACTTCTTAAAACTTCAAAATTTCTGAACTTAAAGCTTGATTCTAAAAGCTTGATTCAAAAGTTGATTTCAAACTTGATTCTAAAGCATGATTCTATTACATGAAAATAGAGGGTTATTTATAGTAGATTTATATTTTCCTTGTTCCTTGTTGAATTTGACTTGGACTTGATGTTCCTTTTCCTAGTTGAAGTAGGAAATCCACCTTTTACCAGTTTTGGAAGCCTTCCTGTGTCGCCCTAGAAATCTGCCGTGTTTAGTGCCGCTTGGCACATGCCAACGCGCCTAGAAGAAAGCTGCCTCGCGCTGAATTTGCTGCCACATCGTGCGCCTGATGGAACCCAAACTACTGCTGCTTCATGCCCCTAGATGCACCGAGAAAGGGCTACTGCGCGCCAGGCATGGCATCAGATAGAGGGCTGCTCTACGCCAGGCAGTGCGTGTGCCTTACTGCTGCCTTGTTGCTGCCTTGCGTGGCTTGTGGCATCCTCATACGACCTTCAATCGTTGTACTCTTCAATCCCACTTCTTCACATGTATTCCAAAGGCCTCAAACACGTTGAAATTCATCATTTTAAGCCCTAAAAGCATCTCATCATATGTGTTAGCTAATTTCACAAATATATAACATAATCACATGCAAACACACATAAGTTATTCTCAAAACATAGTAAAATACGGGAAAAAATATGTCTATGAAGTGCGTGAATACGCCTTTCATCAGCCATGCATACACCTACTCGGCTCTACTCGATTAGAAGAACCCCTTTTTCCCTAGATGACAACATATAAATAAAACATAATCATCTATGATTCATAAATCAAATCTTTCTTTATTTACATCAGTTTTTTACAACTCAATCAAGATAAATATAAACGAACCTCCCAAATAACACAACTCTTCCTAAGATCTAGTCTAAACAAGTACAAGAGCTCTATAACTGAGTACCGATAAATAAATGACACAACTTCAATCTGCGGAAGAATGCAGAAGTTGTCGCTGAGTGACTACCAATCTAAGACGAACTTCATCCTGCCACGACCTACACCAAAAAGGTGTAGCAAGAATAGTATCAATATACCACATGTACTGATAAGCATCATCGGCTGACTACAGTTAGTTCACATAACAACAAAATAATTAATAAGCATCGACACAAAATAAAACTTAATTCCCACTTTCTGTTGCTCTAAACTCCCCATTTTTATAAATTACCATACTCAATTAAGTCCTGCAAACTCACAAATACAATTAATCATATTATCATCTTGGCGCCCTATTAACCTACCATTCTGTCTCTCCATTTCTGCTGCAGTGCAGGTGCAACCGCTGCCGCAGTCCCATCGCCGCGATGATATGTCCACTGTAGCGCTAGTCACTACACAGTGACCCAGAAACTTGGTCCATTAAATTCTCCTATAACATCTTTCATTCATTAGGTGTTTTCTAGCCAAATTTACCTAGCGATTCATCATCATAATAATTTTCTCACCAGATTTCTAATGTATTATAAGTTATCCAAACAATTATCATTTATGATAGTCATGCCTTCTTGTATAACCTATAACAATAAGTGCGACATATATTCAACCTGCATGCACATATATCACGTTAATTATCTCAAGAATATCATCAAACAAGTATCATATATCATGTAAATCACACAGTTTACCTTAATTTAGAAAATCTACCACGCAAGAATATCTGTCATACATATTGTAATTATTCCTCAATCATTCCGGTCTCACATCACAATGTACATCCTTTGGACTACAAAAGTATATCGTCATTTTCTCGGTGCCATCACCATAAATAACATAGGTGTCATTCCTTACCCAAAGTCAATCTGAGCTTGATCATACCAACGATAATGTGTCGGGCATATGCCTCTGTCACATAAACTGTACACACATGCCAAAGGGTCTTACTTCTACCATTCCGATCATGACCTGTAGGGGACTCTCAAAATTCATGTTCTATACACCTGCCTGTATCAGTCCTTTATCATATTCATTAGTGCATTCATTTCATACATCCAGCCACATGGTGATTTAACCATACCTTTAATGCACTCTCTCATCATGCTTGCTCGAATGCTCAGTTCAGACACGAGGTCCAATACTGCATAAAGTACCTCCTCAATCAGGATCCAATCACGCTAATCCAATACTGCATAGAGTACCTCCTCCCGGCCCAAGGTCGTATCTCTCTCATCGATATTACTCAATTCCCCCTCTCTTATTTATATAACATCTCGGACCACTGATACCGTTTATCCAGAACCATATCCATACCCTTGAAACACTCTCATCACACATCATATCCATATGTTTATTCACATTAAAATGCAGATAATGACACTTACAGCTTTACATCCAAATTCACACATAAAGCAAAGTTGAGAAATTAACATAATGGTGAGAAATACCGTTACTAATCTCCATACACACAGAATGACTTACATGTCGCAGACTTTCAAACCACACATGCATTTTCTACTTACCATCTTCTATATTATATTTTAAGAGATTAAATACTAATTATTCCCTGTAGATCATGAAGAGTTGCGACCTAGCCTGCTCAGTTGATTGGGCTCCGCTGTAGTGGTATTACTACCGATGTAGCGATCTCGCTGCAGTGTTACCACTCTCGCTGCAGCGGTAATGTGTTAGCAGTACTCCTACTAGTCCCCTTCTAGACTTTTCTTACGGATATTTTCATTATGACTATCATGATTCACATCATTAGTACATCTCATCGTAAGATTTTATCATATTAGACCTCGTATCACATTAACGTAACACGACAATCCACCATCCTTGTTAAATATCAAGTTAACACCAATTTACATGAGTTGAACAGTTTCAGGCTATAGCATATTTCAAACAAGAAATTCATTAAAAATTCTATCATCTATAATTAATCAACATATTGCCATTTATTTTCCTACAACTTCGCAAATCCGATTTCAATTTCCTAACTCAGGATCTTCAGCACATGCTACGTGTTTCTCGTAAACCCCCTCCCAAATCACTTAGTAATCATGGTTATCTTGCTCGTTTTTAGTCAATAAAATCAATTCCATTAAACACGGGATTTACATGCATCACTCCAATTCACTCCCCTAATCTTCTAGCGAAGTCGTTATATCTATATTAAATTCTCTCTAATTCCTCATATGCAAGACACAAAATTTCACGTCCCCACTTCTTTATTTCTAAGGTTACTATATAACTATGTGTGGAACACATTAATCACATGCACATATATGTTTAGATAACCATAGTCTATCATAAAGGTGACTGAGCCATAGCCTAACTGGGCTCCAAGCTATCATCCCAATCGTCTTCGTCTATGGCTATCCGAATCTTGATTCCCTTGCAAAAGTTCCTATCCATGGATCTTAAATTCCCACTTGGATCCTCTTGTTTTCATCTAAGAAGTCTATTTTTTTGTTTTTTGACATTTTTTGATAAGTCCTTCTTAAGGACTAGATTTTTAATATCCAAATCAGAATGGGATTGTGGATTTCTAGTCCATGTCATCCGCTGCAGTGGTCATACTTTCCGCTGTAGTGTCTCCCAAAAATGGCCTGCCACAGAGGACACCCGCTTAGGTCCACCGATCTCGACTATGCCAATTCGATTTTATTCCCGTGTGCCCTTTATTTGTCAGGGATTTATCGCAAATTTTATAAATTTTAATTCGCTCAATTTTTATGGGGTTGGAATGCTATAACGGCCTGGTGGATCATTATATCAGATACCAATTAAAAAACTGTTCATCTCCAAACGTCTCTACGATTTTGAGGCATAGTTAAATAACTACCGTAATTTCCTCTTACTACCAGTCAATGTCAGGACTCGTTTAATTCCCGTGTCCCGGTCTCTGAGTCGCTTATCTTTGGGGCCCTTGTACTATGCCTCATTCCTAATTTCCATGTATCATAGATTAGTTTCTAGCTGGGTCATAATTACTCGCCTAGGTTTTAACTTAGACCCGAACATCAATTCATGTCGTTATCCTTCCTTTGGTGTTACAGATATTTTCCTATCCACCTAATCATCCTAGGTACTACTGATTCATTGGATGTCTTAGACTAATTATTTTTCAAAAATGCGAGATTCAACCACATAATTTCAACAGTTACTATTTTTGACCATCTGCTGCAGCGAGTTACTTCTCTGCTATAGTGGTACCACCACAACGAAAATATGGTCCACTGTAGTGGACGACAGGTCTAGTTAATGCTAGAAAAGAGGGTTTTCAAGTTCATTTTCTCACATTTTCCCTTTTAGTTTTTGCATAATCCTCTCTACTCCCTCAGTAATTTTCTTGATCTCTCAGGAAATTTTCGCTCTCATGGATTCTTTACTTTATTTTCTAGTAAATAATGGATGTGCCTGACTTATTGCTCTTCTCTTTTGGGTAGTTTATGGGATAATATGTAGGCCTCCTTATTTTTGATTTTCTAGCTAGATTTTCATAGCATGATAGATGTATTTTGTCCTCATGTATTTCCTACTATTCTCTGCATTATCCTGGTGGTTTTCATGGGGTCGTAAGGCCGAAAATGAGGTAGTTTAGATGGGGTGGTGGTTTTGACCTTTCCGAGCCTTTCGAGCTTGAAATTATGTCCTATTGGGCTGGGTAACAGTTGCTAGGACTTGGGCATGTATCCTCCTTGTCAAATCTGTTGTTAATTTGGAGAAATATGGAGGTTGAATTTTCAACCTCCATTAATGGGCTCTAATGGTCTGGGGAAGACGATGTCTGTTGCAGCGGACCCCTTATCGTTGCAACGGTATCATCACAATGATCATATTTCCGCTGAAGTGGACACGCTACAGTGGATGCGAGACCACTGCAGCGGTCTGTGGGACAGTGTCTATCTTTTAAAAATAGTCTCTATTTTTCTTTTCTCCTTATCCCACTTTATTCACTTTTAACCTTTTTCTTTTGCTTCAGGGTTGTTATCATGGCCTCTTCTAGTAGAAGCATTTACACCGAGGACTACATCCATTTTGTTAACGACCAATGTCAATTTCGGTACAACAAACACGCCACGAAGGATCTGCTGCATGAGAGGGGTTTTGTCATATAGGACATGGAGGAAAAGGCCCCGGAGTTCTATACTCTCCTTTAGGAGATTGTGTTGGGCCCTTTGGTGGAGGACCCAGGCAAGGCCAATGAGTTTGGGAGTTTTATGCTAATCTTCTGACCGTCGCATGGAGTTGGGATGAGCCAATGGCCTATGTTAGAGGTATGCAGATTATCCTGACCCCTGCTATTATCTATGATGCCTTGGTTCTGCCAAACCCGCCCGAGGCTGATCTAAAGAACCGAGATGTGCTTGGGAACGAGTAGTGGCTAGTGAACACTTTGGTGGTGGAAGAGCGTAGGGCTACTACCAACTGGGGAATTACTAGGATGGGCATTCAGAGTACCCACATTACAGTGGAGGCTAGGAGGTGGCTCAATCTAGTGTCTCGGAGGATTCGCTAGTCCTCTAATGTCATGGACGTGACTTACCCTCGGGCTTTGGTGATAGGTGCTATTTTGAGTGGGGTGAGGGTCAATGTAGGAGCCCAAATCATTGAGGAGTGGAGGTATTTCCACATGAAGACTATCATTGGCTTGTTGTTTTCTTCTCTTATTACCAGACTATGCAAACGGGTGCAACACCCCAAAACCTTCCTAGACCAAACTCAGACCCTATATAAAAAAACCAGGGGAAACCAAAAAATTTTATCTCAGAACGATCGAGACAACAAGTCGTTGTCAGTAGTATTGACCCGTTGTCTAGGTCGTGGTCAGCCCTATCAGTTATCCTTCAGGGACCATTGAGACATGGAACGACCCATTGTGAGGAGCAATGAGTCGTCCTGTCGCTCATTGCCTTCCCTGCTCAGAGATTAGTCAAACCCTTTCCAGGAACCAATGAGTCAAATGATGGGTCGTCGTTTGATGTAACGACTCATGGGGTGACTCATTAGTTGGAGCTCCAAGGTGTTCGACAAACTCATTCAGTGACAACGAGTGGCAAGAAGGACCCATTGTATCATACAACGAGTCATTGTGTCCACACATGGTGTCAAGCCCCAAAATCCTTCAGGATTCCAGTACCAAGGACAAGAGATGACAATGATTCATCGTCTCAACCAGTGAGTCGTGGTGTCATCCATTAGAGAAGAGGGTCTAGTGTTATGTTCAAATCCCTGCCAGTGGCCACGGGAAGTACCAATAACCCATTGGTTCATCCAACAAGTCGTGGTCCCTTTCATTGCCAAATTAAAGTAAGCACAGAAGTCAGGCCCAGGACCAACAACTAGTCCCAACGAGCCATGGTATTAACCAATGACTCATTGTGTGAACTGTTGGTCCCTATCAGGTAGTTTTCCAAGTTTTCTTACAAGGTTATTCAGTAACTTCCCATCTTTTTAATCTCTAAATTACATCATTTTGTACATGTTTATGAGATAACTAAAGGAGTTGATCGATAAATTCTTCTCATTCATTCTCTCAACACTCAGACTTAGTACAAAGAAGTTAAGACAGACTTCTCAGTGCAATGCTAGGGAATTCAATCTTCTTCTCAAATTCTCAAAGGACTTTCTCAGGGATTTCTACACCAAATATATGGGTATTTAACAAGGGAATTGTTCTTCCCTTGTGCCCCAAAACTCTCCTAAAATCTCTTATCAGTTCTTGCCCTGAAGTTCACCGTTAGGGTTCAATTGTCAGTAAATTATGGAATTTCTTCCCGTTATAATTCTCTCGAGTATTGAGGGTTGTTAGTGATAATCTTGGTCATTATATCCTTACATGAATTATTATGATTTTAGCCCTAGTTGTTGAATTCAGTAATTTGGGTCTTGCATAGTTGATCAGATATTAATGTTAGCTTGACTCTATTAGTGTTAGAAATTCTATGTTATTACTATCGTATAAATTCTTAGTTAGTTGCATGCTAGTTCATCCTCAGTCAAAATGTTAGCATCTTCAGTATCTTCCTGTAATGTCAACTGATTAGTTTGGTTACAGATAGTTTCTTGAGGTGTCAGTAATGCCTCCTAGTTATCAGTTATCAGTTAGTTCTTTAGACGGTTACGACACTTTCAGATAAGTAGCTCTGGCCAGTCTTAGAACACCAGTTTCAGTATCCAGTACGATAAGACACTTAAGGATACTTCTAGATAAGTATCTCTGACTTAGTATTAGGCCCTAGCTTCGAGCTATCAACTTAGTAGTCATATTAGGACTATCCAGTGGGAGTAGGACTTAGCACCGAGAGGACTGGACTTCTAGAGCACCTAGGTTCCCAAAAATACATCTCCATCATAGATTATTAGTCCAAATTGGCCCAGACAGTGATCTCACAATTCATGCCTTTATACCTTGGCAAGGTATATTGGGTCCTATCGATAAGGCATATATATCAAACTCCACATTTAGCTCACGTGGTTATATGTAGGTTATAGACTCTCCCACTTAGCAGTACAGTCTTAGCTTAGTTTAGCTCAATTCAGTATCTCAGTTCCAGGACATGTGTATGACCATCAGCCAGGGTCATTATTAACCATATAAGTTATAGTTTAGTTTTATCAGTTTTATAGTGTTCAGTTGGTCATTTCATGTTGTTTTATTTCAGTTACTTATTTTTTCATGCTTATTGTATTTCTCACTTACTAAGTATATTAAAAGTACTGACGCATAACTTTTTATGCTTAATCATATTATGATACAGGTGCAGGTTCTCAGTCACAACATCATCAATAGCTTCCCCCAACGCTATCAGCAACAGTGCTTGGTGAATCCTCATCTTCCGAGGATGATATTTGCATTTCAGTAAGTTTCATTTCAGTCAAAATTTACAGTGGCTTGTCCCAGCAACTCATCGTTAGTAGTTGGCTTTCAAACACAGTTATGCATTATTGTTTTAAGATATATTTACTCTTATCAAATTAGTATTTCTTGAGCGATTATATTTATAAAGCTTCCGCTATTATTTATTCAGTTTACCAGTGTAATGATAGACCATGGGTTAGCTTGGAGTCACTTGTGGCACCAAGTACCATGTCTCACCTAGGGTGTAGATTTGGGTCATGATAGCGGGCCGTCATCCATCTGGAGTCCCAGGATATCACTGTGGACCACGATAGGCCCTTCGATCTCTTGAGGGTGAAGGGGGCCCTATGGAGGGGTAGGAAGAAGAGGAAGTCTGCATCAACAGAAGGCGAGGGCAGAGATGACACTTCTAGAGGTTAGAGGCCCAGATGGCGGACGTGAGTGAGCTCCTCAGAGGTTTTCCTAGCTCTCCTTCCCCAGCAGGCCTTCTGCCAGCCGACCTACTACCCGCCAACCCTTAGGTGCAGCTGTCGTTGTTTTAGGAGAGATGCAGAGGGTGATTGCTGCCCTGGCCCAAGCCTAGGCCCTCACCCGTTCACGAGGAGCACACACCAGAGCCAGCTGCCCACCTGAGTTTAGGACAACAATTCAGATGCTGGTGTAGGCTATGGATGCCCAGGTTCATAACCAGACAGTGGCGCATTACCCTCAGAATGGGAATGCGGCGACAGCTAGAGTGAGGGATTTCTTAAGGATGAACACGCCGGAGTTCCTCGGGTCCAAGGTAGATGAGGACCCACATGAGTTTGTAGATGAAATTGTCAAAATCACCCAAGTCATGGGGGTGAATGGGGTTGAGTGCACCGAGTTGTCCTCTTATTAGATAAAAGGGGTCGCACATATCTGGTTTCATCAATGGAAGGGTGGCAGGGTCGTAGGAGCAGGTCAGGTCACTTCGGAAGAGTTCCATGTTGCATTTCTAGACCGGTTCTTCCCTCGGTAGATGAGGGAGTTAAAAACAGCTGAGTTCGTGAATTTGAAGCAAGCGAGAATAACTATACAACAGTATGCCCTTGAGTTCACTCGCCTATCAAAATATCCCCAGAGTTGGTAGCCGATCAAAGGATGTGGGTGAGTAGATTCATCTATGCAGTCGCGGGTTATTTGGACAAAGATTGTAGGACTGCCATGCTTCACCAGGACGTGGACTTTCCTCGCGTTGTGTTGTACGCTCAGCAGATGGAGGCGGCGCATTCGAGAGAGAGAGAGACCAAGAGGGCTAGGACTGAGGACCACAGATTCTGTCAGAAGAGGTTTGGTGGTGGGCACCGATAGCAGACTCGCCAGAGATCATCTACCCCAGCTTCTTCAGCATTGGGTGTGCCATGTTTACCTAGACATGATCAGAGAGGGCAATCATCAGGCTCAAGGAGTCAGAGAAGCAGACCTGAAGATCTAGCATCCCAGCTTGTCGCAATGTGGTCGGGGGCACACAAGCCAGTTTTGCCAGGTTCAGGTGCTTTTTTTGGGTGTGGGCAGCCCGAACACATGCTTAGAGATTGTCTAAACTATGAGACAGGATCATGTTGGGGGCCGAGGCCCATCTTCTTGCTCAGCAACCCTTCCCATACGCTCAACACATCAGGGGACATCTACTAGCACAACTGGCAATCAGTGCCAGAATAGATTCTATGCTTTAGCATCCCGTCAGGAGTAGGAGGTCTCCAAGGATGTGGTCACTGGTATGTTGCAAGTTTTCCATATTAATGTTTCTATTTTGCTAGATCTGGGGGCTACTTTGTCTTTTGTGACACCGCCTGTAGCTTTGCAGTCAGTCCCTAAGTCTTGTCAGAACCCTTCTCAGTTTCTACTCCAATTGGTAACAACATTATAGCTAGACGGGTTTGTAGAGGTTGCCCAGTCTCAAACCTTCATAAGGCACATCAGTAGATTTGATAGAGTTAGCCATGATCAATTTCAATGTTATTCTCGGCATGGATTGGTTATTTGCATGTTATGCTTCAGTTAATTGTAGAACCCGAGCAATAGAGTTCAGATTTCTAGGTGAGCCAGTCTTAGAATGGAAGGGTAGTTCAACTGTGCATGTAGGTCGATTCACTTCCTACCTTAAGGCCAGGAAGATGATTTCAAAGGGTTATATGTGCCATCTACTTAGGGTTAAGGATGTCGAGTCCGAAACCCCGACTATCAAGTCAGTTCCAGTAGAACGTGAGTACCTCGAGGTCTTTCCTGATGATTTTCCAGGTGTTCCTCCGGAGCGGGAGATTGATTTTGCGATTGACCTTCTTTCGGACACACAACCTATATCTATTCCTCCTTACAAAATGGCTCCAATCGATCTAAAAGAGTTGAGAGAGCAGTTGAAGGACCTATTAGATAAGGTCTTCATTAGACCAAGCAAGTCTCTTTGGGGTGCACCAGTGTTATTCGTCCGGAAGAAGAATGGTTCGCTTTGGATGTGCATTGACTATCTGCAATTGAACAAGGTCACCGTTAAGAACAAGTATCCTTTATGAAGATCCATGATTTTTTTGACCAGCTTCAGGGTGCCAAGTGTTTCTCCAAGATTGATCTCAGCTCCAGGTATCATCAGCTCAAAATTTGGGAGAGTGATATCCGGAAGACAACCTTCAGGATGCGGTATGGTCATTATGAGTTTGTAGTTATGTATTTTGGACTAACAAATGCTCCTGCAGCTTTCATGGACTTGATGAACAGGGTGTTTAAGCAATATCTAGACATGTTCGTGATCGTGTTCATTGATGACATCCTTATATACTCTCGGAGAGACGAAGAGCATGCCGCTCACTTGAGAGTAGTACTTTAGACTATCAAGGATCACCAATTGTATGGTAAGTTTAACAAGTGGGAGTTTTGGTTAGACTCTTTGCCATTTTGGTCCATGTGGTATCGCGTGAGGGCATAAAGGTAGATTCTCAGAAAATTGAGGTGGTGAAAACTGGCCTAGACTAGTGAGTTCCTCAGATATTCGGAGTTTCTTGGGCCTAGCAGGTTACAACCAGAGATTTTTTAAGGGTTTTTCATCAATCGCAGCACCCTTAACCAATTTGACTCAAAAAAGGTGAAGTTTCAATGGTCAAAGGCTTGTGAGAAGAGCTTCCATGAATTGAAGACTCGACTCACTACTGCATCGGTGTTGACCCTACCTGAGGGCACGAATGGTTTTGTTGTGTATTATGATGCTTCGAGAATCAGGCACGGGTGTGTATTGATGCACTGGGGAAAGGTAATAGCATATGCCTTTAGACAGTTAAAGATCCATTAGAATAATTTCCCAACCCATGATCTAGAGTTGGCAGCGGTGGTGTTTGCATTGAAGATATGGCGACATTACTTATATGGGGTCTATGTGGATATGTTTAAGGACCAAAAAAGTTTACAATATGTGTTCACACAGAAAGACCTCAATTTATGGCAAAGGAGGTGGTTAGAGCTACTCAAAGATTATGATATGAGCGTTCTTTACCATCCAAATAAGGCTAATGTGGTAGCGGATGCACTTAGTAGACTCTCTATGGAGAGTATGTCCCATGTGGATGAGGGGAAGAAGGAGATGGTGAAAGATGTCCATCAACTTGCAAGGTTGGGAGTTAGGTTGGTCGACTCAATCGATAGCGGTGGTGTTGTGCAAAACGGATCAGAATCGTAGTTGGTGACTGATGTGAAAGCTAGGAAAGATGAGGATCCGATGTTGGTAAAGCTGAAAGAAGCCATCTGAAGTCAGAAGGTGGAGGTATTCTCCCAAGGAGGAGATGGTATGCTGCGGTACCAGAGTCATCTGTGTGTTCCAAATGTGGATTATTTAAGGAGCCGTATATTGCATGAGGAACATAAAACCAAGTATTCTATCCATCCAATATCCACCAAGATGTATCATGATTTATGAGAAATCCATTGGTGGGATGGCATGAAGAAGGATATTAGAGTTCAGAGCCAGATGTCCAAATTTTCAGCGGATGATTATGCCAAACTTTATATCTGGGACTTGGTTCGATTACATGGAGAGCCCTTGTCCATTATTTCAAATTGAGGTACTCAATTTACCTCTTAGTTTTGGCGGTCTTTTCAAAAAGGGTTTGGGACCAGGTTAAACTCAACACAGCATTCCATCCGTAAATGGAAGGCCAAGAAGAACAAACAATCCAGACTCTTGAGGACATGTTAAGAGAATGTAGGATGGACTTCAAAGATAGTTGGGATGATCACTCGCCCCTGATCGAGTTTGCTTATAATAGCATCTATCACTCTAGCATCTAGATGGCACCGTTCTAGGCTCTTCAAGGGCGGAGATGTATATCTCCCATCGGATGGTTTGAGGTTGGTGAGGCATCTATGATAGGGATTGATTCGGTTCATGAGGTTATGGTGAAGGTTCAGTTGATAAGGGACTAGCTGAAAACCACTCAGAGTCATCAAAAGTCGTATGTTGATGTGAGGAGGAGAGAGTTGGAGTTTGAGGTGGATGATTGGGTATTTCTGAAGGTATCTCCCATGAAGGGAGTCATACGATTTGCGAAGAAAGGAAAACTTAGTCCCCGTTATGCTGGTCGCTACTAGATAATGAGAAGACTTGGTAAGGTAGCGTATGAGTTGAACTTTCCCTCAGAGTTATCTTCCATACATCCTATGTTTCATGTGTCACTTTTGAAGAAATGTTTGGGAGATCCAGCTCTAGTAGTCCCGGTGGACAGCATTGGGGTGAAAGATAGCCTTAGCTATAAGGAGGTCCCGGTGGAAATATTGGATTGTCACGTTCGGAGGTGAAGGGACAAAGAAGTAGCTTCAGTTAAAGTATTATGGAGGAATTAGCATGTTAAAGGAGCTTCACGGGAATCTGAAGCGGATATGATGGCTAAATACCCACACTTATTCTCTACTGGCTCAGTTCCGACTTGAGGTATCTATTTTTCTCTATGAATTCATTTAGTTTTCATGTTCACATCATGTGTTCAAATTTCTTTTATGTGTATGGATGTGTATGTGAAGCATGAGATTACTTCAGCTATGTGATATGAATCGGAGGTAGTCATTCTTTTATTTTTCGATTTAAATGATCAGTATTTGAATATGATAATTGCATGTTGCTGTTTTTTGCTTGTTTTCAACATTCGAGGACGAATGTTCCCAAAGGGGAGATATTCTTATACCTTGGGAGCCCAAGGATCAGACTCGGGAGTTCAAACGAGGAAAACTAAAATTTATTCACCAGGTCACAAAACGAGTTTTTCTACGACCCTGTGGATGGACCACGAGTCGTTGGGTGACTCATGGTGAGGAGTTGGGGCCATGTTTGGAATATAGAAATTGAAGTGACCACGGGCATGACCACAGTCGTGGTCAGTCCTCACGACTCGTGGAGTCAGTCGTGGTCAAGGGAAATGAGTAAAGAAAATTGGGTAAGGCAGTGTACTCAACGACTGGTGACCACGAGTCGTGGTCACCCCTGATGAGTCGTGAAGTTACCCTGTTATGAGCCCAGCAGAATAGACATGACAGTGAACTTGAAAAGTAGGCTAACGAGCCGTTGCCCTGACCACGAGTCGTCAGGACGTCCGTTAGGACCACCTGGCAGTAATTTCCTTCGAATTTAGTAAGGGACTTTTCATAATTTCTAAGTTCCTAAAGCCTAAACTATGTTGTGTAAGGCTCATTTTAGTGGGTTTTAGGATGGGAAACCTATTCTAAGTTATTTCCTTCCATGCATGCAAACTTGAGAGGTTGAGGAGGTGAACTAGAGTAAGTCTTCAAGGTTTTCGTTCAAATTCTTCTTGGTCAATCAGAGAAGTGGTAGAATCAATCCCTTCCAGGTATATAGGATTATGAGTGGGTGTTTCCTTCAACACCCATGCCTAATTTCTATCTAAGTATGAGAAATTCCTATGATCAAGTTATGGGGTTTTACCCAAATGCATGAATCTTCAATTTCCTTA
Organism: Datura wrightii; assembly: GCA_035772735.1. NCBI lineage: Eukaryota > Viridiplantae > Streptophyta > Magnoliopsida > Solanales > Solanaceae > Datura > Datura wrightii. The sequence continues at coordinate 24,543,775 of JASDFA010000018.1, forward strand.
CATGGGTATGAATTGATTATGATTTTAATATCGAATTGTGAAGCATGGGCTAATTTTTTAATGATTTCAATTAAAAATTATGTTTCTAGCCTTATGAATGTTGAAGCCCATTCATGATATGATCATGAAAAGTGAGATTTATGAAGTAAATGTACTAACAATACGATATTATGATTAAAAGCATGATTTGAAGCTACCCATATTTATAATTATGTTTTCAATAAGAATTGAGTATTTCTAAGTATGATAATGCTTTGGGCAATGCCCACATGTTTAGTTTAAATAAGGATTTTCCTGAACTAAGCTTACCACATTGTTTTTGAGTGAAGACTCCCAAATTTTTATATTCTTTCTTGTGGTATATTTTGAGTTAGGTCTTCCTACGCATACCTTACCGCATTGTTTTGGAGAAAAGGCTCCCAAGTATGTTTTCAGCTTGTGGTATGTTTTGAACTAAAGCTTCTAATAAGCATGATTTCGTATTTGAGATGTATTTGATCATTGAGATTCATCAATAGACGATGTTGAGCTTCGTTATATACAATGTAGAGCATTTGCATGTTTTTAGGAGAAGAGTCTAGCACCAAGAGGGCTAAGGGTCGATCAGCCTATGCCCCAAAACTATGTGTCAACGGAGGTTGATATTATTATATTAATGGTACCTCCGTCGTGAGCTATCCCTGGCCCTAATGGCCCATGAGCTTGATATCAATATCATGGTAGTGTCCTTAACCTTGGCAAGGCTTTGGATGCCTCTGCCTACTTGAGTATAATAGTTGGGACCACGTAAGGTCTATCGTGGTTTGTCAGTTAAGTGACGAGTCTCCCATTGTTCTTTATGATTCATATATGAATATTCATTACTCATGGTTATTATATACACATGCATGTCCTAAAAGCAAGGTTTGTCTCAATGTTCAGTTTTTCTATAAATGGCATATTGAAGCTTTGAGTCATTCGAGTTAGTTTGACGTATAAAGATATGTATCATCATGTTATGAAAAGATCAGTATTTCAGAAAGAATGCATGCAAGATCTACTCTCAGTTTACTGATGTTTATATTTAATTAATGCATTACGTTTTAAAAATTTTACTTACTTTAGCAGTTTTCCTTACCTTGCATACTCGGTACATTCCACGTACGGACTGCATACTTTCTATGCTGTATCGTTTCATGATACAGGACCTGGCTCTCAGGTTCAGCCCCGCTCTTAGACAGCTTATCGGAGTTAGCGTCTGCTTTATTGGTGAGGCCTCATCTTCCGAGGACCATACAATCCATCTTTTCCTTATATATTTCAGTTTCAGCTTGTTGAGTTAGTTGGGATCTTGTCCCATCAACTCATTATGTTTAGAGGCTATTCAGACATATGTATGTATTCAGCTTCGAATTTTATACTATGATGTTATATTCAAGTTAGACTTCCGCTATGATTGCATTGTTGGTTATTCAGTTCTTGATTGAGTTAGGTATATGCTTATGCCATGGGTCAACTTGGGGTCTCTCGGGGCTTCTTGTCCCATGTTATGATTTGAGCCTCCATTCGGGTCGTGACAGGACTCTTCTTTCCCTCTATTCTTCTATTCCTTGATCTGTTGTCCTTTGAGAGACGGACCGTCCTCTAGAAGAATGGTCCGTACCTCGCTCCATATTGGAGAAATACTATTCTGTCAAGCTCTGATCTAGCGTCATTAGACGAACTACCCTTTTAGAAGATGGTTCTTCCTTTCAATAGTACTTTAAGATCCTAACTTTTTAGGTTTCTAGATTTTACATCTGGGATGGAACGGAATAAGGGATGGACCATTCTTCAAACTAGTGGTCCGTCTTCTTCCTCTTCTATTTAGAATTTTTTGGGCCTTAACTCCTTTCTTTATCCAATATCTTCGGATCCTAAAACATAGCACAATAAGGTTATTTTCTACTTAATTTTACTCTAAATAACATGCAAAATGCTATAAAAAGAAGAAAAGATGTGTTGCTAATCCCTAACAGATCAGTACGTCGCAGCATAAGCTTGCATGGTTGCATTATGTTACATTCAATTTATGTATCAGATATGCCCACGAACATAGACATTATATCAGTCCATTGATTAGTATTATCGGTGTAGTAGAGGTGCCTACCATTCAGTGCGTGTGTTGGGTGGGCTGACATTGACAAGGAATTCATATGGATGTATCCTATTGCTTTATGACATTTATATGATTGTACTGAATGCATTTGCATATAGTTTAATATTATAGTCAAGTTACAATTTCCATGACGCAGGTTGTTTCTATCCCTACCTCTGGTTTAATTACCCTTAAGTATTACTTATATAGGGTGGCTTACAGTCAGTTACAGGTTCAGAAGTTTCAGGTTATCTCTGCCCTTTTATACTCTCATCCTTTGGTTCAGTTATTACTATTATTATTGTCTAATAACTATTGTTTTTAGCTTTATCTACTAGTACATATAATTCTTACTGACGACCCTTCGCCTGGAGACCCTACATTCGTGTTGTAGTGTATGTAGAGGCCTAGATTGCCTTTTGCACTAGGAGATCATGAGCTCGCCGATGATGTTGGTATGCTCCTCTCTTTTTGGAGTTGATGTGTAGAAGCTCTATTTTGTTTTAGTTTGAACTTTCGTTATACATTATGGGTAGGCCACAACCCTATCCTGAGCAGCAGTATAGAATTCTTTTGGAGGCTTTATGGACTTAGTTCTATGTTATATAGTTCATCTTATGGCGTTGTCAACCTTCTACAAATTAATTAGTTATGTTGTAGCCTTGTTGGCTTATCTGTTCCTACCATTGTTGATTTGTGACCTCGTCAGTCCATATGTTGTATTCTAGATGATTGTGACAGGTGGCTTGATTATCCTATGTATTATAGTTATAGATGTTATATAGTTGGTTCCTCGATTGATTCGTAAGGTACCGAGTGCCAGTCGTGCCTCTCCCCCGATTTGAGGCGTGACAAACTTGGTATCACAATGAAGTTGAGTCCCAAGAAGTCCATAAGCCATATCTAGTAGAGTCTTGCTTATAGATATGTTGTACACTATACTTATAATCAAGAGTCTACGAGGCATTTAAGAGTTATTCCACTTATTTTAATGATAGATTGTGTTATAGATCTAATAAGGGTAAATTATGTTTATGTTTTGGAATATGCCCGTAATAAGGCAGATGATTATCATATTGATTAGCACTGATGTTGGAGAAGTTACTAGATGTCCTCCTATTGATTAGGGAACCAAATTAGAGGCTTAGAGTGTGTTTTCCGCTCCAAGTTTTCTATTCCTCCAGCTCCAGTTTGTCACGACCCAAACATAGACCCAAATCATAACATGGGACAAGGAAAATCTAGAGGCCCCAAGTTGACCCATGACATAAGCATACATCTAACTTCATTCACTTTAAGTAGAAGGCAAAACATAAGGCTTACCAGAAATGTAAACATAGGATAACATATCATAACATAAGGAATCACCATACATACATGCAAGCTGAGTACTACATACTGTCTAAAAGCCTCTACTGCATAAAATGGGTTGATGGAAGAACACCCCCAACTAACCCAGTCAAGTACTGAAAGTGAACTCCAAGATGGTCTAAAGATGAGGATAAGCTTGAGAGTCGGGTCCTATATCATGAAACAATACAACATAGAAAGTATGCGGTCAGTACGTGGAATATACTGAGTGTGCAAGGTAAGTAAAGCAGACATTAAAACATGTAAAAACTTATAAAACATCACAAGAGTAGGACATCATGCTCACATCGTAAATATCATAACACAACATAACATAAGGCTCAAGTTTTCAAAGCATTCATAATACATTCGTAATCATAAGCATGATAGAAAAGCTATATTGAACATAACTAGAGCCAACATATGTAATCATAAATATGCATGAATCAAGAGGAACAGTGGGAGATTCTCTTAACCGACATACTCCATATGAGCACACACGAAGCCCGACTTGTGACCCTAGTCAGGAGGGTGTCCATACCTTGCCAAGGGTAGAACCATGGAAGTGTGATATCACCATGAAAAGGGCCAATTGGGCCAGGGACAGTCACAAAGGAGGTCCCAACATACCTACGGTGGCACATAGTTTATGAGATCTGGGGCAGAACATAGGCCTCGAACCTACTCAGTGTTCGATACTACTCCCGAAACATATATAGTTCTCATGATATAATATGCATGAATTCATGGGTTAGTTAAATCATGATAATCATAAACATACTTGTACATATGAGAACTAGCCATGACATAAGGCCCGTTAGTCGATCAAAAACATAATTCATGAATCATAGGTTTCATGCATACTCTTAGGTCATACATATAACTAGAAAATCACCATATCATGATGGGTAATTAAATAAATCTATATTTCAAATCATAAATCATGTTGGGTTTGTAAATATCAATAGTTGAGATGTTGATCATAAATCGATTCATCATAGATCATGCATGATTAGGCTTAATTTGGTAAAAATCAAAATAAATAATTTCATAACTAAATTAATTGTAAAATTTGATCAAAATCCATAAAATATGATGTAAATCATAAATCATAATAGCCCATTAGTGAAACATTGGATTTTTACAAAATTGAATTCAAAATCCCAAGAGATTTTTGGTAGATTTTCATAAATTCATAGAGAATGAGCATGGATGTGGATGGAAACACCCATTTGTAACCCTACATACCTGACGGAGGCTGAATCTTACTTTCCTTTGAAAGACCAAAAGAAGGTTGAAAGAGATTGAAGATTTCCAGCTTGATCACCCCCTCAAATCTCTTCCACTTTGCACGCATGGATGGAAAATGGGTAATCTGAACTTAACCCCATAAAAGGACATTATTCATACCGAAAAATGTAGTAGTGTAGGCTTTAGGAACTTAGAAATTACGAAAAGGCCCTTACTAATTCGCTAAAAATAACTGCCAGGTGGTCCTAACAGACGACCTGACTACCCGTGGCCTTGGGCAACCGCTTGTGGTGTCAACCGTCTTGTGCACTACCTCACTCTCTCAGGGATTTATCATCTGAATGGTAATGACTGACCCCATGACTCATGGTGACTGATAATGATTCATGGGATCCCTTCGTTGGGTTCACTGCCTTTGCCTCTTCTTCTCTCAATTGTCACTACCCCATGACTGACTTAACGATTTGTGGTGACTGACCACGACTCATGGTCTTGTTCGTGGGGTATTAATTTCCTAGAATTTCAGACTTCATCCCTGGCCTCCCCCGCAAGTCACATCACGACTAGTGGGCAGCTCCAACGGGTCTCCTAATGACTCATTTTGTGACTGGTGCAAATATTTTAGTTTTTCCCCATTTAAACTCCCGGGTCTGATCCGTAGGCTCCCCGGGTATAACAATATCTCCCCCTTGGGAACATTCGTCCTCGAATGTTGGAAAACACATAGAAAAATAGAAATGATGCAATCATCACATTCAAATACTGATCACTTAAATCACAAACTGACGCAATGACTACCTCCGATGCATACTATATAGCTGACCTGATTTCATACTTCATATGCACAACTATACACATAAAAGAAACTTGAACACATGATTTGAACATGAATACAAAATAGAGTTATAGGGAAAAACTGATATCTCAAGTCGGAACTGAGCCTGTAGAGAATAAGTGTGGGTATTTAGCCATCATATCTGCTTCAGCTTCCCACGTAGCTCCTTCGGCATGCTGATTTCTCTATAATACTTTCAATGAAGCTACTTCCTTGTTCCTTAGCTTCCGAACCTGGCATTCTAATATTTCCACGGGAACCTCCTCATATCTATGGCTATCTTTTACACCCACGCTGTCCACCGGGACCACTAGAACTGGATCTCCCAAACATTTCTTCAAAAGCAATACATGAAACACAGGATGCACAAAAGACAACTCTGAGGGCAGATCCAACTCATACACCACCTTACCAACTCTTCTCATAATCCGGTAAGGACCAACATAGTGGGAACTGAGTTTTCCTTTCTTTCCGAACCGCATTACTCCCTTTATGGGAGATACCTTTAGACCACCTCGAACTCGATCTCTCTCTTCCTCATATCAGCATATGACTTTTGACTACTCTGAGAGATTTTCAGCCTATCCCATACCAACTAAACCTTCACCATAGCCTCATGGACCAAATCTGGCCCTATCATAGCTGCCTCACCAATCTTGAATTATCTGATGGGTGATCTACTTATCCGCCCATAATGAGCCTCGAACGGTGCCATCTGAATGCTGGAGTGATAGTTGTTATTGTAAGAAAACTCAATCAGTGGCAAGTGATCATCCCAACTACCTTTGAAGTCCATCACACATGCTCTTAACATGTCCTCGAGTGTTCGGATTGTTTATTCTGCTTGGCCATCCATTTGCGGATGAAAGGTTGTGCTGAGCTTAACTTGAGTCCCAAGCCCCTTTTGGAAAGAGCAAGAAAAATGGGAGGTGAACTGAGTACCTTGGTTTGAAATAATGGACAAGCGCACTCCATGCAATCGTACCAACTCCCGGATATATAGCTTGGCATAATCCTCCATTGAGTTTGTGGTTTTCATCGGTAGAAAGTGTGCAGCCTTGGTCAACCTATCTACCACAACCCAAATGGAATCATAATGTCGGCGAGTATGAGGTAGTCCTATGATGAAGTCCATATTAATCTCTTCCCTCTTCCAAGTAGGTTTTGCTGATATCCTGAATTACTCCTCCTTGTGTTTGATGTTCAACCTTTACTTTCTGACAATTCGGGCACTTGGCTACGAATTTTGCAATATCCTTCTTCATGCCATCCCACCAATAGATTTCTCGTAAATCACGGTACATCTTGATGGCACCCGGATGGAGGGAATACCTGGATCCATGGGCCTCATACAATATCCGGCTCCTCAAATCATAAACATCTTAAACACATAGGCGACCTGATACCGAAGCACACTATCTCCCTCTTGGGATAAAACCTCCACCTTATGACTCCAAACGGCTTCCTTCAACCTTACAAAAATTGGGTCCTCATCTTGTCTAGATTTTACATTAGTCACCAAGGACGATCTTGATCCTCTTTGAATAATAACATGGCCATCGGTGGACTCAACCAGTCTAACCCCATCTTTGCGAGTCGATGTACATCCTTCACCAACTCTTTTTTTCGTTCATACACATGGGACACACTCTTCATCGAGAGCCTACTAAGTGTGTCCGCCACCACATTAGCCTTACCCAGATGGTAAAGAACACTCATATCATAGTCTTTGAGTAGCTCTAACCACCTCTTTTGTCGTAGATTGAGATCTTTCTGCGTGAAAAAATATTGCAAGCTCTTTTGGTATGTAAACACATCACATGGACCCCAAAAAAGTAATGTTCGCCATATCTTCAATGCGAATATCACGCGGCTAATGCTAGATCATGGGTCGGGAAGTTCTTCACATGGTTATTTAAATGTTTAGAGGCATATGCTATTACTTTCCGTCGTTGCATCAATACACACCCGAGACAGATTCTCGAGGCATCACAATACACCACAAAACCATCCATACCCTCAGGTAGGGTCAACACCGATGCGGTAGTAACTCGAGTCTTCAACTCTTGGAAGCTCTTCTCACAAGTCTCCGACCATTGGAACTTCACCTTTTTCTGAGCCAATCTGGTCAAAGGTGCTGCAATTGATGAAAACTCTCAAAAATCTCCAGTAGTAGCCAGCTAGACCCAAGAAACTCTGAATATCCAAAGGATTCACTGGTCTAGGCCAATTCCTAACTACCTCGATTTTTTGAGAATCTACTTTTACGCATTTGCTTGATACCACATGGCTCAAAAATGCTACCGAGCTCAACCAAAACTCGCACTTGCTGAACTTCTCATACAACTGGTGATCCTTGAGAGTCTAAAGCACTACTCTCAAATGTGCGACATGCTCCTCCTAGCCCAAGAGTACATAAGGATGTCATCAATAAACACGATCACAAACATGTCTAGGTACGACTTGAACAATCTGTTCATCAGATCCATAAAAGTTGCAAGAGCATTTGTTAGTCCAAAATACATAACTAGAAACTCATAGTGACCATACCATGTCCTGAAGGTTGTCTTTAAGATATCACACTCCTGAAACCTGAGCTAATGATACCCAGACTTGAGATCTATCTTTGAGAAACACCTTGTACCCTGAAGCTGGTCAAACAAATCATCGATCCTAGATAGAGGAACACCTGTTCTTAACGGTGACTTTGTTCAATTGCCGATAATCAATGCACATCCGAAGCGAACCATCCTTCTTCCGGACAAATAACACTGGTGCACCCCATGGAGACTTGCTCAACCTAAGGAAGCCCATATCTAACAGGTCCTTCAACTGATCCTTCAATTTCTTTAGCTCGACTGGAGCCATTCTGTAAGGATGAACGGAGATAGGCTGTATGTTGGGTAGAATATCAATACCAAAATCGATTTCTCTCTCGGGAGGAACACTTGGTAAATCATCTGGAAATACTTTTGGGTTCTCATGCACCATTGGAACTGACTAAGTAGTTGGGGCCTCAGAGTCAGCATCCTTAACCGTAGCTAGATGATACATGCAACCCTTAGATATCATTTTCCTGGCCTTAAGATATGAAATAAATCGATTTGTTGGTACAACCGAACTACCCTTCCACTCCAAGACTGATTCACCCAAAAAATGGATTTCCATTGCACAGGTTCTACAATTTACAAAAGCATAACACACATACAACCAATCCATTCCAAGAATAATATGAAAATCATTCATGGCTAACTTAACAAGGTCTGCAGAGGTGACTTTATGCAAAATAGTGAATGGGCATCCTCTATACACCCGCCTAGCTATAACCAAATCACCAACAGGAGTAGAAATTGAAAATGGTTTTGACAAAGTCCGGTACTAACTCCAAAGCTACTTGTCACGGCCCACCTTGGGAGGCATGACTGGCACTTAGTGCCTACTAGGATCTGAACTGACTTAACTAAGCCTAGGCGCACTTGGTGCAGCCTTACTCCTCAAATCAAGAAAACAACGGTCTATATCTCGGCTATAAATGCAGCCTCCGGTCGACAAGGCCGTATAGCCACCTGTAAATAAAACCACCTAACCAACAACAGGAAACAGAAGGGATTCTATGCGAGCCGACAAGGCCCCCATGTTGTCTAGCTATAACAGAAATGAAGACAAATTACTATCATAGGCCCACACAGCCAACATATGAAACATAACTGATTAAGGCCCCACACGGCCAACATACAGCTAACTAACTGAGGACTGTAGTCTGCAAGCTTCTAAGAGTACAACTAGTGGTTGGGACAGGGACCTGGCCTACCCCAAAATGCTATATAACTTAAATACAAAAATCTCTACAACCTGAAAACTCCGAATGAAAGGAGCTAACCCAATTACGACTCTAAACAAATGCTACTGAAGATCTTGAACCCTGTCTGTCTAAACCTGTAGGCAAGTAATGCAGCATCCCATAATTGGGCGTCAATACAATATGTACCGAATATGTAAGGAAGTAAATAGGCCGAATGAAAGCTGTGAAATACTTAAAGTGAGTAGGAAGGAGAGGCAGAAAGATTAACTTGTAAGCTAGCTTATTCGTAATCTGCATCTAGAAAACACTACACATACATAAGTGATGACAACACAATCATATATTCACCAGCTAAATCTAGTAGACAAGAATAAAAGAAAGAACCTCACCTATCCCCCATAAGCCTAGAGGTACAACTAATACAGAATAACCCACCCGAGGCCTCCATAAGCCCTAGTGAATGAACTTCAATCTATATACCCCTAACCAGGTTTCTATGACTATACTAGTGTTATAGCCAACTTACTAGTCCCCTGGCTCTGCAACTGAGCCCATTTGGCCACTGGTCTGTAGCTGTATCTAAGTCCGGTGGACTCTTGCTATTTAATGTCTGCACCCCGGGCACCGAGCTAGATGGGGGTGTGTAGAGCCAACCACAACATATAATAGCCCACCCATGGAATGGACTGTATGAGGACCTGGGACCCCATATTCATCCCTCGTGGACGGCATGCCGCTCTTTGGAGCGACATCATCTCGCCCCTGGCGGGCGGCGACACAGCTAGTCACCTTGGGGTGGTCATGGATGGCTCCTAAGTAAGGGAAACCCCAAGCAAGGTGCTATACTAATTTATATATCAAGTCACTCAAAAGGTATGACTGGCCTTCTGGGCCTAACATCACTGCTGGTCGCCCACCTAGGATAGTCTATAAAGCTACTAGCAGGCACGTCGTGCACCTGTATCTGATCATAGGATCCTTATAGTGATCATGATCTCTAATAGTCTAGACTGAATAAAACGAGATCTGGAGTACTAGTCTAGCATAACTCTCTATATGTCTTGTCCAGACATCTATAGCTCATAATAACTGTGGGGTCGCGAAGGACTTACTACTCAGTCTCCCTATATAGGGCAACTGTAGAGCTGGTACTAGTCAAACATGCTTTTGTACGATCGACCCCTAATCCTCCGCAGGAAATTTACTAACATCATTAGCCTGTGGGCAATACTGTACTAACATGGTACTACTAGTCCCTTAGACCATATCTGGGCCTACTCGGATCTTATATTACCAACCTGGGTGATTCCTAACCTTATAGACAACTCTATGTATACTTAACCATTCCTGGCAATCGATACCTGAATACCTTATAAGAACAAGCTGGGGTGCTGGCCCGGTCGCTAACTACTGATAAGGTCCCCTTTCTTACGATACCCACGAGTCTATTTGACTTGGACAACTAGATTGGCTTTCTGGTGATTTGTAGGATGAATGCTAAGTCAACTGGGACTGATAATTACTGATAGTAACTAACTAGATGGCAGGCTATCATTCAACTCACTAGACAACCCCAGGCTGCTAACTCTAAGTGTGGCCTTCCTATCTGAATTTCTGGCCCTGGGGCATAAAGGGTATGCCAATGGCCTCTAGGCGTGCTTTTCTGGCCACACAGGCATCAAACTAGTAGTTATAACTCCCAATCACACCTATATTATTCAACTCACTACCCAATAACTATTCACGACCTTGTAAGATCTGGACCTGGCAATTAAACATACAATTCTACTAACACAGTGAACTAGAGAATGGAAGAGTCTCTATGACGCTTCTAGCGCGTGTCACACTTAACATGTTCTTGTTCAACAAGGAATACCTCTATATAATCCATATACATTTTCTAGCAGCTAACCAGAACTTATGTAACCGTAATCTATGGATAGAAGTTAATCACAGCGTGTCTGATCTCTATATACTAGCAGCAACTAATTACAACATGTCTAATCACAATCTAATGGTAGCAGCTATCTACAACATATGAAATTGTCATTTATGTTCTGGAACATAAGCCATAACACTGTACGACGAGTATACTTGCTGAGGGTTAAACCTTACATACCTCGATTGTCGTTTCCTGAATAGAAAATGAGTTTCAACTTGTATTCGCCAACTCTCTTCAGCTGTAACCATTATATTGGGAGAAAGAGACGAATTTCAATACCAAATTTGGCATAAAATGATAACTTTTAATACATATATTGACTACAGTTCAACATAACGGAACACGGCAGAAGACGTATTATTTTCCGAGAGTTCAGAAGGGAGAAATGCTTACTTGAAGCCTGTGATTGTATAGAAATAATTTTGAAGCAATTTGGGAAACTTTGGCTCGGCGGGGTTATGATTCACTGGATGAATTTCACGAATATAACTCCATAAGAATGTTCACTGTGGGCTCAAACTTCGATACCCGAAGTTAATTTGAATTTGAACGGCATTTGGTAGCATAATTGGACAAAAATTGATTGAAATATTTAGTTTCCCCTCTCTCTGGTCGAATGTGATTATTGGAAATGACCTATAATTTAAAAAAGGGGCTTTATATAGTTATTGAGGCGGTGGGCAGGGGTGTGCCTCATGCCTCCCATTGAGGCTACCACCCTAGCTTGCCATGCCTCCCATTGAGGCAATAGGCCTGGCGCCTTGCTCCTCTCAAAGAGCCAGCAGGCCTGGTGCCCCGCTCTTGCCAATGCACTGCTGGCTGGCGCGTCGCCCTGGCCCTGTGCGCACTGGTCCCATCCAACCCCGCTTTCGAGGCTTTCTCCACATGCATCAAGCTCTTCTTACAAGTCACCAATCCACGTGTATGCCTACCAACCGTTAACATTTTATGGGGTGTAACATCCTCCCCCCTAGAAGCATTTGTCCTCGAATGTACTTCTCAGACTTAAAGGAGTTAAACTTCTTTACCAAGATTTGGAAAAATTTCAGTAGAGTCTCCCTTGTATCATGCACTAGTCAACAACCTGAAATGCAAAAATGTAGAATACTGGCATTTCATATGACACTATTACAACTATTTCCCAACAAGATTATATTCGACTTAATGGTACTGATAACATGAGCAATGGAGTAACAACTGAGTAATAACATCACCTTAACTGCATAATCTGAATCAGTCCTGGAACAAGTGGGGATATCTATACCTCATGTCGTTCTCACTTTCCTAGGTCGTTCCTTCCTTAGTCTTGTTGCTCTATATTACTTTAATAAGGACAACATCGGTAGTCTTTAACTTGCGAACCTGCCGATCTAATACGGCGACTGAAACCTCTTTGTGGGTTAATCTCCTAGTAACTTAAACGTCCTTAACTGGAACATCTCGGGACGGGACACTTATTCCCTTTCACAGCATCGAAGCATGAAATTCGATAGGACTGGTTTGAGATCTGGAGGCAACTCCAATTCATATGTCACTTGGCCTATTCTCTAGAGGATAGGATACAACCAATGAATCTACAACTAAACTTTGAAAATCTCACAACACCTTGCACTGGTGAACTTTAGGAATATCCATCTACTGCTTTAATTCTTAACTGTCTACGACATACGTTAGGGTAAAACTTTTGACGACCTTGGCTATCGGTACCCCTTTTTCCTGATAAGTTTGGCTTTTGTTGTTTTTTTTCCGTCTTCCCATTTTAACATGCCCAAGTTTGCTTATCTCCAATTTATCTTCTTTAAGTCATCATTTAGGGGGCTTCTACTCCCATTTATAATGGACCTCTAGAGTTTGAGTTGTATATTCTAGAACTTAGTTGTAAATTACATCTTCCCATCAGAGCTTATCAAACACTGGGGCTCCACGCAACCCAACTACTTCTTGGATACTTACTCGGCATAAGTCTTAGCCGCGACATAATTTCATCTTGTGACTGTATTCATGGAAATTACTCTCCACTCCCTCGCAGGCATGGCCACCTCCTATATTGGCCTGCCCAGTTCCTGCTATCCCTGTCACTGGACCTCTATGCGATGAATCGATATCTCCCCTCTTCTCATGCCATCAGTAGGTCTCTCCTTTTGACCCGTTGCGTTTTCATTAAATTCTAGAAGTACATTCTGCTAATTGAAGTTGTGCTACCAGTGGAATATAGAGTCGACCTCTAGGTATTATGATTTTGCCCCTTATTATCCTGAGGGCCAATGACTCTCTACTAGGCCTTGTTTCCAGGCTATTATAGGTTAAAGTCTCTATGTCGATACTCCTTTACCTCTGCAACTAGCGAAGATATTGCAGAAGACTAGGATACAACTTTACTATCTCTTAACTGTCATCCCGATGCTTAGTTCTCAATATTCGGCGGTGAGCCTATGCTCTATCAGCCTAGAGGTGATTCTGGTTTTCCCTCATTAGATACTTGTGTCGTTCCTCTTGCTCCCTTGGACTGAGCTATGAGGTTCGTGCCTCGTACCTCATACTGTTGAGGATGTTACCAACCAAGTCTACTAACCTGTATCCCCTCTGACTCACACTAGGCTTATCTTGCTCATATCATGCTCATATCATCTTCCTGTCCTTTGATATCATAAACTAGGGCCATAACCATTTTCCTGCAGGTATGCCCTACCGTCATTGACATTCTACGGTGGAATCAACCTTTTTCTAACTTGAGCTTTACTATTGCTGGGGGTTTATCACTTATGAACCCCCTTATACGCACTTGAATTCTATTGGCAACCTTACCCCCCTTCCGGGCTTACTACCGTAAGGGTCTAGATAACTTGTAAATATAAAGAGTCTTAACCACTCATTAATCCTCCTTGAAGGCAGCCATTCTAGCCCTCTTTACTACTTGTTCTCGGCACCACAACACTGATACTTACACTTTCTATTAGACTGAGGTAGGAAACCTTACAATATCCGGAGAGCTGGAGGTAGGAATCGTGCAATTTCCTCCTTGTTTCGCACCTTTCAAGTAATTCAACATTAACTGCTTCTCTGGCTGATTCTAAATATCTAGTAGATAAATCCTCTCATATATATACTATACTACTAGCCTCCTATTATGAGGTTGTATGGAAAATTGCGAATGGCACTGACATATTTATCACATTATGAGGTTCCTAGTACCTTGGGAGGGTAATGGGGAAATATAAAAGACGTCTACTTCCGCCGTTAGGTTAATTGTCCCTCAATTATGGTGCCTCACTTGTACCTCCTCCTGCTGATGTAGTTAGTTTGCATCTAGCTGGAGTCTATCGTATATCAAAAATTATTCTAGATAGACATAATAAGGGAAGCTTAGGGACTCAACCTTATAAAACTCTGCTCTATAGCACAATATGAGAAGGAGGGGTAACCATACTATCATGCCTCATAGCCTCTTGCTTATAAAATCTGGTGCACAACACATTTATAAACACGACTCTACTAGACACGGCTTGCAGACTCCCTAGGATATGAACCGCTCTGATACCAAGTTTGTCATGCCCCACCTTGGGAGGCATGACTGGCACCTAGTGCCTACTAGGATCTGAACTACCTTAACTAAGCCTGGGCGCACCTGGTGTAGGCTTGCTCCTCAAATCAAGAAAACAACGGGCTATATCTCTGTTGTAAATGCATCCTCCGGCCGACAAGGCCGTATAGCCACCTGTAAATAAAACCAACTAACCAAAAATAGGCAACAGAAGGGATCCTATGCTAGCTAACAAGGCCACCATGTTGTCTAGTTATAACAGAAATGAAGACAAACTACTATCCTAGGCCCCACATGGACAACATGTGAAACATAACTGATTAAGGCCCCACATAGCCAACATACAACTAACTAACTGAGGACTCTAGTTTCCAAGCCTCTAAGAGTACAAATAGTGGTTGGGACAGGGCCTCGGCCTACCCCAAAATGCTATACAACCGAAAAATAGAAATCTCTACAACCAGGCAACACTGAATGAAAGGAGCTGACCCAACTACGACTTTGAACAGCTGCTACTAAAGATCCTGAACCATGTCTGTCTAAACATACAGGAAAGTAATGCAGCGGCCCATAATTGGGTGTCAGTACAATATGTACCAAATATGTAAGGCAGTAAATAGGATGAATGAAAGCTGTGAAATACTGAAAGTGAGTTGGAAGGAAAGGCAGAAAGATTAACTTGTAAGCTAGCTTATTCGTTATCTGCATCTAGGAAACACTACACATACATAAGCGATGACCACACAATCATATATTCAGCAGCTAAATCTAGCAGACAGGAATAAAGGCAAGAATCTCACCTAGGCCCCATAAGCTTGGAAGGTACAACCAACATAGAATAACCCACTCGGGGACCCTATAAGCCCTGGTTGGTGCACTTAATTCTATATACCCCTAACCAGGTTTCTATGACTGTACTGGTGCTATAGCCAACCTACCAGTCCCCTGGGTCTGCAACTGAGCCCATTTGGCCCCTAGTCTGTAGCTGTGTCTGAGTTTGGTAGACACCTGATATCTAATATCTGCACCCCAGGCACCAGGCTTGATGGGGGTGTGTAGAGACAACCACGACATATAATAGCCCACCCATGGAATGGATTATATGAGTACCTGGGACCCTATCTTCTTCCCTCACAGATGGCATGCCGCTCTCTGGAACGACGCCATCTCACCCCTAGCAGGCGTCGACACAGCTAGTAACCCTGGGGTGGTCATGGATGGCTCCTAAGTGAGGGCAACCCCAACCAAGGTGCAGTACTAACATCTCAATCTATCCTCTCAAAAGGCGTGACTGGCCTTCTAGGCCTAACTCCACCGCTGCTCGCCCCCCTAGGATAATTTGTGAAGCGGCTGGTAGGCACGCCATGCACCTGTATCTGATTAGAGGATCCTTATAGTGGTCATGATCTCTAGTAGTCTGGATTGAATAGGGAGAGATCAGGAGTGGTCCAGAATAACTGTCTATATGTCCTGCCCAGACATCTATATCACATAATAACTGCGGGGTCGTGAAGGACTAACTACACAGTCCCCCTACTTAGGGCAACTGTAGAGCTGGTACTAGCCGAACATGCTTTTGAGCAATCGACCCCTAATCCTCCACAGGAAATTTACTGACATCATTAGCCTGTGGGAAATACTGTACTAACATGGTACTACTAGTCCCTTAGACCATATCTGGGCCTACTCGGATCTTATATTACCAACCTGGGCGATTCCTAACCTTATAGACAACTCTATGTATACTTAACCATTCCTGGCAATCTATACCTGAATACCTTATAAGAACCAGCTGGGGTGCTGGCCCGGTCACTAACTACTGATAAGGTCCCCTTCCTTACGATACCCACGAGTCTATTTGACTTGGACAACTGGATTGGCTTTCTGGTGATTTGTAGGATGAATGCTAAGTCAACTGGGACTGACAATTACTGACACTAGCTAACTAGATGGCAGGATGTCACTCAGCTCACTAGACAACCCTAGGTTGCTAACTCTAAGTATGGCCTTCCTATCTAAATTTCTGGCCCTTGGGCGTAAAGGGAATGCCAATGGTCTCTGGGCTCTTTCCACACAGGTGCCAAACTAGTAGTTATAAAGCCCAGTCGCACCTATACTATTCAACTCACTACCTGATAACTATTCACGAGCTTCTACGATCTGGGCCGCAATTAGACATACAATTCTACTAACACAATGAACTAGAGAATGGAAGAGTTTCTGTGACGCTTCTACCGCATGTCACACTTAAAATGTTCCTGTTCAATAAGGAATACTGCCATATAATCCATATACATTTTCTAGCAACTAACCAGAACTAATGTAACTGTAATCTATAGATATAAGCTAATCACAACGTGTCTGATCTCTATATACCAGTAAAAGCTAATTACAACATGTCTAATCACAATCTAATGGTAGCAGCTATCTACAACATATGAAATTGTCATTTATGTTCTGGAACAAAGTCGTAATACTGTACAACGAGTATACTTTCCAAGGGTTAAACCTTACTTACCTCGATTGTCGTTTCCTGAATAGTCAACGAGTTTCAACTTGTATTCGCCAGCTCTCTTCAATTATAACCGTTATATTGGGAGAAAGAGACAAATTTCAATACCAAATTCGGCGTAAAACGATAACTTTTAATAGCTATATTGACTATAATTTAACTTAATGGAACACGACCGAAGACGTATTATTTTTCGAGAGTTTAGAACGGAGAAGTGCTTACTTGAAGCGTGTGATCGTATATGTAACACCCCGCACATTCAAGGATATCAGATTAAATTTGAAATTGATAAAATATATTTATGCCTCCATATTTATGAAACTTTTTCAACTATGATATATGTTAATTTTTTTATAATCCCTCTGAAATTCGAGTTCAAAATAAAAAGTTATATTTGTTTTATCACGAGCCTACGCAAAACTCAAATAAATATTGTGATGTGAGAGCCCCCCTCCCCCCAATATAATGGGATAACACCAATTAGAGCATTGACACCTCCACTCCCATGTGGAAGGGAAGGAATTAGGTGCAGCAAATGATTTCATTACTCATCCATTAGTGATGATCACTTATTAGTTAAATAATATAATTAACCCATCCTTCCTACATATAGTATCCATACGTAGAATAGTATAACTTTCTACTCCATTTCTTTTAGTAGCAAGGACGTGCAAGAGTTGCAGTATATCTACACTCATATATTACCGTGGAAGATAGAATTACTTGAAAAAAGGAATAATTCCTTTGATGTTACGTTAATCATTCGAGCTTGGATTCACGTTTAAAACATCAAATCTACTGACTAGTTTGTGTTATGGGTATCGTTGTAGTTTCGTGTTTCGATGATTGAATTAAAATGGGCCAGCAAGTTTTGTGTAGTTGGTTTGAGGGCTGCTCGAAGGTAGTATGTTCTCTATGGTTCTGTTATGAATTTGTCACAGTTCGGGGTTCTCCAAATTGACGTATGTAAGGCTTAACCGTCGGCAAGTTATTCTCATTGTACAGTGTTACGACATATGTTCTCGGATTGAAATAACTGTTCTCCAAATTGAGGTATGTAAGGCTTAATCGTCGGCAAGTTATTCTCGTTGTACAGTGTTACGACATATGTTCTCGGATTGAAATAACTGTTCTCCAAATTGAGGTATGTAAGGCTTAATCGTCGGCAAGTTATTCTTGTTGTACAGTGTTACGACATATGTTCTCGGATTGAAATAACGGCTCCATATGCTGCAGATAGTCGCTACCAGTGGATTGTTGTTAGTCAAGTTGTAATTAGACGTTGTTGGTATATAAAAATCAGAGATGTTGTGATTAGCTACTATCAGTAGATTACAGTTATATAAGTTCTGGTTAGCTGCTAGAAAACATATATAGATTATACCGCAGTATCCCTCATCGAGAAAGAACATGTTAAGTGTGATACATGCTAGAAGCGTCATAGAAACTCTTCTATTATCCATTTCATTATACTAGTATGAGTGTAGGTTTTATTTCTAGGCCTAGACCTTAGAAGCTTGTGAATAGTTATCAGGCCTGAGCTAGCAAGTTGAATAGTATAGGCGCAGCTAGGCGGTTTAAGTGCTAGTTTGGTGCCTGTATTTTCAGGAAAGCACGCTTAGAGGCCATTGGCTTATCCTCACACCATAGGGCCAGAGATTTAGATAGGAAGGCATGTTTAGAGTCAGAAGACTAGGGTTGTCTAGTAAATGAAGTGACAGCCTGCCACCTAATTAGCTATTACCAGTGATTGTCAGTCCTAGTTGACTTAGCATTTATCATATAGGTCGCCCATGAAGTCAGCTCAGTCATCTAGGTCAAATAGACCAGTGGGACCTAAGGAAAGGGACCTTGTTTATAGTTAGGGGCTGGGCCAGCGCCCCAGCCAGTTCTTATAAGGTACTTAGGTACAGATTGTCAGGAGTGACTAAGTCTATATATACTTGCCTATAAGGTTAAGAATCGCACAGGAAAAGTAATACAAGATTCGATTGGACCAAGATGAGTTCTAAGGCACTAGTAGTACCATGTTAGTATAGTACTATGCACAGGATAAGGATGTCCATAAACTTCCTATGGAGGATTACAGGACGATCACTCAAAAGCATGTTCGGCCAGTACCAGCCCTACAGTTATAATAAGCAGAGGAACTAAGTAGTTAGTCATTCGCGACCTCGCAGCTATTACGAGGTATAGATTCCCAGAAAGGATATACAGATTTATGCTAGACCGCTCCATATCTCACCCTATTCATTCCCGACTATTAGAGATCATGATCACTATCAGGATCCTCTTCTTAGATACAAGTGCATGGCACGCGTGCTAGCAGTTTTACAGATTATCCTAGGGGACGAGCAGTGATGGAATTAGGTCTAGAAGGCCAGTTACACCTTTTGAGTGGAAATATTGAGATGTTAGTACTGCACCTTGGTTGGGGTTGCCCTCACTTAGGAGCCATCTATGACCACCCCAGGGTTACTAACTGTGTCGACGCTCGCCAGGGGCGAGACGACGTCACTCTACCGAGCGATATGCCATCCACAAGGGATGAAGATGGGGTCCCAGGTCCTCACACAGTCCATTCCATGGGTGGGTTATTATATGTCGTGCTTGGATCTACACACTCCCGTTGATCCAGGTGCCCGAGGTGCAAATATCAGGAGTCCACTAGACTCAGACACAGTTACAGTCGGGGGCCGAGCAGGCTCATTTCCAGACCCAGGGGAACTGGTAGGACGGCTATAGCTATTAGTTGACCCAGTGCGACCTTGATAGGGGTATATAGATTGAAGTGCACTCACCAGGGCTTATGGGGGCCTCTGGTGGGTTGTTCTGTGCTGGTTGTACCTTCCAGGCTTATGGGAGCCAGGTTAGGTTCTTGTTTGCATTTTTTTCTTCTAGCTATAGCATATGAATATATGATTATGCAGTCATAGCTCATGTATGTGTTGTGTTTGCTAGACGCAGATCGCGAATAAGCCACCTTACAGGTTAATCTCTTTGCCTTTCCTTTCTACTCATTTTCAATTATTTCACAACTTTCATTTAGCCTATTTATAATCGTTGATTTACATATTCGGTACATATTGTATTGACGCCTTTTCTAGGGTGATGTATTACTTTCCTGCAAGTACGGGTAGACGAGGATCAGATCCCTCTTAGCTTCCAGCCAGGATTAGCAGAAGAATCGGCTCCTTTCTTCCGGAGCTTATAGATAGAAGGTTTACTTTTGTTTGATCGTGCAGTTTATGGGGAGGTTGGGGCCCTGTCTCGACCATCATATTATTCCTAGAGGCTTGCAGATTATTTATATTTCCCTGTGGTTAGCTGATGGTGGTCGTGTAAGACCCATATGTGTTCTAGTTGACGTGTTGGCCGTGTGGGGCCTTGTTTAGTTGTCAGTAATCGGCCTTGTCGGCCATAACTTAGCTTAAAACTAGATTACTTCACAGTCATAAATAGACAGCATGGTGTTCTTGTCGGACTGCATATGTTTCCTTGTTATTGCCTGTTTCTGGTTAGCTATTTTCCTTTACAGGTGGCTATAAGGCTTTGTCGGCCGGAGGTTATATTTACAAACGAGATATAGCCCATTGTTTTCTTAATATGGGGAGTAAGCCTACACCAGGAGTGCGCAGGCCTAGTCAAGTAAGTTCAGATCCTAGTAGGGCACCGGGTGCCAATCATGCTTCCTAAGTTGGGGCGTGACAAACTTGGTATCAGAGCGGTTCGTATCCTAGGGAATCTGCAAGCCATGTCCAGTAGAGTCTTGCATATAAATGTGTTGTGCACCGCATTCTATAAGAATGAGGCTACAAGGCATGATAGTATGGTTACCCCTCCTTCTTCTCAGATTGTGCTATAGAGCGGAGTTGTATAGGGTTGAGCCCCTAAGATTTCATTGTTATGTCTGTCTAGAATAATGTTTGATATAAGACAGACTCCAGCCAGTTGCAAGATGACTACAACAGCAGGAAGAGGTACCAGTGAAGTGCCACAGTTGAGAGATGATTAGTCTAAAGGCGGAAGCAGACGTCTTTTACATTTCCCCATCATCTTCCCGAAACACTGGGAATTTCCTAAGGCAACAGATATGTCAGCTTCATCCCCAATTCCTTCTTCAGCTTTGAAATAGTACCTTAGACTAGTATATATATGAGTTAGCTTACCTACTAGCTACTTAGAATTGGACAGGGGCAACAGTTAATGTTGGACTACCTGAAACATAAATAGGATCGTGCAAGATTTGTACCCTCAGCCTATAGACTTGTTGAAATTCGCGCCCTGATATAGAATGATAGGGTTACTTTCCACCTCTCAATTTATTCTTTCAGTAAAATAGAAAGCATAGGTAGAAAGGCCACGTTGCCTAGAATAAAGAGTAAATGAGGGTTAGACTTGTTAACTTCAGGAAGGATTAGGAAGTAGTAAAGACCCCTGGTGTTCATAAATTTACTTAGACCCTCACAGTAGTAAACCAGGAGGGCGGGACAAGATTGCCAATAGCACTCAAGAGTGTGTGAGAGAATCCATCAATAATAAACCTCCAGTAATAGTAAAGCTTCGATCAGAAAGAGGCTAATTCTGCTGCAGTATGCTAATGACAATAGAGCATACCCACAAGATAATGGCTATGGCCCTAGTTTGTTATATCGAAGGACATGGAGATCATATAAACGCAATAGGCCCAAGCGTGGGCCAGAAGGATACAGGTCGGCATGAGGCGTAAGATACAAACTCCAGACCTCAGTTTAAGGAAGCAAGGGGAAAGGCACGAGTATCTAACTTTGGAGGAAAATAGAATCAGCTTCAGGTTGTAATAGATTGACAGAGCATGGGACCACCATTGAACGCTGAGAAATAAGCATCAGGCTAACATTTAAGAGATAGTGCGGTTGTAACCTGAAATGCTGCAATATCACTACCAATTGTGGAGGTAAAGGAGTTGTTGCATGGAGACTTTAACCTAGTACAACCTAAAGACAAGGCCCAGTAGGAAGTTATTGTCCCCTAAGATAAAAAGGGGTGGAATAATGAGACCTAGAGGTCGACTCTGCGTTTCAAAGGTGGCAGGACTTCGTTAGCAGACTATGGCAAAGGTGCACTATGTCCACTACCCCCTCCACCCAAAATCTAATGGAAATACATCAAGTCATAGAGAGAGACCTACTGATGGCATGGGAAGAAGGAAGATATCATTGATTTGTAGTGCAAAGCTCCAATGACCACCCAGGGAACACTGGACAGCAGGAATCAAGGAGACTAATTGTAGAGATAGTCATGCTTGTAGAGGAGTGGAGAGCAGTCAACATGAATATAGTTGTAGGGTTACCTCATACCAAGTGTAAATTGACCTCACTTGAGTCAGTGTAGAAAGGCTAACAAGGTCAATTCATATTTTTCTAGGTGGGTTATATTTCAGCTAAAGGTTATGCTGAACTAAATGCTTAAAGAGTAGTTCGGTTGCGTCAAGCCAAAGTATTTAGTAAATTCTGACAGAAAGGCACAACGTACAACTATGTTTTAGAAAGGCTTTCATAATAAGTTGGGATGCATGTTAAGTTGAATACGACTCCTCGTCCCTAAACAAATAGCTAAGCAAAGCACTCAGTTCAAATGCTGGAGATTTATTGCAGATGGAGATGTAGGCCCTCTATATAATGACCTGAAGTAGATAATCAAAGGTAATGACCAGGGTACACTATAACAGATAGACAGAAGAAGTTAAACTTATCAATAAATGGGTACCGATAGCCCAGGATTGTCGGAAGTCTTACCCTAACGTACAACGTAGACAGTTAAGGCTGAGCAGTTTCACCGATGAAGGGAACCACAAGAATTAGAGAAAAGGCAAGCTTAGCCTTAAATTCATTGGCCATATTATATCTTCCCGAGGGCAGGCAAAGTGGAATAGGGGCTAGAATTTCCTTCAGAACCAAAATTAGTCCAATAAGTCTTTTGCATGTCAATGCTATGGAATACATATAAGATACCCATCCCAAGTTGTGCCCCGTTGAGGACATTGAAGTTATTATGGAACTAACCTATAAAGAGGTTCTAGTTGCCATACTGGATTAAAAAGTTTGAAGATTGAGAACTTAAAGATGTTGCCTCTGTTAAAATATTATGGAGGAGCGGGAATAGAGAAGAGAGGATCTAGGAAGATGAGGACGATATGAGATCTAAATATCCTCACCTGTTCAGTTATTATTTTACTGCTTATGTTATCAGTATTGTTGCTTAGCTACCCCCCTTGTCTTGTATATTGGTTGTTGTAATGTCCGGTGAGACGCCTATGTTGGACCTTTATGCTTTCAGATTTCCGGATAATCCATAATACAGAGGAGACTCTGCTGAAATTTTTTCAAATATTAGTTAAAAGAGTTAACTCCTTTATGCCTGAAGATGACATTCGAGGACGAATGTTTCTAAAGGGGAAATGATGTAATACCCTGCACATTCGAGGACATCAAATTAAATTTGAATTTGATAAAATATATTTATGCCTCCATATTTATGAAACTTTTTCAACTATGATATATGTTAATTTTTTTATCATCCCTCGTAAATTCGAGTTCAGAATAAAAACTTATGTGTGTTTAACCATGAGCCTGTGCAAAACTCAAATAAATAATGTAATGTGAGCCCCCCCCCCCCCCCAATATAATGGGATAACACCAATTAGAGCATTGACACCTCCACTCCCACATGGAAGGGAAGAAATTAGGTGAAGCAAATGATTTCATTACTCATCCATTAGTGATGATTGATCTTGGGCATAATTGCATGCCCAAGTGCTACTTTATAACTCAATTTAGTCTTGTTTATCTACTTATTTTTATACATTCTCATGTGATTTTATGTAAATGTGAATATATAGTGACAAACATGATTAGACCTTGTTTTTGAAGGTTAATAATGCATTTGAGGAACTAATTCATGATTTTGTAAAGTGGAGGAATGGAATCAAGAGAAAAACGTGAAAGTCAACAAGAAAACATGCAATAACTGGCACCCTGCACGATAGGGGCCGTGGCACGCCGCCAATGCGGCAACACTTGGCCGAAAATTGCATTTTTTAGCACATTCCAGTGAGGGTACTCGTTACCTCCATGTCACAGAGGCAAGGCTCCATGTTCACCTACGTGACACGTTGTCATTCCACCACAGGCAAAAAATATACAGATTCTCATTTACTATAAATAGGAACCCTGCCCCAAAATTAGGGTAGATGGGATTTTCCGGAAAACTGCGAAGGAGGCGCGAAGGAGACTTGAAGAACTCCTATTGGGTTCATCTTTTCTTGGTTTCTTTTCACCTATTCTAGTAAGCATATTAATCTAAACATGTTTTTGAGTATTTGTGCAAACATGAGTGGCTAGAACCCTCCATCTAGGGTTGAGGCCATGGATATGATTGTATTTGCTTAGATTCATTTTGGGTTGAGTTGTTATTTGTTATTTTGTCTTACAATCTTTATTATTGTTGTTTTTGTGTTTGATCACCATGAAAACAAGTGGGTTAAGCATAGGTGAAAGCTTGGAAGAGCAAACCTAGGCAAGAACATAAGATTGTAGGAAGCAAGTTCTTATCTTTTGATAAGATTTGTGGTTAGGATAGGAATATACCTAATTTACCTTGCTTGGTTGATAAAATGGGAAGATAGAAAGACACCAACTTAGAATTGTACTCCACTACTCGAAGGAGTTGTTATGAAGCTAAGTTTGGTTAAATGGTTGTAGGTACGGAAGTCCCCAATCAAGGGCATAAACCCCATAAACCACATCCACATAGTGAATTGCCCATGAACTAGAAATGACATCCTCGCTCAACGATGTAGTAGTGAGGATAGTTTGTCGTGTTTAGAGGTTCGGAAGACCATGAACATGCAATTCCAATTACGTG
This sequence comes from Datura wrightii, assembly GCA_035772735.1. Classification (NCBI taxonomy): domain Eukaryota; kingdom Viridiplantae; phylum Streptophyta; class Magnoliopsida; order Solanales; family Solanaceae; genus Datura; species Datura wrightii. The sequence continues at coordinate 24,569,029 of JASDFA010000018.1, forward strand.
AGACAATAATTGATAATTTCATACTTAACCCATTATGAATTGTAGCATTGCATGATTATCCATCCTTAACTCTAGTTTTGTTTTGTATTGCTTCCAGATTATTTCGTGTCACCACTAAGATTTAATTATAATTTATCGAAAACTTCTAAATCCGACTTCTTAACTAACACTTGAACTTGATAATTTGCTGAACCAGTCCCTGTGAGTTCGACATTCCGGCTCTTAAAAAGGGCCACTATATTACTTGTACGACCCGTACACTTGCGGGCCCATCAATGATCACTTATTAGTTAAATAATATAATTGACCCACCCTTCCTATATATAGTATCCATACATAGAATAGTAGCAAGGACGTGCAAGAGCTGTAGTATATCTACACTCATATATTACCGTGGAAGATAGAATTACTTGAAAAAAGGAATAATTCCTTTGATGTTACGTTAATCATTCGAGCTTGGATTCATGTTTAAAACATCAAATCTACTGACTAATTTGTGTTATGGGTATCATTGTCGTTCTGTGTTTCGATGATTGATTCAAAATAGGCCAGCTAGTTTTGTGTAGTTGGTTTTAGGGCTGCTCGAAGGTAGTATGTTCTCTATGGTTTTGTTATGAATTTGTCATAGTTTAGGGTTCTCCAAATTGAGGTATGTAAGGCTTAACCCTCGACAAGTTATTCTCGTTATACAGTGTAATGACATATGTTCTCAGATAGAAATAACGGTCCCATATGCTGCAAATAGTCGCTACCAGTAGATTGTGGTTAGACATGTTTTAATTAGTTGTTGTTGGTATATAAAGATTAGATATTCTTTGATTAGCTTCTATAAGTACATTATGGTTATATAAGTTCTGGTTAGCTGCTAGAAAATGTATATAGATTATACCATAGTATCCCTCGTCGAGAAGGAGTTGTTAAGTGTGATACGCCCTAGAAGCGCCATAGAAACTCTTCTATTCTCCAGTTCATTATACTAGTAGGATTGTAGGTTTTATTGCTAGGCCTGTACCTTAGAAGCTTGTGAATAGTTATTGGGCCTGAGCTAGCAAGTTGAACAGTATAGGCGCAGCTAGGCGGTTTAAGTGTCAGTTTGGCACCTGTATTGTAAAAAAAGCATGCCTAGAGGCCATTGGCGTATCCTCGCTCCATAGGGCCATAGATTTAGTTAGGAAGGCATGTTTAGAGTCAGTAGCCTAGGGTTGTCTAGTTAACAGAGTGATAGCCTGCCACCTAATTAGCTATTACCAGTGAATGTCAGTCCTAGTTGACTTAGCATTTATCATATAGGTCGCCCATGAAGCTAGCCCAGTCTTCCAGGTCAAATAGACTTGTGGGTATCCCAAGGAAAGGGACCTTGTCAATAGTTAGAGGCTAGGCCAGTGCCCTAGCCAGTTCTTATAAGGTAATTAGGTACAGATTGCCAGGAGTAACTAAGTCTATATAAACTTGCGTATAAGGTTAAGAATCGCCCAGGAAAAGTAATATAAGATCTGATTGGACCAATATGAGGTCTAACGCACTAGCAATACCATGATAGTATAGTACTACGCACAGGCTAAGGATGTCAGTAAACTTCCTATGGAGGATTACAGGACGATCACTCAAAAGCATGTTCGGCCAGTACCAGCCCTACAGTTATCCTAAGCAAAGAAACGAAGTAGTTAGTCATTCGCGACCCCGTAGCTATTATGAGGTATAGATGCCCGGGAAGGACATACAGATTTATGCTAGACCGCTCCATATCTCGCCCTATTCATTCCAGACTATTAGAGATCATGATCACTATCAGGATCCTCTTCTTAGATACAAGTGCATGGCGTGCCTGCTAGCAGCTTTACAGATTATCCTAGGGGGCGAGCATCGGTGGAATTAGGCCTAGAAGGCCAGTTACGCCTTTTGAATGGCTAGATTGAGATGTTAGTATAGCACCTTGGTTAGGGTTTCCCTCACTTAGGAGCGATCCATGACCACCCCAGGGTTACTAGCTGTATCGACGCTCGCCAGGAGCGAGATGACATCGCTCTACGGAGCAGTATACTGTCTGCGATGGACTAAGATGGGGTCCCAAGTCCTCATACAGTCCATTCCATGGGTGGGTTATTATATGCCGTGGTTGGCTCTACACACCGCGTTGAGCCTAGTGCCCGAGGTGCAGATATGAGGAGTCCAATGGACTCAGACACAGCTATAGTCAGGGACCGAGCAGGCTCAGTTGCAGACCTAGGGGACTGGTAGGATGGCTAAAGCTATTATTTGACCCAGTGCGACCTTGATAGGGGTATATAGATTGAAGTGCACTCACCAGGGCTTATGGGAGACCCGGGTGGGTTGTTCTGTGTTGGTTGTACCTTCCAGGCTTATGGGGTCCAGGTTAGGTTCTTGTTTGCATTTTTTTCTGCTAGCTATAGCTTATGAATATATGATTATGCGATCATAGCTCATGTATGTGTAGTGTTTGCTAGACGCAGATCGCGAATAAGCTAGCTTACAGATTAATCTCTTTGCCTCGCCTTTCTACTCAGTTTTAGTTATTTCCCAGATTTCATTCGGCCTATTTACAATCATCTCTTTACATATTCGATTCATATTGTACTGACGCCCTTTTGGGGTGCTAAATTACTTGCCTGTATGTACAAGTAGACGAGGAGAAGATCCATCTTAGCTTCTAGCCAGGATTAGCAGAAGAGTCGGCTCCATTCTTGAAGATCTTATAGATAGAAGGTTTGCTTTTATTTGATCGTGCGGTTTATGGGTAGGTCTGGGCCCTGTCCTGACCATCATATTACTCCTAGAGTCTTGCAGATTGTTTCTTTTTCCTTATGGTTAACTGATGGCGGCCATGTGGGGCCCATATATATTTTAGTTTACGTGTTGGTCGTGTGAGGCCTGGTTTAGCTATCAGTTAGTGGCCTTGTCGGCCATAGTTTAGCTTAGCATTGGATTACTTCACAGTCATAACTAGACAGCACGGTGCTCTTGTCAGCCTGCATAGGATTCACTATTATTTTCTGTTTTGGGTTAGCTGTTTTCCTGGATGAGTCTATAAGGACTTGTCGGCCGGAGGTTGTATTTACAGCCGAGATATAGCTTATTGTTTTCTTAATTTGGGGAGTAAGCCTGCACCATGAGTGCACAAACCTAGTTAAGTTAGTTCAGATCCTAGTAGAGCACCGAGTGCCAGTCATGCCTCCCAAGGTGGGGCGTGACAATATAGAAATCAGTTCGAAGCAATTCGGAAAACTTTGGCTCGGTGAGGTTATGATTCACTGGGCGAATTTCACAAAAATAACTTCGTAGTAATTTTCCATGTGGGCTCAAACTTTGATACCCGAAGTTAATTTGAATTTGGACGGCATTTGGTAGCGTAATCGGACGAAAATCGGTTGAAATATTTGTTTCCCTCTCTCTATGGCTGAATGTAATTATTGGAAATGACCTATAATTGAAAAGAGGGGCTTTATATAGTTATTGAGGTAGTGGGGAGGGGTGTACCTTGCACGTCCCATTGAGGCTACCACCCTGGCGCGCCGCGCCTCCCATTGAGGCAGTAGCCCTAGCGCCCCCCGCCTCTCAAAGCGCCAGAAGGCCTGGCGCCCCTTACTGGCCAGTGCACTGTTGGTTGGCGCACTGCACTAGCCCTGTGCGCACTGGTCCCGCCCCACACCGCTTCTGAGGCTTTCTCCATACGTGTCAAGATCTTCTTACTTGTCACCTATCCCGTGTACGACAACCAACCGTTAATATTTTACGGGGTGTAACGCTATTGACAATGTAAGGAGTCTCAAATGAAAAAGTATCTCCCGGATCTAGCAAAAAATAAACATCAATATGAAAAACTCATAACATACCAGTGAACACATCCGGGGAGACCTTCTGCTCCTGGCGGGGTGCTAAAGCATAGAACCTATTTTTGCGCAAACCGCCGGCTGAACTAGTCGAGGCACCCTGCTGAGGGGGATGTGCTGCTAGAGAGGTAGAATTGGCTGCTGGCATACAGGCTCCACCACCCCCTAACTGTCTGAAGGGCGATCCCTGAGTTCGTGTTCGGGTTTTCCACACCTAAAACAAGCATCCAAACCAACTAGGCATCTTCCTGAGTAATTTTTGCTGCACTTCACACAAGCTGGGAAAGTGCACTCCACCTACATGCTACCCTGGCCTCTCGAGTCTGGGGCCCTGCCCCTCCGATCCCCTTGGAATCCAAATGGCATACTAGCCGATGACGGTGCTGGAGCAATAGACCTATACTGGGACTGCTGATGTTGTCCACCCCCTGATCTGGCCTGAGAAGTCCCGTAACTGTTGGTCCTGGCCCTCTTGGCCTCTCTCTGCCTCTGATATACCGAATGCATTTGTTGAGAATGAAAAACAATGCAGGGAAAGTCTATCCTAATGCAACGTGGCGATCCTGCAGTCCTTATCCAGATAGTTCGCTACTCCATGTACCAAACGGCTCACCCGAGCCCTTTGGTCCAATGCCAACTCGGGCGCATACTTGGATAGACGGGTGAACTCCAATGCGTACTCCTGAACGGACATGTCACCCTACTTCAAGTTAATAAACTTAACCACCTTAAGCTCCCTCATCTCTCGAGGGAAAAACCGATCCAAGAATGCCTCGTAGAACTCTTCCCAACCTATAGGACATGCACCCACTTCCCTAGCATCTCTCCACTGCTTGAACCATATGTGAGCCACCCCCTTTAGTTGATAAGAGGCCAAATCAACACAATCTCCTTTGGTCACCCCCATAACCTTGGTGATCTTTAGAATCTCCACGATGAAATCGTGCGGATCCTCATCCACGATGGACCCGAGGAATTTCGGAGGGTTCATCCTTAAGAAATCTCTAATCTGGGTCACTGCCACATTGCTATTTTGTGGAATATGCACAACAACCTACTGGTTGACCTAAGCGGTCAAGGCCTACTCCAACATCTGGATAGCCGCCCGAAACTCCACGTCGGCAACTAGCTTTAGTTCTTGGGGTTCCTAAACAGGTGGGGCTTATTGATGCCCATGACCATTGCCATCCTCGTGGCCTTCACCATTCCCATTTCTTCACACATTCATTCTTCTGGGAGCTATGATTCTGCAATTGCGAATAGCATTAATTAGAAGGATTGAAAGACTTTTCATCGCACTACATAGATCATGAAATAAGGGAACATTAGTCAAGCCCTGGTAAGGTTCTTCGCTTTGCATCGAATTAAACCACATGCTTCACTACTTGTGCGGGCCCCCGTCAATTCCTTTGAGTTTCATTCTTGCGAACATACTACCCAGGCGGGATACTTAACGCATTAGCTATAGCACTGCACGGATCGATATGCACAATGCCTAGTATCCATTGTTTATGGCTAGGACTACTGGGGTATCTAAACCCATTTTCTCCCCTAGCTGTCATCTCTCAGTGTCAGTGTTGGCCCAGTAGAGTGCTTTCGCTGTTGGTGTTCTTTCCAATCTCTATGCATTTCACCGCTCCACCAGAAATTCCCTCTGCCCCTACTGTACTCCAGCTTGGTAGTTTCCACCACCTGTCTAGGATTGAGCCCTGGGATTTGATAGCGGACTTAAAAATCCACCTACAAATGCTTTACGCCCAATAATTCCGGATAATGCTTGCATCCTCTATATTACCCCCGAGGTTTTATGGCAAGCTTGAGCCTAGCTCCCAGGCATTTGATATGGACATGTAAGAGAGGTGGTCGAATTAGATTGGTGGTTCGTGATTGGGCTCGGAATCGGGGGTGAGAGCGTTAGAGCCAGCCTCTTTGTTTCGATAGGAAAGAAGACTTGGAGACATTGAAAGATATGTCTTAGATCAACAGCTGATCTACGACAGCAAAGATAAAAGTTTAAATGAAATTCTAAAAGCTCAGGTGATTTGCAAACATTCCACCTCAAGTCATCTCTATCTCTTTCGATCTATCAGAACAGATCAGGCTATCTATCAATCGATTTGAAAATAGCACGCTCATCTGGCTTTTCGTTCATTTTCGCCACGAAAACATAGCCTCCATAATAAGAAGCAGGCGAAGCAACTAGAAGTACTCTCTTCATACCCTTGAATTATTATTCACGAATGAATTGGGAAAGCCAACAGAAAGATTCGATTCTGACTTCGTAAAACCGGTGTTGTTATTGCCTGTGCGTAGGGTCTTCCCCTACTCCCGTCCTGGGGTGGAGACCAGGAAAGAGGGAAGCTTCAGTCAGCCTTAAGGCATGGAATCATCATTCTCCTTAGCTTTTTTCGTTGAGGTAAGGCATAAGGTAAGTCCCGCAAGTTCATTCCTTGAAGTATTTTCCTCTTAGTTTAAGCTCTTGGATGATATAATCCATCTAATCAAAAGGAAGGAAGGATAGATAGTTCAGCAGGTGTATAAGGATGAAATGAAGATGAAGTAGGATGGTTTGGGCGCCTCTGGAATTATGAAATCCTCTTCTAGGCATGTTCCCGATACCATACTAGTGAAAGAAGTTCCTTGCCTTTTGGTTTTAGTGGGCTGGTGCAGACTTCCTTCTTTATGCTCATAGGCTTAACCAACCTAGATCACAGTGTGCTTGTATACCAGTTGGCTATTACGATGCACCGGAGACCTTCGGCCATAAGACTTTAACCTTCGGCTAAAATTTGTCCTTTTTGATGGATTTACCTCAAGAAACCTGGAGTTTTTGATGCATACAAGTATTTTTATTGGAACGTTGATATATAACTAATGGAATGCTTAGAGTATCTCCATTACCTGCTAAAAGAATCTTGTCAGTATTAGTATAGACAACCCTTCCCTCGCATTCGGCTATAGCAAGAGCCCCCGAATCTAGAGCTGCTTGTTGTTCCAACCCAGTTCCAACAATGCATTTCTCGGAGCCAGAAAGAGGAACTGCTTGACGTTGCATATTAGAACTCATTAAAGTTTGATCCGCATTATTATGTTCGATAAAACGAATGAGGGAAGCTCCAATTTAAAAATATTGAAAAGGAAAAATACTTCGAAGATGAACCTGTTACCATGCAATAGTCAAGAATTCTTAATGGTATCTAGCTGGAACATTCAGTTGTTGTTGATTGCTGCTTGCGGGCTCGAAAATCTCTCTTTCGCCTCTCCTCACTGTCTTAATGCTCTAACGCCCACACCAGATATGGACCGAACTGTCTCACGACGTTCTAAACCCAACTCACGTACCGCTTTAATGGGCGAACAGCCCAACCCTTGGAACATACTATAGCCCCAGGTGGCGAAGAGCTGACATCGAGGTGCCAAACCTTCATGTTGATGTGAGCTCTTGGGGAAGATCAGTCTGTTATCCCTAAGGTAACTTTTATCCGTTGAGCGACGGCCCTTCCACTCGGTACCGTCGGATCACTAAGGCCGATTTTGTCCCTGCTTGATCGGTGGGTCTTGAAGTCAATCTCCCTTCTGCCTTTGCACTAGAGGGCCAATCTCTGTTCGGCCTGAGGAAACCTTTGCACGCCTCCGTTACCTTTTGGGAGGCCTACGCCCCATAAAAACTGTCTACCTATGACTGTCCCTTGGCCCGTAGGTCCTGACACAAGGTTAGAATTCTAGCCCTTCCAGAGTGGTATCTCACTGATGGCTCGGGCCAATTAAATAAAAAAGGCCCTTTTAACTCAGTGGTAGAGTAACGCCATGGTAAGGCGTAAGTCATCGGTTCAAATCCGATAAGGGGCTTTGTAAAACTCCAATCTAGTATTCATATTTGTATTCATATTTGAGGGGAGAATTGTATTTTTATTTGTAACAAAAAAAATTAACTAACTGGATAATGCATTATCTTTATACTTAGTTAGAAAGTTGAACATTTGATTAGTCAATTTTCATTATTATGAATTTATGAATAATGAAAATTCACTTCTTGCATCACCGAATATTCCTATTTTCCATCTAAATGTCTCGTACACTCTTCTTCATAAGTGAGGTGTGCTTCACACCCATGAGAAAGACTCTACTTAACACTGCTTTCAGATACCCTAGGACACTTCATAACCTATCGTTCTGATACCAAGTTTGTCACGATCCAAACGTAGACCCGGATCATAACACGGGACAAGGAACCCCGAGAGGCCCCAAGTCGACCCATGGCATAAGCATACATCTAACTTCATTCACTTTAAGCGGAAGGCTGAACATAAGGTTTAGAAGAAACGTAAACATAGCATAGCATATCATAACATAAGGAAACACCAAATATACACGCAAGCTGAGTACTACATACTGTCCGAAAGCCTCTACTGCATAAGATGAGTTGATAAGACAACACCCCTAACTAACCCGGTTAAGTACTAAAATGTAAAATAACATAAATGTCTAGTCAAATGGCCCTCGAAACATGAGGACTCACCAACAAGCAGAAAGTGAACTCTAAAATTGTCTAAAGATGAGGATGAGCCTGAGAGCCAGGTCCTGTATCATGAAATGATACAACATTAAAACTATGTGGTCAGTACGTGAATGTACCGTGTATGCAAGCTAAGTAAAATGGTCATTAAAATATGTAAAAACTCAATTAACATCATAAGAGTAGGACATCATGCTCATATCGTAAATATCGTAACATAACATAACATAAGGCTCAAGGTTTTTGAAGCATTCATAACTCATTCATAATCATAAGCATGAGAGAAAAGCTATATTGAACATAACTTGAGCTAAAATACGTAATCATAAACATGCATGAATCATGAGGAACAATGGGAGATTCTCTTAACCGGCATACCCCATATGAGCACACATGAAGCCCGACTTGTGACCCTAGTCGGGAGGGTGTCCGCACCTTGCCAAGGGTAGAACCATGGAAGTGTGATATTACCATGAAAAGGGCCAATTGGGTCAGGGACAGTCATAAAGGAGGTCCCAACATACCTATGGTGAAAGTAGTTTATGAGATCCGAGCAAAACCTAGGCCCCAAACCTACTCAGTGTTCGATATTACATCAAAATATATATAGTTCTCATGGTATAATATGCATGAATTCATAGTCTAGTTAAATCATGATAATCATAAACATACTTGTACGTACGTGAACTAGCCATGACATAAGGTTCGCGAGTCAGCCAAAAACATAATCATGAATCATAGATTTTATGCATACTCGTAGGTCATACATATATCTTGAAAATCACCAAATCATGATGGGTAATTGAATAAATCTATGTTTCAAATCATAAATCATGCTGGGTTTGTAAATATCAACAGTTGAGACGTAGATCATAAATCGATTCATCATAGATCATGCATGATTAGGCTTAATTTGGTATAATTGAAATAAACAATTTTATAAGTAAAATAATTGTAAAATCTGATCAAAATCCCTAAAATATGATGTAAATCATAAATCATAGTAGCCTATTAGCGAAATATTGGATTTTTACAAAATTGAATTCAAAACCCCACGAGATTTTTGATAGATTTTCATAAAATCATAGAGAATGGGCATCGCTATGAACGGAAACACCCATTTGTAACCCTACATACCTAATGGAGGTTGAATCTTACTTTCCCGTGAATGCCCAAACGAAGGTTGAAAGAGATTGAATATTTCTAGCTTGATCACCCCCTCAAATCTATTCTACTTTGCATGCATGGATGGAAAATGAGTAACCTGAACTTAACCCCATAAAAGACCATTATTCATACCCCAAAACATAGAATTTTAGGGTTTCGGAACTTAGGAATTACGAAAAGGCTCTTACTTAATTCGCATAAAATAACTGCTAGGTGGCCCTAACGGATGACCTGATGACTCGAGGACTTGGACAACGGCTCATGGTGTCAACCGTCATGTGCACTACTTCAGTCTCCCAGGTATTTCTCATCTGGCTAGTAATGGTTGACCCCACGACTCGTGGTGATTAACAACGATTCATGGGATCCCTCCGTTGGGTTAACTGCCTCCTCCTCTTCATCTCTCATATCACTACCCCACGACTGACTTAATGAGTCATGGTGACTTACCACGACTTGTGGTCTTGTCTGTGGGGTATCTTTTTCCTAGAATTTCAGACTTCATCCCTGGCCTCCCCCACAAGTCACATCACGAATCATGGGCAGCTCCAATAGGTCTCCTGACAACTCGTTCTGTGACTGGTGAAAAAATTTCAGTTTTTCCCCGTTTAAACTCCCGGGTTTGATCCTTGGGCTCCAGGGTATAATACAGTTAGAGCTATTGTTGATAGAGATCTAGAACCTCCTATTTCAGCTATCCCAATAATCTTTGTAAGAGACGCAACTGCAGTACCCCTAGCACCTTGTAACACCCCGTACTTACAAAATGGCTTTTCATTAGAAAGGGAAAAAGTATCTAGGTTTGGTTCATGTTCCTTGTCCGATGCCAAAAGTGATGTCCTGTCAAATGGATGATGGCCCGTCACCTTGGTCATCGAAACACCCTAGGACATCGTATCTACTTCTTAAGTATGACGGCAAGGTTGACGTCCCATCAGGTGGTCGACAACTCGTCACCTTGGTCGTCAAAACACCACAATTTTAGACCCTTCTACTTAAGGTGATAGAGGAGACGACAGCTCATCGGGTAGGTAACAACCTGTATTGTCTGCCGTTAGACAAGCAGCGAGACCAAATTGCAGATTTTCAGGACAGAATTCTAGGGTCATTTTGGTAATTTTTTATGCTTTTAACACCTAAACCTGAATATTTTAGGATTCCTAAAAGGGTAATTTAAGGATTCTAAGAGCCTAAAAACTCATTCCTCCCTATTCCTAAGTAGAATCAAGGATCAAAGCTCTCAAGAACTCAACAGAAAAGTTAGGTAATTCATATTCTAAAACCTAGGATTTTCAAGCTTAAGCCTAAGTTCTAAATTCCAGGTATGTAAGGCTAACCTAAGTTAGGAATTCTATTCGTCCTCATGTCCTAATTTCATTGCTGAGATTGTAGAGTTTAAAGCTACGATTTATTGTCCAATTAATGATCTTCTACCCTATCTATATATGTTGAATTTCCTTTACCATATCCTTCACATTTAGTTGATTATTGATATACTTGATTGTTGATTACAATCCCTCTCTATTGTATTGTTGATCATCCACTCTTGATTGATGAGTTGACTCATGTCTTATATCCCATTAACCCAATCGCATGAAAGCATGATTTTAAGAAGCATAGTTTTGAAAGCACATGGTTTGAAGTAACTGTATTGTTTTCATAAAGAATGAGAATATTTTCAAGAGAGTATGCATAGAGAGGTTTTGAGCATAGGGATATGATTTTCACATGATTTTTGAGAAGCTTAAGTAAAAATCTTATTTTCAAACTCATGAGATATTTAGAGCCTAGACGCTCCTAAGTATTAAAGAGATGTTTTGAGCAAAGGCTCACAAGTAAAGTTTAATTGATGTTGCGAGCAAAAGGCTCATAAGAAAAGTTTAAAGAGAATTTGAGAGAAAGACTCCAATGAAGATTTTAAACATTTATTGTATGTATAACTAAAGTACTTTGTAGTAATATTTTGATATTGCCTAAGAAAGGAAAACGGACATGAGCAAGATTTGGGAGGAGTAGTTAGCACCGAGTTGGGTAAAAGGGTTCAGACAACCCATAAGCCCCATAACTACGTAGCCAACATAGGATAGGATCAAGCCATTGATTTGGGCGTCTCGTCAAGTATAGTCCCTTTGATTGTTATGGATCCAAGATTGTGATCATCCTTTGCCTTAGCAAGGCTTTTGATGGCTCTTCAACTTGAGTGAGATAGTTGGATATCATGTGCTCATTCATGATGGTGCCGGTTATGAGAAATTCCAACCTACTATTGATATGCATTATTTTCATATGTATTGACCGATATGGTTTTGTTGCATAATTTTTATTGCATAAATTGTTTTACACATTGATCATATTATCATACTGTATCCTATGCATCACTTAGAGTTCAGTTTCCTAATGATTCTGTTATGTTTATCCATGTCAAGTTTTTCTTGCTGACTTTGTTTCATTTAGCTATCTTACATACCATACATTCCATGTACTGACGCCCTTTTGGTGTTGCATCCTATCGTGATGCAGACTCAGGTAGACAGGATCAGCAAGGAACACTTTGCTAGGACTTCATCAACATTCAAGTTTTGGTGAGGCCTCCTACATTCATAGTGTCACAGTTTTGATTAAGTATTTTGTTTATAGAGCATGAGGTACTGTCACGACCCGAACAGAGACTCGGATCATAGAAAAGAGACAACGGACCCCGAGAGACCCCAAGTCGACCCTTGGCATAAGCATACATCTAACTCATTTGATAAACTGAAGGAAACATCAAAATAATCTCAGCAGAAGTCTAATTCAACATCGCATTAGAATAACATCCGAAGCCAGCACATACATAAGTCTAAAAAGCCTCTAGTCTGGACGAGTTGATGGGACAAGACCCCAACTAACTCAATAATACTAAAATTGGAAATACATAAAGGAAAATGATAGCCCAATCCTCGAAGGATGAGGACTCACCAACCGAGTAGGAGCTAACTCTCACAATCGACTACGAATGCGGCTGAGCCTGGGAGCTGAGGCCTATATCATGAAATGATACAGCATAGAAAGTATGTGGTTAGTACATGGAATGTACAGAGTATGCAAGGTAAGTAAAACCACTCAAGTAAAGTAAATCATTTAAAACATTTCAAAACATATCATAAACTTTCAAATCTGAGAGGGAAGAATTACATGCACTCATTCTGAAATCATAATCTTTTCATTGTATGACCATGCATAGCTTCATAACATCATAACTGTCTCAAATAACTCGAAGTTGAAATATGACATTTATAGAAAAGTTAAACAATGAGTCAAACCTTACTTTTAGAACATGCATGCTTGAAGTAATAATCATGAGTAATGAATATTCAAATTTGAATCATGTAGACTATGGGAGAATCGTCACTTAACCGACATACCACGATAGAGCTTATGTGGTCCTAACTATCAAACTCAAGTGGGCAGAGCCATATAAAGCCTTTCCAGGGCTAAGGACTCTACCATGATATCGATATCAAGCTCATGGGACATTTAGTCAGGGATAGCTCACAAGGGAGGTCCCAACAATATAATAATATCAACCTACATTGGCGCGTAGTTCTAGGGCATACGTTGATCGACCCTTAGCCCACTCGGTGCTAGAATCTTCTCCCAAAAACATGCAATGCTCTATATCATATATAACGAAGCTCAACATCATCTATTGACGAAGCTCAAGATGCAATCATGCATAACTCAACATCGTATGAATGAAGCTCAACATTGTCCTTTGACAAAGCTCAATAATGAAATCATGCATAGACTCGACATCCTATAAAAATGAAGCTCAAAATTGTCCTTTGACAAAGCTCAACAATGACATACATCTCAATTAAGAACTTATGCATATGAGAAGCTTTAATTTGAAACATACCACAAGCTAATAATGTGAAATTTGGGAGACTTTGCTCCAAACAATGTGGTAAGCTTATTTAGAGAAAAATTGTTCGGCTTGTTTTCGGTATGACTACACGCAAGTGCACGTGGTCGAACAAGTAGTAAAGTGGCTCAAGTAAGCCAAGTATCGGTCCCACAGAGACTGGACTAAGGTATCAATCAAATCAAGTGTCAATAAACTTTAACTCTAAAATACAGACAACAGTGTGAAGAGAATTTTGATATTTTGTTTCCTAATTTTATACTAAGTCTAAACGAATATGCAATTTGAGTCTAAACTATAAGTATGAGCATGCTGAGGCTAAAATGAACATGTAGAGAAATAAATTATTGATACAATTTGATTAATCTTTACTCCGGTTGCTAGTCAAGAATTATTGCCTATGGATTAAAACTCTCGTATTTAACCAAAACAACCCAGAAACCCCTGTGACAAACAACCTAAAACCACCCTTCCCCAATGTGACACGGACTAGGAACTCAATTGCTTCAACTTTTCTTCGATATCATCGAATTTAAGGTATGTTTGTTAACTTCATCTCATTTCTTACCTTATTGTTTTGATTTTTAGCATAGGAAGTGAGGAAAACTTGCCCTAAGTGTAAAGTGAGCATGAATTCATGTAAATTATTGTTGATTGATATTCATAGTATCGATGTAATGGTATGAACTCGATAAATACATGTTTGATTGAAATTCTTGCGAAATGGTAGCTAGGGTTAGAATTCAAATATGAAGATGTTAAAATTGAGTTGAAATGTGAAATTCTTCTTGGTTTGTGCATGTTGAGGAACATGAGGTTGTGCTTAACGTTAAGACGATTAAGGTGCGACAGATTGTCGGGTTAATGAAATTGTTGATATTGCATAGAAATTGGGGGAATTGTATCGGTTTTGTTGATAGAAATGTTTGTTGCGTGCTATGTGATGAAATGTGATTGATGGTAATGTTGTGGTTAGCAAGGAAAAGAATTAGACTGGGAACAGCAGTCCCAGAAGCACCAGCGGTTCCACACGGCCAACGCCATCAATATGGAACCAGATGGGTGACAGAGGAGGGGAAGAAATGGTACACAAAGCATAAGGAAAGCAAATACTTCCCCGAAGAACACATTGCTAGGGAACCGTTGGCACAGGAGTTCCCCAGGATTGTCCACAAGATTGAGGCAGTCGGGCTGAACTTCATCTTTGAAGAGCCCAAGGAGTGCAACCTGCACCTGATTCGGGAATTCTACACTAACTGGAACCCGACACTCAGAAGTCACGCCATCAAGATAAGGGGGCAGATAGTCACTTTTGAGCCCCATCACCTTAATGCCATCTTGGGGGTGCGGGACACAGACGCCCAGGTGCTTCGGCAGCTGAATATCACTCCACCATACGCGGACATCAGACGTACCTTGTGTGGAGCCCGATCTATAGCACAGTGGAGCAGGCATAAGGAGAGGGGCTACCATCAGACTTTGCCCTACTCACAGATGAACAGGGAAGCCAGGATATGGCTTAAAATTGTTTGTTCCTGTCTGATCCCGGGGGTGCATGTGACAGATGTCACCCGGGATCGTGTATGCTTGGTCTACTCCTTCATGAAAGGGTTGGAGATCAACGTTGGGGTGGTGATTATTTTGGCCATGAAGAGAGCTCGTATGCATCAAGGGCACAGGTACGGGTTTGGTAGCTTACTGACCACGTTCCTAAGGGGCCTGGATATTGAGGAGGAGGCCCTTGACTACATCCCACAGATGGAGAGGCGGGCCTTAGGTGTCACCAAAACTAAGTCACCCGACACCACTCACGAGCCAGTTCTTACACTAGCCGAGCGACATGCTCGGTATGATCAGTACACGGCTCGCATGTTCGGGATGCAGATGCTCCAGCTGCGCATAGGCAGGAGGCCGACAACAGAAGAGGAGCTGTGGCAGCTCGAGCTAGACTACCCTTTTGGCGAAAATGCCAGGGATCTATGCCGAGTGGGGCCAGCTTTTGTGGAGACCACCGATGATGATGTCCCCATAGATGAGGAGACACGTCGTGATGACTCCGATGTGGAGTCCGATGATGACGACGGGGGCGATTCAGACATGGGGGACGAGGCAGCGGCACATGACGAAGAAGTGGAATACTTTGATTGATCAGGGAGTTTCACCACCCACTTTTGTGCTATGCTGAATTTTATGAACACTGGGGATAGTGTTCGATTTAAGTGTGGGGAGGGAATAGTTAGGTTCTGGTTGTTGTTGTTATTATTGTCTCTGTTCTGTTGTTGTGCTTGGATAAACTTGTGACCTTGTGATTTTTGTGTGTATGTCTGTATTGTATTTAATGTGAAGCTGTTGTGTGCTATTGAATGTTGTTAGCTGGTTTTGTAAATATCTTTGTTTTATCGAAATTATCCATATTTTTAAAAAAATTTGTGAAATTTTTATTTTTGGATTTCTCGGCGTTTGATTTCGGTTCTTTTACCGAGAATAGTCCCATTGAACCAAGGTCGTAATTAGTGACTGTTCCCTATGATGGATGGATGACGACCATCTTAAGGGAAATGTAGTCGTTAGGAGTAGATTTCTTTTGTTCATTTATTTTTAGTTTTTTTCTTTTGTTGGTTCGCATCCCAAAACCTGTCGTTACTTTAGGGTTGCGAAATTCTGGTTGCGTGTTGTACATGATATTTGAAATGCAAAGGTTATTCGAATGAAAGCATGCAACTTTGTAAATATGTTGAGATACCTAGGCCATAGAGTTCGATTCGGTGCGATTGAGGCTTAATGCTTGAATTCTTGTAATTAGCTGATTGAAGAGTCGGTGAATATGTCTTGAGTTGAGCATGTGAAATGAGTGTATAGTGAGGTTTCGTTTCTTCCATGCTATTGTGAAGTGTCTAGGACTTGCCTGATGTGTGTACAAAATGAAATGAAGGATGTGCATTGTAGGAAAGGATGTAGGCATTTCTTTGCTTTAACCGAAAGTTTTTTTTCATTATCGTACCTACCTTGAATGTACACCCTAGTTAGCCCATTGAGCCTTTAGCCTATTATTTTTCTTTTGTCAAAAAGGTGTAAACTGAGCTTAACCCCTTCTTTTCATTATCCGTGAATTTGATCCAAAACTCTTAAGCGCTCAAGAAAAGAAAATAATTTTCCCACAGTGTCAAGGAGTGAGAATGGTGAAAAGAAAAGAAAAAGCAGAGTGATTAAAGGAAAGAAAAGGTCAAAGGTGCAGTCGTTATAAATTAAATATAATGAAGATGTATAAATAATCTTTGTTATTAAGTCAAGTGTGCTTAAAGATACGGGGTCAAAAATAAAGACAGACTTCAAGAATGGGAGGATGAAGGAAGAAACAATGCCCATAAGGTTGATGGGATGTATTGAAAAAGCGCTTAAGGATGCTAGTTGTTATTATTGGTTAGCCCAGTATTTACTAGTTCCGTAGCTTACATTACAACCTGTTAAGTCCTACGTGATCTTACATCACACGTCCTTATATTAGTGGAGTAATATACTAAAGGCAAGCCTATGGTTCATGACATGATGCATGTGAATTCTTTTGGGAGAGAGAGTGAAATTGTGTTTATATGCCCCTGCATGTAATGTCTTTGAGTTCATGTAATTAAAAAGGGGGAAAAATTCTCTTGTGTTGTGAGGGCACATGCTTGATGAGAGATTAAATTTCATGTTGGATATCCTGATCAGCTGATTTGCATGAGTTTGCCGATTTCGAGAGTCAATTCTTGAGTCTAGGAGGTCTTAATGTGTTGAAGGTCATTGTATTGAAAAGACTATGCATGTTTTCTTGATGATTTGCTATAATAAATAATCGGTATAACCGTAGCTTGAATTGTCGATCCAAAGTAGCCAGGATGGGGTGTCAATTGCATGAGGTGTAAGATTGTTGTTCGGGGACGAACAAGGATTTAAGTGTGGGGTAAGTGATCTTGGGCAAATTTATATGCCCAAGTGATACTCAAATGTGTCATTTTCCCTTGTTTATCTATCGATGATTATACATTATCATGTGAATTGTAACAAAATATGAATTTATAATAACCAACACGATTAGCGTGATTTTGCAGGAAAAATATAATTGTACGAACCTAAGATGCATGTTGGGAGAAATCGAAATTGGACTCAGAAGCGAGCAAGGGAAAAAGCACAAGGAGAGCACGAATTAAAGGGGCTCCGCTATGGAGCCGTGTCACACTGCCATCGCGGATGCGTTCTGCCTGGATACGGAATTTTTGCCAAATTCCAGTGAAGGTGCGCGTTGGGGCCGTGGCACGTTGGCCTAGCCCCGCATTGCACGCCGTGACACATTGGGCCTTAATACCTGGACGTCCAGATTCTAGTAAGGGTCCGCGTTGGTGGCGTGTCATGGAGGCAGTGCTCCGCAATGCACTCCGTGACACGTTGCTTGTTATTCCGGGAAAAATTCCCACTAGTATAAATAGAACACTTAGGTTCATTTTTAATATTTCTGACTTGGTGGAGCAAGAACGTGGGTTACAGGCAGTTGAGGGGACGAAAATCTCAGGGTTTTTCTCTATATCCTTCTTCTTTATTTCAATTGCTTGTATGATTAACACTCATTTAATGATGTTTAATCCACAAATGAGTGGCTAAATGTTATACCCCGTAAGATTTTTGACACCTAGATGGCCTATTCGCACGGTGATTAAGCATATTTGTAAGCCATACGTGCTAGAGGAAGGCCCAGAAAAGGATCGGACGGATAGCCTGTCGAACCATCACGGAAGGAGTCGAGGCAGAGCCCCTCCGCGATGGCAATGTGTCACGGAGGTGGAGCCTCCGCGTTGGCTCCGTGACACGTTGGCCCTATCCAAGCTCAAGTATATAAAGCCCCACTTCGGTTTTAATTCATTTGAAACTTATAAAATTTCCAGAAAACGCAGAGGAACAGAGGAGAACGAAGAAGGTAAATATATTTTCATCCGATTACGCTGCTAAACGTAGTCCAAACCCAAATTAACCTCAGATACCGAGGTATTTAGCAGCAGAGAGCATTCTTGTGAATTTAGTTTCGCGAAATACGGCCGACGAATTGTCGAGCTACCGGACCAAGGTAAGTGGAATTGCTCCAAACTAGTGTCTATGTGTTTCTAGCTGTGAAGTGAATACTTCTCCCTTCTGGACTTCTGAAAAATAGCGAGTTTTCGACCGTCTTTCGATAAGCCTAAGTTTAGGCTATAATTATATCGAAAGTGATGTTGTCCTTCAGAATATAGTTGTATTTAGTACTAATTGATATATATATGAATGCAGTTAGGAGGAATAGCTGAAATACTGACCAAGCTACGCCAGTTAGTTGGGAAATCAAAAGCAAAGGTATGTAAAGCTAGTTTCCTCGACAAGTTAGTAATCTTGGTATAGTAAAGTAGTTTAAAGGCCAGTAGAATGTTTGAAAGTCGTGTGTTATGTTTATTACGAATGTTGGTACGATATTGGAAGCATCATGTTATGTATAGCGTGAAACTTGCTAGCACGATATAAATTCTGATACAAGTGTTAGAAACAGTACAGCATGTCCAGTATGTGATTTAGCAAAGAATGTTAGGATATTATCGTATTCAGTTGAAACCCAGTAAAGCAATGTAATTACCTGTAAGGTATCTCAGAAGTAGAATAATAGGTTAAAATGAAGTTTAGGAAGCATGTTAGAAATAGTAAATCATGTTACTATAGAGACTCAATTATACAGCATGATTTCCAGCAGAAAAACTATATCTTGTTCAACAGTAGACTCAGTACAGTACGGCAGAAGATTATATTTAAACATATATATACTATTATCAGTCCCAGCACGTATTAAATACGTACATATCACTATCACTAGTTCAGCATACAGTATGTACAAATACTTTATTATCATTAGCTTCAGTATGTGGGATATGCATATAGTATTACTAGTTGAGACCATTGTATTGTCTTGGGGTTGGATTACCTAGCATCCATGACCGCCCCAAGGTTAATAGCTGTATCGACTCATCCGCCAGAGGATGAGGATACGTCGCTCTACGGAGTGGCATGCCATCCCACAGGGGACGAAGATGGGATGCCAGTTTTCCCCATATTGTGTCTTGGTCTGCCCTTATACACCCCTATCGAGCGGATACGCCTGGGTGTTGATTCAGGAGTCCTCCCGACTCAGGTACAGTTATAGTCAGGGGCTCAGTGAGCCCAAGAGCATACCCAGGGGACCGGCAGGATGCTTATAGTTATTATAGGAGATGGGACGACCGGGGTAGGGGTATAGATTGCGTGTTGGTTGTACCTCCCGGCTTATGGGGGCCGGGTAAGGTTTGTGTGTGCTATGCTATGTTATGATTGTGTTATGCCATATTACACTAGATACGAGTAGATCGACAGTAAACCGATGCATCTCCAGGTATGACTCCTACTCCTTCCAGCATAGTTGAGGGTAAGCATAGCTTTACATTTCCAGCCAGTTAGTCTATTCCTTCCTATTTCAGTTTCATCAATTGTATTGTTGTTTTCAGATATTTCTTTCAGTTAGTGTTTTACATACTCAGTAGCAGTGGCACTGACGCCCAGTGGGGCACTGCATTACTTGCCTGCAGGTACTCATAGACGAGGGGCCAATACCTCGTGATTCCAGTCAGCTCACAGGGTCATCAGCTCCAGTCATCCGGAGCTGGATAGCTAGAGGTTTATCCCTTTTCTTTTGTTGTACAGCATGGGTAGGTCGGGGCCCTGTCCCGACCATCTTACCAGTATTCTTAGAGGCTTGCAGTCTGTATATATTTCCCTGTGGTCAGTGAGCCGGTCGTGTGAGGCCGTGCAGTTGTATAGCTGTTAGTACTTTATTTCTTTTATGTTGGCCGTGTGGGGCCATAGCTTGACAGTAGCGGTGACCTTGCCGGTCACGTAGCTTTCCAATACTTCATTGTTGAATAACAGATAACTAGACAACATGGTGGCCTTGTCGGCCCGCATAGGCTCCCCTATATTGAATGTGTTCTGGTTAGCTGATAGTACAGGTACAGGTGGCTATAGGCCAGTTGGCCGGAGGCTGTGTTTATAGCCGTTATATAGCCGGTTGGTTTCTTGGAATAGAGCCAGGGCCAGCCAAAAGCACCAGACGTGCTTAGGCTGGACCATCTAGCAGTCCATAGTCTAGCAGGCACCAGGTGCCCGTCATACCCTCCAAGGTGGGGTGTGACAAAATTGGTATCAGAGTCGGTCGTGTCCCAGGGAGTCTGCAAGCCGTGCTAAGTAGAGTCTTGTCTATGGATGTGTTGTGCACCACATACTATAGGCAGGAGGCTGCGAGGCATAATAGGATGGTTACCCTTCTTTCATACTCAGTCGTGCCATAGCACAGTACAGTACAGGGTTGGTCCTTTTAAAACTTATCATATTCTTTGAATACAGATACAAGTCAGACCAGCGAAATCCTATCCCAGGCAGAAGACCAAATATAGCAACAGGAGAGAACATCAGCTAGTTACAAGGTAACTACAGCAGCAGGAGGAGGTAAGAGGGACCTCCCAATGTTATCTTTTTATTGGTACCATCCCTAGTATATGTCGATAACTTCAGAATAGGAAGTCATAAGCATAACGAATAAATGAGTCGACTTATTTGTTAGATATATATATATATATATGTATATATATAAGACTTGATTAAGATAGTAGACAATATTAGATTATCAGATAAGTGTGAGAAAGAGAGGGAAATGTAGGATTCCCACCTCCATTCCTTCAGGTGTGGTACAGTTCCATGTCTTCGTTTCGTTGCAGTAAGAAAAAGTTATTCCTACCCCTTTAGTTTTGATCCCAGTGTAGCAAAGGGCATAAGGATCGAGATGATGTTGCCCAAAGCAGGCAGTAAGTGAAAGGTGGATTGGTTGATTCCAGAAAGTGTTAGAAAGAGTAAGGAGCCCTTATGATTATGTAAGTTGTGCAGACCCTCACGGTAATAAGTCAGAAGAGCAAGTAAGACTACTAGCTTAATTGAATTGGGTGTAGGAGATCCGTCAATGATGGACTCCCAGTAAGAGTTAAGTTCCAGTCAGGAAAGGGTTGAATCCGCCATGGCATGCTAACAACAGCAGGGTATGTCTGCAAGATAATAGTTATAATCTTAGTTGTGATATCAAAAGACAGGGAGATTATATGAATAAGATGGGTCCGACTGCAAGTCAGAAGAAGTATAGGTTGGAACTTGACTGGCAACCTTATTGACAGTGTAAGGCAAGGTACCTTGAACCCCATAGCCCAGTTTAAGGAAGATGAAGGTGAAGAGCATGAATACTAGATTTTGAGGGGAAATCAGAATCATCTCTAGATTGATAGAACATCGTGTATTAAGGACTAAACCTTAGACGAACAGTTAAGAGACAGTAAGGTTGTAGTTTAGAATGTTGCGGTATGTCCGCCCAAGGAGAAGGTAAGAGGGTACCGAACCAGAGACTCCAATCTAGTGTGGCCCAGAGACAAGGTCCAACAGACAGTCACAGGCCTTAATATAATGCCAAGTAAGGCCACAAGGTTCGGATGTTAACCCCACATTGTAAGAGTGGTGAAATTTCAAATAGAAGATCATAGCTAAAGTGCATGTGTGTGTTGCTTCCAGAATGGGATGAAAAAAAAAACCCCATGAAATGATACGAGAGGATATGAGATATCATTAGACCGTAGGAGCGGTATATCATGTGCAGTATGAAATTCAGTAAGGCATGTTAGAGATTATGTATCACCACAAAATTCAGTATGTAATGTACATAGTAGTTGATATATATATATATATCTACAGATGATAGATATGATGTAAGTAGTTGGCAATGGGGGTTACAGTCACACAGATTTTGGTTAGCTGCTAGGAAATATATACAGATCGTACTGCAGGACCCCTCACCAAAAGAGAGGGTGGCACGTTAAGTGGTCGTGCATCGTTTTCCCAGCTTTGTAGGTGAGAGTCGACCTTAGTCAACCTAGCAGCTATTATGTGGAACACCCCGCAAGTCAGCCGACCATCTCAGTCACACAAACCTGTGGGTACCCCAAGAAAGAGTCCATATCAGTAGTCAGTGACGGACTAGTACTTCAGTTGGTTTTCATAAGGTATTCAGATACAGAGCCCTAACAGAAGGCCAATCTTTACAGAATGGCTCATAAGACCGAGAATTTCCAAGGACAGTAATATAATCCACGGGGGTACGAATAAGGCGTAAGAAATTGGTAGTGCTTTGCTAGCACAGTGTTTACTAAGACAAGGAGATCCGTAGGTTCCCTATGAAGATCCAGGGATGGATCACCTGAGAGTAGGTTGGTCTAAGCACAACACCACAATTGTTCAATTAGGAGGATGAAACAGTTAGCTGTTCACAACCCTGTAGTTATGCATGAGCTACAGATGTCCTAGTAGGACATGTAGAGTATCGTTAGACTACTTCAGCATTCGGATCATTTAACCCAGCTATTTAGTTAGTCAAGATTATTCAGCCAGACTATTAGAGATCATGGTCATTGTCAGGATCCTCTGATCAGATACGGGCACATGGTGTACAGATAGTCGTTTAGGTTACCTTAGCAACAAGTAGCCTTAGCATGCGGCCAGAAGGCTAGATAAGCTCTAGCTATACCGGTAGATTACTTGTCAGATTCTCTGGTATAATAAACCAGTATGACCGTCAGCTATATGTCAGTTTTTCTAAATGTGAACTTTGGCTGAGTTCAGTAGCCTTTTTGGTCACATTGTGTTGGAGGCTGGTGAACAGGTAGATACACAGAAAATCAAAGCAGTGAAGACATAGCCCAGACCTACCACTCCGATCAAAGTACACAATCCCTGCGGTTAGCCGGGTACTACAGAGGGTTTGTGGAAGGATTTTCCACCTTAGCAGCACTTCTGACTAAATTGACACAGAAGGCAGCAAAGTTCTAGCAGACTGAGGCGTGTGAGCAGAACTTCCAGGAGTTAAAAGCCAGGTTAACATCAGCTCCAGTGTTAGTATCGCCAGAAGGTACAGAGGGTTGATGCAGTATGGTAAAGTAATAGCTTATGCTTTCAGGCAGTTGAAGAAACATGAAAAGAATTATCTTACCCATGACCTGGAGTTAGCTGCAGTAGTTTATGCCTTAAAGAGTGAATATTTTGTATCACCCAGGAAGGGCCAATGTGGTAGCAGATGCCCTTAGCCGTAAATCTATGGGGAGTTGGCATACTTGCAGCCTGAACAGCGAGAATTAGCCTGAGAATTACACCAGTTAGCCGGTTTAGCCATTCACATAGCAAAAATAAAGGACAACAGAGCGGTAATACAGAATGTCGCAGTGTTGTCGTTAGTGGTGGAAGTAAAGGAACGGCAGTATGGAGACCCTAGCCGCGACGAAAATCTCAGGGTTTTTCTCTATCTCCTTCTTCTTGATTTCAATTTCTTGTATGATTAACACTCATTTAACAATGTTTAATCCACAAATAAGTGGCTAAATTCCCTTCTTGCTAAGGTTAAGAACGTATTGAAATGTAATTATTGATAAATTGGTTTTTCATCTTTTCTTCCATGGTTGTTCTATTGATTCTTGTTCTTACTGCATTAATGTGTGGCCAACGTTAATGTATATCTAAAAAGTCCGGTTTCACTCAAGAGAGCAAGAAATTGGAAAGTTGTGAATTGATAGGATATGATCTTTTCTTAGGTTGGGAAAATTGAGAATTGATTTACCTTCAGGATAGAGATATACCTGAAAGTCATATTAGTCAATTAAGGAATCTGGTTTTTATGGCTAGAACATGAATTTCGTTTTATCGCAGAGATGTAGGTGGAAGATTCATGATTCTTAAGTTGGGTTAAATATGAGAGTTTTAATCCATAGGCATACACCACCACTCTTGAACCAACCAAATAGGACCTGAATTTATCAAATGCAAACACCAATGCTAGCATCTCCTTCTCTGTGACTGTATAATTACTTTGGGTAGTATTTAGTGTTTTGCTTGCATAATGAATAGAATGAAAGATTCTATTTTTCCTCTGCCCCAATATAGCTCCCACAACTACATCGCTTGCATCACACATCAATTAAAATGGTTGTCCCCAATCCGGAGAAATAAGGATAGGTGCTTCTATCAATTTCTGCTTCAATTCCTCGAATGCTTTAACACACTCATCATCCAACTCAAAATTCACCTCTTTTTCTAACAATTTGCATAGTGGTCTAGAAATTTTTGAGAAATTTCTGATGAACCGTCTGTAGAACCCTGCATGCCCAAGAAAACTGCGAACACCTTTCACCGACACAGGTGGTGGTAACTTCTCAATAAGCTCGATCTTAGCACGATTGACCTCCAACCCCTTGCGAGACACTTTGTGGCCAATGACGATATCTTCCTTGACTAAGAAATGGCATTTCTCCCAGTTGCGTACAAGGTTGGATTCTTCGTAGCGAGCCAGCACCCTGTCAAGATTCTACAAACAAGTAGCAAATGAATTACCGAAAACAGAAAAATCATCCATAAATACCTCAACAAAATCCTTCACCATGTCGTGGAAAATAGCTATCATGCATCTATGGAATGTAGCGGGTGCATTGCATAACCAAAATGGCATCCTCCTAAAAGCATATGTCCCATAAGGACAGGTAAAAGTAGTCTTCTCCTGGTCCTCCGGAGCTATGGCTATTTGGTTATAGCCAGAGTACCCATCAAGGAAACAATAATATTCCTATCCAGCCAACCTATCTAATATCTGATCAATGAATGGGATAGGATAATGATCTTTCCTTGTGGCTTCATTAAGCTTTCTATAGTCCATGAAAATCTTCCAGCCTGTGACGGTTCGTGGAGGAATCAGCTCATTTTTCTCATTGGTGACCATGGTCATCCCTCCTTTCTTTGGAACGCACTGAACGGGGCTGACCCATTCACTGTCTGAAATCGGGTAGATCACACCTGCATCAAGCCACTTAATTATTTCTTTCCTAACCACATCCTTCATTGCTGGATTTAGCCTTCGCTGAGGCTGAATAGTTGGTTTGCTCCTGTCTCCATGAAAATCCTGTGTGTGCAAAAAGCTGGATGGATACCCTGAATATCTGACATTTGCCAACCCATTGCTTTCTTCCTTTTTATGAGAACACCCAATGCTTCCTTCTCCTGTGCCTCCGTCAATTCTGTGGAGATGATAACTGGCAATGTCTCATCTTCCCCCAGAAAGACATATTTTAAATGGGGAGGCAATTCTTTCAATTCCAACTTTGGTGCTTCCTTAATGGATGGTTTCGGCAATGGTTCCAGAGACCTCATCAAAGACTGAAATTCCTATTTCCTCGGATGCATTTGTGACTCATTCAGCATTTGTACCACCTCATAAGAGTCTCTATCTCCAAAATGATCGGAGTTCATCAACACTCTTTTCAGTGGGTCTTGAGATTCAACAATCTGACGAATTTCTTCTTGATCAAATACACTGATTGCTGAAAGCTCCTCATGTATGGCCGGCAGCTTCATGGCCTTAAATACATCAAACACCTCCACCTTATCGTGTGCTCACATGGTTAGCTGCTCTGCAGCTACATCAATCAGCGCTCTCCCGATTGCCAAGAAGGGACGTCCCAAAATAAATGGGACTTCCGCATCTGGCTCGAAGTCCAGCACAACGAAGTCTACCGGGAAGATGAGGGAGCCCACTTGCACCAGCACGTCCTCCACAATGCCATCAGGTCTTGCCAAGGAATGATCTGCTAGTTGCAAGATCACTGTTGTTGGTCTAGGACTCCCTAGACCCAACTTCTTGAATACCGATGACGGCATCAAGTTAATGCTCGCACCCAAATCACATAATCCGCGAGCTTAGATACTCTGCCCAATTGTAATTTGTATTGTAAAGCTCCCAGGGTCCTTGAGCTTTGTGGGCAACCTGTTTTGTATCCAGGAAGTGCACTCCTCCGTAAGAGCCACCGTAGCGTACTCAGTCAACCTGCTTTTGTTCGCCACGATGTCCTTAATATACTTTGCATACTTCGGCACTCCCTGCAAAACATCAACAAGAGGTAAGTTAATGTGTACCTGTTTAAGCACCTCCATGAACTTTTTGAAACACGCCTCCTCCTTGTGTTTCTTTAATCGTTGAGGGAACGGGGGTGGTGGTCTTTCTGGTTCAGCATCCTTTTTCTTCCCCCTCTCATCACTTTGCTCCCTCTCAGTTTCTGCTGCTCCCGACTGTTGAGGTGGTATTTCTGGTTCCACCTCTTTAAGTTGTAAACCACTCTTTGTGGTCACTGCATTCACTTGCTTGGGGTTGGGATCAGTGTCACTCGGAAGTCCTCCTCTAGGCCTGGTGTTTTGGGCTCCAGCAAATTGCCCAAACTGGTACTCCAGCGCCTTTGTAGCTAACTGATTGTTCTTTACCTCGGCTGCCAATTTCACATAATCAGCCTGCAATTGAGCTTAGTTCGCTATCATTATCTTGAACATCTCCTCAATGCTGGGTGATGGTGGTGGAGGAGGTGCATTGTTGCTTCTATATTGTGCCTGATAGTTCTGCTGCCCTCCTTGATTTCTCTGCGCCCCCTGACTCGAACTTTGTCCTTGATGGTTATTGCTACCCCAAGAGAAATTCGGGTGATTCCTCCAGTTGGAATTGTAGTTGTTGCCATACTATAGATGGTTGTTTCTCTGTACATTCCCCACAAAGTTCACCGAATAAGGATTTGCTCCACAACACTCAGTTGAGTGTTCACTACTCCCGTATACTTCACACCAAATCTGCTGCACTACATTCACTGGGGCTTGAGACTGGTTCATGCTCATGTTACTGAAGTGGGTGTTGAGTTGATTCTGTAACACAGCTATCTGTGCAGCAATAGCTGTAAACCATCCACTTCTAATACTCCTGCTTCTTTCCTTGTTCCTCCTCTTGACGAGTCTGCATTCCACTTCGAATTTCCCTGCGAAATACGATTCAACAAGGTATACAGCTCCTCATAAGTTTTCTCCAATGCTTGTCCCCCAGCTGCTGTGTCTAGCAAGATTTTTGTGTGGGGTTCCAAACCCTCTATGAAAGTATGCACCAGCACATCATTGGATTGGTGGTGATGAGGACAATCCCGCAACATAAATTTAAATCTCTCCCAGGCTTGATACAGATTCTCTCCCTCTCTCTGTTTAAAACATAGAATTTGACTTCTAAGTCTTGCTATTTTACCGGATGGAAAAACCTGTATCAAGAGTTTCCTTGCAAGATCATCCCACGTGGTGATGGAATTAGGTGGCTCAGCTTTCAACCACCTCTTGGCTTCTCCCAAAAGTGAAAATGCGAACAATGTAAGCCTGACATAATCTGATGACACTCTCATGGGGATGTAAGTGTCACTTATCTCCAAGAAATTTTGGAGATGTTGTTGTGGATCCTCATGAGGGAGACCTGTGAACTGCCCGCTGGTGTGCAGCAATTGCACCATATTCTTTTTAAGCTCGAACCTCCCTCCTGGATCAGGTTTGCGGATGCTAGATGTGACATTATTAGCATGTGGGATTGCCACCTCGTGAACCGACCTAGCTGCCATTTCCTCGGGCACTAACATTGCCCATACAACTGGTGGATTCTGTTGTTGCTCCAGGATTATTTGTCTGAGCAACTACAGCTTTTTCCCTAGGTCTTCTCTCCTTTGACGATGAAATTGTCTTTCCGGCTCTAAGTATGAGTCCACCAACTCCTTGCCTCTTGCCAGTGTTCAACAGAAATTAGTATCTGCAAAATACAGGCTAAGACCAAGTTGTCAACACTAAGAAGAAATAGTAAACTAACACTTAAGAAAAATTTACCAATTGCCATTCCCCGGCAACGGCACCAAAAACTTGTTCGGCTTGTTTTCGGTATAACTACATGCAAGTGCACATGGTCGAACAAGTAGTAAAGTGACTCAAGTAAGCCAAGTATCGATCCCACAGGGACTAGACTAAGGTATCTATCTAATCAAGTGTCAATAAACTTTAACTCTAAAATACAGACACCAGTGTGAAGAGAATTTTGATATTTTGTTTCCTAATTTTGTACTAAGTCTAAACGAATATGCAATTTGAGTCTGAACAATCAGTATGAGCATGCTGAGGCTAAAATGAACATGTAGAGAAATAAATTATCGATACAATTTGATTAATCTTTCCTCCGATTGCTAGTCAAGAATTATTGCCTATGGATTAAAACTCTCGTATTTAACCCAACTTAAGAATCATGAACCTTCCACCTACATCTCCGTGATAAAAAGAAATTCATGTTCTAGCCATACAAAACTGATTCCTTAATTGACTAATATGACTTTCAGGTAAATCTCTTTCCTGAAGGTAAATTAATTCTCAATTTTCCCAAACTAAGAAAAGATCATATCCTATCAGTTCACAACATTCCAATTTCTTGCTCTCTTGAGTGAAACCGGACTTTTTAGATATACATTAACGTTGGCCACACATTAATGTAGTAAGAACAAGAATCAATAGAACAACCATGGAAGAAAAGATGAAAAACCAATTGATCAATAATTACATTTCAATACAATTGTTCTTAACCTCAGCAAGAAGGGAATTTAGCCACCAAGATGAACCAAATACTTGTGGAAGGAACCCAAAGACCCTAGTTCTCCAACGTCCTAGTATGGGCACTTCGGAGGAGCTATCTAGATGCTTACCCAACTAGTGGTTGCTCATTCAGGTTGTTAGAATTGAATACCAGCTAGTTTTAGTTCACATAACTCATGTGCTTCAAGGGTTAGAGAGGTACTGAGGATGAACCCTCCAGGCTTCACATGGTATAAGGTTGATGAGGACACTTAGAACACCATTGATGAAGTTTAGAAGATTCCGTGGGCAATGCATGTCATTGAGACAAACGAGTCGAGTTTGCCTTCTACCAGCTTAAGGATGTCCCTAACGTCTAGTATGACCAATGGGAGAAAAGTAAAGGTGAGAATGCATATACAACTACTTAGGGTAGTTTTGAGGAAACCTTTTGGAACCAATTCTTTTCCAAAAAGCCGAGAAAGGCAAAAGTAGAAGAATTTGTGAATCTTAGGCAAGGTACTATAGATGTGAAGGAGTACAACATTAAGTTCATTAGTTATCCAAAAATGCTCCGGAGATGGTACCGGACATGAAGGCCAGAATGAGCAAGTTCGTGTTTGGTCTAGGTAAACGTGTGAAGAAGGAATGCAAGGGCTCTGTACTAATTAGTAACATAATATTTCTAGACTGATGGTATACGTGTAGTAACTAGAGGAAGACAAGCAAAGAGATAGGGAAGAACTCTAAAGTAAGAGAGATAAGAAAGCAGGTAAGGAGGCTACACAGTAGAAGAATGGGAATGGAAATAGGTCCTTCTTTAGAAAGAGGTCATGTGGACCATCACAGTCAGTTAATGCTCCAGCAAAGTGTCACAAGAACAAGCAGAAATCATACAGATAGGATAATGAAGTTCAGTGAACCCAGCGACACCTACCTTATGGCAAGTGTGGCAAAGCCTATTTAGGTAAGTGCCAGTTGGGAAAGGACAGATGTTATGGGTGCGGCCAACGGGCTTATTATTTAAGCGTTTGTCCATCCAGACAGGGAAATGGGGGCAACAGAGCCTAGACTACTCCAACATCAGGTAGGCCTGCCCATAGGGGCACTACTTCAGGGATAGGTGGAGGTCAAAACAATCTGTATGCTATGTTTAGTCGTCAGGATCTGGAGGACTCCCTAGACATTGTTATGGGTAT
This sequence comes from Datura wrightii, assembly GCA_035772735.1. Classification (NCBI taxonomy): domain Eukaryota; kingdom Viridiplantae; phylum Streptophyta; class Magnoliopsida; order Solanales; family Solanaceae; genus Datura; species Datura wrightii. Next base: position 24,599,215 of record JASDFA010000018.1, read on the forward strand.
GTATAAAAGTCTTCTCTGTTGCTTTTTATGCCTTATTTGATCGAGGTGCTACTTAATCTTTTGTGACTCCATATGTAGCTGTTAAATTTGGAAACTGTCCAAAATAACTCGTAGAGCCTTGCAACATATCTACTCCCTGAGTAGTAGAGTTTTGGTTTCCAAATGATCCATTTCTTGTTAGAAAAGTAGTCCCGTCATGCCTAAGAATCTCTTCATTTCATACCTTAAGGCTAGAAAGTTAATCTCTAAGGGTTGTGTCTACCATCTAGTAAGAGTGAAAAATTGTGCTGCTGAGACACCACCTTATCAGTCAGTTCCAGTTGTTAAAAAGTTTCCCGAGGTCTTTCAAGATGATCTTCCAAGAGTCCCTCCAGAGAGGGAAATAGATTTCAGGATCGATGTTCTTCCTAATGCTCAGCCTATTACTATTTTGCCATACAGAATGGCTCTAGCCATGTTGAAAGAGTTAAAAGAGAAATTAAAAAATCTTCTATAGAACAGATTAATCCACCCCACTGTTTCACCTTTGGGTGCTCCAGTCCTCTTCATACGTAAGAAATATGGTACTTTTAGAATGTGTATTGATTACTGGCAATTGAACAAAGTCACCATTAAGAATAAGTACCCTTTTCCTAGAATCGATGACTTGTTTGACTAGCTTCAGGGTGCCAAATGTGTCTCCAAGATAGAACTCAAATTGGGATATCATCAGTTGAAAGTAAGGGAGGGTGATATTCTTAACACGGGTTTTAGAACTCGCTATGGCCATTCTGAGTTTTTTTGTTATGTCCTTTGGTTTGACTATGCTCCTGCAGCATTTATGGACCTTATGAATAGAGTGTTTAAGTCATATTTGGACATGTTTGTTATTGTTTCATTGATGATATCTTGGTTTATTTCCAAGAGTGAGGAGGCGCATGCTAGTCATCTCAGAATAGTCCTGCAGACACTTAAGGAGAAGGAGTTATATGACAAGCTCTCCAAGTGCGAATTTTGGCTAAAGGAAGTGTCTATTCTGGGCCATATAGTATCCAACGAGGGTATTAATGTTAGCTATCAAAAGATTGAGGCAGTTCAGAATTGGCTTAGACCCACAACCCTAACTGACATCTGGAGCTTCTTGGGTTTAACTGGTACTATAAAAGGTTCGTAGAAGGATTTTAAACTATTGCTTCTCCATTGACTAAGTTGACCCAGAAGAAGGTCAAATTTAAATGATATGAGGCTTGTGAGAAAACATTTCAAGAATTAAAGACTCATCTGACTACTGCTCTAGTATTGACCCTACCAGAGGGCACAGATGATTTTGTGGTATATTGTGATGCATCTCGCATAGACATTGGTTATATCTTGATGTAGAATGGTAAATTAATAGCTTATGCTTCCACATAGTTTAAAATTAATGATAAGAATTATCTGAGTCATGATCTAGAGTTGGCTGCGGTTGTGTTCGCATTGAAGATTTGGCGTCATTACCTCTATGATGCGCATGTTGAGGTGTTCACAGACCATAAGAGTTTATAATATGTTTTTAGTCAGAAGGAGTTGAATTTGATACAAAGGAGGTGGGTAGAGTTACTCAAGGATTATTACATGAGTATTCTCTACCATCTAGGTAAAGCTAATGTAGTTGCTGATGCTCTTAGCAGGATGTCTATAGGAAGTACAACCCTTATAGAGGAAGAGAAAAAAGAAATAGCAAAGGATGTGCATAGGCTCTCACGCTTGGGAATTCATCTTTTAGACTCCGAGGAACTTAATGTGCTTGTTCAAAGTGGGGCTAAGTCATCTTTAGTACTGAAAGTTAAGGAAAAGAAGGACAAAGATCCCCTCTTGGTTTAGTTGAAGAAAGATGTCCACAAGCAGAAGGTGTTAGTTTTTGCACAAAGGGGAGATGGCGTTCTGAGGTACAAAAGTTGATTATGTGTCCAAATATAGATGGTCTCGGTGATAGAATCATGGCAAAAGCACACAGCTCCACATATTCAATTCACCCAGTTCCACCATGATGTACCATGACTCGAGAGAAGTCTATTCAAAGAAGGATACTAAGAGGGACACAGTAGATTTTGTTGCTAAGTGTCCAAACTGTCAACAAGTCAATCTTGAGCACCAAAGGCCATGTGGTGTTGCTCAGAATATAGAATTTCCCGAGTGGAAGTGGGAGATGAACAATACAAACCTTTTCATCGGTCCACCCAGATCTTGTAGATAACACAACTCCATTTGGGTGATTGTAGATCGAATGACTAAGTCATCTCACTTCTTAACGGTTAAAACTACAGACTCAGTTAAAGATCTTGCTAAGTTGTACCTTATGGAAATAGTAAGACTCCATAGAGTTCCTTTATCCATCATTCCAAATAGGGGTACTCAGTTTTCCGCTCAGTTTTGAAAGTCATTTCAGAAGGGTTTGGGTTCAAAGTTGAACCTTAGTAAAGCTTTTCACCCGTAGACAGATGGTCAAAAAGAGCGTACTATTCAGACCCTAGAGGATATTTTAAGGGCATAAGTTCTTGATATCAAAGAAAATTGGATGACCATTTACCTCTTATTGATTTTTCATATAACCATAGTTATCATTCTAGCACTAAGATGGCTTCCTATGAGGCTCTCTATGGGCGAAGGTGTAGTTCCACAATTGGATGGTTTGAGGTCGGTGAAGCAGAGTTGATAGGGCTAGACTTAGTGCAACAAGCTATGGAAAAGTTTAAGATAATACAAGAAAGGTTAAAGACTGCATAGAGTTGCCAAAAGTCTTATACAGATGTGAGACGTAGAGACTTAAAGTTTGAGGTAGATGATTAGGTTTACCATAAGGTTTCACCCATGAAGGGTTTTATGAGATTTAGGAAGAAAGAGAAGCTATATCCCTGCTCTATTGGTCCATACCGGATATCTAAGAGGGCTAGGAGGGTAGCTTATGATTAGGAACTGCCAATTGAATTAGCAACAATCCATCTAGTTTTCCCCATCTTTATGCTTATGAAATATGTGGGAGACCCCGTACTCATTGTGCCTATGGATAGTCTTAGATTTAATGATAAACTGTTATATGAGGAGATTCCATTTGAGATTCTAGATCGTCAGATTCATAAGTTGAGGAACAAAGAGGTTGCTTCTGTAAAGGTGCTATATAGGAATCAGCTTATTAAGAAAGTTACATGGAAAGCTGAAGCAGATATGATAGAAAAGTACCTCCACCTATTCGCTCCTAGTCAAGAATTATTTGAGGTAATAGTTTCCTCTTTTAACGTTCTTATTGGTTTTGTTCCAGTCCATTGTCATTAAGTTCCTTAGTATGATTGTGTGTTCCCTAAGTTGAGTTGGAGTATTTTAGTCAGATCAGTTGTTGCTTAAGCCTAACTATAGTTTTCTTTCGAGAACAAATGATCTCAAGGTGGAGATAATGTAACACCTCAAATTTTCAAAACGACTTTCCATTAGCAAGGAATAAGAGTATCCAGATCTTGTGCATGTTTCTCATTCGATGCCAAAAGTGACGTCCCATCAAGTGGATGATGGCAACTTGGTCGTTAAATTACCCCAGGATGTTGCATCTACTCCTTAAGGGTGACGACAAGGTTGAAGTCCCATCATGTGGTCGATGGCCTGTCCCCTTGTGTCACAATCCGAGATGGGAACCAGACCAAGACATGGGACCTAGAATCATGAATTGCTCCAAGTCGACCAATGACATAAACGTAGCAACTAAAGAGCATACATCAAAGAGGAAACTAATAACTTAAATATGAATAAGCGGAATTTTGAATAACATAAAGTATAGCAATAATAATAGACGAAGCCTACACTCGATAAAGCTGAAAATCTATATAATATCTGATAAGCCTCTAAATTGTCTGATAAACTAGCTTGCTAAAGTCTGGACTAAAATTACATAATCAACAACTAAACTAAATATCCTTGGAAGATGAGGATTCACCAACAACGGGAACTGAGCTAGACTACAAGGGAGCTGAACTAATGGCAAAACTGAGTTTGTTCGATTAGACCTGTATCATGAAACGATACAACATAGAATTTGCGGTCAGTACTTTGAATATAATGAGTATGTAAGGTAATTAAAACATGTTGAGTAAATGTTAACTAAAATCATGTGTATCAATATAAATTGTTAGAATATGAGAGTGAGGACTGCATGCTGAAAACTGAATCTGAGACATCCATAGTCATAGTTGAGTATCATAACTGAACATAGTGACCCAAGGTTGATAATACAAATCATATGACTTGTCATAGCTAAAATAGTAAGTAAAAGCTCATAAACTGATCATTTGGTCAAACCTTTTGTAAAACATACTATCATAAGTCATGAACATGAATAACTGGAATCATAAGGAACAGTGAGAGACTCATTATAACTGACGCTATCACGATAAAGCTTACGTGATTTCCCAACTATCACACTCAAGTGGGCAGAGCCATCCAATACCTTGCCAGGGCTAAGGACGATACCACGATATCGAAATCAAGCTGAGGCCCATTAGGAGGGAGGGGTAAACTCTCAAAGGAGGTCCCAATGTATATGTATACACGTTGGTGCATAGTTCTTAGATCTAGGATTTACCTTAACCCCTGACCTACTCGGTACTAGACACTAGTCCCAAAAACATGCATAGTGCTCCCATCGTTTTTCAACGAAGCTAAAATCATAATTAGATGCGTAGCCTGAAATCCGTACATTTCAGAGTCCTGGCTCAAAACATACCATAAAATGAATTAGGAGTATTAACTCCAAACCATATGATAAGCTGATCTTATTAACCTGAGCTAAATCATGAAAACATATTTAACTTGTGTGGGCATGCCCAAATCTTAAAATCATGCATACTTGAAATAGACTTCATAAGTCAAAATCATAGATTCATACATGGGTAATTTATAAACATTCATTCATGCTAGATATCTCATCATAATTGAAGTCATGAATCATAAACTTGACTTTTCATAAAACTTGCATAATAGGGTTATTTCTAATAACTTGAAATCATGAATTAATAATCAAATTGTGTATACAATCTTCCCATAAGTTTTAAAACATGCTTCGGAAAATGAGGGGAATTGACCCATAGACATATCATAGAGAATTTCATAAAATTTGGTTATAACCCTATAAAAGCATATACTTGAATTAGAACTTGAATTCATGAACTTGAGGAGAATTTCAAGAACGGGAGTGAAAGGAAATTCTCATTCATATACCTAAATACCTGGGTAGATTGATTCTATAACTATTCTTGAAAGTCCAAGAGAATTGGGGAAGTATTGACAGAATTCTAGATTGATCTTTAAAGAGAAACTCAAAGCTTTGCACGCATTGGAGCCTAATGACTTGAGATAGGCTAAACCCTCTTAAAACACTCCTTTCAAGGATTAAAGCGACGTAGTTTAGTACTTAGGATCTTAGGATTTATAAAAATATCCTTACTAATTATGCAGGAAAAAACTCACTACTTGATGCCATGAGTCATACCACAAGTCATCCTTCCATACCACGACTCGTGGTATCACTCATTACAATCATCGACTTTTTCCCAGTTCTTAGAACATCAAATGCCAGCTAGACAGGACGAATCATTACTTGTCACAACAACTCTTCACTTCCTCTTGTTGTCACCACTGACTTCATACATAGTTTCTGGAATCCTCCCAACTAACCCAAACAACGAGTCGTTCTTTGTGATGACAGGTTATTGAACCCATCCATTCCTACTACTTCTGACTCCTCTGCAACTTCCCAAGAGTAGAAACCATGGATTGTTGTTCCTTACAGTGAGTCATACCACTACTTATACCATCCAACCCTGACACCCCAGAAACAAACGACGACTCCATACTCCGACCCATTACAGGGACCTACGAGTTGTACAATGGCCCATTACTACTGGGCCTTCTTCTGCAGATACTGACAAACACTCGTGACCACGAGCCGTTATATCAACCAATAGGTCATACCTTGACTCTTTGGTACAGAACCTGACAACCAGAAACTTACCATGACTCAGTCCTACGACCTGTTACTTCTCACCATGACTCGTACAATGAGTCGTTCTAAGATATTTTTCAAACTTTTTCTGTTGATCATATTTCCAATCCCTAATCCAGTATTAGGAAATTTTGTGGTGTTACATTATCTTCCCCTTGAGAACATTCGTCCTTGAATATGGGTCAAGCATACTGAAAGGTTGTGGAAAGAACTGCAATCCCAATAACTGAACATCTGAAGCTGACAATTGACAGAGGTGACTACTCCAGATTGATACACATGAATGAATTGAATTCATGAAACATACGTTCCAGCTAAAATATGAAAGGAACTGAGAGACATGAACTTGACATGAAACTGAATAGAACATTATATAGGAAACTGATACCTTAAGCTGGAACAAAGCTGGAAGCTAATAAATGTGGGTATCTAGCCATCATATATGCTTTGGCTTCCCACATACCTCCCTCAACAAGCTGATTCAACCATAAAACCTTTACTGAGGCCACCTCCTTGTTCCTCAACTTCTGAATCTGATAATCAAGGATCTCAACTGGAACCTCCTCATAAGTAAGGATATCTTTCAACCTAATGTTCTCTACCGGAAGAACTAAGGCTGGATCACTGATGCATTTCTTCAACAAGAACACATGAAACACCAGATGCACCAAAGCTTACTATGTTGATAGCTCCAACTCGTAGGCTACCTTGCCAACACGTGTTACAATCCTATATGTCCCAACATATCGAGGACTGAGCTTCCCCTTCTTTCCGAACCTCATAACTCCCTTCATGGGAGACACCTTCAGATATACCAATCGTCTACCTCAAACTCCGATTCTCTCCTCCACACATCCGCATAAGATTTCTGCCAACTCTGAGCTATTTTCAGCCTTTCTCTAGTAAGCTGAACTTTCTCCATGGCCTCATGAACTGAATCTATCCCTACCAAGGTAGCCTCACCTACCTCAAAGCAACAAATAGGTAATCTACACCTCCATCCATAGAGAGCCTAAAATAGAGCCATTTAAATGCTGGATTGGTAATTGTTATTGTAGGCAAACTCAATGAAAGGTGAGTGATCATCCCAACTACCCCTGAAATAAGTCACGCATGCTCTCAACATGTACTCAAGAGTCTGAATTGTCTACTCGGCCTGACCATCTGTCTGTGAGTGAAAAGTTGTTATAAGCTTTACCCGAGTACCAAGTCCCTTCAAAAATGATCTCCAAAATTGTGAGGTAAACTAAGTACCTCTATCTGAGATGATGGAAAAGGGGACTCCATGCAACTGCATTAACTCCGAATATACAATCTAGCTTAATCCTCAGCTAAATCGGTAGTTTTGACAGATAAGAACTATGTTGCTTTGGTCAACCTGTCCACAACCACCCATATGGAGTCGTACTATCGATATGAACAAGACATCTTGTAATGAAGTCCATATTAATTTCTTCCCACTTTCAAGTAGGAATTCTAATATCCTGAATCATATCCCCAAGTCTCTGATGCTCAACCTTCACCTGATGGAAATTCGGGCACTTTGCCACGAACTCTGCTATGTCCTTCTTCATGTCATTACACCAATAAACTTCCCCTAGGTCATGGTACATCTTGGTGGCTCCTAGATGGATAGAATATCGGGAACCATGAGCCTCCTATAATATTTTTTCTCTCAAATCATCAACACTCGAAACATATAAACGACCCTGATATTGAAATACACCATCTCCCCCTTGGGAGAAAACCTCCACCTTTTGATTCTGGACAGCTTCCTTTGCTCTACCAAGATAGGATCCTCGTCTTGCCTAGCCTTGACCTCTGCACCAATGAAGATTCTAACCCATTTGAACAATGACACCACCATCTGTCAAGTCAACAAAGAGAACCCCTAACCATGCAAGCCAATGCACATCCTTCACCAACTCCTTCCTCCCCTCCTCAATGTGGGACACACTCTCCATGGACAATCTACTAAGGGCATCTGCTATTACATTGGCCTTGTCAGGATAATAAAGGACACTCATATCATAATCCCTGAGAAGCTCTATCTATCTCCTTTGTTGTAAATCTAGTTCCTTCTGAGTGAACACATACTGAAGGCTCTTGTGATCCGTGAACATGTCCACATGCACCCCATACAAGTAGTGCCTCCATATCTTCAAGAAGACACCATGGCTACCAGTCTAGGTCATGCATCGAGTAATTCTTCTCATGAGTCTTAAGTTTTCTAGAGGCATATGCAAAAATACACAACCAAGACCAACCCTAGAGGCATCATAATTCACAACAAGACCATTTGTTCTCTCCAGCAACCTAGAGTTATTCAATTAGAACATTACTTCCCATTAAAAAAGAAAGTTGTATAAGTTTGAGCTCTAATCAAGAGTCACCGGTAACATTATACTATAGTCTACCAATACATCACCACATCATTCGGGCCTATCACTTTTGCTTATCTCATGGCTCCTAGTAGATAACATTATTCAAGAATTCCTTTATCTTTCAGGCTTGGCTACTAACAACTATGCTTCATGCACTTCTCCATGTATGGCACCTATTACATGAATAGAGAGTTATCCTAAATGTACATGTTGTAACCATTATTTCCATCAAAGGGAAACATCCATCGGGTTTAGAGTAAGGAAATCGTGAGCACAAATTTTTCAAGAAATCTAAGTTGGGCGTGTACCTGATATGGCATTATCTTATGAGTCGCTAAGGCAAATCATAATGATTGAATTCATAGAGCTGAACATGCTTAGATACATGAGCTTTCATACATAATGAGGTTCATGAAGTGAAGATGATATTTATGGAATCATGGAAGAAGACTGGGATCACCGTTTGAAGTGATTACTTCTCATTCTACGAGTCTGAGCAAAAATGCACTAAAGGAGTATTGGGAACTTAGACATGGGCATAACATGTTCACATATGACATGAGTAGAGTATCCTATTGACTGAAGTACAGAAAGACACCTGAATAAGCATGTAACAATCACCCATAGTTACTGATCCTGGACTTTCACCTTATCATTTCCTCCTTAGATTAAAGTCATCATTCTAAGGCTCTTGGATCCTTTCTTAAGGTTAGGCTTACTTCACTAGCTCTTTCCTTTACATTCGCTCCTAAAGATATCACTAAAAGCTTTATAATTATAACCATTTCCTACCCTCCATGGGAAGAATCTCATATTAAAATGCTAAAATGGATCTTATGCCTTATAATGGGGTTCTTGGGCCTAGAAACATGCAAGGATTGACATGGAAAAGTCATAACATGCTTGTGACTACATCTAGAGCTGGATGCCACCTGAACTCGGTAACCCACCCTGTTGAGATGGCGAGCTACTGGAGTCATTGTTCTAGTGACTGGAGCACTAGCTCTATTCTTGCCCTGTCTAACTGATGGGCAATCTCTAAGCATGTGTCCGGGATAACCACAACCAAAACAACCATCTCATCCAGCTAAACACACTCCCAGGTATTTCGTACTACACTTCAGGCATGCTGGCTACCTGGACAGGGCTGTTGGAGGGGTGGCTGGGGTACAAACTCTCTGGCCATTCTGCTTGACTGATGGGTAGTCTCTAAGTTTATGACCAGGTTGGCCATACCAAAAGAAAACACATGAACCCACCAAGCACTTCCCTAGGCGGTTTTTACCACATCTCATGCATGCTGGATATGTAATCTCCCTTACCCTAAACATGTTTCGCCAAGTCAGAGCCAAAGATCTCTGCTAAAGCTGAGGGTGATTTCCACCACCTGACCCTTGCTGGAAAAACATAAAGTTCACTTTCTTGTCGCTCTTGTTTCCCTTTCCTCTCCCTTTGGACTCCCTATTCGCTTTTGAACCAATAAACTTAGGCGGACTCTTTCCCACGAAGTCTTAAACCCTAATGGCTACTGTCTCTTCGATGGAGTCCGTATATGCAATTTCCTGCTGGTTAAGCTAAGTGGTCATGGGCCGTATCAACACTCTGAAGCCAGCTCCGAGCTACTTATCCATAACCTACCCAAATAGGGGGCCCGTTGGAGTTGGTGGGGCTAACTGACCTCTGTTGGTTCTTTAGGGAGATATACTTCTATCACGTGTATAGCACCAGTTAGGAGAGTAGAAGAGTTGAACCTAATAGAACGAGGTAGAATCAAGAAAGAAGGGAAGTTTCCTAAAATGTTTCATAGATTATTTTTCATAAGTGTAGCACGCTTCACATCCATGAAAAAACCTCTACTTAATGTGTCTTTCAAACACCTTAGGACACTTCAAAACTAGGCTCTGATACCATGTTTTTCATGACCCGAGCTGGGACTCAGATTGAGACACAAGACCCAGAACAATGAATATCTCCAAGTCGACCCATGGCATGAACATATCAACTAAAGAGCATACGTAAAATCAGAAGTAGATAACTTAAAAATAAATAAGTGGAAGTCTGAATAACATAACATATAACAATGATCATAGACAGAGTCTACACTCGCTAAAGCTTAAAGTCTATATAATGTTTGATAATCCTATAAACTGTCTAATGAGCTTATAAGACAACACCACCAACTAGCTCTCTAAATTCTGAGACTAAAATAGCATAATCGACAACTAAACTGAAAACTGAGCTGGACTGCAAAGGAGTTAGACTAATGGCAAAACAGAGTCTGATCGATCAGACCTGTATCATGAAATGATATAGCATAGAGTATACAGCCAGTACTTTGAATGTAATGAGTATGTAAGGTAAGTAAAACATGCTGAGTAAATGTTAATTGAAATCATGCATATCAATATAAATCATTAGAGCATGAGAATAAGGATTGTGTGCTGAAAATTGAATCTGAGACATCCATAATCATAAGCTGAGTATCATAATTGAACATAGTGACTCAAGGTTAGAAACAAAAATCGTATGACTTTTCATAGCTGAAATTGTAAGTAAAAGCTTATAAACTAATCATTGGGTCAAACCTACTGTAAAACATAATATCATAAGTCATGAACATGAATAACTAAAATCATGAGAAATAATGGGAGACTCTTTATAATCAACACCATCACGATAGAGCTTAAGCGATGCCCCAACTATCACACTCAATTGGCTAGAGCCGTCCAAAACCTTGTCAGGGCTAAGGACGATCCGTGATATTGATATCAAGTGGAGGCCCCTTAGGAGGAAGGGGAAAACTCTCAAGGGATGTCCCAATGTAAATGTATACCTATGTTGGCATATAGTTCTGAGATCCAAGGTTTACCTAAACCCCTGGCCTACTCGGTGCTAGACACAACTCCTAAAAACATGCATAGTGCTCCCGTCATTTTTCAATGAAGTTGATAATTACATGCATAGTCTGAAATCTGAACATTTGGGTGTCCTTGCTACAAACACACCATAAGCTGAATTAGAAGTATTAACTCCAAACCATATGGTAAGTTGAACTTATTTATCTAAGCTAAATCATGAAAACATATTTAACTTGTCTAGGCGTGCCCAAATCTTAAAATCATGCATACTTGAAATAGACTTCACAAGTCAAAATAATAGATTCATAAATGGGGTAATTTATAAACATTCATTCATACTAGATATCTCATCATACTTTAAATCATGAATCATAAACTTGACTTTTCATAAAACTTGCATAATAGGGCATAATTTTTAATAACTTGAAATTATGAATTTATGATTAAATTGTCTATACAGTCTTCCCATAAATCTTAAAACATGCTTTGGAATATGAGGGGAATTGACCCATAGACATATCATAGATAATTTCATAAAATTTAGTTAAAATCCTATAAAACCATATACTTGAATTCATGAACTTGAGGAGAATTTCAAGCACGAGAGTGAAAGAAAACTCCCATTCATATACTTACATACCTGGGTAGATTGATTCTTTAACTATTCTTGAAAGCCCAAGAGAATTGGTGAAGAATGACCGAATTCTAGATTGATCTTCAAAGAGAAACTCAAAGCTTTGAATGCATTGGAGCCTAATGACTTCAGATAGGAAAAACCCTCTTAAAACACTCTGTTCAAGGATTAAAATGACGTATTTTAGGACTTAGGAGCTTAGGATTTACAATAATACCCTTACTGATTTTGTAGGGGAAACCTCACTGCCAAATTCCATGACTCATACCACAAGTCGTCCTTTCATACCACGGCTCGTGGTATCACTCGTTACAACTATCCACTTTATCCCCAATTCTCAGACCCTCAAATGATGACTAGTTAGTACGAATCATTACTAGTCACAATGAGTCGTTACATTCTCTCGTTATCACCACAAACTTTATGCATAGTTTATGGAATCCTTCCAACAGACCCAAACAATGAGTCGTATCTTGTGATGATAGGTCATTGAACCCATTTGTTGCTACTGATTCTAACTCCTCTGCTCCTTCCCATGAGTACAAACCACGACTAATTGTTCCCTATAACAAGTCATATCATGACTCGTACCATCCAACCCTAACACTTCAGAAACAAATGAAGACTCCAAACCATAACCTATTACAGGGACCTAGAGTTGTACCATGGCCTATTGCTACTGGGCCTTTTTCTGCAGATACTGACCATGACTTGTGACCATGAACCGTTACATCGAACAACAGGTCATACCTTGGCTTGTTGGTCCAGAACCTATCAAATAGAAACTTAACACGACTCAGTCCTATGACCTATTATTTCTCACCATGACTCGTACAATGAGTCGTTTTGAGACATTTTTCAAAGTTTTTCTGTTGATCATATTTCCCATCCTAAATCCAGTCTTAGGAACTTTTGGGGTGTTGCACCTTAATCATTAAAAGGCCATAATTTTTAGACTTTCTACTTATGGGTGATGGAGGAGATAATAGATTGTCAGGAAGGTGATGGCTCAGCCATTAGATGAGCAGTAAGTCCAGATCGCAGATTTTCAGAAGGGGATTCTAGGGTAGTTTTGGTAATTGCCTATACTTTTACCACCTAAACATGAATGTTTTGGATTTCATAAAGGGTTATTTAAGAATTATAAAAGCCTAAATACTCATTCCATCCCATTCCAAAGTAGAATCCAGGATTAAAGCTCCCAAGAATTCAAGAGAAAAGCTAGGGAATTTCTACAACTTAGGGTTTTCAAGGTTGAGTCTAAGTTCTAATATCCATGTATGTAAGGCTAACCTAAGTGAGTAATTCTAATCTTTCTCATGTCTTAATTTCATTGTTGAGATTGTGGAGTTTAAAGCTAGGGTTTATTGTCCAATTAATGATCTTCTACCTTATCTATATGTGTTGAATTGCCTTTATCAAACCCTTCATATTGAGTTGATTATTGATATCCTTAATTGTTGATTATAATCCCTCTCTATTATATTATTGATCATCTTCTCTTGATTGTTGAGTGTTAATTGTTTATTGATGAGTTGGTTCATGTCTCTTATCCCATGAACCCAATCACATGAAAGCATGATTTTAAGAAGCGTAGCTTTGAAAGCATGTGGTTTGAAGTAAATGCATTATTTTCATAAATATTGAGCATATTTTCAAGAGAGTATGCATAAAGAGGCTTTGATCATATGGATATGATTTTTACATGATTTTCAAATGCTTAAGTAAAAATCTTATATAGAAACTCGTGAGATGTTTGGATCCTAGAAGCTCCCAAGTTTTCAAGAGATATTTTGAGCTAAGGCTCAAAAGTAAACTTTTATTGATGTTTTAAATGATGTTTTGAGCGAAAGGGTCGTAAGCAATGTTTAAAGAGATTTTGAGTGAAAGACTCCAATGATAATTTTCAATATTCATTATATGTATAGCTAAAGTTCTTTATAATGATATTTTGATATTGTCTAAGAAAGGCATGCGAACATGAGCAAGATGTTTTGGGAGGAGTAGTTAGCACCGAGTTGGGTGAAAGGGCTCAGACAACCCATAAGTCCCATAACTACATAGCCAATGTAGGATAGGATCATGTCATTTATTCGGCGACTCCTTAAAGATAATCCATATTAAGGACTTTGATTGTTATGGATCCAAAATTGTGATACTCCTCTGCCCTTGCAATACTTTGGATGACTCTTTTAGCTTGAGTGAGGTAGTTGGACATCATGTGCTCATTCATGATGGTGTTGGTTAAGAGAAACTCCCAACCTACTATTGCTATACATTACTTGCGTATGTATTGGAAAAGATGGTTTTGATGCATAAATCTTACTACATAAACTGCTTTACACATTGATCATATTATCATACTATGTCCTATGCATTATTTATAGTTCAATTTCCTATTGATTCAGTTATGTTTAGTTATGTCAAGTTATTTCTTCTAGTTATTCCCTTCGATTAAAATATTCTTTCTAACCTTGTCTCATTCAGCTATTTTACATACCATACAGTCCATGTACTGACACCCTTTTGGTGTTGTATCCTATCATGATGTAGACTCAGGTAGACAGGAACAACAAGGAACGCTTCGCTAGGACTTCATCTACATTCAGCTTTTGGTGAGGCCTCCTATATTTGGAGTGTCATAGTTTTGATTGAGTCTTTTATTTATAAAGCTTGAGGTAGTCATGGGAGCTATGCCCCGACACCTATTCTTTCAGTATAGAGGCTTTATAGATAGAGTTAGATTTTGAATCAATAATATTACTTTCTAATATTTATTTTTGTTATAGAATAAATTCTCTTTTATAATGTTGAGATCACTAAGTTCTAGCTTCTACAACTTTTATTGTTAATTGAGATCTAAACTGATAGTAAGCCATACTAAGAGTTCGTTTGGATCAAAAAGGTGGTCTAAGTATCGGTCGATGCCCAAGGTCTAGAGTTGGGGCATGACACACCTAGGAACAAGGTGATAGTTGTGTCATACGATTGTTGACCCGAATGATAGCTCTACATGAGCAGTAAATGGGGATAGAATCTTGTTTTAGCAGTAACATTTCAAAAAGTAGCGGAGTTCGAGGATTCCTTGGTTTGAGCCCTCCTGTGTAAAGGATTTGATCCTAATGAAAACCCCTAGGATTTTATTGACCAATAGTATAGGCTAATACGTGTGATGTGTGCCTCAGTAACAGAGGCTGTGGAGTTAGCCTCTTTTAGTCTACGTGATGTGGCCCTTCTAATGCTTGGTAGTTTTCTGTGTTATTTAATTATGCCTTACAGTTACGCTTAAGCTATATAGCTATAAGTCCAGCTTTCCTTTAATACATAATTGAAACTCCTTAACTGAATGAAAGAATTCATTACTCTTAAATAGTGCCTCTAATGTCTAATCAAGTATATGTGATCTCATAATGAATGGTGGGTCCAAAAGTTCATAACAAATATACTATCTACATTATAGAGCTTTCTTAGGTATGGCTATGTATGTACTAGGCTAAGGTTTCTTCACAATTGAATTTCACTCGTGCAAAAGAGTTAGTATTCAATTACCTCGCAAGACTACCTAAGGAGGGTCGTTATTAAGTCATAAGGTTTCTAATGTTATGATTATGTACTTCATATCATGAACATATATGTCCAACTATCGGTTTAGTCATTATCAATCTTTCTACGATACAAAAGTAAGAGTTAGAAATTTTTACTTAGATGAGATTTCATTTTCAGGATAACAAGTATAAACAGTGAACGAATAGTAAGTAAGATAAAATTAAAATAAAATGGGTTAATAGGTGAGTTTCATCGTAAATATCCATTGGTTTCTATAGCGTGCTCATTGCAGCGAATGCAACGAGCATTATTCAATGATATGACTTGCTCGTGTTTGATGTGAGTTTATGAACGAGCATTATTTGATGATATCACTAGCTCAAGTCCGATGTGAGCTAACAGACAAGCATTATGTAATGATATGAATGGCTCGAGTCCGATGTGAGCTGGCAGACGAGCAGATGAGTGGGAGCGAATACCATACTGGTACAGTACATGGACACATAGGGTCCCCTGTAGGTCATGACTGGATGGGAAAAATATAAGACCCACTGCATATGTGTATCGATGAGTGACAAATGTGGATACAGATGAGGGACAAATGTGTATACAACTTTGATATAGGTTGAGATTAATTAGATACATAGGTTATACAACTGTGGTTCAACATGGATAATCCCCTGATTTTATCGTGATTGCTTATGCTTGCAGGTTCTTGTGATGAGTTTTATGTTTGTTGGTGATTTATATATCTGGTATTGACTGACATGGTTGGTCTGAGTATGATTTAGCTGTCTCATTTCTATTGATTTTTGAAATCCTTGAAGTCATCTAAGTAATAATGCATGTCTAAGGCTTATACTAGAAACTCATTAAAAATTGAGAAGGGTATGGTTAGTATGTTATGAACTCATTGAGACAACATAGTAAAATATGATTGGATAGAATAAGTTATTGCAGGGAGTTAATTGTGATTTCTTAAACTTTATATTGTATTGCGTAAACTAATCTTAGTCGATCAATAATGTTTACCAGTGTGTGTAGTATACTAATACTACTCTTTCAACACCCTTTGTGGGTTATGGTTGTATAAGTTGATGGAGTTTCATGATTCAGGAGGTGGCATTCAGCATCATCTTTGGTGTTTCTCTTCCTCAGTCGAAGTTATATCTTTATTTTGTCCTTATTCTAATTAGATGCTTTTGTACATGTCTAGACTAGGTCCTCAGGAAGTTTTGATATATGTTCTAAATGTACTATGGTTTAAAAGACTTAAATTGAGAACCTTTACTCTTGATTTAATGGGTTATTAAAATGAAGTGATGGTAATGCGGTTCTTCTACCAGACTAGTGTCGAGTAGGTGCTTGCATGACCCACCAAATTGGGTAGTGTTATGTTAGTGTGAAAGCTAGGTTATCAGTTTCACTAGTAATAGAGCAATGTCAAGTAGAGTCCTACGAGTTGGTATGTATACGTCCATATCAAATCCTTGGGAGCTATAGGGCATCTAGGAATCTGTCTTTTATTTTGTTCCTATCATGGTTTTTAGTTTAGCGTTCATCGGGGTTGAGCTTTATTAGTATCTGGAGGATCCCAATTGGTATCTCGACCAGTATAATTGGTATCTGGGAAATAGAGCTTTGTAAGGGTGTTGACTAAAAGTTGTGTGATTGAAATAATAGTGAACAACATATAGGCCTACTTCAAAAGTGAGAAGTACTGGTGCAGCACCATTCTATCTAGTAGATATTGCTGCAGCGAGTGGTGCTTTTCCACATTGAACCCATTTCTGTGATTGGGTGGCTGCTGTAGTGCGCTCTCCTACATGCGGAGATTCGCTCCAATGAAGCTTGGATCGCCATATCGTAACTACTTCAGCGGTAAGACCTCCTGCTATAGCGGAAAGGCATTAGGTAGAATCCAGTATCCTATTTTAAATCCAAAAGCTATGAAGTCCCATAAACTATATGAAAAGCAAAAATGACATAAATAAATTCGGCTAAAAACAAATGCCATTGTCTTTTGGATTCCATCAATGAACAATCGTACATCCTAAGAATAAGGAAAGAAATTATCTAGTTAAATGAAATCATCCAAAACATACAAAGAAAGTAGAGGTTCAACAACAACCCTACAGGGCAAGAAATAAAGCAAGCTCAAGGACAGGGGGAAGGGAGATACAGTGTGCCGCCACCTAGTTGGTAGCCTCATTGTTATCAGTACCTAAGCCACTGTCTCCTCTCAGTCAAGCCCACTTAGGAAGGAGAACTCTCGGGCAACCTCCTTGGACACCTTTAGAGGTCTCGAGGGGGGAGCTAAATTCCTCAGGAGACTCTTTATTCCCTTTCACATCCGCTCTAGCAACTTGTCCCGCGACTGCCTTTTCCTCTTCTCTACCTCCAAGGAGGTCCAGAGATTCGAAGGTGCCATGTAAATCATAATTTCCACTAGCCGCAACACTTGATGAAGCTCCCTCCGGAGGAGGCCTTGGCAATCCACTTAGTAGCTTTCTCATAGTGGCCATATCCACCTCCACACGCTCAAAGGGGCCCGAAGGCTGGGAAGAGTCAGCCCCAACTTTACTGCCCTCTGTCATCATTGTCGTCCCTATTTGAGTCAACATTCCTCTTCTTCTTTCTCCACCTTGAACAACTATCTACACTTTGTTGGTCAAAGGGAACATCACACTCATTTATCTGGTCACTTGTCTCCCTAGACATCCCTGCCCGCTCACACAACATAGTAATGAGAGAGGGGAATGACAGACTCATCCCACTTTTGGTAGACAAATACCTCAAATCATCCACCACATGTGCCCCTATATTGACCGACAACTGGTCCAATATGCAAGCCACCACCAAGGCTTAGTGGTAGGTCATATTGTTAATATTGTCGAAAGGGCAAACCCTCCTGGCCACTAGATTCAACCACCTTCTAGCCTCTACAGTGAAGTGGATGCTCTTGATTCTCATTTGGCGTTCTATGTCTCATTAGTACTTGAGGGAAAATTTGCAAGAGCTGACAATGACTTTTCTTACAAGTCATTGGTCCTAACAACGATGCGTTGGTTGAGTCGTTTTGAGGCAAAAATTTTCTGATTTTCAAGCTTAGTCCGGGGTTTAGCCTTAGGAACTTTTGGGGTGTTACAAATGATAGAAAAAATTTTAGTTCTAATGACTACAACCTCCCTAATGCCTTTTGTGAACACAATCAACCATCTCGCTACACTAGTGATATTACTCCCCCTTATCTATCCTTATTCATCATTCTCACATTTCATCAAAAACCACTTTGTAACACCTTGGATTATACATTTAGCCTCATCTAAGAAAAGAGATAGCACCTTTCAGCTTTATCTTATTCTTCTATTAATTGAAGGTTTTTCAACCAACCATTTCATTCTTTTTCACAAGTAATTTGGTGCTACCTTACATTGACGATCATATAGTTTTCCTTTATGCACACCTCCAAACTTAGGCTTTTGCCTCATTTCAATTTATAATCTTGGGCTTCAAGCGCCCCCTCCCCCTTTTTAAATTCACTAGAAATTAGATAGGATGGGTGCCAAAGAAGAGGATTAAAAAGGGTAATAGGCTTGTAATGTGGTTTCCAACAAAAAGGATTAAAGGCTCAAACATAGGCTCTCAATAATTGATGTTCAAAGAGGTCATTTTTGTGGTGAAATGACTATCCAAAGAAAGCTTAAGATAATTTTTTAAGTGCAACTACATGTAAGATTTTGCCTTAAATCACTTTTGGCTTCTCTTGATCCTAAAATTGAGAGAACATTTCGAAGGTTAATCATGGAGAACAATAAGCAGGTACCGGGCAACAATCAGGAGAGAGTTCCAGTTTTGAGCTTTGCAAGGCTAAACTTGGAGAATGCTTCTAAAGCGATCATCAAGCTGGCCATCACTAAGAATTTTGAGCTAAAGGAAGGGACCATACGGTTGGTACAAAACACTTTCCAATATCATGGAAAGCCGCAAGAGAATCCCCACAAGCATATGATGACGTTCATGGAGCTGAGTGAGAATTTTCACTACCAGAACGTGTCAAATGAATATGTTAAGCTGGCCTTGTTTCTGTTCCTGCTAATTGGTGAAGCCAAGAAGTGGCTTCAAAATGGGCCAGCAGGTTCCGTCGCCACATGGGAAGCTCTGTCCAAAAAATTCATCAATAGGTTTTTCTCTTCAAAGAGATCCAACGAGTTGAGAGGGAAGATATCCGAATTTGTGCAGTAAGATGGTGAGACCTTGACTCAGACGTGGGAAAATTACAAATTCCATCTATGAGCTTAAGAGGCAGATAGATCATTTGGCCCAGCATCATACGAACAGAATAAAAGGGGCTCTTACGAGTAAGACCAAGAAGAACCCCAAGGAAAATATGAGCACAATCTCTTTATGCAGTGATAAAGAGCTGGGTCAGGTGATCTCCAGAGAAAAGAATGTTGATGATGAGTAGGTTGAGAAGTACAAGAGTGAGGTCGGTGAGCCAAGCAACCCACAACCGAAATTTGTAGTAGCTAGACCATAGCCCCCATTCCCACAAAGTTTTAAGAAGTGGAAGGAGGACCCAGCCTCCTAGAAGTTTCTTGACTTATTAAAGCAGGTACATCTTAACATTCCATTAGTGGAGCTTTTGCAGGAGTTTCAAAATACGTTAAGTACCTAAAGAACATTATGAACAACAAGAGGAGATTAACGGAGTTTGAAACTATGGCTCTCATGGAAGAGTGCGGTTCTCGAGTTCAAAACAAAATTCCTAAAAAGCTGAAGGACCCCGGGAGCTTCATCCTTCCATTTGGTGTTTGGGGTTAAGGTAGTTGGTTCAGCCTTATGTGATCTGGATGCGAGCATTAATCTGATGCCTACATCTCTGTTCAAAATCTTGGGGCTAGGTGAACCACGTCCTACCACAGTGACTCTGCAACTTGCAGACCGATCTCTTGCCTATCCAGATGGAATAATAGAGGACGTCTTGATAAAAGTGGGACCTTTGATCCTCTTAGTAGACTTCATAATCCTAGAATACGAAGCGGATGCAGCAGTTTCCCTCATTTTAGGGAGAGAATTTTTAGCCACCGCTAATGCTGTAATACAGGTAAAGATGGGAAAGATGTGTATCAGGGTGGATGGTCAGGAAGCAGTTTTTGAAGTGTTTAGAGCAGCAAGGGTGCCTCCTCACTATGAGGACTTCACAATTAAGCCAACAGTAGAACCTGAAGGATGTGATTAGTTAGTTGAGCATCATGGGCTGCATGAGAGTTCAGTAGATTGTCAGTTTGGTCATTGTTTCACTCAGATGAAGGAGTGAACGTGACCACAGTTGTGATGCCATGTTAAATCAGGCGTTGTATAGGAGGCAACCATGAATATCGTACCACAACTATAACTAAGGCACTTGGTGGAAGGCAGCCCATCTTTCTAATACTTTTGACATTTTTCTTTATTTTGTAGAGACAAACAGAGCTTTGGAGGCAAAAAAGAGCTAAAAAATGAGCTGAAAAAATTTAAGTTTGGGGTGAGATACCTAGAATAGGGTTTCAGGTGTTAAACTTCGAAAGAAAAAATTGTCAGGTTGGTGCTATGGGTGGCGCGGTGCGCCAGCCCCAGCCCCCAAAGAAAAAAAATTTCTAAGTCTGTGGGGCTATGGAGGGGGCGGCACACCAGGGGCATTCTGGTCAAAAAAATAAGCCAAATGGGTCAATGTTGACCCAAAGACCTTAAAATTACAAAAAAAAAAAACAATCCATGTCCCACACCTTTATTTAAAATCTCATTCATCCTTTTTCATTAAAAAATTAAAAAATAAAAAGCCAAAACTCTCTCTCCTCTCCCTCACAAAACTCGTAAGTCTCTCCCCTTTCTCCCTTCCTTTGTTGTCTTCTCCTAGGTTTGATGATGTTCATCTCTTCAAATCAAGTAAGTATCATTCTTCTCTCTTGGTTAGGTAATATTGAAAGAATGCTCTGACACCCTTCTTCCCCAAGATTAAAGACCCAAATCACCATGGTCAGTGAAAAGCTTAAGTTTCATATTATGAGTTTCATGAGCGTTAATTTCTTAAATTCTTTCATAATAATTTGTTATCTTTATTGGGTAACTTATTTTTAGTTGAATATAACGATTTGAAGTTGAAGGAATGAATGGGGATAGTGAATTGAATTTTTAAATTTGGTGGGTAGATGCATTAATTATAGAGAGAAAAAGTACATGATTATTGAATTTTTGAATGTTAATAATTCTTGTTAATTCATTATGGATGGTAGTAAATTGGTTGTTGGTTGTTGAGTGAATTGAATATAGCTACTTTCATGTATGAATTACTTGAATTATGAATTCAAGGAGGGAAAGTGAGAGGGAGGCCAAAATGAGGCTTTCTTGAAAAGCTAAAAGTGAGGGGAGAGTAGAAAAAAATTCATGAACTTGGTTTTAGTTAGAGTTGGTGAATAAGTTAGTATTGTTGAGATTGGATGATTATGGGGTACGTCTTGAGTACCCCATTAGACAAGTCTCACAAGTATGCTGAAAAATTAAGTAACACTTAATTCGTTAGCTTTGTTGTTCACGAACTAATTTTGTAAAGTTTTGGATTCTTTGATTGGCAGGTGTCATGGCATCTAAAGGAATGAAAGTGGTGATTGATACACCAAGCCTCAAGAGGCTTCGAAAAGGCCCAAAGGGAGCTAGTTCATCAGCAGCCAAGGCTGGACCTGTTAGAAGATTTAGAGAAAAGGTGTTAAAGCCTCACGAACTTACCTAGTTCAACTCATAGAAGGAGGCTAAGTATGCTCCTGAAAATTGGACTGATGAGGGCCACCTTGTGCTTGAGTTCCTGACCATCCAAGACAAGCTCCTTGACTTGGGAGTTGAATACAGCTTTGCTGAGCTGGAGGAGTATAACCTCATATTGATGAAGGAGTTCTATGCAAACTGGGACACATCATTTGTAAAGAGCACCAAAGCGAAAATAAGGGGTCAGGTGGTGTCGCTCATTTACAAGAGGTTCAATGCTTTCCTTGGCACACCTGAGGTAAACCCTCTGGAGTACTTTATCTTGCTTGAGAAGAAGCCTTACCGCGACATCCATCAAACTCTATGTGGTGAGCACTCATCCCCCAATTGGGCGAGGGACCACAAAGGCACTCGCTCCATACATGTGTTCTCCTACTTAAATAAGGAGGTGAAAGTTTGGGTGAAGATAGTTTGTACCGTGTTTCTCCCTAGTATACACATGACAGACATTACTAGTGAGTGGTTTATGCTGGTGTACATGCTTATGAAGGGGATACCCATCAACTTTAGTATGGTTCTTTGGGACAATATGAGGAGATCAAGGGACAATAGCAGGTGAAAATATTATTGTTGAACTCTCTTGACCCAGTTTTTGTGAGGAGCAAGCATTTAGGAGGAGGAGGCAGACCTTTGTCTACCTCTATAAGGGCACCTGACAAGCAAGATGATGGATGTTACAAAGGTGAAGTAGACTATCACTCCCATAGCTCCACTCCTCAATATAGCTAATCGTTAGGCTCGTGATGAAATCCGATAGGGTCGAATATTCGGGATGCTAGATTTGCAGCTGAGGTTAGGAGGTCGACCAGCCACAAATGAGTAGATGGTAGCCCTTGAGGCAAGGTCACTCACGGAGAGTGTCATGCAAATGTGTAGAGCGGGACGTGCCTTTGAGGGGCCGCTTGATAATGATGAGGCCACGGTGCTGATGGACGGAGTTGATGATTTGTACATGGATGAGGATGATGATGCTACTACAGTCACCATACAGGTTGATAGGGATGAAGATGAGGATCAGGATCAGGATTACAATCCTGAAGATGATGCTTAGCGGCCCAGGATGTCCCTTTTCTCTACCTGTTTGATACGATTGTGTGTGCACTAAAGATAGTGTACTGCTTAAGTGTAGGGTAGATGAAAGATTTTTGTTTGTTCTTTGATTGCTATATTTGTAGTAGGCCGTAGCATAGTGTCATTCCCCGTAGTAGTAGCTCCATGATTTGTTAGGTCTTGTGTTGTAATAGCAAGTATTGATGATGTTGTTGACTTGGATGCCTTGTGATGTAGGAAATATTGTTCGTCTTGAGTAGTACATTGTTAGTTAGATTTTAGAGTCTAAATATTGTTGGTCAAGGGTGAGTATGTCATTAAGCTTTATTTGAAAATTTTTGAAAATTGTCATATCACATCCACCCTTCGGTTTTTCTTATGACCTCGATTCTTTTTCAAAGGGGAATCCTTTAAACCAGGTTATTTTTAAATTTTTAGGAGTCATTGTTCTTAGAGTAGTGACCCTTCCTTATGATAGATAGATGACGACCGTCTTAAGAGAATTTCATCACTTTTTTTTATTTTTTAGGATTGAATCATAGATCATTCATTTGTGTGCTTGTTGACATTCTATTTAACTGCTATGCTAGAGTTAATAAAGTGGTCATCTTGAATGCATAACTGAGGAATCCATGAGAGACATGCATATCTCTTTAATTTGACTCAAAAATGATTTTAAGGGATTAATAATAAAAAAATCTCATTCAATATAATTGTGTGAATGTGTAGTTGTAGGATGCTGACAAGATTCTTAATTGCCATGAGAGGTGAGCTAAATTGTCTTGTTTGTACATATTATAGCATCTAGAACTTGCCTAGTGTAAATAGGATAGCTAGTTGTTAGAGAGTTGGGATTTGATCAAGGTGTTTCTTTGAAAAAGCCATGTTTTTCCCTTGTTTGTGTTACCTTCCTGTACATTATCCCTAGTTAAGCCCCTTTGAGCCATAAGTCTTGTTCTTTCTTAGCCACAAAAGTAGCTTAATCCCTCTTTTTGTGAGACTCAGACTCAGTGATCCAAAGTAGTCTTAGGCACTTTGAGACTTGAAAATAAAGGTCCACCAAAGTATAATATTAAGGAAAAGAGAAAAAATGTGGTAAGAGGAGAAAAATAGGAAAAATGGGTGCCCACAGAATTGTGTTGTCTACTTACAGCTAGAACAATGAAAGATAGAGCTTTACTTGGAAAATATTTATTGATGTTATAAGAAAAGACTAGCAGTCAAGTAGTGAAAAAGGGGCATGAGAAGAAAAGAAAAAGGGTGAGTTAGTTGAAGGGTGAAAAGTGGTGGATAAGAAAAATGAAAAAATGTCTTAAAAGTGCTTAGGGTGGTAGTCACTATAAAAGAAATATCATTTCTACCCGTCCCTTAGCCGAAATTACAACTAAGAAAAGTTCCTGTGATCTAAATCTCTAGAAACAATCAAGTAGTCTAAATGTACATGAAGGGCAAGCTTATGGTATGAGACATATGTGCATTACATCATTTGTCAGCGTGAGGGTGCCTTACTTTCTATGTTCCAAGTTTTGCATTGATAATCTAAGAGAGGAACATCACTAAAAGTGAGGAGCATAAGATATCTAAGTCTGTGTAACATTTGTTGCATATTTCATTCTTAATCATGTTGGCTCTATGTTTTGAAAAGATGAGTCAATTATATTGGTTGTGTGGTCTTAATTGTGAAACCTTTATATGTGCTTGATGAGAATTGATGTATGTTGATGAATCACTTGATTTATGTTCTATACTAGTTGGTTGAGTGTGAATTGTTAGAGGTACCAAGTGTGATGGTAAAAGATGAGTTTATGTGTGTACTAAAGATTGTTCAAGGACGAACAATGGTTTAAGTGTAGGGTTGTGATGTTGGACAATTTCTATGCCCATTTGCCATGTTTTTGTCCATCTTTTACCTTGTTTGAGTTCATAATCCTTATAAAATACATAAATTCATGTGTTTGTGTGTTTTATATGCTAACAAATTTTTTGAGATGTTTGAGCAGGAAACCAAGGAAAAAGGGCCCAAAATGACTCATGTTGTGAAGATTTGAGAAGCTGAGGAAGGATCCGGGGCTATGGCTGGCACCCAAAACCAGGTCCTAAACTTAAGAGAAATGTGCAACAAATCTGGGGCTATGGCTGGCCCCAGCGCTAGGTCCTGAACTTCAGAGATGTTTCATTCAACACCTTGGTGAGATGAGAGGCGCGGAGCCCTAGAGCATTTTAGACATAGAGAAATTTCTCAAAATTTTGGTGAGATGGATGGGGTTGGGCGCCAAAGAGGTCTTAGAGCCAAGAAATATGACTAACACTCTAGTGAGATAGGTGGTGTAAGGCGCCCAGATGATCTAGAAGTATTGACATTTGGTTAACTCCTTGGTGGTATGGATGGGGCTGGGCAGCCGGAGCCAAACTTCAGAGGAAACTTGAACCTAACTTGGGGCTATAAGTGGGGAAGCATGCCAAGGCCATTCCAGAGCTGAAATTGTTGATTTTAAAGCTCAGTGTTGGAGGGCAGAAGTGTCATTTGGAGGCTCAATTATATATATAGCCTCTAGGTAATTTGTTAATCATCTTTTGATCACTTTTACATTCTGTATATCATTTTATAAGGGTTGTAATCCATTTGGAAGAGGATACAAGTTCTGCACTAAGTTTCTTCTTGGATCCTTTATGTTACTTTGCATGATGATGATTAAGTATTTGTTTATCCACTTGTCTATGAGTGGCTAAACTCATACTCTAGGGTTTTGGCCATGGTGGATGGTTGATGTTTGATAGACTGATTTAATCTAGTTTTGATTCTTCATTAATGGTTGTTTATATTTACTTGTTTTAAATGATTATTTATGAGACTGGTCACCTTATAAGTAAATCTTTTGGCTTTCGGTTGAACTTGGGAAAGGAAATCAAAAGATTTAAAGGTAAATACAAAATAGGAATTCAAAGACCCTTGAACCCATTGGTGAGAGGATAGAAGTTATTGTTGAGGATAGGTATATACCCTTCAACCCTGTTTAGTTGAAATATAAGTAGGTGTAATCACCATTTCATATTATATTTCTCATGTGATCATAGGGATATAGGCATTAGGGTTCATGAGATAGTTCTTGGATGCTCGGAAGAGTGGCAAGGAATGGGATAGAAACTTGCAACTAGCAACTATAGGAAGAATCGTTCTAGTGTAATCATGTCTTGAAAACTCAATCTGAAACTGAAAAGTATCATTTTCCTAGATTTTCATCATCATCTAAAGTAAAATCAAATTTGCAACCATCTATAGTTATTTTTATATTTAAAGTTTTAGTAGTTAATTTCCCAAACAATTCCCCATTTCAACTGTTTGATGCAATAGAGAAAGAAGAAACAACCTTGAATGATTAAACTGAAAAGTCTTTGAGGGATCAATAATCGAGACTTTCAGTCCTACATTACTTGACGACCATGTGCGCTTGGGCGACATTAGTCTTCCAAGAGCCTCTATGCAATTGGTGAGTCTTTGCACCGCTTTTACACTATCGACCACTTTCAGAATTTCTTCAATGGCCTTTACTTTGTTGGGGTTTATCTCAATGCCTCTATTTTATATGAGAAAATCAACGAACTTATCAGATCCGACACCGAAGGCACATTTCCTTGGTTCAACTTAATATTGTATTTTCTTAAGGTATTGAAAGTCTCTTGCAAATGGATTAGGTGATCTCTTGCATTAAAAGATTTCACAAGCATATTACCAATATAAACTTCCATGGTCTTACCAATTTGCTAATTGAACAGTTCATTCACAAGTCTTTGATAAGTGGCTCCTGCATTTTTTAATCCAAAAGTGCCAAAATTAGTCATGAAAGAAGTCTTCTCTTGATCCTATGAAACTATCTATATTTAATTATGTTTGGAGTGTGCATCGATAAAACTCATTATCTTGTGTACTATTTTAGCCTTGATCTATGATCAATATTTGGCACCGACAATGAATCTTTCAGGCAAGCTTTGTTCAAATCCTTGAAGTCAACACACATTTTAAATTTGTTGAGCTTATTTGGTACTACCACTACATTGGCTAGCCATTTCGGATATTTTACCTCCTGAATGGACCCAAATTTAGGTAGCCTACTCACCTCTTCTTTCACAAACCTATTCTTTTGTTCAGACATATTTCGCTTCTACTGCCCTATAGGAGAAAAAATTGGATTCCACCTGCAGGCAGTGAGTTTCTATATCTGGAGAAATATATGTTATGTCCATATGGGACTAAGTAAAACAATATGCATTAGTTTTTAATAATTCATTGAGTTTTTCTCTGAGATTCTGGCTTATAGATGTGACTAGATATAACTTCCTTTCCAAGAAATCAACAAACAAGTTCACTTACTCGAGTTCCTCGGTTGTAGGTTTGATTGTGTCCCTGTCATTTGGAGCCTGGAAGTATCTCAGCATTTGATCGTGGTTTCAATCTACATTATCTGGACCCTGGAGCTCGTCTTTGTTATTATTGTTTGGGCTTGGATTCAGATTCAGTAGTTGATATTTGGACTTCTCATGATCAGTTTCATACCGCCCTTTGGCTAATAGAATTAAGACCATCTCTTTTGCTGCGGCATATCTCCATTTATTGGTTTGACCCCTTCTAAAGTTGGAAATTTTATCACCTGGTTGAAAGTAGAAGGTATTGCCTTTCATTGTGTGAATCCAAGGTCCTGCAAGGATAATATTCTATCCAATTTCTCCCTTCATTACATCAAATTGAATTGTTTGATCATTCTTTCTGCATTCATGGGTAACATTATCTCACTTTGGGTCATGTAACTAGACATGTTGAAGCTAGCCAAGAGCATCGTCATTGGGATAACCTCATCAACTAGCTTTATCTGTTCAAGGTCTCGCATATGAAGAATATTAGTCGAGCTACCTGAATCAGTGAGAACACATTTAACGAAGAAATTATTAATATTCAAAGAGATTACCAATGCACTATTGTGCATGAATTCTCATGCATTAAGATCTTTGTTGTTGAATGATATTATCTCTAAGATTGGGTTCTTCATCCTCCTTTTTTTGATGTTTACCGCTATTTTCGCGCTTTTAGATGATGGTTGAGTTACTCTGCTAATCTCTTATCCTCCAATTATCATATTAATCATATGCCGAGGTGGAGCGGACTTGTCATCACATTTCTCTTTCTCTTTTTCGTAGTTCATTCTTACTCTAGTATTCATAAATTTCTTTAGGCGAGCATTCTTGAGGAGTGTGACCACTTCCTCTAGAAGGTGTCTACAGTTGCTAGTGTTATTTCCATGTGTTTCTTGGACTTCATACCACAAACCCTGATCTCAAAATTTGAGATCAAATCTTATCTATTTTAGGAAATGGACCTCTGTTATGTTCTGTATGGAATTGACAAGTTGCACTAGACAAATAGGAAAGCGATACTCTAACAACTTCGAGAACTAGTCCACGAAATAGATTAAACTAGAGGATCTGACTACTTTTTGGTTTTTCAAACCTCTGCGACTTCGATCTTTCCTACTTCATTTTTTGAGTCTGCACCTTTCTGTGAAGCGGGAGCTTTTCTCATGTAAGAAGTGACTGCTAGTGGGTATTGAATCCAAATGTCATCCCTTTTTCACCATACTTTAAGATCAATAGTAGTCATCCTCCACCCATATTTTTTATTGATACCGTTTATGATTATTGGTCCAAGTTGTAGCTTCAAGTTTTGTTAGACTTTTCTTCACTTTTAATGATGCAACCGAACTATTCGGGTTGAGACCCTTCCTAGAGACTTCGGCTGCCCAATCATCTGATACAATAGGTAGTTGCATCCTCTCTTCTTGAAATTTCTAGAGTAGTTAAGAATTACGTTGTTCGATTCTAAGGATGTCAGCTCGTCAAGCCTACATCTTTCTTGAATAGTTGTGCCTTTATCCTTGACTCATTGGCTGCAAGTGGCATTATGTGTTCCTTGCCATGTGTTTGAAATTATATTTCACTTATACAATTTTGGTGTTGTATCTCTTTTGAAGGAGTTTAGGCTACTACAGTTAAATTTATAGTAGACCAGCAGAACACCTCTGAATTAATAAAAAGAGTGAAGGTTCAAAAACACACTTAAAGTATCTCAACTTTTTAAATTTTCTCACCTAAACTATCAGGTGCGAGAGTTTCCTGCCTGAACTATCACCAATTGTTTATTAAAACACACCTCAACTATCAATTGTTTCCTTTTTTTACCTGAAAAATAGTGATATTTAAGGTATGAAAAAGGAACATATGATAGTTGAGGCGTGTTTTAATAAACTAGTCTTATTGTACACGCTTTGCGTGAGACAAAAGTGTGTCAATATATATAAAAATAAAAATAAATATATATAATATAACAAGAATAAATAAGAACTCAAACATATATGTAAAAATATAAAAAATATAGAATATAATACAAAAAAGAAGTATTACCTCTTCATCAACTAATGTTATAGTCATTCGAGTGCCCTCCTTCGTTCTCTTTTTGTACTCTTTTACTAATCTAACTTCAATTACTAAGACTTTTATTATCCAATGAGAATCTTATTACCTTAAGTTGTTAATTAGAAGAATTTCATTCACAAAATTCTTTTTAGATTCCATTGCAAGATATCTAAAATAAATTGCACAAGTGTTATAATTATAATAATCTATAAGTTTATAAAAAAAAAGATTATTTTATGAGATGAGGAGATTACTCTACCTAAATAGCTGAAACTTGTAACTATATAAGCAGATGAAGAATGTCAGTTAGAAATAACACAAATTTTAAATCACATAATATCAATTTTAGACTCAATTAATGAAGATAATATAATATCACTATTAAAATCAATTACTATTAAACTCAATTAAAGGAGATAACGCAATATCTGTTATGAAATAATAAAGAAAGAACAAGAATATTATAGAGAAAGAGAGAAAGAGAGAAGTTCTTATTTCTCTTGATGGGATGAAATACAATGAAGGAGAACCCTCTATTTATAGGGATAATTCCTCCTAATTTTTCTCCAAAAGATAGACTTTCACTATAATATAAACACACGTATCCACTATAATACAAATACCTTTACAGACATTCACTATAATACAAATATGTTTATAACACCCCTCCCCCCCCCCCCTTGAATGACTATTTGATAGATAATGTGCCTCGTTAAAACCTTACTAGAAAAAACCCAGTGAAAAAAAATCTGATGAAGGAAAAAGAGTATACATATCTAATAATACGTATTTTGGCTGCCTCATTAAAAACCTTACAAGAAAAACCCAGTGGGACAAAACTTCATAAGAGAAAAAGAGTACAACGCGTATTAACTCCCTCTAATTAGAAGATCCTTGACTCTTTACATCCCGATCTTGTGCACCATCTTCTTGAAAGTTGCAGTTGGTAGAGACTTGGTGAATAAATCAGCCACATTGTCACTTGAACGAACCTATTGCACGTTAACATCATTATTCTTTTGTATCTCATATGTGTAGAAGAATTTTGGCAAGATGTGCTTCGTTCTATCTCCTTTTATGAATCCTCCGTTTAGTTATGCTATGCATGATGCATTATCTTCATATAAAATTGTGGGTACTTTGTCACATTTCAAATCACATTTTTCTCTAATGAGATGTATCATGAACCTCAACCACACACATTCTCGGCTTGCTTCATGAATAACTATTATCTCAACATGATTTGATGAAGTAGCTACAAGAGACTGCTTTGTAGATCTTCAAGATACGGCAGTACCTCCACATATGAACACGTAGCCAGTTTCAGATCTAGCTTTATGTGGGTCAAATAAATACCCTTGCTAACAAATTAACTGAAAAGGCTATATCAGGTCTTGTAGTGTTAGCAAGATACATTAGTGCACTAATTGCACTAATATATGGTATTTCAGGATTAAGAATTTTCTCGTTCTTTTAAATCCTTCAAGGATTTTCATATATTCTTCAGTCTATCTAGAAATGAAAAGAATTTCATTATATGCATATCAAGTTTTTCATGTATTGGCAGACTTATGAGTAACCTCAAAATAATTGCATCTACCACAAGAGGACCTCTCCATATAATAATTTCAGGATTTGCGAAAAATCTTTATGCCACAAGAATCCATTTATACCCACTGTATTATACTTGAATTGCGTATTTTTATTTGTCCAATTATTTGTCTGTCCATACTTTTTGACAGATTTGAATTCAAGATCCTCGTCAATATTTATAATATTAAGCGCTACATTATATCAAAGGTATCTTCGACGATCATTTTGATATCAGTTTCAATGCGACATAACTTATTGAGATCTCTTCATTTTTCATCATTTTTAGGTACCTGAACCTTTTCCAAGGCTTTATGAAGTGTTATGTCGTGATGTTTTCTTAAGGCACTTGCCTCATCATCATGACCATCTTAATCATTTGCTCCTCTCCTTCTTCAAGGAGTTCTATATTTGAAATCGTTTGGTCTATCACGCTTCAGGCGTCTCATAGACCCTATCCTTTAAGGACCTTTCATTGGAGCATTTGCAACTGAATTATAAAATAGGGTTAGCAAATATATCTGATAATTGATTTGCAATATTCGCAAGTGAATTGTCTATTGAACTTTAAGTTCACTTTTTTTTTCGAGGATCTAGATAATTCATCCCACACTAAATTTTCAGTTGCTAATCACTTCTCCCCCTAATGTTAGAAAAACTAACATTTATACCCCAAGCTCATTTGGGGACCCATCTTTTTGTGTTGTGGTGGAGCAATTGAATCATATATCGCACATTCAAATTTTTAGATGGAATTATTTTGTTCCTGACCCTTAACCAATTGTGATAGGGGAACCTTGTTGGCTTGATGCATTCAAGTGTTGCTATATGTTAAATAAACATATCCTATACCAAATTTTATTTGGGAATTCTGTTCTCATAACCAATGGTTTAGCTATAATTGGAGGCATACAATTTTTATTAAACCAACATAGATATGAATCAGTATTATCAACATGATTTTATGATTTGGAACTGTGCTCTTAATTTAGCGATTCGAGCAAACAACCTTGCAAGAACCAATTGCAAGTTGATAACGAAGCACATATGACCATACCATAGATGCATCTATTAAAATTATATGATCACAAATGGTTTACATGGTGTGTGAACGGGCCCATATTCACCCTTTTATAAGTTCAAAAATTTCAAGGAATATAATTCCAATCTTAGCTGATAAAGATCATTCTATCACGAGAACAAGCAACACAAGAGAATTCTTGAAGAATCTTTTATTTCTTCAACATATAGCCACGTGAATTCTCAATTATTTTTGCATCACATTTGAACCGGGATGGCCAACCTAGTTATGCCAACTTATCTTTATTTTAGTAAACTTCTAGTTTACTTTCGTATGTGATTTTGTCATCATACTCATATTTATGTACTACAAACAAAAGAAAATGGGGACCCGCTTCAATTGTAGTAATATGAAGATATTAGATCTTCCCATAGTTTATAGTCTCAATCCTTTTTCAATGTCTTTGAAACTTATAAGTTTCCTTTTGAGACTTACTACAATAATTTCATTCCTTTGGCTATACTACCACATATTCAATCATATCAACATCATTAATTGTCTTTCCACATAGTTTCAACTAAGAAACAATTATAAACATTGCAGAGTTGTACTCATGAACAGACTTATAGTCTTGATTGATCCAATCATATCGTGTCTTTAGGTTGATGGCCATCTTCAGGTGGTCATACCTTTCTTTGAGGCTATTCAACAAAAAAAGTAAATTTTTAATCGTGAGATATTCAATTTTCAGAATATCGTCAATATGATGACGCAAGAATATCATAGTCTTAGCGCGATCTTGGTTTGATGTTTTATTTTCACTTTTAATGGTGTCTCCAAGACCCATTGCATCCATATGGATTTCAGCATCCAACACCCATGAAAGGTAGTTCTTACCCGAACTTTGAAGGGCAACGAAATCAAGTTCCGTAAGGTTAGCCATATTAAAAGAAAGAGAAAAATAATACCTTAGCCTTCAAATTTTGAGTCGGTAGAGTCATAGTGCAATAATATACATTCATGTGGTTAAGTAATACATCTTTTGAAAAAGAAATTTTAATTTTTCATACCTCAGATCTTTCAAAGTGAGTGCCCAAGGCAGAGACTCATACTGATAATGTGTTATGAAATAATAAAGAAAGAACAAGAATATTGTAGAGAAAGAGAGAAGGAGAGAAGTTCTTATTTCTCTTGATGGGATGAAATACAATGAAGGAGAACCCTCTATTTATAAGGATAATTCCTCCTAACTTTTCTCCAAAAGATAGACTTTCACTATAATACAAACACACGTATCCACTACAATACAAATACCTTTATAGACACTATAATACAAATATGTTTATAACAGATCACTATTAAACTCAATTAAAGGAGACAATCAAAGTTAAATTATTTTGAATATAAACAACTTGAGTTGGCATAGCAATTATTAATGTCTTCTTTAGATCCAAACATGATCATGACAAAAAAGATAGATTTTATCACAAGAAAGTCTAAAAATATATAAAGTTCGAGATTGAATCAAAGGTGTTGATGGAGAAGAGTTGATGAGTTACTAATAAATAATGCGTTTGTGATATTATATCAATTTATTAGTGTCAAAATAAGTCAGTAATAAATTATGATACAATTTTGTAAGTGTTAAATATTTAAATGAATAACTTATATCATATGTTCTAGTATACTATACAACTTTGGATTCAATGTGTTTTCATAATGATAATATTTATATTGAATGTTAATCC
This sequence comes from Datura wrightii, assembly GCA_035772735.1. Lineage (NCBI taxonomy): Eukaryota > Viridiplantae > Streptophyta > Magnoliopsida > Solanales > Solanaceae > Datura > Datura wrightii. Next base: position 24,633,316 of record JASDFA010000018.1, read on the forward strand.
GTTAATAGTGTATAATTAAAAATTTTATAGTAATATAATGTGAAATACACATATAATGCATGCATTTAAGTATTTATATAGAAATGAACGACTTTTTTTATTTTTTAATCAAACGTTGATTCTACAATATTTTTGTTCAATATAGCAAGTATTAGAACAAACTGAAGGAAAAACAATTGGATTAGATCAAACTCTTAAATATGATCATTTATTTTGTCAATTTAAATTTTAAATTTTTTAAAAAAAATTCTTATATTGTTACACAAACACATTTTTAAATATTATTTATTCTATTTTTAAAAATCTGTTCTTATTAATATGAGGAACACACGTAAGATGCGTACACTAAACTAGTCTATATTATATTAAAAGTAGGCTCTTAAAAATATTGATTGAATTTTTTGCTCTTCATTAAAAGACATCACAATAGACAAAATCGTCGTTTGCTATTTTTCTTAGTACTTGTTTCAAAGAGCAAAAAAAATCACAGAAATAGTATTTGATTGAAAGGTAAAAATATGTTCACTTTTATATGAGCACTTAAATGCATGCATTATATGTATATTTCATGTTAATTATTATAAAATTTGTATTACTACAGTTTTAACATATTAACATTTAGTATAAATATTAGCATTACGAAGATGCATTGCAATACAAAGTTGTAGTGGAATAGAACATAGAGTATAAATTATTAGTTCAAACAATTAGCACTTATGAAATCGTACTTGAGTTATTACTGGCTTATTTTAACTCTAATAAATTGATATCATATCACAAACACATTTATTTATTTGTAATTAATCGTCCAAACTAAGAAAAACTCATAAAAATAGTGGAAACAGCTAATAATGCTTACATTAGGGTAGATTGACACATCACACTCTTGGGGTGCGATTCTTCTCCAGACCTAGTTAACGCAAGATGCTTTGAGCACTAGGCTGTCCTTTTTTCAAATTGTATTTTTAAAAATCCTAAATAGAAGATTGATTTGTATTATATGTATAATTTTAGTTCAACATTCAATTAAAGGAGATAATATAATATCAATATTAGACTCAACTAAGGGATACAATCTAAGTTAAGTTATTTTGAATATAAACAACTTGAGTTGGCATAGCAATTAACATGATAAAAAAATTCAGAACATGAAAAAAAAGAGACTTTTAAGACAAGAAAATATGAAAACATATAAATTTGGAGATTGAATCAAAGGTGTTAATATAAAAAAGTTGATGAATTAAATTATGCAAGTATAAATCCTTTCATAGAAGTGAAATATTACTATCAAAAAGAAAGAAAGAAAAGGTTTTGTAAAAATTTGCTACTGTCCAAAAAGAAAAATAAATTATCAAAAGAAAAAAAAATTGACTATCAAAAAGGAAAAAAGTATCAAAAAGAAGAAAAAAATGTAACTATCTGAAAGCGAAAAAAAATTCAAATCAAAAAAGTATCAAAAAGAAAAAAAACGTGATATCAAAAAAGGAAGAAAAAATTTTCGGTAAACATTAGGAGATGAAAATTTGATGGAATTTCTTTTTTAAGGTTTACAACATATAATAGAGTTATGCTACAAATAGAAAAATTTAGTGTGATAAATTAAGGTGATGAAAAGATAAAATAACATAAAATTTGAAAAATAAGTTTAAAAAATTGGAAAATACGTAAAATTTGAAAAAAAAAATTAGATTTATGTCCCAAATAGAAAATCTAACCTAATGTGGTAAAATGACAATTATGTTATGAAATAATAAAGAAAGAACAAGAATATTGTAGAGAAAGAGAGAAGGAGAGAAGTTCTTATTTCTCTTGATGGGATCCTCTTGAGAAGTTAAAGGGATGATTTACAATGAATGGAGAACCCTTTTATTTATAGGGGAAAACTAACTTGGTCCCAAGGTTACAAACCCTAACTTTCCTTTTAAGAAATAGACATTCACCATAAATAAGAAATATATTTATAACATTCCCCCTTGGATATCTATTTAATAGATAATATGCCTTATTAAAACCTTACTAGAAATCCTTTCATAGAAGTGAAATATTACTATCAAAAAGAAAGAAAGAAAAGGTTTTGTAAAAATTTGCTACTGTCCAAAAAGAAAAATAAATTATCAAAAGAAAAAAAAATTGACTATCAAAAAGGAAAAAAGTATCAAAAAGAAGAAAAAAATGTAACTATCTGAAAGTGAAAAAAAAATTCAAATCAAAAAAGTATCAAAAAGAAAAAAAACGTGATATCAAAAAAGGAAGAAAAAATTTTCGGTAAACATTAGGAGATGAAAATTTGATGGAATTTCTTTTTTAAGGTTTACAACATATAATAGAGTTATGCTACAAATAGAAAAATTTAGTGTGATAAATTAAGGTGATGAAAAGATAAAATAACATAAAATTTGAAAAATAAGTTTAAAAAATTGGAAAATACGTAAAATTTGAAAAAAAAAATTAGATTTATGTACCAAATAGAAAATCTAACCTAATGTGGTAAAATGACAATTATGTTATGAAATAATAAAGAAAGAACAAGAATATTGTAGAGAAAGAGAGAAGGAGAGAAGTTCTTATTTCTCTTGATGGGATCCTCTTGAGGAGTTAAAGGGATGATTTACAATGAATGGAGAACCCTTTTATTTATAGGGGAAAACTAACTTGGTCCCAAGGTTACAAACCCTAACTTTCCTTTTAAGAAATAGACATTCACCATAAATAAGAAATATATTTATAACATTCCCCCTTGGATGTCTATTTGATAGATAATATGCCTCATTAAAACCTTACTAGAAAAAATCCAGTGGAAAAAAATCTAGTGAAGGAAAAAGAGTACACATATCTAATAATACACATTTTGGCTGCCTCTTTAAAAATCTTACAAGGAAAACCCAGTGGGACAAAACCTCGTAAGGAAAAAAGAGTACAGCGCGTATTAACTCCCCCTAATTAGAACATCCTTGAATCTTTGCATCCCGATCTTGTGCACCATCTTCTTGAAAGTTGCAGTTGGTAGAGATTTGGTGAATAAATCAGTCACATTGTCACTTGAATGAATCTGTTGCACATTGATATCACCATTCTTTTGGAGCTCATGTGTGTAGAAAAACTTTGGCGAGATGTGCTTCGTTCTATCTCCTTTTATGAATCCTCCCTTTAGTTGTGCTATACATGCTGCATTATCTTCATACAAAATTGTGGGTTCTTTGTCATATTTCAAACCACATTTTTCTCTAATGAGATGTATCATGGACCTCAACCACACACATTCTCGGCTTGCTTCATGAATAGCTATTATCTTAGCATGATTTAATGAAAAAGCTATTATAGACAGCTTTATAGATCTCCAAGATATGGCAGTACCTCCACATATGAACATATAGCCAGTTGGAGATCGAGCTTTGTATGGGTCAGATAAATACCCATCATCAGCATAACCAACAAGATCGTGACTGCAATTGTTAGAATAATATAATCTCATATCGGTAGTCTCTTTTAGATACCGCATTATGTGTTTGATCCCATTCCAATGTCTCCTAATAGGAGCAGAACTATACCTTTGCTAACAAATTAACTGAAAGGCTATATCAGGTCTTGTAGTGTTAGCAAGATACATTAGTGCACCAATTGCACTAAGATATGGTACTTTAGGACCAAGAATTTCCTCGTTCTTTTAAATCCTTCAAGGATTTTCATATATCCTTCAGTCTATCTAGACATGAAAATAATTTCATTATATGCTATGTCAAGTTTTCATGCATTGCCAGACTTATGAGTAACCTCAAAATAATTTTATCCACTATAGGAGAACCTCTCCATATAATAATGTGAGGATTTGCGAAAAATCTTTATGCCACAAGAATTCATTTATACACACTGGCATTATACTTGAATTGCGTATTTTTAATTAGAAATCATTTATCTGTTCATACTTTTTGACAGATTTGAATTCAAGATCCTTGTCAATATTTATAATATTGAGCGCTACATTATATCAAAGGTATCGTCGATGATCATTTTGATATCAGTTCCAATGCAACATAACTTATTGAGATCTCTTCATTTTCGTCATTTTCAGGTACCTGAACCTTTGTCAAGGTTTTATGAAGTGTTATGTCGTGGTTCTTTCTTAAAGCACTTGCCTCGTCATTATGACCATTTTAATCATTTGCTCCTCTCCTTCTTCAAGGAGTTCTATATTTGGAACCGTTTGGTCTATCGCGCTTCAGGCGTCTCATAGACCCTGTCCTTCAAGGACCTTTCATTGGAGCATTTGCAACTGAATTATAAAATAGAGTTAGCAAATATATCTGTCAATTGATTTGCAATATTTTGCAAGTGAATTATCTATTGAACTTTAAGTTCACTTTTTTTTCCGAGGATCTAGATAATTCATCCCACAATCAATTTTCAGCTACTAATCACTTCTCCCCCTAATGTTAGAAAAACTAACATTTACCCCCCAAACTCATTTGGTGACCCATTTTTATGCGTTGTGGTGGGGCAATTGAATCATATATCGCACATTCAAATTTTTAGATGAAATTATTTGGTTCCTGACCCTGAACCAATTGTGATAGGGGAACCTTGTTGGCTTGATGCATTCAAGTGTTGCTATATGTTAAATAAACATATCCCGTACCAAATTTTATTTGGGAGTTTTATTCTCATAACCAATGATTTAGCTATAATTGGAGGCATACAATTTTTGCTAAACCAACATAGATATGAATCAGCATTATCAATATGATTTTATAGTTTAGAACTATGCTCTTAATTTAATAATTCGAGCAACAACCTTACAAAAATCAATTGCAAGTTGATATCAAAACACATGTGATCATACCATAAATGCATCTATTAGCAAACGGTTCACATGGTAGGTGAATGGGCCCATATTCACCCTTTTATAAGTTTCAAAATTTCAGGGAATATAATTCCAATCTTAGCTGATCAAGATCATTCTATCACAGGAAGAAGCAACACAAGAGAATTCTTGAAGAATCTTTTATTTCTTCAACATATAGCCACGTGAATTCTCAATTATTTTTGCATCACATTTGAACCGGGATGGCCAACCAGTTATGTCAACTTATTTCAGTAAATTTCTAGTTTACTTTTGTATGTGATTTCATCATCACACCCATATTTATGTACTACAAATAAAAAAACGGCAGGTAATATTTTACATAAATATTTATAACCCGCTTCAATTGTAGTAGCATGAAGATATTAGATCTTCCCATAATTTATAGTCTCAATTCTTTTTTCAATGTCCTTGAAACTTATAAGTTTCCTTTTGAGACTTACTACAATAATTTCATTCCTTCAGGTAGTAATACATTAGCTCTTCCGGAGCTCTCAATTAATTTTGAGTACTACCATATATTCAATCATATCAACATAATTAATAGTTTCTCCACATAGTTTCAACTTAGAAACAATTTTGAATGTTGATGAGCTATACTCATTAACAGACTTATAGTCTTGATGGATCCCATCATATCGTGCATTTGGGTGGATGACCATCTTCAGGTGGTCATACCTTTCTTTTAGCCTATTCCACAAAACAAGTGGATTCTTAATCGTGAGATATTCAATTTTTAAGAATTTCGTCAAGATGATGACGCAAGAATATCATAGCCTTAGCACGATTTTGATTTGATGCTTTATTTTCACTTATAATGGTGTCTCCAAGACCCATTGCATCTATTTGGATTTCAGTATCAAACACCCATGAAAGGTAGTTCTTGCCCAAACTTTAAAGGGCAACGAAATTAAGTTTCGTAAGGTTAGTCATATTAAAAGAAAGAGAGGAGGTAAAAAAGAAGATATAATACCTTAGCCTTCAAATTTTGAGATGGTAGAGTCTCGTGCTAATAATGTGTTATGAAATAATAAAGAAAGAACAAGAATATTGTAGAGAAAGAGAGAAGGAGAGAAGTTCTTATTTTTCTTGATGGGATCCTCTTGAGGAGTTAAAGGGATGATTTACAATGAATGGAGAACCCCTTTATTTATAGGGGGGAAACTAACTTGCTCCCAAAGTTACAAACCCTAACTTTCCTTTTAAGAAATTGACATTCACCATAAATAGAAAATATATTTATAATAAATTAAAATTAATAATTATGTAAAAATAATAAATGACTATTTTTCCTATTGCGATGTCTTTTAATGAAGGGCAAAAAATTCAATCAACATTTCTAAGAGTCTTCATACATCTACATAGATAGTTGATGATAGCTCAAGTAGAAAATGCGAACACATGATAGTTGATATAAGAAACTCGCGCGTGTCCTACATATTAATAACAATAAATATTTTAAAATAGCATAAATAATATTTAAAAAATATATTTGTGTAATAATATAAGAATTTAGAAAGAAAAGTATAAATTTCGAATTGATAAATGATTATATTTAAAAGTTTGATCTAATGTAGTAATTCTTTCTTCAGTTTGTTTCAATACTTGTTTTAATGAATAAAAATATCATGAAAATAGTGATTGATTGAAAGGTAATATCACTACGAAGTAGAAACTCACCAACAAATTCAAAAGAAAAAATCGAATATTTCCTCGTTGAAATAACAAATAAAATAATTCCAAGTAACTCAAGTCAATGTGTGAAGTCCAATTAGAGATAGGAAAGATTTGAAAGCGTTTAAAGGATAGATTAGTTATGAAATATAAAGAAATTATCAAAGGTTGTTCCATGTGTAAGATTGAAATTGCATCTTCAAACGAAATAAAATGGTTTGAAAAAGTAACAGTAAAAAAGTAACTGTTACATTCCTGAACCATAGTGTTGTCATTGAATCCAAAGTCAATCTTCTTATTTACTAATAGAAAATTAAGATTAATATTATTAATGCGTCTGTTTATGATGTAACAAATCTTGTCTTGTTGTAAATATTTTTTTTCACTTTTCAATATAATTATTGAAAAGTATAGTGTTTTAATCAATAGAGAACCTTTTCTTCTGTATGAATCGATATTATTCCATTCCAAACCCTTCCCGATACCTCCCCGATTCACTGAGATGTTGGCTTACCAAGCACTTGCCCGCTGCGGGCGGAGCGTACACTGATGCGTAGGTCTTCTTTACTTTACGGCCTTTTGATTATGATGCATCATGAACGTGCCAATATGTGATCGGGGTGAGCGGTGGCCTCCAACTCTATGTTATAGCCTTCATGCCCTCTATCCGACGGTCCTCATTCTCCCACTTGGCAAGCTGCTACTGTGAACAACAAAGTCAGCATGAACTTTTGTTCCTCGTAAAAAAAAAATAAACTTTACTAGTTAAAATATATATATATATATATATATATATATATATATATATATATAAAAACTTAATAAGAATAAATAAAGACTCAAACATATATGTAAAAATATAAAATTTAAATATAGATATAATACAAAAATAAATTATTACCTCTTCGTCAACTAATGATATAGTCATTCGAGTGCATTTCTTTGTTTCTTTTTTATACTTTTTACTAATCCAACTCCAATTATTAAGACTTTTAATATCCAATGAGAATCGTATCACGTTAACTTGTTAATTGGCACAATTCTTTCATGAAATTCTTTTCAGATTTCATTGCAAGATTATCTAAAATAAATTGTACAATCGTTATAATTATAATAATTTATAATTTTATTTAAAAAAAATTTATGAGATGAATAGATTGCTCTACTTGAATAGCCGAAACTTTTGAATATATGAGCAGATGAAGAATTTCAATTACAAATAACACAAAATTTAAATCACATAATATCAATATTAGATACAACTAAAGGAGACAATCTAAGTTAATTATTTTGAATATAAACAATTGAGCTGGCATAACAATTACTATTATATTCTTCAAATTCAAAGCAGTAACATGAAAAAAAATAGATTTAAAAATAAAAAGAAATATAAAAACATAAAAAATTGGAGATTGAATCAAAAGTGTTGATGTAAAAGAATTGATGAATTAAATCATATAATTGTAAATCATTTTATAGGAGTGGAGCACTACTATCAAAAAGGAAAAGAAAAAAAAGGAAATTAAAAACTCGTTATTAACAAAAAGAAAAAGAAATCCTTTTTGTTCAAGATGCAAATAAGTAATAGAAATCTTTATGAAAATTTTTTATAATAAAAAAGGATCTGAACTAATGATATGAAGGGAAAAAAAATTACAATATAAAAGGAAAAAAAATTGATAGAAAATCTTTTGCAGTGTGTGGAAACTTTAACTAATCTTTATGTATAAGCTTTGTGGACTGAAAATTTTTTTACAATATAAAAGGAATAAAAATTTCGGTAGTGGGCATGGAAACTTCAAAATAACTTTAAATGATGAAAATTTTCCTTTAGAGTTATATTTCAAATAGAAAATTTAAAGTGGTGAAATTATTTTAGGGTAAATAGAAAATTTAATGATAAAATCTCAATTTTAAATAATAATTTTTAAAAAAATAGTAAATAACGATTTTATCTATTTGAGAAGTCTTTTAAAGAAGGGCAAAAAGTTCAATTAATATTTTTAAGGTCCTTCACACTTTTAAGATAATATAGATATAGATAGATATACATAGTTGATGATAGCTCAAATAAAAAATGCGAACACCTGAGTTGATATAAGAAACTCGCAAAAAACATAATATTTAAAGTGTGTTTTTGATCAATAACTCTAGTAAAAAAAAGAACATGCTAAAGATTTTCATTTACTATAGTATGTTTGGATTGTGCGATCATATTGTATTATTACCTTTAACATAATATTTATTTTAATTATTTTTATCAAAATTAAATTTAATATATTGTATAATTCCTTGTTACTTAACAACGAAAAAGACACATATTATGAAACAATTGATTTGATATGATTTTCTATTTTCCCCTTATATATACAATTTAATAATGTTGCTTTATCCATTGTCATGTTTTTCTTCTATACACCATAGTTCGTATTTCAAATCCCTCCTTTTCGTCGATACTTCTTGCCCAATTATAGTGCACTTATTGTCATTTTTTTTTTCTTTTTTGACTTGAATTGTTTAATCTGTGAGGTTTTAACAGCCCTTCCTCATTAACATACTACTACTCCTCGCCACTCTATACATGTACTTCTCGTTCGGGCCACTTTCATATATCATCTTTTATTTTACTTTTTTCAGTTTTGAATAATTGATAAAACCAGTATTTACCATAGTTACGGGTATGTTAGTAAATTTTGTAATTTTCAGATATTGTGCAGTACAACCCAGTTAAACCAAACAAAAGAGTTATTTGAGGACAATAAACAATAGTCTATACAACACTATTTTAACCAAGCGATACGATACAATACATATATTCCAATCAAAATATGTAAGGAAACAGATTCGATTACAGATATTACTAATCCAAAGTGGACTAATACGGCTATAAAACGATGCATGCTTGATGGAATATATATATATTTGATAGGAAGCAACAATCTTTATTCAAAATGAGCACTTGACCAATTCAATTAAGTAGTTTTTTTTTTTATATTTAGAGTTTGTTTTTAAACCAAAAAACACCTTTATCTTGAGATCCTTCATCTTTGTCGACATAGACACAGTCCTTTACATCCCTCCACAATGCTTTATAAATTGGGGTATCATCAAATCGGTAGTATTCTCCTAGTAATGGCTTTATAGCTTTTGTTGCCTCCGATGCATGATAATGTGGCATAGTTGAAAATAGATGATGCATGACATGAGTATCTCCAATGTTGTGCAAGACCCCATTTAACATACCATAATCTCTGTCCACAGTAGCTAGAGCTCCTCTTAGCCAATCCCACTCGGACGGATCATAACGTGGCAATGAAGAGTGAGTGTGGCCCAAGTAACTAATTGTCACTAAGAAGCCATTCACAATTAGGAGGGGCACTCCATAAATACATACAAGCCAAGTTAGCCCTTGTACTAAAGCAACACGATACAATACATAAGCAGTTGTAATCATGCCTATATCTGAAATATAAATTTGCAACCTCTCACTGTCGTTATATATCGGTCCATACGGATCAAAGTGACTTGCAAAACGATCATAAGATCTGCCGAAGGCATTGAAGGTCACGTACAAAGGCCAACCAAGAGCAAGGAGGGCGATAATCATGACCACTCGTCCCGGTGGATTGTTCAAGAATTTGGGTAACCATCCCAGTTTGGATTTATGCTTGGGCACAAAGACCTCATCGCGCTCAAGGGAATTAGCATTGGAGTGGTGACGGCGATGGCTATATTTCCATGAGAAGTATGGCACTAAAAGTGCAGAATGGAGAATAAAACCAACAGTGTCGTCTATCCACTGGTAATCACTAATTGCATGATGGCCACATTCATGGGCCAGGACCCATATTCCAGCAAACATAGAACCCTGAACAGCCCAGTAAATAGGCCATGCTAAGTAATAATACGGGGATGGAAGGTTTTGGATGTAAGTGGCGGCGATGTAATAGAAGATGAAGACAAGTATGACATCTTTGGCAACATAGTACAATGAGCGAACAAGAGATCGCTTGAAACAATGAGGAGGAATAGCCTTTTTTATATCAGCAATTGTAAAAGGAGGCTTTGAAGTTGGTACTCTTTTGAGAGGATTTTTAGTTGTTGGAGCAGACATATTGCCACCGGCTCCCATTTCTGAACCTGCAAAAATTTAGTTAATTTGCTTCAAATCTTAGTTCATCTATTGTAGTTGTTGAGTAAATATGAAAATTAACAATTTAACCACTTGAAATCAACCATGGTTTTTTTCCTCTTTACTGACAAGATGCTGGTTAATAAAGAATTATGGTGATAAAAGTATAACTCTTGAGTATACATCAAAGGAGACCTATAATTTTATCCTTACCAGAAACTAAGGCTGGATATATGTTTTCCCTCTCTTCTTTATGGAAAAATCAGATAGGCCTTTAAAGTGTGTCTTACTCTCTGTGAATAGGTGTGTCTATATATATATATATGTCCTACATGTGATGAGCCAGTAGCCATCCGCCTCTCAAGGAGCCAATTTTATTCGTTTATTAATTACAACATCATTGACCATTGCTATGTCTTCATTATGAATTTATTTGTGAAAACTCACCTACCTATGAAAATTTATATGGTAAAGTTACTGAATTTTAATTTATATTAATAAAATTATTCAATTTATAATTTTTTATCACAAAAGGACTCAATTAAAATATGCACATAAAAGAAAGTATGATATAACAAATAATTTAATTTTTTATTTCATGTAAATATGGAATCCACAAATAAATAAATAAACTTTAAATAAAATTCTAATTTCTTATACCCAACTTACCCACACACACATCAAATTATTTTTATTTAAAACCATTCAAACTAGGTATGTTTTATTTATATTATATCTATGATAAAGTAGTAATTATATACCTTTGATGAAATTAATTAGCTTGTAAAAAGTATACATGTGTGTTATTTAAATTGAAAAAATAAGTCGAAATAAGGTTTTTCTCCAATACCTTTGCCCAAAATATACCGTATAACAAATCAATAACTATATGATTTCAATAACAATAATTGTTTCTAGAAGTCCGAATGAAATGTAAGTGTCTACTCGTTTACTATTTTATAACTAAAGGTTGAAACAAGTATTCAAATATTTCTTGTACAAAAATTAGGTAAAATGAATACATAAAAGTTTATTCTAGTGGCTTGCTCAATTTAAATATCTCACATATTTTTTACTTGTCAATTCCATCAAAGATCACGCCGTTTTATTCTTAATAATAGCATATACTATACTCGTGAAAATGTTTTAAATGAATCTCAAATTGATACGTAGGTAGGTGAGTTAGGTATAAGAAATGAGTTTTTTTGAATTACTTATGGAGTTCATATTTATATAGCATAAAATATTAAATTATTTTATCATGTTAAATATTTTTTTATAATATATTTAATTTAATGGTTGTGAGAAAAATATTAAATAATTTTATTTAATATAAATCCAAATTTAATGACTCTGCAAACATAATTTCTCGTAATCTAGTGAAAAAGATTTTAGCTCTCTCCATTATCATTAGCTATATGCCAATAGCCGTCACTGCCAAACACCAACCACTACATTTTTAAAAAATATTATATTAAATATAATACAATATTAATTAATATTTTATTTAAATTTTATTTTTATTAATTTTAAATAAATTTTATTTGTCAAATATTGATCATACAAATACTTTTAATTATTTAATATTTAAATTTTAATACAATGTTTAAAATATTTAAATATACGTTTATTGATCTTAATGCACACTGTTTTCAGATTCAAAAGTTTTAATATTAATTAAAAGAAATGAGACTCTAATAGTTTTGCCATATTTTATTCATTCATTAATGGCGCATCTTGATAAACTGACAAGGCTAGAGTTAATTAAGAAAGTACAGATTTAGATCTGAACAAAATATCCTAGTAGTAAACAAAGAGGCCATGTGCTTTGGGTTCCAGTTTTTTAATTATGAAAGCTGTCAGGTTACTACTAGTCTAATTTCAGGATATTGGGTAATATGGAAGTATTCTTTATTAATAATGATAATGTTGTGTATTTTACTATATGTATATATTTTATTTATTTTAATTTATGTGATGCTATTTAATTTAATACAAAATTTAAATAAATATGAAAAGATTTTGTAATATTACAGAACTATTTTAAATAAATATAATAATAGAAGAATTCTTTATTAATAATGATAATGTTGTTTATTTTACTTACTATCTATCTATATACTTACTCCATTTTAATTTATGCGATACACTTTGAGTGGGCACGAAATTAAATTTTTTTTTAATGTTTCAAAAGTATTTTTAAAATAAATAAATTTTTAAATAGAAGAGTACATCTTTATTGATTTTTTGCTAAATAAAGGAGATCCAATATGAGTAAAATGTGGATAATATTATTAAATATTTATCAAATAAAAAAATATATTTTTATTTTTTATATTGATTATTAAAAAAAATGTATTACAAAAAAAATAAAACATATATTTATATAAAGTTGAGCATGTTAGAACAAAGAATGTACATCTCTTAATTAGAGACAATTATGTGGCCAACATATTTGGTACTAAATTATTTACCTTGTCTTCCAAATAATAATATATATGGCATATAATAATTTTAGTTATTCATATATGGAGTTTTCTTAATGAAAGAAAACTATTAATTATGATCCTTTAGGGCAACCATCTTTTATGGAAAGTCCCTACGATTAAAGTATTTTGCCTAAGAGTTCCAAGTCTACCTATAAATACGTATGTGACTTCATTAGTCTAGGAGACACTTTGATAGGCATAGGCTAGAAAACTACAGGGTTTTTACTAGGGTTATAAATTCATCCAACACAAAGACAATTCTTAACAATACTTATACAATAATGGCTGAAAATGCGTTCCTATTTATTTTTTCGCATGTGTTGAAATTCAACATATGGTACCATAGCTACCTTTAATCATATTTTCAGTATCATATTGTCACAGCCCAAATGGGCAAGTCATGCGGGCACCTACATCGACTCTACTCAATAGGAGAATCCTTACAAATATCAATATAAATATATAAGAATTTAGTCTCAAAACATTTCTGTTACTTCTGATTAATCGATAAAAATCTCCAAAAATAAAATTATAAGATTCCCCAAATATGACTCTCCTAAGATCTAGTCTAGACAGGTACAAGAGCTCTATTTGAATACTTGACAAGATAAAATGACTCAGCTTTGTCTGAGAAAAAGAACACGGAAGCCGATGCTGAGTACTCCACTCCAATCAAGGAACTTCAAACCTGTCACAACCTACACCAAAAAGGTGTAGCAAGGTAGTATCAATAGTTATTATCACAATCACATTAGCATATGCACGAAATTATGACTTAGCCCGCTCACTGGTTTGGGCTCCAATGCAGCGACATTACTTTCGTTACAGCGGCCTCGCTACAGCGGTATAATACACGTTGCAGCAGTACTGCGACCAGTCTTCATTTCAGTTTCTTCCCCACCTAGGGTATTGTTCTCTATCATACCAACCATAATGAAAACAACGTCATATCAAGCTTATTTCAACAATTAACTTGCCACAATGCCACTATTAATGGGAACAACACAATTATCAATCCAGACAATATAATACCAACCACATCACATTCAAGCCATTACGTAGGGTATAACTATTGGATTTTACTGTTTCCACTCACACTCTATCATAGATATAATTTATCAATCATTTAGCTAATTGCATCTCCTAAGCACAATCTACATAATTAATCATCCGAAATTTTAAATTCAGAAAGGATGATTTCACAATTTATACACCAAGAGTATTTCTAATGACCACACCCAAAGGTTAATCTACACGCCATTGGTTTGGTTCAACATACGCTCTTTATTTTTCTGTTGCAATCTCTCCCCTACGGGTTTTCTCATTATGAGATATCACTAACCCTATTCTAATTCGCCCAGTCTTAGAATCTCATCGATTTTAATTAATAGACAATAACGTAATCAAGTTACAATCCCACTTATCAAAAGCATATCAATCATACGCATGTATATGTTTAGCTAATCAAAGTCTAACGCAAGAGAGAGTAAGTCATAGCTTACCTGGGCATCAAACTATCGTTCAGACATTCCCAACTACGGGGCTGCATCATTTTCTTGATTTCTTGCGAGAGTTTCTAGCTATGGAGGTTGAGTCTCTACCTCTTGGACCTTGAAAATCTATTTTCTGTTTTTGGGCATTTTTATTAAGCCTTCCTTAGAGATTAGGTTTTCAAAATCCTAATCGAAACAGGATTACGAATTTCTGGTTCGCGTCATCCGCTGCAACGGACACCCTTTCCGCTGCAGCGATTTTGCTATGGTCGAAAACATCCCGTCCGGAGGACACCTTCTTGGGTCCACCCGATTTTGACTAAACCCACTCAAATTTACTCGTCGTGCGCCCCTCGTCTCTCAAGGATTTATCTTGAATTTCTAAAAATTTAAATTTGCCTTTTTTTAAGGGATTAGAATGTTATAACAGCCGGGCAGATCGTTACACATATTCTGGTTAAAACTAAAGGACAAACAAAATTTTAATCTTCTATCACCGTAAAAAGCTCTGTTAGTATATGCTCGAAAATCAATTCAGTATTTTTACTGATTCTATAACTATGTCTAAGAGAGTCATAGTAATAGTTTAATATGCTTGGCTTAATTCCATTACCTGTTATATTTATTTTGAATATCCTCTAATCATTAAAACAATAATATAATTAAAAGGAAGACAAGCCTATCGTTAATGTGAGAATTTGGCCAAGATTTTGTTTAGGAAGACAAGCCTATCGTTAATGTGAGAATTTGGCCAAGATTTTGTTTTGGCTTTCATATCACGATTATTGTTACTGTGAATACAGAAGTATGTTTAGCACTACTTTTATTTTAGGTTCTTATAATTTTTTAAGAATTATCATTTTAATAAGTTATATGTAGATTTTGTCTGTTCTCTTGTTGTACAGTTCTTTTTCTTGTTAATGTGAGATTTTTTGTGCATCAGATTATTTTTTATGTAGGCTCTGCCTATATAATTTATTTTTATATTTTAATAATTAATACTTTGTTTAAGTTAATTATTGTCAGATGTTATTTTTGAATTCTTTTCTGTTTTATATTTGGAATTAGTCACAACATCCTGGGTATATAACATAAAGAAATATTATATTTTTAATCACATAAAGTTAAATGATTAAGATATGATAATGACATCTAATAAAATCTGATATTTTATTAAAATGGTAACCCTACACCACAAGGAGGTAACTATTTTGGTTAGATTAATTGGAATAGGAAAGAATCTTTTCAATTGAAAATTATTCTATGCCCACAAGTACGAATTATTTTAGAGATTTATTTTGATTTACTAGTCTAATGCAGTTAAGTAAATTCTGTACATGGGTTGCAACCTCTACCCATATGAATGTTTAGAATTTACTTAGAATTGGTATTTACGCAATTCACTTTTGATGGTTTGTACTCATAGGTATGTATGTGTATCCTTGTTTTACAGTTTACACAGCTTTTCCTACTGCTATCTTTAATGAAAATGCTCGAATTCCAATGCTATCTGGTGACAACTTTAATGAATGGAAGAAAAAAATCCTTCTCACTTTAGGATGCTCGAACCTGGATCTGACTCTTAATGTGGAAGAACCACTAAAGCCCACAGAATCAAGTAAGTTGGAGGCTAAGGTTTTTATGAGCAGTGGGAGCAATCCAATCGCTTAAGTTTAATACTCGTACAATCTCATATAAGCCAAAGCATTAAGGATTCTATTCCTAACATTAATAAGGTCAAAGTTTACATAAAAACAATAGATGAACAACTTATAAGCTCAAACAAGGCATTGATTAACACCCTTATGAAGAGGTTCTCAAGTATGACCGTCGATAGAAGTCATACAATGCGCGAGTATATTATGGACATGAGAGACATTGCTGCTAAACTTAATATAGTCGTCCTGTGTTCACATCAGTAAAATAGAAAATATAATTAATATCCGAGACCACATAATTCACTGTATGTCCTTAAGGAATTTAATCCCCTTACTGTACTCGAGGTTTTGAATTACTTCCTCCCAAGATAAAATGGATATACCAGTTAATGGTGTAGTAGTACCTCAAACATCAATAACTTCATCGAACTCTAAGAGCAGTAACAAATCACACAATAGACTTAATTTTATTTGTTTGAAAATATGCAGAATGCTCGAAAATTCTCTATAAAAAATGAAGGCAAAAGGCCTTTATTTATAGCCAAAGATCTTAAGTGAAGGGATTTGAAGACACCTGTTCAGATGGTGTTTGTTCGGAATGGCTACTACTGGGAAAGAAACTTTTCAACTTTCTCTTCCCTCCAATTTATTTCCCTCCATTTTTCAATTCACACCCAACACCTAACTCAAAAAATCCCCCGCATGAATGGGAAAGAGCTATATAAAAAATGTAATGCATGAAAAAACAGTGTGATTCGTAAGTAAGAATTAATTGCATCTGGATAAGTAGGTTTCCCCTTGAACTTTTCGTGGTGAACATATATTGGATATATTCGGTCAATTGGTAATTTGATATCTTTGACCCATCGAGCTTTGATGTATACCTAGACAACATAAGTCACACAATTAATCCTTTAACCATCTTAGGTTCTCATTGTTTTGTTCATTTCAGCCATGAACACAGCCTGGTCTCATAAGTGCGTAGAGAATTGACCTTACAGAATTCTCCTTGAAGAGGCTTACACTTCACACTCATATAGGTGATTCCTAAATATGTTATCCGGTAGATACACCATTTGACATACCCCATGTCAGACTTAGAAATCATTAAAAAGTCTTTAATGCTTTATCCTTGTTACTGAACATTGTCTCATCATGAGAATGGACCAAAAGTTATTTTGACAATGTTGAACCATCATCGATGGCTTTGTTTGATCTCCTTGAACCTAGATCTTGGGATCTCCAGTCTTCTAGGTAGAGTTACCGCCACGATGACTTGTCCTCGGCCATAGTCACATTCCCTTCAATGATCTTTCAACTGTCTCTCTAGCTAGGCTTTTCATAAGCGGATCTGACATATTATCTCTTAACTTTACATAGTCAATTGTGATAATTCCACGAGAGAGTAGTTGTCTAACGGTATTATGTCTTCATCGTATGTGACGAGACTTTTCATTATACATTACACTTTCATTCCTTCCGATTGTCGCTTGGCTATTGCAATGTATACATATTGGTGCCAACGGTTTGGGCCAGAATGGAATATCTTCTAGAAAATTTTCGAGCCATTCAGCTTCTTCACCAGCCTTGTCTGAAGCATGAATTCAGACTCCATTGTAGAGCAAGCAATACATTTTTGTTTAGATGACTTCTAAGACACTGCTCCTTCACCAATGATAAACACATATCCACTTGTGGATTAGTTTCATTTGATCAGGTGATCCAGTTTGCATCACAATATCCTTCAACAATTATTGGATACTTGTTGTAATGTAAAGCAAAATTTTGAGTATGTTTTAAATATCCCAAAACTCGTTTGGGAAAAGACATAAAATTCCCCCTGAACTTGTTCACACAACTCACTTTAGCTTTTCAACTTTACCGGTGTTTGTTTACCACCCTAAACGCATTTGAAGTCTATTAAATACCACCCAAAAGGCTGACGTGGAAAATAAATTTAAAAAAAAACGCGCGTAATTAAAAAAAAAGGTGGGTCCATTGATATTTATATTATATAATAGAATAAAAAATAAATAAAAAAAAATCCTACCCAACTCTATCTTCTTCTTCAACCCCCCACCCACTTCTCCTTCTTCAAATTTGTCAATCCTCTCTCCTTCTTCAACCCATCCCGCCACCCCCTTTCTCTTTCTTCGCCCCCCTCCCCCCAGACCCATCTTCTTATTCGAACCCCCACCCATTGTCTCCTTCTTCAAACCACTTCACAATTTCTCCCGCTTTGAACCCCCACCACAACCATTTCTCCATCTTCGACCTCACCTCACCCACTCAACACGACCCCTCCTCCCCCCTTCTACACACACAAAAAGTACACTTATTTATCAATTTTTTTACTTTGTGCTTTCAAGATTTAATTTTTTTGGAAAAGTTTTAAATTTTTTTGAAAAACAAAGATACCAATGGAGAAATACAACCTCCATTTTTCTTGAATTAATTAGGATTAGAAATTAACTAGTGTATGAAAATATAAGTAAGGAAAAGAAAAGAAAAAAATATAAAAAATTAAAAATTAAAACTTAAATAATTTTCAATGTGGCAGTGATGTTGCAGTGACATGGCAATGACGTGGAAGTGACGTGACAGTGACATAGGGCGAGTGTAAAACACTTCACATTGTGAGAGTAGTATTACTTTCTTAGGGTAGTATTTAATAGACTTCAAATGCATTTAGAGGGATAAACAAACACCCATAAAGTTAAAGTGCTAAAATGAGTTGTGTGGACAAGTTCAGAGGGGATTTTATGTCTTTTCTCAACTCCTTTCATAGCTATCCAATGACTCTGATTGGTATTACTTGTGTATCAACTAAGTTTACTTATCGCACAAGCTATATCTAGTCATGTACAGTTTATGATGTACATCAGACTTCTCAATACTTTTTGCATAGTCTAATTGAGATTTATTTTCACCTTTGTTCTTAGAAAGAGAAAGATTCACATCAATTGGTGTTTTTGCAATTTTGAAATCCAAATACTTAAATTTTTCAAGTATTGTTTGGATATAATGAGACTGAGACAATGCTAGACCTTCAGGAGTTTTGTGGATCTTAATGCCCAATATCAAATCAGCAACTCCTAAGTCTTTCATCTCAAATTTACTATCAAGCCAATGCTTGATAGCATCTATGCTAGCAATGTCATTACTCATTATCAACATGTCATCCACATATAGACAAACAATGATGACTTGATTTTTAGTGTTCTTAATGTAAACACATTTATTACACTGATTAATCTTGAAAGCATTTGACAACATAGTCTGGTCAAATTTTGCATGCCATTATTTGGGTTCTTGTTTTAGTCCGTACAGGAACTTTACAAGTCGACACACTTTCTTTTCATTTCCGTAAACTATAGACCCTTCAGGTTGTTCCATGTCAATTTCTTCCGCCAAATCTCCATTTAAGAAGGTTGTTTTCACATACATTTGATGGATTTCAAGATTGTATACGGCAGCTAACGCTATTAACACCTGAATGGATGTAATTCTGATTACCGGTGAGTGCATGTCAAAGTAATCAAGACTTTTTTTTGTTTAAATCCTTTGGCTACAAGTCTTGCTTTGTATTTTTCAATAGTACCATCATTTTTAACTTTCCTTTTTGAAAATTCCTTTACAACCTAATGGTTTGTTCCCTGGAGGAAGGTCAATCAATTTTCATGTATGGTTATTCATTATGGATTCAACTTCACTATTGACTGCCTCTTTCCAATATTGAGCTTCCGAAGAAGTCATAGCTTCTTGAAAAGTTCGAGGCTCATTTTCCAATAAAAATTTTAGAAAATTTGGTCCAAAGGAAGTAGAAGTCCTTTGACATTTTCTACGTCTTGGATTCTCCTCATTAGGAATACTTTCCTTTGTCTCTTCCCGAGGTCATTTAGATTATTCGCTAGATGACTCACAATTCTGTTTATATGGATATATATATTCAAAAAATTTAGCATTGTCTGATTCCATTACCATATTAACATGAATGTCAGAATTTTCTGATTTATGAACTAGAAATTGATATGATTTACTATTTGTAGCATATCCTATGAAAATACAATCAACGGTTTTAGGTCCTATCTTAACCCTTTTGGGTTTAGAAACTTGTATCTTAACCAAACACCCCCACACTTTCACATATTTAAGGTTCGACTTTCTTCCTTTTCATTTTTTGTATGGAATGTATTATATTTTTCTATGGAGTATTCGATTGAGTATTCTGCTAGTTGTAAGGATAGCTTCCTCCCACAAATTCTGGGGTAAACCAAAACTTATCAATAGAGCATTCATCATCTCTTTTAATATTCCATTTTTTCTTTCTGCAATCCCATTGGATTGTGGCGAATAAGGGGCTATTATTTGGTGAATAATGTAATATTCCAAACCTATTTCTTCAAAAGGAGATTCATATTCGCCGCACCTATCACTCCTTATCATTTTTATTTTGTTAATTTGTGTTTCAACTTCACTTTTATATTGCTTGAATACATCAATTACTTCATCTTTACTTTTGAGTAAGTAAACATAGCAGTACCGCGTACTATCATCAATAATAGTTATGAAATACATCTTTCTATTACGAGATGGTATTGACTTCATGTCACAAATGTCTATGTGAATTAAGTCTAAGGGACTTGAATTCCTTTCAACTGACTTATAAGGATGTTTAACATACTTAGATTCAACACAGATTTGACATTTTGATTGATTGCATTTAAACTTTGGCAATAATTTTAAATTGATCATTTTATGCAGGGTTTTATAATTGACACGTTCCAAATGGGAATTTTATAAACCGTTCAACTCAATCAAGTAAGAAGAAGCTGTAATTTTATTGCTTTCAACAATAATTACATTCAGTTTGAAAAGGCCCTCAGTTAGGTAATCTTTTCCTACATACACATCATTCTTACTTATTACAGTATGATTTGAAATAAGAACGCACTTAAATTCATTCTTGATGAGAAGACTAGCAGAAATTAAATTTTTCCTTATTTTTGGAACATGATAGACACTATTGAGAGTCACCACCTTGTCGGATGTCATTTTTTTAGAAATATTTTTTCATAGACTTCAATCTTAGCTATTGCAGAGTATCCCATATACATGATCTCGTTGGATCCAGTAAGGACATAGGAAGAAGATGCTTCTCTAAAAGTACAAACATCTGAGTGGCTCTAGAGTTAAGACACCAATCTGTGGGGCTTCCCTCGAGGTTGCATTCAGACACCATAGCGCACAAGTCATCAATCTCCATGGTTCTTTTAAACATGTTATCTTAACCATTTTTCTTCCTTTCCTTTGGAGCATGATATTCAACAGCCTTGTGTCCAATCTTTTCACAGTTGTGGAAGTTTTCTTTGAATTTCTTCTTGCTAGAAAAATCTTTGGGCCAAAAGGTTTCTTCCTCTTTTTGGGATTAGTTTGAGTAGTCTCAACAATATTTTCTCCCATAATTATTGATTTGAGTAGTCTCAACAATATTTTCCCCCATAATTATTGAGTTTCCCATTATCTTCCTTTCAGCAACTTTATTATCTTCTTCGATTCTCAATCGAACGATAAGATCTTTAAGCTTCATCTCCTTGCGCTTGTGCTTTAAATAATTCTTAAAATCCCTCCATGAAGGAGGTAGCTTTTCAATCATGGATACAACTTGAAAATCTTAGTTGATGACCAAACCTTCAATGAACAACTCATTATTAGCACCATAATTAATACTTTTGATAAAAGCATTAGTATGAATTATACTTTCAGCAAGGAGATCATGAATTATCACTTGAAGCTCTTGAACTTTTGTGATAAAAGGCTTGATGTCTATCATTTTGTAGTCCAGAAATTTGGCTGCAATAAATTTCTTTAAACCGACATCTTCCGTTTTGTACTTCTTCTCTAGCGCATCCCAGAGTTCTTTAGAAGTCTCCACATTGTTGTATACGTTATACAGATCATCCTCCAATCCGTTTAGAATATAGTTCTTGCACAAAGAAATCTGAATGCTTTCAAGCCTCAATCACCAAGAACCATTCATTTTTGGGAGTTGATTCCGGCAGAACCGAATTATCTTCCTTAATGAACTTCTGCATACACAATGTGGTCAGATAGAAGAATATCTTCTGCTGCCAGCATTTGAAGTCGATTCTATAAAACTTTTTAGGCTTTTCTACTAGAGCCAGTGCTTGCACAACACAGGTGAAGGTGATTCCATTGCTTGTAGAGGCAAGCATTGGGTCAGTTGTTTCGGTCATATATGTTAATCAATAATAGAAAAAGTTAGAAATCAGTGAAGATTCTATTTCTTCAAATCGAAAAAACTTTTGAAAAAACTAAACAGAATAATGGGTGAAGTTTTTATATCTTCAAACCGAATTATCAACAATCAGATTTACTTGGCGAAGTTTTTATATCTTCAAATCAGTAATCACAGTGAGTGGAAAATCACAAGGATTTTAATCTCAATGGGAGTAGAAAATCTGAAGATTTTAATCTTTAACATTGGAGTAGAAAACCAGAAAAGTTTTAGTCTCCAAAATCAGAAATAGATGAACACAGAAAATTATAACCAAATATTAAATTCCTTAAGCTTGTAGTCGTCCTATGTTTAAATTAGTAAAATAGAAAATATAATTAATATCTGAGACCACAAAATTCACTGTGTGTTTTTAAGAAATTTAATCCCCTCACTGTACTCGAGGTTTTGGATTACTTTCTTCCTGGATAAAGCGGATATACCAGTTAATGGTGTAGCAGTATGTCAAACACCAATAACTTCGTTGAACTCTAAGAGAAGTAATAAATCACACAATAGACTCGATTTTTTTTATTTGAGAATATGCAGAATATTCGAAAATGCTCTATAAAAAATGAAGGCAAAAGGCCTTTATTTATATCCAAAGATCTGAAGTGAAGGGGTGTGAAGACACCTGTTCAGATGGTGTCTGTTTGGAATGGCTACTATTCGGAAAGAAATTTTTCAACTTTCTCTTCCCTCCAATTTATTTCCCTCCATTTTCTAATTCACACATAACACATAACTCCAACACTCAAGTCCCTTGAGGTTGATATGTCTACATCATTTCTTGTGCATTTTATCCTCAACTCCATCTCTATATAATCCGGTCCGTTCAACATATATTACGATACACATAAAGATAAATGATCAATTTATAAACTTTTGACCATGTGTGTTCAAGAAGAAGATAGATTGAAACATGAGATATCTAAAATGTAAATTTGGTGAATCATCATAAGAGAAGTGTAAAGAGAAGCAAAGTGTTCCTATGAAAAAGAAAGACAGTTTTGATGAAGATTCTTGTCGTTTCTGAAAAAAGAAAGGACACTGGAAAAAAATTACCTCAAACATAACAAATGAATTGAGAAGAAAGGTACTTTTAGTTTGTATGTTGCGAATATAATTTTACTGAAGTTTATGATAATACATAGTGGATCGATTCTGGTTCCACAACTCACATTACTAAAATCATGCAGGACTTTCTAACTCTGAGAAAGATGATGAGAGGTGAGAAAAATATTTATTTTGGAAGTAGGACAACATTACATGTGGAAGGCATGGGGACTTATAGACTCATTTTAAAAATATCTTTTAATTAAATTTATAGAACACTTCTTATGTTCCATCGTATTCTAGAAATTTAATTTCTCTTTCAAGATTATCAATTGTTGGTTATGATTTTAATTTTCATTATTCTTTGGTAAGACTTTTGAAAGACAATAAAGTTATTGGTTTGAGAAATTTAGATGAAAGTTATTTAAATTTGAGCTAGACCCTACAATTAAAAATAATATTGTAACCCTGCATTATAAAAAAATTGGCACCAAGTGATGTATTATCAATAAGAACTCATCAAATCTTTAGCACAATAGATTGAGATATATCTCTATTGAAAAAATTAAGAGGTTAGTTAACGATGGAGTTTTAGAAGCTCTTGATTTTTCTGACTTTGAGCCTTGTATGGACTGCATAAAGAATAAGCAGACCGATAAATCCACTAAAAGTATCAAAAGGAGTTCTCAATTGCTTGAGATCGTATATAAAATATTTGTAGGCCTTTTCCTACCCTTTGCTTGAATGGTGAGAGATATTTATCTCATTTATTGATGACTATTCAGGATACATGCATTTTTATTTTCTATTTAATAAATCAGAAGCACTTGATGCTTTTAAAGTTTTCACAACAAAAGTAGAGAAACAAACTGAGCTCAAATCAAAATTATGAGGTTTGATAGGGATGGAGAATAATCATATGTACACAAATAAAGGACAAGTTAAAGGTCCATTTGCTGAGTTTCTTGAAAGTGAAGGTATAATTACTTAATATACATGCCAGAAACACCATAACAAAATGATGTGCAGAAAGAAGGAACTAGACATTAATGAACATGGTAAAAAGTATGATTAGCAAATCAAGTTTACCTTATCCTTATGGAGTGAAGTATTCAAAACTATTGTGTATATTTTAAATAAGGTTCTAGCCAAGATTGTCAAGACACCTTTTGAATTATGAAAAGGATGGAAACCTAGTTTAAGTTAATTGCACATTTGGGGGAGATAGGGTTTATAAAACACAATTAGAAAAGTTAGATGAAAGAACAAAAAATGATTTCTTTATAGGATATATGATTAACTTTAAAGGATTTATGTTTAATTGTCCTTCCCATTCTCTTAATATTTTTGAGGCTAGAAATGCTAAATTTCTTGAGGAATACAAAGTAAGTAAGAGAGGTTTGACTCAAGTAGTGGAATTGAAAGTATTAAGGGAACTACCTATGATACCTTTATATATTGGGAACTTGAATGCTAATTCAGAC
The DNA here is from genome assembly GCA_035772735.1 of Datura wrightii. Taxonomy (NCBI): domain Eukaryota; kingdom Viridiplantae; phylum Streptophyta; class Magnoliopsida; order Solanales; family Solanaceae; genus Datura; species Datura wrightii. The sequence continues at coordinate 24,658,458 of JASDFA010000018.1, forward strand.
AAATTCTCATAAATTCTCTGAAGAGCAACAAGTTCAAGAGTTATCACCACCTGAAGAGCCACATGAAAACAAGCCTCTTTACCTGAACCCATTAAAGGAATGTCTGAATAAGTGGGAGTAATAAATTCCTCAGGAGTTCATAAACTAATAATTTCTAGTAACTATATTGTATATATCCAAGAGTCTGATTACGATATTGAACTAAAAGATTATCCATACTCATTTTCACAAGGAATGAATGGAGAAAACTCCACAGTTTGGTATGATTCGATGAAGGAAAAGTTGGAATCCATGGCCAAAAATAAAGTATGCAATCTCATTGAATTACAAGGAGTCTCTACCAGGATCCAAATGGGTTTGTAAAACTAAAAGAGACTCATTTGGTAATATGAACGATATAGAGTCAGACTTATAGCCAAAGGTTTCACTCAAAAGGAAGGCATTGATTACCATGAAACCTTCTCTCCAGTGTTTAATAAGGATTCATTAAAAATAATTATAGCATTAGTAGCTAACTTTGATTTAGAGCTACATCGAGTGGATGTGAAAATGACATTCTTAAATAGAGATCTTGAAGAGGAGGTCTATATGCGACAGCTTGAAGGATTTTATGATAAGGATAAAGGTCATCTTGTTTGCAAGTCGAATAAATCTATTTATGGACTAAAATAGATTTTTCTCCAATGGTATATTAACTTTCATAATGTTATTTCTTCATTCAGATTTACAGAAAACAATGTTGATCAATTTATATAACATAAGATAAGTAGGAGCAAATATATTTCTCTAATCCTATATATGGATGATATTTTACTTGCCAATAGTTATTTCAGATTGTTGTATGAGATGAGATAGTTCTTTATCCAGAACTTTGAAATGGAAGATATGAGTGAAGCTTCTTATGCCAGTGGCATAGAGATTCATAGAGATAAATCTCAAATATTTCTTGAACTATCTCAAAGGACCCACATTGAAAGAATTCTAAAAATATATGGAATAAAAAACTATTCACCTATAGCAGCACCCATCATTAAAGGTGAAAAATTCTCATTGAATCAATGTCCACAAAATGCATTGGAATAAGAGCAAATGAAAGGTATTCCATATGTTTCACTTCTTGGAAGCCTTATGTATGCACAGGTTTGTAATAGACATGATATTGCCTTTCCGGTAGGAATTTTTGGCAGATATTAAAGTAACCCTAGTCTTGATCATTTGAAAAGCTAGTAAAAGGGTTTTGGGAACCAAGGATCTTATTATACTCACATACAAATATTCCGACTTATTGAATGTAATTGGATATTTATATTCTAATCTTGGTGGATGCAACAACAATGGTAAATCTACTTCTGGATATATTTTTCTTCTTGCTGGAGGTGTTGTATCTTGGAGAAGTGTTAAGAAACTATTGTTGCGACATCCACAATGGAAGCTGAATTTATAGCGTGCTATGAAACTACATCACAAACTTTATGATTAAAGAATTTTATTTCGAACATTAAAACTATCGATTTCATTTCAAGACCATTGACAATGTTTTGTGATAATTCATCTGCATTATTCTTTTCTAAGAATAATAAAAGTGGCAGTCGAAGTAAGCATATCGGTATAGAATATTTGATAGTTAGAGACTATGTCAAGAAGCAAGATGTGAGTTTTGAACATGTTAGTACTACTTTGATGATTGTTGATCTTATGACTAAAGGTTTACCAGCTAATATTTTTAAGGATCATGTAACCTATATGGGGCTTGGTAACTCATTTTAGTCTTGTTTTGTAATTTAAAACTTTGGCTAGATATTATCTTTTCTTTGTGATACTTGACTGTGCATATTTATTTTTTATGTATTATATTGTGATCATTGGATCAGCAAAATTGGATTGTGATTGACTTATATTAAGTTTATTCATAAAGTTATTAGACACTTTGTTAAAATATATTATACATATTAATACATGAAAGGAAGTGTTTGATTAAGAATATGACCGCCATGATTCATAGTAGTAATTTGTTCTAATTAAGGTGACTGTTGCATAACGGTTTAGTTTTATGGCCATATTATTATGTTTATCAATAATCATAAAGAATTATCCGATTATAATATGTGAATCAAGTGGGAGAATGTAAGAATAAAAAAAACTTGTGTATTTTAATTAAAGACAATTATGTGGCCCATATATTTGGTAATAAATTATTTATATTAACTTTCAGGTAAATAATATATATCACAGATAATAATTTTGTTTATGCATATATGAAGTTTTCTTGATAGAAGAAAAGTATTAATTATGATTTTTTAGGGCAATCATATTTCATGGGAAGTCACTAAGATTAAAGTATTTCGCCTAAGAGTCTCTTACCTACCTATAAATACGCCTGAAATTTTATTAGTCTAGAAGACACTTTGATAGGCATAGATTAGAAGACTACATGATTTTTACTAGGGTTACAAGTTCATCCCTAGACAAAGACGTTGCTTGACAATACTTGAAAAGTCATGACTGAACATACGTTCCTATTTATCTTCTCGCTGTATTTTGATTTTACGCATGTGTTGAAATTCAACAAGGACAAAATAATGAGACTCGTCTTTATGACCAGCAATAGTGTTTATCTTTTGTCACATATTTGGCTTTTTACTCTCTTTTTTTTTTGGTTTAGTTTTTGGCTTTTTACTATTTTTTGAATAATGATTTTAATACGATGGAGGATAATAATCTGTTTAACCTTTTATATTCCAATTTAATGGATGATAATAATTTCCTTATCAAATTCTCTTTCTTATTTATGTTATTCCGACAAAATATGTATATCTACTCATTCAAAGGTGTTGTTTGACTTTACATGACCAGCAAAGTCTATATATAGGGTAAATGTCAAATATTATATTAAAACTAGAAGATGTAGTCGTGCTTCGCGCAATCATAAGAAATATATTAATTATTGATCTTATGAATAATTGTGTTTTCTATTATAACATGTTCGTGAAATTTTAATAATTTCTACTTCATATACGGCATACATTATGATCTAAACTTTCATTCAAGTCATATTTAATTTAATTTTTTAGAATATTTACATATAAAAATTTTCACTATGAAAATATTTTGTAAGCAAAGTTATTATCGCTTATAATATATATAATGTTCTACTATATAAGTGTTGCAAGAAGGAAAAAATATATATATATATATATATATATAAAGTGATTTTAGGAGCTGAATACTCTTTTCGGCAAAACCCACCTGCATATTCTAATCATTTTTTATAATTTTGCTAACTACATAACTGAATTATATTTTTACCATAAGTTAAGTTATTCTATCTTTAACTTGTTCTTTTCATACTCAAAAATAAGATATGCATATTCAAAAATCAATCTATAAGTCTATAAAGTAAATTTTATCATCTAAGCAACAATACAAAATATTAGATTCATATTATGGATTGTGAATTTTTAAAGTTATTCTTTTTAGTTTGTTTCAAAGATAATAAATACCAAACTCTTATTTGTATCCTCAATTGCTTTAAGGCCTCCCTTCCCCCACCATTTAAATTTTCCCTCCAGAAAAAAGAAAAAAAATATTAAACACTGCGAATACATATATTTTACATTATATTTTGTACAAGACATTTATCTGAATGGGTTTTTTTGCTTCTTCATACTTCATTCTCTCTCTTTTTTGTGTTTGTGTGTTTGTAGAATTATTTTCTTGTTTTTCAATTTATACTATTGTGCGATAAATTTTTTTTTTAAAAATAAACTATAAGAGAATAGAGATACAATTATAACTTACAGTATCACTCTTTGCATCTTTAAACAAAGCAGTGTCCGTTGAAATTGCTAAAATGGCATGTATAAATGTATATATGCCTTTTTAATTGATGTTGAGCCTTTCAAATTAGGATTAATGTTAAACTACTATGATAAACTCATAGCTAAGCATAAGAATCAAGATGAATAAAATAAGATGATTTTAACAGCCCTCAAATTTCTACAACTCCACCTTTTGTCTGCCTTCTTTTCATTATCTTCTTTTTGTTAATCAACTAATTATTATCATTGTATGATAGAGAATAATTAATAAAATCAACAAAAGAAAGAAGAGGATACAAATAGCTTGAAAAGTACTATAAGTTGTAACTAATATCATATATAATATGGTGAATTTTTTTTAAAAAAATATTATCAAAATTCATATAATTTGACTCTTGAAAAAAGAAATATGAGAAATATTTTAGGACAGAGAAAGTAATATAAAATGTAAAACAGAAGAATATATATAAAACATTTGATATATTGGAAAAGGCTTGTTCTAATGATAACAAGGCTCGTTAAGTAAAAAAATTTCTACTTAATAAGTATATCTGAGATTGTTTCTTTAAAAATTACCTCATTATATGATAGGAGGAATAACTTCAACTCTTCATTTTCAATAACCTATTCCTAAAAATCAACTAAAAATATATTAGAGCATGCAAATTAGTGTATATACAAAAATTCACTTCCAATTTATATATAGCTAGTGCATAACAAAGAATATTAAAAGGCATAATAATTAATTATCAGTGCAATTGTGAGATATTACACATTAAATATTATTGTAATTAGAAGTTACGTAAATGAAAAAAACTATTAGAAATATTGTGATTAATTAGGAAAAACTGTTATGGAATGTGAAATATATAACATGTTATTTAACATGGTAAATGTTGTTCTGCATTACATCATACGTTTTATCTTAGGCAGATGGAATATTAATTGTTTTATTTACTTATTGATAAATTAATTTTATTTTTCAGCAAATATTTTGAGGAGAGATATAAGAAAAAAAAGGTTAAAAAATTGACAAAAAATATAAATATAAATATAAATATATATATATATATATATATATATATATATATATATATATATATATATATATATATATATATATGAAGAGGCACAAGAATTAATTAACATATAATTATTTAGAGATTAATACACATTAAAAATTATTATAATTACAAAAGATTTAATCGAATTTAAATGCAAACCTATTTATTATTTAGGAAAAAAATAATATTCATAATTAATATATAGATATAGATTTTAAAATAGAGAAAATACTCAAATAAATCAAAAAAAAGATAAATAAGAATGGAGGTTATAGAAGCATACCACATTAGCGTGCATATAACCTCCTTTTATATATAGAGAGAGATTAAAATTTTTGATATCGTAAATTTAATATTCTGATATTTGATATGTACTTTAAAAAGATTAATATTTAATGTGATATTAGGTGTTTGTAAATGAAAATACTAAAATATTGAATATTGTATTGAAATATATAGTTAGATATATGATTTACATGTGTGTGTGTGTGTGTGTGTTGTTACACCCCATAATTTCTAATGTTTAAATGGCCCATTTGTACATTAGTTAAAAGTTTTAAAGTGCAATACGTAGGAGAAAAGGGCCGGAGAAAGGTCGGACGAGCAGGGAGTCGAGACCGCGCGGGAGGAGGCCGGGCCAACTGCCTAAAGGGGCAGCGTGGCACAGACCATGCCCTCCACGATGGGCTCTGTGGCACGCCCGTAAGTTGGCGTGACAGGGTATGTGCCACGGACCCCTGTCCATTGCCTCAGGCATATATATGTTCCACCCTTTGATTTCATTTCATTTTTTATATATACACGACCAGAGAGGAGAGAACACGAGGAGTTCAAGTAGATTTCATCCGTTTACGCTGCTAAACGCCTTCCGAATTCAAATTAACTTCGGGTATCGAAGTATAAGGCTACAGGGAGCATTACTGGGGAGTTAGTTTTGCGAAATTCGCCCGGCAAATTGTAACCCCGCCGAACTGAAGTTGTTGAAATTGCTACAAACTAGTGTCAATACGATCACAAGCTTAAAGTAAGTATTTTTTTCTTCTGGACTTTCGGGAAATTTTGAGTTTTCAACCGTGTTCCGTCAAGTTGAAATATAGTTAATATTTATCTATAAAATTATCGTTTTCTCCAAATCTAGTACTGAAATTAGCCTCATTCTTCCAATAATACGATTGCAGTTGACAAGAGCAGTTGAATACGAGCTGAAACTCGTCAGTTAATCAGTAATCGGCGAACGAGGTATGTTAAGGCAGTTTCCTTCGGCAAGTTAGTTTCTTTAGCATGATAGCTCAGTTTGAATCCCAGTAAGAATACTAGAAGCATGTCTATTATGATTAGTTGTTGTTATTAGCTGAAACCCATATTCCATGTTAGTTTGGGATGGATTATGTCGTATACCCTTCATGACCGACCCCCGGGTTATTAGTTGTGTCGATGCCTGCCAGGGGCAAGATGACATCACTTTACGGAGCGGTATGCTATCCTCTAGGGACGAAGATGGGGTCCCAGGTCCTCATATGTCGTGGTTGTCTCTATATACCCCCGTCGAGCCTAGTGCCCGCGGTGCTGATATCAGGAGTCCACTGGACTCAGAAACAACTACAGTTAGGGTCGAGCGGGCTAAGTTGCAGACCCAGGGGGCCGGTAGGATAACTATAGCTATTAATTGACCCAATGCGACCTTGATAGGGGTATATAGATTGAAGTGCACTCACTCCGGGGCATGCAGGTATGGTTCTACAGCATGTTATACCTGTGTACAGGAGGGTCATCAGATAAGGGATTATCCAGTCAGGGGTCAAAGTGATCAGGACCGCCAGGAGAGATCTTCAGTAGGGTCACATGCCCCAGCATCTCCAGCAGGGCGTAGGCCCTCAGCTCCAGCTGGCAGAGGCCAAGGCAGACCATGGGCCTCTAGCTCAGGTACCGATTCGGATCGCACTTATGCCTTACTGGGACGGCAGGAGTCAGAGTCGTCGCTGGATGTGGTGACAGGTATGCTGGACATTTGCTCTCACTCTGTTTATGTATTGATAGATCCAGGATCCACCTTGTCTTATGTTACCCCATTAGTGGCTCGGAAGTTTGATATAATGCAGAATCACTTCAGCGACCTTTTTCAGTGTCTACACTTGTTGGTGACTCTATCATAGCCAAGAGGGTCTAACGGGGATGCACAGAAGAAGTTGCTGGTCGTCAGACTTTAGTAGATTTGATAGAACTAGAAATGATTGATTTTGATGCAATTATGGGTATGGATTGCCTGGTGCCATGCTATGTCAATATTGAATGTTGGACCAAGACTGTCCGACTCCACTTTCCAGGGAAGGTTGTATGGGAGTGGAAAGGTAGTGCAGCCACGCCAAAAGGTAGGTTTATTTTCTATCTTCGGGCGAGAAAATTAATAGCAAAAGAGTGTATTTATCATATTGTCAGAGTTCAGGATGTTCAAAAAGGACCTATGACTCTTCAGTCCATTCTAGTAGCCAATGAATTCCCAGATGTATTCCCAGCTAAACTTCCTGGTGTTCCCCAGAACGGGAAATCGATTTTGCAGTTGATTTATTACCAGGTACTCAGCCCATATTTATTCCTCCGTACCGAATGGCTCCTGCTGAGCTCAGAGAGTTGAAGGAACATTTGAAAGATCTATTAGATAAAGGTTTCATCAGGCCGAGTACCTCATCATGGGGAGCACCAATTTTATTTGTGAGAAAGAAGGATGGCTCCCTCCGTATGTGTATAGATTACCGGTAGCTAAATAAGGTCACTATCAAGAATAAGTACCTGCTTCCCAGAATAGATGACTTATTTGACTAGTTGCAGGGGGAAAAGTATTTCTCAAAAATTGACTTAGGGTCAGGGTACCATAAGGTTTGAGTTTGTGAGAGGGATATTCCGAGGACCGGTTTCAGAACCAGGTATGGCTATTTTGAATTTCTAGTCATGTCCTTCGGGCTGACGAATGCTCCAACAGTGTTCATGGACTTGATGAACAACATCTTTAGGCCGTATCTATACCTGTTTGTGATAGTATTTATTGATGATATTCTAGTATATTCCCACTAAAGGCAGATCACCGGGATCACCTACGAACAATGCTCCAAACTCTCAGGAATCGCCAGCTGTATGTGAAGTTTTCTAAATGTGAATTTTGGTTTAATTCAGTAGCCTTTTTGGGCCACATTGTGTCATATGCTGGCATTCAGGTAGACTCGCAGAAAATTGAAGCAGTAAAACATAGCCTAGACCTACCACTCCGACCGAGGTACGTAGTTTCCTGGGGTAAGCCGGGTATTACAGAAGGTTCGTGGAAGGATTTTCTACCTTAGCAGCGCCTTTGACCTAGTTAACTTAGAAAGCAGCTAAATTTCACTAGACTGAAGCATGTGAGCAAAGTTTTCAGGAATTGAAAAACAGACTGACGTCAACACCAGTATTAGCCTTAACGGAAGGATCAGAGGGTTATGCAGTATACTGTGATGCTTCAAGAATTGGGTTAGGATGTGTTCTATTGCAACATGGTAAAGTAATTGCTTATGCTTCCAGGAAGCTGAGGAAGCATAAAAAGAACTACCCCACCCATGACCTGGAATTAGCCGCGGTGATTCATGCCTTGAAAATATGGAGGCACTATTTGTATGAAGTTCATGTAGATATTTTCACTGACCATAAAAGCCTCCAGTACATTTTCACACAGAAAGAGTTGAATCTACAGTAGCGTCGCTGGTTAGAGCTGTTGAAAGACTATGATGTAAATATCTTATACCACCCAGGGAAAGCCAATGTTGTAGCAGACGCCCTCAATCGTAAATCCATGAGGAGTTTAGTACACCTGAAGCCAGAAAAGCGGGAACTGGCCTGAGAGTTACATCAGTTAGCCCAATTTAGTCATTCGTATAGTAGATCAAGGAGATAGTGGAGCATTAATTCAGAACACAGCAGTATCATCATTAGTTGTGGAAGTGAAAGAACAACAGTACGAAGACCCTAACCTAGTTCAGCTTAGACATAAGGTTCAGCGAGGGGAAGTTACAGATTTCCAGGTAACCGAAGATGGAGTTTTGAGGTATAGGGACCGCCTCTATGTTTCGGGCGCGAAAGGACTTCGCTAGTAAATTATGGGCGAGGTGCATCATTCCCGTTACTCTCTTCATTCGGGTTCAACAAAGATGTATCATGATATAAAAGAAAATTACTGGTGGCCGGGAATGAAAAAGGAGATAGCAGAATTTGTAGCTCAATGTCCTAATTGCTAGTAGGTGAAAGCCGAACATCAGAAACCCAGCGGATTGACAAGGAAATAACGGTACCCATGTGGAAATGGGAGGTAGTAAACATGGATTTTATGATAGGATTACCCTGTACTAGACACAAATTTGATGCTATTTGAGTGATTATTGATAGGTTGACGAAATCAACTTACTTTCTGGCAGTTAGGACCACTTTCTCAGTTGAGGATTATGCCGAGCTTTATATCAGGGAGGTAGTCAGATTACATGGTGTCCCAATATCTATCATTTATGAAATGGGAGCATAATTCACATCTAGGTTCTGGTAGTCTTTCTAGCGAGGTTTGGGAACCCAGGTTAATCTGAGTACAGCATTCCACCCTCAGACAAATGGGCAGGCAGAACGTATAAGCCAAACGCTTGAGGATATGTTACGGGCGTGCGTGCTAGACTTCGGGGGAAGCTGGGAGGAACATTTACCCCTTATTGAGTTTGCCTACAATAACATTTATCACTCGGCAATCTAGATGGCGCCTTAAGAGGCCTTATATGGACAGAAATGCAGGTCCCCAGTTGGTTGGTTCAAGGTTGGAAAATCAAGGTTAATTGGGCTAGATATAATTCATCAGTCAGAAGAGAAAGTAAAGCTTATCAGAGAACGTCTGATGACAGCTCAAAGCCGCCAGAAATCTTACGTTGATGTACGACGTAGGAACTTGGAGTTCAGCGAAGGTGACTGGGTATTTCTAAAAATCTCGCCAATGAAGGGTGTAATGAGGTTTGGCAAAAAGGGTAAGCTTAGCCCAAGGTTTATTGGGACGTATCGAATCTTTCAGAGAATAGGCCAGGTGGTATATGAGTTAGATCTACCCTCAAAATTGGAATCCGTTCATCCGATCTTTCATGTGTCGATGCTATGAAAGTGCATAGGGGATCCGTCTCGAGTTGTGCTAGTTGAGTTTGTCCAAGTCACTGAGGAATTAGCCTATGAAGAGATTCCAGTAGCTATATTAGATCGACAAGTTTGCAGGTTAAGGACTAAGGATGTTGCCTCTATTAAGGTACTGTGGAGAAACAAGAATAGAGAGGAAATGACTTGGGAGGCTGAGGACGATATGAAATCCAAATATCCTCACTTGTTCCAGGCTTAGTACAGACTATGCAGTTAAGGTAAGTTATTGATTCAGTCACTGTTTTATGATTTATGTTATATATATTGCTTAGCTAGATACAATGTTGTTGAGAAACAGTTGTTATAGTGTTATGTGAAGTGACTGTATTGGACTTTTCTGCGTTTTAGGATTTTTTGGACTTTTTTGCGTTTCAGGATTTTTTGGATAGTCCATATTACAGGGGAGACTCTACCAAAACTTTTCCAGAATAAGTAGTTATAAGAGTTAAGGTATCTATAAGCTAAAGTAAAACATTCGAGGACGAATGTTTCTAAGGGGGGTAGGTTGTTACACCCCGTAAGTTTCTAATGTTTAAACAGCCCATTCGTACGTTGATTAAGAGTTTTAGAGTGCAATACGTACGAGAACAGGGCTCGGGGAAAGGTCAGACGAGCACAGAGTCGGGACCACACGAGAGGAGGCGGGGCTAGCTGCCCAAAGGGGCAGCGTGGTACGGACCATGCCCTCCGCGACACGCCCGTAAGTTGGCGCGATAAGGTCCGTGCCACAGACCCCAGTCCACTGCCTCAAGTATATATGTGTCCCACCCTTTGATTTCATTTCATTTTCTATATATATACACGACCAGAGAGGAGAGAATACGAGGAGTTCAAGTAGATTTCATCCGTTTACGCTGCTAAACGCCGCCCGAATTCAAATTAACTTCTGGTATCAAAGTATAAGGCTGTAAGGAGCATTACTACGGAGTTAGTTTAGCGAAATTCGCCCGGCAAATTGTAACCCTGCCGAGATGAAATTGTTGGAATTGGTCCAAACTAGTGTCAATACCATCACAGGCTTAAAGTAAGCATTTCTTTCTTCTGGACTTCCGAGAAATTTTGAGTTTTCAACCCTGTTCCGTCAAGTTGAAATATAGTCAAGATCTATATATAAAGTTATCGTTTTCTCCGAATTTAGTACTGAAATTAGCCTCATTCTTCTAATAATACGATTGCGGTTGAGAAGAGTAGTTGAATATGATATGAAACTGGCCAATTAATCAGTAATTGGTGAATGAGGTATGTTAAGACAGTTTCCTTCGGCAAGTTAGTTTCTTTAGCATGATAGCGCAGTTTGAATCTCAGTAAGAGTACCAGAAGCATGTCTATTATGATTAGTTGTTGTTATTAGCTGAAACTCGTATTCCATGTAAGTTTGAGATGGATTATGCCATATACCCTTCATGACCGACCCCAGAGTTATTAGTTGTGTTGATGCCCGCCAGGGGAGAGATGACGTTGCTTTACGGAGCATTATGCTGTCCGCCAGGGAAGAAGATGGGGTCCCAGGTCCTCATATGCCGTGGTTGGCTCTATACACCCTCGTCGAGCCTAGTGCCCGTTGTGCAGATATAAGGAGTCCACTAGACTCAGAAACAACTACAGTCAGGGCCGAGCAGGCTAAGTTGCTGACCCAGGGGGCCGGTAGGAACTATAGCTATTAGTTGACCCAGAGCGACCTTGATAGGGGTATATAGACTGAAGTGCACTCACCAAGGCTTATGGGGGACCCGGGTGGGTTATTCTGTGTTGGTTGTACCTTCCGTCTTATTGGGGTCAGGTAAGGTTTTTGTTTGCTTTAGTTATTAATAAAGTTAGATACTAAGAAGTTCTATCACTCAGGTATAATCTCTACCTCCTTCATTTCAGTTATTTTCAGTTCTATCTCTTTATTTCAGTCATTTATAGTTATTGTCTTACATATTCAGTACATATTATACTGACGCCCTTTTTGGGGCGCTACATTACTTGTCTGCAGGTACGGATAGAAGAGGAGCAGGTCCCTCGTAGCTTTTAGCTAGCATCATCAGAGCAGTTAGCTCCTTTCTTCCGGAGCTTATAGATATAAGGTTTACTTCTTTTTGATTGTACAGTTTATGGGTAGGTCGGGGTCTTGCCCCAACCTATCATATTACTCCTAGAAGCTTGCAGATTGTTTCCGTTTCCCTGTGGTTAGCTATTATTGGTCGTGTGGGGCGTTGCTTAGCTGGCAGATTAGTGGCCTTGTCGGCCATAGTTAGCTTAGCACTGGTTTTACTTTACAGTCATAACTAGACATCATGGTGGTCTTGTCGGCCCGCATAGGATTCCCTGTTGTTTTTGTTTCTGGCTAGCTGGTTTTACTTTACAGGTGGCTATAAGGCCTTGTCGGCCGGAGGTTGTATTTACAGCCGAGATATACCCCATTTTTTTCTTGATTTGGGGAAGTAAGCCTGCACCAGGAGTGCAATGCCTAGTTAAGTCAGTTCAGATCTTAGTAAGACACCAGGTGCCAGTCGTGCCTCCCAAGGTGTAGCGTGACATATATATATATATATATATACACACACACACACACACACACACACATACTAGTCTTAGTGAGCGAGCGTCGCATGTTAATTCCAAAATACTGATTATAATTAATTTTGCAAACGACGAATTTTAAATAGTATATATTCAAACTTTCTTTGAACTAAAAACAAAAACTAAAACATACAAAGAGTAAAAAATTTAGATTTGAAAATTTTATAACTTTGATGCTATTCAGTTATATATATATATATATTACTTTAATTTAAAGACACACACATACTCGAACAGATATAAATGCATGTATATGATAAAAAATTAACATTAATGCATGGAATATAAAATTAAACAAATATATATTTTCAATCACTTCATGTTAAACCTAATGAGGCCATAAGTCATATGAATCTTTCACGACTCAAACACATGAGTATTAAAAAAGAAAAAGAAAAAAAGCTAAAAAAAAGAAAAGAAAAGAAGATGGATATATAGTAATTATTGCAGAGTATAAAATGAGAAATACAATATCATATATGACAAATATTAATATAACAATTGAAACCAATAAATATATGAAAATAAATAAATCATTTTTATGCTTCAGTAAATACCTGAAACTGAAGATGATGAGAAGAATAAGTGATTTAATTAAGAGAAGACGATGTTATGCGGAAAATATTGTGAAAGTATCATAATAAGCACAAATTTAAATTTAAATCTTCAATAAAAATAATAAAGACTAAGGTACAAAATATAAATCAGTGAAAGGAAAAAAAAGCCGAAGAAATATTTATACTAATGTGTATGAAAACTCCTAAGATTCTTTTTCAATATTAATAAGAATATAAAAAATTTAAATAAGACTTTTCATTCACCAACCTATTAAATTGACAAACAAATTCAATGATACTATATTTATTGTGCATTAAAAAATAACTGAAAACTCTAAATGTGAAATGAATCTGACATTTTAATACGAAGAGACAATCTAAAATTTTTGTGGAATAAATAGAGTAAACTAATTATTAGAAAGATGATTGTCTTGGTGGTTATAAGTTTTCATTATCCACATTTACTACAATTTTTCATCTAACATTGTGTCTTTTTAAATAATTTATTAAAATTAATTGAATGGTTAAAGAATACACATTTCAAGAAGAGGAAATGTTGGCATTAATTAGTAGAAGATGAAACTTTCCTTATTAAAATCCACGTTAAGTAATTCAAAATTTAATGGAAGGTAGTTTTATTTTCTTGTAAAAGGCAAAATGGTACTCCCTGTTTCAAAATAAGTGGTGCTTTTAGCTTGGACACACCCCTTAAGAAAACTACTCATTCCTAGAAAGAAAAATGTATTTTACCCACCACTTACCCCTAATAAATATCTTGAAAAAGATGCAACTTTTTAATATTTTGATTATGTAAAACTCTCTCCATTTAAATAATGGTAAAATTGGAAGAATACCATTAATTGTGAAAATTATTTGTTCAATCAGAACAATATTTTAAATATATATTTGTTCCAGCAGAACGATATTGTGAAAATATATGATGATATTAATTTGATATCCATTAATGAGCAATAATGAGAATTTGCAATATATATATATATGATCATTAGAAGTGATAATATTTTCATAAGCTTATTATAATTACAGGTGAAAATATTATCACTTCTAGTGATCATATATATATATATATATATATATATATATATATATATATATATATATATATATATATATATAATTCTGTTGGAACAAATATATTTCCACAATGTTTGTTCTTCTGGAACAATTATGAGGCATGAATTACCAAGTGAATCAATAAGTCGTTCTCAGATCTATAAACAAAATCGATATTCTTATTAGTAAAGACATAAATATCAAGAAATACTAACCTTCATCTTTTCAAAAAAACTTTGATTTTCTTACCTCAAGTGAGTGCTCAAGGCAGAGACTCGTGCTGATAACGTGTTATGAAATAATAAAGAAAGAACAAGAATATTATAGAGAAAAAGAGAAGGAGAGAAGTTCTTATTTCTCTTGATGGGATCAAATACAATGAAGGAGAATCCCTCTATTTATAGGGATAATTTCTCCTAACTTATCTCCAAAAGATACACTTTTACTATAATATAAACACATGTATCCGCTATAATACAAATACCTTTATAGACATTCACTATAATACAAATATGTTTATAACACTTCTTGATAATGTATAATACCACTTATTTTGAAACAAAATCAATAGGTTAAAACACCAGTTATTTTGAATGGAGGGAGTATTATATATATATATATATATATAAAATAAGGTTGATATGTGAATAGTTATAAATAGTAAGGACATTTAAAATAATTTATGTTTAGAAAATGTTTACACAATGTGGAGCATTAAACTAAAACTCCTAATTTAAATACAATTATTAAATATTTTATAATATAATTAATTTTAACAAGGCCAATATATATATATATATATATGCAATAAAGGCTGAAATGTGAAAAGTTATAAATTGTAAGGACATTTAAAATAATTTATCTTTAGAAAATATTTACATAATGTGGAGTATTAAACTAAAACTCCTAATTTAATATAATTATTAAATATTTTACAATATAATTAATTTTAATGAAGGCAAAATCGTAATCAATTTTTAACTTCAAAGGCTTCCCACTTATATAATAATATGATATATATATATATATAATACTAAAAAAAATATAAAATAATATTCGTACAGAACTCATTATATAGATGTTGAAAATTTGACTACTCTATCTTGATTGAAATATTTTTTTGAGTGATAGATTAATGAAGGAAATTACTTGTACTTTCTTTCAAATATTTCTACATGTATAAGGTGTTATATGATATAATTGAGTTGTTTCTTGAAAAGTCGAAGTGATAATTCTCTACTATATGAGTATATATTAGTTGAAGTCGATCAAATTATGATTATCAATTATGATATCAAAATTGAACTTTAAAATACCAAACATACTAAATTAATTTGATGTGGTAAAAGTATAATATTTTAAAAATTTAAAACCAAAGTTATCTAACCAAAGTTCTCAATATCATACCATGCACACCTCTAACCAGCAGTACAATAAAATTTCTCAATATTGAGTACCATTTATACTCCTCAACTTTGCCTTAAAGATTAAACTCTCTTCTTAAATATGAATAATGAACATTTCCCTCTCTTATTTTAGCATATTTATTTTACCCTTGATATTTTAATCCTCCATCTATAATATATTTTTATATTATATATTTTATTTATTAATTTAACTCAAATAGTTATAAATTTTTATTTAAGTTCAATAAGTAGAATAGTTTCTTTTAATTTTTTTTTCATAAAATCTAATTCTATTTTTTTATCATTATTATTTTATTTCATGCATTAAGTATGCATATAGGGATATGCATGCATGTATATATACTTAAGTTTCACTTCTCTCTCATTCACTATTGTTTATATAAATAACAAAAATTTTGATTTTCATAAATAAAATAAAATAATAATTTAAATTTTATTACAACATAAATAAATTTTAGGAATTTTTTAAATATAAACATACCTCTATTTATTAATTATTTTTGTATTATCTATATTGAAATATATTTATAAAATTATCACTACTTGTTATTTTCACTTGTATAAATAGATATTAGAGTTTTGATTATTACTAATAAAATAAATTTTTTATTCTGCTTATTTATTTCATTTAGAACATCATTAACTTATATATTCAATTAGTACTTCTCACTTTTATTTTTTGGTATCGAACATAATTGACTTTAAAAAAGTGAAAAAAATAAAGGTTAATAATGTAAAGGTAAATTAAATAGTTTAAAAAGATAATTAGGATAAAAAAAATTATCCATTATTTAAAATTGAGGGGGGTGGGGTGGGGGGGGGAGGGGGAGGGTATGATATTTTAAAGCAAAGTTGAGAGGTGTAAATAATTTTCACCCAGCAAAGAATTTACTGATATTAAATTTTCAAGAGTCTTTAACACTACAATGAATAATAATCTCTCTCTTTTTTTTAATAATAAATTATGTTTTTAAATCAGACACACTCTTTAAGAAAACTATTCTTTTTAAAAAATAAGAAATACTTTTACTACCTTACTTTTAATCCATCAAAATAAAAAATAAAATATAATTTATTATAAAATGAAGGGAGTAATGATAAAATGAAGTGGTGGAAGATGGAGACCGACACCAAAACAAACAAAATTACTTTATAAAATATCAAAATGGGTAGTCAAATTTTGGTGTTACCAAAATAGACACTTTTTATCCCTAACAATAAATTTTATTAATATTTTTAAAAAAATTTTAAAAACCTCATTGCACAGCCAACAAAATTTTATTAATTTTTATTATATTTGCTAAAATTTCGTTGCTACGGCAACGAGGTGTGATTAAATTTTTTTTCTACTTTTACATGTAAATCAATCAAACAATCAATGATTGTGAATTCACTTAAAGAGTTCCCGACCATAGTTGTGAATTACATGTACTACTCCTCCTTCATTTTAATTATCAATCAATCAAATATAATTCCACTAGGATTTAGCACCGACGTGTGATTAAAATTATTTGTTTATATGTGAAATGGGGCTAAACTAATGATTGTGAATTGATTTGCATGTAAAAGAAAGAAAAAAATCAAACCTCATTGCTGTTCAAATATTTTAAAAAATAATAATAATAATGAAATTTCGTTGGCTATCCAATGAGGTTCTTCTAATTTTTTTTCTAAAAATACTAATAGCTGGGACAACAAGATATCTATTTTGATACCACCAGCATTTGACTGTCCGTTTTGAAATTTTTAAAAGAAACTTTATAAGTTTCAATGCCGAATTCTGAAAGATGTAGATCCATATGGGTGATTGTTTATGATGAACAACTTGGAATTCTTACAAAACTACTAGAAAAAGGGACAAAATCGATCTATAAAAACTCAATCGATGTTGGCAGGTTTGTTCCTAATATTTATTTATTTATTCATAATATCAATTTTTTAATAATATCAATTGAGCGTGATCTATTTTTTAACATAAAAAATTTATAAAACGTAGGTCTGATTGAGCTTAATTGTTAAAAAATATCGTGAAGTTTATTTTTACAAAAATCAATCGATGTTAGTGGGTGAAAAATTTATCAAAATTGTTTTAGAAAATTGATCGAGATCAATTATATTTCTATAATTTTGTATTTGAAGAAACAGATAAAATTTATTAGGTTCGAATTTTGTTCGTTAAAAATGAGCTTAATAAATTTAACAAATAAAACTTTTAAACAGAAAAGAACCAATGATCTAGTGATAAAAAAAAAAATCCTACCATGATAAAAATGAGAGTTCGATTCTCGAATGACATATTTTATAATTATCTAATTTAAAAAATTGATCTGATCGGTTGGTATTTTTCAAAATTTTTATCAAAAAAGAATGACCAAATTTTATCGATATTTATTTTAAAGAAATAATAGTTTTAATAAATTAATTGTGTATATTTAAAACTAATTGAATTTGATCAGTATTTTTCAATTCTTTTTTTTCTAAAGAAACTGACTAATCAATTTGTAAAATTGACTGATGTTGGCTGATTTTTAATATCGACCAACCCTAAATCAACTAACAACTTTGGTTAGTGTTTAATAGATATTCTCCAAAAACCAATCGACCTCGATCAATTTCGGTGGTCGACTTTTACCTTCCCTTTATTTATCTATTTATTTATTTATTTTTGGGGGTGGGGGTGGGGGTGGGGGTGGGGAGAACTGGTGAATCAAAAACTAAATGAAGATCAACAATAGATATCTATCTCTTTTTACCAAAAAAAAAAAAATAATCTCTCTTTTTCTTGGAAATTTCCATTTGAATTGACGAGTTAATGGAAATTTTATTTATTTATTTGTGGAAATATTATTTATCTATTAGTTTAATGAGACTGTAGTATGCTAGTTAGGAATAATCGTATACATGGTTCGGGTTGGTTTGGATCTTTCAAAATACCAACTCAAATTAATTATATAGAATTTTTAAATTACAAACTAAATCAAACAATAAAAGTCGGATTTTTCAATATTTAAATTTTTTTCAGATTTTTGGGTTTTTCGAATTTTTCGAATTTTTTTCAATAAAGTCTTCATACAAAAAATATAACTTATACTTGAAATATTTCTTTAATTCTAGTAACATACAATTATCTAAGGTAGTTCATAGTTAAGAAAATAACATAACATATGAGATGAGTGATGACATTGTACTATATATTCAATAAAAAAGATAATGAAATTACATAAAACAAATATTAATAATTAATAAGTAATAATGAAAATGATCATACTCTAAAAGTACTAAGTCATGCCAAATAAAGTACGACCAATAAGTATTAATTATATAACTAAACATTAAAAAAAAAAAGTTATGTGTTTTCACTATGTAAATTAACCTGCAAAATTAAAGAATAGATATCTAATATGTATTTTGTCATTCCTAGTGTTGAATTAATTTCTTTTGTTAGTATTAATATTAATTTGATTTTGATTTGGGTGTTATTTGAGTTAATAACATGCATCTATTGGCTATAAAACTTATTGGATCATTCAAAATTCTAAATCCAAACATGAAATAATATATGGTATAAGATAAAAACAATGAAAAAAATTTAAGAAGTATTTATAAATTACATAAAATATTTATAAAAATTATATACATATAATGTCGAGTTGATTTGGTTTGATTTATTTATTTTTTAGTTAAAATCAAACCAAACAAATTATGATCGGGTGTTTTTTTCTAACATCAAACTAAATCGAGCCAAATCACTAGTTAGATTTTTTTTCTTCAATTTAACTTAAATTATTAAATTAATATAATTTATCGATTTTTTTAATACACCCCTGCCCAGAAGTCCAGTAGATATGGATATTACTTTACAAGCTCTTAAGGTATATATTTTTCATTTGCATTGTTTCGTTATATGTTACATTAAGATTTATTCTAATTTGAATAATCGTCAAAGAATTACATCAATATATATATAGACATACCTTGTATCAATAATCGACTTGTTTGTCCTCTGTGTCTCTAAATTTATATGAATAGATAGATAGAAACTTTAAAACTTACCCATAAATTATCTCTTTCACATAACAATTTGATTTTGTATATATCGGTGGGAATAATTCGCTTTTGTGCTTATTTATTTATTTCACTCTTGTTTATTTCATGCACGTCAATTAAAGAGATCCACTTTGTTAATATTATTACTTTGCATATTTATTAAAGAAAATAAAATGTGGTTTTACTTATATTAATCTATTATTATTTTAAGTGTACGCGCCTCGCGCGTTTCGCTCATATTAATAAAAATAAATTTTTATTATAAAATTTATATTACTACACTATTAATAGATTAACATTTAATACAAATATTAGTATTATGAAGATGCATTGTAATACAATATATAGTAACATAGAACATATATAGAAATTATTAGTTTGAACTATATACACTTAAAAAATAATATTGTGAGTTATTATTGACTTGTTTTGGCACTAATAAATTGAAAAGAAGAAGAAAGAGGAATTCAATGTATTAATACATAATATATTTACGTTTTTTAAATTTTTTCCTCGTATTGTGAATGAAAATTTATGATAGATAATTAGTTAATTTAATGAATAAAGTATTGATATAAGTTAATGGAATTATAATTGATTTTATAGTATTAAATGTTATAACTTTTAATATAATTCAAATAAGAAAAGATATAAGAAGTAAAATTTTAATCAGTCTTAAAATACTAAATATTAAGAGTTTTACTTTTTACAAATAGGTAAAATATTTAATAGCTATAAATTTAAATAATTTTAAAGTTCTGAATATTAGAATAATAATTAAAAGATAATTATTGAACAAAAAATAGCAAATGACAGTTTTGTTTATTGCGAAATCTTTTTGTAAAGGGTAAAAAATTCAATTAACATTTTTAAGGACCTTCACACTTTTAAAAAAAAGGATTGATATAAGTTAGTAAAATTAGAATTGATTTTAAAGTCTTAAATGTTAGGACTTTTAATATAGTTCAAATAGGAAATATTTATGAAGAAACTTTTTAATCAATTTTAAAATACAAAATATTAGTAATTATAATTTAATTATTTCAAAGTTTTAAATATTTAAATAATAATTATTTGAAAAAAATAGTAAATGACAATTTTATCTATTGTATGCTCCTCAACCTACGGAGTATTAGCAACCGTTTCCAGCTGCTGTTCCCCTTCCAAGGGCAGGTTCTTACGCGTTACTCACCCGTCCGCCACTGAAAACACCGTTTTTCGTGTTTTCCGTCCGACAATTTTATCTATTGTACGTGTGTATCGTGTTAATTAGTACACAAAATAAAAGATTATTAAAAAATAGTAGTTGACTTTGTTAAGTGAACTACTATTTGAAGTAAATTATGAACTTTGTTTAGCATATTATAACTCCTAATATTTATTAAATATTATATATAACTCCTAATTACATATTTATCTTAATTAACATGTTGATCATATTTATCTAGATTAATATAATTGATAAATCTCAACTCTTTTAATTTTAATAATATTTTTTATTAAATATTAATTAAATATTATTTTGAAGATAAGTAATTTGAGCTAACATAGAAATTATACCGTTCTACAAGAATTCTGCACTTAAAATATAGAATGAAAATTATAATTTTATAAGAAAATTATTTTATGAGATGAGAAAATTCTTTACCTGAATGGATAAAACATGTGAACTTATTAATATATGAGTAAATGAAGAATGTCACCTACAAAAAATACAAATTTTAAATCATATAATATCAATATTATACTCAATTAAAGGAGATAACATAATATCAATGTCAGACTCAATTAAAGAAGATAATATAATATCAATGTTAAACTCACCTAAAGGATGTAATCTAAGTTGAATTATTATGAAGATACACAACTTTAGCTAGCGTAACAATTACTATTGTCTTCTAAATTCACAATATGAAATAAAAAAGATAGATTATTGTCTTCTTCAAATCTAAAACATGATATAAAAAGAGTAGATTATTGTCTTTTTCAAATCTACAACATAGCAAGAAGATAAATTATTGTCTTCTTCAGATCTACAACATGATATAAAAAGAGTAGATTATTGTCTTCTTCAAATCTACAACATAAAACCAAGAAGATAAATTATTGTCTTCTTCAAATTCACAACATGAAACAAACAAGATAAATCATTG
The DNA here is from genome assembly GCA_035772735.1 of Datura wrightii. Lineage (NCBI taxonomy): Eukaryota > Viridiplantae > Streptophyta > Magnoliopsida > Solanales > Solanaceae > Datura > Datura wrightii. The sequence goes on from JASDFA010000018.1 coordinate 24,680,347, forward strand.
TTTTTTTCAAATTCACAACATGAAACAAAAATAATAAATTTTAGACATTGAGACAAATTTGTTGATGAAGAAATTCTGGATGAATAAAATTATGCAATTATAATTTTTTTTTGTAGAAGTGGATGAATTCATAAATCAAAAAGAATTTAAAAGTGTGAGAAACTTAGAACACCATTATTATAAATTAATATTAATAAAAAATTAAAAATGTGAGAATATGAGGACATCACTACTAAAAAAAAAAAAAGAAAGAAGAGAACTCAATTTATGCAAGGAAAATATAAAGAACCACCCAAAATAAATTTTTTCTTTTTCTTTCTGGGGGGGGGGAGGGGTGAGGGGGTATGTGGGGGTTGGTGGTTTCTTTTTGGGTAATTATTCATGGAAGGAAAAATTATTTAGGGGGCGGGGGGATTTTTTTTGGGGTAAATATTCACGACGGAAAAATTATTTAGGGAAATATTTTAGGGGGGTGAATTAGTGTTATTCATGGAATTTTTTTCAGAAAAAAGTTTTTCGTTGGAACATTTTTTAGGTTTATTCATGTAAGGATTTTTTTTTACGGGATGTCTTTTTAGAATTTATATATAATTATAATTTTATGTTATTTAAAAGTATTATAAATAATAATTTAAAAAAATAATAAATGACATTTATTGTAGAATTTTTTAAATGAAGGGCAAAAAATTCAATCAACATTTCTAAGGGCCTTCACACTTTTAATATAATATAAATAATTTGAAGATAAAAAATATTTTAAACTATATTTGTTTTAAAATAGTATAACATTTATTATTTTAAAATGCAAATAACGTATTTCAACTCTTAAGTCTTATCAACTCTTTCATCTCCTTAGGTAAATTCTAATGTTCTTTTGCTAAACGAAATTATATTATAGTTCTAAATTATGTTACAATTACTCAAACGTTATTTCATTTTTTAGAATCAGTGGCGTCTCCACATATAACAAAGGGTGGTCAGCCGAACACCATTCGTCAAAAAATTATACTATATATATAGAAAAATATGTAAATTATATAGATTAAAATTATTTTTCATACATATATATTAAATTTTGAACATCCTTAATAAAATTTCTGATTTTGCCACTTTTTAGAATAAAAGAACTTGGTAAGATATATGCAACGACTTTCGATATGTTAATTAGATCATATGGAGAAATTTGGAATATTATTATTTGTAACAAGTATAGTGCTTGAAGTATGAAAATTGCATTATGTAAATAGGAGAACATTTAAACTACTTATATTTGTGATTTGATCAACTTATAGAATTACTTTTCGTAAGTAGATATATATGAAATACTTTTATGTCAATTAAATTGATAAATTTTTTTTATTAAATTTATTAATGTGTTTTACGATCGCGTGTGGACAAATTGGCTAATTTTAAATGAATACAGGTAATTAATATGGTGCCTGAATGCCCTAAGCTGAAGCATAATTACAAGGAGCAGAACCCGGCCCATAGCTATGATTGAGAAGAACTACTTTTATAAGGCATAGTTCTGACTTTATAATAAACAACATCATTTTGGGGTTGCAGTTATCTGGCCAACTGGACAAATCCTAATAATGTCAAAAACTAATGAGAAATATATTCTCGTGGTTATCAATTTTGAATTAATTAAAAGAGAAAATCAAGTTATAATCAAAACTAATCCATGTGGAATTATTTAAACAGGATAAGATGGCTTTTGGAAATGATTTAATTACATACAAGTTGTTGGTTTGTCAAGATCTGCTATTATTGAATGAATTAAATGAGCCAAATCATTAATTAGGAGGAATCTCCTTGGCTTGTCTTTTATGGCAGCACACTGAGAATAAGATGCCCAAAATGAATATTCCAGTTTTTTCTTTCCCGAAAAATCTATTCCCTCCATTTCATTTTAATTATTAAGTATATTATAAATAGTTAATTTAAAATACTTTTTAATTTCAAAATTTAAGAGGTAATTGATTATATTTTTTCAATTCTACTCTTAGTATTTAAAGTCATTTTAAAATGTGAAAATAATCATTACTTTATGTTTTCACAAAATTAAAAGAGTTATATTAGTCAAATTACCATCCCAATTAATTTTTTTTAATGAGTGTGTAAATCTTATTATAGCAATTAAAATAAAACGAAGGGAGTATTACTTTGGTTAACAGTAAAATTTGTAAAAAAAAAAAAGTTATAAGATAAGTGAATTAAATTCAATCAAGCTTTTTTTTTTTTGGTGGCAGAATTGATAAAGTATGAAAGAAAGCAAGAACATAAATTGCACAAAGTAAAGAAGAATAAGAACAAGAATCAAATGGAAAATATTTTATTGTGAGAACTCAATAGTGGTGTTTCTTGGTTAGAAGAGCAACAAGCAGATCCCTCTTCCTTATGTGAGAAGACTTGCTTATGAGCTAAAAAGTTAGGTCTATATTATAGTATGAAAAAACTATACACATGTAATACCTCGTGCTTCCATACTGTATAGGGGAAAACAAGAGCGAAGACATGTGGTGTCAGCAGTGGGCCCTAAGAAGGGCATCGGGACCTCGAGACCTAGGACAGATGAACTCGAGAAGGCAACATTCCCTGACATGATAGCAGAGAGGATTCCGTTTCACAACAGATAAGGATTAATGAGACATCGCCCCAATGATATGGCATAAAGGACAAAAGGTGGGATAAAATTGTCACCATACTCAGATGCGCGGACGAATTCGAACGAATCTGAATAAGAAAGAAAAATTGACCGGGACCTTCATAATGGTCTAGACACGTGATGCAAGGGCATTGGGTGTAGTACTTTAGGGCTTCCATGTTAGTTCCCCATTGGCTAAAGCCTAAATTATGTAACCTTAAATAGTCGATTCCTCTATTTGGAGAGGGGTTTCAGACTTCATTCTTTCTTAAGCAATAATATTGGCAATACATTATTCTATTGGACTCCAAGCATTTTTCTCTGTTTTGTTCGGCTTTAGTTATTGCAATTATTCGTTCTTGAGTCAAGGAACGTAGTCCTGGGCTCGTTCACATCCTCGTCGGAGACACTCAAATTTTCTTTTTTCTACTTCGTTTTACTAGTTAACATTACATTTATTTTCTTTTATCATGTATTTCTAGCCAAATTGTCAGTAACTTGAATCTAAAATAAGGTTAGATTGTAATGCAAGTTCTTGACCCTATACAAATTCAACTATATCATTTTCAGGCTAAATAGTTTGGCGACTACCATGGGGATAGAGCAACTGTGTGGGTTTGACCTTACTTTTTCTTGCTAGCTTGGTTGTATTTTTTCTTTTAGGGTGACAGGATATGGTGAACAATAGGGATGAGTTACAGATATAGTTGCTGATAACGCAATGGAGGAAGATGCTTTAAAGCCTCTGCCTCTAAGGACGACAGACTCCAGGGAGCAAACCCATCGGACGAGTAAGATCATTACCAGAACATAGACATGACCGATATAAACATGCAAAGGAAGGACCACAGACCTCCAGTCAGAGCAGAAGAAAAGAAGGAAGAAGAGGCTGGTACGGAGACCCTCTCAAGAATCCTCAAGGGTCTTGCGGATGGCCAGGATGGAGGTCTAAAATTAGAAAGTGAACGAACTCCATAAAAATGTCTCTCAAGCTACTCCGAGCACCTCAAGAGAAAATAAAAAAGACCCCCTCGATAAAATAGAGCTCGACGATGGGTCGATGGAGCGCGTGACCACTAAAAATGGTTTCGATACTCCTATGACCACTACAACAATAGTGCTGGAGTTGTTAAGGAAGGAGATGAAAATCCAATATGCTAAATTACAGTTATGCAGTAATAATATCCCAATGGCACCACCAGTCACAAAATGGCCAGACTCAAAGAGTTAAGCTAAGGTTCCCTACATGGCCAGTGCAATGACCAGGGACATCCCTAAGAGGTTCAAGATGACCGATATCCCTAATATAATGGAAACTCAGGCCCTCAATAACATTTACTCTTCTACATAACTGCCATCAACAACAATTATCTAATGAGGGAGGAGGTCAAGTCCATGATGGTGGTGAAGTTTGGATAAGCCCTATCAGAAGGATCTTTGATCTGGTATTCCCTCCTGCTCGAGAACTCGATCGATTTATTTAATATGTTGGCAGATAGTTCTCTCAAGGATCACGCCAGAGCCAAGAAGGTGTATCCCTAAAGAGGGAACATCTTCAATATAGAGAAAAGGGACAAGAGCTATATCAGGAGTTCGTAGTGAGGCTTCAGAAGGATAGGATATTACTGCTAATGGTGCCGATGATAGGGAGCAGAAGCATTTACTAAGGAATTGAACCCTGAGATTTTGATCGCCTAGTTTAAGTTGAAAGAAAGCTTGACCGCGTTCGAGGCCACGAGTTGGGCAGAAGTGCACAATCACTATGAGTCAAAGATTCAGATCAAGGATGATTGCCGGAGAGTCGTAGGCAAGATTCTTCGAACATGGAATGAGCCTAATTCTGTGAAAGACTCATGGTACGTAGGTGAAAGAACCTCCCAAAACCCTTCATGAATGGGTTAACTCGAAGGTTGAGTTTCAAAATATAGGCCGTATGTGGTAGATGCGAGAGTAGGGGAAATCAGAGGTGAAAGCTCATATGCCCCAAACCATCCCCCTTTGGAAAAAAAGGGAGACAGGGGCTCTTCCTATAGGGGTTGTAGGTCAAGGAAGTGATGTCGCCCAAATTACACCTCGTAATGAGATATAAAATGGTCGATGTCAAATATAGAACCCAACCAGGGTTGGGGTCGAATCTTATGAGGAATATGACAAGGACCTTAGTTAATGCATTTAACTACTACTATTGGCTTTTTTATTTCCTATAGGGGAAATTGTAGAAAGAAATAATAGAAAATAGTAGAGAGTAACGAGTAGATTCTTGATTTAAAATTGATTGAATTCAAAGAGTGCGTTGACTAGGATTTTGTTTCCCATGACTTCATAACCACAAGGCAGTTTATATTAGTGATCTATTCCGGTGTTTAACATGCAATATCGGTAAGTTAACTTCACCTAAATGGTTGGTCCCCTATTTAGATGATTATCACCATGCAACTTGATCTGTATGTGGATATATACTTGATTTATCCTTACCCTTGATATCACATTAGCTATTTTCGGGAAAGGTCAAGCTATTAGATGAGGGTTGATAGCCTCAAATCTCCGTTATTAATCCCTTTTCCCATTTTACAACAATTAAGAAATAATTAAAACGAAGGAAAAAATAATACATGCATAAACCCCGTTCAAGATTCACTAAATATTTTTGCCTATGTTAATTCATCATGGTTCCCACAACCCCAGTTGTGGGTTTAGCTACTCATGCTTGAAAGATTATAATTAGAGATTAAAGAGGAAATCATAATTGCAACTTACAATAATTTGTAGAAGAAATCCCACGTCTTAATAAATGAACAAGAATCTAAGATTAATATTTCAAAGTCGTTTGAATCACCAAATTCAAGAACAAAATTATGAAACTTATTTCTTGAACCTTAATATTAATCAGCAACTCGAATAATATAGTGCAAAGTCATAAAAATTGCATAAACTGCAAAAGAAAACCTACATAAAGTATTTATAGACTTAGACAAATCCTTTCCTAAATTAAAAAGGAATGCAGGTCGGCAGTGGAAACGAATGTGGTAACAACTCTTTAGATATCCTAACGAGTCGTGGCAAGTAAGGATTGCTCATGCTCAACATAGTATTTCTTCTGGACAACGGGTCACCTAACGACTCATTAGGTTACTACACGAGTCGTTAGGTCCCTCGTGACTTTTGCGCTTGAAAATTCCAGTGTTGAGGACGAATGCACCTGCCTGTTCATGACGAGTCGTCAAGTCTCATGACGACTTGTTAAGTCTTCTGTCGCGTCTCCCAGACCTTTTTTTTTTATCAATTTTCACTCCCAGTCCTCATGAACATCCCAACGACTTATTGCCGAACATAACGAGTCGTGCTATCAACTTGTGGTCACCACTGGTTCTTTGTGCTTCAAACTTTTCTTCTCCTAATGATTCCAGGAACGATTCATCCAATGACATGACAATTCGTCACCTTGCAGGCAGTCCACACTTAACCCAGTTTTAGCCTCATTATGCAATTTTACTAGCCGAACCTGTTTTCCCTGCAACACTTAACAAAAATACATTATATCCATATAAACATAACCAGAACTTGCATATTTTCTTAGTTTTAAGCGTCGAAAGTGCCGTAAAATCACAGCACATCAACACCCTCAACTTAGAACTTTTGCATGTCCTTAGGTAAAAACAAATAAAATAAAACTAACCTGATGCTTCAATCAAAAGAAATCTAGGAAATCTATGACAGTCACAACTCTCATCATAATTAAATCAAACTTTCTAACCCCTCCTATATCATCTAAATCCAAATCATAGTGTGTATGCAAAGTTTTTCACCATGACACAAAGGAATCAAAGAATGGCATTACATATTAACTTGCAACCATACATACAGTCCTATGACACTTACCCAGAAAATTTACAGACGATGTTGTTGACCATATGCCCTCATTGCAAAAAAGTCCCCACACACACCTACATATATGATCATGAAAATGTTTTATCTTGGGACCGGGGAAGAACTCACTTGATCTCACAAAGAAATTCTAACTGTGCGCATACAATAGCATAAGCTTGCCTTTACTTTCAATACCTTGATTTCCAGACGGTTGAACTAGGATCACTATATGACTTTTTTCAGCTTGTAATATAGGCTCTGGGTTGGGTATGATAAATATAGGAATAGTAACTTAACTCTCCTTGGCACTACACTAACTTTGGCTTCACTTAACCTCTCTTTCACTTCTCTCCCTTTTTCCTTTTCTTTATTCTTCTTTTGCTTCTTTTGCAACTACGGGTGCAATTTTCCTCTTTTCAAGCATTTCTTTTCTTCTTTCTCGCTTTTATTTTTCTCTTTGCTCTTTTTTTTCCCAAATTGCATTATGTACACCGCATCCGCGTTTTGTTTGCATTACTCCATTATTTTCCACCCTATTCTTCTTATTCACCCCTATAGTAGCCACCCTCAACTTAGGCAATTTGCATGAGTTGAGGTTCGTAGTGAACAAGGAGGGACCAGGACCCAAACATGTTCATTATAATCAAAGAAGGAAGGTGAATTGGATAAACAACAAAAAGAAAGATCAATTTTAGCTCAAAATCGAGATCAAAGGATATTTATTTCCATTTGGTAGGTCTTTTAAGGCTAAAGTGGACTACTCATAAAAAACGGCCTATGATCCTTTCCTAATCTCTCGTCCTATACCTCGGTATGACTGATCATACAAGTTATAGATTGACACACACAACAGAACTAACTCTATGCCTCACTCACAATGCACAGGCCAACATCATAACTACTACCAACTGCTAGTTCAGACACAGTCACACAACGGTAAACACATTCACAGTATTAATGCCTTGCAAAGATTCAGAAAGATTATGCTTGTCTACTTAGCACACACACACACAAAATTTTTAGGAGGGGTATCACATTATCACATAAAAGATTTCATGTTATTTGACTGCCCTAGGTTCACCTATTTTCCTTTCGATTGACATAAAACAAAACACGGACCATAAAAACCTAAATATGCCGGTTCTACTAGATAAGGAACACCCGAGGAAAAAGATATACAGCAAGAAAAAACCTCGGGTTATGTTCAATAAATACCCAGGTATCACACCCCACCCCCATAAAAAAAATATATGTGGCGTCCTTGATGCATCTAAAAAGTAAAACATGGGAATAGGGAACATACCTGTGCGACCTAGACGCCCGTGGCCTGGTTGGTGGAGGTCACAAATGCACCCCCAATCTCCTCTCCTGTGCCACCGGGGATTCCCGATTGACTCTCTAAACCAATAGAGCTCATACCCTCTCCACAAGCTCTAGCAACATCAATCTCATCCCTCGCTCGAGCCTTATCTCTAGACAGCTTCAGTGCTGTCTCCATGTCTCTTTTATCTGTTTTCCGCTCTCAAAGAAGATCACCATTCTCACCCCCGCTCACCTCCTCTTGAGGTGTCTTCCCTTTTTATGAGCTACCAGATCCTCTGTGATGAAATCCACTACTGGAGGTAGCCCATCCTCACTCTCATCCTCTACTACTGGGAGCACAAGCAGTGTGATGGCAGGTATTTGTCGTACGGACAGCTCTCGCAACTCAGCTCTAAGGGTCGCCACCTTTGCATACCATGGGGTCAGCTCAGGGGCCTGTAATTGAGTAAGAAGCTTATCCTTCCACCTTTCAAAGGCATCCAATATGTCATTCCATTTCCTGTTTAGGCTCTCTAATTCCTTCATCACCCAAGGCTTAACCTGCTCCATTAGCACCTTCACCTGAAATGCCATGTGAGCCTGCTGCTTTTCAGACTTCGCCAACCACCTAGCCATGTAGGTAAGTAAATATTGAGATATCATGACTAGGCCAGCCTATGAGGATCAAGACGTCGTAACTGGTGGATGAGCTGCTGGTGCAGTGGAGGATGATTCTGGGACCTCGGCAGGCAATAAAGTATCTGTTGTGGTGGTAGCATCAAGCTAGATACCACTCTCATGAGCCTCTAACTGCTCTATCTCAAATTTTGTAAACCTCGTAGCATCACTCTGAAGACGTCCGCTTAATGCCTCAACTAGTAATGTGACCCCTGCGAATATGGCTATCTGACTCCTGGCCCTTGAAACCGGGTTTGTATCATCTCTGATCAACCCAATATCTATAATCTTGTGCACCTCCACTTTCTGGTCTACAGATGGCAACTCCAGAACTGGAGACTCCTTACAGAGCCGAGCTACAAGTCATGGGAAGGGGATACTTGTGCTGTCCATAATAGCTCTCTCTCGGATCTCCTCTGCTATGTAACTTGGGAAGTTGATAGCATAGCCCTCCATGATACTATCTACCAGTGCATCTCGGTTTGGTGATGCCACATTATCATTGTTGGTTGGTACCGGTCTGTGTTGTACTAGCGACCACCATAATTTGGCTTGAAAAGTCAAAGTGGCCCTCTTGATCTGTGCCTCTGGGCCATTTAGCCATTCAATTGATGTACCCTGAGTGATAATAATTTTAGCTAGCCAAGTATACTGTCTTTTTCTATCCTCGTGGCTCAACTTTTTGGTCTTGATTTTCTATATATCACTCAGTTGATGATCAAACTCATCTGTGTTCATCGGTGGCTCATATTCTGGACCATATAGCATAAGGGAGATGGTCCGCTTAGAAATGTTCACGGGTGTCTCCCTTACCATCACCCAGGTTAGTGCAGGCCGTTTCTTACAATCCTGGCCTCCCTGGGCCTGATGTTGTAGTCTGGCCACATATGATGCATAGAATTCTCTAACCAATGGTGGACTGTAGTTGCCGGATGGCTTACTCAACCACCCAAATCGGTATTTATCAAACAAATCCAGAATGTCTAGGAGGTACTTGAACCCTGTAGTGACCAACCTCGGCTCCTCATAAATGCTCGCTTTGGGTGGCCCTTATCCATAGGAGTGATATATCTATTGTAGATTGTCCGCATGCCGGGAACACACCATCTCCTCTCCATTCTCCAAGGCTGCTCCGGGGATGTGTGGGAGGTCTTAGTCTCCTCATTATTGGTGCTCTCCTGTTGGGCATGTGATTCATTTTCGTCCTCATCATTAGTCGCAGCGGCAATGCCCTCGTGAACATTAGTGGCTGAGACCTTGGTATTTACTTCCTCCTAGCTGGGTGGGTCCCTTGCGAGTGGAGTCGAGGAAGCGACCATGGCTGTCGGATTAATAGGATGTTTAGTCCTAGACCTGGTCAACCTCTGCTCCAGCTGTTCCTCAGATATTTGATATTCCTCAATTGAGGCACTTGACTCTTCTGAAGATGATGGCTCATCTCTTAGTCTGCGAGTCCAGGGCTGGCCCTTCTCCTGCCCTGTTTCTTGGTCAAACCCTTCTTAGGAGTTCCTTTTGGTGCCATTGTACCTGGGACCTGTTAACGACTCGTGATCTTACCCAACGAGTTGTGTCATAAGTCATTAGCCCTGCACTCAGGTGGACATTCAGTATTTTCAGGATGATGTAATATCACGAAAGCCCCAAGATTAGATCCGAGGGTTGAAACATAGAATATAGGATTTTCTGCACTAGACCATAGGACGAGTCGTCCAGTGACCCTTGAGGTGCACCACGAGTCGTTAGGTGACTCATGGAGTGAAGGGTGAGTTGGTTGGACATTTGGTCAATGAGTTGACCACAGGAGAGGCCATGAATCGTGGTCAGGACCACGAGTTGTTGAGTCACTTGTGGTTAGTGGTTGGCTTGAAGATGGAAATTTTGGGCAGTGCTTGTCAAACCTCAGTCACCACGAGTCGTTGGGAACACCACGAGTCGTGGTATCCCTCGTGGTGACCCTCAGAGGTATGAATTCTAGTACTGTCCACGGAAGGCAAACCACGACTCTTTTCCTCGGGCCACAAGTCGTCTAGTCCCTTGTTGGGATTAGCAGTGTGTATTTTCCTATGAATTTATTAAGGGATTTTCCGTAATTTCTAAGTTCCTAAGACCTAAACTACATCATTTAAGCTCATATAGGTGTGTTTTAAGAGGGGTTAATTCATTCTAAGCCTATTCCACTCCATGCATGCAAGCCTAATAGTTCTAAGGGGTGATCAAGCTTAGGATTCATCAAGTTCTTCCTCAAATTCCTTTGGACATTCAAGAGGGTTGTGTAATCAGATTTTTTCAGGTATTTAGGGTTATGAATGGGTGTATCCATCCACTCCCATGCCCAATCCCTCTGCAATTTCATATGATTTATAAGTTGATGAATCCATGGGGTTTTAACCCAACTTGTGAATTCTCTAAGTATCTATCATGGGTATTCTCTATGAATATTTCCAATATTGAATTATGATTTATGGGCATGTTTTATAATGTTTTCAATTATAAATTATGATTTCAAAGTTTTACAAATAAGATGCCCATCTATGGATGTTCATGAAAAGATGAGATTATGATCTACGCTTTATGATGAGATGTTCATGATGAAAGTATGATTTCGAATTACCCATGTATATGTTCATGTTTTGAGTAATCAAAGTCTATTTCAAGCATGTTTAAGTATAGGGAAAGACCATATGATTAAGTATGTTTCATAATTTATCTAAATCTCATGTTATTAGCTTACCACATGGTTTTGGAGTTTAGACTCCCACTCTTGTTCAACTTGTGGTATGGTTTGAGCCGAGGCTCTTCGTGTTATGTTTTCAGAATATGTAGGTTATGTCATGATTCTGCTTCGTCACTAGACGATGTCAGCTTCATCGGAAAATGATGGAGAGCATATGCATGTTTTTGAAATTAGTGTCTAGCACCGAGTAAGTTAAGGGTCATTCAACCCTATGCCTCAGAACTACATGCCAACGTAGGTATGTTCAAATTACTTGGGACCTCCCTTGTGAGCTTCCCCTTCCCCCAGGGACCTTCAACTTGATATCGATATCATAGTAGCATCCTTAGCCCTAGCAAGGTTTTGGACGGCTCTGCCCACTTGAGAGTAATAGTCGAGGCCATGTAAGCTCTATCGTGGTAATATCGGTTATATGAAGAGTCTCCTATTATTCCTCATGATTTCAGTTATGCATGTTCACCAATTAAGATATTATGTTTTCAGTAGGTTTGACCCAATTTTCAGTATGATTATTAGTTTTTAGCTGTAGATCATTCGATTCAGTTATGATATTCAGTTATGTTTAAGTCATGTTTTTAGATATAGCATGCAAGCCCTACTCTCAGACTCTTATGATGAAATGTTTATGATATCTGATTTACTTACTTAGCGGTTTTACTTACCTTACATACTTGGTACATTCCACATACTAAGCGCATACTCTATGTTGTATCGTTTTATGATACAGACTCAGACGTTTAGGCTCAGTCCCATCGCTAGCCAGATCTTCAGTGTTTGCATCTCTGAGTCTGAGTTGGTGAGTCCTCATCTTTCGAGGACCCTTCTTATCAGTTATATTTAGTATTTTCAGTTTCATACTTTAGTGAGTTAGTTGGGATCTTGTCCCATCAGCTCGTCAGTAATAGAGGCTTATCAGACATAGTATGTATTTAACTTCCGACTTGTGTTATGTATTCAGTTATTTGTTGTTATCAGATTTTTAGACTTTTGCTACGTTATATGTTAGATTTACACATTTAAAATGTTGATCTTAGATGTTATGTTCATGCCATGAGTCGACTTGGAGCCTCTAGGGGTTCTTTGTCCCGTGTCTTGATTCGGGCCTATGTTCGGATCGTGACAAACTTGGTTTCAGAGCATTAGGTTTTGAAGTATCCTAGGATGTTTGAAAGCCGCGTTAAGTAGAGTCTTTTTCATGGGTGTGAAGCGCGACACACTTATGACGAAGAGGCTACGAAATATTTAGGAAATGTTCCATTTTTTCATGATCTATGTCTTGCGATGGAATGTCTCTCTATCCTTCTAACTTATGCTATAAGCATTTTCAGAATCATGACTCCTCGCTGAGTTAATAGAAGAAGGAAAGAAAATGAAAATGTCCATGAGAATGGCAACGGAGATGGGCACCAACAGGCCCCACCAGCCCCCGAGGTGCATGTACCTGAACAGGTTTCCTACACAGAGTTTAAGGTAGCCATACAGATGCTAGCTCAGGCTTTGACCGCCCAAGACAATAAACAGGTGGTAGCACATGTCCCTCAGAACGGGAATGCGGCAACGACAAGAGTTAGAGATTTTCTGAGGATGAACCCTCCGGAGTTCCTTGGGTCAAAGGTGGATAAGGATCCACAAGAATATATTGATGAAGTTCTGAAGATCACCCAGATCATGGGGGTGACCGAGGAGGAGTGTGCAGATTTAGCCTCGTATCAGTTGAAAGGGGTTGGGCACATCTGGTTCAGGCAATAGAAGGATAGCAGGACAATTGGAGCAGGCCCTATTGGTTGGAATGAGTTCCATACCGCATTTTTGGATCGGTTCTTCCCTTGTGAGATGAGGTGGATTAAAGCAGCTGAGTTTATGAACCTAAGGCAGGGTAAGATGACAGTCCAGGAGTATGCTTTGGAGTTCACTTGCTTGTCAAAGTATGCACTTGAGATGGTGACAGATTAGAAGCTCGAGTGAGTCAGTTCGTGCATGCGATAACAGACTATTTGGTCAAAGATTGCTGGAACGTGATGCTTCATCAGGACATTGACTTCCCTCGAATAGTTCCGTACGTGCAGCAGATAGAGGCGGTGCAGGTGAGTGAGCCGGAGAGAGAGATCAAGAGGGCCAATACTGATAGCTTCGGATTATCCCAGCAAAGACTCGGTGGTTGGCATGATCAGTAGTCCCACCAGAGGTCATCCACCCCAGCGCGATCAGCTATGAATGTGCCATCCAGATCTAGGCGCACCAGAGAGGAAGACCATCAGGCTCTCGAGGTCAGGGGAGCAGATCCGTAGAGTCCAACATTCCAGAGTATGGCAGGTGTGGTCGGAGACACACGGGTCAGTTCTTAGCAGGTACATGTGCTTGTTTTGGGTGTGGGGAACCTGGACATATGCTCAAATATTGTCCAGTGTTGAGACTGCGCAGCAGCGCACACGCAAGTGTACGTAGTCTTACAAATAATACAGTGGCCCTTTTTAAGAGCCGTAAGTCGAACCCATAGGGACTGGACCAATTCAGCTAATTATCAAGTTCAAGTGTGATATTAACTTTCACAAGTGTTGATTTAGACTTTTTTGATAAAGTTTAATTAAGTCTAGCGGTGGTCACAGAAATACTCTGAAATCCTTCAAGGAGCAACTAGAGCCGGATAATCATGCGATACTACGCTTTGTAATGATTTAAGTATGGAATTATCAATTGTCGTCTCACATAATTAAAATTTCATGTTCATGGTCTTTCAAGCCTCTAAACATGACAAACTAGCCTCACAACTACATCATTGAGCGGGGATGTGACATTCTAGTTGTGGGCAATTCAATTACGTGGATGTGGTTTGCAGGGTTTATGCTCTTGATTAGGACTTTTGTACCTCTAATCATTTAACCGAACTTAGCTTCACAACTACTTCTATGAGTGGTGATGTGATAATTCTAAGTTGGTGTCTAGCTCATCCCATTTTAGTAACCAAGCAAGGCAAATTAGGTATAATTTCTTATCCTAACCGCGAATTATATCGTAAGATACAAACTTGCGCCCTACATTCTTTGTTCTTGCCTAGGTTTACTTTCTCAAGCTTTTACCTAGGTGTAATGTGTATGTTTTCATGGTGATCAATCACAAAAACAGCCATAATTAAGAATGTAGGACAAAACAACAACTAATAACTTAAAACCAAAATAAAATCATGTATTCACAATCATACCTTATGGCTTCAACCCTAGAGGAAGGGTTGTGTCCACTCAAGTTCATAAAATTACAAGAAAACATAATTAAAGTAACATACTTACAAGAATTGGTAGAAGAGAAGATGAAATTGATGAACCCTAGGTGAGTTCTCCCACTTCTCCCTTCACTCCTTGGCAGTTTTTCAGAAATAAATTATGACAAAATGTTTTTAGGAGCTAAGGGACCTATTTATAGTAAATGTGAGGTGTATAAAATTATGCCCGGCACGGAATAGCTCCGTGGCACGGAGGTGAATGCGCTAATTTACCTCTGTGACACGGAGGAATCGCGGATGCACACTGGAAAACACATAAAACCGTCGCCAGGCAGAAGTTGACCGTGTTGGCAGCGTGTCACGCTGCTTGTGCAGCGCGTTTGAGGGCGTGTCACAACCCTTGTCGTGCAGCCTGCCTGCCGTGGCACGTTGCCAAAGCGCAGGTGGGCTATTTCACATGTCCCTCTTGCCGATGTTCGCGTTTTACTTCTGATTCCATGCCTCCACTTCACTAACTCATGGATTAGTTCCTCAAATTCATTTTAAACCTACAAAAACAAGAAATAATCACATTGGTTAGTATATATATTCACATTTACATAAAATTATATGAGAATGTATATAAATAAGTAGATAAACAAGACGAAACTAGGTTGTAAAGTATCCCTTGGGTATGCCATTTTGCCCAAGATCACCTACCCCACACTTAAAGCCTTGTTCGTCCTTGAACAACCCTTTTACATCTCATGTAAATGAAGACTCACACATAACTAATTTAGCAAGACAATTCAAGCTACGACTATAATGATTATTTAAGATAGCAAGTTATAAATAGAGCATGCACGATTTAATCATTGAAATGAAATACAACTATGTTAAGACTTCCTAACCTCAAGAATCGACTCTCAATCTTAGCAAACTCATGCAAATCAACCGATCAAGAAATCCGACATGAATGTTATCTCTCATTAAACATGTCCCCTCACAACAAGAGAGTTACCCATTTTTATTCACAAATTTTTATATCACAACATGTATGGGTATATGAATAGAATTAAGCTCGCTCTCTCAAAGAATTCACATGCGTCATGTGGTGAACCATAAGCTTGCCCTTAGTATTTTACTCCACTAATTTAAGGATGTATGAACGTAAGATCAAGTAGGACTTAATGGGTTGTAATGTAAGCTAAGGGACGGTTAGGTACTATTATGGACATTAATTGTAGCTATCTTCCCCAAGCGCTTTTCATACATCAAAATTCCATTAAGGACATCTCTTCTCTTATTTCACCCTCATTCTTTTCAATCTTGAATTTTCTCTTTTTGTTCCCATTTCTTTAAGCACACTTAGCTTATTAGTAAGGAGTACTTACACAGCTTTTTCATTCATTTATTTCTTACTCCGTACCAATACTCAGACATTTTCAAACAAGTGCACCCTTGACCTTTCTCAACTTCTACAACTGCTACTTTTCCTTCTTTTTCCTGCTTCTCATTCCTTCACTCTTTCGGATTTTTCCCTTAAGCGCTTAGGAGTTTTGGATTAAATTCAAGGCTAATGAAAGAAAAAGGATTAAGCTTATGTTGTAACTATCAAAGAATAGGCTTAAGGCTCAAT
Organism: Datura wrightii; assembly: GCA_035772735.1. Classification (NCBI taxonomy): domain Eukaryota; kingdom Viridiplantae; phylum Streptophyta; class Magnoliopsida; order Solanales; family Solanaceae; genus Datura; species Datura wrightii. Next base: position 24,696,410 of record JASDFA010000018.1, read on the forward strand.
GGGGCTCACTAGGATTCAACATTCAAGGTAGGTAAAGTGAGGGATAAAAATTAGGTTCATTCAAAGAAATGCCTAAATCATCTCCTACAGTCCACATCCTTCATTTTGTTTTATATACACACCAGGCAAGTTCTAGACATTCCACAATATCACGAAATATTCAAAAAACTTACACTTACAACACATGCTCAATTCAAGACACATTGAACAGACTCTTACTCAGCTAATCACAAGAATTCAGAATTAAGCTTCAATCACATCGAGTCAAATTCAAGAGCCTAAGTGTCTCAAACAAAGTTATACACTTCTCACATGCTTCAATACTAACCACACTTGTATCTTACAATCATTTATAGCACATAGCAAGAACATCAATCCATCAATTAGCCACAGGTTCAAAAACCAAAACCTATTGACTAATTTTTCCTCAAGACAATCGTCATCCATCCATCATCGAAAGTAGTCTCTAACTACGACTAAAAATATTATATACAGATAGAGAGTTTTTTTATTATTCGGTTCAAATACCCCTCGTCGGAAAAGAACCGACAAGAAAAAACCAACGGGTGGTGAAGTCATGCTCAACTAAAAAAAATTTCCAATATGTATCAAGCACTACATTCACCAAAATCGTTAAGCACAAAATTTTTGATATTTCCCTCACCCCACACTTGAATCATGCTATGTCCCCAAAGCATCTAATTAAAATTCCAAAGCATGAGAAATACTCCCTGAGGCCTCTAGGCCTAGCTAACAATATGATTTTCTTCAAATTTGCACAAATAAGTGTTTGACCCCACACTTTTTCTCTTCCATGGTTGTTCGCTTCCTCCTCCAAGGGTACTCAAATTTCCCCTTCATCCGTGCTTAAATATCCACCAAAAACAACACAAGTTGACAATAAACAAAATACATAAACAACAATCACAAATTGTACCTGCGGTACCCTTGGGTTACCTCCCAAGCAGCGCCTTATTTTACGTCGCGGCACAACGTGGATTATCCTTTTTAGGACATCCTCACACCTGGGATCCCTTTCAAGAACCATCTCCTTTTCTTTTGATTTTTAGAGGAAATAACCTCCACTCTGTTCCTCTCTTCCTCCAACTTCTTATCAAACTGAAGCCCTTTATCAGACTCGGGTTGAACACTTATCATTGCCTTTGGCCGTGGAGCTGTGGAATCTAACACCCCACACTTATCCTCTAACAACACACTAACCTTACAAAGGTTTCTGTAGTGTGTGGGTGGGTTCATTTCTTGGTATACTCGGAAGAGTTCTTCTTCATCCTCCACCCTCATCTTCAGGGTCCCTGCTCTTAAGTCAATTACCGCTCCTCCGGTGGCCAAGAATGGCCGTCCCAAGATAAAGGGTACCTGGTCATCAACATGAAAATCTAAGATAATAAAATCAGCAGGTATAATAAACTTACCCACTTTGATGAGAAGGTCCTATATTATTCCATCAGGTGCCACTCGCGACTTATCCGCCAGCTGCAGCATCAACCTTGTTGGCCTCGGTTTTCCCAATCCTAGGGTGTTAAATAAAGATAGGGGCATTAGATTAACTGCTACCCCTAAATCACACAAAGCTTGTATCACCTCAGCTTTACCAATTTGTATGGGGAGGGTAAAACTCCTTGGGTCTTTGAGCTTCTTCGGAATCTTGCTCAATACCCTGTGACTGCACTCCTCAGTCAGTGCTACCGTCTGACTCCACCAATCTGACTTTGTTCGCCATCACATCCTTCAAGTATTTAGCATACTTGGGTATTCCCTGCAAAACATCAATAAGAGGCAAATTTATGTGAAGTTCTTTGAAAATCTCAAAGAAATTTTGAAGCATTCCTCCTCCTTGCTCTTTCTGAATCTCTGAGGGAATGGTGGTAGTGGTCTTTGTGCTTGATACAATGAAGATTGTGCATTTTGTTGCACAACACTCTGATTCTCTCCCTTGTCAGTGGATGGTCCTTTTCTACCCAACTCCGACTGCACCTTATTTCTCCTCTTTTGGCACTGCATCAGCTAATTGTTTGCCGCTCTTCAGACTGATGGCGTTGACCTGAAGGGGGTTAGGATCTGTGTCACTTGGTAGTCCTCCCTGTGGTCTCATGTTTATAACAGCTGCTATCTGACCCATCTGCTTTTCTAGATTGCGGGTGGCCAATTGCTGATTCTTCAAGTCTGATGCCATCCTCGCCTGATTTTCTGCTAATTGAGTCTGGGTCTCCATGTTTCTGCAACATTTCCTCAATGTTGCTGCTCAACTGGCCATCATTTTGGCTATTTTACTGATATTGCTACTGTTGAGGTTGTTGATAACTTTGCTTTTGATTTCCACCCCAAGAAAAATTCGGGTGGCTCTGCCAATTTTTGTCGTAATTGTTCCCAAAATTTTGATTGTTCCTCTGAACATTCCCAACAAAATTGACTGATTCCATATTGTCTCCACAAGATTCTTCATTGTGCCCATTATTTCCATAAATTTTACACCAACTCGGAGCTTGCTGAACTGCATTAACCTGGCCCTGCTGTTGGTTCATACTCAATTTATTGAACTGAGTCATAATCTGATGCTGGAATGAAGCTAGCTGTGCCGCCAAGGCATTTATACCATCTACCTCTATCAGCCCTGCTTTTTTTCCTTCCCCTCTCGATGACTCGCTGTGCCACTCTGGATTTCCCTGTGCAATTCTATTCAACAACGTGTACAACTCATCATAAGTCTTCTCTAAGGCTTTCCCACCCGATGCAGAGTCTAGCAAAATTTTTGTGTGTGGGTCTAGACTTTCTACAAAAGTATGGGCCAACACGTCATTGGATTGTTGGTGATGGGGACAGTCTCTCAGTAATGACTTGAATCTCTCCCAAGCCAAATACAAGTTCTCATCAGGCCTCTGCTTGAAACTCAGTATTTCACTTCTCAATTTTGCAGTCTTGCCTGAAGGAAAGAATCTGATCAAGAACTTCTTCGCCAACTCATCCCAAGAAGTTATGGAGTTTGATGGCTCAACTTTCAACCACCTTTTGTCCTCTCCCAACAATGAAAATGGGAAGAGGGAAAGTCGGACATAGTCTGTGGACACTCTGGTGGGGACGAAAGTGTCACTAATCTCAAGAAAGTTTTGTAAGTGCTGCTGCGGGTCCTCATGTGCCATCCCAGTGAACTGACCACTAGAATGTAACAGCTGCACCATGTTCTGTTTCAATTCAAAGTTCCCTCTAGGTTTCGGTTTACGGATACTAGAGTTCACATTTGTCGCTTTTGGGATTGCCACTTCGCGAACTAGTCTGGCTGCCATTGCTTTCGGTGACAATTGTGCTTGTCCAGCGGGTGGTTATTGTTGTACCTTTTCTTGAAGTCTTTTCAGCTTTTGCTCAAGAGCTACTCTCCTTCGCAAATGAATTTGACATTATGGTTCAAGCAACGGTTCCACAAGCTCTCTATTCCTAGCCAGCTCGGCAAACAACCTGTCACCTGCAATAAGTCAGAGTAAGACCAAGTTTCTCAACACTTAAGAAATTTAAAAATCACACAAAAACAGAAAAATTTACTAAACTTCCCCGAGTCCCCAGCAATGGCGCCAAAAACTTGTTGAGACTGCGCAGCAGCGCACACACAAGTGTATGTGGTCTTACAAGTAATATAGTGTCCCTTTTTAAGAGCCGGATGTCGAACCACAGGGACTGGACCAATTCAGCTAATTATCAAGTTCAAGTGTGATATTAACATTCACAAGTGTTGATTTAGACTTTTTTGATAAAGTTTAATTAAGTCTAGGGGTGGTCACAGAAATACTCTGAAATCCTTCAAGGAGCAACTAGAGCTAATGCCGGATAATCATGCGATACTACGCTTGTAATGGTTTAAGTATGGAATTATCAATTGTCATCTCACATAATTAAAATTGCATGTTCATGGTCTTTCAAGCCTCTAAACATGACAAACTAGCCTCACAACTACATCGTTGAGCGGGTATGTGACATTCTAGTTCGTGGGATATTCAATTACGTGGATGTGGTTTGCGGGGTTTTTGCTCTTGATTAGGACTTTCGTACCTCTAATTATTTAATCGAACTTAGCTTCACAACTACTTCTACGAGTGGTGATGTGATAATTCTAAGTTGGTGTCTAGCTCATCCCGTCTTAGTAACCAAGCAAGGCAAATTAGGTATAATTTCTTATCCTAACCGCGAATTATATCGTAAGATACAAACTTGCTCCCTACATTCTTTATTCTTGCCTAGGTTTACTTTCTCAAGCTTTTACCTAGGTGTAAAGTGTGTGTTTTCATGGCGATCAATCATAAAAACAACCATAATTAAGAATGTAGGACAAAACAACAATTAATAACTTAAAACCAAAACAAAATCATGTATTCACAATCATACCATGTGGCTTCAACCCTAGAGGAAGGGTTCTAGCCACTCAAGTTCGTATAATTACAAGAAAACATAATTAAAGTAACATACTTACAAGAACTGGTAGAAGAGAAGATGAAATTGATGAACCCTAGGTGAGTTCTCCCACTTCTCCCTTCATTCCTTGGCAGTTTTTCAGAAATAAATCGTGACAAAATGTTTTTAGGAGCTAAGGGACCTATTTATAGTAAATGTGAGGTGTATAAAATTATGCCTGACACGGAATAGCTCCGTGGCACGGAGGTGAATGCGCTAATTTACCTCCGTGACATGGAGGAATTGCGGATGCACACTTAAAAACACATAAAACCTTCGCCAAGCAGAAGCTGACCGCATTGGCAGCGTGTCACGCTGCTTGTGCAGCGCGTTTGAGGGCGTGTCACGTCCCTTGTCGTGCCGCCTGCCTGCCGTGGCACATTGCCAACGCGCAGGTGGGCTGTTTTGCGTGTCCCCCTTGCCGACGTTCGTGTTTTACTTCTGATTCCATGCCTCCACTTCAGCAACTCATGGATTAGTTCCTCAAATTCCTTTTAAACCTACAAAAACAAGAACTAATCACGTTGGTTAGTATATATATTCACATTTACATAAAATTACATGAGAATGTATATAAATAAGTAGATAAACAAGACAAAACTAAGTTGTAAAGTATCCCTTGGGCATGCCATTTTGCCAAAGATCATCCAGCAGCCAGTAAGGGCCATGATAGGGGCCGAGGCCTAACCACTAGTTTAGCAGCCCCACCAGCATGCACCACTCAGTAGGGTGTATCTAGTAGTGCGGGTGGTGGTCAGCGTTAGAACAAATTCTATGCCCTCGGATCTCGTCAGGAGCAGGAGGTCTCTCCAGATGTAGTCACTGGTATATTATGAGTATTTCACCTTGATGTATATGCATTGTTAGATCTAGGGGCTACCTTATCTTTTGTGACATCCTATATTGCTAGTAATTTCATAGTCAGTCCCGAAATCCTATCAGAACCCTTCTCAGTCTCTACTCCAGTCGGTGATTCAGTTATAGATCGACGGGTATATAGAAATTGCCCTGTCATAGTCCTTCAGAAAGTCACCTCAGCAGATTTAGTAGAGCTAGCCATGAAAGACTTTGAAATTGTTTTTGGCATGGATTTGCTACATGCATGTTATGCCTAAGTAAATTATAGGGCCAGTTAGTCCTTCGGATATCAGGAGTTTCTTGGGTTTATCTAGTTACTACCAGAGGTTTGTTGAAGGATTTTCATCCATTGTAGCACCATTGACTAAGTTGACCCAGAAGAAAGTGAAGTTTCAATGGTCGAAGGCTTGTGAGAAGAGCTTCCAAGAGTTGAAGACTCGACTTAGCTAAGCACCAGTGTTGACCCTACCTGAGGGTACTGATGGGTTTATGGTATATTGTGATGCCTTGAGGATCGGCCTTGGTTGTGTATTACTGCAGCACAGTAAAGTTATAGCTTATGCTTCCAGGCAGCTGAAAGTCTATGAAAAGAACTATCTGACTCATAACCTCGAGTTGGCGGCGGTAGTATTTGCCTTGAAGATTTGGAGACACTATCTATAAGGGGTCCATGTGGATGTGTTTACAGACCACAAAAGCCTACAGTACGTGTTTTCCAAAAGGATTTGAATCTACATCGGAGTAGGTGGTTGGAGATTCTTAAAGATTACAATATAAGCATCCTTTATCATTCGAGAAAGTCAAATGTGGTGGCAGACGCTCTTAGCAGGCTTCATATGGAGAATGTGTCCCATGTTGATGAGGAAAGGAAAGAGTTAGTGAAGGATGTGCATTGGCTTGCACGACTAGGAGTTTATTTGTTGACTCAACAGATGGTGGTGTCATGGTTCAAAATGGGTTAGAATCGTCCTTGGTGACTGAGGTCAAAGCTAGAGAAGATGAGGATCCTATTTTAGTAAAGTTAAAGGAAGCCGTTTAGAATCAGAAGGTGGAGGTTTTCTCCTAAGAGGGAGATATGGTGTGCTTCGATATCGGGGTCGTTTGTGTGTACGGGGAGTTGATAACTTGAGGGAGCAAATGTTGCATGAGGCTCGTGGTTCCAGATATTTTATACATCCAGGTGCCACCAAGATGTACCGTGACCTACGGGAAAACTATTGGTGGAATGGAATGAAGAAGGACATAGCAGAGTTTGTGGCTAAGTGTCCGAATTGTTAGCAGGTGAAGGTTAAGCATCAAAGACCTGGAGGTGTGCTTCAAGATATTGGTATCCCTACTTAAAAGTGGTAGGAAATCAATATGGACTTCATTACAGGATTGCCTCGTACTCACCGACAGTATGACTCTATTTAGGTGGTTGTAGACAGGTTGACTAAGGCAGCTCATTTCCTACCGGTCAAAACTACTGATTCAGCAGAGGATTATGCTAACTTGTACATTCAGGAGTTATTTCGGTTGCATGGAGTGCCTTTATCCATCATATTAGATAGAGGTACTCAGTTTACCTTCCAGTTTTGGAGATCATTTCAGAAGGGACTTGGTACTTGGGTTAAGCTTAGTATAGCATTTCACCGGCAAATAGACGGCCAGGCGGATCAGACTATTCAAACTGTGGAGGATATGTTGATAGTGTGTGTGATTGATTTCAAGGTAGTTTGGATGATCATTTGCCTCTCATTTAGTTTGCATATAACAACAACTACCATTCCAGCACACAGATGGCTCCGTTTGAGGCTCTTTGTGGGTGGAGATGTAGATCACCTATTAGTTGGTTCAAAGATGGTGAAGCTACATTGATAGGACCAGATTCAGTCCATGAGGCTATGGAGAAGGTCATCTTATAAAGGATAAGATTGAAAATAGCTCAAAGTCATCAAAAGTCCTATGCAGATGTGAGGAGGAGAGAACTTGAGTTTGAAGTGGATAATTGGATGTTTCTAAAGGTATCTCCCATGAAGGGAGTGATGAGATTTGGAAAGAAAGGGAAACTCAGTCCCTCGTTATGTTGGTCCATACCGGATTGTGAGACGGGTTGGCAAGGTGGCCTATGAGTTGGAGTTGCCCTTAGAACTGGCTTCAGTACATCCAGTGTTCCAGTGTTCCATGTATCATTGAAGAAGTGCCCGAGTGACCCAATTTTGGTTGTCCCGGTGGAGAGCATGGGTGTGAAGGATATTCTTAGCTATGAGGAGGTTCTGGTGGAAATACTTGATTGTCAGGTCCGAAATCTAAGAAACAATGAAGTATCTTCAGTCAAGGATTTATGGAGGAATCAGCATGTCGAGGGAGCTACGTGGGAAGCCGAATCAGATATGATGGCTAAATACCTGCATCTATTCCCTCATGGCTTAGTTCCAGCTTGAGTATCAGTTTTCTCTCTAGCACTCTATTCAGTTTCATGTTCAGATCATGTGCCCCAGTTTCTTTCATGTCAATGCATGTATGTATGATTCAGGAATTCAGTTCAGTCATTTAATTCAGTCCAGAATCAGTCACTCTGTCAGTTTTCAGCTCTAAATGTCTAGTATTTGGTATGTCAATTGCATTTCTCAGCTTTTCAGTATGATTACCCATAGTCGAGGATGAATGTTCCGAAGAGGGAGATATTGTAACACTCCAAAATCCTTAAGATCATACTCGAGTGTTAAAATAGAGAAAATAGAATTTTTTGCACCAGGTCATAGGTCGAGTTGTCTAGTGACCCGTGAGATGCACCATGAGTCATTAGGTGACTCGTGGAGTGAAGGGTGAGTTGGTTGGATTTTTGGTCAAGGAGTTGACCACGAGAGAGGCCACGAATCATGGTCAGGACCATGAGTCATTGAGTCTCTCATGGTCAGTGGTTGGCTTGAAGGTGGAAATTTTGGGCAGTGCTTGTCACGACTCAGTCACCACGAGTCGTTGGGAACACCACGAGTCATGGTGTCCCTCTTGGTGAACCTTAGGGTATGAATTCTAGTACTGTCTATGGAAGGCAAACCACGACTCGTTTTCTCAGGCCATGAGTCATCCAGTCCCTCGTTGGGATTGGCAGTGTGTATTTCCTGCGAATTTATTAAGGGATTTTTCATAAATCCTAAGTACCTAAGACATAAACTACGTCATTTTAAGCTCAGATAGGTGTGTTTTAAGAGGGGTTAACTAATTCTAAGCCTATTCCTCTCCATGCATGCAAGCCTAGTAGTTCTAAGTGGTGATCAAGCTTAGGATTCATCAAGTTCTTCGCCTAATTCCTTTGGGCATTCAAGAGAGTTGTGTAATCAAAATTTTCCAGGTATGTATGGTTATTGTTCACTCCCAATTGTATGCAAGTGCACGTGGTCGTACAAGTAATATAGTGGCTTTATTTCAATCCAGGTATCGAGCCCACAAGGACTGTAACTTGGTAGTAATTTTTCTCTTTGTGTTTAGTAGTCACACGTCTTTATACAAGTATACATACAAAACCAATGATAATTTTTCTAGAATAATATCTAATGTAACACTAAGTAAGAATGATGAATTATAGTTTGAACAATAACACGAACAAGCTGAGGTTAAGGCAGAACATGCAGATATGTAATTTATTGGCTATATTTCAGCTAACGCTTCTCGTTGGTTGTTAGTCAGGGATTGTTAACCAATGGCTCGGATCTTTCGAACCCCTCACAAATTAAAGAATTATGAGGCCTACAATACACATTTCTGTGATGGAAAAACCCATATTCAGGTAAAACACACTAATTTCCCTAGATAACCAAATATGACATTACAGATATATTTCTATTCTGCACGTTAATCTTCCCTTAATTTCACAACTAAGACAAGAACATATTCCACTATTCCACATCTATCCAAATAATTTTTCTTTTGGAAATAAAATTCGAATTCTAACATGTACATTAACGATGGCCAAGCATTAATGTATTGAAAAACAATAAATAGTAGAACAACCGTTCTTAAGAGAAGAGAACAAACGACAATAACACAAATTACATACTTCTGCAATTAGCCTCAACCTCAACTAGAGGTAATTTAGCCACTCATTTATTGATTAAACATCTTCAAACAAGTAGTAATCATACAAGCATTTGAAATTTGAGAGAAAAAGGATAAGAATTAACCCTAGAATTTCTTCAGCTCAACTGCCTGCTACCCCGCGTTCTTGCATGAAATGTTAGATATCTTTAAATAAAACCTAAGTGTGCTATTTATACAAGTGAGAAATTTCCCGTAATAAACTGGCAACGTGGCACGAAGGCTATCGCGGAGCATTAGCTCCGTGCCACGGACTTGTCGCGCACTTTCACTGGAATCCGGGTGTGCAGAAAAATCTTCCCAACATGTCACAGAAGTGAACACTGAGCATAGGCTCCATGACACGATGCCATCGCGCACCTTCATTGGAATTTGCCTAAAATTTCACTCTAGGCAGAATGCTACCGCGATGGTAGCGTGCCACGACCTCTATCGCGGAGCATCAATTGCTTAGTATTTTCTTGCCGACTTCCGCATTTTGCTTCCGAGTCCATTCCTTCACTTCACCAACATGTAGATTAGTTCCCAAAATTCATTTTAAAACTGCAAAAATAATAGCTAATCATGTTGGTTAGTATAAATTCACATTTACATAAAAATCACATGAGAATGTACATATAGAAGTAGATAAACAAGTCAAAATTAAGTAATAAAGTATCACTTGGGCATGCAATTCTGCCCACGATCAGTTATGAATGGGTGTATCCATCCACACCCATTCCCAACCCCTCTTCAATTTCATGTGATTTCTAAGTTGATGAATCCATGGAGTTTTAACCCAACTTTGTGAATTCTCTAAGTATTTATCATAGGTATTCTCTATGCATGTTTCTAATGTTGAATTATGATTTATGGGCATGTTTTATAATATTTTCAATTACAAATTATAATTTCAAAGTTTTACAAATAAGATTCCCATCTATGGAAGTTCATGAAAAGATGAGATTATGATCTGCTTTATGATGATATGTTCACGATGGAAGTATGATTTCGAATTACCCATGTCTACTTTCATGTTTTGAGTAATCATAGAGTATTTCAAGCATGTTTAAGGATTGGGCAAGCCCATATGATCAAGTATGTTTCATGATTTATCTAAATCTCATGTTATTAGCTTACCACATGGTTTTGGAGTCTAGACTACCACTCTTGTTCAGCTTGTGGTGGTTTGAGCCAAGGCTCTTCATGTTATGTTTTTAGAATATGTATGTCATGTCATGATTCAGCTTCTTCACTAGACGATAGTCAGTTGCGTTGAAAAATGATGGACAGTATATGCATATTTTTGGGAGTAGTGTCTAGCACCGAGTAGGCTAAGGGTCAGCCAACCTTATGCCTCAGAACTACGTGCCAATGTAGGTATGTTCAGATTAGTTGGGACCTCCCTTGTGAGATTCCCCTGCCCCCAAGGAGCCTTCAGCTTGATATCGATATCATGGTAGCGTCCTTAGCCCTGGCAAGGTTTTGGACGACTTTGTCCACTTGAGTGTAATAGTCGGGGCCACATAAGCTCTATCATGGTAATGTCGGTTATATTACAAGTCTCCTATTTATTTATCATGATCTCAGTTATGCATGTTCATCAGTTAAGATATTATGTTATCAGCAGGTTTGACCCAATGTTCAGTTTTACTTATGATTTATCAGTTTTTAGCTTTTGGTCATTTGATTCAATTATGTTTAAGTCATGTTTTCAGATAATAGCATGCAAGCCCTACTCTCAGACTCTTATGATAAAATGTTTATGATGTGCATGATCTATGATTTTAACTTACATAGCGGTTTTACTTATCTTGCATACTCGATACATATCACATACTGACCGCATACTCTATGCTGTATCATTTTATGATACAGACTCAAACGTTTAAGCTCAATCCCACCGCTAGCCAAATCTTTAGTGTTTGCATCTCCCACTCAGAGTTGGTGAGTCCTCATCTTTCGAGGACCCTTCTTATCAGTTATATTCATTATTTTCAGTTTTAGACTTTAGTGAGTTTGTTGGGGTCTTATCCTATTAACTCATCAGTAGTAGAGGCTTATCAGACATAGTATGTATTTTCTTTCGGCTAGTGTTATGTATTCAGTTATTCGATGTTATCATATTTTCAGAATTCCGCTACGTTATATGTTATATTTCCGCATTTATAATGTTGAGCTTAGATGTTATGTTCATGCCATGAGTCAACTTGGAGCCTCTTGGGGTTCTTTGTCGCGTGTCTCCATCCGGGCCTGTGGTCGGGTCATGACAGACGAGTAACTTGCTAGATCATTGAGTTACTTCATGATTCATTGAGTCACTCGTCATTGATTTTCTGGATTGTACTGTTTCTGCTTTAGTGGCCATGACTGGTCTTGATGAGTTGTTCAGTCAGGTAATGACTCATCCTGTGCCTTTTGGCACCAAAATCTCAGGTTTAGAATTTTAGTTCCAGCTTCAGATATCTCATCTTAATCACCTGTACACATCAACACACATAACCACTATACTTATATTACAGTTACAACTTGGGTTGCCTCCAAAAAAGCGCCTGATTTAACGTCACGGCATGAGGCGGGTATGTTGATTACTCAGACTTCACCAAGATACCTCCATGTGTTGCCTCTCATGCAGCACCTGATTTAACGTCGCGACACGATGCAAGTCCCCGAGTTACTCAGACTTCACCCAAAGCCACAGGTCCACCAGTTTAATTTCTTCACTCTTTCCTAGATATGCTTTTACCTGCTGGACATTCACCTTGAACCGTTTTCTTTTATGATTTTCCAACTCAATTGCACCATAGGAGAATACTTGGAACTCTAGAAATGGTCCCAACTATTTGGACTTCAACTTGCCAGGAAACAAGCGAAGCCTAGAATTAAATAGCAACACCATATCTCCAGGTCTGAACTCTCTTTGCTTAATCTTACGGTCATGCTGTATGTTCATCCTCATTTTATAAATTTATGAACTTTCATAGGCTTTCAAATGAGACTCATCTAGCACATTCAACTGATCAAGCCTCAAGTTCGCAGCATCGCTCCAATTCAGATTCATCTTCTTAAGCGCTCACATAACTTTGTGCTCAAGTTCAACCGGAAGATGACATGCTTTTCCATACACAAGATGATATTGAGACATACCTATAGGGGTCTTGAATGCAGTTTGATAAGCCCATAACACATCATCCATCTTCTTAGACTAGTCTATCCGGTTAGCATTCAGAGTCTTTGCCAAGATGGTCTTTATCTCCCACTTGGAGAGCTCAAGTTGCCCACTAGATTGTGGATGATAAGGTGTTGCAACCCTGTGTTTCACCCCATATTTCTCAAGTAAAGCCCGAAATAACCGGTTGCAGAAGTGAGAACCCCCATCACTAATGATGGATCTAAGAGTCCTGAACCTGGCGAAAATATTCTGCTTGAAGAATGCTGTGACACTCTTACTTTTATTGTTTGGAAGTGCAATTTCCTCCACCCATTAAGAAACATAGTCCACACCTACGAGTGTGTACTTTATCCCATTTGAGCTTACCAACGGGCCCATGAAGTCAATGCCCCAAACATCAAATGGCTCAATGATAAGGATGGGAGTAATAGGGAGCTCATGCCTCCTTGCCTTTGGCTTATATCACATGCCTTTGAAAAATCATGTGTATCTTGGTGAATGGTTGGCCAATAGTACCCACATTGAAGAATTTTGTGGGTTGTGCAAATTCCGCTGTGATGACCCCAACAAGTGATGAGTGACAAGCCACCAATATGCTCAACATCTAAGCATCGAGTACACATATCCGAATCACCCTATCAGCACATATGCGGAATAAGTAAGGCTCATCCTAGAAAAAGTTTCGCACATCAGACATGAATTTCTTTCGCTGGTGAAAAGATAAATCTTCTAGTACCACATCACTCACCATATAATTAGTGAAGACAACAAACCATGGGATGAGATCCTAGGAAGAAGACAAAACCTGCTCGTCAGGGAATGTGTCATCAATATCAAGCTCATCTCGTAGTGCTGAATCTGCCTCTAATCTTGATAGGTGATCCGCTACCTGATTTTCGGTCCCCTTCTAGTCCTTAACCTCAAACTCAGAATCTTATAGCAACAGAACCCAATGAATCAACCGTGGCTTGGCATCCTTCTTTGCCATGAAATATCTCAGAGCTGCATAGTCTGTATGAACAATCACCTTAGTTCCAAGAAAGTAAGCCCGAAATTTCTTCAATGCAAATACCACAGCCAACAACTCTTGTTCTGTCATAGTGTAATTCTTTTAAGCTGCATTAAGCACCTTGCTAGCGTAATTATTGGATGAAAAATCTTTTCACACATTTGGCCCAAAACAGCTCCTACGGCTACTTCGCTAGCATCGCACATAACCTCATACGGTAAGGACTAGTTAGGTGCCACTATGATCGAGGAAGTAGTCAATATCTCCTTTAGGCATTCAAAATCCTTCAAACACACATCATCAAACACAAACTTCACCTCTTTCTCAAGTAGCTTGCACAAGGGCTGAGCAATCTTTGAGAAATCCTTGATGAATCTACGATAAAATCCTGCATGACCCAAAAAGTTTCGAACACCCTTTACAGAAATTGAAGGTGGTAGACTAGCAATTACATCGATCTTCACTCTGTCCACCTCAATTCCCTTACCAAAAATCCTGTGGCCAAGTACTATACCTTCTTTCACTATGAAATAACACTTTTCCCAATTAAGCACCAAGTTGGTCTCTTCGCATCACTGCAGCACCTTGCTCAGATGAGCCAAAAATAATCAAATGAGTAACCCACCACCAAAAAATCATCTATGAAGACTTCAATGGTGTCCTCCACCATGTCAGAGAATATGGACATCATGTAGCGCTGAAAAGTGGTAGGTGCATTACATAACCCGAACGACATCGTCTTGAAAGAAAATGTCCCATAGGGGAAGGTGAAAGTGGTTTTATCTAGGTCTTCGAGGGCTATAGAAATCTGATTATACCCCAAATATCCATCTAGAAAGCAGTACCACCCTCTGCCAACAAGTAGGTATAGCATCAGATCCATGAATGGCATCGGAAAATGATCTTTCTACGTTTAGTGGTTTAGCTTCCAATAGTCCATGCATACTCTCCAACCTATGACTAGTCTCAGTGGAATAAGCTCATTGTTATCATTCGGGACCACAGTGATTCCTCCCTTCTTTGATACGCACTAACTGGGCTGACCCATTTGTTGTCAGCAATAGGGTAAACCACACCTGCATCCAACCAATTAATAATTTCCTTCTTGAGCACCTCTTGCATTGGCAGATTCAACCTATGCTGATGCTCAATACTCGGAATACAATCTAGCTCAAGATGGATCTTATGTGTGCAAATACCGGATGGGATCCCAATAATATCTTCTTTGGTCCACCCAATGGCTTTTTTATACCTCTTCAGAATGGAGACCAAAGCCTCCACGTGCCATTCCACTAAGATAGCTGCAACTGTGATCGATAATGTGTTTTCGGTCCCCAGAAATACATAACGTAAGTGAGATGGGAGTGCCTTGAGCTCCAATAATAGAGGCTCCTTAATAGATGGCTTAGCCTGTGGGGTCACACAATTTTTCAAATCAAGAACAATCTTCTTTGGAGAATAAATGTACGACCCCATATCAACAAGTGCATTAACGATCTCATCACCCCCATTGTTCTCTTCCGCATCAATATTCATCAAGACTGTTGCTAGGTCCTCAATAGTCACTCTCTCATTAATAGGTATGATTGGAAGCTCAATATCCACAACATCAATCATTGAGACCACCCACATGTAGTTTGGCTGTTTCATGGACTTGCACACATTAATTGTCACCTCTTCATTGTTCAATCGAAATTTCAGTTGTCCGATCTCTATGTCTACAAGAGCACGCCCAGTGGTGAGAAATGGTCGCCCTAGGATAATGGGAACCTTGAAATCAACCTTACAGTCCAGAATAACAAAGTCGTCCAGAAACATAAAGGACTCCACCTTTACTAGCACGTCATAAAGAATCCCCACCGAATTTTTCACCATGCGATCTACCATCAATAGCCGCATTGTAGTCGGTTTGGGGGCTCCTAAGCCCAACTGTTGAAGCACTGCCAACGGTATCAAGTTTATACTAGCACCTACATCATATAACTCCTTATTAAAGTTAAAGGCTCCAATCGTGCACGATATGGTGAAAGCTCCAGGGTCTTCCTTCTTCTGCCGAAGAGACCGAGATGCTATTGCACTACAATGGTGCAAATTGTCAGCAGATCCAAAGCTCACGGTCCTCTTTCTAGTGAAAGGACCTTCATAAATTTATCATAGCCAGTCATCTGCTCAAGTGACTTAACTAATGGGATGTTCATAGATAATTGTTTAAGCATTGAAATAAATTTGTGATACATCCCATGTTCGACCTTCTTCTTCAGCCTCTGCAGGAAAGGGGAAGAGGTCTAGGAATAGGCATTATCTCTTAAAAGGTACCTCCTTCTCCTTCCCTTTGTCAGACCTATGCTCCTCTACATTGCTAGGAGCTGTCTTTTCAACTATATCATCAATCAAAACCTAATCCGCAGTGTCTGCCACCCTATTATCATCAATCATTGGGCTCGACTATCTCATCAGCCATAGCTGACATAGGAGGATCAACTATCTCGTTCCTGCTCCTAGTAGTGACAGCCATGCAGTGACTGCCATTTTTTAGATTCTGAACTATTTACTGGGAAGCGTACCCTTTTTCCTCTGGTTCATAGCAACAAACATTTGATCAAGCTGCTGCTCAATCTTCTTAATAGCAACGATATGTGATTTCACCTTTTGGTTCATACCAGAAATATCAGTGCGGAGTTCCTGAAAATGGCCATCTGTTGCCTCCATCTGCTTGAGTACCTTGTACAACATATCTTCCACCCTTGAACCACTATACTCTGGTTCACAGTTTCTTCGAGGAACATAGAGACCACTTCTATCATTTTTGTACTCCTCACGCTTTCTCTAGTCACCTTTGTCTATGCCTCTACTCCTATCCATGTATTGGCCCCGGTTGTTGTTGCTTTCTCTATAAAAGTTCTAACCTTGGTTCCCCTGACCTTGACGACAAGAGTCTTGGTTAGACCCTTTTGTGTTGGTTTGGAAACCTACGCTTTGATCATTCAAATAATTGGCTTCCTCCTCAGACTCTAACTCGCCTCTACCATTTCTCGGGGCCTTGCCATGGAAACTAACTGCATTAACCTTTTTTGTCCCGACTCCCATAATATGGTTAGCCAGAAGGCCCATTGTGGTTTTGATCTCAGCAATATCATGATCTCGCTCTTCTTCCTTTCTTCTTTGCTTCATAGACATACCTACCGCATGAGTGCCAGCCGGAACTTTCAACTCTCTTGTGTGCCATGTGAGGTTGGTTTTGGCGATCCTGTTAAAAACCTCAGCAGCCTTAGCATATGTATGACTTATGAATGTGCAACCATAGACAGTATCAGTCACCGCTTTGGTGTTAGCATTCATAGACCTATAAAATATTTCCAATAGTGTATCATTTGGGATCCTGTGGTTGGGCACCTTGTTCAGCTTCTTGTTGAACCGCAACCGAGTCTCATGAAGTGCTTCAGAATTCAATTGCCTGAAGTTATAAATTTTATCTTTCAGCTGCAATGCTCTGAAAGATGGGAAGAATCTCTCAAGAACAGCTCTTTTAAGCTCTCTCCAAGTAGTGATAGAATCAGTTTGTAGTTTAGCCAACCACAATGTTGCCTCACTCCCTAGAGAAAAGGCAAATAACCTCAGTCTTATCGCATCCTGACTCACCCCCGGTTGTTTGTATGCTTTGTAGATACTCACTAAATTTGTCAAGTGAGTATGTGCATCATCAATATCATGACCCGCAAATATACCCTTCATGTTGAGTAATTGGATTATTGCACTTGTAATATCAAACTTTTCCCCAGCAGGCAAAGGGGGAGGGACAATAGCTCCAGTGGCACTGGCCTCGTCAATATCCATATCATCATCATCATCAAAGTATCAGTGTCTCTGCTAGACTGGACCTCTATTCCTTCTAGCTAGCTCAGCTTCGGCAGCTTGGCATTGCTCTTCAGCGAGCTTCACTCCCTCTCTATCTTGTGCTCGATCTTGTTCCTCAGCCAACATTCTGGTTGTTGCTTCTTCCACTGTTTCTTGCCCATGTGCGTTGGCCATGTTCCTTAAATTTCGCAGTGTTCATTCAAGTTCGTGATCAATTGGAACCAGGGATTTTCATCAGCTCCTAGTACTGGGCATACACGTACCTAAGACTTGTTAAGAAGCAAAAACAACAAAGAAAAAGAATAAAAAGGAAATAAGGACCAACAACAAAGCAAACACAATTAACAAAAGCCTAAGTCGTATTCCCCGGCAACGGCGCCAAAACTCGATGTAGCCCAAATTACACCTCGTAATGAGATATAAAGCGGTCGATGTCAAATATAGAACTCAACTAGAGTTGGGGTCGAATCCCGCAAGGAATATGGCGATGACCTTAGTTAATGCGTTTAACTACTACTATTGGCTTACTTATTTTCTATAGAGGGTAATTATAGAAGGAAATAATAAAAAATAGTAGAGAGTAACGAGTAGATCCATGATTTAAAATTGATAGAATTCAAAGAGTGCGTTGACTAGGATTGTGTTCCCCATGACTTCATAACCACAAGACATTTTATACTAGTGATCTATTCCAGTGTTTAACATGTAGTATCGGTAAGTTAACTTCATCTAAATGGTTGGTATGCTATTTAGATGATTATCACCATAAAAATTGATCTGTATACGGATGTATACTTGATTTACCCTTACCTTTGATGTCGGATTAGCTATTTCCGGATAAGGTCAAGAAATTATATGAGGGTTGATAGCCTCAAATCTCTATTGTTAATCCCTTTTCCCATTTATTATATTCTTTGATCCGGTGAGTAAGAAGAAGAAAAATTGTAACATTTGCAACCATTAAGAAACAATTAAAATGAAGAGAAAAATGATACATGCATAAACCCCGTTCAAGATTCACTAAGTATTTTTGTCTATGTTAATTCATCATGGTTCCCACAACCCTAGTTGTGGATTTAGCTACTCATTCTTGAAAGATACAATTAGAGATTACAAAGGAAATCATAATTGCAACTTACAATAATTTTTATAAGAAATCCCGCATCTTGAATAAATCAACAAGAATCTAAGATTCATACTCCAAAGTTGTTTGAATCACCAAATTCAAGAACAAAATTATGATACTTGTTTCTTGAACCTTAATGTTAAGAAACATTTCAAACAATATAAAAGAAATCCGACAAATTGCATAAACTGCAAAAAGTAAACCTATATAAAGTATTTATAGACTTAGACAAATCCTTTCCAAAATTAAAAAGGAATACAGGTCGTCAATGGCAACAGATGTGGTAACGACTCGTTAGATATTCTAACGAGTCGTGGAAAGAAAGGACCGCTCATGCTCAGCATAGTATTTCTTCTGGAAAACGGGTCACATAATGACTCATTAGGTTATTGCACGAGTTTTTATGTCCCTCGTGACTTCTGCGTTTTGAAATTTCCAGTGTTGAGGACGAATGCACCTGCCTGTTCAGGACGAGTCGTCAGGTCGCACAATAATTCGTTAAGTCTTCTATCGTGTCTCCCATGCCTTTTTCATCAATTTTCACTACCAGTCCTCATGAACATCCTAACGACTCATTGTCGAACATAACAAGTCGTGCTATCAACTTGTAGTCACTACTGGTTCTTTGTGCTTCAAACTTTTCTTCACCCAACGACTCAGGAATGAGTCATCAAATAACATGATGACTTATCACTTTGCTGGCAGTCCACACTTAACCCAGTTTTAGCCTCATTATGCCATTTTACTAGCCGAACCTATTTTTCCTACAACAGACAACAAAAACACATCATATCCATATAAAAATACCCAGAACTTGTATATTTTCTTAGTTTTAAGCATCTAAAGTGTCATAAAGTCATGACACATCAAGAGGTTGCACATCCGGCAGTGTATGTCATTTGGGAAGTACCTTCGCTCTCAAATTACTGTTTCACCGCCAGTCCAACACAACTGGTCTGGAAAATATGGTACATCATAGGGGTGAAGTTTCCAAAGCCTTTTTGCTTGAATTCAAATTCTAGGGACAATAGCTTATTGTTCAAATATCACGGTTCACATGACCATAGTGGAGATTATTGCCACCTATGAGAAGTAGTAGTTGAGTTATTGAAGGAAAATCACTTGGGAGAGTTTCTGAGGACTGAGCTAAAAATAACTTCAGGAGGAGCATCGAGGGAAGCAGGCAACCTATGAACTCTGGCGCTCCCTAAAAGACGATAAGATGAATGCCCCTTATGACAAGGTGGCGGTAACACCTAAAAACTTTTCTAGATCAAACCCAAAATTTTTTTCTCAGAACAACCCAGAAAAAGAGTCATTGTCAGCTGTAATAACCCATTGTCTGAGTCGTTGTCAGCCCTGGAGGAAGTCCTTCCTGAACCAACAACCTAATAATGGGTCATGAAAGATACCAATAACCCATCCCGTTGAGTTGTTGGGAGAAGTCTGAGAAGGAAAGAAAGCTATCCCAGTGATAACGATTGGCAATAACAACCCATTATTCCACACAACAAGTCGTCGTTCCCATTCGTGAGTCAAGTCCAGAAAATCCCATTGCCTAGGACGAGTGGTGGCAACGATCCTTTGGTGGTACCAATGAGTCATTGTGTCGAACGTTGATAGGGGTCCAAGATTAGGTTCAAAAATCTCTCCACTGACCACAAGAGGAACTAATGACCCATTGGTTCATCCAACGAGTCGTTGTCCCCTCCTGTTGTCCAGTTCTAGTGAGCTCAGATTTTAAGCTAAGGACCAATGACTAGTACCACGAGTTTTGGTGTCAACCAATGACTCATTGTGTAACCATTGTATCCCAATGGAAGTTTTTCTAAAATATAGTTCAGGGGAGTTTTTGTAACTTTCCATCCTTTTAATCCCTAAACTACGTCGTTTTGGGCTCATTTAGGAGAGGATTAAAAGGGGGTGATGGACTTAATCCCTCTCATCCCTCTCAACTCATGATTTTCAAAATGTAGGAGTTCAGACAGACATTTCAGAGCTAAGCTAGGGCTTTCAGTTTTCTTTCAGACTTCTCCAAATTTTCTCAAGAATTCTACTCTAGGTATATGGAATTCAAAAAGGGAATTTCTCTTCCCTTGTGCCCCAAAACCCGTCTGTAATTCCTTACCAGTTCTAGACCTGAAGATTAGAAGTAGGTTAAATTTTCAGTCAGATTCTGAATATTTATTGTGGAGTGTAGTTCTTATGAATTCTTGCTATGTTTTCATTACTTACTAAACATGCTCTTATTCTCTTAATGAAATGTTGTTTTAGCCCTAGTTCTATGAATACAGTAAACTGGATCTTGCATAATTGTCTAGATACAAATGTTGCTTGACTCTATTAGTTCTTGAATTTCCATGTTATTACCATCATGTAAGTTCATAGTCAGTTTGCGTGCTAATTCAGTCTTAGTGAGTAATTAGCGGTTTTAGTATCTTCCAGTAAGTCAGTTGATTAGTTTGACGATAGTCAGTTCTTGAGGAGTTCAGTAATATTCCCTAGCTTCCATTATCAGATCGTTCTTAGACGGTTACGACGCTTCTAGATAAGCAGCTCTGGCCAGTCTTAGAACACTAGCTTTCAGTTATCAGGTCCTATAGACTCTCAGATTACTTCTAGATAAGTATTCCTAACTTAGTCTAAGGCATTAGTTTTGAGCTATCAATTTAGTAGTTAAGTTATGACTATCTACTAGGAGTGGGACTTAGCACCAAGTGGACTGGGGTTCCAGCGCACCCAGGTTCCCAAAACTACGTTGCCACCATAAGTCATTAGCCCAAACGGGCCTCAGACTTGTGATCACCCAGCTCAGCCACTATACCTTGGCAAGGTAAAGTGGGCTCTCACTGATGGGGTATATACATCAGACTCCAGGTCTAGCTCACGTGGTTATATATCGGTTATAGTCTCTCTCACTTGTTAGTACAGTTTTAGTTTAGCTCGGTTTCATTTTAACTTAGTCTAGTCACTTAGTTTTGGGACATGTTTATGACCTTCAGTCAAGGTCTATATTGGCTTTACATTGTTATAGCTCAGCTTCTATCAGTACTCAGTATTAGTTGGTCATTTCATATTATTTCAATTCAGTTGCTAATGTCTATGCTTTATGTATATCTCACTTACTCAGTACATTCAAAGTACTGATGCATATTCTCATGACATATCGTATTATGATACAGGTGTAGGTTCTCAATCGCAGCAACGTCAGTAGTTCCCTCCCGACGATCTCAGCAGTAGTACCTATTGGTGAGTCCTCATTGTTTGAGGATGATGTTTTCTTTTCAGTCAATTCTTTATTTAGTCCGACTTTAGAGTTAGTTGGGGAATTATCCCAACAACTCGTCAGTTCTTCGTCGGCTTTCAAACACAGTTGTTTAGTGTTCATTTCAGTTATGTTTACTTTTTCAAGACAGTACTACTTGAATAATTAATTTTTTTCACAGATTCCACTATGTTTAATTCGTTTACCAGTGTGATATTAGATCATGGGTTAACTTGAGAGCACTTGTGGCACAAGCACCATGTCGCATCCAGGGTGCAGACTCGAGTCGTGACAAACTTGGTACCAGAGCACAAGGTTTAGAGTATTCTAGGATGTCTGAAAGCCGCATAAAGTAGAGTCCTTTTCATGGGTGTGAAGCGCGCCACACTTATGAGGGGGAGGCTACTAGGCATTTTTAGGAAATTTTCCTTTTGTTCATACTCTGTATCGTGCATTGAGTTTAATCCCAAAAATGTCCTCCTAACTCATGTTTTGTTCATTTTAGTGAATATGCCTCCAAAATAAGGAAATAGAAGGAGGGATAGCAATACCAACCGACCTGCCCCACCAGCTCCAGCAGCCCCTCAGGATGATCAAGTGTCCTCTGTAGAATTTTGAGCGGCGATTCAGCTGTTGTCTCAGACGGTGACCAGCCAGGTGAACCAGCAGGTGGTTCCAATGAATGTGAATAGGTATGCAGCAACTGCCAAGGTTTGGGTTTAGGACTTCACCTGAAAGAACCCTCCAACTTTTCATGGATTTAAGGTGGGAGAGGATTCGCAAGAGTTTGTGGATGAGGTGCGAAAGATCACTCGAATTATGGGTGTTAGTTTCGTAGAGAGTGCTGATCTGGCTTTCTACCAGTTGAAAGGGGTGGCTCAGATTTGGTACAACCAATGGAACGAAGGGAGGCTAGTGAAAGCAAGAACAGTAGAGTGGGATGAGTTTGCTACTATGTTTCTCAACAAATTCTTTCCTCGAGAATTGAGGGAGGCCAAGGTTGCAAAATTCATGAATTTGAGGTTGGGTAACAGAACAGTGGAAGAGTATGCATTGGAGTTCACTCATCTGACGAGGTATGCTCAAGAGATGGTTGCTAAGCCAAGGGCTCGCATGCTCAAGTTCATCAATAGAGTTTCAAATTTGGTACTTAAGGAGTGTAGAACTACAATGCTCATCAAGGACATCAACCTCTCTAACCTTATCATTCATGCACAACAGATTGAAGTAGAGAAGTTGAAGGATACTGAGAAGGAGAGCAGACGGGAAAGGACAGGCCAGTTTGAATATAGCCAACAGAGGTTAGGCGACAGTAATTGCCCACAACAACAACAGAGACCTCTAGCACCCACATCAGCCAGTGCTCCTTCTTCCCGATCCCACAATGACCGAAGGGGTGGAGCATCAGGCTCCCAGTCCTAGAGTCATGCCTCTAGCAACCACTTTCCAGCTTGTCCTAAATGTGGCAGGAACCATCTGGGTGAGTGCTGCATGGGCAAAGAGGGTTGATTCGAATATGGGAAACTGGGTCACAAGCTAAAGGATTGTTTGTCAGCAGGATGGGGGAAAACTTAATCTGGTACTTCAGTAGCCCTAGAAGGGTAATACTTTAGGTACAAATGACGGTCAGTGCCAAAGACATTTTTATGCTTTGTCCTCTCATCAGGATTAGGAGAGCTTACTTGATGTGGTCACAGGTATGTTACGTCTTTTCCATCTATATGTATATACCCTACTAGATTTGGGTGCCACGCTATCA
Organism: Datura wrightii; assembly: GCA_035772735.1. NCBI lineage: Eukaryota > Viridiplantae > Streptophyta > Magnoliopsida > Solanales > Solanaceae > Datura > Datura wrightii. The sequence goes on from JASDFA010000018.1 coordinate 24,719,968, forward strand.
TTCATGACACCTTACATAGTTGTTTAGTTTGATATTAACACAGAAGTCTTTTCAGAACCATTCTCAGTCTCTGCCCCAGTTGTTGAGTCAGTTAGAGCCAGCCGGGTATATAGAAACTACCTAGTCTTAGTGTTGAGTAAAGCTATTCCAGTTGATCTAGTACAGCTAGACATGGTCGATTTTGACCTCATTCTTGGCATGGATTGGTTATATTTCGGTTATGCCTCAATTAACTGCAGAACTAGAATCATCAGGTTTTAGTTTCCCAATGAGCCAGTCTTAGAATGGATGGGTAGTGTTTCAGCGCCTAAGGGTCGGTAAGTTTCCTTCGTTAAGGAACAGAAGATGATATCAAAAGGGTGCATCTATCACCTAGTTTGGGTCAAAGAGTCTAGCTCCGAGACCCTAACTATTTAGTTAGTTCCAGTTGTCAGCAAATTTCTTGATGTGTTTTCCGAAGATCTTCCTGGAGTTCCTCCCAAGCGGGAATAGACTTCGGCATAGACCTTCTTCCAGACACTCAGTCCATCTCCATTCCTCCATATAGAATGGCTCTAACTGAGCTTAATGAGTTGAAGGAATAACTGAAGGACCTTCTAGATAAGGGTTTCATCAGGCCTAGCATCTCTCCATAGGGTGCTCCAGTGTTGTTCGTGTGAAAAAAAGATGGTACACTCAGAATGTGTATCGACTATCATCAACTGAACAAAGTTACAGTCAAGAATAGGTATCCTCTATCTAGGATTGATGACTTGTTCGATCAGCTTTAGGGAGCTAGTTGTTTTTCCAAAAGTAGATCTCAAGTCGGGATATCATCAGCTTAGAGTCAGGGAATGTGACATACCGAAAACAACCTTCTAAACTTAGTATAGTCACTATGAATTTATTTTTATGTCTTTTGGACTGACCAATTCCCTTGCAATTTTCATGGACCTAATGAATAGGGTATTCAAACCGTACCTAGATATATTCGTCATTATGTTCAGAGACAACATTTTGGTATACTTCAGAAATGAGGAGGATCCTGCTAACCATCTGAGGATAGTGTTGCAGACTCTCAGAGATTGCCAGTTATTCGCTAAATTCAGTAAGTGTGAGTTCTGAATAAAGTCAGTATCCTTTCTCGGTCATGTGGTCTCAGGTGAGGGTATTCAGGTAGATCCTTAAAAGATAGCAACAGCGAAGGACTGGCCAAGACTCACTTCCCCAACAGATATCGGGAGTTTTCATTGTTTAGCTGGTTATTAACAATGATTTCTAGAAGGGTTTTCTTCCATTGCATCCCATCTGACTAAGATGACTTAGAAAAAGGTGAAGTTTCAGTAGTCAGATGCATGTGAGAAGAGTTTCTAAGAGTTGAAGACTCGACTCACTATAGCTCTAGTTTTGACCTTACCAGAAGGAATAGATGGGTTCGTAGTCTATTGCGATGCTTCCGAGTTGACCTCGGTTGCATTCTGATGCAGTGAGGTAAGGTGATAGCTTATGCCTCTAGACAGCTCAAGGTTCATGAGAGAAACTATCCGATTCATGATCTTGAATTAACAGCAGTGGTGTTTTCTTTAAAAATATGAATACATTACCTTTATTGGGTTTACGCGGATATTTTCACCAACCACAAGAGCCTTCAGTACGTGTTAAGTCAGAAGGACTTGAACCTTCGTTAGATAAGGTGGTTGGAGTTATTGAAAGATTATGAAATGAGTGTGTTATACCACTCGGGCAAGGCCAACGTGGTGGCTAATTCCTTAAGCAAGATGTCCATGGGGAGCGTTGCTCATGTTGAGAAGGGCAGAAAGGAGCTGGCAAAGGATATTCACAGGTTAGTTCAATTGGGGGTGCAGTTAGTCGATTCAGCTGAGGGTAGGGTTGTAATTCAGAGTGGATCTGAATCCTCACTGGTAGTATAGGTTAAGTTAAAGTAGGATGAAGACCTCATACTCCTCAAATAAAAGAAGCAGTCCTAGGAAAAGTGGTGGAGGCTTTCTCCAAAAGGGGAGATAGTGTGCTTCGTTACCAGGGTGGACTTTGTGTTCCAAATGTAGATAACTTGAGGCAGTGAACACTGGTAAAAGCACACAACTCCAAATATTCTATCCACCCAGGTGACACTAAGATGTAACGTGACCTACGGAAAATCTACTAGTGGAACAACATGAGGAGGGACATTGCAAAATTTGTGGCTAATTGCTCGAACTGCCAGCAGGATAAAGTTGAACATCAGAGACCTGGAGGTATGACTCAGGTTATCAACATACCCATGTGGAAGTGAGAAGAAGTGAATATAGACTTCATTATAGGTCTACCTAGTACTCGTGGGCGACATGATTCCATTTCGTTGATAGTAGATCGGATGACTAAGTCAGTATATTTCCTCCCAGTTAAAACTACAGATTCGGGGGAGGATTATGCTAGATTGTACATTTGGGAGTTGGTCAGACTGCATGGAGTTTCCTTGTCCATTATTTCAGATAGAGGTACCCAGTTCACCTCACATTTCTGGAAATCATTTTAGAAAGGACTTGACACTCAGGTCAAGCTCAGCAGAACTTTTCACCCTCAAATAGATGGACAAGCTGAGTGGACTATTCAGACCTTAGAAGACATGTTAAGAGCTTGTGTAATTGACTTCAAGGATAGTTGGGATGATCATCTATCTCTCATCGAGTTTTCATACAACAAAAACTACCACTCTAGTATTCAGATGGACCAATTTGAGGAATTATATGGTAGGAGGTATAGGTCTCCTATAGGGTGATTTGAAGTTGGCAAAGCTACCTTGATAGGGATAGATTCAGTTCATGAGGCTATGCAGAAAGTGTAGCTTATCAGAGAAAGGTTGAAAATAGCTCAGAGCCGACAGAAATCATATGCAGATGTGAGGAGAAGAGAACTAGAGTTTGCTATAAATGATTGGATTTATCTAAATATTTCACCTATGAAAGGGGTATGAGGTTTGGAAAGAAAGAAAAACTCAGTCTGAGGTATGTATGACCTTATAGGATTTTGAGGTTAATTGACAATGTGGCCTATGAGTGAGAATTACCTTCAGTGTTAGCCTCTGTGCACCTAGTCATCCATGTGTCACTATTGAATAAGTGCATGGTGATCCAACCTCGGTTGTGCCACTAGACAGTGTGGGAGTGAAGGATAGTCTCTCTTATGAAAAAGTCCCAGTTCAAATCCTAGATCATCAGGTTCGTAAGCTGAGAAATAAGGAGGTCGCTTCAGTAAAAGTCTTTTGGAGAAACCAACTAGTTGAGGGAGCCACATAGGAAGAAGAAGCAGACATGATGGCTAAATATCCCTATTTATTCTCTTCCAGTTCAGTTTCAGCACCAGGTATTAAATTCCTCCTCAGTACTCTATTCAGTTCCGTATTCAGTAGCTCTATTCATGTTTTCAAAGTGCACTCGAGTTGTGTCAACTCAATTAGTATGCCTATTTCAATTCGGAGTCAATCACTCCTTCAGAAATAAGTTTATAGTTTTAGTTTGGAAATTGCAGCTCTTTTTCTAGTTTTTTAGCAATTTTAGCCTTCATTCAAGGACGAATGATCCTAAGGGGGAGATATAGTAACACCCCAAAACTTTTCTAGATCAAACTCAGACTTAGCATGAAAAAACAGAAAGAACCAGAATTTTTTTCTCAAAACGACCCAAACAACGAGTTGTTGTCAACTGTAACGATCCATTGTTTGAGTTATCTTCATCCCTGCAGGAAGTACTTCCTGAACCAACAAGCCCAGTAACAGAACATGAAAGATACCAATGACCCATCTTGTTGAGCCACTAGGAGAAGTCTGAGAAGGCAAGAAAGCCATCCCAGTGGCAACGATGACCCTTTGTCCCACACAACGAGTCATTCGTTGCCATCTGTGAGCCAAGTATAGAAAATCCTAGTGGTCAGGACAAGTGGTGGCAATGATCTATTGGTGGGACCAACAACTCGTTGTGTCACTCGTTGGTCGGGGTCTAAGCTTAGGTTCAAAAATCTCTCCAGTGACCACGAGAGGACAAACGACCCGTTGGTTCATCCAATGAGTCGTTGTCCCCTCCCATTGTCCAGTCCCAATGAGCTCAGATTTTAGGTCGAGGACCAACGACTGGTCCTAATGAGTCATGGTGTCAACCAATGATTCATTGTATGACCCGTTGGATCCCGACGACAGTTTTTCCATAATTTAGTTCAGGGGCATTTTTGTAACTTCTCATCTTTTTAATCCCTAAATTACATCATTTTGGCTTGTTTAGAAGGGGATTAAAGGGGCTGAACAACTTAATACCTCTCACCCCTCTCAACTCATGATTTTCATAACATAGGAGTTCCAGACAGACATTTCAGAGATTAGTTAAGGCTTTCAGTTTCTTTCAGACTTCTTCAGATTTTCTCAAGAATTCTACTCCAGGTATGTGGGAATTCAACAAGGGAATTTCTCTTCCCTTGTGCTCAAAAACCCGTCTGTAATTCCTTATTAGTTCTAGACCTGAAGATCAGAAGTAGGGTTAACTTTTTAATCAGATTCTGAATATTTCTTACCGAGTGTAGTTCTTATGAATTCTTTCTATGTTTTCACTACTTACTAAACATGCTCTTATTTTCTTCATAAAATATTATTTTAGCCCTAGTTCTATGAATACAGTAAACTGGATCTTGCATAATTTTTTAGATATAAATGTTGCTTGACTCTGTTATTTCTTGAATTTCCATGTTATTACCATCATGTGAGTTCACAATTAGTTTTCATGCTAATCTAGTCTAAGTTAGTAATTAGCCTTTTCAGTATCTTTCAGTAAGTCAGCTAATCAATTTGACGATAGTCAGTTCTTGAGGAGTTCAGTAATACTCCCTAGCTTCAGTTATCAGATTGTTTCTTAGACGGTTATGATGCTTCCAAATAATTAGCTCTGGCCAGTCTTAGAACACTAGCTTTCAGTTATCAGTCCTATAGACTCTCAGGTTACTTTCAGATAAGTATTCCTGACTTAGTCTAGGACATCAGTTTTGAGCTGTCAGTTTAGTAGTCAAGTTAGGACTATCCAGTGGGAGTAGGACTTAGCACCGCGCAGATCAGGGTTCTAGCACCCCTAGGTTCCCATAACTACATTGCCATCGTAGGTCATTAGCCTTAACGGGCCTCAGACTTGTGATCACCCAGCTCAGTCACTATATCCTTGCATGGTACTGTAGGCTTTCACTGATGAGGTATATACATCTGACTCTACGTCTAGATCACGTGGTTCTATTTCATTTATAGAATCTCCCACTTGTCAGTGTAGTTTTAGTTTAGTTCAATTTCAATTTTACATAGTCCAGTCACTCAATTTTAGCACATATTTATGACCGTCAGTCAGGGTCTATATTGTCCTTATCACAATTATACTTCATGTTCTATCAATACTCAATATCTATTGGTCATTTCATATTATTTCAGTTCAGTTGGTTATTTCTATGCTTTATGTATATCTCACTTACTCAGTACATTCAAAGTATTGATGCATATTTCCATGCTGTATCGTATAATGATACAGGTGCAGGTTCTCAATTGCAGTAACTTCAGTAGTTCCCTCCCGATGATCTCAGCAGCAGTACCTATTGGTGAGTCCTCATTGTTTGAGGACGATGTTTTCTTTTCAGTCAGTTCTTTATTTAGTCAGACTTTAGAGTTAGTTGGGGACTTGTCCTAATAGCTCGTCATTTCTTTGTTGGCTTTCAAACACAGTTTTTAGTGTTCGTTTCAGTTATGTTTGCTCTTTTCAAGACAGTACTACTTGAAATAATAATTTTTTCCACAGTTTTCGCTATGTTTACTTAGTTTATCAATGTGATGTTAGACCATAGGTTAGCTTGAGGTCACTTGTGGCACCAAGAATAGTATCACATCCAGGGTGCAGACTCGGGTCGTGACATAGGTGTACCCCATTCATAGATTTATTTGGTTTACTTTCTTTGTTTCTTTCCCCTAAGGCTTTGCAGTCGTCAAGGACAACTTACTTAAGAACACGAGTATTCATTCTTAGGATGAAGTTAGCAATCGATGCCAAAAAATAGTTTGAGGGAAAACTCAAAAAAGGTAGGAAGTGGAGGAAGCGCTGCGGTTGGATGGTCAACTCCAAAGACCTATGTACCTCGCCTTAAAGGGAGAATGAGGAAACAAGGGCTCCACTTAGGAGCCCCTAAGTTTTGCACTGGAATACCCTGAATCCTCGAAAATGAGGGATGATACTGAAATTCAAATCCCCTTTCCCATCAGCTAGATACCAGGGACTAAGGACGAAGTTAGGATTGACTTTTGAAAAAATATGGGACTGCTCTCCTGAATAAAATGTTGGGGATTCCACCCCCTCGAGAGAATTAATTCATAAGAAATGCACTGATTGATCATTTGATAGCAATAGACTAAGGCGACAGTATTGCATGCCTGACGCAGTGCCCAATAGAGGCACTATCATAAGATTAAGAGATATAAAGTTCCCAATTGAAAAAAGTCTGAAGTCGAACATCAACTAAGCAGAAAACCCTTTGCAATTCTACGATCTAAAGAAACTCGAAGATGTCCGAGATTGGAGGTAAAATAATTGAAAAAGAAAAGGTATCCCTCCTCATGTTACATGGTGTTACTATCATTAGGATGAAAAAGTACTACATTCGTACAAGGAGCAGAAGACACACCGACCACAAAGAGATGATCAATTAAGAAGAATCGAAGTATAAAATCAATTAGCGATTATCTACAGTCATCCAGTTAGCACCAGACACTCACTAAAGCTGACTATAACCTCCAGAGATGAATTATGAAGAGTAGGGACTGCAAAATCCAACCTCGGGAGAAGGTGTCCATCTCTCGAAAATACATGCCTAACAGATTACTCAAGGTCAAGCTCTCAGCCTAAATAAAGCACCACGTGGTGTTGTAAGGATTGGAATATGCAATAGTGATGTGCTAAAAAAGGAAAATGCAAAAGTAGAATAACATCAGAGAATCGTGAAATCGCAAAGATTTCCTTTCATTACAAGTCTGAAGAAGATTACAAATTACATGAACGAAGCAGAGCATAAAAGTTATAAGTCTGAAGAGAGTTACAAATTTCCAACTCAAAATAGGTTATAGAAGATTCAAAAAATAAATAATTACCAACCCCGATCTCGAAGCATCTCCTTAAGCATCATCTTGCTTTTCTTAGGCTCAAAGAAAAAAACAAGAGCAGTCCATATAGATGGATAGCTTGAGAGAAAGGGCAGGAAAATCAAGAGAACCTCCAAGAGAAAAAGCCTCATGATAAGTAAAAGGCTCGAAGGAGCATCTCTCATCTCCTCCACGACTCCCATTTCTTGATAGAATTTTGTGGGTCGTTAGGAGGTGCTAGCTTTTCGATTGCTTCGGTAATTTAATTAAGATTAATCAGACTATCTTTGGGCAACGGCCTTTCTCACAGACAGCTCTAGAAGCTTGGTTACGATTTACTGAGGAATCCCTAACAAGTTAAAGCATTACAACCCGGGTATGGATCCCTGGCTTAGTCGCTCGAGACGATGATAAAGCGCACGATGCCAGTGAAACTAAACTACACCCTAGAACTGCTAAGATAGAGAGTGGTTGGATGAAAAAGCTTTTACCAATCTCTCCATTGGCCTTGTTTACAATTTCTACCTTGCTCTTGTCAGGAGCTTGAGCAACCAAATCCTTGATATGATGCTAGGATTGAAGACAAGGATAAGGCAAGAACTGTAGAAGGAACAAAATGTAAAGTCAGATTGCTTGAGAATGCAAGGAAGGAAGCCTCCTAAGAAGGATCTCTTTCTCACTATGACTGAATTGCAAAACGAAACAAATATAGGTCTGTGAAGAGTAAGAAATACTGGCGAGAAGACCCGATTTTTATAGCCAAGCTCAACTGAACACGTAGGTAGAAGAGGGCAGATGATTTCTGCCATATGGATTATTCGATCAATAACATGAATATGATCTAATAGTGTATTCAGGGAATTTTGCATTTAGAGAGGCTTACCAATTTTTAAAATTGACAGCTGGGGTCTCGAGGAAAGGCCTTTTGAGTTCTTTCCCCCAAAGTACTAGTCAGAACACAAAAATGCCAGTCATTGTACAACTTCTAGTTAAAAATCAACCTTTATTAGTCCAAGTACAACGGTACATATATAGGTCCCAAAGATGAGATCACAAAAAAAATTAGCCACCAAAAGATGAGACCTCACCCATCAGAGTCATCACCGGACCCTACATCAATGAAAAGCTCATCTTTAGAAGAAGTAGTCCCATCATCGACAAATCTGTCCGATCGGACAAGTCAACAAAGTATTGGAACATCGGTATTTCTCTATCAAGATCTAGGAAACCTAAGCTGGATTCTATCAAAATCTAAATCCGCGTGACCTTTGCATCTCGTGCCTTCACTAGAGCGCTATATTTCTTCCTGAGTCTGGCTCTCTCATCTAAGGTGTTAATTTTTCTCTTTAGCCAATTTATCTCATCCTGAGGTAATAAAGTTTAAGAAAGGGAGGAAGAGCAATTGCCATGATGGTATGGTTTTGCTAAGAAAATATGCTATTCACCTCGGTCTACTTTTTTATAAGATCCTCGCTAACGTTGGCCTGCATGGCGTTCTCTCGTTGCAGAATTTCTGCACTATTGGACCAATGAAAGGCATCCTCTCAATGGTTCTCCTTCTCATTTGAAGCCACCTCCAGCTCATTTTTTTAGCATTTCGAGTTTGGAGGATCTACGGGCAGATGCCCTGGCTAAAAAGGATTGATATCGAACAAAGGCTGATGCTTCTTTGAGTTTGCCATACTTTAGCAAAGATGCACCCGCTCTTTCAACAGTCATTACAGACCCTTGGCATCCAATACCTTGGCCTGAGGTAGAAAAGAAAAAGTTGAATGAATGGAAATACAATAAATCAATACAATTCAAATAATCTATTCAACTTCAACATCCCTTAGCTAATGAAAAAGAAAAGAATAGCCTATTCCTCTGGGTTTCATAAATTATAGGAATTATTTCTCTAACCTCTACCCTAACTATAGGAATTAGGGTAAAGATTAGTTACCTTGGCGGCTGCATGAGTGAAGTTATTTAGGAGGCATTTAGCAGAAACATTGTCCATACTTCACGATCCACTGGCGAGACAATGGGGCCTAAGTAATTTGCAATCCCCTCCTGTCTGAAACTAATCTCATTAGGTTTTCTCAGAACCACCATTTGATGCCACAGCAAGTCTCAAGCCGTGGTGGATTCTAGTCTACAAGACAGCGTGCAACCTAGGCTCGGACTCTGCAGATAAGGAAAGGAGGCACCACAGGCAAGGAAAGGAGGAACCACAAATTAATTATCAATTGGAAATTGAGGGAGGGCTGGAGCAAGAGTAGGTTGTGCCACTGTGTCGATGTCACAAGAACCCGACCTCCCAAGAGTCATAAGGGACCATATTTGAGAATGGCCTTGCACAATGCCCTCCATTTCAAGGAATAACCACTCAGCCTCAGAACAGGATGCGCCCGAAGCTTGTACCTCATGGACATATGGTTTACCCCTGGGCTTCTCAAAATTGTCATTCAAAATGACGATGGCAGGGGTAGATTTTTTAGTATTGTCCCCAGAGTTTTTCCCTATTCTTTTATTCCTCCCTCCTGGAGATAGGGACCACAACTCTAATCTAGGTACAGTTGCTACATTAGCAAGTGCATAAAGAGGGCTCTATGGCAAGCAGGGATGGCCGAGACACCTAAGGTGTGAGTAAAACTAGGCCAAATGTCAAGCCTGTCCAAAAACAACCAGGAGAAATGAGGAAAAAGAAGAGATATCGACAATTGCATAAGGCAATCATGGGAATACCGTGGTTTTTCGCTCTCCACTTGAATCAATAAGAAAGATGCATCTAGAATTGATTGTCAATGGTGGAAGAATCTAATATCTTCAAAACCCATGAGTGGAGCTCCCTAATTTATTTGGAGGACGAGATATCTGGAGATGGATGCTAACGGGGACACATCCATAAAGCCATCGGTCCATCCTTGATCATGAACATCATCTAAGTTACCAAGCAAGGATTTCTTCCCTCAGTGGGATAACTACACTATCCCCTTCGAAGCGAGAGACAGTACCACACCAACAAATGCGCTAAATAGAACTCTTTTTCAACCTTCAAGGACAACGTGCGAAGGTAAGTGACGACCCTTCAAACCCCCAAGCCAAGTTGACCGAGGCTCAATTAGGAGTCACATAGCAAGGAGATCACATAATCGATGGGGTTGCCTAGACCCATGCTAAAAGTGTAAGTATAGACAAAGTGTTTAAATTGAAATTGAGATACTGATGCAAGTTCTTCCCTTCTGAATCAGATAGATTCATATCTAAAAGAGGTTGACAATAAGTTGAAGAGCCTAGTATCAGCATGGTAATGCTTTTAAAGGCTCTGGGTACTTCCACTCGATATTTGTCTCCTAGCCACCCATAGTCCGCTTGGATTCGAGGTAGGTCTATATTCTTCATTAGGGAGCCCGGCTCAGTCATTGGTCTTTTCTTTGTCCCAATACACCAGGTACAGAGAGCTTAAAGTCATCATCGAGGGAATACATGCTGGGAAGGATATCATCAGCAAAAGTTCTAAAGGGATTTTCTTCCCCTTCTCCCTCCTTCATTGCCTTTCTAGTAATCGGAGTGACGCAAGTGGAATTAAAGAAAAAACTAACCGAAGGAAGATGTCTACAGGAAAGATTTGAGGCGATGGGGGCTCCGACAATTAATTAAAAAATAAAAAGGAGGTATTCTGAAAATAGTTGAAGAGTGATAAAACCAAAAGGTTTATGGATCTAGGGGAAAGAACAACCACTATAACATTAGGCGTGGAGTCATCCAAGGGTGGAACACGTGTCATAGTGGGACCACATAAGAAAGAGAGATGGATCATTCTTTCTCTCATAAAGGAAAGTAGCACAATGATTCATTGGAGGTTTTTTTTATTTCTCTTTCATCTTTCATGGATGACTTATTGCCACACCCAAAAGATGGAGGGACTATCTGTATGGGGAAAAATAAGAGCGAAGACACATGGTGTTACTAGTGAGCCCTAAGAAGGGGCATTAGGACCTTGAGACCTCAAAAAGATGACCTTGAGAAGGAAACATTCTCTGAGATAGTACTAGAGAAGATTCCATTTCACACTAGATAAGGATGAACGAGACATCGTACCAATGATGTTGCCTAAAGGACAAAACAAAATTGTCAGAATGCTCAAGTGTCGGACAAGTTCGTATGCATTTGAATAAGACAAAAAAATTTGGTCTGCACCTTAATAACAGCCTGGACGCGAGGCGGGAGGGCATAAGGTGTAGTAATATAGGGATCCCATGGAAATCCCCCATTGGCTAAGACCTAAATCATGTAACCTAGAAATAGTCGACCCCTCTCTTTGGAGAGGGGATTTAGACTTTTCTCTCTTAAGAAATAATATTGACAGTACATTATTCCCCTAGGCTCCAAGCATTTTTCTCTATTTTGTTCAGCTTTAGTTATTACAAGTATTCATTCTCGAGTCAAACACCGTGGTCCCAGGCTCGTTAACATCCTTGCCGTAGGCACTCATATTTACTTTTGTCTTCTTTGTTTGACTAGTTAACATTATGTTACAAGCTTTTATCATGTACTGCAAACCCAAGTCACTAGCACTTGAATATAAAATAAGGTTAGATCGTAACATGCATTCTTGACCCTATACAAATTTAACTATACCATTTTTTGGGGTAAACACATACTATGTGTAATCTAACAGAAAATCATAATCTATATAAGTGGGGTGATAAAGATAAGGATGTAAGATCATATTCAATCCTATATCGGTTTTTGAATTCCAGCACATCTAACCACTTAATTATCTGAGTCTGATAGAAGAAGTTATGCATGTTTTTATCCAAGGGAACAAAATATTTTCTAAAAATTAATGCAATATTAGTAAGCGCAACACGACACCCAAAGAGTTCAACTATATAGGCATCGTGCCATGATGAATGAGGTAGGGAACCTCAATTTTTTTCTAAGTGTTGGACTCACATAGCAACATGACGCGATGCCCAACATATTAAGGTTCATTGTGATGGGCACTGTGCCGTATTGAAGATCATTGGAGATTTGAGAGTTAAAAAGAATCGACCTAGTATAGAATGCAATTGGCAACACAATGCAATGCCCACCCTAGTGAAGTTCACTTACGAAAATATGGCGCCCATCACATGAACTTCACCATGATAGTGACCATGACATGGTGAAAGTACACACCAATCCAAGTCTATAAATACTATTCATTTTGAACTTATCTGGATTTTACACTTATTCTACATCTTTGGGAGCCATAACATGAGTGTTCTCTTCTCTCAACACCTCCCCACACTATAGTGTGTCTTCCTATATGAATGTAGTGTTTCCAAGTGATTTTAACACCATATGCATATCTCTAACCTAATTCTACCTATGATTAAAAGATTTTGCAAATGATTCTTCTTAAGGGTTCAAGTATAGGGTTTCTTGAGTATTCTTAGTCAAAGATCGAATCTTCAAACAACTCTTAATACAATTAAGGCATTTAAGGCTATCTTTTATGTGTGAGAATGCCATTATCCTTCCCCACACTATATTTCATGCCTACAAGTTTTTCGTCATAAACATGTTTGAGTTATGATGAAGAGCTTATGAATTGTTGTGATGCTCCTGTACGAACTTCGCAAATTCTTAATGATATTATTAATCCTCATGATGTTATTATTATCAAGAGTCTATCCTTTACAATAAGAAGTTTTTAAGAAGCACGAATTATGATTCTGTTTGAAAAATATGACTTTTTATGAGGTTTTACGAAAACTATGAATACTATGCTTTATCAAAGAATCGAACTTTATATCATAAGGTATAGATTTTCATGATAACAATTACAAACAATGGTTTTCTTCAAGAAAGAACCTTATGATTATGATATGACTAATTTGGTTTATGCTTTTCTCTGGAAGGGAGGAATTCCTATGGATTTGAATGAAAGAAGAACTATGAGCCTACGGCTACATGTTAACACATAATGAAAAAGGGACTAATAGGATTATCTAAAAAGGTAAGTTTGTTTAAAAAATAGAGGAAACTACATATGCCAATGTAGGTTAAGGACCATACTGTCGGTTTGGGTTAATCCTCTACTTGCCCCTGGTAAGAGCCTATTATGAGATTATGCTAGCTACATGTTATGAATGTTTCATTCCCTAGCAAGGTATGAGAGAACTTAGCTGATCAGGTAGAGATCAGACTTCATATGCTTCTATGATGGTTTATACCGGTTAAGTAAGTTAAGCTCCCATAATGAATATAACAAATATGAAAGATGTCACGAAAAGGATAATTTTTGATTCTAGAATTTTTTAATCCTTCATAATATGATATGATTTCTTTGGTTGTCTCTTTACTTCAGCTATGTTTCATGTTTCACTTATTATTTACATACAATATAATTCTATATATATATATATATATATATATTTATGTCCCTTTTATTGGGGGTATTGCAATGTTTAACTATATAAACTCAGGTACTCAGAAAGATGATCGAGAAACACCTTAGGTTCTAAATACATTCAATTATTGGTATGCCCCATTTACTTTTTGGGGCATTGCCTTTTATTCAATTTTTCTAGTTTTATTAAAGGTTTATCGAGCGCCTTGTCCTGGTAAGAAAATTATTCATGTTATGTTAGAAATTTTATAGAGAGATTAGACAAGTCTAGAATATTCATAAGGTAAACTTGGAAATTTTTTTCATATGTGAATGGAACTCTCTTCTTAGATGAACTTACTCAGGATATGGATTTATTTCATTCTTCTTCATATGTTACAAGTTATGTCAAGTAATGGTTCGTTTAATTAATTTAAGGCATCAAGTGTCGGTCTAGCCTATGTCCAGGGTTGAGGCTTGACAAACTTTATATTAGAATACTAGGTGCAAGTATCTTAGAAAGTTTATAAAGTTGTTTCTAGTAGAGTATTTTTAATTATGGGTGTTAAGTATACTATATTTATAATTAAGAGGCTACAAGATATTTATTAATTTTACTCTTCTTTCATACTCTAGATCATGCTATAAAGATGAGATTTAGGAAAGATTATAATACATACATTACTAAGTCCTTTTAGAAAATGCTTGCTAAAGAGACAATAAACCCTAAGCCAGAGGGCTAACTCTATCTTAGAGGAAAATACTAGTGAGTTTTTCCAGACTCGGGGAGTTCAGACAAGATCTCAAGGTTGCCCATTAGCTCAAGCCGCCAGTGCATCGACTCTACCACTAATAGAGGGTCCAATCGAATCCAAGCCTAAAGAGGATAGCCAAAACATCATAGATGAAGGATTCTTTGAGTTATGCCTACTACTAAGATTGAAGGAGTTGAATTTTCCTGTTCTAAGCTAAAAGAGGTGTTTATTCATGGTATGAGCAGTGAGAATTATCTTGAGGGAAAAATACATTTCTTGTTGTTTGAGATACTTGCATCAATCTCTTTTAACCTTGAACACAGATGAATTTAAAGCTCTTAGGAAAGGTTTCTAAGTGTAAGGGAGTATATCCTTAAGTTTGCGCAACTAGCTTGATACACTTTAGATCTGGTGTTTAATATGTGAGCAAGGATGCACAAATTTGTGTGTGGATTAGGAACTCACGTGTCTAGTGATTATGTTGTAGTCTTGTTGAATAAGGACATGGGTATAGGTATATTGATGTCTCATGCACAGCAGACAAAGGACTGTAAATAAACGATTAGATTCGAAAGAGATAGGAACCTAAATAAGAGCGCCACGTCAGCTAACAACATCAAGGGTTTTCAGAAAAATAGCAACGAGTCTTTGTTTAATAAGAGGTCATCAGGGCCTAGACCTTCTATAGCCAGTGAACTATTGCATATATCTAGGAATGATCATAGAGGCCATCATAATCAGGGTCAGAATTTTAGAGCATTGGGATTGCAATCACAAGAATATCTAGGAATGATCCCAGAGGCCATCATAATCAAGGTCAGAATTTTAGAGCATTGGTATTGCAATCACAAGCAAGTGTTGTTTAAAGGATTTCATAGTATCCTATATGAAACAAGTGTGGTAAGCGATCTCATGATAGTGTCATATGAGGATGGATGTATGAGGTTGTGGTATTCAGGGCCATATTCAAAGAGATTGCCCACCGAAATAGAATATAGACGGTAATGCAACTCAATCCCACAATACTACAACTACCACTACTATAACTCCTCATCCAATTTACAAGCCTAGTAGGTCGCGGTACTACTAGAGGATGAGGGAAAAATAGCCTATACACTTTAGTTAGTTGTCAGGACTTAGAGGCATCTTCAGATGTTGCTATAGGTATATTTATAGTTCTCACCCTAGATGTTATGCTCTTATGGATCTTGGATCCACTTTTCCTTATGTAACCTCTTATATTGCTAAGAAGTTTAGATTAGATCCCAAACAACTACGTGATCCATTCTCTATATCCACTCTATTAGGTGAATAAGTTATTTCAAAACACATTTATAGAAATTGTACAGTCAGAATGTGTCATAAAAATACCATGGATAGCCTATTTGATTTAGAGATGGTCAACTTCATGTTATTATGGGGATGGACTGGTTATCATCATGCTACGCTATGCTGGATTATCAAACCAAAGTCATTAAGTTTTAACTCCCTAATGAACTTGTCCTAGAATATAGGGGTGATGTAGTAATTTCTAAGGGTAGATTTATTTCCTACCTCAAGGCGAGGAGGCTGATTTCCAAAAGGTGTTTCTACTGTCTAGTTTGAGTTAAAGAAAGATTTATTTCCTACTTTCGAGGTGAGGAGGCATTTTCAAAGGGTGTTTCTACCACCTATTTGAGTTAGAGATATAGATGTTGAGGCACCGACTCTTCTGTGCATGTTAGTTGTTAACGAATTACTAGACATATTCCCATATGACTCATTGGAGTCCTTCCAATAAGGAGATCGAATTCAGAATTGACTTACTTCCTGAAACTAAACCAATATATATTTCTCCATATAGAATGGCTTCAAAAAAATTAAGAGAGTTAAAGGATCATTGAAGGTCTTCTTGATAAAGGATTTATTAGGCTGAGTGTCTCATATTGGGGCAAACTGCTCTTGTTTGTTCAAAAAAGAATGTATCCTTAAGAATGTGTATTGATTATTGCCAATTGAAAAATGTATTTATTTGATCAACTTCAAGGCACTAAGTGTTTCTCTAAGATTGACCCCAGGTTAGGTATCACCAACTGAAAGTTAGAGAAGAGGATATTCCAAAAACATCAGGAGTCGATATAGACATTATAAATTCCCCCTAATGTCTTTTAGATTGACTAATATTCTAGCAACTTTTATGGATCTCATGAACATGATATTTAGACCTTATCTCAATATGTTCATAATTGTGTTCATTGATTACATCCTAGTATATTTTAGGAGTGAAGGTGAACACACAAATCACCTCAAGTTAGTGATGCAGACACTTAAGGACTGTTAACTTTATGCCATGTTTTCCAAGTGAGAATTTTGGCTAAAATTCATGGAATCCATAGGTCAAGTGGTTTTTAGTGAAGGTATCAAAGTTGACTCTCAGAAGATTGAAGCAGTAAAAAACTGGCCAAGACATATAATGCTGATAGAAATTAGAAATTTCTTGGGTCTGACCGAGTATTATAAAATATTTGTAGAGGGTTTGTCCTCTATCTCACCTCTATTGACCAAATTGACTTAGAAGAAGACTAAGTTTTCAGTGGTCCGACATATGTGAGAAAATTTTCCAAGATCTAATCATGTAGTTGACTTCAGAATTGACGTTTTCCTTACTAGAATAGACCAGAGGATTTGTTATTTATTGTGATGCATTAGGAACATGCCTTGCTTGTGTTTTAATACAACATGGGAAGATAGCGGCTTACGCCTCCATATAGATTAAGATTCATGAAAAGAATTATCCAACCCATTATTTAGAGCTAGCAGCTTAGTGTTTGCGCTAAAGATCTGACATCACTACTTATATGAGGTGTATGTTGATAATTTCACTAATTACAAGAGCCTTCAGTATATTTTCAAGCAAAGGGAGTTGAATCTCAGGGCATAAAAGATTTTTAAGCTGCTTACGGATTATGATATTGATAGTGCTTATCACCCAATAAGGACAATGTAGTACCCTATGCTTTTAGCCAAATTTGTATGAGGAGTCTGGCTCATGTTGACGAAGATAAGAAAGAGATTGTAAGAGATGTTCATAGATTGACAATCGTTGGAGTCTGATTTATGGATTCCGAGGATGGTAGTGTGGTTATTAAAAATAGGTCTGAGTCATCTATAGTAATGAAAGTGAAGGATAAGAAATATATTGATCCTAATTTATTCCAATTGAAGGAGGTGAAAGAAAACAAAAAAATATGGCCTTTGAATAATGGGGGGATGTTAGATTTAGGTTGGAATAATATAAATAAGAATATCACTAATTATGTTGCTAGATGTCTAAATTGTCGATGGGTTAAAACCAAGCATAGAAGACCTAGTGGTCCTTCCCAGAATATACAACTTCCTATTGAAAATGGGAGATGCTAAATATGAATTTTGTGACAGTTTTACCTTGCTCACTTTGAAAAAATGACTTGTTTTAGGTGATCATTGGCCGAATCACGAAGTCAGATCACTTCTTCCTAGTTAGAACCACTAATTTATCAGAAGATTATGATAAGTTGTACATTCGAAAAATTGTTAGATTACATGGAACCTAGATGTCTATTATATTAGTTAGATGTGTTCAGTTCATGATTCATTTTTGTAAGTCTTTCACAAAGGGTTAGGTAAGAAGGTTAACCTCAGTACGACTTTTCATCCGCAGATAGTTAGCCAGGAAAAGTGCATGGTTTTGAGGCTTGAGGACATGTTGAGAGCATATGCCCTAGAATTCTAAGGTAATTGGAATGATCATTTTCCCCTGATTGAGTTTTTATATAATAGTAGTTATCATGCTAGTGTTAATATGATATAATATGAAGCCCTGTATGAGCGAAGATGTAGATCACTTATTCGATGGTTCGAAGTTGGTGAAACAAAATTACTAGGACTAGACTTAGTCTATCAGGATATGGATAAAGTTAAGTTCATCCAAGAGAGATCGAAGACTACTCAGAGTTTCCAAAATTTCTATTTAGATGTGTGACCCAGAGATTTGAAACTTAATGTTAATAATTAGGTATTCCCGAAAGTTTCACCTATGAAGGTTGTTATGTAATCTGGAAAGAAGGAAGCTTAGTCCCAGATTTATTGGCCTAAATAGAATCTTGAAGAGGGTTGATCAAGTAACTTATGAGCTAGAATTAGAGAAAAGACATAAAATCCTCCCTGAACTTGTCCATACAACTCACTTTAGCATTTTAACTTTACGAGTGTTTGTTTACCCCCCCTAAACGCATTTGAAGTCTATTAAATATCACCCAAAAGGCTGACGTGGAAAATAAATTTTAAAAAACAATTAAAAATGAGCGTAATTGGAAAAAAAGGTGGGTCCATTGATATTTATATTATATAATAGAATAAAAAATAAAAAATAAAAATAAAAATAATCCTGCCCAACTCTATCTTCTTCTTCACCCCCCCCCCCTCCTTCTTCAAATTTGTCAATCCTCTCTCCTTCTTCAACCCACCCTACCGTCCCCTTTCTCCTTCTTCAGCCCCCTCCCTCTAGACTTATCTTCTTATTCGAACCCCCACCCATTTTCTCCTTCTTCGAACCACTTCACAATTTCTCCTTCTTCGAACCCCCACCCCCACAATTTCTCCATCTTCGACCTCACCTCACCCACCCAACACGATCCCCCCCCACACACACACAAAAAGTACACTTATTTATTAATTTTCTTTACTTTGCGCTTTCAAGATTTATTTTTTTAAGAAAAGTTTTGAATTTTTTTGAAAAACAAAGACACCGATGGAGAAATACAACCTCCATTTTTATTGATTTAATTAGGATTAGAAATTAATTAGTGTATGAAAATATAAGTAAGAAAAAGAAATGAAAAAACTATAAATTTAAATTTAAATAATTTTCAACGTGGCGGTGACGTGGCAGTGACGTGGGGCGAGTGTAAAACACTACACATTGTGAGGGTGGCATTACTCTCTTAGGTTGGTATTTAATAGACTTCAAATATATTTAGGGAAGTAAATAAACACCCGTAAAGTTAAAGTGCTAAAGTGAGTTGTGTGGACAAGTTCAGGGAGGATTTTATATCTTTTCTCCTAGAATTACCTATAGAGTAGAATGTAGCTCATCCAGTCTTCCATGTATTCATGTGGAATAAGTGTGTTGGAGACTGTAATACCCCAAAAGCTTCTTAGACCAAATCCAGACTTGGAATGTAAAATCAAAAAAGGAACCAAATAATTTTGTCTCAAAATGACTCAACCAACGAGTCGTTGTCAGTGCCAATGACCCATCGTCTGAGTCGTTGTTAGCCCTGCAGTTTTTAATCCTCTAATACAATGAGTGGTACAACGACCCATCGTTGGTGGCGATGAGTCGTTGTGTTTTCCGTTCTATTAGGTTCAGAATGAGGTCAAAAAAACCTTCTTCCAAATGACGAGCCAGACGATGAGTCATTGTTGGCTGAAACGACCCATCATTGGGAGTCGTTAAAGGGATTCCAAAAAGGGTAGGAATCCCTCCAGTGACAACGGTTGGAAACAATGACCCGTTGTTTTAGACGACAAGTCTTTCTATCCATCTGTTGGGAGAGATCTAGAAGCTAATCAAAACCTTCCCCAGTGACAATTAGTGGAATCAACGATTCGTTGTTTCATCTAATGAGCCATTTTTCTTGTCTGTTGTTCAATTCTAGTAATTAGACTTTTCAGACCTAGGACCAATGAATAGTCCCAATAAGTTGTGGCAACCAATGACTCATTGTATAACCCGTTGGATCCTGACGGGCAATTTTTTGGACTTTCTTCCAAGGGCATTTTTGTAACTTTCTGCTATTTTAACTCCTACACTACATCGTTTGGGGTGTGTTTAGAAGAGAATTAAGGGAGTTTCTCGACTTTCTCCTCTCATTTCTTTCCCAAGCTCTCAAGACTAGAATGTAGAAGTTCAAAGGTTCTCCCCAATAAGAACTATGGTTCTTCCAGCAACCTCAGAAATTAGAGCTAATTCTTTGGGATTCTCCTTCAGGTGTGTGGGACTTCAATAAGAGTTCCCTCTCCTCCTTTGTGTCCCAAATTATTTTTAGAATAACTTTATAAATTCCAGCACCGTAGAAGCTAGAAATTAGGGTTTTCTAGTCAGTTTAAGATTTTCTTAATCTTGATAATTCATTAAATTTATAGGACTATTACTAGCTGAACTTTATGTTTTGGTTTTATTTATACAGTTTGCTTTCCTAGCCCTGATCCTCATGATTTTTGAATAAAACTTGCATGATTAGAACTCAGATATAAATATTATATTATCAGGATATTTTTATCTGAATTATGAATGCTAGCACATATGATTGAATAGAAAGTCAATGTTTTTAGTATGTTCAGTCTCATTAATATTATCAGTGCTTAGTATATTTAGTAGTATTAGTTTATCAGCATGCTCATCGTTCATTAGACTATCACAACACTTTCAGATAAAACAACTATGATAATTCTTAGAACACAGTTTCCCACAGGTTCTTAGATTCTCAAGACACTTCCAGATAAGTGGTTTTGACTTAGTCTTAGGACCCCAGTTTCAAGCTATCAGCACAGTTAGATGTAATTAGGTTCTAGTGGGAGTAGTACTTAGCACCGAGCAGGATGGAGTTCAACATATCCAGGTTCCCAGAAATAAGTGCCACCGTAGGTTATTAGCTAGAATAGGTCCCCAGATAATTATCACACATCTCAACAACTCTACCTTAGCAAGGTACAGTGGTCTCTTTTCGATGGGGTGTACACATTAAACTCCACGTCTAGGTCACGTGGTTATATGTTGGTTATAGGCTCTCCCATTGTCCAGTACAGTCAGGGTTCTCAGTCCAGTACAGACTATTATATTTTAGGCTATGCTCAAGACTCTAATTCAATTTATCGGTTCTTACGACATTTCCACATATGTTAGACTATTTTACAGTATTTCTGTGTTCAAATAGAGTCATTGGATATTATTTTAGTTCAATTTACTGGTCTAAGTATATGTATATTTTAGTTACATATCACATAATCATTACATTCAAAGTACTGATCGTATAATTCTATATGCTATATCATTTTATGATATAGGCTTAGGTACCCAGCCTCAACACCGCAGCTAGTTTCTCTAGGCAATTCTCCAGCAGCTTTTAGTGCTGGGTCCTCATCTGCCTAGGGATGGAGTTTCCTTTTCAATTCATTATTTTCAGTTTATTCTCACACATTATATTTTGTTGGGGGTTTGTCCTAGAAACCCATCAATTCCTTTAGAAGGCTTTCAAACAGTATATGTTAGATTCAGCTTGAGTTCCAATGTTTGCACATATTTTTTTTGTTATTCAATATTTGGCTATATCTTTAATCATCTTCCACTTAATATTATTTTACAATAGATCAATCTTAACAGAATTATGCTTTACCATGGGTTTTCTTGGAGTCACTTGTGATCCTAAGTACCATGTCGCGTACAAGGTATAAACTCATATTGTGACAAACTTGGTATCAAAACCAGGATTAGAATGTCCTAAGATGTCTGAAAGCCATATCAGCTAGAGTCCTTTTCATGGGTGTGAAGTACGCCACACTTATTAGGGGAGGCTATGAGACGTTTTTAGGAAAATTCCCTTTCTTCTTGATTCTTTTCATGTGTAGAGTTTGATCTATGAAATGTCCTCTAACTTGTGCTCTACCCTTTTCAGTTAACAATGCCTCCGAAGTGAGGAAATGGTAGGAGGATAGGAAATGCTAACCAGCCAGCCCCACTAACTCCAGAAGCAACTCAGGATGATCAGGTGTCACATGTAGAGTTTTGGGCTGCCATTCAAATTCTAGCTCAGGCAATGACCAATCAGGTCAACCAGCAGGTCGTACCAGTCAATACTAATGGATCTGCAACTGCTACCAGAGTTCGGGATTTACTTGGATGAATCCTCCAGTATTTAACAGGTCCAAGGTTGATGAGGACCCACAAGAGTTCATTTACAAGGTGCATAAAATCACCAAAATCATTGGTGTTACTTCTGTAGAAAGTGCAGGTATGGCTGCTTATCAATTTAAAGGAGTGACTTAGATTCGGTATAAGCAGTGGGAAGAGGAAACGGTATAAGCAGTGGGAAGAGGAAACGCAGAATAGTATATGTCCAATGTAATAGGATAAATTTGTGACAACATTCCTTGACAGATTCTTTCCATAGGAGTTAAGGGAAGCTAAGGCCATCGAGTTTGTGAATTTGAGGCAGAACGACATGACGGTGTAGGAGTATGCCTTAAAGTTCACTCAACTATCGAAGTATGCTCCAGAAATGGTTGCGAAGCCAAGAGCTCGCATGCTCAAGTTCGTGAATGGAGTTTCAGACCTGGTAGTCAAGGAGTGTAGGACTGCCATATTTATCAATGAAATGGACATCTCCAGGCTTATTATTCATGCAAAGCAGATCGCGATGGAGAAATTGAAGGAGATAGAGAGGGAAAGTAAATGGGCCAGGATAGGTCAGTTTGAGTATGCCCAAGCAGAGATCGGCCGATAGTAATCACCCACAACAGCAGTAGAGACCTCCAATACCCTCACCAGCTAGTGCTCCTTCTTCTAGGCCCCACAAAGATCAGAGGAGTGGAGCATCAGGCTCCTAGTCTTAGAGTTATGTCTCCAGCAGCCGTAGTTTTCCAGTATGTTTGAAGTATGGTAAGAACCATCCAGGTGAGTGTCGTCTAGGCAAGAAGGCTATTTTGGTTATGGCCAGCTGGGTCATAAATTGAGAGATTTCTCATCAGCAGGATGAGGGAAGGCCCAATAAATACATCGGCAGCTCCACAAGGTCGTTCAACTCAGCAGGGTACTACCTCAGATATAGGTGGCGATCAGTGCCAGAACCGCTTTTATGCTTTATCCTCCCATCGTGAGCAGGAGAATTCACTTGATGTAGTGATTGGTACGTTACGACTCTATCAAATAGATGTATATGCTTTACTAGATCCAGAAGCCACACTTTCTTTCATGACTCCTTACATTGCTGTCCAGTTTGACATTAGCCCTGAAATTCTCTAAGAGCCATTTTTAGTTCCTACTCCGGTTGGTGAGTCAGTTAGAGCTATCCAGATGTATAGGGATTGTCCAGTCACTGTGTTACATAAAGTAACCAGAATTGATCTAGTAAAGTTAGATATGATCGACTTTGGCCTCATTCTTGGCATGGACTAGTTATATTCTTCCTATGCCTCAGTTGACTACAGAACTAGGGTCGTTAGATTCCAATTTCCCAATGAATCAGTCCTAGAGTGGAAGAGTAGTACCTCAGCACCTAAGGGTGGTTTATCTCATACCTTAAGGCTAGAAAAATGATCTCTAAAGGGTAGATCTATCACTTGGTTAGGATCAAAGATTCTAATTTCGAGACTCTCACACTTCAATCAATTTTAGTTGTAAATGAGTTCCCCAATGTGTCTTCCATAGATCTTCCCGAAGTCCATTTTGAGTCGGAAATAGACTTCAGCATAGACCCATCTCTATTCCTCCTTACAGAATGGCTCCACAGAGCTTAAGGAGTTGACGGAATAGCTAAAAGAAGTTTGAGATAAGGGCTTTATAAGACCCAGCATCTCTCCATGGGGTTCCCTGATGAAGGGCGTACTTACACACTTCTTAGCCATATTTTTCCCATACTTTACTATTTTTTTAGAACAAATTATGTGTGTTTGCATGTGTTTATGTTATGTATTTGTGAAAATAGCTAACACACATGATTAGATGCTTTCAGGGCTAAAAGTTATGGATTTGGGTATATTTGAGGTTTTTTGAATGAATGTGAAGAAGTTGTAATGAACAAAGCAAAAATAAGGCCCTGTTGCGCAAGGAGAGGCATAAGGCGCCAGCACTACTGTGCGACCAAAGGTGCGGGGCACCTACCTACCTGCGCTATGAAGCGCGCGACGCGACACCTTGCCTGCACGATGGCATGCGCAGCACGCCAAGCTTGTTCAAATAGCCAAAAGTGAAATCCTACTTCAACTAGGAAAAGGAGCTACAAATCCGAAATCAAATCCATGAAGGAACATAGAAGGAATAAATCTACTATTATAAATACCCTTTTATTTATTTGTAATAGAGGGTTCGATATACAACAAGAATTCTTGATACAATTTAGAGGATTAGTGTGTGAAATACGATTATGAGGTTTTATTTTCACAAAACCCTTTGAGATACTAGTTGTGGAATTGTTCTTCCTTGTTTTTGCAATAATCAAGTGAGTTTCTTCCTATCATCATTGTAAGTATTAATTTATGCTTTTGTCTATGAATTTACTTATAATTATGAGAGGCTAAAACCTCCACAACTAGGATTGTGGGAGCCATGATGAATTAACACACAAAGGTAAAAATACTTAGTAAATCTTGAACGGGGTTTATGCATGTATTTTGTTTTCCCTTTGTTTTTAATTATTTCTTAATGGTTGCAAACGTTGGAATTTTCCTTCTTATTACTTACCGAATTAAGGAAATAATAAATGGGAAAAGGGATTAACAACAGAGATTTGAGGCTATCAACCCTCATCTAATATCTTGACCTTGTCCGGGAATAGCTAATCCGACATCAAGGTAAGGATTAATTAAGTATACATCCACATACGAACCAAGTTGCATGGTGATAATCATCTGAATAAGGGACCAACCATTTAGGTGAAGCTAACTTACCGATATTGCATGCTAAGCTCCAGAATAGATCACTAGTATAAAATGCCTTGTGGTTACGAAGTCATGGGGAACACTCAACCTAGTTAGTTGTATTAATTTGGAATTAACCTTCACTTTCTCTGAACAATATTGCTTGTTACTTTTACAAATTTTGCCCTCTTAGGAGATAATCGACTTAAAAGTTTAAATACTAGCGGTTTTCTATATCCTTTCATATTCCCTGTGGGATCGAACCCAACCCTATTTGGGTTCTATATTTGACATCGACTGCTTTATATCTCGTTATGAGGTGTAATTTGGGTGACATCATGCCCCAATCCTTTTCGTGTAAAAGAAAAATAGTACATTTAGAATGTGCATCGACTACCATTAACTTAACAAGATCACAATCAAGAACAGGTATCCTCTACCCAGTATTGATGACTTGTTTGATCAACTTCAGGAGCTAGTTGTCTTTCCAATGTAGATCTCAAATCAGGATACCACCAGCTTAGGGTCAGAGAATGTGACATTCTGAAAATAGCTTTCAGAACTTGGTATGGTCACGACGAATCCGTAGTTATGTCTTTTGGACTAACCAATTCTCCTACAACATTTATGGATCTGATGAACTGGTTATTCAAGTCGTACCTAGACATGTTCGTTATTGTCTTTATAGACGATATTTTGATTTACTCCAGAACAGAGGAGGAGCATGCAACCATCTGAGAATAGTTTTGCAGACTCTCAGAGTCTGCCAGTTATTCGCTAAATTTAGTAAGTATGAATTCTGGTTGAAATTAGTTGCATTCCTTGGTCATTTGGTCTCCAGTGAGGGTATTCAGGTGGATCCCCAAAAGATAGCGGTAGTCAAAATTGGCCAAGACCCATCTTTCTATCAGATATTAGGAGTTTCTTGAGCCTAGCTGGATATTACCGATGGTTTGTAGAAGGGTTCTCCTCTATTGCCTCTTCTTTGACCAGATTAACTCAAAAGAAGGTGAAGTTTCAGTGGTCTGATGCATGTGAGAAGAGCTTTCAGGAGTTGAAGACTCAACTCACTACAGCCCAAGTTCCAACTCTGCCGGAAGGTTTAGACGGGTTCGTGATCTATTGTGATACCACCAGAGTTGTACTTAGTTGTTTTCTGATGCAACATGATAAATTCATAGCCTATTCTTCTAGATAGATCAAGGTTCATGAGAAGAATTATTTGACCAATGATCTAGAGCTGGCAGCGGTAGTATTTGCCTTAGAGATTTGAAGGCACTACCTTTATGGAATTCATGTGGATGTTTTTACTGACCATAAGAGCCTACAGTATGTGTTCATTCAGAAGAACCTAAATCCGCATCAGAGAAGATGGCTAAAATTATTAAGGAATTATGACATGAGTGTGTTGTGTCACCCGGGCAAGGCCAATGTAATGGTTGATGCCCTCAACAGGAAGTCTATAGGGAGTGTTACTCATATAAAGGAGGATAAAAAGGAATCAGCGAAGGATATTCACAAACTGGCTTGGTCAGGGGTCCAGTTGGTTGATTCAGCAGAAGGTGGAGTTGTAGTCTTAGAGTGAGTTAGAATCCTCCCTGGTAGTGGAGGTTAAGTCAAAGTAGGATGAAAACCCAGTTTTACTTAAAGCTGAAAGAATTAGTCATAAGGAAAGAGGTGGAAGAGTTCTCCAAAGAGGGAGATGGTGTGCTTCGTTATCATGGCAGGTTGTATGTTTCCAATGTGGATGATTTGAGGTAGTAGATACTAACGGAAGCTCACGGCACCAGGTACCTTATCCATCCAGGTGCTGCCAAGATGTACCGTGAACTGCGAGATGTCTACTAGTGGAATAGTATGAAGAAGGACATTGCAGAATTCGTGGCCAAGTGTCCAAATTACCAATAGGTCAATGTTGAGCATTAGAGACGTGGAGGTATGACTTATGATATTAGCATTCCTACTTGGAAGTGATAAGAAGTGAACATGGACTTCATTATAGGTCTACCATGTACACGCCGACAACATGACTCAATTTGGGTGGTTGTAGACCGAATGTCTAAGTCGGCACATTTTTTACCAGTTAAGACCACATATTAACAGAGGATTATGCTAGACTATACATCCAAAAGTTAGTTAGATTGCATGGAGTCCCCTTGTCCATCATTTCAGATAGGGGTACTCAGTTCACCTCACACTTCTGGAAGTCTTTTCAGAAAGGACTTGGTACTCAGGCCAAGCTCAGCACACCTTTTCACCCACAGATAGATGGTCAGGCTGAGCGGACTATTTAGACATTAGAGGATATGTTGAGGGCTTGCATGATTAACTTCAAGGGCAGTAGGGATGATCATCTACCTCTCATCAAGTTTGCATACAACAACAGCTATCACTCCAGTATTCAGATGGCCTCATTCGAGGCATTATATGATAGGAAGTGTAGTTCTCTTATAGGGTGGTTTGATATTGGTGAAGCTACATTGATAGGTCCTGATTCAGTGCATGAGACCATGAAGAAGGTTTATCTTATCAGGGAATGACTGAAAATAGCTCAAAGCTGACAGAAATCATATTCAGATGTAAGGAGAAGGGAGCTAGAGTTTGTTGTGGATTATTGGGTATATATGAAAATTTAACTTATGAAAGGGGTGATGAGGTTCGGGAAGAAAGAAAAACTCAGCTATAGATATGTTGGTCCTTACAGAATCCTGAGATATATTAACAATATGGCTTATGAGCTGAACTTGCCTGTGGAGTTAGCATTGGTGTACCCAGTCTTTCATGCGTCTCTACTGAAGAAATACATCGGTGACCCGACCCCAGTAATGCCTTTAAAAAATGTTGGTGTAAAGGATAGTCTCTCTTATGAAGAGGTTCTAGTTTGGATCCTAGAACACCAGGTTGGTAAGATGAGGAATAAGGAGGTCGCTTCAGTAAAGGTTTTATGGAGGAACCCGTTAGTCGAGGGAGCCATATGAGAAGCAGAAGCAGACATGATGTCTAAATACCCTCACCTACTCCGTTCTAGCTCAGGTTCTACATTAGGTACTAAATTCCACTTCAATACTCTATTCAGTTCCATACCCTCTAACTCTATTCATGTTTTATTGTTCACACTGGTTTCATAATTTCAGTTAGTATCTCTATCTCAGTTTCGAGTCAGTCACTCCTTCAGTAATCAATTTATAGTCTTCAATTTGAAATTGCAGCTCTTTCCCCAGTCTTTTAGCTTACTTAGCCTTCATTCGAGGATGAATATTTCCAAGGGGGAGATATTTTAACACCCCACGATTTTCTTAGACCAAATCCAGACTTGGAATGAAAAACAAGAAAAGGAACCAAAAAACTTTATCTCAAAATGACTCAACCAATGAGTCATTGTCAGTACCAACGACCCATTGTTAGAGTCGTGGTCAGCCTTATAGTTTTCATTCCTCTAATACAATGAGTGGTACAATGACCCATCTTTGGTGGCAACAAGTTATTTTGTTTCCCGTTCTGTCAGGTTCAAAATGAGGTCAAAAAAACCTTCTCCCAAACAATGAGCTAGATGACAAGTCGTTGTTGGCTGAAATGACTCGTAGTAGGGATCCATCAGAGGGATTCTAGAAAAGGTAGAAATCCCTCCAGTGACAATGGTTGGAAACAATGACTCATTGTTTCAAATGACGGATCATTTTTTCCGTCCATTAGGAGAGATCCATAAACTAATCAAAACCTTCATCAGTGACAATGAGTGGAGCCAACGACTCGTTGTTTTATCTAATAAGTTATTGTTCCCATCCATTGTTCAACTTCAGTAACTGGGATTTTCATACCCAAGACCAACGACTGATCCCAATGAGTCGTGGTCACAACCAATGACTCGTTGTATGACCCATTGCATCATGACGGAAAACTTTTCAAACTTTCTTCCAGGGGTATTTTTGTATTTTTCTGATACTTTAACTCTTAAACTACGTTGTTTGGGGTGCGGTTAGATGGGAATTAAGGGAATTACTCAAAGCTCTCCTCTCATTTCTCTCCCAATCTCTCCAGACCAGAACGTAGAAGTTCAGAGATTCTCCCCAGTAAGAACTAGGGTTCTTCCAACAACCTTAGAAATACGAGCTAATTCTCTGAGATTCTCCTTCAGGTATGTGGGACTTCAATAAGGATTCCCTTTCCCCCTTGTGTCCCAAATTCTTTTTAGAAAGACTTTATAAATTCCAGCCTTGCAGAATCTTGAAGCTAGGATTTTCCAGTTAGTTTACGATTTTCTTAATCTTGATAATTCTTTAAGTTTACATGACTATTACTAGCTAAACTTTATGTTTTGATTTTATTTATACAGTTTTTTCTCCAATCCCTGATCCTTAGCATGATTTCTGAATAAAACTTGCATGATTTAGAACTTAAATATAAATATTATATTTTCAGAATATTTTTATTTGAATTATGAATGCTAGAACATATGCTTGAATGGAAAGACAATGTTTTTAGTATGTTCAGTCTCAGTAATATTATTAGTACTTAGTATATTCAGTAGTATTAGTTTATCAGTATGTTCATCGTTCATTAAACTGTCATGACACTTTCAGATAAAGCAGCTCTGTAAAGTCATAGAACACAGTTTCCTTCAGGTCCTTAGACTCCTCAGACACTTCCAGATGCGTGGTTCTAGCTTAGCCTTAGGGCCCCCGTTTCAAGCTATAAGCACAGTTAGATGTAATTAGGTTTCCAATGGGAGTAGCACTTTGCAGCGAGTGGGCCAGAGTTCAGCACATCCAAGTTCCTAGAACTAAGTGCCACCATAGGTTATTAGCCTAAATAGGCCCCCAGACAACGATCACACATCTTAGCCACTCTACCTTGACAAGGTATAGTGTGCTCTCTTGGATGGGGCGTTCACATCGAACTCCACATCTAGGCCACGTGGTTATATATTGGTTATAGGCTCTCCCATTGTCCAGTATAGTCAGGTTACTAAATCTAGTCTAGACTATTATATTTCATGCTATGCTCACGACTCTAAATTAGTTTATCAGTTCTTACGGCATTTCCACATATGTCAAACTATTTTGCAGTATTTCTGAGTTCAAATAGGGCCGTTGGATATTATGTCAATTTAGTTTACTAGTCTTCAGTATATGTATGTTTTAGTTGTTCCCAGAGGAATTCAATCTGGGCAGCTAGAAAAGGAGAGGGGCGGTGTGTACAAGGCCCTGGAAGGAATTCACTGCCCTATGGCTGACCGGTGATTACTAGCGATTCACATCTCACCTATGTGCATTCAGAGTACTGATCGCATATTTCTACATGCTATGTCATTTTATGATATAGGCTCAGGTACCCAGCCTCAGCACTGCAGCTAGCTTCCCTAGGCGATTCCCCAGTAGCTTTTATTGGTGAGTCCTCATCTTCCGAAGGCTGGGGTTTCCTTTTCAATTCATTATTTTAAGTTTAGTTTTAGACATTAGATTTAGCTGGGGGTTTGTCCCAATAACTCATAAATTCTTTTAGAAGGCTTTCTGACATTGAGTTCCAGTGTTTGCATAGATCTTTGTTATTATTCAGTATTTGGTTATTTATTTAGTTAGCTTCCGCTTAATATTATTTTATAGCAGATCGTCTTAATAGAATGTCACGCCCCACCTTGGGAGGCATGAATGACACCAAATACCACACTAGGACCTAAGCTGACATGGCTGGGCATCTGCACCTCTGGTGCTTTCCAGCAACTCGAATCAGGAAAACAAACTATTATATCTCGGCTGTAAATACAACCTCGGGACAACAAAGCCATGCAGCACCTGTAAAGGAAAACAACTAACCCAACATGCATAGAAATAAAGGAATTCTAAGCGGGCTGACAAGACCACCATGTTATCTATTTATAATAGATTGAAAATAGGAGATCATATTCCTGCTAAAGCCGACAAGGCTACTAATTAACTAGCTAAACTAGGCCCCACACGGCCAACATGCAAAGTATAACACATATAGGCCCCACACAGCCAACAACAATCAACAACTAAGAATCTATGGTCTACAAGCCTCTAAGAGTGGAATAATGGTCGGGACAGGGCCCAGACCTATCCAAAAGTTGTACATCAAAAGGAGCAAACCTTTCTAACTATCAACTCTGGAGAAAAGGAGCTGACTGCACTGCTAACTCTGGCTGATAGCTAAGAAGGTCTTGAGCCACGTCTTTTCGCACCTGCAGGCAAGTATACAGCGCCCCAAAGATGGGCATCAGTATAATATGTACCGAATATGTAAGACAGTAATGAAAATGACTGAATAGAACTAATAAAAGAACTAAAAGTAAACAATAGAAAGGATAAGAGTTGTAACCTGAATAGCCTCGCAACCTGAAGTATAGCTAACAAGTAAGTAATACAAACAAGAACCTTACCTGACTCCCATAAGCCTAAAAGGTACAATCAACACAGAATAACCCACCTGGTCCCCCATAAACCCTGGTGAGTACACTTCAATCCATATACCCCTAGAATGGTCAATATAAGTCAACAGTAACTATAGCCAACCCACCTGGTCCCCCATAAACCCTGGTGAGTACACTTCAATCCATATACCCCTAGCATGGTCAATATAAGTCAACGGTAACTATAGCCAACCTACCTGGCCTCTGGGTCTGCAACTAAGCCCGCTGGGCTCCTATAGCTATGTGTGAGCCTATTGACTCCTGTAACTGCACCCTGGGCACACAAAGCTCGATGGAGTGTTAGTGATACCGATACAACATAAAAGTAGAAGCCCATTCCTGGATGGACTGTAATATGGCCTTATATGACTGAATATAGTCCTGTCAGATAACATATAACTTCTCTGAGCGATCTATAGCCCCGTAGGTAACGACATAGCTAGTAACCCTGAGGTTGGTCGACGAAAGGCTATAATAGGTGGGGTCGATCCCAACTAAAATAATCAACTCTAAATTCAAAACTAACAGTAGCAGCTAATCACAACATGTTTCTTACAAGGACATAGGTCACATTCTATATGACAGGAATAACTTGTCAAAGAGATTACTTTTAACATACCTCGAATGTCGATTCTCGTTTATCTAATTAGTTCCAACCTGTAGCCGGAGATTCCACTCAATTACAACCTTTATGCTGAGAAAATAAGGCTATTTTCAATACTAAGACTTGGAAAACAATGATATCTTTCAATAATATTAACTATAATTCTAATCTGTTTAATTCGGCCGAAAACTCATAATTTACCGAGATTTAAGAAGGTAGAAATGCTTACCTATCACTTGTAGTCGCGTAAAAGTCAATTAAAAGTGATTCCGATAACTTTTACTCGATGGGGTTACGGTACTCCGAGTAAATTTTTAAGAAATAACTCCGCAGGGACGTTCCTCGTAGGCCTAGAACTCGATATCCAAGAAAAATTTGCCTTTGGATGGAGTTTAGCGGCGTGATTTGACAAAAAACGTAAGAAACCCACGCTACTCTCTCTTCTTCAGCCGAGGGAAATGTTTAGAATGAAAACATTTAACACTTGATCACATATATATAGGTGGGGCTTGGTGGCCTAGGGGGGGCGCCCCGCCCATCGCGGCTCTTGGCCGGTGTGACATATCGGCCATGGCGCGATGCGGCGCACAGTGCGCCTGGCCTCCGGGCCAGCCTCCTGCTCGCTCGATACCATGTTGGTATATTCATCCCCCAAGCCCTTCCTCGTACGCGTCGTACTCCAAAACTCTCAACATATATATGCACATGTCCGTTGAACGATAGAAACTTATGGGGTGTAACATCATCCCCCCCCCAGGAACATTCTTCCTCGAATGTAACCTTAAGCTCAAGGGACTCAACTTCTTTAAGTATCGCCGAAAAAAAAATTTTGGCAAGGTCTGCTCTGTAATATGGACTATCCAGAAACCTGAAATGCAAAAAAGTCAAGCATGGGCATCTCACAGGATGCTACAAGCAACAATACAATATAGCTCCATGTTATAAAAGCAAATAACTCAAATACACTGATAATATAAGCACATGACGATAATTAAAAAACTATCTCACCTCAACTGCATAAGCTGGATCAAGCCTAGAATATGTGAGGATATTTAGACCTCATGTCGTCCTCAGCTTCCCAGGTCATCTCTTTTATATTTGTATTCCTCCATAGGACCTTATTGGAGTCTATATATTTAGTTCTCAGTCTACAAACCTGTCTATCTAGTATAGAAACTGGAGTCTCTTCATAGGACAACACCTCAGTAACTTGAACATCCTCGACTGGAACAACCCGGGACAGGTCCCCTATGCACTTCCATAGCATCGACACGTGGAAATCTAGATGAAAAAATTCTATCCCTGAAGCAGTTCTAACTCATATGCTACTCGGCCTATTCTTCAAAGAATCCGATACGGGCCAATAAACCTAGGGCTAAGCTTGCCCTTCTTGCCAAATCTCATCACGCCCTTCATAGGAGAAACTTTAAGAAATACCCAATCATTAATATGAAACTCCAAGTCTCTACCTCGGACATCGGAGTAGGACTTCTGATGACTCTGGGCTATAAGCTACCACTCTTTGATGAGTTTTTACCTTTTCTTCTAATTGATGTATCAAATAGGGTCCAATCAGCCTTGCTTCCCCTACTTCGTACTATCCTTGGTGGGCCTGCATTTCCACTCATAAGGCGCCATATGAATAGACGAATAATAACTATTGTTATATGCAAACTCAATAAGGGGTAGATGCTCATCCCAAATCCCTCCAAAGTCTAGCACACACGCCCATAGCATATCCTCAAGCGTCTGAAAGGTGCGCTTTTCCTGACCGTCTATTTGGGGATAAAGAGTTATACTCAAATTAACCTATATTCTCAAACCTTTCTAAAATGACTGCTAGAATCTAGTTGTGAATTATGCCGCTCCATCAGAAATAATAGACATTGGGATACCGTGCAGTCGGAGTATCTCCTTAATATACAACTTAACATAATATTCAGCTGAAAACATAGACCTGACTGGCAAGAAATGGGCTGAATCCTTCAATCTGTCGACAATGACCCAAATGAAGTCGAATTTACACCTGATGCAAGGTAACCCCGTCACAAAGTCCATATTAATTGCTTCCTATTTTCACATAGGTACCGCTATCCCCTGAGTCAGTCTGCCAGGTTTATGATGTTCAGCTTTTACCTGCTGGCAATTAGGACACCATGCTACAAATTTAGCTACACCTTTCTTCGTTCCAGGCCACTAGTATATCTCATTTATATCATGGTACATCTTCATCGAGCCTGGGTGAAGAGAGTAATGAGAATAATGTACCTCTTCCATGATCTGTTGGTGGAAGCCTTCTACATTTGGAACGCAAAGTCGACCTCTGAATCTTAAGACCCCGTCTTCTGTTAACTCAAAGGCCGATAGTTTGCCCTGCTGAACCTTGTCTCTGAACGGTGCTAGACTAGGATCCTCGTACTGTCACTTCTTTACCTCTACCACTAGGGATGACACTGCTGTATTCTGGATCACAACCCCACTATTTTCTAAGTCCACTAGCTTGACTTCTAAATTGGCTAACTGGTGTAGATCTCAAGCCATTTGTTCCTATTATGGCCTCAAATATTCTAGGCTGCCCATGGATCTGCGGCTAAGGGCATCGGCTGTAATATTAGCCTTCCCTGGGTGATATAAGATATCTACATCGTAGTCTTTCAGTAATTCTAGCCAACAACACTGCTGCAATTTCAACTCTTTCTACGTGAAGATATACTGGAGGCTTTTATGATCAGTAAAGATTTCCACATGCACATCATATAAATAATGCCTCCACATTTTCAAGGCATAAACCACTACAGCTAGCTCTAAATCATAGGTGGGGTAGTTCTTTTCGTGATTTCTTAGCTGTCTCAAAGCATAGGCAATCACCTTGCCATGTTGCATCAGAACACACACTAACCCCATGCTTGAAGCATCACAGTATACAGCATAGCCCTCAGAACCTTTCGATAAGGCCAATACTGGTGCAGATGTTAATCTATTGTTCAGCTCCTGAAAACTCTGCTTACAAGCCTCAGTCCAATTAAATTTGGCTGCTTTTTGAGTTAACCTGGTCAATAGCGCTGATATGGTAGGAAATCCTTCCACGAACCTTCTATAATACCTGGGTAACCCCAGGAAACTACGAACCTCGATTGGTGTTATAGGTCTAGGCCATGTCGTTACTGCCTCAATTTTCTGTGAGTCAACCTGGATATCTGCATCTGATACAATATGGCCCAAGAAAGCTACGAAATCCACCAGAACTCACATTTTGAGAACTTCTCATATAACTGGCGGTCTTTGAGGATCTGGAGTACCATTCATAGTGATCCTTGTGTTCAAATTCTGAGCGAGAATATACCAGAATGTTATCAATAAACATTATTACAAACAAATATAAATATGGCCTAAAGATTATGTTCATCAGATCCGTAAATACTGTTGGGACATTCATCGATACAAATGACATGACCAAGAATTCAAAATGACCATACCTGGTCCTGAAAGTTGTCTTTGGAATATATTTCTCCTGGACCCGCATTTGATGATATCCTAGCCTTAAGTCGATCTTGGGGAAATACTTTTCCCCCTGCAGGTGATCAAACAAATCATCCATCCTTGGAAGGAGATATTTATTCTTAATAGTAACTTTATTCAACTGTCGATAATCTATACACATTTGTAGGGAGCCATCTTTCTTCCTCACAAATAGAATTGGCACACCCCACGGTGAAGTACTCAGCTTGATAAAGCCCTTGTCTAGCAAATCTTTCAACTTCTCTTTCAATTCCCTCAGCTCGGCAGGAGCCATATGATATAGAGGGATGGATATAGGTTGTGTTCCTGGCGGCAGGTCGATAGAGAAGTCGATCTCACGCTTTGGGGAATACCAGGAAGCTCATCTAGAAACACATCTTGAAACTTACTAACCACCAAAATGGACTGAAGAGTCGGGGATTCTTCTTGCATATCCCAAACCCTAATAATATGGTAAATACAGCCCTTCGCTAATAAATTTCTCGCCTGAAGATAGGATATGAACCTACCTTTTGGCGTAGCTACATTGCCTTTCTATTCTCGCACTGCCTCTCTATTCTCACACTGCCTCCACTTTAGTGGAATCGGATGGTCCTGGTCCAATACTCCACATTGGCATAACATGGATCTAGCCAATCCATGCCCATAATTATGTCAAAATCAATCATTTCTAACTCCACTAAATCAGCAAGGTCTGGCAATCGACAATCTCTACTGTACAACCCTGGTAAATTCTCTTAACAACAATAGAGTCACTGATGGGTGTAGATACCGAGAATGGTCGCTGAAGCAATTTCGGTGTTATACCAAACTCCCAAGCCACTAACAGAGTAACATAGGACAAAGTGGAGCCTGGGTCTATCAAAGCATAAACAAAGTAAGAACAAACATCCAGCATACCTATCACAACATCTAGTGACGATTTTGACTCCTGTCACCCCGGTAAAGCATAAGTGCAATTCGGACCACTACTCGAACTAGATGTCTCTGATCTACCTCAGCCTCTACCGGTTGGGGCTGAGGGTCTGCGCCCTGCCGAATATGTTGGAGCATGTGATCCTACTATGGAGCTATTCTGCTGGTCCCGATCACCCTGATGTCTGGTCGGACAATCCCTCATCATATGGCCCTCTTGTCCATAAGTATAACAAGTAGTGGAGTCATATCTGCACCTCCCAAAATATCATTGACTGCAAATGGTACAACGTGGTACAGTGGTCCTGCTCTAATTTGATCCCCTCTGCTGCTGGGAGCCTGATGGTCGCGAGCTATCGTTGAGACCTGACTGTCTACGATGATCTGATCTACCACTCTACTGCTGCTGGGTTGGAGCTCTGGGTGGCCTACCTGATAGTCTCGGCCTAGGTTTTCCCTAAAATTCAATCTACATGTTAGTGGGCTTGGTCCTTCGGCGCTGCTCCTGATTCGCCCTTTCCGCCTCATGCCGACGCCGCCTAATCCCTTTAATATTTTGAGCGAAAGCCTGAACGTGGGCACTATTCATATCCTCCTGCAAGGTAGTTTATAACATAAGTTTCCACACACTCTGGAAGTAGCCCTATGATAAATTGATGTACCCCAGCTAGCATGGTAACCAAAAATCCTGGCACATATTTGGCCAAAGAGTCAAACCTCATTGCATACTATCGAACGCTCATCATGCCTGTTCTAAGTGTAAGAACTAATCCACCCGGGCCTGTTAGATTTCTCGCAAAAAATAGTGATCTATGAAGGCCTCTGAAAAATTGGACCAAGTTGGAGGGGGTATGTCTGTTCAGGGCTTTTGCTTTGGGTATAAAGCTACACGCAAGTGCACGTGGTCGAACAAGTAGTAAAGTGGCTTAAGTAAGCCAAGTATCGATCCCACAGGGACTGGGATGAAGTGCAATATGCTCAAGTGTACTATATTTTAATTCTAACAATGAAGACAACAGAGTAACCAAGAGTTTGATATTTTGATTTCTAATAATTATGCTAAGTCTAAAACAATTATCTAATGTGAGTCTGAACTATGAATGTGAGCATGCTGAGGTTAAACGAACATGTAATGAAATTAATTGTCGATATAATTTGGTTAGCCTTTTCCTCTGGTTGCTAGTCAAGAATTATTGCCAAGGGATTAAAACTCTCGTATTTAACCCCACTTAAGAATCATGAACCATCCACCTACATTTCTGTGATTAAATGCAATTCTTATTCTAGCCATAAAAAACCGATTCCTAAATTGACTAATACGATTTTCAGGTATATTTCTATCCTGAAGGTAAATCAATTCTCAATTTTCCCAAACTAAGAAAGGATCATATCCTATTAATTCACAACTTTCCAATTTCTTGCTCTCTCGAGTGAAACCGGACTTTTTAGATATACATCAACGTAGGCCACACATTAATGCAGTAAAAACAAGAATCAATAGAACAACCATGGAAGAAAAGATGAAAAACCAAAGAATCAATAATCACATTTCATTACAAGTGTTCTTAACCTCAGCAAGAAAAGGAATTAGCCACTCATTTATGGATTAAACACCGTTAAATGAGTGTTAAACATACAAGCAATTGAATTCAAGGAGAAGGAAAGAGAGAAAAACCCTGATAATTTGGTCCCCTCAACTGCCTGTAACCCACGTTCTTGCTCCACCAAGTCAGAATATTATAAAATGAACCTAAGTTTTCTATTTATACTAGTGGGAATTTTTCTCGGAATAACAAGCAACGTGTCACGGAGTGCATTGCGGAGCACTGCCTCCGTGACACGCTACCGACGCGGACCCTCACTATAAACTAGGGGTCCAAGAAATAAGGCCCGATGTGGCACGACGTGTAACGCGGAGCCAGGCCACCCTGCCACGGACCCATCACGAACCCTCTCTGGAAATTGGGCAAAAATTCCCTATCCAAGCAGAAGGCCTCCGCGATGGCAGCATGACACGGCTCCATCGCGGAGCCCCTTTATTTTGTGCTTTCCAATGCCTTGTCCCTTGCTCACATCCGAGTCCAAACCCGATATCTTCCAACATGCATTTTAGCTTCCCGAAATTACATTTTTCCTGCAAAACAATGCTAATCATGTTGGTTAGTATAAATTCACATTTTATTACCAATTACATGAGAATGTATAAACATTGATAGATAAACAAGGCTAAAATGACACCTTTGAGTATCACTTGGGCATATAAATTTGCCCAATATCACTTACCCCACACTTAAATCCTTGTTCGTCCTCGAACAACAATCTTACACCTCATGCAATTTACATCCCAACCTCACTACTTTGGTTCGACAATTTAGGTTACGGTCATACCAATTATTCAATACAGCAAATCATCAAGAAAACATGCATGGTCCTATCAATTCAATGACCTTCAATACATCAAGACCTCCTAGACTTAAGAATCGACTCTTGATATTGGCAAAGTCCTGCAAATCAGTTGATCAAGACATCCGACACGAAGATTAATCTCTCATCAAGCATGTGCCCTCACAATACAAGAGAATTTTCCCCTTTTTGATCATATGAACTCACAAAAATTCAAGCAGGGGCATATAAACACAATTTTGCTCTCTCTCCCAAAAGAATTCACATGTATCATGTCATGACCCATAAGCTTGCCTTTAGTGTACTACTTCACTAATATAAAGAAATGTGATGTAAGATCACGTAGGACTTTAACGGGTTGTAATGGAAGCTACGGAACTAGTAAATATTGGGCTAGCCAATAATAGCCACTAGCATCCTTAAGCGCTTTTTCAACACATCCCATCAAACTCATGGACATTGTTTCTTTCTTCATCCTCCCATTTTTTGAAGTTGTTCTTTAGTTTGGCCCATCTTATTAAGCACACTTTTCACCACAACAAAGATTATTCATGCACCTTCATTATAGTTTATTTATAACAATTGCACCTTCAACCTTTTCTTTCCTTCCATCTCTCTGCTTTACTTTTGTTTTCACCATTCTCACTCTTTTGACACTTTGGGAAAATTATTTTCTCTTCTTAAGCGCTTAAGAGTTTTGGATCGGCTTTACGGCTAATGAAAAGAAGGGATTAAGGTCGGTTTACACTTTTTTGACAAAAGAAAAAAATAATAGGCTAAAGGCTCAACGGGCTGACTAGGGTACACAGTATGATCATGAAAAATAGAAACTTTCGGTTAAAAACAAAGAAATGCCTACATCCTTTCCTACAACACACCTCCTTCATTTCGTTTTGTACACACACCAGGCAAGTTCTAGACACTTCACAATAACATGGAATAACAAAACCTCACTTCACACTTATTGCACATGCTCAATTCAAGATGTATTCACAGACTCTTCAATCAGCTAATTACAGGAATTCAAACATTAAGCCTCAATCACACTGAATCGAACTCTATGGCCTAGGTATCTCAACACATTTACAAAATTGCATGCTTTCATATGAATCACATTTGCATTTTAAATATCATGTACAACACGCAACCATAATCCCACAACCATAAAGTAACTACAAGTTTTGGGATGCAACCCACAAAAGAAAAACAACTGAAAAATAATTAAAAAATCTACTCCTAACGACTATATTTCCCTTAAGACGGTCATCATCCATCCATCATAGGGAACGGTCACTAACTAGGACTTTGGTTCAATGGGACCCTTCTCGGTAAAAGAACCGAAAACAAACGCCGAGAAACCCAAGAATTGAAAAAAATAAGAAAAATTTTAAAAATATCGATCATTTCGATAAACAAAAATATGGACAAACTCAGCTAGCAACATTCAGCAACACACAACAGTTTCACATATATTTACAATACAGAACAATAACTTACAATCACAAATCACAGGTCAGGAGATTTTGTTCACAGCACAACAACAGATTAGGACATACAAAACAGCATAACCAGTACCTAACTACTCCCACCCCACACTTATCTCGAACACTGTCCCCAGTGTTCATAAAAAAATTAAAATAGCACAAAAATCGGGTGGTAGAACTCCCTGATCAATCAAAGTACTCCACTTCTTCATCAGGTGCTGCTGCTTCATCTCCCATGTCTGAATCACCCACATCGTCATCCTCGGACTCCACATCGGAGTCCTCCCGACGTGTCTCCTCATATGTGGGGACATCATCATCCGTGGGCTCTACAAATGTTGGCCCCACTCGGCATAGAGCCCTGGCGTTTTCGCCGAAAGGGTAGTCTAGCTCGAGCTGCCATAACTCCTCCTCTGTTGCTGGCCTCCCGCCTATCCTCAGCTGGAGCATCTGCATCCCATACATGCAAGCCATGTACTGATCATCACAAGCATGTCGCTCGCCTAGTGTAAGCACTGGCATGTGGGTGGTGTCGGGAGCCTTAGTTTTAGTGACATCTAAGGCCCGCCGCTCCATCTGCAGGATATAATCAAGGGCCTCTTCCTCGACATCCAGGCCCCTCAAGAAGGTGGTGAGTAGCCCACCAAATCCGTATCTGTGCCCCTGATCCAACCAGGCTCTCTTCATGGCGGAGATAATCACTGCCCCCACGTTGATCTCCAGCCCTTTCATCAGGGCGTACACCAGGCATACACGATCCCGGGTTACACCTGTCATATGT
This sequence comes from Datura wrightii, assembly GCA_035772735.1. Classification (NCBI taxonomy): domain Eukaryota; kingdom Viridiplantae; phylum Streptophyta; class Magnoliopsida; order Solanales; family Solanaceae; genus Datura; species Datura wrightii. The sequence goes on from JASDFA010000018.1 coordinate 24,760,996, forward strand.
ACCCCCGAGATTAGGCAGGAATAGATGATCTTTAGCCATATTCTGGCTTCCCTATTCATCTGCGAATAGGGCAAAGTCTGATGGTAGCCCCTCTCTTTGTGTCTGCTCCATCTAGCTGTCGATCAGGTTCCACACAAAGTGCGTCTGATGTCCGCATATGGTGGAGTGATGTTCAGCTGTCGAAGCACGTGGGCGTCTGTGTCCCGCACCCCTAGGATAACATTGAAGTGGTGGAGCTCGAAGGTGACTATTTGCCCTCTGATTTTGATGGTGTGAATTCTGAGAGTCGGATCCCAATTGGCATAGAATTCCCAAATCAGGTGCAAGTTGCATTCCTTGGGCGCTTCAAAAATGAATTTGAGCCCAGCTACCTCGATCCGGTGTACAATCCTAGGGAACTCTTGTGCCAACAGTTCCCGTGCTATGTGTTCCTCGGGGAAGTACTTACTCTCCTTGTGCTTGGCATACCACTTCTTCCCCTCTTCTGTCACCCACCTGGTTTCGTATTGGCGGCGTTGGCCGCGTGGAACCACTGGTGCTGCTGGGACTGCTGTGCCCAGTCTGATTCGCTTTCTTCCGGCGCCCGATGTTGATGCGCCTTTCCCTTTTTCTTGCCTGCTTGCCATTTTACCTGTCAATCCAAGTAGACAAGATCAATGTTAAGCCAATGAATATTTACTCTGACTAAGGTTGGGTTAAGCTAGGCTACGCCATACTTAGTCCTTATCCAAAATTACAACATTCCGGCAAGATCATGCTTATTTACACAAACCAACAACCAACTATACAACCATGCTTAGTGCATTCGAAGAATTCGACGGTATATATTCTATGTACTACTCAGACTTCGTACAGCTAACAACAATCATTACCCTCAATAACATTTTATTCCATCGCACTTAGCACGGAAAAACAAAGAAACGAAACAACAAGAATTTATCTACACGAACCTATACAACTCACCTAATTCTTGCAAATTTCACTATTCCCCTAACCCGAGAATTTGTCGGTTTTTTTTAACATCATAACAATTAGCACATCGACTAATATCACTCAACATGTACAACCCGGCATGAATTTCACAAGTTCACTACATTTTCCACTTCCACTTCAAAAACAAGCCCTAAATATGATTGTATCAACAAAATTCGATTAAATTATGCAATTAATGAGTTCAAGCAATCACAATGATACTCAGAACATTCATCAACACTAATTCAATTGAATTCATGCTTAATTTCTGCTTAAGGTGAACTTAGCTCACATCACATGCTCAATATCAAAGAAAATTGATAAGAAATGAGATGGAATCGAAGAACATACCTTGAGATTGAAGAATTGAAGGAAACTTGTTGAATTTCTTGGCCTATTCCGTGTCACGTTGAAGGGGGATGGGTTTTAGGGGGTTTGGTCGCACAGTGTGTGAGGAATAAAGAAAAGTTGAGGGGGATTCAGGGTTTAAAAGTGGAAAAATCGCGCGGGTCACCCGGCGACCCGGTGTGACCCGTCGCGATATACACAGCAACGTGTCACGGAGTGCATCGCGGAGCACTGCCTCCGTGACACGGAGCTGTCGCGAGGGTACTCTGGAATTTTTTTAAAAATTCGGGATTTATACCTCAACGTGTCACGGAGGGTAACGCGGAGGTCCTCCTCCGTGACACGGAGCTATCACCCTAGCTCACTGTTTTGCCACTTTTTCTTAATTTTCGTACCTCGAATTTTCCTTTGCGATTCCTTGTATATTTTCCTCCTCCGTTTGACCTGAAATTCATTCTACTACAAGAAATTGGTTAGAATTATAGGTTTCACTCTAAATAAAAATAAAAACAAAAATTAAAACTGAACATTTTGTTGTTAATTAAGAAAAGAAAAAGAAAAATCTATTCACAATTTACAAAGAAAAGTTTTTTCACGGGTTGCCTCCCATGCAGCGCCTGGTTTACCGTCGCGGCTCGACGTTGTTCAGCTCAGTTGTCCCCTAGGGTGATGGACGTTTTCTCTCAAAAACCGTCCTCCCCCCAGTAGTGCTTACACCATTCTGGTGGTTTTCCCAATAACTCTCGTGAATCCTTAATCTACTCATCATCGACTTGATCAATCACATTGATCACTGAGAGTTCTTCATACACAGTCGGGAGCTTGGGTGCCTTGTACACATCGAACACTTCCACCTTGTCATGTGATCGCATTGTTAGCTGCCCCGCAGCTACATCAATCAGCGGTTTCCCGGTTGCCAAGAAAGGACGTCCCAAAATAAATGGGACTTCCGCATCTGGTTCAAAATCCAGCACGACGAAATCTACCGGGAAGATCAGGGAGCCCACTTGCACCAGAACGTCCTCCACAATGCCATCAGGTCTGGCTAAGGACCGATCTGCCAATTGCAAGATCACGATTGTGGGTCTAGGACTCCCTAGACCCAGCTTTTTGAATACAGATGACGGCATCAAATTAATACTTTCTCCCAAATCACACAATCCACGAGCTCAGATACTCTGCCCAATAGTAATCTGTATAGTAAAGCTTCCAGGGTCTTTGAGCTTTGTGGGCAGTCGGTTTTGTATCCGGGAAGTGCACTCCTCCGTGAGAGCCACCGTAGCATACTCAGTCAACCGAGTTTTGTTTGCCACGATGTCCTTTATATACTTAGCATATTTCGGCACTCCCTGCAAAATATCAACAAGAGGTAAGTTAATATGTACCTGTTTTAGCACCTCCATGAATTTCTTGAAACACGCCTCCTCCTTGTGTTTCTTTAATCGTTGAGGGAATGGGGGTGGTGGTCTTTTTGATTCCGCTTCCTTAGTCTTCCCCCTCTCATCACTTTGCTCCCTCTCGACTTCTGCTGCTCCCGATTGTTGAGGTGGTCTTTTGGGTTCCACCTCTTTCAGCTGCAAACCACTCCTTGTGGTCACAGCATTTACCTGCTTGGGGTTGGGATCTGTGTCGCTCGGAAGTCCTCCTCTAGGTCTGGTGTTTTGGGCTCCAGAAAATTGCCCAAATTGATATTCAAGTGCCTTGGTAGCTAACTGGTTGTTTTTCACCTCGGCTGCCAATTTCACATAGTCAGCTTGCAATTGAGCTTGATTAGCTATCATAGTCTTGAACATCTCCTCAATGTTGGGTGATGGTGGTGGAGGAGGTGCATTTTTGTTTCTGAATTGTGCTTGATAATTCTGCTGCCCTCCTTGGGTCCTTTGCCCACCCTGACTCGAACTCTACCCCTGATGGTTGTTGCTACCCCAGGAGAAATTCGGGTGATTCCTCTAATTGGAATTGTAGCTGTTGCCATACTATTGGTGGTTGTTCCTTTGTATATTTCCTACAAAGTTCACCGAGTCAGGATTTGCTCCACAACACTCAGCTGAGTGCTCACTGCTTCCGCACACTTCACACCAAATCTGCTGCACAGCATTCACTAGGGCTTGAGGCTGGTTCATTGTCATGTTACTGAAGTGGGTGTTGAGTTGATTCTGCAAAGCAGCTATTTGTGCAACAATAGCTGTAAACCCATCCACTTCTAGAACTCCTGCTGCTTTCCTTGTCCCGCCTCTTGACGAATCAGCATTTCATTCTAGATTGCCCTGCGAAATACGGTTCAACAAGGTATACAGCTCCTCATAAGTTTTCTCCAGCGCTTGTCCCCCAGCTGCTGAGTCTAACAATATTTTTGTATGGGGTTCCAAACCCTCTATAAAAGTGTGCACCAACACATCATTGGATTGATGATGATGAGGACAATCCCGCAACATGGACTTGAATCTCTCCCAAGCCTGATATAGATTCTCTCCCTCTCTCTGTTTGTAACTTAGAATTTGACTTCTAAGTCTTGCTATTTTACCAGAGGGAAAAAATCGTATCAAGAACTTCCTTGCAAGATCATCCCACGTAGAAATAGAATTAGGTAGCTCAGCTTTCAACCACCTCTTGGCTTCTCCCAATAGTGAAAATGGGAACAATGTAAGCCGGATGTAATCTGATGACACTCCAGCGGGGATATAAGTGTCACTTATCTCCAAAAACTTTTGGAGATGCTGCTGTGGATCTTCATGAGGGAGACCTGTAAACTGCCCGCTAGTGTGCAGCAATTGCACCATATTCTGCTTAAGTTCGAACCTCCCTCCCAGCTCAGGTTTGCGGATGCTAGATGTGACATTATTAGCATGTGGGATTGCCACCTCGCGAACCGGCCGAGCTGCTACTTCTTCGGGCACTAACATTGCCCGTACTACCGGTGGATTCTGTTGTTGCTCCATGATTGTCTGTCTGAGCAACTGCAGCTTTCTTTCTAGAGCTTCTCTCCGCTGCCGATGAAATAATCTTTCTGGCTCCAAATACGAGTCCACCAGCTCCTTGTCTCTTGTCAGTGTTCAACAGAGATTAAATTTACAAAATACAGGCTAAGACCAAGTTGTCAACACTAAGAAAATAAAAATATAGTAAATTAACACTTAAGACAAATTCACCAATTGCCAAGTCCCCGGCAACGGTGCCAAAAACTTGTTTGGGGCTTTTGCTTTGGGTATAAAGCTACACGCAAGTGCACGTGGTCGAACAAGTAGTAAAGTGGCTTAAGTAAGCCAAGTATCGATCCCACAGGGACTGGGATGAAGTGCAATCTACTCAAGTGTACTATATTTTAATTCTAACAATGAAGACAACAGTGTAACCAAGAGTTTGATATTTTGATTTCTAATAATTATGCTAAGTCTAAAACAATTATCTAATGTGAGTCTGAACTATGAATGTGAGCATCCTGAGGTTAAACAAACATGTAATGAAATTAACTGTCGATATAATTTGGTTAGCCTTTTCCTCTGGTTGCTAGTCAAGAATTATTGCCAAGGGATTAAAACTCTCGTATTTAACCCCACTTAAGAATCATAAACCATCCACCTATATTTCTGTGATTAAATGCAATTCATATTCTAGTCATACAAAACCGATTCCTAAATTGACTAATACGACTTTCAGGTATATTTCTATCCTGAAGGTAAATCAATTCTCAATTTTCCCAAACTAAGAAAGGATCATATCCTATTAATTCACAACTTTTCAATTTCTTGCTCTCTCATGTGAAATCAGACTTTTTAGATATATATTAATGTAGGCCACACATTAATGCAGTAAGAACAAGAATCAATAGAACAACCATGGAACAAAAGATGAAAAACCAAAGAATCAATAATCACATTTCATTACAAGTGTTCTTAACCTCAGCGAGAAGAGGAATTAGCCACTCATTTGTGGATTAAACACCTTTAAATGAGTGTTAAACATATAAGCAATTGAATTCAAGGAGAAGGAAAGAGAGAAAAACCCTGATAATTTCGTCCCCTCAACTGCCTGTAACCCTCGTTCTTGCTCCACCAAGTCAGAATATTGAAAAATGAACCTAATTGTTCTATTTATACTAGTGGGAATTTTTCCCGGAATAACAAGCAACGTGTCACGGAGTGCATCGCGGAGCACTGCCTCCGTGACATGCTACCGACGCGGACCCTCACTGGAAATTGGGGGTCCAGGAAATAAGGCCCAAAGTGGCACGGCGTGCAACGCGGAACCAGGCCACCGTGTCACGGACCCATCGCGAACCCTCTCTGGAAATTGGGCAAAAATTCCCTATCCAGGCAAAAGGCCTCCGCGATGGCAGCGTGACACGGCTCCATCGCGGAGCCCCTTTATTTTGTGCTTTCCAATGCCTTGTCCCTTGCTCACATCCGAGTCCAACCCCGATATCTTTCAACATGCATTTTAGCTTCCCGAAATTACATTTTTCCTGCAAAACAATGCTAATCATGTTGGTTAGTATAAATTCACATTTTATTACCAATTACATGAGAATGTATAAATATTGATAGATAAACAAGGCTAAAATGACACCTTTGAGTATCACTTGGGCATATAAATTTGCCCAAGATCAATGTCTCTGCCTCGAGACATTTCCCAACTCTCATACCATAACACCATTATATCTCATAGTCAAAATACTGCTAACTCGACTATCTCTGTGGCATAACATGCATTACCCGGAATATTCGTTGTAACTGGTCCAGAAAGTCCTGAGGATCCTCCCTGCAGTCTGTCCTTTTGAATTGTGGAGGACTCAGGGCATGAAAATCTCGAACCCTCGAACTTCCAGGTCCTCCAGTATATCCAGCGACAAGCAGTATCAGGGGCTGGCGTCGGGAGGGCATCATCTAAGCTAGCATACAAATAACGCTCTTAACCTCCTGATCTGATGGTATAGGTATAAGGATTGTTGGGGATGGTGCTGAAATATCTGCTACCCTGGGGGCTCCTTTCGTGGCGGGTAATGCTGGGGAGACCGGGATGAAATCTCCCTATCACCCTCAGATCAGGCCGGCTTTGACTGGGGCACCTTACTAGTGCCCTCTCCTGCCGTAATATTTAGCCCTAGATCACTCGTGGTTTGTTGTGCTTGGACATTTTCTCTATAAATAAGGAGAATAATGTGAGCATAGGGATTTACCCTATACGACATAGCTCTATAACACGATTGAAGAAGAAAGGAGGGTAAACACACTATCATGCCTCGTAGCCTCTTGCCTATAAAATGTGTTGCATAACACATCCATAGAAAAGACTCTACTAGACAAGGCTTGCAGACTCCCTAGGATACGACGTTGCTCTGATACCAAGTTTGTCACGCCCCACCTTGGGAGGCATGACTGGTAGCTAATGCCATACTGGGACCTGAGTTGACCTAGCTGGGCATATAGAACTCTGGTGCCTGCCAGCAACTCGAATCAAGAAAACAAACCGCTATATCTTGGCTATAAACACAGCCTTGGGCCAACAAGGCCACGCAACACCTGTAAAGGAAAACAACTAATCCAACACGCATAGCAATAAAGGAATCCTATGCGGGCCAATAAGACCACCATGCTATCTAGTTATAACAGATTAAAAATAGGCGATCATATTCTCGTTAAAGCCGATAAGGCTGCTAACTTACTAGCTAAACTAGGACCCACACGACCAACAACAACCAACAACTGAGAGTCTATGGTCTGCAAGCTTCTAAGAGTGGAATAATGATTGGGACAGGGCCCCGACCTACCCAAAAGTCGTACAACAAAAGGAGAAAACCTTTCTAACTATCAACTTCGAAGAAAAGGAGCTGACTGCGCTACTAACTCTGGTTGATAGCTAAGAAGGTCCTGAACCACGTCTATCCACACCTGTAGGCAAGTATGTAGTGCCCCAAAGATGGGCGTCAGTACAATAGGTACCGAATATGTAAGGCAGTAATGAAAATGGTTGAATGGAACTAATAAAAGAACTGAAAGTAAATAATACAAAGGATAAGAGTTGTAACCTAAATAGCCTCGCAACCTGAAGTATAGCTAACAAATAAGTAATACAGACAAGAATCTTACCTGGCCACCATAAGCCTGGAAGGTACAATCAACACTGAATAAACCACCTGGGCTCCAATAAGCCCTAGCGAGTACACTTCAATCTATATATCCCTAGCATGGTCAATATAAGTCAGCGGGTAACTATAGCCAACCTACCTGGCCTCTAGGTTTGTAATTAAGCCCACTGGTCTCCTATAGCTATGTTTCAGCCTGTTGGGCTCCTGTAATTGCACCCTAAGCACACAAGGCTCGACGGATGGTCAATGATGCCGATACGACATAAAAGTATAAGACCTTTCGTGGATGGATTGTAAAATGGCCTTATAGGCCTAAATATAGTCCTGTCATACAACATATAGCTCATCTGAGCAATCTATAGCCCCGTAGGCGATGAAACAACTAGTAACCCTCAATTACAACCTTTACACTAAGAAAATAAGGCGATTTTCAATACTAAGACTCAGCAAACAATGATATCTTTCAGTAATATTAACTATAATTCAACTCTATTTAATTCAGCCGAAAACTCACAATTTTCTAAGAGTTTAGAAGGTAGAAATGCTTACCTATCACTTGTAGTCGCGTACAAGTCAATTAGAAGTGATTTTGACAAGTTTTACTCGGCGGAGTTCGGTACTCCGAGCAAATTTTCAAGAAATAACTTCGTAGGTACATTCCTCGTAGGCCTAGAACTCGATATCCAAGATGAATTTGCGTTTGGACGGAGTTTAGCGGCGTAATTTGATGGGAAACAAAAGAAACCCACGTTACTCTCTCTTTTTCAGCCGATGGAAATGTTTATAATGAAAACATTTAACACTTGATCACATATATATATGTGGGGGTCGGTGTCCTAGGGGGTGCACCACGCCGCCCATTGCGTCGGCCAAGAGGCATGATGTGCCGCCTTGTGCGCCTGGCCTCTGACCCCGGCCTCCTGCTTGCTCAATTCCACATACGTATATTCATCCCCTAAGCCCTTTTTCACATGCGTCTTACTCCAAAACTCTCAACATAAGTACGGTTGTGTCCGTTAAATGATAGAAACTTACAAGGTGTAACATAGAATTATGCTTTACCATGGGTTTGCTTAGGGTCACTTATGATCCTAAGCACCATATCGCATCCAGGGTGTAAACTCGGATCTTGACAGAGATTTGTCCCTTTTCATTACTATTGATAACCTAAGAGTTAGAGAAAGTTTGACTTGTCAGGAAGTCCTTATGGTTATAATTGATCGCCAAGTTCGCAAGTTGAGGACAAAAGAGGTAGCATCAGTTGAGGTATTGTGGAGAAGTCAAAATGTTGAAGAGGCTACATGAAAAGTCAAAAATTATGTAAATGCAAAGTACCTTAATCTATTCCTTGAATAAGAAGATAATGCCTATGGAAAATTTTTTATCTACGTCATCATTCACATATTTATGGAAAAATCATTAAGTAAAATATTACTTAACTATTGGAGAATATTAAGTAGTAAACTAGGGATCATTTGCATATCAAGAATAACTCAATATTAGTATCTTGAATGATAATCAAGGGCATAGCATTCCACGAACAGGGACATAATCTTAGTCCTTTAATACATCTGTTTTACAACTAAATAGCGATTTTTATTCAGTTAGAAGGTTTTAATAATATAGAATATCAAATATATTTCAAATCTCACTAGAAAAAAATTAAGACAACAGTCCAATGTTCATATAATGTGATAATCTTGTCATGCCTATTCCCTATGAAATTCGAGTCGAATATCGTTGGGTTACTATATTTAGTAACGACATGTTACATCAAATCATATATGCAATTTGAGCGTATTAATTTGAAAGTTTCAAAGCAGTAAAACATACCCTAATATATTTGAAAGATTCAAATGACCTGTGAATATGGTATCCAAAAAGATATGCTATTGATCTAGTAAAGTATACAAATGCAAATTATGTTGTTGTTTTGGTTGATTAGAAGCGCACCTTAGGTATGACTCATCTTGTTAGTACTTGTTTGATTTTTTGAGAAACCACGAAATAAAATCTATTACAATGTCCACATTAAAAGATGAATATGTAGTTGCAGCATCCTGTTGTCTTTAACTAGTATGAATAAAACAATAACTAAAGAATAATGGAGTAGATATAGAGTAAGTGCCTATTTTTGGTGACAATACTATTATCATGACCATTGTAAAAGAATCTTTATCAACACCAGAGGATAAATTTATAGATATCAGACATCATTTTAAAGAGACTATTGAAAAAGGTCTCATATCTATGCAATTTTGTAAAATGAAAAGTTAAATTGCCGACATTTTTATCAAAGCATTAAGCAAAGAACGTGTTGAAAAAAATAGATCGAACCTTGGGATGATAAATAAAAACTGAGCGTCTAAGTACGTGACCCCTCCCTTAATGATTGGCGAGAAAAGCAATGTATTAAAATAATATTATTATATAGTGGGTCGAGAATTAATTAATACCTAGCTCAAATTTGTGTTGTAAAACGCACAGTCACATATCACAAGAATTTTTTTTCTGAAATGATGTTTGGTGATATTGCCCTTATTATCCAAAATTGATACACACAGACAAGGATGAAACAAAAGTATGTATCTCAATTTTTTAAGTCTTAATACTGTTCAATTAAATTGATTGACCTAGAGTTTAATTACTTGTTCAAAAACCTTCTCTACCAAATTAGTCTAATAACTTGACCAACAACACCAAATTAGCCTTTATCTTTTATCAAAACTATATCAAATTAAAATCAATGTGAAACATGTGCAAGAAGCAGAAATTAAAGGAGAATTTACACTTAAATTGAAATTGCAGTTAAAGAGATAGAGATGAAGAATAAATATACAACGGAGAGGGAGTCTAACACTGAGGGAAACCTAAAACTCGAAAAATTAAAAAATAAAAGTGGATAAAACCTATGGTGATGAATTTGATAAATAATGTGGAGGTGAAGTCTGATACAAGTATCTTGTGGAAGATTTTACTATTTTTTTATTGTATATTCGTTGTGTTTGTACGAACATGATTACAAAAAAATCTTTTGGAATGGAACAACATGCTACCCCTGTTCCGATAAGCATTCTAGGTGGAGCATGGTTGTCACATATATATGTGATGCAGTACTGCTTTATCAAGAAACTATTGGTCTTCAATCCGTGATTTTTTAAGTTTATAAGGATCATATCAAGGATAGAAAAATTAGGGCCTAGGCGTCGAGTCGAGCTCGAATCGAGTCCAATTGAGTCGAGCTTTTTTTGTACTAAGCTGAGCCGAGCCCAAGACAAGTCAAGCCAAATCGTCTCTTCAATATTAAGTTTCGTGAAGTACAATGTCATTAGAAAATTAAAATTATGATAAATTAATTTGAATAATATAAGCATTACTAGTCTATGTTGGTTATTACATTAAACTATGATTGAATTATGTGCAATATTAGTTTGAAATAGAATTCAAATCAGACGATGATAACTTAATATTGATCATAGAATAGAACTTTCAAGAAAAAGAATAAAAAATAAAATAAAATAATAATATAGTTAAACCTCGTTATAGTGGTAATGTTTGCCTAAAAATTTTATGGTTGCTATAGTTAGGTATTATTATATATATATACTTGCATTTGACATTTAGATCTCATTTAGCTAATATAAACAAAAGCACACAAAAATCTAGTTTAATGATTTTGTGTACCAAGAAGGAGTGTATTTGTTAACCGATTTAACCCAACAATTAGAAAGAGTATAAATTATAAAAAAGCAGATATCGATAGCCTTTCCTTGTGAAGTTACGACCATAACTGGTGGACACTATTTTAATATAATTTTTAAAAAATATTTGTACTTGAGATTTACTTTGTGCATGACATTAATGATGGTTACTATAAATATTTTAATATTTATTTTTATACATAACATATTTTTGATAAAATAGTATTGCATAATATTTGAGCATGACTATTATAGAGGGGTAATTTATAAGAGCGTAGCATTATACTGAATGTCACTGTTGTTATAGAGAGAATATTGTTATATAGAAGTAAAATATAATATGAAAAATTGATTTTGCAGAAAACCAGGCTGTTATAACAAGGTTTAATTGTACATTCAAAAAACTTGTACAATGTTAAATTTATTTAATTTTAAAATTTTTAAAATTAAAATATTAATTACATTTCGTAACATGCATATAGTATCTTAAGTAATTATGTCTTTAAATAATTATTTGCATCAAATTTTAAAAATATAAAATTAATAATAATTATAATAAATAATAATTATCGAATTGATATTTTACTAGCATTAATAAAATTAATTAATAAATTTTAATTTTGAAGTAATCATTATATGACCAAAACTAGTGAATCGAGCTAAACTGAAATGGTTCAATAGAGTTCCAGCTTTAATCGAGCCAAATCAAACAGATTTAATTCAGGCAAATCGAACTAAATTTCAAACCTGCTCGACTCTATACACATGGCTAGAAAAATTCAAGAAAGAATGCATAATGAACTCCTTAATATGCTTCAAGTTTTAACTCAGACACATACCCCGTCTGATGCCTCTAGTTCACCAAAATTGACGCTTGATTACACCACTTCCCCAAAACAGACATCGTTTTCCTTATTTTTGAACGATATTATATTTGAACATTATTTTTGAACTGTAATTAATTATTATTTTTAATCTCTCTTTTGTTTTACCTGGTGAACTATTACGAATGACCAATTTTAATACATTGACTATTTTAAAATTCTCAAATTTTTTTTGTCTTTTTGTCTTTGATGCTTCAATAATGCTGAATTAGATATATGCATTTTGATCTACTTCAAACATGATTCTTTAATTATAGCTCGCGAATATACTATGATATTCTTCAGTTGTCAGATTTGAATATTTTCATTATTAAAACTTTGTCTAGCTATCTGATTGTTTAGTTCAACTTGATTTAATGTTATTTATTAAAAATAATAGATTATGAACTACTTCTGTGTCATATTATAATGAAATATAAATCGGACATCATATCCTATTAATTATGCCTCAGTGCTGATTTCTTCTCTTTTCTTTACATATTCCAAACTTATAATTATTTTATTGTCAGTTTTTCAAAAGTTGTTTTTGCTTTATACTTTGGTTAGCTTGAAAGTGTAGTAATAATTTTAGAGCTTAGGAATAGGTCCTACTGATTAATTATCTGTGCCGTACTGATTTGTTTTAACTTTTTGTTTTTCTCAATTCACATCTTTATAATTATTTTATTACCTGCCAGTTTTTTAAGAATAGAAATATCTTTTACTTTAATTTGGAGTAATTATTCTATTTTTAATTTTAGCATATTTTTTCTTTAAAAATTAAGACTACTAAAAATTTGTCATAATTTAATAAATATTGACTCTGTCAAAAGTACAATATAAGACTTTCTATGAGAGTAATAAGTTTGAAAGTTAATGATAAAAGATATATTTATTATTTATTTATTTTCTTTATCTTTTTGTGTTTGATGTTCCAATGATGTTGAATTAAATATTTGTCTTTTGATCTACTTCAAGCATGATTTTTTAGTTAGTTTCTTTGAATGATGCCTAAAGAGAGACACTTAATGTTCTTGTATGTCTTAGTATTCACATCAATTTCTAAGATTGGATTAATTTTTTTAATTAAAATTTACAAGTGTGATATGCTAATAGTTTTTGAGTGAATAATAAAGTATCTTGTTAAAAAGAATATGTCAAGCAAGTTTATTTGTCATTGTTAAAAAGAAAAAAAAATTTGAGTACGGTTTTGATAATGCTAAACAAAATGTGCTTGTTTTAAAAGTTTGTGTAAATATATTTTGTTCAATAATTTTTTGAGAAATAATCAGGAATAATGAAAAAGAAATTTAGCAATAATTTATTGATTGACAAGATATATTTTGTTTCTAAATTAAATATCATCTGGTTAATATGATAAAAACTTGAATTATCATTGAGCTTTCAGTTACATGGATATAACAAAAAGTGTTAGAGCCAAAATATTAGGAGTCAACAAAGATTCTAACTTGATAAGGAAAAGAGAGTACTTGATTTCTACTTGATATCTCTATTTAACCTGGAGGGTATCTGATTAAACCAGCAGATACATATATAAATAGAGTCCAACAATAACTTGAAAGCTTATTTTTGCGAGTAATTAACTAATACATATATAAATAGACTCCAACAATAACTTGAAAGCTTATTTTCTCATTCAAATGAACACGCAAGTGCATGTGGTCATATAAATAATACAGTGATATAGAGAATCGGTTATCAGCCCACAGGAAATCTCATTTGACAAAGAATTGAGGACAAACTACTATTATTTAATTGACAAGTATTTTCAACAAAAGTTAATTTTGTAGATTTTGTAACATTCGAATTAAAACTAATATTAATTTAGGAATGATAGGCGTTTTCCTGAGAATAGCAATGAGAGAAGCATAACAGGGCTTTGAAACATTTTCGCATTCATGTTTATATCGTACTTTCTTTAATATGCTACTAATTATTCAGATACTAATTCACGAGGTTATAGGGCAGCTATGACTCTCTCGAGTCTCTAACCTTCTGCCCAGATTACTCACATGCCTATATCTCTATGACATGATTTTGATAAGTACGGATTCAACTTCTCATATTTGAGCTAAATAGGGAGGACTAGATATATCTCTATCCTAGCTACAATTTTTTTTCTTGAGAAGAATCCTACTATAGTTCATCCCCGTTTAAAATCAGTTTTCCTCTCTTGAGTTCCGCAAAGAATAGTGGTGTACCCTACTGATCGCGAATCAGCAAAATAATAACTCGAAAATCAACTAAACAATATCTAATGATAAAAGAAGCAATATTAACTCAAATTCATACACAAGCATTCATTCTAAGGTCATAACTCCAGAATAAAGACATCTAGCCACTCATGTACAAGTTACAAATGTATTTGATCAAGTTCAATTCCATGACAAGAAAAGAAAATGAGAAAGAGAAGTAGCCCTATGTAGAGAACCTTCGCTCTTGAACTTATTTTCTTCAAAAATATCTCCGTCCCTCAAAATATGACTAAGGATCCCTTTTATACTAAGTGAAAAAAGTTAAAAGGACCCACTCAAGAACGGGAGTTTTTATTTTTGAAACTCAGTTTCCATTCCGTGCTTGCGCGGTGAGCTCCAAGTCGAGGTGATACCTCGTTATGGGCTTCGCCTCCACGAGGCCTAGCTTGATTTCCACACTTAGTAGCTTGGACGAATTCTTCTACATAGATGCCTCACAAGGCAAGGTTTGGACTCACTTTCAACCTCTCTCTGCGAGGTCTTGAGGGTCTCTCCATACTTAGAGACTATTTTGGCCCTTTCACACTTAGGCTCACGAGACGTGCTCAATAGACAGGTCAGAGTTTACTTTGAGTTTCGCCTTGTGAGGCCTCTTTAAGATTTCATATTTTTCTCTTCTTTCTTTTGTTGTGTTCATCCATCGATCTCCAAAGTGAAGTGTATTCTTGTTTTAGGCTTTGCTCAATGAGGGACATCATATTTTTTCATAATTAGTCACTTTTTTTAAAGTTTTTACCCCGCAACATAGACAAAACACTTTCATTAGTCCAAATACGCGATAATGAGAAATAGTTAGGTGTATTTAGCTTTTTTTCTCTCAAAACAAGGTATAAATATGAGTAAGATATGATCAATACACGTATAAATACATCTAACATCACCAACCCACACTTAATTTTTTATTTGTCCTTGAACAAACTTATATCCACCACATCACAGATTATGCATCATATTATGTCAATTCAAAAAGGTCGTACTCATTCCTAAATCACCAAGACATTTTCAAATATACCTAACCTCTTATTCAATTTGTGCTTTATTATCTTTCAATACCATGACACTGTAACAAGACAACGTAGCCTCTAGAACTAACTCCGATAATACAGGGCAAACAAGATCAATCTATCAAGTAAAGACATCAAGTAGTTCACCAACTTATCATCATTCATGTGTCCTCATTGCAAAAGAGAGGTGTCCACGTTCAACATGGTGTACAATCATTACAACTATTGAGGAATATAAAAGAAAAAAAATTATTTTACTCTCATCAAGAAAATTCACATGTATACAAGATATATCATGAGTTTGCACTTATTTTCATACTCTTTTAACAAAAGTGAAAAAAAGATAAGATCCATTAGGAATTCAAAGTTTGTAATGTCGATTAATGGATGGGTAGAAATTATTTAAAAATAATGACTCACTTCCTAAGAACTTTTAAGACATCCACCTAATTTCTGATTCTCTTGTTCTTTATTTCTTCCATCATTTAACTTTTTCTTTGTTTCTCCTTATTTCTCCTTTAATATTTAAGCACTCTTTAATTTTTATACACCATTAGTAAGAAGCAATATCATGTATTTTTCCTCTTTTTCAAGAAGACAAGTATATCTTTTATCTTTTTCTTTTATTTTTCTTCTCCTTGCTAATAGCATAACATATATTTTCATGCAAGTGCACCCTCAACTTATTTTCTTTCATTTCCGTCTAATCTCCTTTAGTTCATTTTATTCCTCCCTTTTATTTCAAGTACTCTCATTTCAAAGTACCTCGGAGAAATAGGGATCATGTATTATCAGGTTCACAACAAATGGAGAAGTCTATTCTACTAGTTATCAAAGAAACATGGTTAACGACTCAAAGAGACTAACTATGGATAATATATGGGTAGGTAAAATATCAAGCCTTTCGAGAAAAGCCTAATAGACCTCAAGAGAACCTAGTATAAGACAAAAAGAATATAATGCTGCAACCACAAAGGTAGAAAAAAGTATAAATAAATAATTCACTACATAAGAAAAAACTGAAATTAGATCTTGAAAATGATTTGGTCTGTTTCAGAAGAAATGAAGGAAGGAGTCAATACATTATTTAGCAATTTCAAAAATTATGGTTAAACAAAGAACTGCCTATGTCATCTCATATGCTTACACAATTCGCTTCACTTTGTAAACATACTGGATAAGTTCTAAATATCTATATAGTGCACGGAATGCTACTAAAGATTACCACACATAGCACACAAATGACTCAAAATAGTCTTTCATTGACTCTCTTCTTGACAATATTATCAAATTCAATGTAGTTCATTTTAAGTATTTTTAAGTCTAAAGTCAAGTGAAGAGCCTACGAATCTTAATTAGAATTAGTTTACATTTTTATGCATAACATTTTGAGAGTTTCCTAGAACTATCTATGGTTACCCTAGGTTGAGTACCTAGAATTCGAATGGAAACCAGGGTTCTCTACTAATCCTAATCCTAACAACTAATTTTTCCTCAAGACAGTCTTCATCCATTAATCATTGAAAAGTACCTATATATGAATAAAAATAAATATACCACATACAATTCCAAGGCTCCATTGAAAAAAAATTAAAAACAAAAGCCAAGGGATGTGCTATTACTAGTACGCCACATTATTGCTACTTATATTATATATACCAGTGTATATTGTTCCTAAAGAGAAAGAAATAAATTACAATAATTAGCAAGAGAGAAAATAAAAATAATATACATATCTCCCTCCATGATCAACATACTATAATTTATAATAATAAGTTTCTTTCTTCCCATCCCACACTTAAAAAATTTGCATTGTCCCTAATGCTTAAACAAAATAAAAAAAGGGTGAAAAATCGAAGAACTTCCTATCTAGTCATCTAACTCATCGGCCTCATTGTTGAAAGGAGCAAATTCTGTGTCGCTTTCTTCGCTATTACATTTGGGCTCAGACACTCGACCCTCATTATCACCATCTTCTCCTTCCTGAGACGATCTTCATGTTCAATGGCAAAAGTTTTGTGAGTGTTGCCATCATTTTGGCGCGCCCATTTAGTATTTGAATATCTGTCATATAGCACATGCCGGATCACTCTGTAGGTAGGATGAGATACTATCTTACTCAGTGATGCATGTGGGACCACCCGAGTCCTCATTAATATCATAAATCATCCACATCAAATGACATCACTATACCCCTCATTTTCACCTCATTGAGACTCTGATAACATCCCAATTATCATAGAACTCCCGCACAAAATTCAAGTCACACTCGCTTGGGTCTGCAAAAATAAATTGGAGTTCCCTTTGGTGAATTTGTTGGTAAACAGAAAGGTACTCTACCTTGAGCCTTTCTTCCTCAATTTGCACCTGGTGCATAATGGGTGGATTTGAACTTCTTGAACTAAGTTTTTCCAAAAAATTTCATCCATTTTAGCACTGTATCTACAGATTGGAGGTTCAGTTGGAGGGGAAGGATATGCTTGGGGGGCTAATATAGGAGGGACTCTTCTGCATTATCCTTTCTCTATTCTGTTTTTCTTCTTTGCGTGACAACTAGTGGCTTTCCCTTTGCCCTTAGCAGCCATATCACCTTGACTTGATTGTAGCATTGTACCTTCAAAACGTAATTATGTTATAATCTAAATAATGTGGCTAAAAATTCAAGCTATAAGAGTGTCAAACTGACTCCACACTTAGTCTGCTAGCATGGTACTACTAGTCATGCCAATGGTTACTCAGACTTCCCCATTGCATTACCTTGTATTGACTATTACAAAGTTATTACTAACATAGCTTCGCACACCCATAATCGTGTTTCACCCCACACTTGTACATTGCTACCTACATTATGCCCATCCAGTGACTAATATTTTCTTAAGACGGTCATCATCCATCTATCATTGAAAACATACTGCCCATGACTATTCTTTGGGACATTTTGTCAAACATGTAGTATGCATAATATAGTACGCAAATGCTTAATTCTATCAATGGAGTCTACAGGCTCTTTTTCACAAATAACTGTCAACTATCAGTAAATTACAATCAGATCATGCTAATGCACATACATCTATCATAATTCCATCCAACTTCTAACTATAAGAGAATTGTAACCTAGTGCAACCTCAAGTTAGTAACCCTATTATCAATGTGTGACCTTAACAAGTAAGATGGGGGAATGAGTAGTGGGGAAGACATAGAATGTACACAAGCAATTGAGAATAACTTATCAGACTCCATGAATGTGAAGCTTGAGATAATAGGGAGGAAATCTTGGGTGATTCTTACTTATGAGAATGAGAGTGAAGGAGAACTTTCAATTTAAGGGGTTTACAAAGGGGTGTGAGACAGTTGACTTTTACAAAAAAGAAAACTCTCCACCTATTTACCTGCCTTTTGAATTAAGGCTCAAAGCAAGGTTGGGTCTCACTTTGGACTTTGCCTCGTAGGGTTTATGGCGAGACTCTTCTTCGATGTTGCCTTCGCCTGATGAGGCAGGGGCAATTTTCATGACTTAGCCATTTTTTTAGAATTTCATTCTATCTTTCCACTTATCCATATTTCTTCCCTATACCTGCATAATGACACATCAATTATGAATAGTAAATTAGGTTGCCTCCTAATCAACACCTTAATAAGGTCATGGCACGACCTTCTCAGGTTGTCTCCCAATCAACGTTAGATTTAATATCACGGAAAAATGATGCACCGTACCTCAATCAATCATTTTTAACCACGGATTTCATTCGGTCAACTTCTCTGACCCAGCAATGTTGTTGGACAGTGACCAAGAAAGTAACTGCTCCATTTTTCTTTCATTTCAATTGCTATATCCAAAGCTTTCTCTGAAAGAGACCATGAAGGGATAAGAGGAGACTTTGAACCCATATCAATCACTTTATAGGAAGACAGTTCTTCATAACTGGTCTGATGTTTGAAATTTTGTAAACATCAAACACTTCTATATTATCGTGAGCTATCATTGTCAGTTGTCCTACAACCACATTTATTAAGGCCTTTCCTATTGCCAAAGATAGATGTCCCAAGATAAACAAAACTGGAAATATAAAGGACCCTACATGCACCAAGACATCCTTGATGACACCCTCAAGTCTAGCCAATGATTTATTAGCCAGCTACAATATAATAGTGGTGGACATGGTACACCCAGTTCCAGTATCTTAAAAATAGACGAGGGCATGAAGTTAATGCTTGCCCCCCAAATCACACAAAGCTTTGACCATCAACTTTTTTCCTATAGATATGATAGTGAAACTTCCTGGATGCTTCAGTTTGGTAGGTAACTTGTTGCGTATTCATGACGTGTACTCCTTAATCAGTGCAACTGTGACATATTCAGTCAACCACCTCTTGTCAATAATGTCCTTGATGTACCTGGCATATTGAGGTACTCCCTATAGGATATCAATAAGGAGTATACTAAAATGGACCTGTTTAAGCAGGTTTAGGAACTTAGGGAACATTGCCTCCTCCTTGTGCTTCTTTAATCTTTGCGAGAATGAAGAAGGTGGTTTGGATGCCACTAAAATTGGTAGCTGAATTACCTTCTCCTTAACAAACCCTTCTTCTAACTTGTCATCCTTAGATCCCATCTTTTCAGGTATTAATTCATCTATCTCTACCATTTTTTTTAATGTAATTGTATTATAGTGCTTTGGATTGGGGTATACATCACTAGGAAAGCCACCTTATGGCCTTGTGTTTTGTTCCCTACCAATCTGACCCTTTTGTCGTTCAAGTGCCCGCACGGCCAAATTCTGATTTCTTTCATCTACCTACAATTTGTATTACTTCTCAGACATCTTGTTCTGCTTCTCCGATAATTGTTTTAGCAATGCTTCTATACCACTTTGGCTGGTTATGGGCCTGATTACCTTGTAATTGCAAAAAAAAAAATTTCCCTATTATTTGTACTAATTTTGGTTCTAGTTACTGCCCACAAAAAGTTTGGATGGTTCCTCCAGTTAGAATTGTAATTATTTTCAAAGTTCTGATTGCCTACACCTCTGCATGTGTTATTGATTAAATTAATCAATTTCAAATTTTATCAAGACATCTCTATTGAATGATCACCCCTCCCCCCCCCCCCCCCATACTTCACAAAATATATGTATTTGTTGTATTGACTGAATATGAGACTGAGTTAGAGCCCTGTGTAGCTTGGTAAGCTGACCTATATTGTTGCCAACTGTAACTACCTGAGCAGTCCAGGTAGTCATGCTATCTACTTTCAACATTCCAACAACCTTCTTCACTATGCTCTAGCCTCCATCAGTATTTCACTCGGCGTTCAAGAAACGATAAAGTTCATCACGGGTTTCAAATGCATGTCCTCCTGCTGCTAAGTTTAACAGGATCATGGTGTGTGGCTCCATACTTTTGATGAACGTGTGTGCTACCACCTCCTTGGTTTGGTGGTGGTGCATACAACTCTCAATAGACCTTTAAATCTTTTTCAAGCTTGATATGATGTCTCTCTTTCTCTCTGCCTAAATCTTGTGATTTCACTTTTCAACCTCGCAGTCTTCCCAGATAGAAAGAATCGAGCGAGAGACTTCTTTTCCAAGTTAGACCAAAAAGTGATGAAATTTAGAGGTTCAGACCTAATTCATATCTTTGCTTCTCCTTGATAAGAGAAGGGGAATAATGTGAGCCTCACATAATCAACCGAGACTCCTGTGATAACATAAGTGTCACTGATCTCCAGAAAATTTTGTAAACTGCCCACTCATATGTAGGAATTAAATCATGTCCCGCTTCAACTCCCACCTTCTTGTAACGGTAGGCTTCTGAATGCTAGAATTCATATTGCTGATGAGTGGTATTGCCACATCGTACACTGCTATGGGGGCTTCCTCTTCTGCTGCCATATTTGCTATTTGCTTGATGATTTTTTGTTCTCGTCTCCAGTGGTGACAATATCTCTCAAGTTCCTATTGAAAGTCTGAGAGATTTCCTCTACTGAGATTGCATCGTATTCAAATCTAGCACCTGCAAATATGACAGTTAAAATCAAGCTGCTAACACTTAAAATACGATAATAGCTAATTCTATAACTTTATCAATTTTGCGTCCTGGCAATGGTCCCAAAACCTTGTCTCATTCGAATTCACATGCAAGTGCACGTGATCATATAAGTAATACAATAATAAAGAGAGTCAGTTGTCGAACCCTCAAGGACCCGTAGGTAACAAAGAATTAAGGAACTATTATTTAATTGATATGTATTTCCATAAAAATTGGTTTTGTAAATTTTGTATCTTTCGAATTAAAACTAGTATTAATTAAGAAATGAAGGATATTTTTCTGAAAATCTCTGTAAGAGAAGAATTTCAAGGCTATGGCATATTTTTGAATTCATCTTTATGTCACACTTTCTTTAATATGCTAACAAATATCAAGATGCCAATTAATAGGGGTTAACAATGTAGTTGTGACTCTCTCGATTCCCTAACCTTCTAATTAGATAACTTACATGCCTAAATCTCAATGACATGCTTATAATAAGAATGTATTCAACCTCCCGCATTTGAACTAAATAGTGTGGACTAGATATATCTTTATCTTAGCAACAAATCCTTTTCCTTAGGAATGATCCTACTCTAATTGATCCTCGTTCTATCTAAGCTTTCTCTTGAGTTACGCCAGAGAATATGGGTGTATCCTACTGACCGTAAATCAACAGAATAATAAGTATAGGCTCAATTAAATAATATCTAATGATAAGGTTAGAAATATTAACTCAAGTTCATACAAAATATTCGCTCTAAGGCCATAACTCTAGAATAAGGGTGTCTAGCCACTCATGTTCAAGTTACAAACGTATTTGATCATTTTTAATTCCATGACAAAAAAAGAAAATGAGAAAGAGAAGTAACCCTATGTAGAGAAGTTCTGCCCTTGTACTTATGCTCTTCAAAAATACCCCCTTCCCTCTATATATGACTAAGGGTCTGTTTTATACTAGTGAAAAAAATTAAAAGGACCTATTGGAAAACGGGTGGGCTTTTGTTTTCGAAATTCAGTTTTAATCTCGTGCTCCCGGGTTGAGCTCCAAGACAAGGTGATACCTCGCTATGGGCTTCGCTCTGCGAGGCCTAGCTTGGTTTTCACACTTAACCATTCTGACGAACTCTTCTGCATTGATGCCTTGCGAGGTAAGCTCCAGCGCAAGGTCTGGGCTCTCTTTCAGCTTTGTTCCGCGAGGTCTTAAGGGTCTCTCTATAATTAGCAACTATTTTGTCTCTTCCAAACATAGGCTCGTGAGGCGAGCTCCATAGCAAGGTCAGAGCTCACTTTTAGTTTCATTTCATGAGGCCTCTTTGAGATTTCATATTTGTTCGATTTTCCTCATTTTCTTCTGCCAAGTTCGCGTAACGAGCTCCAAAGCAAAGCACATGCTTGCTTTGATCCTTGCTCCGTGAGGGACATCACATTTCTTCATATTTGACACATTTTTGGAGTCTTTACCTGCAAGATTGACAGAACACTTTCATTAGTCCAATGATGCTATAATGAGAATGAAATAATTAAGTGTATTTAATTTCTTTGCTCTCAAAACAAGGTATAAATATGGCGAAATATCAAAAATAGACGTGTAAATGCCTCTAAACATCACTTACACATCCATAATTACTTCAAGAGGCATACTATCTCCCCCATTTCAAGAGAAAGAAGCTTGACGACGAAATAAAGTTCGACTATATAGGATTAAGAGTTTGTTTCCGGTTTGAATCATATTTTTTTGTGTCCACTTTAGTGAATGTATTAGGTTAATTTGAATTGTATTTCTTATCTGCTTCCATAAAAGCATTCTTAGGGGTTAAATTTTTCTAAGGTTTTTTTATTTTTAGTTTTTTAATTAGCTCGAAAGGATGGCAATAGTATAGGATTGTTGCAAAAATGATTTAGGGATAGGTTCTTTCGATTACAAGATAATCTGCCTTGGCTCTTATGTAAGTGAAATTGATTGAGATCATACATAAATGTAAATTATATTTTTTATATTCAATATTAAAATATTAATAATTTTTCACGTATAAATTTCTTGTGAATTTTTTTAAAAATACAACTTTTATAAGTCAAGTCTGCTAACTGAGTTGAAACACTTTTAGAACATAATTTACGCTACTGTTTCAGCTTGTCAAAAAACTTAATTAAAATCTCAAGTAAGACAAATTGTTAAGAGCCCAATTCACCCCGTATCCTCTTTTGTCTATTTAGGTGTTAAAGTATAATAATAACAATAATAATAACAATAATAATAATAATAATAATAGTAATAGTGGTCAAACTTTACTTCCTAACTCAAATTGATATATACTTTGCCCTAATTTCAAAATATTTGTCTAGTTGTCTAATTTGAATTTTTCATTATTAAACCTTTATCTAGTTGTCTGATTATTTAATTTCCCTGGCAGTAATGTTGTTTATTAAAAATGAGTACATCATGAATACTTGTGTCATATTATAATGAAATAATTAAATCAACCATCACTTCCTATTAATTATACTAGATGCAAAGGCCGTGCTTGTATTAAGATTGATATTAAGCAAGTAATAATGTTCGTACAAATCATTTGCATTAATATTTCTATTTTGAGATATTTTGTATTTTTTATTCTTTTAATTAGTAGTTTTAATTAATTGCATATAAAAATATTAAATTTATTATATTCAAATGGTGATAGAATAAAATTGTCACTTTACTAGCTATTTCTTAAGAGATGTAAAAAATCAATATGGAACAAGTAAAAAAGAACATAAGGATAATAAATAGTCAATTTTCAAGTGTCAGAACAAAAGAGAGTAGAAATTATCTGATGAATTATCTTTTGATAGTTTAAATTGAATTTTAAATATATATTTTATGGGTAAAAAATAAAATTTTTTGTAGCAAATATATATTTTATGGGTAAAAAATAAAATTTTTTGTAGCAGAGATTCTTTTAAGAAAAAACTGTTAAGGCAGACCAAAAGAATCTAGACTATCCCTTGTGGAGGCTAATTTTGTTCGATTATTTTTACTTGTCCATTATACCAAAAATAAATATCTAATTTTACTTGTTCAATTTAAAAAATTAAAAAATAATTTATCACATAACTTTAAATTTACTCTTATTATTAACTAATAGTCATCTCAAAATATTAAATTTATTATATTCAAATAATGATATAATAAAATTATCATTTCATTTATTAATTTTTAAAAATATAAAAATTAACATTAAATAAATAAAAATAAATTAAAAAATAATAAATAATTAATTTCCCAATGTGAAAACAAAAGAAGAGTCTAGCATGCTTAAACTAAGCTTGCAGAGATAAATTATAAATCAAACTTGAAATGACTAAATTGTCCTTTAGTTGGAAGTTGGCAAGACAACCGAGAGGTGCTTGCCTTTGCCACTTCTATATATTAGTAAAGTAATGATTTGTTTTGATTTCTTCTCTTTTTTTCAATATATTCCAAACTTATAATTATTTTATTAAATGGCAGTTTTTTAATAGTTCTTTTTTTTTTAATGTTTTGGTTAGTTCGAAATTAGTTCAGTAATAATTTAGGATTAATATAAAAAGGGTTTAAAGGAATAGGTTTTATGAACTACGAGGGTAATCTGTTTTGATTCGATTATATTAGTTAAATTTGGTTGTAATTTTCTAATGACGTAGATTGTAAATTTTTAGATCTATTAATTGGATTTGGATGATTTTTCACATAAATTTTTTTTGTGAGTTATTGCATTTGCTTTATAAATTTTATAAGTCAAGTTTGTTAACTAAACTGAAACACACTTTTGGAGAATCTACGTACTATTTCAGTTTGTCAGAAGACTTGGTTAAAATTTTTGAGTAACCCAAAAATTATTTGAAACCAATACATAATGTTGTTCTACTAATATTATCATATATTTTAGATTCTAATTTTTTTCGTTATCAAAATTTTATCCAATTATATGTTTATTTAACTCCCCTTGCAGTAATGTTGCTTAATAAAAATGAATAGATTAGGAACTCGAGGCGAATTTAAAATTTCTATCGTTTGAGTGCACCACTAAAAAAAAATATAGTAAAGTTAAATATATCCTAAATACTGAAGGTAAAATAACTTAACCTTCAACCAAGTGCACCATCTAGCTTTCTTGTACTATGTATACCAATATATAATATTATACCAATTAAAAAAAAATAAAATATATATATATATATATATATACTAAAATATCAAATTTTATAGAAAAATTACGAATTCACGTGCTTTTTTTTATATATAAAATAGCCCCTGTTATTAACTACTTGTGTATCATATTATAATGAAATAATAATATCAGCCATCATATCCAATTAATTATATATCAGTATTGATTTGTTTTGATTTCTTCTCTTTTCTCAATATATTCCAAATTTATAATTATTTTATTAAGTGGCAATTATTAAAAGTTGTTTTCCTTTGCTCAGTTCGAAAGTATAACAATAGTTTAGAATTGTAGTAAAAAAAGCTTAAGGATAGATTTTTTGGATTATGAGAATAATCTATTTTGACTCAATTATATTTGTGAAATCTGATTGAAATTTTATTGTGGCGTACGTCGTGATTTTTTTTTTAAACATCTATTAATCAAATTTGCATGATTTTTCAAATCTTTGTGTTATTTCATTTGCATTACAGATTTTGAATAAATTATGAACAACTTGTGTGTCATATTACAATGAAATAATTATATTAGCCATTATATCCTATTAATTATGTGTCAGCACTGATTCGTTTTGATTTGTTCTCTTTTATTAATATATTTCAAATTGATAATTATTTTTTTAAGTGCCAATTTTTTAAAAATTATTTTTGTTTTATATTTTAATAAGCTGCAAAGTATAGAATGTAAAGATATGACACCTGGGTCTAACTCAACCTCAAAAGCTAGCTCATGAGGGGAGGATTGCCCAAATCCATATAAACAAACCATCAGTCAATTCCCCAACCAATGTGGGACTTTAACCTGCTAACACCCCCCTTCACACCCAGGCCCGACTGGAGTGTGGACTGGGAGCACAAATGGGATGGACCTGACTTTGATACCATGTTGATATATAACGAGGGTTTTATTGAAGAACAAGAAAAGAAAGAATCAAAAAAGGCTAACTGAGAATTGAATACAATAATCTAGAATGGGGAAGGGGGTGCCTATATATAGGCATAAACTAAAATCCTAATGTCCATAGGAATAGGACTACCTTCCTAATGCCCATAGGACTACCTAAAATCCTAATGATCCGGGATTATAATTGTCAAAAGAGCTTAGAATAAGTTCTTTGGATTATAAGGATAATATATTTTCTTACTCGATTTTATTTGTGAAATTTGATTGAAAATTTTTAAGGATATAAATCGTAATTTTAATATCTAGTAATCAAAATTTGAATGATTTTTTCATAAAAATCTCTTGTACATTAATTTATTTGCTTTACAGATTTATAAGTTTCGTTTGTTGACTAAATTAGAGCACACTTTTGAAGAATCTACGTACTGTTTCAGTTAGTCAAAAGATTTAGTTAAAATTTTAAGTAGGAGAAATTTTTAGAGATTCAGTACAATAATGTTGTTCTTGTAATATTACTGTATTTCTAAGATTCTAATTTTTTTCATTATCAAAACTTTGTCCAGTTATCTGATTATTAGATTCCCCATTCGGTAATGTGGTTTATTAAAAATTAATAGGTCATGGCATTATATATATATACACACACATATTGATATATTTTCGTTAATGAAATAGTTAAATCAGCCATCTTATTTTATGAATTATATGTCGTACTAATTTACTTTGATTTGTTCTCTTTCTTAATTCACATCTTATATTATTTTATTAAGTTTCAGTTTATTAAGAGTAGCAATCTCTTTTACGTTTAGTTTTGGAGCAAAATCTACTTTTTATCTTAGCATGTTCCCCTTAAGAATTAGGACTACTATAACTTTCTAAAACCTTAAAAGGCCGTTTGATTATAAGTTAGAGTTGTGTAGGTATTAGTAATACATGAATTAGTTATGAGAGAATCTATGCATTATTTTATGCAGATATTAGTTATGCAGGTTTTAGTTATTCATATATTAGTTATATATGTTTTAATTAAGTAGGGTTTAGTTATGTAGAATTACAATACATGAATTATTGATTATTGAATATTTAATTTATTGTAAAATAATATATATTATTACAAATAAATAAGTAAACAAATAGTATAAAATTATTGTATAATTGAATTTTTTTTAAAAGAAGAACGGAGGAGTAAATGTATACCGAATAAAAAAGGTGGATCAATAATGGTTTAATTATACATACATACATATATATGTACATACATACATACATACATACATATGTGTGTATGTGTGTGTGTAACATTCATATTTGTCACGCCCCGGATGGGGAGGCATGACTGGCACCTGGTGCCGTACTAAGACCTAGACTACTGGATTAACTGAGCCTAAACACTTTTGATGCCAGACTGGCTCTAATTCTGGATTCAAGAAAACAACGGGCTATATAATGGCTGTAAATACAGCCTCCGGTCGACAAGGCCTATAGCCACCTGTAGGAAAATAACAGCTAACCAGAACAACTGAACATACGGGAACCTATGCGGGCCGACAAGGCCACCATGCTTACTAGTTCATCTGAGAAATGAAAACAAGTACCAAGCTACTATGTGACCAACAAAGTCACCACTACCAACTGAATAAGGCCTCACACGACCGCTGCATACAACTGAAACACACAAATGGCCCCACACGGCCTACACAGCTGACCACAGGGAATATATACAATCTGCAAGCCTCTAAGAATAGCAAGATGGTCGGGACAGGGCCCCGGCCTACCCATACTGTATAAATAAAAGAAAAGTCAACCTTTGTCTTTCGAGCTCCAGATGAAAGGAGCTGAAGGTTCTGTACGCTGGCTGGAACTACGAGGGATCTGCTCCTCGTCTATGAGTACCTGCAGGCAAGTAATGCAGCACCCCAAAACGGGCGTCAGTACCACTGGTACTGAGTATGCAAAGCAATAACTGAAAATAGCTGAAAGCAAACAATAATACTGATAGATACTGAAGTAATAGGAGACGGACTGAGACTGACTGAAAAGAGCGTAACTTTACTGAAGAGAGTAAGAGTCATACCTGATAACATGGCGGTCTACTTTCTATTTATTAATAACTAACACAACATAGCATACAAGAACCTTACCAGTCCCCATAAGCCGTAAGGTACCAACCAGCACACAATCTATATACCCCTACCCAGGTCATACCATCCACCTAGTAACTATTAGCATCCAGCCGGCCCTCTGGGCATGCAACTTGGGCTCGCTGGGCCCCTGACTATAGCTGTATCTGAATCGGGAGGACTCTTGAAATCTGAAATCTGAAATCTGAAATCTATAATCTGAAAACTGTAACCTGCACCCCGGGCGCAAGCGCTCGACAGGAGGTGTGGTATAGTGCTGATCAGCCTGCTCTGGGGAATCTGCATCCCATCTTCGTCCGCTGGTGGAAGACATGCCACTCTATAGAGCGACGTATCCTCACCCTCTCGCGGGCGAGTCGACACAGCTATTAACCCTGGGGCGGTCAAGGAAGCTCTAAGGGTGCCCAATACAGAACAATCATGTCTCCACAGATAGCAATAACCGCATGTAATATATATATATATATATATATATATATATATATATATATATACTGAATCTGATAATAATATTTATATTTTGGTATTCTGTTCTGAATCTCATACTGAAATATACTGAATCTGATACTGAAATATGCTGAATATGATACTGAGATATATTGAGTCTGAAATAATATTTCAGGAATATTCTGCTGGGAATTATACTGTTTTACTGAGTTTCACGTTGAACATTGTATAATAATTCTAACATGCTTACTGAACTCATACTGAATAGAATATACGACTTCTAAAATATTCTACTGGAATTTGTACTATTTTGCTATACTGAAACTACTAGCTTGCCGAAAAAACTGGCTTTACATACCTCATATGCCGACTTTCTGATTAACTGGCGTAGCTCGGCTAGTATTCAGCTATTTCCCTAACTCTATTCATATTCACGAAGGAGTAGAATTAATTCTACTATTATTTTGGAGAGAAACCATACTTATGAATATATTTACTGCCTATTCTTCGACTTATCAAAGAACGGCCGAAAACTCGCAATTTCTCGGGAGTGTATAAGGGACAAATACTCACTTTAATGTTGGGAGTATATTAACACTAGTTTGGAGCAATTCCACTTACCTTAGCTCGGCGTGACCATGATTCGCCGGCCGAATTTCGCGAAACTAACTCCGCAGAAATGCTCCCGATAGCTTTATACTTTGTTACCCGAAGTTAATTCGAGTTTGGACTGCGTTTGACGGTGTAAACAGAAGGAAATTTAATCAAACCCTTCATTCCCCTATGTTTCTGTTCGTTTACTGGGAATTGTATGAAGCAAAAATGATTTAAAACGAAGTGGGAGCCTTATATACTTGGGGCCTTTAAGTCGCATTTGTCGAATGCAATTTATAAGTCGCATTTGCCTTGCGATGCTTCGGCTTGGCGCTTTTCCGGTCTCTCCCTAGGCCCTTTTTCCGCACGTATGGCATTCTAAAACTCTTAACCAACATGCGAATAGGCCAACTAAGTTTCAAAAACTTACGGGGTGTAACAATATCATCCCAAAAAATAAAAAAAATACACCAAATAAAAATCGTAATAACTAATTCTATTTTCTCAGAATAAAGTATAGTTTTTTAAAAAAATACCGAATTAAAAAAGATTTTAAAAGTAAATTGATAGGGGTTTTGTTACACCCCGTAAGATTCCCGGCACCTAGATGGCCTATTCGCGCGTTGGTTAAGCATATGTGAAAATCATACGTGCTAGAGAAAGGCCCGGGAAAGGATCGGATGAGTAGCCTGTCGAACCATCGCGGAAGGAGCCAGGGCAGAGCCCCTCCGCGATGGCAGCGTGTCACAGAGGCGGGGCCATCGGGTTGGCTCCGTGACACGTTGGGCCTGTCCATCCCCAAGTATATAAAGCCCCACTTCGGTTTGAGATGTTATATCCTTTATTTAATTTCCAGAAAAATGTAGAAAACAGAGGGAGACGAAGAGGATTAATATATTATCATCCGTTTACGCTGGCAAACGTAGTCTAAATCTAAATTAACTCCAGATACCGAGGTATTTAGCAACAGGGAGCATTCCTACGGATTTTGTTTCGCAAAATACGGCCGACGAATCGTCGAGCTACCGGACTAAGGTAAGTAGAATTTCTCCAAATTAGTGTCCTTGTACTCCTAGCCGTAAAGTGAATACTTCTCCCTTCTAGACTTCTGAAAAATAGCAAGTTTTCGACCGTCTTTTGATAGGCCTAAGTTTAGGCTATAATTATATCGAAAGTGACGTCGTCTTTCATAATAGTGTTGTATTTAGTGCTAATTGATGTATATATGAATGTAGTTGGGAGAAATAGCGAAAATACTGACCGAGCTACGCCAGCTAGTCGGGAAATCAGAAGTGAAGGTATGTAAAGCTAGTTTCCTCGGCAAGTTAGTAGTCTCGGAATAGTAAGATAGTCCAAAGGCCAGTAGAGTGTTTCAGAAGTCGTGGGTTATGTTTTGTATGAATATTAGTGCGATATTGGAAGCATCATATCGTATATAGCGTGAAACTTGCTAGCATGGTATAAATTCTAATACAAGTGTTAGGACCTGTACAACATGCCCAGTATGTCATCTAGTAAAGTATGTTAGGATATTAACGTATTCAGTTGAAACTTAGTAAAGCAATATAAGTATCTGTAAGGTATCTCAGAAGTAGAATGGTAGATTAAAACGAAGTTTAGAAAGCATGTTAGAAATAGTGAATCATGTTACTATGAAACTCACTTATCCAGCATGATTCCCAGCAGAAAAAACTATATCTTGTTCAACATTAGACCCAGCACAGTATGACAAAAGATTATATATATACCATTATCAGTCTCAGCATGTATTAAATACATATATATCACTATCACTAGTCAGCATATAGTATGTACAGATACATTATCATCACTAGCTTCAGCATGCGGTATACGCAGTTAGTATTACTAGTTGAAACCACTGTATTGTCTTGGGGTGGATTACCTAGCATTCATGACCGCCCTAGGGTTAATGGATATATCGACTCATCCGCCAGAGGGCGAGGATACACCGCTCTACGGAGTGGCATGCCGTCCCACGGGGACGAAGATGGGATGCCGGTTTCCCCATATTGTGCCTTGGTCGGCCTTTATACACCCCCGTCGAGCGGGTACGCCCGGGGTGTTGATTCAGGAGTCCTCCGGACTCAGGTACAGTTATAGTCAGGGGCTCAGCGAGCCCAAGTGCATACCCAGGGGATCGACAGGCTGCTTATAGTTATTATAGGAGACGGGACGACTGGGGTAGAGGTATAGATTGCGTGTTGATTGTACCTCCCGACTTATAGGGTCCGGGTAAGGTTTGTGTGTGCTATGCTATGTTATGTTATGTTATGCCATGTTACACTAGATACGAGTAGATCGACAATAGAGCGATACATCTCCAGGTATGACTCCTACCCCTTCCAGCATAGTTGAGAGTAGGCTAAGCTTTACATTTTCTATCAGTTTAGTCTATTCCTTTCTATTTCAGTTCCATCAGTTGTACTGTTGTTTTCAGATATTTTTCCGTTGTTGTTTTACATACTCACGAGCGGTACTGACGCCTCTTGGGGGCGCTGCATTACTTGCCTGCAGGTACTCATAGACGAGGGGCCGATACCTCGTGATTCTAGCCAGCTCACAGGGTCATCAGCTCCAGTCATCCGGAGCTAGATAGCTAGAGGTTATCCCTTTTCTTTTGTTGTACAGCATGGGTAGGCTGGGGCCCTGTCCTGACCATCTTATCAGTATTCTTAGAGGCTTGCAGTCTGTATATATTTCCCTGTGGTTAGCTGTGCCGGTCGTGTGGGGCCGTGCGTATGTTTAGTTGTTTATGTTGGCCGTGTGAGGCCTTATCCAGTCAGTAGTGGTGACCTTGCCGGTCACGTAGCTTTTCAGCATTCGTTATATTGATTTAGAGTTAACTAGACAGCATGGTGGCCTTGTCGGCCCGCATAGGCTCCCTTATATTGATATGATTCTGGTTAGCTGTCGTTATGGTACAGGTGGCTATAGGCCTAGTCGGTCGGAGGCTGTATTTACAGCCGTTATATAGCCCGTTCATTCCTTGAATCTGAGTTAGAGCTAGCTAGGCACCAGGTGTGCTTAGGCTCACCGGTTAGCAGTCTAGGTCCTACTAGGGCACCAGGTGCCAGTCATACCCCCCCCCCAAGGCGAGGCGTGACAAACTTGGTATCAGAGCCGGTCGTATCTCAGGAAGTCTGCAGGCTGTGCTAAGTAGAGTCCTGCCCATGGATGTGTTGTGCACCACATACTATGGGTAGGAGGTTGCAAGGCATGATAGGATGGTTGCTTTTTATTCTTATTCAGTCGTGTTGTAGAGCGGTACAACATAGGGTTGAGTCTCTAGAGCTTACTGTATTCTTTGGTTACAGATAATGTCAGACCAGCAACATCCTATCACGGGTCGGAGCTTTGATATTGCAGCAGGGGAAGGCACCAGTAGGATGCCTCACCCTCGTGTAGAAACAGCCCGATCAGAGGGCAATACAGAGGCTTCATCCCAACCTTCTCAGCAGTCTCCACCACATGATGAGCCACTTGGGGCGACACCACCTCCAGCAGTCCCTATACCGATACCTTCTGACCAGGAGGTTAGGAGTGTAGTAGTCATGTTAGCACAAATGATGGCTGCTCAGTGTCAACCGATGCCGTCTACAGTTGCGGAGTCGTCAGGAAGGCCCGGTAGTTCGAGGGTCCGAGAGTCTTGGCTCTGAATCCCCCATAGTTTACAGGTACGGACCGGACAGAGGACCCTCAGGATTTTTTAGATCAGATGCAGAGAATTTTCAGGGTTATGCATGCCACGCCTACAGAATCGGTTGAGTTGGCAGCATTCCGGTTACGGGACATCACCGTATTGTGGTATGAAAGCTGGGAAAGGTCCCGAGGGACAGATGTTTCCCCTCCGACCTGGTCCAGATTCTCAGGAGCTTTTTTGGATCACTATTTGCCACGGGAGATTCGCCAGGCCCGGGTGGACCAGTTTCTACATCTAGAGAAGGGGGCCATGAGTGTTCGGGAATACGCCTTGAGGTTTGATTCTTTGGCCCGGTTCGCACCGGCCTTTGTTGATACCATGGCATCCAGAGTACACCGCTTTATTATGGGGTTGAATCCAGAATATGTTGAGACTTGTATTACGGCCACACTGTGAGAGGACATGAATATTGCCCGAGTTCAGGCATTTGCCCAGAATATTGAGGGCATCAGGCAGCGACATCGGGAGATCAGGATGACCAATCAGGAATAGCGCCGCAGGGACAGGCCAGTTGAGTTACAGAGGGAGGCTCGGGGAGGACCTAGGCCACGGTTGTTAGATAGGCCGCCCAGGCCCCCGCCTCCACCACAGCCGCAGAGGGGTAGATTTAGCCGCAGGGGGCAGTCAGAGACCGGCAGAGGCTCGCAGATTGCAGATTCACCATTACTGAGGAGGGTGGAGCAGAGTAGGTATACCCTACCACTTTGCCCTATATGCAGCCGACGCCATTCTGGAGCATGCAAGTATGTCTCCACCAGATGTTATATTTGTGGCCAAGAGGGCCATCTGATGAGAGATTGCCCAACCAGAGGTCAGGAGGATCGGGATAGACAGGACAGGACATCCGCAGGGTCACGAGCTACAGCATCCTCGGCAGGGCGCAGACCCTCAGTGTCGGCAGGCAGGGGTCGGGGCAGATCAGGGCCTCTAGTATTAGGTGCAGGTCCAAGCCGCACATATGCTTTACCAGGGAGGCAAGATTCAGAAGCGTCACCTGATGTTGTGACAGGTATGATAACTATCTGCTCACACCCTGCTTATGTATTGATTGATCCAGGATCTACTTTTTCCTACATTACTCCATTTGTGGCTCAAAAGTTTAGTGCTTCACCAGAGTTGCTTCAACAACCCTCTTCAGTATCTACACCCGTCGGTGACTCCATTATAGCTAGTAGAATTTATCGAGGGTGTACAATAGAGGTTGCTGATCGCCAGACTACAGTAGATCTGGTAGAGTTAGAAATGATTGATTTTGATGCTATTATGGGTATGGATTGGTTGGTGCCATGCTATGCTAACGTAGAGTGTTGGACCAAGACAGTCCGATTCCACTTTCCAGGAGAGCCAGTGCGAGAGTGGAAAGGCAGTACTGCTACTCCAAAAGGTAGGTTTATTTCCTACCTTCAGGCAAGGAAATTGATAACTAAGGGATGTATCTACCACCTAGTCAGGGTTCAGGATGTCCGAGCCGAATCTCCGACACTCCAGTCTGTTTCGGTGGTGAACGAGTTCCCTGATGTGTTTCCAGATGAGTTACCTGGTATTCCCCCAAAGAGGGAAATAGATTTCGCTATTGATTTATTACCAGGCACTCAGCCTATATCAATTCCTCCTTATCGTATGGCTCCTGCAGAAATCAGAGAGTTGAAGGAGCAGTTGAAAGATTTGCTAGATAAAGGTTTCATTAGGCCGAGTACTTCACCGTGGGGTGCGCCAGTTCTATTTGTGAGGAAGAAAGATGGCTCGCTCCGTATGTGTATAGATTATCGGCAGTTGAACAAAGTTATAGTGAAGAATAAGTATCTGCTTCCCAAAATAGATGATTTGTTTGATCAGCTACAAGGGGCCAGATACTTTTCTAAGATTGACTTGCGGTCCGGATATCACCATGTTCGAGTTTGTGAAAGGGATATTCCTAAAATGGCGTTCAGGACCCGATATGGACACTTCAAATTTTTAATTATGTCCTTTGGGTTAACGAATGCCCCAGCAATATTCATGGACCTGATGAACAGTATTTTCAGACCATATCTGGACCTATTCGTGATCGTGTTTATTGATGACATTCTGGTGTATTCTCGCTCCGAAGCAGATCACCAGACTCATTTACAGACAGTGCTCCAGATTCTCAGGGACCGCCAGTTATATGCTAAGTTCTCCAAGTGTGAATTCTGATTGAACTCAGTAGCCTTCTTGGGGCATATTGTGTCGGATACTGGTATACAGGTTGACACGCAGAAGATAGCAGCAGTTAAAACCTGGCCTAGGCCTACCACTCCGACCGAAGTCCGCAGTTTTTTGGGGTTAGCGGGATAATACAGGAGATTTGTTGAGGGATTCTCTACTATAGCGGCACCTCTGACCAAACTGACGCAGAAAGCAGCGAAGTTTCAATGGACAGAGACATGTGAGCAGAGCTTCCAGGAGTTAAAAGATAGATTAACCTCCGCCCCAGTGTTAGCATTGCCGGAAGGTACAGAAGGTTAATCAATGTATTGCGACGCATCAGGCATTGGGTTATGTGTTGATGCAGCATGGTTAGGTGATTGCGTATGCTTCCAGACAGCTGAGGAAACACGAGAAAAATTACCCTACCCATGACCTGGAATTAGCCGCAGTGATCCACGCCTTAAAGATATGGAGACATTACTTGTATGGCGTCCATGTGGATATTTTCACAGAACATAAGAGCCTACAGTATATCTTCACTCAGAGGGAGCTGAATTTGCGACAGCGTCGCTGGTTGGAGTTATTGAAAGATTATGACGTGGACATTCTGTATCATCCGGGAAAAGCCAATGTGGTAGCAGATGCTCTCAGCCGTAAATCAATGGGAAGTTTGGCGCATTTGCAGCCCGAGAAATGGGAGTTGGTCAGAGAAATACATCAATTAGCTAGCCTAGACGTTCGTGTTGCAAAAATAGAGGGCAACAGAGCGGTAATTCAAAACACTGTTGTATCGTCATTAGTTGAGGAGGTAAAGGAACGGCAATATGAAGATCCTGGCCTGGTCCAATTTAAGGGCAGAATTCAGCAAGGGAAAGCGCCAGATTTTCAGATAACTGAGGAAGAAGTGCTGTTATGTAAAGGTCGCCTATGTGTTCCAGATGTTTCAGGGCTCCGCTAGCAGATTATGAACGAGGTACATTACGCCCGTTATTCTCTTCACCCTGGTGCGACGAAAATGTACCATGATATCAAGGAGAATTATTGGTGGCCAGGAATGAAAAGAGAAATTGCCGAATTTGTAGCCCAGTGTCCTAACTGCCAACAGGTAAAAGCGGAACACCAGAAACTAGGTGGGTTGACTCAGGACATAGTTGTGCCTCTTTGGAAGTGGGAAGCAGTAAACATGGACTTTGTAGCAGGATTACCCCGTACCAGGCATAGACATGATTCAATTTGGGTAATTGTTGACAGACTGACAAAATCAGTCCATTTCCTGCCAGTAAAAGCTACTTTCTTTGCCGAAGATTACGCCGAATTGTATATCAGAGAAATAGTTAGATTACACGGTGTTCCAGTATCTATTATCTCTGATAGAGGAGCACAGCTTACAGCTAGATTTTGGCAGTCATTTCAGAGAGGTCTAGGGTCGCAGATTAATTTGAGCACAGTATTCCACCCTCAGACAGATGGACAGGCTGAGCGCACTATTCAGACGCTCGAGGACATGCTACGAGCGTGTGTGCTAGATTTTGGAGGTAGGTGGGATGAGCATTTGTCGTTAATTGAATTTGATTATAATAATAGCTATCACTCGGCTATTCATATGGCGCCTTTTGAGGCTTTATACGGGCAAAAATGCAGATCGCTGGTTGGCTGGTTTGAAATAGAGGAATCGGCGTTGATTAGGCCAAACATTGTTCAGCAGTCAGAGGAGAAGGTAAAGCTTATTAGAGAACGCTTACTGACTGCACAGAGCCGCCAGAAATCATATGCAGATGTGCGGCGCAGAAACCTGTAATTCGATGTGAATGATTGGGTATTTTTGAAAGTGTCCCCGATGAAAGGGGTGATGAGATTCGACAAGAAAGGTAAGCTCAGTCCAAGATTTGTTGGGCCTTATCAGATTCGTCAGAGAATAGGCCAAGTGGCATATGAGTTGAACTTGCCTCCAGAGTTAGAATCCGTTCATCCGGTTTTTCATGTATCTATGTTGAGGAAATGCATAGGAAACCTGTCTAGAGTAGTCCCAGTCCGGGATATCCAGGTTACAGAAGAGCTGGCCTATGAAGAGATTCCAGTAGCTATCCTAGACAGACAGATTCGCAGATTGAGGACAAAAGATATTGCATCTGTCAAGGTATTGTGTCATAACAGGAACCGAGAAGAGATGACTTGGGAGGCGGAGGAAGATATGAAGATTAGATATCCTCACTTATTCCAGGCCTAGTCAGGCGACAGGTATGTCCGTATTATTACTTATGCAGTACTTTATGGTTGTATATGTGTAAATGAGAGAGATTGATATTTAGTTATCAAGTGGATCTTAAAGTATTGTGTGTAGTACCCGTATTGGAATTTTCTGCGTTTCAGATTTTTGGGATAGTCCATATTACAGGGGAGACTCCACCGAAATTTTCTTAGAAACAAATTGAGTACATTAAGAAGTCCTCTAGATAGAAGTTTACATTCGAGGACGAATGTTCTTAAGGGGGGGAGGATGTTACACCCCGTAAGATTCTCGGCACCTAGATGGCCTATTCGCGCGTTGGTTAAGCATATTTGAAAACCATACGTGCTAGAGAAAGGCCTGGAAAAGGATCGGACGAGTAGCCTGTCGAACCATCGCGAAAGGAGCCGGGGCAGAGCCCCTCCGCGATGGCAGCGTGTCACGGAGGTAGGGCCACCGTGTTGGCTCCGTGACACGTTGGGCCTGTCCAGGCCCAAGTATATAAAGCCCCCACTTCGGTTTGTGATGTTATATCCTTTATTTAATTTCCAGAAAAACGTAGAAAACAGAGGGAGACGAAGAGGGTTAATATATTATCGTCCGTTTACGCTGCCAAACGTAGTCCAAATCTAAATTAACTCCAGATACCGAGGTATTTAGCAGCAGGGAGCATTCCTACGGATTTTGTTTCGCGAAATACGGCCGACGAATCATCGATCTACCGGACTAAGGTAAGTAGAATTTCTCCAAATTAGTGTCCTTGTGCTCCTAGCCGTAAAGTGAATACTTCTCCCTTCCAGACTTCTGAAAAATAGCAAGTTTTCGACCGTCTTCCGATAGGCCTAAGTTTAGGCTATAATTATATCGAAAGTGATGTCGTCTTTCATAATAGTGCTGTATTTAGTGCTAATTGACGTTTATACGAATGCAGTTGGGAGAAATAGAGAAAATACTGACCGAGCTATGCCGGTTAGTCGGGAAATCAGAAGCGAAGGTATGTAAAGCTAGTTTCCTCGGTAAGTTAGTAGTCTCGAAAAAGTAAGATAGTTCAAAGGCTAGTAGAGTGTTTCAGAAGTCGTGGGTTTTGTTTTGTATGAATATTAGTACGATATTGGAAGCATCATATCGTATATAGTGTGAAACTTGCTAGCATGGTATAAATTCTAATACAAGTGTTAGGACCTGTACAACATGCCCAGTATGTGATCTAGTAAAGTATGTTAGGATATTATCGTATTTAGTTGAAACTTAGTAAAGCAATATAAGTATCTGTAAGGTATCTCAGAAGTAGAATGGTAGATTAAAACGAAGTTTAGAAAGCATGTTAGAAATAGTTAATCATGTTACTATGAAACTCAGTTATCCAGCATGATTCCCTGCAGAAAAAACTATATCTTGTTCAACATTAGACCCAGCACAGTATGACAGAAGATTATATATATACCACTATCAGTCTCATCATGTATTAAATACATACATATTACTATCACTAGTCAGCATATAGTATGTACAAATACATTATCATCACTAGCTTCAGCATGCGGTATACGCAGTTAGTATTACTAGTTGAGACCATTGTATTTTCTTGGGGTAGATTACCTAGCATTCATGACCGCCCCAAGGTTAATAGCTGTATCAACTCGTCTGCTAGAGGGAGAGGATACATCGCTCTACGGAGTGGCATGCCATCCCACAGGGGATGAAGATGGGATGCCGGTTTCCCCATATTGTGCCTTGGTCGGCCTTTATACACCCCCGTCGAGCGGGTACGCCCGGGGTGTTGATTCAGGAGTCCTCCGGACTCAGGTACGGTTATAGTCAGGGGCTCAGCGAGCCCAAGTGCATACCAAGGGATCGGCAGGATGCTTATAGTTATTATAGAAGACGGGACGACTGGGGTAGGGGTATAGATTGCGTGTTGATTGTACCTCCCGACTTATGGGGGCCGGGTAAGGTTTGTGTGTGCTATGCTATGTTATGTTATATTATGCCATGTTACACTAGATACGAGTAGATCGACAATAGAGCGATACATCTCCAGGTATGACTCCTACCCCTTCCAGCATAGTTGAGAGTAGGCTTAGCTTTACATTTTCAATCAGTTTAGTCTATTCCTTTCTATTTTAGTTCCATCAGTTGTACTGTTATTTTCAGATATTTTTCAGTTGTTGTTTTACTTACTCAGTACCAGGGGCGCCGGTACTGACGCCCCTTGCGGGTGCTGCATTACTTGCCTGCAGGTACTCATAGACGAGGGGTCGATACCTCGTGATTCCAGCCAGCTCACAGGGTCATCAACTCCAGTCATCCGAAGCTAGATAGCTAGAGGTTATCCCTTTTCTTTTGTTGTACAGCATGGGT
Organism: Datura wrightii; assembly: GCA_035772735.1. Taxonomy (NCBI): domain Eukaryota; kingdom Viridiplantae; phylum Streptophyta; class Magnoliopsida; order Solanales; family Solanaceae; genus Datura; species Datura wrightii. Next base: position 24,801,025 of record JASDFA010000018.1, read on the forward strand.
AGGTCGGGGCCCTGTCCCGACCATCTTATCAGTATTCTTAGAGGCTTGCAGTCTGTATATATTTCCCTGTGGTTAGTTGTGCCGGTCGTGTGGGGCCGTGCGTATGTTTAGTTGTTTATGTTGGCCGTGTGAGGCCTTATCCAGTCAGTAGTGGTGACCTTGCCGGTCACGTAGTTGTTCAGTATTTGTTATATTGATTTAGAGTTCACTAGACAGCATGGTGGCCTTGTCGGCCCGCATAGGCTCCCTTATATTGATATGATTCTGGTTAGCTGTCGTTATGGTACAGGTGGCTATAGGCCTAGTCAGCCGGAGGCTGTATTTACAGCCGTTATATAGCCCGTTCATTGCTTGAATCTGAGTTAGAGCTAGCCAGGCACCAGGTGTGCTTAGGCTCACCGGTTAGCAGTCTAGGTCCTACTAGGGCACCAGGTGCCAGTCATACCCCCCCCCAAGGCGGGGCATGACAGGTTTGTGTAATTTTATCACTTTAATCCTTGTATAACTAATACCCACATAACTGTTATACCCCGTAGGTTTCCCAACACCTAGATGGCCTACTCGTGCGTTGGTCAAGCATATTTGGAATCCATACGTGCTAGAGAAAGGCCCGGGGAAAGACCGGACGAGGAAACCTGTCGAACCATCGCGGAAGGATCTGAGCAAGAGCCCCTCTGCAATGGCAACGTGTCATGGAGGTGGAGCCTCCGTGTTGGCTCCGTGACACATTGGCCCTGTCCAGGCTCAAGTATATAAAGCCCCACTTCGGTTTATTTCCATTTAAAACATATGAAATTTCCAGAAAACGCAGAGGAACAGAGGAGAACGAAGAGGGTAAATATATTTTCGTCCGATTACGCTGCCAAACGTAGTCCAAACCCAAATTAACCTCAGATACCGAGGTATTTAGCAGCAGAGAGCATTCCTACGGATTTAGTTTCGTGAAACACGGCCGACGAATTGTCGAGCTACCGGGCTAAGGTAAGTAGAATTGCTCCAAACTAGTGTCTATGTGCTCCTAGCTGTGAAGTGAATACTTCTCCCTTCTGGAGTTTTGAAAAATAGCGAGTTTTCGATCGTCTTTCGATAAGCCTAAGTTTAGGCTATAATTTTATCGAAAGTAGCATCGTTCTTCAAAATAAAGCTATATTTAGAATTAATTGATGTATATATGAATGCAGTTGGGAGAAATAGCTAGAGTACTGACGGAGCCTCGTCCGACAGTCGGATAACTCGAGGTTAAGGTATGTAAAGTTGTTCTTCGGCAAGTTAGTAAGTCTTATCTTGGTAAATCATAGTAAACTCCGCATTTGAAAACCCTCAGAGTTGAATGCTGAGAATTAAGTAAATCTAATAGATTCTGAGTTGTGTTTCCGTATTGTATCCAGTCCGAAAGTTAGTAAAACATGCGCCAAGGGGCGAGTTAGTATTCCAGATCCAGTATAGCTTATTGTATGATTAGCAAGCATGTTGTAGAACAAAAAGATACAGATTTTCAGAATAAAAGCTAATAAAGTAAAACCAGATAGACAGACAGTTGTATGGATACAGATTAGCCATTCAGACAGATAGTACCCTGGCTACAGATTAGCCAACAGTTAAAGAAAGATCTCAGAATCAGTATAATTAGTAAAGAATCAGTTTAGTACAAAAACAGATCAGAAGAAGAAATCGGATTATAAATAGTCTTTTTCAGTGATACATGCTTGCTATTTATATGTGCTATTTGTTTGTTGAGACTTGATGTGGTGTGAGGGCACCCTATTGAGCGTCCTCACCGCCCCTGGGTTGGTAATCGTGTCGCCCACTGAGCGGGTGGGTTTTACGCCACTCCAAGGAGTGGCATGCCGTCCCCAGCTTGGACGAAGATGGGATAAAGCTTTCCCCATAGCAGTCTGATCAGCATTACAAGTGCAGCTCCGGTTTCAGATAGCCTTGTTGAGTTTTGTGTCCAGGGAATCAGAACCTATCTGTTACTGTCTGTACATTCAGTTATTATAGGTGTAGCTCCGGTTTCAGATAGCCCTGTTAAGTTTTGTGTCCAGGGATCCAGACCCTATCTGTTACTGTCTACACAGGAGTCCTCCGGACCCAGACACGGTTGCTTATATCGGAGGCTATGGCTCGAGCCGGAGACCCAGGGGGCTGGTAGAGGAGCTCTGAAGTGAGCAAATGTGTGGAGTGACTTATTTTTGGCTGGTTTTGACCCGGGTAGGGGTATATAGATTGTTTGCTTGCTTGGCGCCATCCTGCTTATGGGGGTTGGTATTGGCTCTTGCTTGCTACTTGTATATCTATTTATGTGTTATATACTAGTTACTAGGTAGCAGGCCGTCGCGTTTACAGGTACGCCTCCGCCTTACCAGTACAGGAAGCATGATTCAGTTCTTATTTGTTTCTTCAGATACAACTATCTCCTGCCATACAATTTTGTTAGATATTCTATCTATATTCAGTTGTTTCAGTTGCTTTTCATACTCAGTACCAGTGGTACTGACGCCCAGTGGGGCGCTGCATTACTTGCCTGCAGGTACACATAGACGAGGAGGCGATCCCTCGTGATCCTAACCAGCGCAGAGTCATCATCTCCTGTCATTCGGAGCTTGATATTTTAGAGGTTTATATCATTTCCTTTGGTTGTATAGTACGGGTAGGTCGGGGCCCTATCCCGACCATCTTATCAGTATTCTTAGAGGCTTATAGTCTGTATATATTTCCCTATGGTCAGTTGAGCCGGTCATGTGAGACCGTGTAGTTTGTTATAGATGTTTAGCATTTCAGTTTATGTTGTCCGTGTGAGGCCTGAGTTTGACAGTAGTGGTGACCTTACCGGTCACATAGCCTTACAGTAGTCTTGTGTTGAGTTATAGATGACTAGACAACATGGTGTCCTTGTCGGCCCACATAGGCTCCCTTATATTGAAATGTTTCTGGTTAGTTGTCATTACAGGTACAGGTGGCTATAGGCCCAGTTGGCCGGAGGATGTGTTTACAGCCGTTATATAGCTCTTTGTTTCCAAAAATCTGAGTTAGAGCCAGCCAGGCACCAGATGTGCTCAGGCTCAGTAGTCTAGCAGTCTAGGTCCTAGTAGGGCACCAGGTGCCAGTCATACCCCCCAAGGCGGGGCGTGACAAACTTGGTATCAGAGCAGGTCGTGTCCCAGGGTGTCTGCAAGCCATGCTAAGTAGAGTCTTGTCTATGGATGTGTTGTGCACCACATACTATAGGCAGGAGGCTACGAGGCATAATAGGATAGTTACTCTCCTTTCATACTCAGTCGTGCCATAGAACAGTACAGTATGGGGTCGAGTCCCTAAAACTTATCGTATTCTTTGTCTATAGATAAGAATGGCAGATCAGCGACACCCTGCCACAGGCAGGAGATTAGACACAGCAGCAGGAGAAGGCACCAGCAGGATGCCTCAGCTTCAGTTAGAGTCAGCCCGATCTGAGGGCGACATAGAGGCTTCGTCACAGCCCTCTCAGTAGTCCCCCTCACATCAGGAGCCGTTGGGCACTACACCACCCTCGATAGGTCCTGTGCCTTCGCCATCAGATCAGGAGGTTCATAGCGTTGTAGTTATGTTGGCACAGATGGTGGCCACACAGCGCCAGTCAGTGCCACCTGTGGCAGCAGAGCCTTCAGGTGGGTCAGGTAGTTCCAGGGTCAGGGAGTTTTTGGCACTGGGTCCCCCACAGTTCATAGGGTTAGATCAGGCAGAGGACCCTCAGGACTTTCTAGATCAGATGCAGAGGATATTCCGAGTTATGCATGTGACCCCTTCAGAGTCTGTTGAGCTGGCAGTGTTTCGGTTACGGGATATAGCTATATTGTGGTACGAGAGTTGGGAAAGGTCCCGAGGGAGAGATGTTACCCCTCCGACCTGGGCCAGCTTCTCGGAGGCCTTTTTAGATCATTATTTGCCACGAGAGATCTGGCAGGCCCGAATGGATCAGTTTTTGCATCTGGAGCAGGGGGCAAGGAGTGTGCGCGAGTATGCTTTACAGTTTGACTCCTTAGCCCGTTATGCTTCAGCATTTGTTGATACTACGCCAGCTAGAGTTCACAGATTTATTATGGGTCTGAACCCGGAATATACTGAGGCATGTATAACAGCAACGTTGCGAGAGGATATGGACATTGCCCGAGTACAAGCTTTTGCCCAGACCATAGAGGGTCTTAGACAGCGGCAACAGAATAGTAGACAGACCAGTCAGGGACAACACCGCAAAGATAGATCAGATGACATTCAAAGGGAAGCTCAGAGAGGACCCAGGCCACGACTATCAGATAGACCCCCTAGACCCCCACCTCCACCACAGCAGCAGCAGTGAGGTAGATATGTTCATAGAGGGAAGTCAGAGCCCAGTGGCAGTTCCAGAATAGTAGAGTCCCTACAGCAGAGAAGGGGAGAGCAGAGCAGATTTATGCCCCCACCCTGCCCTAATTGCGGCCGACCTCACACCGGAGCTTTTAGATATGGCTCCACTGGGTGTTATATTTGCGGACAGGAGGGGCATCGGATGAGAGATTGTCCGACCAGAGGTCAGGGGAGTAGAGACAGCCAGGACAGGGGATCTGCAAGGCCACGAGCCCCAGCAGCCTCAACGGGGCGTGGTCCTTCAAGTTCAGTAGGCAGAGGCCGAGGGAGATCAGGAGCTTCAAGTTCAGGTACGGGCATAAGCCGTACTTATGCACTATCAGGAAGGCATGATTCAGAGGCGTCTCCAGATGTAGTGACAGGTATGCTGACTATCTGTTCATGCCCTTCTTATGTATTGATTGATCCAGGATCCACCTTGTCATATATTACTCCATTTGTGGCACGAAAGTTCAATATTGCACCAGAATTATTGCAGCAGCCCTTTTTCAGTTTCCACGCCCGTTGGTGACTCTATTATAGCTAGCAGAATTTACCGAGGGTGTACAGTAGAGGTTGCTGACCGCCAGACCACAGTAGATCTAGTCGAGTTAGAAATGATAAACTTTGATGCCATAATGGGTATGGATTGGCTAGTGCCGTGCTTTGCCAATGTTGAGTGTTGGACCAAGACGGTCCGATTCCACTTTCCAGGAGAAGCAGTGCGGGAGTGGAAAGGCAGCACAGCTACGCCAAAAGGTAGGTTTATTTCCTACCTTCAGGCGAGGAAATTGATATCTAAGGGATGTATTTACCATCTGGTCAGAGTTCAGGATGTCCGAGCAGAATCTCCGACACTCCAGTCTGTTCCGGTGGTGAACGAGTTCCCTGATATGTATCCAGATGAGTGACCTGGTCTTCCCCCAGAAAGGGAAATAGATTTTGCTATTGATCTATTGCCAGGCACTCAGCATATATCAATTCCCCCTTATCGTATGGCTCCTGCAGAACTCATAGAGTTGAAGGAGCAGTTGAAAGATTTGCTAGATAAAGGTTTCATCAGGCCGAGTACTTCGCCATGGGGTGCGCCAGTTCTATTTGTGAGAAAGAAAGATGGCTCGCTCCGTATGTGCATAGATTATCGGCAGTTGAACAAAGTGACGATAAAGAACAAGTACCCGCTCCCCAGAATAGATGATTTATTTGATCAGTTACAGGGAGCCAGATACTTTTCTAAGATTGACTTGCGGTCCGGATATCATCAGGTTCGGGTACGTGAAAGAGATATTCCTAAAATGGCGTTCAGGACCCGATATGGACACTTTGAATTCCTAGTGATGTACTTCGGTTTGACGAATGCTCCAGCAGTATTCATGGACCTGATGAATAGTATTTTCAGACCATACCTGGACTTGTTCGTAATAGTATTTATTGATGACATTCTGGTGTATTCTCGCTCTGAAGCAGATCACCGGACTCATCTACGGAAAGTGCTCCAGATTCTGATGGACCGCCAGTTATATGCCAAGTTCTCCAAGTGTGAATTCTGGCTTAACTCAGTAGCCTTCCTAGGGCATATTGTGTCAGATGCTGGTATACAGGTTGATAAGTAGAAAATAGAAGCAGTCAAATCATGGCCTAGGCCTACCACTCCGACTGAAGTCCATAGCTTTCTGGGATTAGCGGGATATTACAAGAGGTTCGAGGGATTCTATACTATGGCGGCACCTCTGACTAAACTGACACAGAAGGCAGCAAAGTTTCAGTGGACAGAGGCATGCGAGCAGAGCTTCCAGGAACTGAACGACAGATTAACCTCCGCCCCAGTGTTAGCATTGCCGGAAGGTACAAAGGGTTATTCAGTGTATTGCGACTCATCAGGCATTGGGTTGGGTTGTGTGTTGATGCAGCATGGTAAAGTGATTGCATATGCTTCCAGACAGCTGAGGAAACATAAAAAGAATTACCCTACCCATGACCTGGAGTTAGCCGCAGTGATCCACACCTTGAAAATGTGGAGACATTACCTGTATGGCGTCCATGTTGATATTTTTGCAGATCACAAGAGACTACAGTATATCTTCACTTAGAGGGAGTTGAATCTGCGGCAACGTCGCTGGTTGGAGCTGTTAAAGGATTATGATGTAAATATTCTATACCACCCGGGAAAAGCCAATGTTGTAGCAGATGCTCTCAATCCTAAGTCCATGGGGAGTTTGGCGCATTTGCAGCCCGAGCAGCGGGAATTGGTGAGGGGGATACATCAGTTAGCTAGCCTAGCTGTTCGTGTAGTAGAAGCAGAGGACGGTAGAGCGGTAATTCAGAACACTGTTGTGTCATCATTAGTTGCGGAGGTGAAAGAACGGCAATACGAGGATCCTGACCTAATCCAGCTTAAAGATTATATTCCGCTAGGGAAGGTGCCAGAATTTCGGGTAATAGAGGATGGAGTGTTGCGATGTAAAGACCATTTATGTGTTCCCAATGTTTCAGGCCTCCGCCGGCAGATCATGAACGAGGTACATTGCGCCCGCTATTCTCTCCACCCTGGCGCGACAAAAAATGTATCATGATATCAAAGAAAGCTACTGGTGGCCAGGTATGAAAAGAGAAATTGCTGAATTTGTAGCCCAGTGTCCTAACTGCCAACAGGTGAAAGTAGAACATCAGAAACCAGGTGGGTTAACTCAAGACATAGTTGTGCCTCTCTGGAAATGGGAAGCAGTGAATATGGATTTTGTAACAGGATTACCCCGTACTAGACACAGACATGAATCTATATGGGTGATAGTTGACAGATTGAAAAAATCAGCTCATTTCCTACCAGTGAGAACTACCTTCTTGGCCGAAGATTATGCGGAGTTGTATATCTGAGAAATTGTCAGGTTGCACGGAGTACCAATATCCATTATTTCAGACAGAGGAGCACAATTTACAGCTAGATTTTGGCAGTCGTTTCAGAGAGGTCTGGGAACGCAGATTAATTTGAGCACAACATTCCACCCTCAGACAAATGGACAGGCTGAACGCACAATTCAGACGCTCGAAGATATGTTGCGAGCGTGTGTGCTAGATTTCGGTGGTAGCTGGGATGAGCATTTGCCGTTAACTGAATTTGCTTACAATAACAACTATCACTCAGCCATCTAGATGGTGCCTTTTGAGGCTTTATACGGGCAAAAATGCAGATCGTCGGTTGGCTGGTTTGAAATAGAAGAATCAGCGTTGGTTGGGCCAGATATTGTTCAGCAGTCAGAGGAAAAGGTAAAGCTTATCCGAGAACGTTTACTGACTGCACAGAGCCGCCAGAAATCATATGTAGATATGCGGCGCAGAGACTTGGAGTTTGATGTGAATGACTGGGTATTTTTGAAAGTGTCTTCGATGAAAGGGGTGATGAGATTCGGCAAGAAAGGTAAGCTCAGCCCGAGGTTTGTTGGGCCTTATCAGATTCGTCGAAGGATAGGCCGAGTAGCATATGAGTTGAACTTGCCTCCAGAATTAGAATCCGCACCCTAATTTCTTCTCTAATTTTCTGCTCTGCTCGAGGGGTAGTGGTGTAAAAATAAAGGCACCAAGCAATTGATGTCGCATCTTGCACTTCTTAGCTTCTAAGTGAAGAATGTCATTTGTTCTTTTCTGGTAGCAAATTTCAAAATATAAGGTCCATGTTTCTCATCTACAAATCTCTCTGTAGGCCTGGAAGGCTCGATTTTTATGTCTCCAATTAAGCACAAAGTTAAAAAGTAATTAAAATGAGGGCCATTTGTCACGACCTGAACAAGGCCCGGATTGAGACATGGGACAAGGAACCCCGAGAGGCTGCAAGTCGACCCATGACATGAACATGACATCTAAAATTGACATAATAACGCGGAAGTATGACATATATAAAATAGTGAAAGTCTAAAAATCTGATAACATTGAATAACTGAATACATCACAGCGATCTGAAACTGAAAACATACTATGTCTGATAAGCCTCTATATATTGACGAGTTGATGGGACAAGACCCCAACTAACTCATTAAAACTGAAACTGGACATACTGAAACACAAGCTGAATAAAAGGATCCTCGAAGGATGAGTACACTACAAGAATAAAGACCTTTAATGACCACTATTTTGCGACAGGATACTAATCCAGTCGTTATAAGTGTATCTATAGCGACTAAAATATTTTCCGATTGTTAAAGTCATATTTTTAATCAAACAATAATGAAAGAACAAAATTTGGACGTTAGAAAAATTAGATTCGATCGTTAAAGTTATATATTATATTTTTTGGGTTTTAAAAAAGCGTCAGAAAGAAACATACTTCAAAATTTATTTTGAGAAAATTTTGCACAAAATATTCTCACTTTAAATATTTTCTAATAAGTTTCCCAATAAACCTGTTTAGCTGCTTCTTGTCGGTACATCTAGAAATAGGGCTTAAAACACACACGTACACCAGATTTCTCCAAATGTAAATGGGACTTGGATTGAACCAATCTTTATCGAGTGCTAGAGATCTGTCACTCGATTCTCCAAAAGAGAAAGAAAAAAGGTTCGGTAATTGAGTTTTATGTATTTCATCTCAAACCAACGTAGGGTTTGTTTTCGTTAGTATTTGATTTATCTATTAGATCTCGCTTGCTGTCAAAGTGTATTTTGTGAAGTGTTCTCTTGCTCCGATTACATGAGGTACAAACAATTCTCCATTGTTATTCAGTATCTGAGTGTAATCTATGAAATCAATTCTGGTATTTTGATTTTCTTCTGAATAAAAATTATATTCATCTATCAGGGAATTTCTTATATTGTGTTTCTCATATGAATTTGTGAAAAACTTCAAAACAATTTGTAGATCTTTTCATATATAGATGTGCAGATAGAATTGTTGTGGTCTTAGCACGAGAGATTTGAATTTTGTTATATTACAATTTTTATTACATTATACCTTTTCTCAGAGGTTTGGTTCTCTTGTTGAATTTTAGATCCACTAGCCTTTACTGAATAACCTTGAATCCTACGGGGAGGGTCGACACATAACTATTAGGGCTCAAGGTCATGGTGTCATCAAGTGCTTGCTATCTGGAGAGATCAAGGTCGTGTTGATGGCCGCGTGTGAAGATTGAGGAACCCATTTTCTCTAATTTGTATTTGGGATTTCAAAGATGCTCCTTCAGATTCTCACCTTTCTTTACTGTTTAAACTTTCAAAGGTAAATAAAATCATCTCTTGCATTTTGCTATGTGTGTTATTCTTCGACTCTTACTAGTTGTGAATCACAAATGAGAAATCATGTCTTGTCTTTTATTTTAACTCTAACTATATCATTATAGATGCAAGCAGTAGATGAAAAAGTTGCCAGCATATGTGTTTTTGTGAAATATGTTTATTTGTGCAAATAAAAATGTATTTTGTAGCAGATGTATTCTAGTTTTTGTGGTAATTAATTTATCTGTGAACCTGCATCATGTGTTTGACGGATCCTCACTGTTGGCATTTTAAGTTAAACAGTCTTATGTTTTTCTCCTTTCTTGGCTTAAAGAATTAGGAAATGATAATCTTGGTTGTGATATTAAAAATATTGATTTTCTCTCTTCGCTTAATGAATATTCAATATATATCAATCTTTGATGTGCAAATGTCCTTTACTAGAAAAATTGTAGAAGAACTAGCAGTGACCAAGAATGAAATTGAGTGATGTATATCAACTTCTTCTATGAGAGAGAACTTTGATTGTCTTGGTAAACGCCTACGGTCTGCTAATAAACTTGGATTAGTAAGTCTCACATATTGAGATAGGTCGGAGAAGTGTTAGAGAAGTCACTATTTGAGGTAAGTCACAACTTCTTCATGTATGTTGCTTTTAGTTTATGCATTTCTAAAGGTAAGACAATTTATATATCAAAGCATTTAAAATTTCTTCTCCAGTTAGTCCCACAAGTTGATCTACTTTTTATGAAACAAGTTCTTAAGCTTAAGGTTTAATTCTTCTCTTTATAGTTATAACCATAGGCGTTCTTGTTAAATGTTAAAATGAAAAAAGTAGTTGCCTCTTCTTATGTTTCTCAGTTTTGATATGTTATTGCTTGCCTTGAATAATATGTTAATCATTCTTGAAGTCTACAGCTGCTAATGGATAAACGAACAAGCATAAAATCTGGACATTAGGTTCTCATGGAATTATTGAAATTGGATTTAACAAATACAAGGAGCACAAACATTAAAGCTCCAAGGAAAACTAAATGACGATGAAAATGACCACACCATTAAGATAATGGATAATTTTAAGAAAAGATGAGATGTTATTTCACTACGACCTAAATTGGTTGTATCATTTAGAAGTTTTCCAGGCGTAAATACTTGCACGAAATTTATAGTGTTAATGTTTCCTATATGTTATCAGTTAAGTAATATACACATTCAATTTAAGCATGGATTATTTGTAGCTAGATAGATTTAGAATTTCATAAATATGTTGGCATCACCATGTGTTCATTCCTCAATTTGCAGCTAGAATTAAATATATGAGGGTGTCAAATAGAGTGAATTGGGAAATATGAATGAAGTAGCAACAAAAAATTAAGCCACGTGTAGAATTTGTTGTTGTTTACTTCTTGATATATTTAAAGGGAGTGTAAAGTTAGTAATAGTAAGGAGTTGTAATAGACTTTTGGAATATATTGCCCGATCGTCCTCCAAAATTTTGAGTTCATCTCTGTTTATTTATCTTATGTCTTTTATTTTATTTTCGTCCTAATTTAGCTTGCTAGTAGAGTGACTGAGGCATCTTGTTATGTTTTATGTGTGGAGATGGTGCTTTGGATTGAAGGAAAACATCCAAGTTGTAGGAGGAGGTAAATGAAGCTGTAAAATTTTCAGAATGTTATTTGTTAATTATGGATGGATATATTGCAATTACAGTGTTGTGCAACAACTTATATGAACATAAGTCAGCAAAGTTTAGAATTTATGAAACTCATTTTGAAATTGTTGACTTCTCTCTCTGAGATTTCTTTTGTAGTTTTGTTTTAATTGGCATCACAAAAGAAAAAAATATCAAGAAAAGAACACACAGTAAGAGAAATATTTTTTTACTAGTACTTTAAAATTATGTGATTTTTACAATTTGGCATAGCTTTTAGACTACATAATTCTCAATATTCAGTGACATAAAGGAACATTTTTTACATTTGAGAGGTGAATTATAACTTCAAAAATAGAACCATGAAATTTTATCCAACAGCTTACACCTATATCTTTTTGCCTAGTCGACCAGAGCAACCTATTTTTGTGGGTGCTTTTATGGACAACAATGTCAATTATTATTTTTTAATCTTTTACTCTAATCCATCAGACTGTTATTAGTTTGATTGAGCTTTGGAAAAACTTACAGTAGAACGTGACTATTTAGATAAATGTTTTTCTAGAGGAACTAAATGCTAACTGAGCCAGTACACCTTTTTAATTTTTTGTCTATGTGTATGGTTGTTATGTGGTTATACAACATGTAAGGGATTCAACCACCAGAGATATTATATTTCTTCTATAATAAAATAAAAAACTCAAAAGTTCAATAAGTATCTAATTTACACTAGCTAACAATGCAACATTCAATAAAATGAATTTTGGTGCTCTTTCTAAGTAGCTATTTTAATTCACTTATTCATTTGGACTTCAAGTGACAGGCTGACTTCTTGTCAAACTTCTTTGGTAGTGTCAATGAATCTCTCCAAAAGTTCTTTTTAAAGTAAACACCTCATGATTCTACTTGTTTCAATATGGTAGTATTGGTTTAACTATTATAAATTGAATATAGTAAGTTAGTTAGTACTTATCACTAGTGAAAGAATTGTTGCTTCGAGTCTTTAGTCATGCCTAATTTATCATAATCACTATCAATGGTATGAAATTCATTTCTACTATAATTAAGTGAGAAGAATGTGATTCATGTTTTCAATATAAGAATCTGTTATCTCATCCGTTTTACTTTAACATTGATGTAAATCAAGATATTTAACTGACATGAACTTGTTTTTTTAACAGATAAAAATTGTGAAGTATGAAGAATTTGTTCTTGAAGAAATGGCAGTATAAGTTGAAGCAGCCAAAAATGTTAGAGGGGTGTTGAATCACAAAAGAACCTATTTCTATTTGATAGGGGTTGTTCAATGACGTTCTCATTTGTACCTGTTACACTTGTTTTCTCTTTTGTTAAGAGTTGATAATTATATTGTCATGCAATTAGAATGAATGAATTTTTGGTAGTGATGCTTCAGTTCTTTGTAATAACTGAAAATTTTATATGAATAATATGTTTTTAGATGTCTCTCCATCTGTTTGTATATATCTAGTTTTGTGAAAAGATAAAAACTAATTATTAGTGAAAAAAATCTAATTGCTACAGACTCTTTTAACAATTGACTTCTATTGTCATTGATGAATTTAACGACAGGATTGTCAATTAACAATGAAAAAATTCAGTCGTTAAAAGGTGGTATTGACGAAGGAAATTTATGTTGTCATTAAATATGCTTTAACCACCGAACTAAAAATTCGATCGTTAACTTTTAACGTCAAGGCTTTTAGTGACCAGCCACGACCAATATTTTTTCGGTCCTTATTAATTTATAGCAACCGGATTGGACTTATAACGAGGGGATTTCCCCTCGCTAAAAATCTATTTTCATGTAGTGGGACTCTCCAACGCTGGCTGAGAGACGCTAACTCTAAGGATCTGGCTAATTCCGGGACTGAACCTGAATGTGTGAGTCTGTATTTGAGACGATATAGCATTGAGTATGCAGTCAGTACGAATGTACCGAGTATGCAAGGTAAGTAAAACTGCTAAGTAAGTAAAATCAGAAATCATGCATATCATAAAACATTTCATTATAAGAGTCTGAAAGTAGGACTTTCATGCTATTATCTGAAAACATGATTTAACCATAACTGAATATCATAATTGAATCGAAGGACCCAAAGCTGAAACTAAATATTCATAAGCAAAATGGAATATTGGGTCAAACCTACTGAAAACATAATATCATGACTTATGAACATACATAACTGAAATCATGAGAAACAATGGGAGACTCGTCATATAACCGACATTACAACGATAGACCTTACGTGGTCCTAACTATTGCACTCAAGTGGGTAGAGTGGTCTAAAGCCTTGCCAGGGCTAAAGGTGCTACCATGATATCGATATCAAGCTGAAGGCCCCTTGGAGGCAGGGGAAGCTCATAAAGTAGGTCCCAAATGATCCAATCATACCTACATTGGCACATAGTTCTGAGGCACAGGGTTGATTGACCCTTAGCCGACTCGGTGCTAGACCAACCACTCCCAAAAATATGTATATGCTCTCCATCATTTTTCAATGAAGCTGAACCATTGTCTAGTGACGAAGTTGAATCATAATAATACATGTAAATCTGAAATCATAACATGAGGAGCCTTGGCTCAAACCATACCACAAGTTGAGAAGAGTGGGAGTGTAGACTCCAAAATCCATGTAGTAAGCTATTAACATGAACTTGAGATAAATCATGAAACATACTTGATCATATGGGTTTGCCCAAACATAAACATACTTGAAATAGACATTGATAGTCAAAAACATAAATATAGACATGGGTAATTCGAAATCATACTTTCATCATATACATCTTAGGCACTTCCAGGGTATTACAATATCTCCCCCTTGGGAACATTCGTCCTCGAATGTGGGAAACATACAAAAAAAGTAGAGACATGCAATCATTATACCTAAATACTGATCATTTAAACCGAAAACTAACAGAATGACTATCTGTGATTCAAACCACATAGCTGAACTGATTTCATGATTCACATACACATCCATATACATAAAAGAAACTTGAACAAATGAACTGAACATGAAAACTAAATAGAGTTTTAGGGAAAAATTGATACCTCAATTTGGAACTGAACCGGTAGAAAATAAATGTGGATATCTAGCTATCATATCCGCTTTGGCCTCCCATGTAGCTCCTTCAATATGCTGATTCCTCCATAACACTTTAACAGATGCTACTTCCTTATTCCTTAGCCTTCGAAACTGACGATCCAATATTTCCACCGGACTCATAACTAAGGTTGTCTTTTACACCAACACTATCCATCAGGACAACTAGGGATGGATCACCTAAACACTACTTCAAGAGAGATACATGAAACACAGGATGTACGGAATATAACTCTGAGGGCAACTCCAATTCATTTGCCACCTTGCCAACTCTTCTCATAATTCGATAGAGGCCAACTTAGCGAGGGATAAGTTTTTCTTTCTTTCCAAATCGCATCACTCCCTTCATGGGAGATACCTTTAGAAGCACCCAATCATCCACCTCAAACTCTAATTCTCTCCTTCTCACATCGGCATAGGACTTTTGGCGACTCTAAGTGGTTTTCAGCCTGTCCCTTATCAATTGAACCTTATTCATAGCCTCATGAGTCGAATTTGGCCCCATCATTACTGCCTTACCAACCTCAAACCACCCGATGGGCGATCTACATCTCCGCCCATAAAGATCCTCAAATAGAGCCATCTTAATACTAGAGTGATAATTGTTATTGTAGGCAAACTCGATCAGGGGCAAGTAATCATCCTAACTGCCTTTGAAGTCAATTACGCATGCTCTCAACATGTCTTCGAGGGTCTAAATTGTCCACTCTTCTTGGACATCCGTTTGCAGGTGGAATGTTGTGCTGAGTTTAACCTATGTACCAAGTCCTCTTTGAAATGACCTCCAAAACTGAGAAGTAAATTGGGTACCTCTGTCTGAAATGATGGATAAGGGCACTCCATGCAATCAAACTAGCTCCCAAATATATAGTTTGGCATAATCCTCCACCAAATTTGTGGTCTTAACCGGTAGAAAATGTGCAGCCTTGGTCAACCTATCTACCACAACCCAAATTGAGTCATATTGTTGGTGAGTATGAGGTTAACCCGTGATGAAATCCATATTAATTTTGTCCCACCTCCAAGTAGGAATGCTGATATCCTGATGCACGCCTCCCAGCCTTTGATGCTCTACCTTTACTTGTTGACAGTTCGGACACTTAGCAACAAATTTTGTGATATCCTTCTTCATGTCGTTCCACCAATAGATTTTCCGTAAGACATGGTACATCTTGTGGGACCTAGATGGATAGAATACCTGAATCTATGAGCCTTATGCAACATCCGTCTCCTCAAATCATCAACATTCGAAACACATAGGCGACCCTAGTATCGAAGCACACCATCTCCCCCTTTGGAGAAGACCCCCACCTTCTAATTCTGAATCGCTTCTTTTAATTTTACCAAAATCGGGTCTTCATCTTGTCCAGCTTTCACATCAATCACCAAGGATGATTTTGATCCATTCTGAACAACAACACTGCCACCAGTCGAGTCAACCAACCTTGTTAATCAATGTACATCTTTCACTAGCTCCTTTCTCCTCTCATCTATGTGGGACACACTCTCCATAGAGAGCCTACTAAGTGCGTTAGCTACTATATTAGCCTTGCCCGGATGGTATAGCACATTCATATCGTAGTCCTTAAGTAGCTCCAACCACCTCCTATGCCGAAGAATGAGGTCCTTCTGGGTAAACACATATTGCAAACTCTTATGGTCTGAACACATCCACGTGGACTCCATACAAATAATGTCGCCATATCTTCAAGGCCAATACCATCGCAGCCAATTCAAGATCATGGGCCGGGTAATTCTTCTCATGAACCTTTAGCTGTCTGGAGGCATAGGCTATGACTTTCTCGTGATACATCAATACGTACCCACGTCTGATCCTTGAAGCATAACAATACACTACGAACCCATCGGTACCCTCGGGTAGGGTCAACAGCAGTGCGGAGGTAAGTTGGGTCTTCAACTCTTGGAAGTTCTTCTTACAAGCCTCAGACCATTGGAATTTCACCTTCTTCTGGGTGAATTTGTTCAAGGGCGCTGCAATAGATGAGAAGCGTTCAACAAATCTCCGATAGTAGCCAGCTAAACCCAAGAAACTCCGAATGTCTGAAGAATTCACCGATCTAGGCCAATTATTTACCCCTTCTATTTTCTGGGAATCCACCTTTATACCATCACTTGTCACCGCATGGCCCAAAAATGCTATGGAGTTCAACCAAAACTCACACTTCCTGAATTTGGCATATAACTGACGATCACTGAGAGTCTGAAGCACTATTCTCAAATGAGCGGCATGTTCTTCCTCGCTCCGAGAGTATATCATGATGTCATCAATAAACACAATAACGAGCATATCCAAGTATGGCTTGAACACCCTTCTCATCAGGTCTATAAAAGCTTCAGGAGCATTTGTTAGTCCAAAAGACATAGCTACAAATTCCTAATGACCATACCGCGTCCTGAAGGCTTTCTTTGAGATGTCACACTCCCGAACTTGAAGCTGATAATAGCCTGATCTAAGATCTATCTTTGAGAAATTTTTGACACCCTGAAGCTAGTCAAATAAATCATTAATACTGGGTAGAGGATACCTATTCTCGACGATGACTTTGTTCAATTGTCGATAATCGATACACATACAAAGAGAACCATCTTTCTTTCGGACAAAGAGAACTGGTACACCCCATAGAGACTTGCTCAGTCTAATGAAACCCTTATCTA
The DNA here is from genome assembly GCA_035772735.1 of Datura wrightii. Classification (NCBI taxonomy): domain Eukaryota; kingdom Viridiplantae; phylum Streptophyta; class Magnoliopsida; order Solanales; family Solanaceae; genus Datura; species Datura wrightii. The sequence continues at coordinate 24,818,047 of JASDFA010000018.1, forward strand.
ACAGGTCCTTCAACTGATCCTTCAACTCCTTTGGCTTGGCTGGAGCCATCCTGTAAGAAGGGATAGACATAGGCAGCGCGTCGGGCAGAAGGTCAATACTGAAATCAATTTCCCTCTCGGGAGGAACACCTGGTAAATCATCAGGAAATACTTCTGGGTACTCACGCACTACCGGAACTGACTGGATAGTCGGGGTCTCAGACTCAACATCCTTAACCCTAACTAGATGATACATACAACCTTTGGAGATCATCTTTCTGGCCTTAATAGGAAAAAAACAACCTACAGAAATGGCCGAACTACCCTTCCACTCCAAGATTGACTCACCCAAAAAGCGAAACTCCACCGCACGGGTTCTACAACTAACAGAAGCATAACATGCATACAACCAATCCATGCCAAGAATAATATCAAAATCAGTCATGGCTAACTCTACAAGGTCTGCGGAGGTGACTCTATACAATATAGTGACCGGACATCGTCTATACACCCGCCTAGCTACAACCGAATCACCAATAGAGGTAGAAACTAAAAATGGTTCTGATAGAGTTTCAGGACTATTTCCAAAGCTACTAGCAATATAAGGGTATCCCCTGGATCTAACAAAGCATAAGCATCAAGGTTAAACACTCGTAACATACCAGTAACCATATCCAGTGAAGTCTCCTACTCCTGACGGGTCGTAAGGCCATAGAACCTATTCTGGTGCTGACCATCGATTGAACTAGTCAAGGCACACTGCTGAGAGGGACATGCTGCTAGAGCGGCTGAGCTAGAAGCTAGCATATAGGCTCTGCCGCCCCCTAATCTGGCCGAAGGGAAATCCTTGAGTCTGTGTCCGGGTTTGCCACACCCGAAACAAGCATCTGAGCTAACTCGGCACCTACCTGGGTGATTGTTGCTACACGTCGCACAAGCTAGGAAAGTGCGCTCTATGTGCATGCTACCCTGGCCTCTCGAATCTGAAGCCCTGCTCCTCCAATCCCCTCGTGATCTAGATGGTGTACTAGCCGATGATGGTGTTGGAGCAAAAGACCCGTGATAAGACTACTGGCGCTATCCACCCCTAATCTAGGCTAAAAAATACCATAATTGTCTGTCCTGGCCCTCTTGTCCTCTCTCTACCTCCAATACACTGACTCCATCTGTTGGGCATGCAACACTATGCAGGAAAAATCTATATCACGATGTCGCATGGCGATTCTACAGTCCTTATCCAAGTAGTCCGCCACTCCACGCACAAATCGAGTTACCTGAGCCCTCTGGTCTGCCACTAACTCTAGTGCATACTTGGATAAGCGGGTGAAGTCCAGAGCATTCTCCTGAACTAACATATCACCCTGCTTCAGATTTACAAACTTCTCCACCTTCAGTTCCCTTATCTTGCGAGGGAAGAACCGAACGAGAAAGGCTACATAAAACTCTTCCCAACATATAGGGCCTGCCCCCACTGCCCTACCATCTCTCCATTGCTTAAACTAGATATGCGCCACCCTTTTCAGCTGATAAGAGGCCAAATACACGCACTCTCCATTTGTCACCCCCATGACCTAGGTGATATTTAGAATCTCGTCGATGAATTCATGTGGGTCCTCATCTACCTTGGACCCAAGGAACTCCAGCGGGTTCATCCTCAAGAATCTCTTACTGGAGTCGCCACTGCATTGCCATTTTACGGAACATGCACAATAACCTGTTGATTGACCTGAGCGATCAAGGCCTACACAAGCATCTGGATAGCTGCCCAAAACTCAGCATGGGCAACTGGCTCTGGTGCTTGGTGCTCCTGAACTGGTGGGGCCTGCTGGAGCCCATTACCGTTGGCATCCTCGTGGCCTTCACCATTCCTATTTATCCTACTATTCATTCTTTGGGGAGCCATGATTCTGCAATCGCGAATAGCATGAATTAGAAGGATAGAAAAACTTTTCATTGCACGGCATAGATCATGAAAGAAGGGAACATCTCCTAAACATCTCGTAGCCTCTTCATCATAAGTGTGGCGCGCTTCACGCCCATGAAAAAGGCTCTACTTAATGCGGCTTTAAGACACCCTAGGACACTTCAAACCTATGACTCTGCTACGAAGTTTGTCATTATTCAAACATAGACCCAGATTGTAATACGGGACAAGGAGCCCCCAGAGACTACAAGTCGACCCATGGCATGAACATTCATCTAACTTCATATCACTTAAAGTGGAATACTAAACATACGATATAGCGAAAACATAAATGTAAAATAACAGAGCATCATAAGCGGAATGTACTAAAAATAAATAGCAGGTGAGTACTACAATTAGTCTGAAAGCCTCTATCGTATCAGATGGGTTGATGGGACAACATCCCTAACTAACCCGACAAAATTGAAATAAAAGGAACATCAATATTTGAACATATGGCCCTCAAAAAATGAGGACTCACCAAAAGGCTAGTTGCTAAACTCTGGAATGGACTACTGACGGGGCTAAGCCTGAGAGTCGGTTCCTGTATCATGAAACAATACAACATAGAGTATGCGGTCAGTACGAGAAATGTATCGAGTATGCAAGGAAAGTAAAATGGACATTTAAAATATATAAAATCTCATGAATGATCATAAGAGTGGGACAACATGCTCGTGACATAGGTAGCATACAATAACATAAGGCTCAAAGTTTTCAAAACATTCGTAATTCAGTCGTAATCATAATCATAAGAGAAAGCTTTATACTACAATACTTGAGCCAATATACATAACCATAAACATGCACAAATCATGAGGAAAAGTGGGAGATTCTTATAACTGACATACCCCATATGAGCACACATGGAGCCCGACCTGTAAATCCCTACTCGGGAGGGTGTTCATACATTGCCAAGGGTAGAACCATGAAAGGCGTGATATCACACATGAAAGGGCTCATTTCGGCAAAGGGAACAGTCACAAGGGAGGTCCCATAATGTCCTATGGTGGCACGTAATTCTAAGATTTAGGGCAGAACCTGGGCCCCTAACCTACTCGGTGTTAAATACTACTCCCAAAACATATATAGTGCTCACAATATAATATGCATGAGATTCACGGGCTAGTTAAATACGTGAACTATCCATGAGGATAAGGCCCGTGAGTCGGCTAAAAACATAATTAATAAATCATGGGACTCATGCATACTTGTAAATTATATATATATATACACACATTGCAAATCATCATTTCATAATGGGTATTTGAATAAATCCATATTGTGAATCATAAATCATGATGGGTTGTTTCATCCGTTACTTCCTCCTTCAGGTCCTCTACTACTCCTTTCAACGAGCCTCACCACGATTCATTACATCCTCCAACAAGTCATGGTTGCCTTCCATTAGGTGCACTGGAAAATATAGCTATCCCCATAAAATGATTGGTGACCACAACCCGTTACTTCTCACGACGAGTCATGGGATGACCCGTTACCATCCCTTAAGTTGAGGTCCAGTACCCACCATGGCTCCAAACGATGACTCGTTGTAACCAACAATGAGTCGTTACTTCGCTAGCTGTTTCCACTGTCACCAGGCCTAGCCCTTCCCACGACTGCTTCCTGCGGATTGTTGGTTGAACCAACAATCCGTTGGGTCATCCATCCTGTGGGATTTTTACCAGTTTCAGCCAACTTCCAAATTTTAAATCTCGGGTCTAATCTTAGGATCTTCCGGGGTATTAAACGTTATTAGGAAAAACTCCCTTTTGTTCATGTATTACACGTTATTTGGAAAAACTCCCGTTTGTTCATACTCTTTATCGTGCATTGAAATTCAATTCCAGAAATGTTCTCCTAACTTGTGCTCTGTTTTGTTTAAGTGAAATCATGCCTCTAAGATGTGGTCATGGGAGAAGGGTCAGCAATGCTCATCGACCTACCCCACCAGCTCCAGCAGCCCTTTTGGAGGACCATGTGTCCTCTGTAGAGTTTAGAGCGGTAATCCAATTGCTCGCACAGACAGTCACGAACCAGGTGAACCAGCAGGTGGTTCTGATCAATGCTAATAGGTCCACAGCAGCTCCCCGAGTTTGGGACTTCACCCAGATGAACCCTCCAGCCTTCCATGGATCTAAGGTGGGAGAGGACCCATAGGAGTTTGTGGATGAGATTAGGAAGATCACCCGAATTATGGGCGTTAGCTCATCTTAGGGTGTTGACCTAGCTGCCTACCAGCAAAAAAGGGTAGCTCATATTTGGTATGACCAGTGGAAAATATGGAGACAAATGGGAGCGTAACCGATAAAGTGGGAGGAGTTTACTACAGCCTACCTAGATAGATTCTTCCCTCGGGACTCAGGTAGGCTAAGGTGGCAGAATTTATGAATCTGAAATAGCACAATCAGACGGTGGAAGAGTATGCACTGGAGTTCATAGGATTGTCTAAATATGCTCTAGAGATAGTAGCTGAGCCAAGGTCTTGCATGCTGAAGTTCATCAATGGAGTATTGAACTTTTTTCCTCAATGAGTGCAGGACTGCGATGCTTATCAAAGATATTGACCTCTCCAGCCTCATCATTCATGCCCATCAGATTGAGGCAAAAAAGCTAAAAGACTTGGTGCGGAAGAACAAGCAGGCAAGGACTGGCCAATCAGATTATGCCCACTAGAGGTCTGGAAGTAGCATCTGCCCATAGCAGCATCAGAAGGCTCCAGCACCCACTTCAACCAGCGCCCATACTTTCTGATCCCGCAAGGATTGGAGGGGTAGAACATCTATCTCACAGTCCTAGAGTCACAACGCCAGCAACCGCTACCCGGCTTGCCCTAAGTGTGGCAAGAACCATCCAGGGGAATGCCTTCAGGGCCGAGAGGGTTGCTTTGAGTGTTCACAGCTAGGTCATCGTCTTAGAGAATGCTCGTCAATAGGACAGGGGAGATCACAATCCACTGCTTCAGCAGCTCCAACAGGCCGACCAACTCAGCAGGCCAACACTTCAGGTACGAATCATGGCCAGTGCCAAAACCATTTTTATGCTTTGTCCTCTCGTTAGGATTAGGAGAGTTCACCATACGTGGCCATGGATATGTTACTCCTTTTCCATCTAGATGTGCACACCTTACTAGATTCAGGAGCCACATTATTATTCATGACTCCCTATGTAGCTTTCTAGTTTGATATCAGTTCAGAGGTCCTCTCAGAACCATCCTCAGTCTCCACCCCAGTTGGTGAGGCAATCATAGCCAACCGGGTGTATAGAAACTGCCCAGACTCAATCTTGAATAAGGTCATTCCAGCTAATCTGGTAGAGTTAGACATGGTTAATTTTGACCTCATTCTTGGCATGGATTGGTTACTCTCAGGTTATGCCTCAGTCAACTGCAAAATTAGGGCCATCAGATTTCATTTTCCTAATGAGCTAGTTTTAGAGTAGACGACAGTAGTTCAGCGCCTAAGGGTCGGTTTATTTCCTTTTTAAGGCCAAAAAGCTTATTTCTAAAGGGTGTATTTATCATCTAGTTCGTGTCAAAGATTCCAGCTTTGAGACCCCTACTATTCAGTCAGTTCTAGTTGTTAGTGAGTTCCCTGATGTGTTTCCCGAAGATCTTCTTTGAGTTCCTCCTGAGCGGGAAATAGACTTCGGCATGGACCTTCTCCCATACATTCAGCCCATCTCTATCCCTCCTCACTGGATGGCTCCAGTTGATCTTAAGGATTTGAAGGAACAACTAAAAGACCTCCTTGAGAAAGACTCCATCAAGCGTAGCATCTCTCCATGGGGTGCTCAAGTATTATTTGTGAAAAATAAAGACGGTACCCTCAGAATGTGTATCAACTACCGTCAGTTGAATAAGGTTGCAGTTAAGAATAGTTACCCCCTACCCAGGATTGATGACTTGTTCGATCAGCTTTAGGGAACTAGTTGTTTCTCCAAGGTATATCTCAAGTTGGGGTACCATCAACTAAGGATCAGAGAATGTGACATACCGAAAAAAGCTTTTAGAACTTAGTATGGTCACTACGAATTCGTGGTTATGTCCTTCGGACTGACTAATGGCCCTGCAACTTTCATAGACTTGATGAATAGGGTTTACAAACCATATCTAGACATGTTTGTCATTGTATTTATTGATGACATCCTTGTATACTCCAGAAGCAAGGAAGAGCATAACCATCTAAGGATAGTTCTATAGACACTCAGGGACCTCCATTTGTTAGCTAAGTTTAGCAAATGTGAATTTTGGTTGAAGTCTATGACTTTCCTTGGTCACGTAGTCTTAGGTAAGGGTATTCAGATAGATCCTCAAGAGATAGCCATGGTGAAAGACTGGCCAAGACCTCCTTCCCCAATCGAAATCAGAAGTTTCTTGGGTCTGGCCGATTATTACTGATATTTTATGGAGGGTTTCTCCTCCATTGCATCTCCTCTGACTAGGTTAACTCAGAAAAAGGTGAAATTTTAGTAGTCAGATGCGTGTGAGAAGAGTTTCCAAGAGTTGAAGACTCTACTCACTACCGCTCCAGTGTTAACCTTGTAGGAAGAAACAAATGGATTTTTAGTGTATTGTGACACTTCTAGAGTTGGTCTCGGTTGAGTTCTAATGCAACGGGGTAAGGTGATAGCTTACGCCTCCAAACAGCTCAAGATTCATGAAAAGAACTATCCAACCCATGACCTTGAGTTAGAAGCAGTGGTGTTTGTGTTGAAAATATAGAAGCACTACCTTTAGGGGCTTACGTGGATATTTTCATTGATCATAAGAGCCTTCAGTATGTATTCAGTCAAAAATATTTAAATCTTCATCAGAGAAGGTGATTGGAGCTACTGAAAGAGTACGACATGAGTGTGTTGTACCACTCGGGCAAAGCCAATGTGGTGGTCGATGCCCTAAGAAGGATTTCTTTGGGGAGCGTGGCTCATGTTGAAGATATCAAAAAGGAACTGGCAAAGGATATTCACAGGTTATCTCGGTTAGGAGTGCAGTTGGTCGATACAGCTGAGGGTGGAGTAGTGGTGCAGAGTGGATCAGATTCCTCGTTGGTAGTTGAAGTTAAGTCAAGGCAGGATTAAGATCCCATACTACTTAAGCTGAAGGAGGAGGTTCTCAGAAAAGAAGTGGAGGCTTTCTCCTAAGGGGGAGATGGTGTACTCCGTTACCAGGGTAGGAAGTGTGTACCAAATGTAGGTTATTTGAGACAACAGATACTGGCTGAAGCACACAGTTTGAGATATTCTATCCACCAGGTGCTACCAAGATGTATCATGATCTAAGGTATATTTACCGGTGAAACGGCATAAAAAGAGACATTGCAGAATTCGTGGCTAAGTGCCCAACCTGACAGCAGGTCAAGGTGGAACATCAGAGACCGGGAGGTATGACTCAGGTTATCAGCATACCCACATGGAAGCGGGAAGAAGTGAATATGGATTTTCTTACAGGTCTACCTCATACTCATTGGCAGCATGACTCAATCTGGGTGATAGTAGACCGGATGACCAAGTCAGCACATTTCCTCCTAGTTAAAACTACAGACTCAGTTGAGTATCATGCTAGGCTTTATATCCAGGAGTTGGTCAGACTAAATGGAGTGCCCTTGTCCATTATTTCAGATAGAGGTACCAGGTTCACCTCGCATTTCTGAAAGTCATTTCAGAAAGGACTCGGCACCTAGGTCAAGATCAACACAGCTTTTCACCCATAGATAGATGGACAAGTTGAGTGGACTATCCAGACCTTGGAAGATATGTTGAGAGCGTGTGTGATCGATTTCAAGGACGGTTGGGATGATCACCTACCTCTCATCAAGTTCGCGTACAACAACAACTACCACTCTAGTATCCAGATGGCCCTATTTGAGGCATTGTATGGTAGGAGGTGTAGATCTCCTATAGGGTAGTTTGATGTTGGTGAAGCTACCCTGATAGGGCTAGACTCAGTTCATGAGGCTATGCAGAAGGTTCAACTTATTAGGGAGAGGTCGAAAACAATGCAAAGCCATCAGAAATCCTATGCTGATATGAGTAGAAGAGAGTTAGAGTTGCAGTGGATGATTAGGTTTATCTAAAATTATCACCCATGAAAGGGGTGATAAGGTTTAGGAGGAAGGAAAACTCAATCTGAAATATGTGGGACCCTACAAAATTTTGAAGCGAATTGGCAGTGTGGCGTATGAGTTAAAACTACCTCTAGAGTTAGCATCTGTGCACCCAGCCTTTCATGTGTCACTATTGAAGAAGTGCATCGGTGATCCAACTTCAGTTGTGCCACTAGACAGTGTGGGAATAAAAGATAGTCTCTATTACGAAGAGGTCCCAGTTCAAATCCTTGACCACCAGGTTCATAAGCTGAGGAACAAGGAAGTCACTTCAGTAAAAGTTTTATGGAGGAACCAGCTAGTTGAGGGAGCAACATGGGAAGAAGAAGAAGACATGATGGCCAGATACCCTCACTTATTCCCTTCCAATTCTGTTCCAGCATCAGGTACTAAATCCCTCATCGGTACTATGTTCCGTTCCATACTCATCAGCTCTATTCAAATTTTCTATGTGCATTCTAGTTGTGTTAGCTCTGTTAGCATGGTTAAGTCAGTTCCGAGTTAGTTACTCCTTCAGAAATCAGTTCATAACCTTAGTCTGGGGATTCCGACTCTTTTCCCAATTTTCCAGCAGTTTTAGCCTTCATTCGAGGACGAATGATCCCAAGGGGGAGATATTCTAACACCCCAAAACCTTTCTAGACTAGACTCAGACCCTGCAAGAATAATCCAGAAGAAAACCAGAAATGTTGCCTCAGAATGACTAAGACAACGAGTCGTGGTCAGCTCCAACGACTCGTTGTGTCAGTCATGGTCAACAATTCTTGGTCCCTCGGAAACCCACGGGACATGGAATGACCCATTATGAGAAACAACGAGTCGACCTATCACTCGATGGTTCCCCAACTTAGAACTCCTTTTTCAGGACCCCATGATGTGTCGTGATTTTACGGCACTTTTGACACTAAAACCAAGAAAATATTCACATTTCGGGTATGTTTATATAGATATGATGTGTTTGTGTTAAGTGTTGCAGGAAAACAGGTCCCGAATGGAAAATGGGCAAAGAAATAAAAAAATGGACAAAAATGCAGGCTGCTACCCAGGTCATGAGTCGTCGTCCCAATGAATGACTCGTGCTTGGAGTCATGGGAAGAGATTGAGTTTGATAAAAAATAACCAGTGCACCTCACGAGTTGAAGGCACGACTTGTTATATATGGTAACGAGTCGTTATGATAGTCATGGAGACTGGAAGGCAAATTTCTGAAGGATGCCCAGTGAAGACAACGAGAGACATAACAAGTCGTCAGGTGAAGTGACGACCCGTCATCAGATACTGTGGACATCCGTCAAGTGCACTGGCGGATTTGGTGAGCCCTGGACACGAGGGACCTAAAGACTGGTGCCCAGGCCTAACGAGTCATTAGGTGACCCATCACCAGGACTGGACAAATGCCGAGGATGAGTCAACTTCACTGGCCATGACTCGTTCGGAGACCCAACGAGTCGTTACTTGGCCCGTTATCAATGCCGACTTGGAGTCTGTTTTTTATTAGGAAAAGATTTGTTTGGGACAATAAATACAATATTTAGGTTTATTTTTCAGACATAGTTTATTTTACCACTTTTCTCATAAATTTTAGTGTTGTGGACGATCCTTCTTAGTTCAAGAAACAAAGTTTGTAATTTTGTTCTTGATTTTGAGAATCAAACAACATTGGAGTTTTGTTCATCGATTTTGGAGTTTTATTCAATTCATGTGGTTTTTTTCTGTGAATATTTGTAAGTTACAATTATGATTTCCTTATTATTTTGTGATTGTGATTATTCAAACATGAGTAGCTAAACCCATAACTAGGGTTGAGGGAACCATGATGAATTAAAATACATAGGTAAAAACACTTAGTGATTCTTGAACGGGATTTATGCATGTATTTTTTTCCCTTTGTTTTAATTGTTTCTTAATGGTTACAAATGTTGGAATTTTCCTTATTCTTACTTACTAGATCAAGGGGGTAGTGAATGGGAAAAGGGATTAACAATGGAGATTTGAGTCTATCAACCCTCATCTAATAGCTTGACCTTGTCTAAGAATAGCTAATCTCATATTAAGGGTAAGGGTTAGTTATGTATACACCCGTATACGGACCAAGTTGCATGGTGATAATCATATAGATAGGGGACCAACCATTTAGGTGAATTTAACTTACTAATATTGCATCCTAAACACCGGAATAAATCACTAGTGTAAAAGCCTTGTGGTTATGAAGTCATGAGGAATACAATCCTAGTCAACTTGTTGATTGAATACAACTGAAATTGATTTAAGCATCTACTAGTCTTTACTCTTGTTTATTACTTTGTTTTTTTCAAATATTTTCGCCCAGGAAATAAGTAAATCGATAGTATTAGCCAAATGCATTAACTCAAGTTCCTGTCATATTACTCATGGGATTCGACCCCAACCCTTGTTAGGTTCTATACTTGATATCAATCGCTTTGTATCTCATTTACGATGTGTAATTTAGGCTACATCAAATTTTGGCACCGTTGTCAGGGAATACAGCAAAGGCTTTTGTTAATTGTTTTTGCTTTACTGTTGGTCAATATTTCCTTTTTATTTTTCTTTTGTTGTTTTTGTTCTTAAGAGGTCTTAGGTTCATGCATGCCCAATACTAGGATCCAAGGAAAATCTCTAGTTCAAATTGATCATGAACTTGAACAAACACTATGAAATCTGAGGAGAATGGCCAACATACAAGAGCAAGAGAAAGTGGACCAAGGTACAACCAAAATATTAGCTGAGGAACAAGCTCGGGCACGAGATCGAGAGTTAGCAAGGGTTGCTAAAAAGCAATGCCTAGCTACCAAAGTTGAGCGATCTAGAAGGAACAGAGGTCCAGATCAGCAGAGACACCGGGTATTTTGATGAGGATGATGATGATGATATTAACAAAGCCGGTGCCACTAGAGCTATTGTCCCTCCCCCTTTTCCTGCTGAGGCAAAGTTTGATATTACCAGTGCTATAATCCAGTTGCTCAACATGAAGGGGATATTTGCGGGTCATGCAACTGATGATGCACATACTCAATTGACTAATTTCGTGGGTATCTGCAAGGCATAAAAACGACCGGGAGTGAGTCAGGATGCGATATAGCTGAGGTTATTTCCCTTTTCATTAAGGAGTGAGGCAATGCTCTGGATGGCAGAACTGCCCAACGATTCTATCACTACATGGAGGGAGTTGAAAAGAGCTTTTCTTGAAATATTTTTCCCACTTTTGAGAGCTTTCCATATGAAAGATGAGATATACATCTTCAGAAAATTAAATTGTGAGGCACTTCACGAGACATGGTTGAGGTTCAACAAAAAACTCAAAAGGGTGCCCAACCACAGGATCCTAGATACATTATTGGAAATCTTCTACAGGTCTCCAAATGCTAACACCAAGGCGGTGGATGATACCATGTCTGGCGGAACATTCATGAGTCACACTTATGCTGAAGCTGCTAAGCTACTTGACAAAATTACTAAAACCAACAACGCATGGCACACATGAGAGTCGGAGACTGCGTCTAGTTCTTATGTGATATGTATGTCTGTAGAATAGAGAAGGAAGGATAAAGAGAGAGATCAAGATATTGCTGAAATAAATACCACAATAGGGCTGCTTGCTAAGCATTTGATGGGAGCCTAGGCTGAAAAGGTCAATGTTGTGGGTTCTCAAGGCAAGGCCCTGAGAAATGATGGAGGTGAATCAGAATCTAAGGAGGAAGCTAATTATCTGAATGATCAAGTGTCACAACCCGAACGTACACCCGGATCATAGACACGAGACAAGGGACCCCGAGAGACCCCAAGTCGACCCACGGCACATGCATACATCTAATCTCATTAAAATAAGCAGAATGCTAAACATCAAACATAGGGAAAACGTAACCATAGCATAACATCAGAAACTACTAGACATATACGTAGGCTGGGTACTACATACTTATCTGAAAGCCTCTACTACATACGATGGGTTGATGGGAAAATATCCCCAACTAACCCAAACAATACTATAACATAAGATAACATAAAAGTCTGTCAAATGGCCCTCGGAACATGAGGGATCACCAATAAGCTGAGAGCATAAGCTGAGATGGACTAAGGATGAGGATAAGCCTGAGATCCGGACCCTGTATCATGGAACGATACAACATAGAGAGTATGCAGTCAGTACGGGGAATGTATCGACTATGAAAGGTAAGTAAAACGGACATTTAAAAGGAAATAAAACTCATAAATAATCATAAGAGAAAGACATCATACTTATATCATAAATTACGTAAGAAAACATAAGGCTCAAGACTTTCAAATCATTCATAAATCATTCATTATCATAATCATAGGTAAACTTTATCAAAATATAACTTGAGCCAATAACATAAACATAATAATGCATAAAACATTCAGAACAATGGGAGGACTCATCATAACCGACACTATCATGGTAGAGCCTTTCATGAAGCCCCAACTATCTCACTCAAGTGGGCAGAGCCGACCCTGGCTTGTCAGGCGAGGGTAGTGCATTAGGCGTGATATCACATTAGAGAGGATCATTATCAAAACAATAGATCATTAGAAACCCACTGTGGCACGTGTTTATTAGACACCGGCGTAGTCCTTTGAACGTCGGGCTACTCGGTGCTAGACATGGCTCCAAAAAACATGCGTATAGGCTCATACATAACATCATGAATTAAGATTCATTGGAAAAAATATAACATGCATCATTATTGATCCCACTTAAAACATGATTAGCCAAGAATCAAAGGCCTTTTTCATCGGCCGACATCATAAATTGATAAATCATGTAATTCATTTCATAAATCATAAATCACTCATAAACATATGGGCATTGCCCAATACTTCAACATACTCAGTTCTTCCAAAATATGCTTATAAACATGGGTAACTTGAATTCATGCTTTTCCATCATAAATAAATCTCAAAATATTGAATATTAATCATAAATCATAACTTCATGAACTTTCATAAATGGGCATTTTTAATTTAAAAAGCTTGAAACATGATTTTAAGAAAAGTAATATAAAACCTACCCATCATTCAAAATTCAATAATTAAAACTCAATTAAATCATACCCATAAAGAGAAATCACATTTTCATGCATTTAGGTAAAACCCCATAGACTTGAATAGGAGAATTCATAATTTAAAATGGAATTTCGGGCATGGGTGTGAAAGGATTCACCCATTCTAAACACAACGTACCTGGGAATGGATTGATTTCGAAGTTCCTTGAATACCCACAAAGAAATTGATGGAAACTTGAAGAATTTGAGGAAGAACTCTTGAATCACCCTCTACTCCCCTCTCTAACTCTTGCATGCATAAATAAGGCTTAACATGGACTAGTCCCCCTTAAAAGACCCTATTCCGACCTTAAAACAATATAGTTTAGGCCTTAGGAGTTTAGAAAATTATGAGAAGGCCCTTACTAATTCACAGGAAATAACTGTCAGGTAACCCTAACGGGTGACCTGACGACTCGTCAAGACGGGCAATGACTAGCCGTGTTGCCCGTCAAGTACACTGTCTCATCCTCAATTAAATTCCCATAGGCTTTCTCTTGACCCACCTCACTAGTCATTGGGACTGACCACGACTCATGGGGTCCCATCTGTTAGGTACACTGGTCAGACCTCCTAATTAATCCTCAACCTCATTCCACGGTTGACCTGACGACTCATGGTAGCTGACCATGAGTCGTTCCCACGCCCGTGGGGACCTCAACACCTCAGCCTATTCCAGCCTTCCCACGAGCCACCTGACGACTCGTGGGATCTCCTCACGAGTCGTCTAATGACTTGTCCTGTACTATTGCAACATTTTCCTCAGATTTTTCCCATTTGACTCCCGGGTCCGATTCTTGGGTTCTCAGGGTATAACAATATCTCCCCCTTGGGAACATTCATCCTTCAATGATAGAAACATGCAGAAAACTCAAAAAAAAGCTATCACCATATACAAACATTGATCATTTAAGTTGAAAATTGACGGAATGACTACCTCCGACAAGAACTACATAGTGGAACTGAGTTCAGACATAACATACATATACCATATAATAAAATAAACTTGTACACATGAACTGAACATGAAAATCTAATTATAGGTTCAGAGAAAAACTAATACCTCAAGCGGAAATTGAGCCGGTAGAGAATAGGTGTGGCTAGCCATCATATCCGCTTTGGCTTCCCACGTAGCTCCTTTAACATGCTAATTTCTCCATAATACTTTAACTGAAGCTACTTCTTTGTTCCTCAGCCTCCGAACCTGACGATCCAAGATCTCCACCAGAATTTCATCATAGTTGAGGCTATCCTTTACACCAACGCTATCTACCGGGACTACTAAAGTTGGATCACCCAAGCACTTTTTCAAGAGCGATACATTAACACGGGATGCACTGAAGCTAACTATGAAGGCAAGTCCATCTCATACGCCACCTTACCAACTCTCCTCATAACCCGATAAGGACCAACATATCTTCGACTGAGTTTCCATTTCCTTCCAAATCGCATGACTCCCTTGATAGGAGATACCTTTAGAAATACCTATTTGTCCATATCAAACTCCAAATCTCTTCTCCTCATGTCAGCTTATGATTTATGACAGCTCTGAGCGTTCTTCAGCCTGTCCCTTATCAACTGAACTTTCACCACCACCTCGTGAACCAAATTTGGCCCTATCATAGTTGCTTCACCAACCAAAAACCATCCGATGGGAGATCTATACCTTTACCTAGAAAGAGCCTCGAATAGTGCCATTTGGATACTGGAGTGATAGCTGTTACTATAAGCAAACTCGATTAAGGGTAAATGATCATCCCAACTACCTTTAAAATCCATGACATATGTCCTTAAGAGTTTGGATTGTCCGTTCCACCTGGCCATCCATTTGCAAATGGAATGCGGTGCTGAGCTTAACCTGAGTCCCAAGCCCCTGTTTGAAAGACCGCCAAAATTGGGAGGTAAACTAAGTACCTCATTCTGAAATAATAGAAAAGGGAACTCCATGAAGTCAAACCAACTCCCGAATGTACAACTTGGCATAATCATCCGCTGAATCCATGGTTTTGACAGGTAGGAAGTGTGCAGCCTTAGTTAACCTGTCTACCACCACCCAAATGGAGTCATAGTATCGGCGAGTATGAGGTAGGCCTGTAATGAAATCCATGTTAATTTATTCCCACTTCCAATTGGGGATGATAATATCCTGAAGCATGCCTCCCGGCCTTTGATGTTTGACCTTCACTTGCTGATAGTTTGGACACTTGGCTACAAACTCTGAAATATCCTTCTTCATACCATCCCACCAATAGATTTCCCGCAAGTCCTGATACATCTTTGTGGATCCTGGGTGAATGGAATATCTGGTACCATGTGCCTAATGCAATATCCAAACCCTCAAATTATCAACGTTCGGGACACATAGCCGACCCTGATATCGTAGAACACCAGCTCCCCTTTAGGAGAAAACCTCCACCTTTTGACTCTGCACTGCTTCCTTCAGCTTCATCAGAGTTGGATCCTCGTCTTGCTTAGACTTGACATCAACCACCAAGGACGATCCTGCCCCATTCTGCACAACACGCCGACATCGATCGAGTCAATCAATCTAACTCCCAACCTTGCAAGTCGATGGATGTCTCTCACTAAATCCTTCTTTCCCTCATCCATGTGAGACACACTCTCCATAGAGAGCCTACTAAGTGTATCTGCAACCAGATTAGCCTTGCCCAGGTGGTAGAGGACGCTCATGTCATAGTCCTATAGTAACTCCAACCACCTCCTTTGTTGAAGATTTAGATCTTTCTGTGTGAACACATATTTCAAGCTCTTGTGATCCGTAAATATATCCACATGGACCCCATACAAGAAATGCCTCCATATCTTTAATGCAAACACCACCGCGGCCAACTCAAGATCATGGGTCGGGTAATTCTTTTCATGAACTTTAAACTGTCTCGAGGCATATGTTATTACCTTCCCACGCTGCATTAACACACATACCAGTCCGACTCTAGAAACATCACAATATACTACAAAGCCATCAGTACCCAAGTTAACACTGGTGCTGAAGTGAGTCGGGTCTTCAATTCTTGGAAGCTTTTCTCACAAGCATCCGACCATTGGAACTTCACCTTTTTCTGAGAAACCTGGTCAATGGGGCTGCAATTGATGAAAAGTCTTCAACAAATCTTCGGTAGTAGCCTGCTAAGCCCAAGAAACTCTGAATTTCTGAAGGATTCACCGGTCTGGGCCAATTCTTCACTGCCTCAATCTTCTGGGAATCTACCCTTATGCCTTCTCTTGATACCACATGACCCAGAAATGCCACCGAGTTTAGACAAAATTCGCACTTGCTAAACTTTGCATATAACTGACGATCCTTGAGGGTTTGCAGCACTATTCTCAAATGAATGGCATGCTCCTCCTTGCTCCGAGAGTATATAAGAATGTCATCGATGAACACGATCACGAACATATCTAGATATTTCTTAAACAGCCAATTAATCAGGTCCATAAAAGCTGTAGGGACATTGATTAGTCCGAAATACATAACAACAAATTCGTAGTGACCATACCGAGTCCTAAAAGCAGTCTTCGGAATGTCAGTCTCGCGAACCCTAAGCTGGTGATACCCGAACCTGAGATCAATTTTGGAGAAGCACTTGGCACCCTGAAGCTGGTCAAATAAATCATCGATCCTGGGTAATAGGTACCTGTTCATGATGGTAACCTTGTTCAACTATCGATAGTCAATACACATGCGAAGAGAACCATCCTTCTTTTGAATAGATAGAACTGGTGTACCCCATGGAGACTGGCTCAGTCTAATGAATCCCTTATCCAAAAAATCCTTTAACTAATCTTTCAATTCCTTTAGCTCGGGTGGAGCCATCCTATAGGGAGTGATCTTGGGCAGAATTATATGCCCAAGTGATACTCAAATTCATCATTTCGTCTTTGTTATCTATCGTTATTTGTGCGTTCTCATGTGATTTGTAGTTAAAATGTGAATTTATACTAACCAACATGATTAGTGTTGTTTTGCAGGTAAAATGAAATTTTGGGAAGCTAAGATACATGTTGGTAAAAATTGAGAATGGACTTGGAAGCAAGGAGTGGAGAAGGTCAAGGAAGAGCAGCAAAAATAAGGGCTCCGCGATGGAGCCGTGTCACGCTGCCATCGCGGAGGCATTCTGCCTCAGGTGATTTAATTTTGGCCATTTCCAGTGAAGCCTCGCGTTACCTCCGTGACACAGAGGCAATGCCACGTGATGCAAGCCGTGGCACATTGAGTACAATTACCTAGGACATTAACTTCCAGTGTAGGTGCGCGATAGCACCGTGGCACGTTGGCCAGGCTCTGCGATGCAGGCCGTGGCACGCCAAGGTGAAAATTCTGAGGAGCCTAATTCCAGAGAGGGTCCGCAATACCCTCCGCGATACACTCTGTGCCACGTTGCTTTGTATTCCGGGAAAAATTCTCAATAGTATAAATAGCACACTTAGGTTTTATTTTAAACAATTCTGACTTGGTTGAGCAAGAACGTGGGTTACAGGCAGTTGAGGGAACGAAAATTCTAGGATTCTTCTCTATCTCTTACTCTTTTATCTCAATTGTTTGTATGATTTATACTCATTTGATGATGTTTAATCCACAAATGAGTGGCTAAATTCACTTCTTGCTGAGGTTAAGAACAATTGTAATGGAATGTAATTGTTGATCATTTTAGTTTTCATCTTTTCTTCAATGGTTGTTCTATCAATTCTTGTTCTTACTACATTAATGTTTGGCCAATGTTAATGTATATCTAAAAAATTCAATTTTGATTTTGAAAAGAAAAGAAATTGGAAAGTTGTGAATTGGTAGGATATGATCTCTTCTTAGTTTGGGAAAATTGAGAATTGATTTACATTCAGAATAGAAATATATCTGAAAGTCTTATTAGTCAATTAAGAAATTGGTTTTGTATGGCTAGAACATGAAATTATTTTATCACAAAAATGTAGATTGAAGGTTCATGATTCTTAAGTTGGATAGGAGACGAAAGTTCCAATCCATAGGCAATAATTCTTGACTAGCAACTGAAGAAAAGATTAACTAAATTGTATGGATAAATTAATTCCCTGCATGTTCGTTTTAATCTCAGCATGCTCATTACTATAGTTCAGACTCACTTTATAATTTTGCCTTAGATTCTTATTAATTAGTAACTCAAACTCTCAAAATATTATTTATTTGGTTGTCTGCATTCTTAAAGATATAGTTCATTAACACTTAAATTAATTAGTACCGTAGTTCAGTCCCTGTGGGATCGATACTTGGCTTTACTTAAGCCACTTTACTACTTATTCGACCACGTGCACTTGCGTGTAGTCACCGAAGCACCGAACAAGTTTTTGGCGCCGTTGTTGGGGACTGGAAATTGGTAAAACTATTTTATTAGTGTTAGTTTACAAATTCTATTTAAGTGCTGACAACTTGATCTTAGCCTGTCTTTTGCAGATATTGAATTCTGTTGAACACTGGCAAGAGATAAGGAGTTGGTGGATTCATACATATAGTCGGAAAGTCAATATCATCATCAAAGAAGGGAAGCTCTAGAGAAAAAGCTACAGTTGCTCAGACAGGCAATTTTGGAGCAACAACAGAATCCACCACTTGTGAGGGCAGTGTTAGTGCCTGAGGAAATGGTAGCTAGGTCGGTTTGCAAAGTGGAAATCCCACATGCTAACAATGTTACATCAAGTATTCACAGACCAGAGCCAGGAGGGATGTTTGAGCTTAAACAGAACATGGTGCAATTGTTGCACACCAGCGGGCAATTCACAGGTCTCCCTCACGAAGATCCACAACAACATCTCCAAAACTTTTTGGAGATAAGTGACACTTACATCCCCGCTGGAGTATCATCCGATTACGTAAGGATTACATTGTTCCCATTTTCATTATTGGGGGAAGCAAAGAGGTGGTTGAAAGCTGAACCACCTAATTCTATCACCACGTGGGATGATCTTGCAAGAAAACTTCTGATACGATTCTTTCCATCCGGGGAAACAGCAAGACTTAGAAGTCAGATTCTAAGTTTTAAACAATGAGAGGGGGAGAATCTGTATCAAGCTTGGGAAAGGTTCAAATCATTGCTAAGGGATTGTCCTCGCCATCACCAGTCCAATGATGTGCTGGTGCATACTTTCATAGAGGGTTTGGCACCTCACACAAAAATTTTGCTAGACTCAGCAGCTGGGGGACAAGCATTAGAAAAGACTTATGAGGAGTTGTATACTTTGTTAAATAGTATTTCGCAGGGAAATCCAGAGTGGAATGCGGACTCATCAAGAGGAGGAACAAGGAAAGCGGCAGGAGTCTTTGAAGTGGATGGTTTTACAGCTTTCGCTGCACAGATAGCTGCGTTGCAAAATCAACTCAACACCCACTTCAGCAATATGAGCTTGAATCAACCTCAATCCCCAGTTAATGTAGTGCAGCAAATTTGGTGTGAAGTATGCGGTAGTAATGAACACTCAGCTGAGTGTTGTGGTGCAAATCCAAATTCAGTGAACTTTGTTGGGAATGTACAGAGAAATAATCACCAGCAGTATGGCAACAAATACAACTCGAATTGGAGGAATCATCTGAATTTCTCTTGGGGTAGTAACAACCATCAAGGGCAGAGTTCGAATTAGGGTGCGCAGAGAAATCAAGGGGGGCAGCAGAACTATCAGTCTCAATGCAGAGGCAACAACGCACCTCCTCCACCACCCACCAGAATTGAGGAAATGTTTAAAACAATGTTAGCTAACCAAGCTCAAATGCAGGTTGATTATGTGAAATTGGCAGCAGACATAAAAAACAACCAGTTAGCTACAAAGGCATTGGAGTACCAGTTTGGACAACTAGCTAGAGCTCAAAACACCAGGCCAAGAGGAGGACTACCGAGTGACACTGACCCGAATCCCAAGCAGGTTAATGCAGTGACCACAAGGAGTGGACTACAACTCAAGGAGGTGGAACCAGAAAGACCACCTCAGCAATCAGGAGCAGTGGAAAAAGATGGGGAACATGATGATAAGAGGGGGAAGGAAAAGGGAACTGAAGAAGAAAGACCACCACCCTCGTTCCCTCAAAGATTAAAGAAGCACAAGGAAGAAGCTTACTTTACGAAGTTCATGGAGGTACTGAAACAGGTACACATTAATTTACCTTTGGTTGATGTTTTGCAGGGAGTGCCTAAATATGCAAAGTATATCAAGGACATCGTAGCTAACAAAAGCAGATTGACGAAGTATACTATGGTGGGACTTACTAAGGAGTGCACTTCCCGGATACAAAACAGGTTGCCAACAAAGCTCAAGGACCCTGGGAGCTTTACAATTCAGATAACAATTGGGCAAAGTATCTGAACTCGCGGATTATGTGATTTGGGAGCGAGCATTAACTTGATGCCGACATCGATGTTCAAGAAGTTGGGGCTGGGCAGTCCTAGACCAACTATAGTGATCTTGCAGTTAGCGGACCGCTCTTTGGCCAGACCAGATGGCATTGTGGAGGACGTGCTGGTGCAAGCAGTCTCCCTTATCTTCCCGGTAGATTTTATTATTCTAGATTTTGAGCAAGATGCGGAAGTCCCATTTATTTTGGGACGTCCTTTCTTGGCAATCGGGAGAGCTTTGATTGATGTAGCTGCAGGGAAGCTAACCATGCAAGCGCATGACAAAGTGGAGGTATTTGATGTATATAAGGCCATGAAGCTTCCAACCATATATGAGGAGCTTTCAGAAATTAATATGCTAGACCAAGCAGAAATTCTTCAGATTGTTGATTCTCGAGATCCATTGGAAAGAGCATTGATGAGCTCCGATCATTTCAGAGATAGAGATACTTATGAGATGGTGCAAATGTTGAATGAACCGAAATGGTATCTCAAGAAGCATGACTTTCAGCCTTTGATGAGGTCCTTGGAACCATTGCCGAAACCATCTATTGAGGAAGCACCAAAACTGGAGTTGAAAACATTGCCTCCCCATTTAAAATATATCTTTCTAGGGGAAGATGACACTTTGCCAATCATCATCTCCACAGAATTGACGGGGGCACGGGTAAAGGAAGCATTGGTGGTTCTCAAAAGAAGAAAGAAAGCGATGGGCTGGCAAATGTCATATATTCGGGGTATCAATCTAGCTTTTTGCACACACAGAATTTTCATGGAGAAAGGAGCAAAGCCAACTGTACAGCCTCAGCGGAGGTTGAATCCGATGATGAAAGATGTGGTTAGGAAAGAAGTAATTAAGTGGCTTAATGCAGGCGTGGTCTATCTTGTTTCAGACAGCAAATGGGTCAGTCCCGTTCAGTGTGTTCCAAAGAAAGGAGGGATGATTGTGGTCACCAATGAGAAAAATGAGTTGATCCCTACATGCACTGTCACAGGCTGGTGGATTTGCATGGACTACAGAAAGCTCAATGAAGCCACAAGGAAAGATCACTATCCTATCCCATTCATTGATCAGATATTGGACAGATTGGCTGGACAAGAATATTATTGTTTCCTTGATGGGTACTCTGGCTATAATCAAATAGCCATAGCACTGGAGGACCAGGAGAAGACTACTTTCACATGTTCTTATGGGACATATGCTTTTAGGAGGATGCCATTTGGTTTATGCAATGCACCCGCCACATTCCAGAGATGCATGATAGCGATCTTTCACGACATGGTGGAAGATTTCTTCGAGGTATTTATGGATGATTTTTCTGTTTTCGGTAATTTGTTTGCTACTTGTTTGCAGAATCTTGATAGGGTGCTAGCTCGCTGTGAAGAATCCAACCTTGTACTCAACTGGGAGAAATGTCATTTCTTAGTCAAGGAGGGTATCGTCCTTGGCCATAAAGTGTCTTGCAAGGGGTTGGAAGTCGATCGTGCAAAGATCGAGGTTATTGAAAAGCTACCACCACCTGTGTCAATGAAGGATGTTTGTAGTTTTCTCGAGCATGCAGGATTCTACAGATGGTTCATTAAGAACTTCTCTCAAATTTCTGGACCAATATGCAGGTTGCTAGAAAAAGAGGTGAAGTTCGAGTTTGATGAAGATTGTGTTAAAGCATTCGAGAAGTTGAATCATAAATTAATAGAAGTACCTATCCTTATTTCTCCGGATTGGGAACAACAGTTTGAACTGATGTGTGATGCAAGCGATGTGGATATGGGAGTTGTATTGGGGCAGCGGAGGAATAGAATTTTTCATTCTATTCATTATACAAGCAAAACACTGGACGCTGCCCAAGTTAATTATACAGTCATAGAAAAGGAGTTGCTAGCATTGGTATTTTCGTTTGACAAATTCAGGTCCTATTTGGTGGGTTCTAGAGTAGTGGTGTATACCGATCATGCAGTGATTCGGTATCTATTTAACAAGAAGGATGCAAAGCCCCAGCTGATCAGATGGATCTTGTTGTTGCAAGAGTTTGACCTAGAAATTAAGGACAGAAAGGGGAGCGAGAATCAAGTGGAAGATCACCTATCGCGATTGGAAAGTCGGTCGTATGTGAAGGAAGGTGACAGCATCAAAGAGGAGTTCCTGGATGAGCAGCTCTTGGCAATAAGGGAAGCTGAGATCCCTTGGTATGCAGACATAGTAAATTTGCTAGTGAGTGGAGTCTATTCACCGGAGGATACAACTCAACAGAGAAAAAAATTGAGGCATGATTGCAGGTATTTTAATTGGGATGAGCCGTACTTGTTTAAGCAGGGACCGGATCAGTTTATGAGAAGATGCATCCCGGAGAGCCAGATTGCAAAAGTTTTGAGGAGTTGTCACTCTTCATTGCATGGAGGGCACCACGGAGGCGAACGGACAGCGCACAAGGTGCTATAGTCAGGTTTCTTTTGGCCTACACTGTTTAGAGACTCTATGGCATACGTAAAAATGTGTGATAGATGTAAAAGGACAGGCACAATTGATAGGAGGCAAAAGATGCCGCTGCAGCGTATATTAGAAGTGGAGATCTTTGATGTATGGGGTATTGATTTCATGGGCCCGTTCCTACCGTCATTTGGTAATCATTACATCTTGGTGGCCGTTGATTATGTGTCAAAGTGGGTTGAAGCTACAGCTTGCCCCAGGAATGACAACAAGGTGGTAACGAAATTTGTGAAAAAGCACATTTTCACCAGGTTCGGGACACCCCGAGCCATTATCAATGATGGAGGATCTCATTTTGTAAATGCAAGTTTCAAGAACCTGCTAGCTAAGTATGGGGTGCTCCATAAGGTGGCAACAGCATATCATCCCCAAACTAGTGGACAAGTGGAGGTGTCGAACAAAGAAGTGAAGCAGATTCCCCAGAAAACAGAGAATGCACAACGTAGTGATTGGTCAAGCAAACTCGACGATGCGTTGTGGGCTTATAGAACTGCTTACAAGACACCAATTGGGACTTCTCTGTATAGATTGGTCTGTGGAAAGGCGTTTCATCTACCGGTGGAGCTAGAACACCGAGCTTTCTGGGCTGTGAGGAAATTGAACATGGATCTAGAGCTAGAGGGTAAGAAGAGGCTGATGCAACTCAGCGAACTTGATGAGTTTCGTTGGCATGCTTATGAAAGTGCCAAGTGCTACAAAGAGAAAACAAAAGAGGTGGCACGATAAGCATATGGTGCATCAGATATTCGAGCCGGAGCAGAAAGTGTTGCTTTTCGATTCAAGATTGAGGCTGTTTCCAGGAAAATTGCGGTCCAAATGGTCAGGGTCGATTGAGGTAGTGAGAATGACCCCGCACGGGGCAGTGGAGTTGTGGCAAGAATATCGAAGTGCCACGTTCTTGGTTAATGGGCAGCGTTGCAAGCATTACTGGGGTGAGGACGTTATTCGAGAGAAGACATCCATCGCTCTAGAGGATGATTGAGCGTAAATGACGTCGAGTCGCGACAGTAAACCAGGCGTTGCATGGGAGGCAACTCGGGAAATTGTTGTAATAGATGAGTAGAATTAGTTGAGAAAAAAAACAAAATAAAAAAAGAGAAAAAGAAAAAAATAAAATAAAAAATATTGTTTGCATGGAAACCTGTGAATTCTAACAAATTTCTTGTTGTAAAATGATTTTCAGGTGGAACGAAGGGCAAAAATGCAAAGAAGCGCAAAGAAAAAAAATCGAGGTGAGAAAAATAAAAAGTGGCATGACAGTGAGCCTACACGTTGCTCCGTGTCATAGAGGAGGTGCTCCGCGTTACCCTCCATGACACGTTGAAGCCTATTTCAGAATTTTTAAAAATTCCAGAACGGGGGCACAATGGCTTCGTGTCACGGATGAGGTGCTCCGCGTTACCCTCCGTGACACATTGAGTTTTATTTCGCGTCGGGTCACACCAGGTCGCTGGGTAACCCACGCGAAAAACTCTTTTAAATTGAGCGAGCCATCTGGAATCGAGCGACCCCACCGGCCAAGCCATCAATTGAGGAGCCTCTGGTATTGGAGCTCAAAGCACTCCCGTCTCACTTGTGGTATGTAGTTTTCAGAACTGGTAACACTTTATCGGTCATTGTTGCAGCTGACCTGAAGGAATGGCAAGTGGAGGCTTTGGTGTCCATTTTGAGGAGATATAAAAAAGTCATCGAGTGGACCATCACAGACATTATTGGAATCCCAGCTAGTATTTGCACTCATAAGATCCAGCTGGAGTCAGATTGTATTCCAAGCATTGAGCATCAGCTCAGGTTGAATCCACCTATGCAAGAGGTGGTCAAGAAGGAAATCATCAAGTGGTTGGATGCGGGTGTGGTTTACCCTACTCCTGACAGCAAATGGGTGAGCCCATCTCAGTGTGTATCGAAGAAGGGAGGAATCACGATGGACCTAAATGCTAAAATTGAGCTCATTCCACTCAGGCCAGTCACCAGCTGGAGAGTATGCATGGACTACAGGAAGTTGAACCAATTGGACTCAGAAAGATCACTTTCCTATGCCATTCATGGATCAGATGCTAGACCAACTTGCAAGCAGAGGATGGTACTGTTTCCTTGATGGTTATTAGGGGTACAATCAGATATCTATAGCCCCTGAAGACCGAGAGAAAACCACTTTCACCTGTCAATATTGTACATTTGCTTTCAAAAAGATACTGCTCGGGTTATGTAATGTGCCCGCCACTTTTCAGGTTGCATGATGTGCATATTTTTTGACATGGTGGAGGACATCATTGAAGTTTTTATGGATGACTTTTCGGTGGTGGGTGATTCATTTAAAGATTGTTTGGCTCATTTGAGCAAGGTGCTGCAGCGATGTGAAGAGACCAACTTGGTGCTTAACTGGAAAAAGTGTCATTTCATGGTCAAAGAAGGTATAGTGCTAGGCCATAAGATTTTTGGTAAGGGTATTGAGGTGTACAGGGCCAAGATCGAAGTAATTAGTAGCCTACTACCTCCAATTTCTGTGAAACGGGCTCGAAGCTTTTTGGGTCATGGAAGGTTTTATAGAAGATTCATCATAGACTTCTCCAAAATTTCATATCCTTTGTATAAACTACTTGAGAAAGAAGTGAAGTTTTTTTTTAACGAGGCATGTATGAAGGCTTTTGAATGCCTAAAGAAGAGATTGACCATTGTGCCGATAATAGTGGCACATGACTGGTCCTTACCATTTGAGGTTATGTGTGATGCTAGCGGAGTGGCCCTGGGAGCCATGTTGGATCAGAGGCATAAAAATATTTTCTATCCTATTTATTATGCTAGCAAGGCTCCTAATGCATCTCAGAAAAATTACACCATGACTAACAAGAGTTGTTGGTTGTAATTTTTGCATTCGAGAAGTTTCATGCGTACTTGCTTGGAACTAAGGTGATAGTCCATACAGACCATGCAGCTTTGAGATATCTAATGGAAAACAAGGATGACAACCCACGGTTGATTCGATGCGTTCTGCTGCTGCAAGAGTGCGAGTTCATGGTAAAGGACCGGAAAGGGACCAAAAACCAGGTGGAAGATCATTTATCAAGATTGGAACTAGATGCAGCACTTCGAGATGAGCTTGACATAGATGATTCCTTCCCCGAGGAGCAGGTTTTAGCCGCATCATAAGATCTCATCCCATGGTTTGCAGACTTCGCTAATTATCTGGTGAGTGATGTTGTACCGGAGCACTTATCTTTTCACCAGCGGAAGAAGTTCATGTCTGATGTGCGGAAGTTTTTTTGGGATGATCCTTATTTATTCTACATATATGCTGATGGGGTGATTCGGAGATGCATGCCCCAGGTGGAGATGTTGAGCATATTGGAGGCCTGTCACTCATCCCCTATTGGGGGTCACCACAGCGGGATTCGTACCACCCATAAAATTCTGCAATGTGAGTACTATTGGCCAACCATTCACCACGATGCTCATGATTTTGCAAAGGCATGTGATGCATGCCAAAGGCAAGGAGGCATGAGCTTTCTCTTACTCCCATCCTTGTCATTGAGCTATTTGATGTGCGGGGCATTGATTTGGAATGTGATGCATGCCAAAGGCAAGGAGGCATGAGCTTTCTCTTACTCCCATCCTTGTCATTGAGCTATTTGATATGTGGGGCATTGATTTTGATTTCATGGGCCCATTTGTGAGCTCAAACGGGATGAAGTACATACTTGCTGTTGTGGTTTTCATGGGTCCATTTGTGAGCTCAAACCGGATGAAGTACTTACTTGTTGTTGTGGACTATGTTTCGAAATGGGTAGAGGAAGTTGCACTTCCAAATAATGAAGGGAAGGGTGTCACAGCATTCTTGAAGCGGAATATTTTTGCCAGATTTGGGACTTCTAGAGCCATCATTAGTGATGCAGGTTCGCACTTTTGCAACCAGTTGTTTTGTATTTCATTGGAAAAATATGGGGTGAAACACATGGTGGCAACACCCTATCATCCGCAATCTAGCGGGCAAGTTGAAGTCTCCAACCGGGAGATAAAGACCACCTTAGTGAAGACTATGAATGATAATCATTCAGATTGGTCTAGGAAGCTAGATAATGCTTTATGGGCTTATCAGACCGTATTCAAGACTCATATAGGTATGTCTCTGTATCAGCTCATATATGAGAAAGCATGTCATCTTCCAGTTGAACTTGAGCACAAAGGTATTTGGATGCTCAAGAAGCTAAATTTGAATTGGAGTGAAGCTGAGAACTTGATGCTTGATCAGTTGAATGAACTAGATGAATTTCTTTTGAAATCCTATGAGAGTTTTGAAATTTATAAACTAAGGATGAAAATCAGCATGACCGGAAAATTATGAAGAGAGAGTTCAGCTCGGGTGATATGGTGTTACTATTCAATTCTAGGCTTCACTTGTTTCCTGAAAAGTTGAAGTCTAAATGGTTGGGGCCTTTTTGAGTGGTTCAACAAATCT
Source organism: Datura wrightii (assembly GCA_035772735.1). Taxonomy (NCBI): domain Eukaryota; kingdom Viridiplantae; phylum Streptophyta; class Magnoliopsida; order Solanales; family Solanaceae; genus Datura; species Datura wrightii. Next base: position 24,845,491 of record JASDFA010000018.1, read on the forward strand.
CCCATGTGGCAATTGAACTGGAAAATCATGAAGGAAAGCGATTTAAAGTCAATGGTCAATGGGTGAAAGCTTATCTGGGGAAGAGCGAAGAAATAAAGCTGGTGGATCTGTGGGCTCTAGGTGAAATCTGAGTAACCTGAGGACTTACGTCATGCCGCAATGTTAAATTAGGCGTTGCATGGGAGGCAACCGATGGAGGTATTTTTGTGAAGTCTGAGTAGTCAAAATACCTGCGTCGTGCCGCGACGTTAAATCAAGCGCTTCTTGGAAGGCAACCCAAGTTGTAATTGTAAGATAAATATAGTGTTTACATGTGTTGATGTGTACAGGTGATTAAGATGGGAAATGTGAAGCTGAAACCAAAAATTTGAACTTGAGTTACTACTGACAAAAAGCACAGAACGAGTCGTCATCAGACCAAACGACTCGTTAAGTGGATCGTGGTCACTGCCATAGAAAATAGTGTAGACAACGGTTGACCAAATGATTTGTAGCTAGTGACAACTAATCATGGGGTCTTCCGTTAAGTCTACTGGATCAAAGACAGAATTAAGATGAAAAAGGTGACAATGAATGACTTAACGAATCGTTGGGAGACCCAACGATTCATCAAGTAACCCATCATGAAGCTACTGCAGTTCAGGGCCTACGACTCATGACACGACTCGTTGGGTAGCACCATGAGTCACTAGATGATTCATTAGGTCTTTTGGTTTGTCATGAGTCGTGGCTTCGTCTAACGACCCGTTACGTGGGTCGTGGTTTACTTTAGTTAAAATGCTCATACGACCCGATCCACATTTAAATAATCCCACTGAATTCCCTCACAAGTTCGATTTCTCAAATCTTTTAAGAAGAAAAATTTCCCCACTTCTTCTTCTCCAAAACCATCACACATTTCCATAGAAATCACTCAGAACCGCGCATTCAATTGCACTTAATCTCTCAATAAAGAGCACTCACTCATGCACGATCACACAAAACTCTGCTCAGCTATTCCGGTGTTTAGCATTAATCACCCACTGCTAAAATCCCTCCTCTGCTCTTACACCTGTGAGTATTCAATAATTTCGAGCATTACCCTACTCACTTTCTTGCGTAAGATTTTGAATTTGAACACTACCATGAGTTTTAGATGAAACCCTGGTGCCATGACTTTGTATGCGAATTTGAATACGGGACTTTTAATAAATATGATGATCTGTGCTTGTGAGAATATAAATTTAGTTGAGATGGAACATGGGTATTGTTATTTTGCATAAGACCGGTGATGATGTCTCATATAGTGACTCGTGGGCAAGCCCAACGAGTCGTTACATGACCCGTCACCACTACTGTAAACCCAGTAAATGAACTCTTGGGCACAAGCCACACAATGAGTCGTGGTATCACCTCACGACTCGTTGTGTAGCTCATCCTAAGTGAGAAATGCAGATGCAGACCAGTGTACCTCATGACTGGTCTAAAGAGTCATTTCCATAAGTAACGACTCGTTGTGACCAGTCGTTAAGTCCATTGGTTCAACAAAACAAAAACACTGACCTGCAAACAACGAGTGACCTCATGAGTTGTGGCCAGTGGCAACGACTCGTTGAGTTCCTCATCCTGTCTACAGGGACATAATTAAAAGTTGATTTCATTTCATCTCATCTTGCATACTAACTGAAATTCCACAGGTACAATGGCACCAAAAGGTACATCAAAGAAGGGTCTGGCCAAGAAACAGGTGCTGGAGAGGAGTCAGCCCTCTTATCACAGACTTAGGGACGAGCCCTCATCCTCCGAAGAGTTGAGTGGCTCGGTGGAGGAATACGAAGTTTTAGAAGAGCAACTTCAGAGGAGATCCAATATGTGCCATGATTTTACTGCACTTTCGATGCTTAAAACCAAGAAACAATGCACATTCTGGGTGTGTTTATATAGGTATGATGCGTTTTGTGTTTAATGTTGTAGGAAAACAAGTTCGGAAGTGAAATAGGTATATTAATGCTTAAAACAACTGAACAGGTGACTACCAAGAACTTAACGAGTCATTGGCACTTAGCACGACTCGTTGCTGAAGTCGTGGGAAAGTATTGAGTTTTGAAGATGCAGAAACAGTATACCTAACAGGTTGAGGGAATGACTCGTTACACCTGGTAACAAGTCATGACACCAGTCGTGAAGACTTGGAGAGGAATTATTGAAGAATTGGCCAGTGAAGTTGACGGATGACGTAACGAGTCGTTGTCTAACCAAATGGCTCATTGGGAGACCATTGGAGCCACTCGTAGGGTGCACTGGAAATTTGAGGAGGTTGGACCACGAGAGGCCTAACGACTCATGCCCAGGCACAACGAGTCATTAGGTGACCCGTTGCCACAACTCAGCTTGATGCTAAGGAAGACTGATTTTAGCGAGGCACGACTCGTCAAAGGTCGTAACGAATCATTACCAAGCCCATGAACACTGACGACCTGTTTTCCAGTTTTAGTTAGGAAAAGGTTTTCTTGGAACTATACATACATTGTTTAGGTTTATTTTCGGCAGACAATTTATTGTTTCTTCTTTTATATATATTTTGGTGTTGTACTATTATTCTTGGTTCAAGAAATAAGGTTTAAAATTTTGTTCTTAAGTTTGAGGATCAAAAGCAACGTTGGAATTTATTCATTTTGGAGTTTTATTCAATTTACTTGGTTTTCTTCTACGATAATTTGTAAGTTGCAATTATGATTTATTCAATATTTTGTGATTGTGATTATTCAAACATGAGTAGCTAAACCCATAACTAGGGTGTTGGGAACCAAGATGAATTAACACACATAGGTGAAATGCTTAGTGATTCTAGAACGGAGTTTAATGCATGTATTGTTTTTCCCTTCGTTTTAATTAAGTCTTGACAGTTGCAAACGTTAGGGCTTTCCTTATTATTACTTACCAAAACCAAGGAGGTAGTGAATGGGAAAAGGAAATAACAACAGAGATTTGAGGCTATGAACCCTCATCTAATATCTTGAACTTGTCCGAAGATAGCTAATCCGATATTAAGGGTAAGGGTTAATTAAGCATACACCCGTGTACGGACCAAGTTGAGTGGTGATATAATCTAGATAGGGGAAAAATCATTTAGGTGAACCTAACTTACCAATATTGCATGTTAATCACCGGAACAGATTACTAGTGTAAAAGCCTTGTGGTTATAAAGTCTTGGGGAACACAATCCTAGTCAAGTTGTTAATTGAGTACGAACCGAGTTTGACTTAAGCATTTAATAGTTTTTACTCATATTTTTGTTGTTTATTTTTTTCCCCCTTAGGAAATAAGTAACCCAATAGTAAAAACTATTCGCATTAACTCAAGTTCTTTCCATATTCCCTGTGTGATCGACCCCAACCTTTGTTGGGTTCTATATTTGACATCGACTACTTTATATCTCAATTGTGAGGTGTAATTTGGGAGACTTCAAATTTTGGCGCCATTGTCGGGGAATACGGCTAAGGCTTTTGTTAATTGTGTTTGCTTTACTATTGGTTCTTATTTCCCTTTTTATTTTTCTTTTGTTGCTTTTTTTGCTTAACAGGTCTTAGGTTCGTGCAATCCCAATACTAGGAGCCAAGGAAATCCTTGGCTCCAATTAATCACGAGATTGAGAAAACGCTAAGGACTCTCAGAAGAATGGCCAACATACAAGAACAGGAGACAGCAGACCAAGCCACAACGAGAATGTTGGCTGAGGAGCAAGCTCGGGCCAAAGATTGTGAGTTAGCTAGGGTTGTTGAAGAGCAACGGCTAGCTACTGAAGCAGAACGAGCTAGAAGTCATAGAGGTCCACAACAGCAGAGACACCAGTATTTCGATGAGGAGGAGGATGCTGATATAGACAAAGCCGGTATCACTGTAGCTATAGTCCCTCCCCCTTTGCCTGTTGGGGAAAAGTTTGATATTACCAGTGCTATGATTCAACTCAACATGAAGGAAATATTTGTTGGTCATGCAACTGATGATGCCCATACTTACTTGACAAACTTTTTGGGCATCTGTAAGGCATACAAACAACCAGGAGTAAGCCAGGATGCAATAAGACTGAGGTTATTTCCCTTTTCATTAGGGAGTGAGGCAACGATGTGGTTGGCTGAGTTGCTAAATGATTCTATCACTACTTGAGCGGAACTTAAGAGAGATTTTCTTGAAAGGTTCTTCCCACCTTCCAAAGCGTTGCAGTTGAAAGATTAAATATATAACTTCAGACAATTGAATTCAAAGGAACTTCACGAGACATGGCTGTGTTTTAACAAGAAGCTCAAAAGGGTGCCAAATCACAGGATTCCAAGTGATACATTGTTAGAGACCTTCTATAGGTCTCTGAATGCTAGCACCAAGGCGGTGGCTGATACCGTCTCCGGAGGAACCTTTATGAGCCACACTTATGCAGAGGCTACTGAGCTACTTGATAGGATCACCAAAACCAATCACACATGGCATACTAGAGAGTCAAAGATTCTGGCTGGCTCTTATACGGTTGGTATGTCCATAGAACAGAGAAGAAGAGATGAAGAGCGTGATCAACATATTGTTGAGATTTAGACAACTATGGGGTTTCTTGCCAAGCACTTGATGGGAGTTGGAGCAGAGAAAGTAAATGTTGTGGGTTCTCAAGGCAATGCCCCGAGAAATGATGGATATGAATCTGAGTCTGAGGAAGAAGCTAATTATTTAAATGATCAAAGGGCGGGTTTCCGGATCAACACCCAAGGATCTAATCAAGACTCTTGGCATCAAGGTCAAGGGAACTAAGGTCGGAACTTTTACAGGGATAATAATTACAACCAAGGCCAATATAGAGATAATGGAGACTGGAAGAAGCGCGAGTAGTACAAGAACGGTAGAAGCGGTCTGTATGTTCCCCTAAGAAACCGTGAGCTAGAGTCCAGAGGTTCAAGGGTTAAAGACATGTTGTCCAAAGTACTCAAGCAGATGGAGACAACAGAGCCACTTTAAGGAGCTCTGCACTGATATTTCTGGTTTGAATCAAAAGGTGGAGTCACATGTCGTGGCCATTAAGTAGATTGAGCAGAAGATGAGTCAGATGTTTGTTGCAATGAATCATAGGAAGAATGGCACACTTCCCAGTAACACAGTTAAAAATACAAAAAATGATAGTCATTGCATGGCGATCACTACTAGGAGCAGGAAGTCAACAGTTGATCCTCCTAAGCTGGTTGTAATTAAGGAGTCAGAAAAGCCCGTCTCGATGAATGATGATAGTGTAGCAGATTTCGAAAATCCAACTTTGGTTGGAGATTCAGATGTGAAGACTGCTCCCAGTAATGCAAAGGATCAAGGAGCTGCCTATGAGAAGGAGAAGGAGGCACAACAAAAGTTTACATCGATCCTTAGAACTCCTCCTCCATATCCACAGCATTTGAAAAAGAAGGTAAGGCCGAAGATGGGAAGTATCACAAATTTATTTCTATGGTTAAGCAACTATCGGTGAACATACCATTAATCGAAGGCACTTGAGCAGATGCCCGGCTATGATAAATTTATGAAGGACCTCATCACCGGGAAAAGGACTGTAAGTTTTAAACCTACTGATAATTTGCATCATTATGGTTCCACAACTACACGGATCCTAGATCAGAAGAAGGGAAGACCCAGGTGCTTTTACTATAACTTGCACCATTGGGGATGTCAAGTTTGTAAGGGCGCTTTGTGACCTGGGAGCTAGCATAAATTTGATGCCGCTAGCAGTGTTTAAAAATTGGGCTTGGGAGCTCCCACACCAACCACTATACAGCTACTGATGGCTGATAGAATCGTTAAAAAGCCAGTGGGGATCCTTTTTGATGTGCTTGTCAAGGTGGACAAATTTTTATTCCCAGCAGTCGATTCAGAGGTCCCCATCATTTTGGGGTGACCATTCCTAGAAACAGGTAGGGTGCTAGTATATGTGGAGTCAGGCCAATTAAAATTCTGGTTAAACAAAGAATAGGTCACCTTTAACATTTAACAGACCATGAAGCAACCAAGGGAATTTAACAGGGTCTCAGCACTGGAGGACGGATACTAATGACTTGATAAATACTGAGTAGTCAAGAGAATTGTGATGTGCCCCGATGTTAAATTAGGCGCTGCATGGGAGGCAACCCATGGAGGTGTTTTGGTGAAGTCGGAGTAGCCAAAACACCCACGTCGTTCTGTGACATTAAATCAAGCGCTTCTTGGGAGGCAACCCAAGTTGTAAATATAAGAAAAATATAGTGTTTACGTTTGTTAATGGGTGCAGGTGATTAAGATGGAAAATTTAAAGTTGGAACCAAAATCTGGAACTTCAGTTCTGGTGCAAAATGTCACAGAACAAGTCATCGTTTGACCTGACGACTCGTTTAGTCCAATCGTGAAGACAATCGCAGAAAACAAGGGACTAATGGTTGACTTAACGACTCGTCTCTTCTGGAAATGAATCGTGAGGTCCTCCATCATGTGCACTAGATCTAAGAAAGAATTAAATGGAGAAGGGTGATAATGACTCACTCAAAAAATCTTTGGGAGACCAAACGAGTCATTAAGTGACCCGACATGTAGCTTCAATAGTTCAAGGACCACGAATCAGGCCATGACTCATTGGGTGACACCATGAGTCGTTGCTTGACTCGTTAGGTCTCAGGTAAGTTTGTTGAACTCCAGTCTCAGCACGAAAGGAAAAATGATTTGTTTAATCACTTAACAAATCGTTACATGGGCCGTCATATGTTTTAAGTAACTGTAATTCGACCCCACCCATGCAAGAATTAGGGTGAAATTTAACTTAAATTATATTAAACCTGATTTCTTTTATTCTTCAAATTCCCACTTGAGTTTAGACCAAGCACCATTAGAACTTCAAATTTCCATCTTGTTCATCTCCCAACCGCATTGAAAATTCTCGACATTGCACGCACAACAGTAACCACGCACACACGATCGCACTTCCATCTCTGCTCAAGCATCTCATGAGTAATTTTTCCCATTTAATTGTGAGTGTCTTTGCATTTAAATAAGATCTTCGTTGACCCATGCTTTCAATGAACTCGACATTATTTCAATTAATGTTGTACTCGTTTCGATCTTTGCCTCGTGATGATAATGAACCCAAGGTAAATTAAACAAATAAATCATGATTGAACTTACATGTGTTGATTTGAGAAGTTTATGTTCTGTGTTTGTGGAGTTAAAAAATGGTAGTGGATGAAGATGACTGGATAGGTAAACTGAAACTCTTGAGCACAAGCTACATCACGAGTTGTTATATCATTAAACATCTCGTTGTATAGCCCGTCCTAAGTGGAAAATAAAATCAAGAGACTAGTGTACCTAACGACTAACTTAACGACTCGTCCCCTCAAGTAACGACTCATTGGGACCAGTCGTTAAGTACACTGGCCCAACATGAAGAGAGGATGGTTTGAGACAACGAGGGACCTCATGAGTCATTTACAGTGACAATGACTCATTTATTCACTCATGAGGTCCATTGAGCAATAGTTTATAAGTGTTTTTGTTTCATCTCATCGAGTATACTAACAATGTTTCCACAGGTACAATGGCTCTAAGGGGTACACCGAAGAAAGGTCCGGTGAAGGAACAAGTGTCGGAAAGAAGTCAACCATTATACCGCAAAACTTCGGGATGAGTCGTCCTCCTCCGAAGAGTCAAGTGGCTCAGAGGAGGAATATGAAGTGTCCGAAGAGCAGTTGGTGCGGACATCAACTAGGGATAGGGCTCCAAAATGCAAATCCGATAGCCTTAGTTGATGTTCCTACTCCACTGACAAGGGATCCGCCCAGCCATACAAATGAGCATGCCAGAGCTACAGCCGCAATTGCTCGCACCACAACTGGGCAAAACTCAGAGATAGTTGACGAGTCACATGCTCAGTGAGAGAACTTTAATAATAAATTGACTGAGACCTTGAACACATCAAATGATGAACCAAGGAACGTGCGGAGATGGTATATTCATGGTATGAGGGCCATATATAATAGAGATATTGCTCCTAATGATAAAGGAAATCAAAAGAGGAGCATATACGAGGAGCCGAGGCTGGTCACTACGGGGCTGAAAGACCTTCTAGAGCTACAAGCTTTGTTGGACAAATACAGGTTCGGGTGGTTGACCGAGCCATCAGAAAGCTACAACCCGTGCTTAGTTAGAGAATTCTACGCATCCTATGCACCCACACTACAGCATTTGGCATTAGGGGGCCAAGATTGGAAAAATAGGTCTGCCTTGACGCAGGTGTTAGTTTGAGAGACCCCCGTAGATATATCTGAGGATACCATCTCAGGTTTCTCTATGGGATAAATTATCATGTCCCGATGAACACGACTGAGTTCGACCACAGGCTATTCGAGCTAAAGAAAGTCAAGACTAAAAAGATGAATAGTCAAGAGCGCATCAGACAATATACTTGGTTATCTCAGATCATTGCTACAAGAGGTCCGCTGGTTGAATGGTTGCATGGCACAGAGTCTTAGATCAAGAAGGCCATACTCGATTTCCAAGCAAAATTTTGGTGGTCACTAGTGCGGCATAGGCTGGTACCAACCAGCAATGATAACATCCTCTCACCTTATAGAGCAGCATTGGTAGCAAGCATTATGGAGGGATATGCCATCAACTTCCCGCAGTACATTGTTGAGGAGATTAGAGAGCAGGCAATCAATGACGGTACTACAATTCCCTTCCCCCGTCTGATTAATAGACTCTGTCAGGAGTCAAAGGTGCCGGAGTTGCTATCAGTTGACCAGAGAATAGTGGTACAGAAGATAACAGATATTGGGTTGATCAGAGATGAGAACAACTCAGTATCGAGGGCAAGGAATCAGGCAGCTGCATCGGTTGGAGTGACCATGTTAGCAGAGGCATTTGGCGGCGGGATGCAGACCAATGCTTCATAGTTCACTGATTTGGCGGTTGAGCCTATTGAGGGTAGAGAGACACGTAGCCAGCCTGAGGCTACAGATGCAATGGACACCTCCACACCTGCTGATGTTCCCGAGTCATCATCCACCACAGCAGCACCTAGACCACCAGTTGCTCCTCCACAAGCCCCTACAGCCAGCCAGTTACATTTCTCAGGAATTTTTTGTTGACATGGCTAGGCGGTTGGCTAAGGCTGAAAAGCAATAGGCACACACGGCTCTACAAGTTAATGCTTTGATAGAGCAGGTAAAGCCTTGGGTGTTGAAAGAGTTAGAGGCATTTTCCAGTTCTGTGCATGGCCGGTTGGACGCTTTTGAGAGAAGAATGGATAAGCGCCTTGCACAGTTATAGGAGCCTGAATTAGCAAAGTGGTATATAGATTTGGGAGGACTCAGATTTGAGGTGCGGGATTTGGCATCATGATAGGTAGCTGCAGTACCTCCACCGGTACATCCTGTGTTCGATGATGAAAGTGAAGAAGACCTACAACTGGTTTTTAATTTCATGACTAAGGAGCCGGTGGCACATGATAAAGGAAAAAGGCCTCATGAGGAGGCAAGCTTTGAAGATGATGCTTCTCTGCTCCGTCAACAAAAACGAGAGTGGAATGAGATGGAGAGAGTGCTGCATCTATCGAGAGTGGCGGCTCAACAGAGAGCCGAGACTGACGTAGCGAGAGCTCGTGGAGAAGGGACGAGCTCCTTTGGATCTGAAAATGCACCGGGTCAAGCCGGTAATGTTGGAGATAACATTGGAGGAGTATCTACACCCTCCACCAACTAGGTAGCTAACACCTAGGTTGCACAGGTATGTTCCCTATTTCCCTAGTTTTGTTTGATATATATGCATTGATGACGATGCATGCTTTTCTTGATAGGGGTGGGAGGGATACATGTGCATTTCTTTTGCTGACATAACCTGAGGGTTTTTCTTATCGGATATCTTTTCCCTCGGGTGTTCCTATCTAGTAGAACCGGCACTTTAGTGTTTTATTTTTTTTTGTGTTTGTCTGTGTCAGTCGGAAGAAAGTTAGGTGAACTTAAGGCAATCTAGAGCTTAAATTGTTGATTTTTGTTGAACTGAGAATTTGATACCCCTCCTAAAAAAGTTTTATGTGTATGTTGAAGTAGATAAGTATGACCTTTGTGAATCTTTGCATGGCATTTAAAATGTGAGCATGTTTACCATTGTATGGTTGTACCTGAACTAGCAGTTAGTAGAAGTAATGATGTTGACCTGTGCTATGTGTGAGTGAGGTTTAATAGCTAAATTCGGTTGTGTATGTCAATCTAGAACTTTCCTGGTCAGTCGTACCGAGATAGAGGATAGGAAACTAGGAAAGGATCATAGGCCGTTTTTTATTTATGAGCCCACTTTAGCCTTAAAATACCTATCAAAAGAGAAAAAATATCCCTTGATCCAAATGTTTGAGCTTAAATCGAGCTTTCTTTTTGTTTACACTAATTCACCTTCCCCACTTTGATTAAGAATGAACCTGTTCTGGCCTGGTCCCTCCTTGGACATTGTGAACCTCAACTCAGGCAAATCGTCTAAGTTGAGGGTGGCTATTATATGGGTGATTAAGAAGAGTAGGATGGAATAAAAAATTGGGTAATGAAAAAGGAAAGAGCGGGTGCAGTATGCATAGTAAAAAGAAAAGAAAGAAATAAAAATTGAAGAAAAAAAGAAGAGAAAAGAAAAATGTGACATCAAAGAATGCTTGAAAGAAGATGAACCGCACCCATAGTTACAAATGCAAATAAAACAAGAAGCAAGTAAAGGAAAAAGGGGAGAAAATAGAAAAAGGTTAAAAGTGGAGTCAAGAAGTGTGTAGTGCCAAGGAGGGTTAAGCTACTAATTTCATATGTACCATACCCGAACCTGAGCCTACTTTACAAGCCTAGAAAGTCCTATAGTGATCCTGGTTACTTATTTAAAAATTGAGGTATTAAAAGTAAAGGCAAGTCTATGGTATTGCATGCACACAGTTAGAATTTCTTTGTGAGAGCGAGTGAATCTTACCTAGTCCCAAGAGAAATATATTGAAATAATCATATACACATGCGAGTATGGGACTTCTCTGAGATGAGAGCATTTGGTCAACAAAATCATCTGCAAATTGTTTGGGTCAGTGTTATAGATTTATGTGTGTGGTTGCAAGTGACAGTGTTTTGCTATGTTTTGATTCTTGTGTCATGGTTGGAAATTTTGCATATGCATTGTGATTTGAGTTGATATGATGAGCGAGGGGTTAGAAAATTTTGATTTGATGAATAAATGTGACTGCCTTAAGTTTCCTAGAGTTCTTTTGATTGAAGAGTCGAAGTAGTTTATTTTATTTTTGTTTGTTTTTTTCTAAGGACATGCAAAAGTTCTAAGTTGAGGGTGCTGATGTGCCATGATTTTACAGCACTTTCGATGCTTAAAACCAAGAAACTATGCACATCCTGGGTGTGTTTATGTAGGTATGATGCATTTTATGTTTAATGTTTCAGAAAAACAGGTTTGGAAGAGAAATAGGCAAATTAATGCTTAAAACAACTGAACAGGTGACTGTCAGGCACTTAACGAGTAATTGGCTTTTAGCACGACTCATTACTGAAGTCGTGGGCAAATATTGAGTTTTGAAGATGGAGAAATAGTGTACCTAACGGGTTGAGGTAACGACTCGTTACACCTTGTAATGAGTTGTGAAGCCAGTGGTGAAGACTAGGAGAGGAATTATTGAAGAATTAGCCAGTGAAGTTGACAGACGACGTAACGAGTTGTTGTCTGATAAAACGACTCATTGTGAGATCACTGGAGCCACTCGTAAGGTGCACTGGCAATTTGAGGAGGTTGGACCACGAGAGGCCTAACGCCTCATGCCCAGGCACAACGATTCATTAGGTGACCCATTGCCACAACTGGGCTTGATGCTAAGGACGGTTGATTTTAGCAAGTCACGACTCGTCAAAGGTCTTAATGAATCGTTACCAAGCCTATGACCACTAACGACCTGGTTTCCAGTTTTAGTTACGAAAAGGTTTTCTTGGAACTATAAATACATTGTTTAGGTTTATTTTCGAAAGACAATTTATTGTTACTACGTTTTATATAGATTTTGGTGTTATACTGTTATTCTTGGTTCAAGAAATAAGGTTTACAATTTTGTTCTTGAGTTTAAGGATCAAAAGCAACATTCAAATTTATTCATCAAGTTTGGAGTTTTATTCAATTTACTTGGTTTTCTTCTATGATAATTTGTAAGTTGCCATTATGATTTATTCAATATTTTGTGATTGTGATTATTCAAACATGAGTAGCTAAACCCATAACTAGGATTGTGGGAACCAAGATGAATTAACACACATAGCTGAAACACTTAGTGATTCTAGAACGGAGTTTAATGCATGTATTGTTTTTCCCTTCGCTTAAGTTGATTCTTGATGATTGCAAACGTTAAGGATTTACTTATTCTTACTTACCAAACCAAGGAGGTAGTGAATGGGAAAAGGAAGTAACAACAGAGATTTGAGGCGATCAATCCTGATCTAATATCTTGAACTTGTCCGGGGATAGCTATCCGATATTAAGGGTAAGGGTTAATTAAGCACACACCCGTATACGGACCAAGTTGCATGGTGATAATCATCTAGATAGGGTAAAACCATTTAGGTGAACCTAACTTACCAATATTGCATGTTAAACGCTGGAATAGATCACTAGTGTAAAAGCCTTGTGGTTTTAAAGTCTTGGGGAACACAATCCTAGTCAAGTCGTTAATTGAATATAAACGGAATTTGACTTAAGCATTTAGTAGTTTTTACTCATATTTTGTAGTTTATTTCTTTCCCCCTTAGGAAATAAGTAACCTGATAGTAACAGCTATTCGCATTAACTCAAGTTCTTTCCGTATTCCCTGTGGGATCGACCCCAACCTTTGTTGGGTTCTATATTTGACATCGACCACTTTATATCTCAATTGTGAGGTGTAATTTGGGCGACATCAATCCACCAGGGCTAGGAAAATACGCCCTACAAATCCGAAAGCCCTGGTTGATTCTCATACTCCACTTGCAAGAGACCCACCAAGCCAAGTAGAAGAGAATGCTGGGGCCTTTAGTCCCGATTGCTCCCGAGGGCACCACAACTGCGGAAAACATAGAACTTGCTGATGAGTCACATGCTCAACAAGGGAGCATAGATGATGAGTTGATAGAGAATACATCTAATGATCAACCACGGCAGGTGAGGCGATGGTGTGCTCGTGGTGTGTGGTCCATTTACAACAGGGACTTACTCCGAATGAAAAAGGCCATCGAAAGAGGAGCATCTACGAGGAGCCCAAACTTATCACCATAGACCTAGAGGACCTCCCCGAGCTGCAGGCATTGTTTGATAGATACAGGTTTGGGTGGTTAACTGAGCCATCGGGGAGTTACAGCCCTTTCCTGGTTAGAGAGATTTATGCCACCTACACAGCCACGTTACAGCGTCTAGATTTGGGATGCCAAGACTGAAAGAAGAGGCTCGCATTGATGCAGGTGTTGGTTTGAGAGACGCCTGTAGACATCTCTAAGAGGACCATCTCTAGACTGCTCTATGGTCCAGACTATCATTCCCCAATAAACACTTCCAAGTTTGATCACAGACTATTCGAGCTCAAGAATGTGAAAACCAAGAAGCTGAACAATGAAGAACGAATCAGGCAATACACTCAGTTGTCACGCGTCATTGCCACACGGGGTCCACTAGTTGAGTGGTTGCATGGCACCGAGTCAAAGATAAAAAAGGCCACATTGAACTTCCAAGCTAAATTCTGGTGGTCATCGGTTCGGCATAGGCTGGTAACGACCAACAATGACAATGTGCTTTCACCTGACAAAGTTGCACTAGTAGCTAGCATCATGGAGGGGTATGCCATAAACTTCCCGCAATATATTGCTTAAGAGATTCTAGAGCAGGCGATATTATATAGCACTACCATTCCCTTTCCATGTCTCATTGAAAGACTCTATCAGGAGTCAAAGGTGCCAGAATTTCCATCGGTTGATCAGCGATCTGATCACCGATATCCAGTTGATAAGAGACAAAACAAACCTGGTATTGAGAGCGAGGAGTCAGTCTGCCACATTCACTGGAGAGACTTTATTGGTAGTGGCATTGAGAAGCGGTATGCAGACTGAGGCTGCATTATTTACGGAGTTTGCAACAGAGGCCATAGAGATTGGTAGCCAGCTTAAGGTTACAGATGCAGCCGATATTCCCACACCTGCTGAGGTTCTAGATTCCTCATACACAGCAGTAGCACCTCGACCACTTGTTTCACCCCACATGCTCCTTCAGCTGGTCTAGTCACTACTTTCCAAGAATTCCTGACCGACATGGCTAGATGGATGGCGAAAGTCGAAAAAAACTAGAACACACGGCTCTTCAAGTTAAGGTACTAATGGAGCAAGTTAAGTCGTGGGTTACAAAGGAATTACAAAGGAGTTGGAGGTGCTCTCTAGCTCAGTGCATGGCCAGTAAGATGCCTTTGAGAGGCGTATAGATGAGCGCCTTGGACAGTTACAGGCGCCTGAGCTGGCAAGGTGGTATGCGTAGGTAGCAGCACTACGAGCTGAGGTGCAGGAGTTACAGGTAGCTGCAATCCCTCCACCTGTGCTTCCAGTGATTGATGACGAGAGCAAGGAAGAGCTACCACCAGTAGTTGATTTTATCACTGAGGAACCAGTGGTGCAGGATAACGGTAAGAGGCCTCATGAGGAGGCAAGTTTTGATGAGGATGATTCTCTACTCCGTGAGAAGAAGCGAGTGTGGAGAGCGATAGAGGTAACTCTGCAATTATCTAGAGATGAGGCTCAACAAAGGGCCGCATTTGAGGCATCTAGAGCTCGTGGAGAAGCTAAGAGCTCAGTAGGTTCTGAGAATGCACTGGGTCAAGCCGGTGGTACAAGAGATGACACTGGAGGAGTATCTGTATCCACTATTGACTAGGTTGCAGACGCCTAGGCCGCAGAGGTATGTTCCCTATTTCCATGTTTTGTTTTTATATATGTGTCGAGGATGACGCATGCTTTTCTTAATGGGGGTGGGGAGGGATACATGTGTATTTTCGCTGAACATAACCTGAGGGTTTTTCTTGCCGGATATATTTTCCCTCGGGTGTTCCTTATCTAGTAGAACCAACATATTTAGGTTTTCTATATTTTTGTGTTTGTTTGTGTCAGTCAAAAGAAAATTAGGTGAACTTAAGGAAGTCAGTAGCATGAATTTTTTCAGTTTAGTTGAACTGATAATATGATACCTGTCATGCCCCACCCTGGGAGGCATGACTGGCACCTAATGCCACACTGAAATCTGAGCTGACATGGTTGGGCACAGGCACCTTTGGTGCCTATTCATGACTCAAACTCAAGAAACCAAACTGCAATGCCTCGGTTGTAAACATAGTCTCAGGTCGACAAGGCCACGCAGCACCTGTAAAAGAAGACAGCTAACCTAACCAATACATATCGATAGGGATCCTATATGGGCCGATAATACCACCATGTTTTCTAGTTATAATAGAAATAAAGATGGTAGCTACACTGGGCCCCACACGGCCAACATGTAAAGTAAGACATATGTAGGCTCTATATCGCCAACAACAACCACCTAACTGATGACTGTAGTCCAAAGGCCTCTATAAATACAACTAGCGGTCGGGAAAGGGCCCCAGCCTACACAAATACTATACAAATAAAGGATGGTAATCTCCTACAACCTGGAAACTCTGAATGGAAGGAGCTAGCCAATGTACTAACTCTGAGTAACTGCTACTGAAGATTCTGAACTCTATCTGTCTAAACCTGCAGGCAAGTAGTGCAGTGTCTTACAGTTGGGCGTCAGTACAATAATTTACTGAATATGTAAGGCAATAAATAAGCTAAATGAAATATGTTAAAGACTGAAAGTAAGTAGAAAGAAGGGGCAGAATTAACCTGGAATTTTGCTTATTCATAACCTACATTTAGTAAAACACTACACCTATAGGAGCTAAGATTGTACAAGCATATATTCGTAAGCAGTAGCTAGCAGACAAGAATGCAAACAAGAACCTGACCTGGCCCCTATAATCCTGGAAGGTAAAATCAGCACAGAATAACCCGTCTGGGCCCCCATAAGCCCTAACAAGCACACTTCAATTTATATACCCCTAACCAGGTTTCTATGACTCTACTAGTGGTATAGCCAACCTACCAATCCCCTGGGTCTGCAAGTGAGCCCACTCGACTCCTGATTTGTAGTTGTATTTGAGTATGCTGGACTCCTGATAACTGCACTCCGGCACCAGGCTCGACGGGGGTTTGATGCCGATATGGCATAGAACTGGTAGTCCATCAATGGAATGGACTGTATAAAGCCCTTGGGCCTCATCATCATCCCTTGGGATGTTATATCTCTCCTTGGAGCAACGTTATCTAGCCCCTAGCAGGCGACGACACATCTAGTAACCCTGGGTTGGTCACGGAAGGCTCCTAGATGAGGGCTACCCCAACTAATGTGTTATACTAAAGTATCAATCTAGCCACTCAAAAGGAGTATCTTGCCTTCTGGGCCTAACGTGATCATTGCTCGCCCATAGAATAATCTGTATAGCTGTAGGCACACCCCGTATACCTGTATCTGATTAGAGGAACCTGATAGTGATCATAATCTTGATGGTCTAAATCGGATAGGGTAGGGTCTGGAGTGGCGTGACAATACTCTGAATGTTCTACTCAAACAACTATAACTCATAAGTAAGTGTAGGGTCGCATACGACCAATTACTTAGTTCCTTTGCATAGTGTGATTGTAGGGATGTTACTAACCAAACATTCTTCCGAGCGGTCGGCCCCTAATCCTCAACAAGTAGTCTACTGAAATTCTTAGCTTGAGGGTAATATTGTGCTAACATGGTTCTAGCCCTCTGAACCTTAACTTGGTCTGCTCAGATCCTATATGGCTCTTATAGACGATTCCTAACCTTGTAGGTAAACTTACATAGACTTAGCCACTCCGGCAACCTGTACCTAACCATCTTATATGAGCAGGTTGGGGCATTAGCCCCGCCTTTAACTGCTAATAAGGTTCCCTCCCTTAGGGTACCCATGAATCTATCTGACTTGAATGATTGTGATAGCTTTCCAAGCGACCTGTATGACGAATACTAAGTCAACTGGAATGGACAATCACTAGTAGTAGCTAACTAGATGGAAGGCTATCACTCAGTTCACTAGACAACCCTAGTGTCGCTGACTCTAAAGTATGGCCATCTTATCTAAATTTCTAGCTCTGGGGCGTGAGAGTGCGCCAATGGCCTCTTGGCATGCTTTCCTAACAATGCAGGTGCCAAACTGGTAGTTATATCGCCTAGTTGCGCCTATGTTGTTCAACTTACTAACTCAAGCCCAATAACTATCCACGATCTTCTAAGGTCTAGGATTGACAATAAAACACACAATTCTACTAATACAATGAACTGGAGAATAGAAGAGTTTTTATGACGCTTCTAGCGCGTATAACACTTAACATGTTCTTTCCCGACAAGGGATACTGTGGTATAATCTATATACATTTTGTAGAAACTAACCACAACATATATATTCATAATCTATAGACAACAGTTGACCACAACATATCTAACCATAATCTTCTGATAGCAATTACTTGCAACATATGGGACTGTTATTTCCATTCAAGAACATAAGTTTCATCACTATACGATGAGAATAACTTGCCAATGGACAAACCTTACATACCTTGAATGTCGACTTTCGTTCAGCTGGCAAGTTTTAACTTGCAATCGATGATTCCCTCCAACTGTAACTTTTATGCTGAGAGAACAGGACTAATTTCAATACTAAATTCGATAAAAATCAATAATTTTAGTTAACAATAACAACTATAATTCAACTCCATGTAACTCTACTGAAAAGCCATAATTTCTTGAGTGTTCAGAAGGGAGAAGTGCTTACCTGGTGCCAGTGGCCGTTTAGGAATCAATTTGGAGTAATTCTGATGATTTTTACTTGAAAAAGTTCCAATTTTCTTGGCAAAATCTCGACAAATACCTCTGTAGTAATGCTTCTCGTAGGCCTAGAACTCGTTACCCGATGTTAATTTGAGTTTGGACAGCATTTAGCAGCGTAATTGGCAAAAATTTTCATTAAAATGTCATATTGCTATATCTCTAGACAAAGGCTTATGTTTGGAAAATGATTAACAATTGAACTAAAGGGTATATATATAATCAAGGCGGTGGACTGGGGGTCCGTGGCATGGTCCCCAACGCGCCGATTTACGGGCGTGTCGCGGTGCCCAACTCGCAGAGAGGGGGTTCATGACATGTTGCCCCTGTCGCAACCTACTCCAGCCTTCTCTCTCGCTACCTTGATTTTGCACTCGACCGTCCTTTTCCTGGGCCCTTTCTCATACATATCGTACTTCAAAATTCTCGACATACGAATATGCCGACTTAACGATAGAAACTTACGGGGTGTAACAATACCCCTCCTAAATTTTTTATATGTGTTAAAATCGACAATTATGACCTTTGTGAATCTTTGCATGGAATTAAAACTGTGAACATGTTTATCATTGTATGACTGTACCTGAACTAGCAATTAGTAGAAGCGATGATGATGGCCTTTGCAAAGTGTGAGTGAGACTTAATAGTTAAATTTTGCTATGTCTGTCAATCTAGAACTTGTCTGGTCAATTGTACCGAGGTAGAGGATGGAAAACTAGGAAAGGATCATAGGTCATTTTTGATAAACAAGTCCACTTTAGCCTTAAAAGACCTATCAAATGAAAATAAATATCCCTTGATCCAAATTTTGAGCTTAAATTGACCTTTCTTTTTGTTAACACCAATTCACCTTCCTGCTTTGATTAAAATGAACTTGTTTTGGCCCTGGTCCCTCCTTGGACACTGTGAACCTCAACTCAGGCAAATCGCCTAAGTTGAGGGTGGCTATTATAGGGGTAATTAAGAAGAGTAGGGTGGAATGAAATTGAGTAATGAAAATGAAAGAGTGGATGCGGTGTGCATAATGAAAAGAAAAGAAAATTTTTTGTTAAAGATAAAAAATAAAAAAAAATGTGAAAGGAATGAATACTTGAAAGAAGGAACACTGCACTTGTAGTTGCAATAGAAAGTAAAAGAAGAAGAAATTAAAGGAAAAAGGGAGAAGATATGTAAAGAAGGTTAAGAATGGAGCCAAAGTATGTGTAGTGCCAATGAGGGTTAAGCTACTAGTCCCATATGTACCATACCCAAACCTGAGCCTACGTTACAAGCTTAAAAAAGTACTATAGTGATCCTGATTACCCTTCTGAAATTCGAGGTATTGAAAGTAAAGGCAAGCTTATGGTATTACATGCGCACAGTTAAAAATTCTTTGTGAGAGCGAGTGTGATCTTACCTAGTCCGAAGAGAAATATATTGATATGATCATATACACATGTGTGAGTGTGGGACTTCTTTGTGGTAAGAGCATTTGGTCAATAAAATTGTCTGCAAACTGTCTGGGTTAGTGTTATAGATTTATGTGCATGGTTGCAAGTGACAGTATTTTTCCATGTTTTGATTCCTCTATGTCATGGTTGAAAATTTTACATATGCATTATGATTTGATTTTGTATGATAAAGGAGGGGTTAGAAAATCTGATTAGATGAAGAGTTGTGACTTCCATAAGATTCGTAAAGTTCTTTTGATTGAAGCATTGTGGTAGTTTTATTTTATTTTATTTTTTTCTGAGGACATGCAAAAGTTCTAAGTTGAGGGTGTTGATGTGCAGTGATTTTACGGCATTTTCGACACTAAAAACCAAGAAAATATACATATTCCAGGTATGTTTATGTAAATATGATGTGTTTGTGTTAAGTGTTGCAGGAAAACAAGTCCGGAATGAGAAATGGGCAAAGTAAGGAAAAAATAGACAAAAATGCAGGCTGCTACCCAGGTCACGAGTCGTCGTTCCAATCAAAGACTCGTGCCTGGAGTCATGGGAAGAGATGAGTTTGATGAAAAATAACCAGTGCACCTCACGAGTTGAAGGCACGACTTGTTACATCTGGTAACGAGTCGATATGACAGTCGTGGAGACTGGGAGGAAAATTTCTGAAGAATGCCCAGTGAAGACAACGAGAGACATAACGAGTCATCAGGTGAAGTGACGACCCGTCATCAAATATTGTGGGCATCCGTCAAGTGCACTGGAGGATTTGGTGAGCCATGGCCACGAGGGACCTAATGACTCGTGCCCAGGCCTAACGATTTATTAGGTGACCTGTCACCAGGACTAGACAAATGTTGAGGAAGAGTCAAATTCACTGGCCATGACACGTTGGGGGACCCAAAGAGTCATTACTTGGCCCGTTACCATTATCGACCTGGAGTCTGTTTTTAGTTAGGAAAAGATTTTTTTGGGACTATAAATACAATATTTAGGTTTATTTTTCGAAAATAGTTTATTTTACCACTTTTCCGTAAATTTTAGTGTTGTGAACGATCCTTCTTAGTTCAAGAAATAAAGTTTATAATTTTGTTCTTGATTTTGAGAATAAAATAACATTGGAGTTTTGTTCATTAGTTTTTGAGCTTTATTCAATTCACATGGTTTTCTTCTACGAATCTTTGTAAGTTAGAATTACGATTTCTTCGTTAATTTGGCATTGTGATTATTCAAACAAGAGTAGCTAAACTCATAACTAGGGTTGTGGGAACCATGATGAATTAACTCATAGGTAAAAACAATTAGTAATTCTTGAACGGGGTTTATGCATGTACTTTTTTTTCCTTTGTTTTAATTATTTCTTACGGTTGCAAATGTTGGAATTTGCCTTATTCTTACTTACCGGATCAAGGGGTAGTGAATGGAAAAAGTAATTAACAACAGAGATTTGAGGCTATCGACCATCATCTAATAGCTTGACTTTGTCTGGGAATAGCTAATCTGATATTAAGGGTAAGGGTTAATTAAGCATACACTCGTATACGGATCAAGTTGCGTGGCGATAATCATCTAGATAGGAGACCATCAATTTAGGTGAATTTAACTTACCAATATTGCATGCTAAACACTGGAATAAATTACTAGTCCAAAAGCCTTGTGGTTATAAAGTCATGGGGAATACAATCCTAGTCAACTTGTTGATTGAATACAACCAAAATTGATTTAAGCATCTACTAGTCTTTATTCTTGTTTATTATTATTTTTTATTTCAAATCTTTCCCAATAGGAAATAAGTAATCTAATAGTATTAGCCAAATGCATTAATTCAAGTTCTCGTCATATTCCTCGTTGGATTCAACCCCAACCCTTGTTGGGTTCTATATTTGACATCGGCCACTTTATATCTCATTTACGAGGTTTAATTTGAGTGACATCACCCCACTACTCAACTAATGAGTCATCATTAGGAATAATGATTCATGGTGTGAGTCCTTAGTAGAGGGTCCTAGAAACCCTCATTAGTGGCAACTGATGTGCCGTGATTTTACGGCACTTTTGACGCTTAAAACCAAGAAACTATGCACATTCCGGGTATTTTTATGTAGGTATGATGCGTTTTGTGTTTAATATTGCAGAAAAACAGGTTCGAAAGTGAAATGGGCGAAGTAAGGCTTAAAACAACTGAAAGGGTTAAGGCTTAAAATAACTGAAAGGGTGGCTGCTAATCATGTCACGAGTCGTTGTCACTGTGTATGACTCGTTTCCATGGTCGTGGGATAGGTCAAACATTTGAAGAGGAAGGAACAGTGCACTTCACGGATTGAAGGAACGACTCGTTACATCTGGTAAGGAGTCGTGAAGCCAGTCGTGAAGACTCGGAGACGGATGCCTAAAGAAATAACCAGTGAAGTTAACTGATGACGTCACGAGTCGTTGTTTGAATGAACGACTCGTTAAGAGGTCACTGGAAGGAATCATAGGGTGCATTGGAAAATTGAAGAGGCTGGACCACAAGAGGCCTTAACGACTCGTGCCCAGACACAACGAGTCGTTAGGTGACCTGTTTCCACAATTGGGCTAAATGCTGAGGAAGACTGTTTTTGACTAAGCACGATTCGTTAGAGGACATAACGAATCGTTACTGAGCCCGTGACCATTGACGACCTGATTTCTAGTTTTAGTTAGGAAAAGTATTAGTTGGAACTATAAATACATTATTTAGGTTTATTTTCGACGTACAGCTTATTATTACTAATTTTCATATAGATTTTGGTGTTGTACTATTATTCTTGGTTCAAGAAACAAAGTTTACAATTTTGTTCTTGAGTTTGAGGATCAAAAGCAACATTGGAATTTGTTCATCAAGTTTGGAGTTCTATTCAATTTACTTGGTTTCTTCTACAATAATTTGTAAGTTGCAATTATGATTTATTCAATATTTTGTGATTGTGATTATTTAAACATAAGTAGCTAAACTCATAACTAGGATTGTGGGAACCAAGATGAATTAACACACATAGGTTAAACACTTAGTGATTCTTGAACAGGGTTTAATGCATGTATTTGTTTTTCCCTTCATTTTAATTGATTCTTAACGGTTGCAAACATTAGGACTTGCTTTATTCTTACTTACCGTATCAAGGAGCTAGTGAATGGAAAAAGGGATTCAACGGATATTTGAGTTTATCAACCATCATCTAATAGCTTGAACTTGTCTGGGGATAGCTAATCTGATATTAAGGGTAAGGTTTAATTAAGCATACACTCGTATACGGACCAAGTTGTGTGGTGATAATCATCTAGTTAGGGGGTCAACCATTTAGGTGAACCTAACTTACCGATATTGCATGTTAAACACCGGAATAGATCACTAGTGTAAAAGCCTTGTGGTTATGAAGTCTTGGGGAATACAATCCTAGTCAAGTTGTTGATTGAATACAAACCGTATTTGACTTGAGCATTTAGTAGTTTTTACTCTTATTTAGTAGTTTATTTCTTTCCCCCTTAGGAAATAAGTAACCTGTTAGTAATAGCTATTCACATTAACTCAAGTTCTTTCCATATTACCTGTGGGATCGACCTCAACCTTCGTTGGGTTCTGTATTTGACATCAACCGTTTTATATCTCAATTGTGAGGTGTAATTTGGGTAACATCAGCAACGAGTGGTAGAAACGACCCGTTGTACCACACAACGAGTCATTTTAACCACTCATCATGTCAAGTCAGATATTTTTAAAAATTTTCCAATAAAGGTAATGATTGGACACAACAACCCGTTGAGTCCACCAACGAGTCGTTGTGTTGCCCATTGTTAGACCCCATTAGTTTTCTCGTCCAGTGACCACAAGAGGAACCAACGACCCATTGGTTCATCCAACGAGTCATGGTTCCCCCGTTTCCAAATTCAGTGAACCCAGAAGCCAGACAGTAGGACCAACGACTGGTCTCAACCAATGACTCGTTGAATGACCTGTTGGTCCCCTGTCGAACAGTTTTTTAGATCTTATTCCAGGGATATTATTATAATTTTTCACCTATTTAGTCCCTAAACTACGTGTTTTAAGCATATTTCCAAAGAATTTAGGGGGTTTAAATGGTTCTCCTCCCTCATTCCCCGCTAAAACTTTCAAAAAAACAATCGTAGAAGCCCAGGTCATTCCTCTCAAGCAAGAACTACGGATCTTTGTCAGTTATATAAGTTCAAGATTTCTTCTCCTGGGATTTCTTATCCAGGTATGTGGGAATTCAACAAGGGAATAGTTCTTCCCTTGTGTCCCCCAAATCTTTCTCTATTTCTTCTATTAGCTACAGCCCTATGGATTCGAAATGTAGAAAGTTTTTAGACAAATTTCTTTAAGATTTCAAGTGGAATATTACTCCTTATATTGACTGCTATATTATTCCCTATTTCTAGAAATTTTGTGAAATAGTATATAGTGTAATGATTTAGCCCCAGTTCTCAGTACAGTAGAATTAGAATCTTCCGGGTTGGACTAGTTTTTTCGGTAGCTTGACTCTATCAGTTTTAGGATTCCCATATTGTTAGTATATGTTGAAATACTAGTCAAATGCATGTTAGTCCAGTCTCATTCATATTATTGGCATACTTAGTGTTGTCCAGAAATGTCAGTTGATCAGTTTGACTACAGTCATTTCTTGAGGTGTCAGTGGTGCCTCCTAGTTATCAGTATTAGAGTCAGATATCATATTTTAGTGGTTCTTTAGGCGGTCATGACACTTCTAGATAAGCATCTCTGACCAGCCTTAGAACCCCCATCTTCATATTACAGTTTCTTCTTTAAACGGTCATGATGCTTCTAGATAAGCAGCTCTAACCAGTCTTAGAACACCAGTTACAGAATTTGGTCTGATAAGACTCTTAGGGTACTTCCAGATAGGTATTCTTAACTTAGTCTTGGGCCCCATTTTCGAGATATCAACTTAGTAGTCAGTCTAAGATTATTTAGTGAGAGTAGGACTTAGCACCGAGCAAATCGGGGTTCCAGTGCACCCAGGTTCCCAGAACTACGTTGCCACCATAGGTTATTTTTATTGGTCTTATGGCCCCAAACATGTGATCACCCAGTTCATGCCTTTATACCCTAGCAAGGTATATTGGGTCCTACTGATGGGGTATATACATCGGACTCCACGTCTAGCTCACTTGGTTATATGTTGGTTATAGACTCTCTCACTAGTCAGTACAGTCTCAGTTTAGCTCAGCTTAGAACAGTTTTAGTTACTCAGTCTAGATCAGTTTAGTACAGTAGTTCAGATCAGTATCTCAGATTTAGGGCATGTCTTTGACCACCAGACAGGGTCTTTTTGACCATCTCAGTATATTTCAGTTTATTCAGTTTCAACACTTCAATTGGTCATTACATGTCATTACAATTTAGTTATTTATTCTTTGTGTTATGTTTTCTCTTACTTACTCAGTACATTCAAAGTACTAATTCATACATTCTATGTTGTATCGTTTTATCCTACTTATTCAGTACATTCAAAATACTGACGCCTACATTCTATGTTGTATCATATTATGATACAGTTGCAAGTTCCCAATCTTTGCACCGTTAGCAGATCTTCTCCAGGAGTTATCAGTTGCATCAGTGGTGAGTCCTCATCTTTCGAGGATGATGTTATTTTCTTCAGCCATGTCTCATTAGTTAGATTTAGAGTTAGCTGGGGGTTTGTCCCATCAATTCATTAGATATAAATGATTTTCAGACACAGATTCGGTTCTTCTTCATAAATGTTTTTTGTTATTTTTAAAGCTTCTGCTACGATTTTGCTTAAATTACCAGTGTTATGATAGACTATGGGTTAACTTGGAGTTACTTGTGACTCCAAGTACCATGTCTTGTCCAAGGTATATACTCGAGTCATGACAGTTCTGATTTAGCATCAATTGAACACCTTAAAGCTCTCACCAGGTGCATGATACTTTAATCAACTAAAGTTTCTTTAGACTTTGATGCATGCGAAACTGAAAGATACGACCTTATTAGATAATTTTCTTTCAAAATTATAACCTGTATATTCAAACTTGTTGTGTTGGACTGCCTCATATGTTAGTCTGAATAGATTCTTCTGAGTAAAACTCGACAAAGCCATAAAGTGAACAGGAGCGTCTGTAGGGGCAGCAAAGATCTATATACTCATGAAAGTAAAATAGCAGACATTCTCTCCTTTGATGTCATCATCAAATAGGGGGAGATTGTTAGCCTTGACACTTAGTAAATTTTTCGATGATGATATCTAGCAGTATTCTTGCCTATAAGAACCATAGGAGGAAGATCAAAATCAAAGGAAATTCTAGTCAACCAGTAAAATCACTTGTTAGCAGCAATAGTTATACAAGAAAATAAATCAATCAATCAGTGCCAGAAAGTTATACGAGGAAATAAATTAATCGAGCATCTCAAGAAGGAAAGTCAACTCAGCAAAATAACATAGCTCAAAATCAGGAATGATACAAGAAAGCAAATCAATCAAGCATCTCAAGAAGGCAAGTTAACTTAGCAAAGTAACACCATTGGAATCAATCAAGCACAACGATCACTTAAGCATCACAAGAAGGAAACCACATCAAATCAGGAAGACTGTAGCCCTCTATACCAAGATATAAGAAAATAAGACCCGTGATAATCAAGATCTCAATCACAACTCCCATAAATGTGATTGAGAAAAGTCTTTGTGTTACCGTAGAGCATAAAATCATAGGTTAAAGGAATTGATCTCTTACCATTTTCCGAGTGTTTACTGAAGGCTATTTATATAGCTCGATCAAGATTGGGTCTGTACAACTTCACTTGAGGAATACTAATTACTTCATTATCTTACTCATTCACTATAATTCATAATAGTTACTAGTGGAAGCAGAAGAAGAAGAAGAAATTGAGGTATACATAAGAGTAGAGTTGTGATCACTCAAGAAACTGAAATCACTTCAATTCAATCAAGTGTTCAAGACAAACTCTCTGTATCAAGACATTTACCGAAAGCTCTACCCTTATAACACAGTGAAACTAGACTAAGCACCACCTTAGTGATCCAAACCAGTATAAAAATTCTATGTCCTTATTTTCTTTGCTTATTATTGTTCAACTGTTGTCTGTGTTACTAACATTTTTGCAAGAAAACAGTCGACTTAGAGCTCACAATAGTCGACTACTTATTTAAACACCCCTCCCCCCCCCCCTGTTTATCGCAATAAACCAAATATTATATTTAAAAAATAATTTAAGTTTTATAATTTATGGAGAAATAAAATCTCTTCTCCTTTTTTCAGTAATTAAAAGATTTTATTAGTCACCAACTAAATAATTACAAAACAAGCAGTTTATACACTACCTGCATATCCTCACAGTTGTTATCTCAACCTAACAAATCAACTACAAGCTAGTACCTACATTGATCCGGTAGAAGCCTGATTTTTTCAGTTGCTCTAAGAAAACAGACACGGGCTGTTTGCTTAGCCAGTGACTCCGGATTGTTCCTTCTTGACAAATATCCTAGCATTTCTCTCTATCCACACTGTGTAACTAAATTCAGTATAGCATAGCTTGATCATCGGAGCAGCAGTACTACTACCTTTAGTCTTCACAATTAGCCATTATAAGAAAGTTGTTCAGGCCAGGTAGGAAACTTTTTGTATGTATACCCATTGTAACAACCTATTCCAGATCCTCCAAGTCATAACATATTCTGCAAATAGGTGTTGATTAGTCTTCTTAAAGCTTCCACAATAGTTATAATTCTCCTCTACTTGTATACCCCATTTTTATAACATATCAGCAGTAAGTAATCTTCTTTGCAACTGAATCCACATAGTAAATATGACTTTAGGACTTGCATGATTCTGGAACATCACATTTTTCTAGGGCACCTTTGGTAAATTACCTACCAGCTTTAAGTAAGTGTGCTTTATCATACTGCCTGTGTCAGCAATAAGGGATAAGTATGATCTAGCATCAAACACTTTTCTTACCATCTAGCATGCTTGTTGAGGTGTGGAGATGACTCCTATATCTTGATACTTTATATAATAGTTGCGAATCCACCTAATTCAGAGCTTGTCCTTCTTAATAGCAATTCCCAGCATAATTTTAAAATAGCAGCCTTGTTCCACAATTTTAGTTTCACTAGGTTCAATCCACCTGCAGCCTTAGGTGAGCACACTTTATCCCAAGAAACCAGAGATTTCTTAGTGATAGTTTCTGTTCTAAACCAAATATAACTCCTACAATGTGAATCAATCAATTTTAGGACTTAACCTGGTATGAAACATTCCATGCCATTACAGTGCACTGAGTTTCTTTGTAGCCAAAGATATGCCGAGATAAGTAAAAGGCAAAATACCTGGTCTATATCCAAGAATGTGCTGAATTTGTTTCCTTGCTTTAGCATTCACCCCTCCAAAATATATAGAACTTTTAGTAAGATTGGCATGAAGCCTGAAGCTGGTGAGAAAATATCAAATTTCTTCTTCAATTGAGTAACACATGCATAGTGTCCTCTGGTGAATAGTAATAAATCATCAGCAAAACTTAAGTGGGTGATATCTAATTTGGTACATCTGGGATGGCAACTAAATAGGTTGTTCTGCTTCAAAGATAATACATTTCTACTTAGGTACTCCATCACAATAGTAAATAAAAATTGAGGTATAGTTACTTTGCCTCAGGCCTCTAGCTGCATCAAAAGGCTTAGTATGCTCTCCATTTGTTATTATAGTGTAGTTAATAGTGGTAACATACTCCATAACCCACTGCACAAATCTATTAGGGAAACCAAGACCCTCTATAACCTATTTCATATAGGACCTTTCCACAGTGTCATATGCTTTTTGAATATCAACTTTAATAACACATCTAGGTGATATATGTTTCCTGGAATAAGCCCTAACCAACTCATGAGCCAGTAGAACAATATCCACAACCTTCCTCCTAGGTAAAAGATCTGCTTGAGTATCAGACATAGCAGATGTCATCCCCTTTTGCAATTTGTTTGCTAATACCTTTGCAATCAACTTATATAAGACCAAGCAGCAAGTAATAGGTCTATACTCCTTACTATTGAAAGGAGTAGAGACTTTATGTAGCAAAGTAATGGCAGTGCAATTAATAACTTTATACAATTTGCTTATATGGAAGAAGGTTTTAACTGCCACATAAATGTCTTCTTTGATCACTGACCAAGCCTTCTTAAAGAATTTTGCATTATACCCATCTACCCCTGGGGATTTATCATTAGCAATAGCACAAAGTCCCTGATAGATCTCTTGTCATTTTACAATTTTAGTAGAAGAAAATAGACTTTTCGAAATCTCTTATATGTAAAAATAATGATCTCTTGTATGTAAAAATGAGAATATCTAGTAAGAAAGCCATAAAACTAAAATATATTTGTAAGGGCTAGAAAATCATTTCTCCCTAATTTTAATGCAATAAATCAAATATTTGATAAAAAATAATTTATGTATTATAACTTATGACTAAATAAAATCTCTTGTCCTATTACAATTTGATTCGGAGAAAATGGCCTTTTCAGATCTCTTATGCGTAAAAATGATGATCTCTTATGTGTGAAAATGAGGATCTCTAGTAAAAAGGTCATAAAACTAAAAGATATTTGTAAAGGTTTAGAAAATCATTTCTCCCTAATTTTAATTCAATAAACCCAATATTCCATAAGAAATTAATTTAAGTATTGTAATTTATGTGGAGGAAATGAGATATCGTCCTTTTATAATTTGAATAGAAAAAAATAATCTTTTCAAAATTTATATATAAAAAAATAATAATCTCTTATATATAAAAATAAAAATATTTTACTAAAAAATTAAAATATATATATAAAAAATATTTATAAAAAATTAAAAAAATCATTTCTCCTTCATTAAAATTCTATTTATAAAACCAAACGACAATATGCATGGAGAGGTCGAAGTAGGAGACGACTACTGGACCCCACATATAGATTATGCATACACAGGCTATCTTCACAAACTGAGAAACCACTCCGAAGGCATCTCTTTCTCTTTTTATTTTGTAAAGAAGAGAGTAACATATAGCTCTAATTTAAGGTAAGGCTTAAGAAAAAAGACCCCTTTTGAATTTTGAGGTATGTATAGTAGTACATCTTTTGTTCATTAATTCTACTGATTGAATTATATTCTGTTAACATCTTCATATTTACCTAAAGACTACCTTATATCTTAAGTATGGTTTGCAACTTTATTGTTGCAGATTTAGAAATGGGAGTTGGTAGAAATATGTCTGCTCCAACAATTAAGACTGAACAAAAGAAAGATCCTCTCCGAAGAGTGCCAATTACAAAGCCCCCTTTTACACTTGGTGATATCAAGATGGTCGTCCCTCCTCACTGCTTCCGGCGGTCTGTCATTCGCTCGTTGTCCTATGTTGTTCAAGATCTCTTACTTATCTCCATTTCTTACTATATTGCAGCCACTTACTTTCATGTCCTTCCGTCCCCGTATCACTACATAGCATGGCCTATTTATTGGATCATTCAAGGTTGTGTTGGCACTGGAATATGGATCATTCGTGGCCACCAATCCTTCAGTGATTAACAATGGTTAAATGACACTATTGGTCTTATCCTCCACTCTGCACTTTTAACACCATATTTCTCATGGAAATATAGTCATCGTCATCACCACCTCAATACAGGTTCCCTTTAGCGCGATGAAATTCATCTTCTCAAACTTAAATCCGAACTTAGATGGTACACCAAATTACACTCAAAATATCCATTAGGACGATTAATCATAGTTTTATTCACTGTCATTACTGACTTGCTTTTGTACTTTGCATTCAATATCTCTGGTAGGTCTTATGGTCGTTTTGCGAGTCACTATGATCCATATAGCCCGATATATAATGATCGTGAAAGGCTACAAATCTACATTTCAAATGCAGGTCTAATCGCAACAATATATTTGTTGTATCGCGTTGCTTTGGCACAAGGGCTAGCTTGGGTTGTATGCATCTATGGGGTGCCCCTAATGATTGTGAACAGCTTCGTGGTGGTAATTACTTTTTTGCATCATACTCACCCTTTATTGCCACATTATGATTCATCGGAATGGGATTGGCTAAGAGGAGCTCTATCTACCGTAGACAGAGACTATAGTGTGCTAAATGATGTCTTCCACCACGGTGTAGATGCTCACATTGTGCATCATCTATTCCCAACCATGCCTTATTACCATTTAGTAGAGGCAACCAAAGCTACCAAGTCATTACTAGGAGAATACTACCAATTTGATTGTACCCCATTTTATAAGGCAATGTGGAAAGAGTTTAAGGAATGTCTCTGTGTGGAGAAAGATGAAGGATCCAAATATGAGGGTGTTTTTTGGTATGAAGGCGACTTCTGAGTGTTGAATACCAATGACCAATTACTTGGAATTTGTTAAATATTCAGCCTGAGTCGTTGTAACTCTTTTATATTTGTATTTCCATGATATTGTTACTTTTAACTGTATTTTACTTTATTACTCCCTTCCTCCGTTTCAATTTGTTTCTTTTACTTTATTTTTTAGTTGGCTTAGAAAATAATGTCTCTTTTCTTTTTGGCAACTCTTTAGTTAGCATCATAAGATTAAAGAGTATTTTGATATATTCTACATATCTTTAGTTTATAACCACAAAAATCAAAAGTGCTAGCTCTTTGTTTTCTTAAACTTTGTGTGAAGTTAGAACCAAACAAACAAATCAAAACAAAAAAGCTATTAAATTTGACGTTGCGTAACTAACAAAAATGGAAAAAGACATAAGTACCCCCTCAAGCTATAACCGAATTTCCAGCGACACACTTTATCTTTACGGGGCTCCTATTACTCCCGTTAAACTATTTTTTCCCGTATTTATTTGTACCTTATGTACTGACGTGGAGCCACAATCCAAATAAGCTAAGCTAGTTGTGGTGATATACATGTGCCGACATGTGTATATTTGTTTAAATTTTTATTTTTTTCATTTTTTATTCTCATTTTATGCCTTTTTTTCTTTGTTTTTTCTTTTTCTATTGTTTTTATTTATTCTTCTTATTTTCTTTGTCTTTTCTTTTGATTTGATTTGATTTTAAATTTAATTCTTCTGTCTTGTATTTAAAATAAGTTAGTTTCGAACAACTATTTAAAATATTTTGAAAATCAAAATAAATACATTAAGTTTATGAAGAATTTTTTTTAATAGGATACAACCAAAAAATTCCATCAAATGAACAATAAGGATAAAAAATTAAAAATTTTCATAAGATCCTCTATAATTATATTTTGATATTAGTATTATTGATATAAATTATATTCAACAGTCTTCGAATGAAAAAAATATTATATCATAAATATTATATTATTTTAGAATACATGCAAATTAATTACAACTGAAAATAAAATAAATAAATGAACGAAAAAAAAGTTTAAAAGTGAGAAGGAAAATAAATATTTTATAAATAAAGAAAAGAAATAATTAAAAAGATATAAGTTTTAATGTTAATATTACGTGTACTAATTAATTGTAAAGTGTCCAATTAAAAAGAGATATGTATTCATGTTGATCAGCTTTTTAGTTTCATTTTCGTCTCTCACTTGCTTCCAAGAGAGTGAGCACACTCTCAGTGCAACCTCAGTACCGGAGGATGTATTTATTATACTTTAAAATAGTTTAAAGGGATAATAGGACCCCCGTAAAAATAAAATGTGTCTCTAAAAATTCGATCAAGATTAAAAGGGTACTTATATTTTTTCCCTAACAAAAATATCTATTTTATGTAACAATCAATTTGATACGATGATATTACCCTTACCTTATAAATTAATATTAACTAGTTGCAAAATACATTTACAAGAGGAGTATGATGCCTAGCCACTCCAAAAAACAAAATATTATCAGATTGGACACTCCCAAATCTCTACAATTTATTATCCTCTGGCTTTTCAAGATCCAACTACGGCATGTATATACATCACGTGATTTAATGAGAAGACTCTTCTCATATACCTAACCATGTGTACAGCCCGCAAAATCTATACAACATCCAGCATAAGTAACTTCAAATTTTTTTGTTGTTTCCGATCCTAATATTGTGCCCTGTCTTATGATTTTATCAGGACAGGCGAAAGAATGTTCATCTGAATCCTCTTCATTCGAAAAATACATTATATATGTAAGATCAAATATAATATTCATGTGTATATATTATATATTGAACCCCTTTGACATAACTTAAAAAGCTATTTTGAACTCTTTAAATAAAATTTCGGTCTCAGCCACTAAATTTTATGAGCCCACATAATCGATATTGATCAGTTTTATTTTCATCATATTTGCCCTACCCCTAAATTGGATAAAAGTGTGATAGACATTGGATGTCTTTTAACTTTTATTGAGCAAGCCATTTATCCCACATAACCCATTTATGATCAATAATCTCAACATGCAATATGAAATACCGTTTACTACATAAAGATTAAATAATGGCTCAGCGGCCTCTTTACAACCCAAGAAGAGAAAAAATAAATAAATAAATGAAGCAGTCAATTCTCGTTCATGAACAAACGTATACAGCAACGGGAGTTCATAGTTTTGGGAAAAATAAAATCAAATCATAAAATGAATTAAATTGATTTAAAAAATTGATATTTAATTTAAATTTAATCTTATTTGATTTTAAATTTTAAAAATCGATAATATATTTGATTTAGCTTTGGTTTTACTAGAAAAATTCGACGAAATAACCAAACCGAACCGATAAATAGTATACATAAATTTTATAACTATTTGAATATGTGATATTAATTTTTCATAAATAATTATAAATATTTTATACCTTTTAAACATTAATTTGATTTTAGTATTCTTTATTTCACATGCCCTACAATACTTTTAAATTCTATTTCTTAAAAAATATATCCAAATCCAATTATTTGCCCTTTTAATTGTCTATATATGGTGTAGCGTATTATTAATTTTTAATTTTCTTTGCTAAGACATTCATTTACTCTTTAATCATGCTCTTTGATTTTTGAAGGGCACGTTGACCATTCTATTTAAAGTTGTATATTATTTCTATGTGGATATTAGACATGTGAAATGGGAAGAACCTCTACAGTTATGCAACTTAAACATGTTAAAGCTTTGGAATAATGTTGAAAAATAATAGAAGATTCAGATACATTCATCTCGTGATAGTAGAGAGAAATTTATTGATTTCTAATATTCACTTGAAATAATTATCTCATATCTTTATTGTTTTACTATTATTAATTTATTATTAATTAGTTATAAATCAAATTAAATCAATAATTTTTATTTTATTTAATTTTAAAAATTTAAAAATTAATTAAATTAATTTAATTTTAATTTTAATCAAAAATTAATCCACACTAAACGAGAAACACCCCTGCTATACGGTACTCCTTAAACATTTATATAATATAACAGCCACCATATGTTTGTGGAGCCTTATGATAACTGACTGAAATAAATGCTCGGGATATAGCTTGAAAGATTATAAAAAGCAATACTCGCTTGATTTTAATTTATTTATCTTATTTATTATTTAGACAGTTAAAAACTTTTTTAATCATAATTTTTTATAATTTTTTTGAATATTTTATTAACTATTATGATTTATAATATTTTTTATATACTTTAAAAATTTTAAAGATTATGGGTGTATTGTTTAAAAAAATATTTTTCTATTTTCTTGTGTTTTATTGGTTAACAATTTTGAAAAGCATTTTCTTCAGGAAAACAAACTCTTTTAAAATAAAGAAAATGACTTTTCTAATAAAAATAAAAAAAATAAATCATATTATCTCTTCCGACCCTCACAACTATCCACCCACCCACCTATACCCCACCACCCTCACAAATCATATTGTATCTTCCGTTAGTTAAATTGCTTGGATCCCTGGAACCATTATTAGTTATTGGGATTCCAAGTTGATGTTTTCTATTTCATGTCATCGTGATCAAATTGATGGTCAAACTCAAGTGGTTAATAAGACCTTAGGGAACATGCTTATGGTCATGGTTAAAGAAGAGCTAATTACTACTTGGGAGGATCTTTTACCATTGGTTGAATCTTCTTATAACCATTCTTATCATTCATCTATTGTCATGTCTCCATTTGAATGTGTTTATCACTTTAACCCCTTTACACCTTTGGATCCAACTCTGATATCTCAAGATGTTTAAAAAAAAAATAATAATAATAATAATAATAGTAATAATAGTCTTTTCAAAATTTATACGTAAAAAAATAATAATTTCTTATATATAAAAATATTTAAAAAATTATAAAATTAAAAAATCATTTCTCCTTCATTAAAATTTCGTTTATCAAACCAAAAGACAATATGCATGGAGAGGTGGAAGTAGGAGTATGACTACTGGGCCCCACATATAGATTATATATATAGGTTATCTTCACAAAAACTGAGAAACTACTAGGAAGGCATCTCTTTTTATTATATAAAGAAGAGAGTAACATATAGCTCTAATTTAAGGTAAGGCTTAAGAAAAAAGGTCCCTTTTGAATTTTGAGGTACGTATAGTAGTATCTCTTTTGTTCATTAATTCTACTAATTGAATTATTTGTTGTTAACATTTTCATATTTATCTAAAGACTACCTTATATCTTAATTACAATTTGAAACTTTATTATTGCAGATTTAGAAATGGGAGCTGGTGGTAATATGTCTGCTCCAACAATTAAGACTGAACAAAAGAAAGATCCTCTCCAAAGAGTGCCAATTTCAAAGCCCCCTTTTACACTTGGTGACATCAAGAAGGCCATCCCTCGTCACTGCTTTCGGCGATCTGTCGTTCGCTCATTGTCCTATGTTGTTCGAGATCTCTTAGTTATCTCCATTTCTTACTATATTGCAGCCACTTACTTCCATGTCCTTCCATCCCCGTATCACTACATAGCATGGCCTATTTATTGGATCATTCAAGGTTGTGTTGGCACTGGAATATGGCTTATTGGCCACGAATGTGGCCACCAATCTTTCAGTGATTATCAATGGGTAAATGACACTATTGGTCTTATCCTCCACTCTGCACTTTTAACACCATATTTCTCATGGAAATATAGTCATCGTCATCACCACCTCAACACAGGTTCCCTTGAGCGCGATGAAAGTCATCTTCCCAAACTTAAATCCGAACTTAGATGGTACACCAAATTACACTCCAAATATCCATTAGGACGATTAATCATAGTTTTATTCACTGTCATTGTTGGCTTGCCTTTGTACTTTGCATTCAATATCTCCGGCAGGTCTTATGGTCGTTTTGCGAGTCACTATGATCCATATAGCCCGATATATAATGATCGTGAAAGGTTACAAATCTACATTTCAGATGCAGGTCTAATCGCAACAATATATTTGTTGTATCGTGTTGCTTTGGCAAAAGGGCTAGCTTGGGTTGTATGCATCTACGGGGTGCCCCTAATGATTGTGAACAGCTTCGTGGTGGTAATTACATTTTTGCATCATACTCACCCTTCATTGCCACATTATGATTCATCGGAATGGGATTGGCTAAGAGGAGCTCTATCTACCGTAGACAGAGACTATGGCGTGCTAAATGACGTCTTCCACCACGGTGTAGATGCTCACGTTGTGCATCATCTATTCCCAACCATGCCTTATTACCATTTAGTAGAGGCAACCGAAGCTGTCAAGCCATTACTAGGAGAACATTACCAATTTGATAGTACCCCATTTTATAAGGCAATGTGGAGAGAGTTTAAGGAGTGTCTCTATGTGGAGAAAGATGAAGGATCCAAAGATAAGGGTGTTTTTTGGTATAAAGGCGACTTCTGAGAATTGAATACCAATGACCAATTACTTGGAATTTGTTAAATATTCAGCCTGAGTCGTTGTAACTATTTTGGGTTTGTATTTCCATGATATTGTTACTTTTAATTATATTTTACTTTACTACTCCCTTCCTCCGTTTCAATTTATTTCTCTTACTTTATTTTTTAGTTGGTTTAGAAAATAATGTCTCTTTTCTTTTTGGCAACTCTTTAGTTAGGATTATAAGATTAAAGAGTATTTTGATATATTCTACGTATCTTTAATTTAAAACCACAAAAATCAGAAGTGCTAGCTCTTTAGTTTCTTAAACTTTGTGTGAAATTAGAACCAAACAAACAAATCAAAACAGAAAAAGAACTATTAAATTTGACATTGTGTAACTAAAAAAATGAAAAAAGGCATAAGTACCCCCTCAATCTATAACCGAATTTCCAACGACACACTTTATCTTTATGGGGGTCCTATTACCTCCCAAAAAAAAAATTTCCGTATTTTTTTGCACCTTATATACTGACGTGGAGCCACAATCCAAATAATCTAGTTGTGGTGATATACATGCACCGCCATGTGTATATTTGTATAAACCACTAGAAAGATATGTCTAGTGGTTTCTGGTATAATGCAGTAGTAGCAATTTTTGTTCATAGACATTCCTATTGAGCTTAGGTAATTGCAAGCAAGCCTCTGTACCAATTTCTCTAATGTATTTTGATTGGACACGAAATTTAATAAATATAAAAAGACTTTATAAATTTATGGTCTAAAACAGGTCATAGATGTTTGTGTTGATATAAATCATCTCATTAAGGGTAAAATAAATATCATAAAATTAAATTATTACTAAATATAAAAACGTATAATTTTTTTAAAACTGAAAAAAACTATGTGAAATAAGTTGAGATAGAAAGAGTAATTGCCTCTGTGACTCGGTCCGAGGATTTGCACGAGTTACTACCTCTAGAGGATCCTAATTTTTTAATAAAGTATTGTGTCTAGCTAACTTCTATATCCCTTTTACTTGCTTTCAGTTTCAATTTCACATTCTTATTTTTGATGTTATTATATTTAAATATATATTTAAATTCAAATATTTATTTTTTAAACTATATATTCAAATTCAATTATATTAATCTTAATAAAACAAAAGAAGCCTAAGAATAATCAAACTCTCGACAATGTTAGTTGAGCAACATGACAAAGAGAATGACTTTTTAAAGATATTATACTAATCTCGTAGTATGATATACTAATCTTGTCTTTTTAATAAATTAACAACATTATTGGGGTTCTAGTAATTTATCAGAAAACTGGACAAACTCCTAATGACGAATCTATTCTCTTTATGTGAATCAACTAAAAGATAACAAATGACATTATAATATGAACAAATAAATAGGATAAGAATATTAATAATCAGGCCTTCAATAAGTTTGAAATTTTATCACTATCTTATTTAATTTACTGAGTCAAAATTAATTATTTATATTTAAGCACGTATATTGAATTCAGACGAT
This sequence comes from Datura wrightii, assembly GCA_035772735.1. NCBI lineage: Eukaryota > Viridiplantae > Streptophyta > Magnoliopsida > Solanales > Solanaceae > Datura > Datura wrightii. The sequence goes on from JASDFA010000018.1 coordinate 24,883,286, forward strand.
ACTACCACTCCGCATCTGCCCTCTTGGAAGATGGCTTTGGGATCGAAAGAATTTAACTATTTCGTGAAATAGAAATATTTCAAAATCAATTAGTAATAATGTAGTAATGCAGTCAACTTTGCCCAACTTTCTTGTCCTAATAATGCCAAAACTTACGACGAATTTATTTCTTTGTTTATATACCTGATAAGGAATATATTCTCTTGGTTATATATTTGCGAGAATCTTGTAAATAGTTTATTTGTAATTTTGTTTCCCAATTCAGCTTTTAAAGCCAAAAAAAAAAAATTACATATCATATCACATTTAAAAAACTATTTACATATAATGGTCATAGTTTTAAAAAATTATACATAATAACTTTATTTCATTTAATATGCCATTTTTTAATTTTTTAATTTATATTTTTACTTTTTTATCATGTTTCTTAATTTACTGCAGTAACTCCCACACAACCATTTCTTCTCCTCTCTCTCCATCGCTTTCATTTCCAACCCCATATTTTCCTCCTTTAACTGCCCACAAATCTCACAAAATCTGCCGCAATTGTTACATAATCTTGTTAAACAAGTTCCATTCCTGATTTCTATTTTTTTTCTTCTTTAATTCGCTAAAATATTTATTTTTTTAATTCAAATCTTTATGATATTTTGAAATCTCTAGTTGATTTATTTGATTTTGAAAATCATATTTGTACATTTTATAATTTATGTATTATATGTATTTAAATATTTAATTTTATAACCGTGTATATTTTTAAATTTTAAGATTTTATATTTTGAGTATTCAAAGCTTCATCAATGGCGAAAAATACAACACCCAAACAATTAACAAGAGGTATATATTCATAAAACATATAAATGTATTTAATTGTATTTATGGAATAAAACGAAATCATACATTACAACACGATAATGCTATTATGTTATACATATACATTTAAATATTTCAGATATGTATTTGTTGGAATGGTTATGTATTTATCCTTATAAAATATTTATTTTAGCAGGAATATATATTAGTTCTATTTTTCATACATTCAAATACATATTATTGTAAATATTTCAGATATGTATTTGATGGAATGACTATGTATTTATCTTTACAAGATATTTATTTTAGCAGGAATATATTTTAATTCTATTTTCATACATTTAAATAGATAATCATGTATGTATTTTGTTTGTATTTTATGATACAAATTATTCATTTATTATTTACTTTTTCTTATTCTGCTATTTTATAACAGGAAATAAACTATTTTATTAAATTTTTTCTTTTTTTTTATTTCACAAGTTATTATGGTAAATAAGAATTCTGTCTTTTATTAGAATCCTATTATTAATGAAACGGAATAATTATCACTTGAGTGATTTTTGATAACTGAATTTTTATTTGAGACATAATCCCTAAAATTACTCAAATTTCAGATTTTATATTTGTATTTTATTATGTTTTATCTATGTTAAATATAACACATAACACATAAATTATTATCATTTTATATAAATCAATAAATATTGCTATTTAAAACTATTTTCTTTTAAATTATTGCTCATTTATGAAATTTCCTTAAAAAAAAAAAAAACACGCGGACACGGATACGGACAATATAATAGTGCATGAAGAAACCGCCAAGCATACGTCTCGTCTAAATCTCTACTTACTACTTCCTTAAATAACTCTGGTTTAGGTTCTTAGATTGAAACAACTGGACAAAGTTTTAACAAAGGAAAAAAAGTGGAATCTAAGGGTGTCTTCGGTGTAAAATAAAATATTTTTTAAAAAAAATAAGTTATTTTTTATTATTTTTTTTAGTATTCAAGTAAAACATATTATCTTATTGTTAATATTATTATGTAACATATTTGTATATATCTGAGACTAAATTATGAGAATGAAGATAGGATGAGTGTGGGAGTAGGGTGATGGGGAGAGTGGGGAGCGGATCTACATGTGGTTCAAGATGTTCACACCAAACCCCCTTGGTTGAAAAATTATACTATATATATAAAGTTAAATTCGAATTTTATGAGTATATATTCTATAATGAATCCCTTTGAAACAACTATAAAGTTTAGCGTAGTAGTTAAGGGGGTTCAAATCTTCTTAAAAGTTGCTAGTTCAATTAATATCCACAATATTTTCTTGCCTTTTATTGCTTTGGTTTTTTCTATAACAGAGATATAGATCGGGCTCAGTTTTTGAGCTTAGAATCAAAACCCAATGAAAAAATCTCATTATTTTTGAATTCAATTGACGGCTCTTATTCTTTTTTTTTTCTCTTCTATTATATTTCTCCGTCTCAGCTTTTGTATATATTTAATAAGTACATTCCTTTTTATTTTTGAATTTTATTCCTTTTATATCTGTTGCTCATTTTGTTTTTACATAACTCTCTTTTCATGTACTAACTCAAAGAAACTCTTTAAGAAAACAATAAATTATTATTAAAATTAAAATTAAGATAGAATTTTTTTTGAAAAAAATAAAGTAAACTAAATTTAATCAAATTAAGAAATTTTAAAGTTGTGAAGATTCTTTTAATGATATCTATTTAATTGAATTTACTTTCTTTGATTTCATGGTATATCTTTCTTATTTTTTTCAATTATATTCTAGAAGGAGGAAAACTGAATTAAACTAAAGTTATTTGATTTGTTCATTATTTTTTATTCTTTTTCAAATGAATAACTAGTAAATTGAATTAAATGAACTCAAAAATTGGCGATATCATTTATTTATGTTACGAATATATGTTATAATATTAATAAGTCAATCCTTATTCCTTTTTAAAGAACTTTATTAATTTTTAAAATAATATATTATTAGATGGGCACTAATTTGAAATTAAAAAAAATTTAAAATAAAGTAAAATAGTGCAAAGTAAAAGTAAAAAAAACATAAGAAATTTTTTAAAAAGGTTTGATGGAGTAGGATAAAAGTAGGAAGAAATGCTAAACAGGGTATAATAAGGCAAGTTAAGTTTAAGGGGTTAAGATTAGTCTTTCTCTTTTCCGTCACGCTCTGTTTTTCTTCCTACAATTTTCGCATATTTTCTGTTTCATAGTTTGAACCCCTGCCCCTTAGTAAAAATCCTGCATTCGTCTCTGGGTGTTGTGGGTGGGATTGTGAAGGTGGGAAGGAAACAATATGATTTGTTTTCTTTATTTTTATTGGAAAAGTTATTGTCGTTATTTTCAAAAAGCTTATTTTTCTAAAAAAATATTTTTTTAAATTTTTGATCAACTAAATACAAAAAAATAAAAAAATATTTTCCTCTGTACTCAACACACCATAAAACACATTGGACAATATAATAAGCACATGGTCAATATAATAGTGCATATTGAAGATGCTGCCAAGCACATCTCTTTTGTCCAAATCTCTACTTATTACTTTGTTAAATAACTCAGGTTTTGGTTTAGTTCGAAAGCTAAAACACCATAAAACACATTGGACAATATAATAAGCACATGGTCAATATAATAGTGCATATTGAAGATACTGCCAAGCACATCTCTTTTGTCCAAATCTCTACTTACTACTTTGTTAAATAACTCAGGTTTTGGTTTAGTTCGAAAGCTCAGTGGTCAAATTTTGAGTACTAAAGCACATGGCATTGGTGCATAGAAGCCATCAAATCACATTCACACTGTCTCTTTTGTTCAGTAGAATATTAATCTTGTACAGATCTAAAGCTGTACCTGTTTCTTAAATAACCCTAGCCCTTGTCGGCTTGTATATCTGCCATTAGTGGAACGAATAAACTTGGTCAAATTATTAGGGGATGTTTAATTAGGAAAAGAATACATAAAATTTTCTTCAATAAATTTAATTTGACGCTATAATTTTATGGACATTTTCTTTATCTCTTTATTTTAATCTGAAGTGATTTATATTTTTTTAACAGGTGACGTAACATATAACGTTCGAAAAGCACGTGAAAAGGAAAACATAACATTAAAATACTTCAGATAGTCAATATGTCATCTTTTTATTGGATAATATATAATTATACTTAATTATGTATTCTTAATATTTTATTTTTCTTTTTCCTTTCTTATTCTTTTCTCTCATTTATCGACTTTCTTGCTACAAGATTTTCCTCTCTCATCGTCTTTTCTCTCATTTATGCCATTCTCTTTTATTTGTGAGTTTGGTTGGTCAGGAAAGTTATTCGTCGGTGTCATTTTTCTCCGATAGAGTAAACTATACATATGTTTTCTTTCTGAAACACTATTAAATCATCTTCCTTGGATCTTATACCTTTAAAATCGAAATTCAAGATTCAAACGTAGAGATTGAAATCATCTCACCTTCACTAGAAAATCAAATTTTGACAATCTTGCTTTCCTCTATGATTGTCAATATTATCTATAAACTATGTTGTTAAGAAACTATTTGAATTATAGACAGTATGTGTTATGAATTTGATGATTGAAAAAAATTATGTAATGAATATTAAGCTTATAGCCATGAATGTGGAGTGTGTGTGTGTGTATGGCTGAGGTGGGGGGTGGGGGGGGGGGGGGAGTAGGGAAAGAAGGGAAAAAAAGGAAAAATTAAAAAAAAAATAATAAATAAATAAAAAAGTATATAAATAATTTTAAAATGGTGTTATACATATGTTAGGCGTGTGTACAACACCTTCATACACTATATGGGTTTGTTTTGAGAAGAGAGTATGAATTTCATTTTAATCAAGAATAAGGGGTATATAAGTGCTCGTAAAGTTAAAGTGATAAACTAAGTTAAGTGGATAAGTTTAAGGGAAATTTTATATATTTTATTCTTTGATTGGAGTTATGCTTGTATTAGTAATGAAAAAATTAGTTATTTATGTATTAATTATTTTAGTTTTAACCCTACATAACATAATGCATAAATTGACTTATAACTTATATATATATTTTTTAGTTATGTGGGCCTGTAAACTAGTAATGTAACACCGTAATTAATGTACTGAATCTTTATACACAGCAATTAAAATGCTGCCAGACATGTATGGGCGGAAAAATCAAACTCAAACTCACCCAACCCATTTGATATTTTTACGAGTCAGGTTATGACCCGTTCGTTGAATTGATTAATGGGCTGAAATCAAATTGATTCATCAAACAATCATATCAAAATGGATCAAAGTAGGGTAATCCGTCGAATCAAGTATAATCCAAACCAAACAATCAAAAAATATTAGAAAAATAATTTGCTTGTTTGAAATCCAATTCATTTATACTACTAATGGCTCTCATTTCCTGGCATTTTTTATTCCTGGATTTGTAGCTTTATTTGTGTGGTTAGTTATCTGACGAGATATACGGCAATGTGGTGTCAATTAATCATACAGCAAGTTCACTCTGATAAACTTGAGAGTAAGTTTAAGAGTCTAGAGGAAAAAGAATAATTTTTTGGAAGATAAAATTTCAAAACAGGCAATGAAATTTGAAATAAATCAAAGGAGGCAAAGCGTCACTATCTTCACAACATCCACAATGTCATAGCCGCCAAATGAGACGGCCGTTTGGAATTTTTTATTCTTTCAAGAACTCTTGTAGTTCTAAACGACCAACAAAGAAAGAAAAGAGTCGTGTAGCACTCAACGATTCAAAATAATTTTAATCTTTTTTGTTTGTAAATTATTTTAATTTTGTTTGTTTGTCGTGTATGTTGTAGCGACAAGCTTTGTAAATTTTTTTCCTTCAAAGTTAGGCGGCATGGTTGCCTTGCTCTTCTCTTGTTTTTGGCTTTTCTTTCGAGACGGAGGGACTCTTCCCTGTTTCTCATCAATCTCCTCTTTTTTCTAATCCATTACTATTACTTCTGTGTATCTATCTTTTTAACTTTCACTTGTTTTACGGGAAAATACTTTTAGCATTTTCCTTCTTTTTTTCCTCTACAAAATTTGTGATATTTTTGCATTATTCATACATTAGGGACAAATTTACTAAGGCCGGAGAATTATCATGTAATACTGCTTCATCAAAATTTTTTAATATATATATACATAATTAAAAGATAAAAATAAATATAAAAAATATATTACATAAAATAATACTTTAAATAAAAATAACTGTGTAGCTTATTTCGTTAGTCATTTTAAATTCAACCGAAGTTGACCCCCCAAAAAAAGTATTAACGACATGCATGCACTATTGCTTTATAGTACTGGGCACACTACATCCCTATAAATTGTACAGAATATTATAATACTGGGCACACATGGCCAATATAATAATGCTGCCAACCACACATCTTTTGTATAAATCTCTACTGACTACTTTGTTAAATAACTCTGGTTTTGGTTTAGTTCGAAAGCTCAGTGGTCAAACTTTGATTTAGGTGTTGAATCAGCACATGTGATTGGTGCATAAAAGCCATCAAATCACGCAGCCTCTTTGTTCAGTAGTAGAATATTAATTTTGTTCTGATCTAAATCTGTACTTGTTTCTTAAATATATAACTCTAGCCTTGTCGTCTTGTATATCTGCCATTACTGGAACGAATGGTCAAATCATTAGGGCTTGTTTAATTGTGAAAAAAATACAAAAAATCTGCTTGAAAGTTATCCACTAAATTTAATTTAATGCTATAATTTTATGAATTTTCTTTATTTTTATTTTTATCTGAAGTGATTTATATTTTTTTAATAAATAACGTAAGAAATAAATTTTAAAAAAGCATGCGAAAAGAAAAAAATAATATTGAAAGTACTCCAAATAGTCAATATTTCATTTTTTTATTGGATGATATATAATTATACTTAATTATGTATTCGTATTATTTAATTTTCATTTTTATATTTTCTTTTTTATTCTTTTCTCTCATTTATCGACTTTCTTGCTACAAGAATTTCTGAGTAAACCATCTCCCTCATTATCTTTTCTCTCATTTATGCCATTCTCTTTTATTATTGTTAATAAATTTAATTAAAAGGTTTAATATCCTACATAATTAATAAATAAATAAATAAATAAAGAAGATCAATTTTTTTTTAGACAGATAATTGGTATGAGTTTGGTTGGTCAAACAAGTTGTTCATCGGTGTTATTTTTTTCTGGTAGCGTGAATCATGCATATGTTTTCTTTCTAAAACATTATTAAATCATCTTTCTTAGATTTTACACCTTTAAAATTTAAATTCAAGATTAAAAAATAATAGTCTCACCTTTATCGGAAAATCAAATTCTGACAATCTTGCTTTCCTCTATGATTGTCTATCTTGTCTATAAACTATCTTGTCTATAAACTCTTTGAATTATAGACAGTATATGTTGTGAATTTGATGATTGAAAAAAGTTATGTAATGAATATTAAGCTTATAACCATGGATAGGGAGGGTGTATGTGTGTCTTTGTGTATTTGTGTGTGGGGGGGGGGGAGGGGGGGGAGGACGGGTGAGGGGGGAAAGAAGGAAGAACAAAAGGAAAAACTAAATAATAATAATAAATAAATGAAAAAACAAATAAAAAGTTTTTAAATGGTGTTATACACATGTCGTATGTGTGTACAACACCTCCATAAACTATTATGAGTTCGTTTTGAGAAAAGAGTATTAATTTCATTTCAATCTAGAATAAGGGGTACATAAATGCTCGTAAAGTTAAAGTCGTAAACTAAGTTAAGTGGATAAATTTAAGGGAGATTTCATATATTTTGTTCTTTGGTTGGAGCTATGCATGTATTAGCAATAAAGAATTAGTTATGTAAAATTTTGTTATTTATGTATTAATTGTTTCATTTTTTATTCTGATAATACATAAATTAACTTATAACTTATATATATTTTAGCTATGTGGGACTATGAATTAGTAACCAAACACCATATTTGATGTGTTGAATTTTATATATTGCAACTAAAATGCTATAAGACATGCATGGGTGGCAAAATCAACTCAAACTCACTCTTGGTCATGACCTGTTTGTTGAATTGACTAATATTGGGTTGAAACCAAAGTGATTCATCAAACAATCATGTCGAAATAATGTAATATTTGATCATATCAAAATATAATCCAAACCAAACAATCAAAAAGTTATTAGAAAAAATAATTTGTTCGTTTGGAATCCAATTTTTTATACTACTAATGGCTCTGACTTCCTGGCAATTTATTCCCGGAATTGTAGCTTTATTTGAGTGGTTAGTTGTCTCACGAGATAAACGTCAATGAGGTATCAATTAATCAAAAATTGTATCCTTTTTATATACAGCAAGTTCACTCTGATAAACTTGAGAGTAAGTTTAAGAGTCCGGAGCATGAAGAAAAGTTTTTTGAAAGAAAAAATTTTAAAACGGACAATAAAATTTGAAAGAAATCAAAGAAGGTAAAGCGTCACTATCCTAACGACTTCCACAATGTCATTACCACCAAATGAGACCACCGTTTGGGATTCTTTTTCGTTCATGTCTTGTAGCTCTAAAACTGAGTCGTCTAGCAGTCAACGATTTGAAAGAATTTTAATTTTTTTATTTGTCGTGTATATCAGAGCGACAAAGTTCGTAAATTTTTTTCTTCAAATTTAGGCGGCATGGTTGCCTTGCTCTTCTCTTGTTTTTGGCTTTTCTTTCGAGACGGAGGGACTCTTCCCTGTTTCTCATCAATCTCCTTTTTCTAATCCATTATCATTAATTGTGTGTATTTATGATGCTTTCTTTCACTTGTTTTAAGGTAAAACACTTTTTCATTTTTTTTCCTCTCCAAGATTTGTGGTATTTTTTGCATCATCGTACACTACCGGAGTTGCCAACCCACCCACCTACCCACCCACCCCCTCAAAAAAAAAAAAAAAGTATTACTTACATGCACTATCTCTTTAGGATGAGAGAGTGTATTTGTATATTAGATAAGTATAGTTCGTGTATAATATGGGCTCAACGTATAAAAAGTTTTAAAATTTAATTTTGAATCAAATTTTTAAATTTTTTAATCTTTTCTTTTCTGAGAAAATAACAGTTATAAGTTTCTTGTGCGTATTTTCAAATTAAAATCTAAAAAAATAAATGATTTTCTATACTCAAGCAAAGTTTAAAAGATTTCCTTCTTTAATAGAAAAGTTTATTGTCCTAATTTTTTATCTCATTTTAACATTAACTAATTTACTTTTTATTTAATTCAATATAAATTTTAGTTATCTTTTTTCTTTATATTTCAAATGTAATCTAAATAAATTTATTATTGATTCGTCATTTTGTATATATAACTTTAGTAAAATTTTAATTATCATTTTTTTTGCTTTTATATAAAAATATTCAACATCTTATAATAAAAAAATACTTTAGAAAATTAAATCATATTATGTATTTTAATGTTAAGTAAATAATTATTTTTTATTATTGTGAAAAAGTATGTGAGACAACTATATAATATATCTCTTTTAAATTGAAATAAAAGAGATTTTTCAAGTTTTGAATGTTTTAAACTGAAATTCTATAAAATATTATTTTAAAATAATATGATTAGAAAAAAAAAAGAATAAGTTAACTAAAATATCATTTCTCCTAAATAGAATTTTTTTTTAAAATTAAATTAGTGGGCACAGGGCCCTTTTACTGAATTAAACCACAAGTCTAAACAACAAAAACAAAAAGCAAAATAATAAGACAGAAAGGAAATCCTATACTTTAGATGCATTTTTTTTAATAAAAGAAATTAGTCTAAACTTATTTTTTTAAAAGAAATTACATAAGTTATTTTATTTACAACTTTCTCTATTTTTATATCTTATTTTGACGTATGAATAATATGCTTTATTTATACTTATAGCATTATTATTGAATATCATGTTCAATTTATGATATATTTTATTAATTTTATATTCTTAATAAATGTTTGAAAATTATCTTACACATATCTAATATATATTTTATTAAAATATTATATAACTCTATATCATAGTATTTATTAATATATATTATATTCATTTTTATACTCGCAATCATAATCGGTCTCGATTGAAATTATTTGCATTCAATATTTACATCAAACTAATGAATATGTGAAATATATTTTTCATATATACTTTTATCACTAAATCACAGTTAATAAATATACACTTTCTCATTAATATAGATATGATCTAACCTTGATAAACTAATGTGATTTAGTTTAAACATCTAGCGTGATACATTTTAACTCTGACCAATATTCCATCATAATAAAATTTTATCAATTTTATATTATTAGAATAATTTTAAAAATTATTTTTATTTTATTAAATATGTCATGCAAAATTTTATTAACCTAAGAATTTTAATATCGTATCAAATAATATGTATTTTTTAAATATATATATTGTACTTATAGAAATATTATTTTTATCAAGTAGAAATAGAAAACTTAAGTTCAAAAAGTGATATAACCACATTACAAAATAAGGATGAAAAATAATTTTATTTGTTGAAATATAATCAATAAATCAAATAAGAAAGACCCAAATACATGATGGACCTTATAAATTTAGGTAAAAGAAATAATCTTTGATTAAAAGAGAAGAATATGATTTTTAAGTTATTTGACTAAAATATTCAATTCTTATTTCAAAAGTGTATAGCCCATATTAGCATGAGGTTAGTGAAATATCAAAACTACCATTGGTCTCACTTCATCTTTCTATTATAAAAATAAATAATATAATATAAAATTCAATTCCATCATAATTACTTATCTTATTATAATTTTTAAATTAAGTATAATTCCAATTCAAAGTCATATCTTATGTTTAAAACTTAAGTTATCAATAACCATATCTTATATAGTGCAGTAAATTTCAAATAAGAAATTCTCTTTTGTCTAATATAATTTTTATATATGGTCTATAAATTAATAGTGGTGAATTTTATATGTTTATTAGTAAAAGTTCATGAAAATAATTTTGGGCTAAAATATAGTTTCGAGAGGTTTGAATTTTGAAAATATAAATTTAGAAATACAGTTTGATATTTAAAAGAGTTATATTTTTATTGAATGCATCATTCTATTAATAGTAAATAATGAGTGAAATAAAAAAAAAATTAAAAATTTGAAAAAATATAACACGAATGAAAGTTGATAACAGTTATACATTTTTAAAGTTTTATGAGGTTGAATAAGTTTAAATAAAAAAAAGTAATAAGCTACTATAAGTACATGATATAAAAAGAATGAGCTCATCAAAAAATGCAATTAGCCTCATATATATTACACGTGTTTAGAGACTATTAGTGAGAAAATAAGATAACGCTAAGTACATAATACAATTTATATTACTTTTGTACAATTTTTATTGTCATAGTTGTTCTTTCATGGCTTTTTATATAATAGAAATAATGATAACTATCTGAAGTTGGATAAATTTCAAACTCTATAGAAGAGTAAGAAATCTAAAATAAATTTTTTTTGGTAGAATAAAAATTGTGATGGATATTTAATCACGTGTTAAAAAATTATAGACAACTCTACTAAATAATATAATATATAAAAATATACAGAGATATAGATATAAATAAAAAGATAATTTTATCTTTGGATATAGATACAGAATAAAAAGATAAATATACTCTTGATCTACCACCTATTCATCTTTATATATATATATAAAATCTAAGTGAGAGTAGAATATAAAGAGTGCAATTACAAACTGTCCAAATAATACATGTGTCTCTGGTTGTATATAATATGAACGGAGAGAGATTGAGTCAAAAAGTTGATGTGCAGTGTATTGTTGGGCGTGATTGATGAGAAACAGGAGAACGAAATCATACGCCTAACCTAAAAGAAAAAAATTACAGAATTTTTCGCGGCCACATCCACGGCAAACAAAACTTTTAAAATTGTTTGGTTCGTTGAGTGTTTTACGACTTATTTTTTTAAAGAAAATTGTTGATCGTTTGGAGCTACACTACTTGAAATAATAAATTCGAAATACCTTTCTCATTTGACCATTATGATATTGTTCAAATTGTGGGGACATTAGCGCTTTGCCCCTTTTGATTTCTTTCAAATTTCATTATCCTTTTTAAAATTTTATCTTTTAAAATTGACTCTTTAGACTCCGAACTTGTTTATGTTGTTCTAACACATAATAACAAGGTAGAATGTGGTGTGATGAAATAGCATGAAGCATGATTAGGAAATTTCCTCTATATTAGTTTTAAGTATGAATTTTTCCCAAATTTCAATTCTTTCAAATTTAGTTCATTCTTCTTAATTATGTATCGATTTACATAATAAAAAAGAAGCGAAAAGTTCTTCTGCTTTTTTTATAAGAGATAATAATCTATGTATTATGTTGATAATAACAACTGTGATATGTTTGAAAAATAAGGGAGAAGTTAGGTTATATTATATGAATCGGGTTATGATACGTCGTTTGATTCATATTGATTCAACTTATTTTGACCTAATTAGATTTTAGAAGGATTAAGTCTTGGACTAATAATTAATTTGACTCATTTTAATTCTCTCAAATTTATTCTACTCGGTTCATTTATCAGTTTAGCAACCTAAACATGATGCAAGTTATGCTAGTTTCGATATACAAATTATTCACTTTCTAATTAACAACTAAACAATTAATGTGTCTTTGAATTAGTTGTGCTAATCGTTCGAGTAATTAATCTCAACACAAAATATTCCTGCTTGAGATAATATAATAGAGGTCGAAGGCAAATCAGTGAAAAGTATTAAAAAAATGATAAAAGGGCAATTGGTTTAGGGCATGTACGAAAATGGGTGTGGCGTGGGAAGCTCAGGCCTCATTTTGACCCATTGTATACTTTTTTCTTTTGAGCAATTTTTATAAATAGCACTATATAGTAAAATAATTACACAAAATAGCATAATTTATTAAAATTACAAAAAATGATATATTTTTCTATTTTCTGATACAATTTACTGTAATCATTATAACTATATCTAAATTTCAAACTCTGCAATCTCTCCTTAATTGGTGTTGTTTATTTTTTTTAAGGAAAGTTGTGTATTTAATATGAATAAATCACTTTCTTTATGATTTTGGATTTTTTTTTCCTATATCTAAAATTTTAAACCAAAATTTCACATCTGTGTAATTTCTAAATCTGAAATCGCAGATTTTGGCGAAATTTTTTTCTTTTTCTTTGGGTGTATCATTGTTGCAAATTTGAAATTTTTTTTTACTAAATTTTTGTTAATACATGTATCAAAACCTTATCCATCTAAGTGAAAGTTATGTGTTTCATTGGAAATATTGATACATACTAATAAGCATAAAAAAATTGATACATATACAAATATAATACATAAACACAATATCATCAGTTTTAATAGTCAACATTCAAAAAAAAAAACGATACATAATCAAAGAATCTACAATCTGCAAAATTCTATAACATTGAATATTTTATAAAAAATGATACAGTTGTTATACATTGATGAACATGAATAGTAATTTCTAATTTGTAATTTATTCAAAATAATATTGATATATGCGCAACAAAGCAAATAGTTGACAAAAAATTTCTAAATTGATACATAAAGCAATATGGGCATTTTACATTCATGTATCATTGAAAATATTGATACACACTAATAACAAATTGGTACAATGTATTGATACACACAAAGCAATATATTGATACATAACAATTCTGGAATTATCAAAGATCTGATACTGATACATGTATCAACTTCGTCATTGATACATAAAGACCAAAAAAAAGTTTGAAAAAATTATAGTGTATCAATTCCGTCATTGAAACACAAAGACAAAAACTTGAGAAATTTGGCAATATTATTGTTAATAAAATCTTCTACTTCAGTTTCTCCTTGAATCTTAGCTTTGACATTGTCAATGGTGTCTGAGCTCTCGACCTCAAGAGTGATGGTCTTTCTGGTGAGTATCTTAACAAAGATCTGCATCTGAAATATATTGAAGCACACAACTGTCACAACTTCAATTAAAGATCAGGTCAAAAGAGATTTTTAAAAATAAAGCAGTTCTAGAAGTCTAACAAAGAAATGAAAAAAGGTTCTGCAATTTTGTCATTAAACTTACGCAAGAATCATGAATTAATAGAGAATTGTGAGAGAAAAATTGGCAAAAATCAGATCTCCTTCCTCAAATTTCCTACACAAACACACACACAATATTCACTGATTGAAAATCACAACAACAAAAACATTAAAAGAATTGGCATCTACACACGAGCGTGCACATAAATATAAATATAAAAAATATAAAAAAAGTAAAGGGTATCAAAGATATAGAAAAACTTCAGCCCTTTTTGTGATTCGAGTTCCGCATAAAGGAGAAGAAGTAAAGTAGGTTATACTTACTACTATGCATTTATTATTGCGCAATGGAGGATTGTGAGAGGGAAAATCGACAGAAGTATTAGAAATTTTGGAAGAGGAAAAAACGAGCATTGATTTAGAGAAAAATGCGGGTAATGCATTGGAGAGAGAACGTAGAAAAATTGATACATACGGTAACTCACTATTTTTATAATTATTTTGCTAATTTTTATAATTTTTTAAAAAATTTGTTATATATTGTAAATAGATAGTAAGATTTGCTTAATTATGTAATTTCTTCTTCTTTTTTTTTTGGTGTCTTTTTGGTGACCCATTGTTATTATTATTTTTTGTTTTCCTTAGTCTTCTACCGCGACCCATTGTCTTCTCTTTTTTTTTTTTTCTGATTTGTTTGATCTTACCCATTGTTATCTTTTTTTTTTCTTGGTTGGTTACAACCCAAAATAAAAATTAATTTTCATTTTGCGCGTGAAGCCTTCCATGATCCATTTTTATTTTTTCTTTGACTGATTCTGAACAAATGAAAACGTTTATTAATATTTGAATAGAGTTATATCTATATTATATTAAAAGTATGAAGACCCTTTAAAATGTTGATTGAATTTTTTACCCTTCATTAAAAGACATTGCAATAGACAAAATAGTCATTTACTATTTTTAAATAATTATTATTTATAATTATTTTCATCACCTTAATTTATATATAAGTTTTTTATTTGTGGCATAAGCTCTATTTATGGTGTAAACCGAAATAAAAAAAATTACACCGTATTATTTTTTATTTTTGATAGTCATGAATCTTTTTAATATTATTTTATTATATTAGATGTCAACTTGTGACATAACTCTATTTTTAATATAAACTTTTTAAATTTAAAAAAAATCCCTTCCACGAAAGCTTTTTCTCAATTTGGAAAAAGAAATTTAAATTTTTATGATAGGAAATGTTACAATTTTTTTTTCCTTTTTATTCCTTTTTGCATAAAGTTTTTTTTAATATTTTTTTAAAAATAGAAAATGTTACAAAAGTTGTTTTTTCCTTTTGCATACTCACGTTTTTTTTTCTTTTTCTGATATTTTTTTTTCTTTTTAATAGTATTGTCCTAATATTTTTATATTTTAATTTTTTTTTCATTTATAATTTTTTTCACTTCTACAAAAAGATTTATAATTGCATAAGTTAATTCATCAACTCTTTTACATACCTTTGATTCCATCTCCAACCTTGTATGTTTTCCTGTTAATCTATCTTCTTTGTGGATTTAGAAAAGGCAATATAGTAATTGATATGCCAGCTCAAGTTATTTATATTCAAAATAATTTAACCTAGATTGTCTCCTTTAATTGAGTCTAATATTGGTACTATGTTATCTCCTTTAATTGAGTATTATGTTGATATATGTGATTTAAATTTTGTGCTATTTGTAATTGATATTCTTTCTCTACTCATACATTCAGCAATTTCATCTATTCAGGTAAAGTAATCTCTTCATCTCTTAAAATATTTTTTTTATAAAATTATAAATTATTATAATTATAACTCTTGTGTACAATTTATTTTAGATAATCTTGCAATGAAATCTGAAAAGGATTTCATGAACGAAATTGTGTCAATTAACAACTTAAGACGATATGATTCTCATTGGATAATAAAAGTCTTAATAATTATAGCGGGATTAGTAAAAGAGTATAATAAGGGAACAAAGAAAGGCACACGACTGATTATAATATTAGTTAACAAAGAGGTAATAATACTTTTTCATATTATATTCCATATTTATATTTTATATTTTTACATATATGTTTGAGTTCTTATCTATTTTTATTATATTTTATATTTTTTTATATATATATTTTTTGTCACGCCCCGCATGGGGAAGCATGACTGGCACCTGGTGCCTACTAAGACCTAGACTACTGGATTAACTGAGCCTAAGCACTTCTAGTGTCAGGCTGGCTCTAATTCTGGATTCAAGAAAACGACGGGTTATATAACGGCTGTAAATACAGCCTCCGGCCAACAAGGCCTATAGTCACCTGTAGGAAAATAACAGCTAACCAGAACAACTGAATATATTGGAACCTATGCGGGCCGACAAGGCCACCATGCTTACTAGTTTATCTGAGAAATGAAAACAAGTACCAAGCTACTATGTGACCGACAAGGTCACCATTACCAACTGAATAAGGCCCCACACGGCCACTGCATACAACTAAAATACACAAATGGCCCCACAAGGCCTACACAACTAACCACAGGGAATATATACAATCTGCAAGCCTCTAAGAATAGCAAGATGGTCGGGACAGGGCCTTTGCCTACCCATACTGTACAAATAAAAGGGAAGTCAACCTTTGTCTTTCGAGCTCCGAATGAAAGGAGCTGAAGGCGCTGTACGCTGGCTGAAACTACGAGGGATCTGCTTCTCGTCTATGAGTACCTGCAGGCAAGTAATGTAATGCCCCAAAATGGGCGTCAGTACCACTGGTACTAAGTATGCAAAGCAATAACTGAAAATAACTGAAAGTAAACAATAATACTGACAGATACTGAAGTAATAGGAGACGGACTGAGACTGACTGAAAAGAGCGTAACTTTACTGAAGAGAGTAAGAGTTATACCTGATAACATCGCGGTCTACTTTCTATCTAATAATAACTAACGCAACATAGCGTATAAGAACCTTACCAGTCCCCATAAGCCGTAAGGTACCAACCAGCACACAATCTATATATCCCTACCCAGGTCATACCATCCACCTAGTAACTATGAGCATCCCGTCGGCCCCGTGGGTATGCAACTTGGGCCTGCTAGGCCCCTAACTATAGCTGGATCTGAGTCCGGAGGACTCCTGAAATCTGAAATCTGAAATCTGTAATCTGAAAACTATAATCTGCACCCCGGGTGCAAGCGCTCGACATTGGGTATGGTATACTGCTGATCAGCCTGCTATGGGGAATCTGCATCCCATCTTCGTCCGCTGGCGGACGGCATGCCACTCCATAGAGCGACGTATCCTCATCCTCTGGCAGGCGAGTCGACACAGCTATTAACCCTGGGGCGGTCAAGGAAGCTCTAAGGGTGACCAACATAGAACAATCATGTCTCCACAGATAGCAATAACCGCATGTAATATATATATATATATATATATATATATATATACCGAATCTGATAATAATATTTATATTCTGGTATTTTATTCTAAATCTCATACTGAAATATACTAAATCTGATACTGAGATATACTGAATCTGATACTGAGATATACTGAGTCTGATACTGAGATATACTGAGTCTGAAATAATATTTCTAGAATATTCTGCTGGGAATTATATTATTTTACTGAGTTTCATGTTGAACATTGTATAATAATTCTAACATGCTTACTAAACTCATACTAAATATAATATACGGCTTCTGAAACATTCTACTGGAATTTGTACTATTTTGCTATACTAAAACTACTAGCTTTCCAAAAGGAGTTGGCTTTACATACCTTAACTGCCGGCTTCCTGATTAACTGGCATAGCTCGGCTAATATTCAGCTATTTCCCCAACTGTATTCATATTCTCTAAGGAATAGAATTAATTCTACAAACCATACTTATGAATATATTTACAGCCTATTCTTCGACTTATCGAAGAACGGCCGAAAACTCGCAATTTTCGGGGAGTCTAGAAGAGAGAAATACTTACTTTAATGCCAGGAGTGTATTAAAACTAGTTTGGAGCAATTTTACTTACCTTGGCTCGGTGACCCGACGATTCATCGGCATAGTTTCACGAAACTAACTCCGTAGGAATGCTCCTTGCAGCTTTATACTTCACTACCCGAAGTTAATTTGAGTTTGGACTGAGTTTGACGGTGTAAACGGAATGAAATTTATGTAAACCCTTTGTCCCTTACTGTTTCTGTTCGTTCTCTAGAATAAAATGAAGAGGAAATGATTTAAGACAAGGTGGGAGGCCTTATATACTTGGGGCCTGTAAGTCGCACTTGTCGAATGCGATTTATAAGTCGCATTTGTCTTGCGACGCTCCGACTTAGCGCTTGTCCGGTCTCTCCCTGGGCCTTTTTTTCGCACGTATGGCATTCTAAAACTCTTAACCAACATGCGAATAGGCCAACTAAGTTTCAAGAACTTACGGGGTGTAACATCCTTCCCCCCTTAAGAACATTCGTCCTCGAATGTTAACTTCCGTTTACAGAAATTTTAACTTTGTTCGCGTCTACTCTGGGGTAATTACTACACGCAAGTGCACGTGGTCGAACAAGTAGTAAAATGGCTTAAGTAAGCCAAGTATCGATCCCACAGGGACTGGGCTAGGGTACAATCTACTCAAGTGTCACTATATTTTAACTCTAAAAATGCAGACAACAGTGTGAAAAAGAGTTTGGTATTTTGGTTTCAATTTTATGCTAATTATAAATGAATATACAATTTGAGTCTGAACTATGAATATGAGCATGCTGAGGTTAAATGAACATGTATAGAAACTAATTATCGATACAATTTTTGGTTAATCTTTCCTTCGGTTGCTAGTCAAGAATTATTGCCAATGGATTAAAACTCTCGTATTTAACCCAACTTAAGAATCATGAACCGTCCACCTACATTTCTGTGATTAAACGAAATTCATGTTCTAGCCATACAAAACCGATTCCTTAATTGACTAATACGACTTTCAGGTATATTTCTATCCTAAAGGTAAATCAATTCTCAATTTTCCCAAACTAAGAAAAGATCATATCCTATTGATTCACAACTTTCCAATTTCTTGCTCTCTCGAGTGAAACTGGACTTTTTAGATGTACATTAATGTTGGCCACACATTAATGCAGTAAGAACAAGAATCAATAGAACAACCATAGAAGAAAACATGAAAAACCCAATTGATCAATAACTACATTTCAATACAATTGTTCTTAACCTCAGCAAGAAGAGGAATTAACCACTCATTTGTGGATTAAACATAGTTAAATGAGTGTTAAACATACAAGCAATTGAATTAAAGAAGAAGGAGATAGATAAAAACCCTGAAAAATTCGTCCCCTCAACTGCCTGTAACCCACATTCTTGCTCCACCAAGTCAGAATAATTAAAAATAAACCTAAGTGTTCTATTTATACTAGTGGGAATTTTTTCCGGAATAACAAGCAACGTGCCACGGAGTGCATCGCGGAGCACTGCCTCCGTGACACGCCACTGACGCGGACCCTTACTGGAAATTAATTGTCCAGGTAATAAGGCCCAACGTGGCACGGCGTGCAACGCGGTGCTAGGCCAATGTGCCACGGCCCCAACGCGCATCCTCACTGGATTTTGGCCAAAAATTCCTATCCAGGCAGAAGGCATCCGCGATGGCAACGTGACACGGCTCCATCGCGGAGCCCCTTTAATTTGTGCCTCCAAATGCTTTTTCCCTTGCTAACATCCGAGTCCAACCCCAATCTCTCCCAACACACATTTTAGCTTCCCAAAATTATATTTCACCGGCAAAACAACGCTAATCATGTTGGTTAGTATAAATTCATATTTTATTATCAATTACATGTGAATGTATAAACATTGATAGATAAACAAGGCTAAAATGATACCTTTGAGTATCACTTGGGCATATAAATTTGCCCAAGATCACTTACCCCACACTTAAATCCTTGTTCGTCCCCGAACAATAATCTTACACCTCATGCACTTTACTCCCCAACCTGGCTACTTTGGTTCGACAATTCAAGCTACGGTTATATTGATTATTTAATACAACAAATCATCAAGAAAACATGCATGGTCCTATCAATGCAATGACCTTCAACACATCAAGACCTCATAGACTTAAGAATCTACTCTCGATATTGGCAAACTCCTGCAAATCAGCTGATCAAGATATCCGACACGAAATTTAATCTCTCATCAAGCATGTGCCCTAACAACACAAGAGAATTTTTCCCTTTTTAATCACATGAACTCAAACGATTACATGCAGGGGCATATAGAAACAATTTCGCTCTCTCTCCCAAAAGAATTCACATGCTTCATGCCACGAACCATAGGCTTGCCTTTAGTGTGTTACTCCACGAATATAAGGAAGTGTGATGTAGGATCACGTAGGACTTTAACGGGTTGTAAAGTAAGCTATGGAACTAGTAAATATTGGGCTAACCAATAATAGCCACTAGCATCCTTAAGCGCTTTTTCAATACATCCCATCAAGCTCATGGGCATTGTTTCTTCCTTCATTCTCCCATTCTTGAAGTCTGTCTTTGTTTTGACCCATCTCATTAAGCACACTTGACTCAATCACGAAGATTATTCATACATCTTCATTATATTTTATTTGTAACAAGTGCACCTTCAACCTTTTCTTTCCTTTCATCACTTTGCTTTTCTTGTCTTTTCACCATTCTCACTCATTGACACTTTGGGAAAATTATTACCTCTTCTTATGCGCTTAAGAGTTTTGGATTAAATTTACGGCTAATGAAAAGAAAGGGTTAAGCTCGGTTTACATATTTTTGACAAAAGAAAAAAATAATAGGCTAAAGGCTCAACGGGCTAACTAGGGTGTACCATCAAGGTGGGTACAATGATGAAAAAGAGAAACTTTAGGTTGAAAACAAAGAAATGCCTACATCCTTTCCTACAATACACGTCCTTCATTTTGTTTCGTACACACACCAAGCAAGTTCTAGACATTTCATAATAGCATGGAATAAACAAAACCTCACCATACACTTATTGCACATGCTCAATTCAAGACATATTCACGGACTCTTCAACTAGCTAATTTCAAGAATTCAAAATTAAGCCTCAATCACACTGAATCGACTCTATGGCCTAGGTATCTCAATATATTTACACAATTGCATGCTTTCATATGAATCACCTTTGCATTTCAAATATCATGTACAACACGTAACCAAAATTCCGCAACCATAAAGTAACTACAGGTTATGGGATGCAACCCACAAAAGAAAACAACTGAAAAATAAATGAAAAAAATCTACTCCTAACGACTACATTTCCCTTAAGACGGTCGTCATCCATCCATCATAGGGAACGATCACTAACTAAGACTTCGGTTCAATGGGACCAATCTCGATAAAAGAACCAAAAACAAATGCCGAGAAGCCCAAGAATTGAAATTTTTTTTAAAGATATCGATCATTTTGATAAAACAAAAATATGTACAAAATCAGCTAGCAACATTCAGCAGCACACAACAGCTTCACATTTAATTACAATACAGAACAGAAACATCACAATCACAGGGTCACAAAATTTTTTTTTTCACAGGCACAACAACAGAACAGAAACATAAACAACAATACAACCAGCACCTAACTACTCCCACCCCACACTTATATCAAACACTGTCCCCAGTGTTCACGAAAATTAACATAGCACAAAAATTGGGTGGTGGAACTCCCTGATCAATCAAAATACTCCACTTCTTCATCAGGTACTTCTGCCTCGTCTCCCATGTCTGAATCGTCCCCATCGTCATCATCGGACTCCACATCGGAGTCCTCACGACGTGTCCACTCATCTGTGGGGACATCATCATCCGTGGGCTCTACAAATGCTGGCCCCACTCGGCATAGAGCCTTGGCATTTTTGCCAAAAGGGTAGTCTAGCTCGAGCTTCCATAGCTCCTCTTCTGTTGCCGGCCTCCCGCCTATTCACAGCTAGAGCATCTGCATCCCGTACATGCGAGCCATGTACTGATCATCCCGAGCATGTCGCTCGGCTAGTGTAAGAACTGGCCCATGGGTGGTGTCGGGTGCCTTAGTTTTGGTGACATCTAAGGCCCCCTGCTCCATCTGCGGGATATAGTCAAGGGCCTCTTCCTCAATATCCAGGCCCCTAAGGAATGTGGTGAGTAGTCCACCAAATCCGTATCTGTGCCCTTGATGCAAACGGGCTCTCTTCATGACGGAGATAATTACCGCCCCCACATTGATTTCCAGCCCTTTCATCAGGGCGTACACCAAGCATACACGATCCCAGGTTACATCCATCATATGCACCCCCGGGATTAGGCAGGAAGAAATAATCTTCAGCCATATCCTGGCTTCCCTGTTCATCCGTGAGTAAGGCAAGGTCTGATGGTAGCCCCTCTCCTTATGTCTGCTCCACCGAGCTGTTGATTGGGTTCAACACAAAGTGCGTCTGATGTCTGCATATGGTGGAGTGATATTCAGCTGTCAAAGCACATGGGCGTCTGTGTCCCGCGCCCCTAGGATAGCATTGAGGTGGTGGGGCTCAAAAGTGACTATTTGCCCTCTTATTTTGATGGTGTGACTTCTGAGAGTCGGGTTCTAGTTGGCGTAGAATTCCCGAATCAAGTGCAGGTTTCATTCCTTGGGCTCTTCAAAAATGAAGTTCAGCCCAGCTGCCTCGATCCTCTGGACAATCCTGGGGAACTCTTGTGCCAACGGTTCCCTTTCTATGTGTTCCTCGGGGAAGTACTTGCTCTCCTTGTGCTTTGCGTACCACTTCTTCCCCTCCTCTGTCACCCACCTGGTTCTGTATTGACGGCGTTGGCCGCGTGGAACCGCTGGTGCTGCTGGGACCGCTGTGCCCAGTCTGATTCTTTTTCTTCCGGCGCCAGATGTTGATGCGCCTTTTCCCTTATCTTGCCTGCTTGCCATTGTTCCTGTCAAAACAAACAGACAAGTTCAATGTTAAGCAAATTAAAATTAGCTTCGACTAAGGTTGGGTTAAGCTAGGCTACCCCACACTTAGTCCTTAGACAAAATTACAACATTAAGGCAAGATCGTACTTATTTACACAAACAAACAACAAAACATAACAAATATGCTTAGCACCTTGGGAGAATTCGACGGTATACATTCCATGTACTACTCAGACTTCGTACAGCTAACCACAATCCTTACCTATCGATAACATGTTATCCCATAACACTTAGCAAGGAAAAGCAAAAGAAAATTTTTAACTACATGATCCTATACAATTCGCCCATTTCTTGCAATTTCCAATATTTTCTTAACCCAAGAATCCGTCGGTCTTTTAGCATAGTCACAGTTAGCACAATCGAGTCATCTCACCAACATGTACAACCTAGAATGAATTTCACTAGTTCAACTCAAAATTTTCCATTTCAAACTCAAAGTCAAGCCCTAACTATGATTTTATCAAAAATTCGATTAAGCTGTGTAATTGTCGAGTTCAAGCAATCACACCGTTACTCCGAACATCAATCAACAATAATTCAATTGAATTTAAGCTTAATTTCTACTTAGGGAAAGTTTTGCTCATATCACATGTTCAAAATTGAAAAATTTCGACAAGAATTGAGATAGAGTTGAAGAACATACCTTGAATTCGAAGTGATGACGAAACTTGATGAAATTAAAGGCCTAAGTCCGTGTCACGTTGAGGGGGAAGGGGTTTTTGGGAGGTTGGTCGCGGAGAGTATGAAAAATGAGGAAAAATGAGGGGGAATCGGGGTTAAAAAGTTGGAATTTCGCGCGTGTCACCCGGCGACCCGCCGCGATATACACCTCAACGTGTCACGGAGGGTAACGCAGAGCATGTCCTCCGTGACACAGAGCCATCGTGTAGGTGTTCTGGAATTTGAAAAAATTTCCAGAATTACCTTTAACGTGTCACGGAGGGTAACGCGGAGGTCCTCCTCCGTGACACGGAGCCATCGCCCTGGCTCACTATTTTGCCACTTTTTATTATTTTTCATACCTCGAATTTTCCGTTGTGATTCCTTGCATTTTTACTCTCCGTTCAACCTGAAACTCATCTTACTACAAGAAATTGGTTAGAATTATAGGTCACTCAAAATAAAAATAAGAATAAAAATAAAAACTAACAATTTTGTTGTTAATCAAAAGAAAGAAAAAGAAAAAGAAATCTATTCACATTTTACAAAGAAAAAATTTCACGGGTTGCCTCCCGTGCAGCGCCTGATTTACCGTCACGGCTCGACGTCATTCAGCTCAATCATCTTCAGGGTGACGGACGTTTTCTCTCGACCACCGTCCTCACCCTAGTGGTGCTTACATCGCTCCAGTGGTTTTCCCATTAACTCTCATGATTCAACTATCTGAGCATCATCATCTCGATCAATCACGTTGATCACCGAGAGTTCCTCGTACACAGTCGGGAGCTTGGTGGCCTTGAATACATAAAACACTTCCACCTTGTCGTGTGCTCGCATAGTTAGCTGTCCTGCAACTACATCAATCAGCACTTTCCCAGTCGCCAAGAAGGGACGTCCCAAAATAAATGGGACTTCCTCGTCTGGCTCAAAATCCAGCACGACGAAATCTATCGGGAAGATAAGGGAGCCCACTTGCACCAGCACATCCTCCACAATGCCATCAGGTCTGGCTAAGGACCGATCAGCTAGTTGCAAGATCACTGTTGTTGGTCTAGGACTCCCTAGACCCAACTTCTTGAATACCGATGCCGACATCAAATTAATGCTCACTCCCAAATCACATAATTCGTGAGCTCGGATACTCTGCCCAATTGTTATTTGTATAGTAAAGCTCCCAGGATCTTTGAGCTTTGTGGGCAATCGGTTTTGTATTCGGGAAGTGCACTCCTCCGTGAGAGCTACCGTAGCATACTCAGTCAACTGACTTTTGTTCACCACGATGTCCTTAATGTACTTTGCATATTTCGGCACTCCCTGCAAAACATCAATAAAAGGTAAGTTAATATGTACCTGTTTCAGCACCTCCATGAATTTCTTGAAACACGCCTCCTCCTTGTGTTTCTTTAATCTTTGAGGGAACGGGGTGGTGGTCTTTCTGATTCAGCTACCTTTTTCTTCCCCCTCTCATCACTTTACTCCCTCTCAACTTCTTCTGATTCAGCTACCTTTTTCTTCCCCCTCTCATCACTTTACTCCCTCTCAACTTCTTCTGATTCAGCTACCTTTTTCTTCCCCCTCTCATCACTTTACTCCCTCTCAACTTCTGCTGCTCCCGATTGTTGAGGTGGTCTTTCTGGTTCCACCTCTTTAAGCTGCAAACCACTCCTTGTTGTCACCGCATTCACCTGCTTGGGGTTGGGATCTGTGTCGCTCGGAAGTCCTCCTCTAGGCATGGTGTTTTGGGCTCTAGCAAATTGCCCAAATTGATATTCAAGTGCCTTAGTAGCTAACTGGTTGTTCTTCACCTCGGCTGCCAATTTCACATAGTCAGCCTACAATTGAGCTTGGTTAGCTATCATTGTCTTGAACATCTCCTCAATGCTGGGTGATGGTGGGGGAGGAGGGGCATTGTTGTTTCTATATTGTGCTTGATAGTTCTGATGCCCTCCTTGATTCCTCTACGCCCCCTGACTCAAACTTTGCCCTTGATGGTTGTTGCTACCCCAAGAGAAATTCGGGTGATTCCTCCAGTTGGAATTGTAGTTGTTGCCATACTGTTGGTGGTTGTTCCTCTGTATATTTCCCACAAAGTTCACCGAGTCAGGATTTGCTCCACAACACTCAGCTGAGTGCTCACTACTCCCGCAGACTTCACACCAAATTTGCTGCACTACATTCACTGGGGCTTGAGTCTGTTCATTGTCATATTATTGAAGTGGGTGTAGAGTTGATTCTCTAAAGCAGTTATTTGTGCAGCAATAGCTGTAAAACCATCCACTTCTAGAACTCCTGCTGCTTTCCTTGTTCCTCCTCTTGACGAATCAGCATTCCACTCTAGATTTCCCTGTGAAATACGATTTAACAAGGTATACAGCTCCTCATAAGTTTTCTCCAATGCCTGTCCCCCGGCTGCTGAGTCTAGCAAGATCTTTGTGTGGGGTTCCAAGCCCTCTATAAAAGTGTGCACCAGCACCTCATTGAATTGATGATGATGTGGACAATCCCGTAACATGGACTTGAATCTCTCCCAAGCCTGATATAGATTCTCCCCATCTCTCTGTTTGAAACTTAGAATTTGACTTCTAAGTCTTGCTGTTTTACCGAATGGAAAAATTCGTATCAAGAATTTCCTTGCAAGATCATCCCACATAGTAATAGAATTTGGTGGCTCAGCTTTCAACCACCTCTTGGCTTCTCCCAATAGTGAAAATAGGAACAATGTAAGCGTTACATAATATGATGACACTCCAGCGGGGATATAAATGTCACTTATCTCCAAAAAATTCTGGAGATGCTGCTGTGGATCCTCATGAGGGAGACCTGTGAACTGCCCGCTGGTGTGCAGCAATTGCACCATGTTTTGTTTGAGCTCGAATCTCCCTCCTGGCTCAGGTTTGCGGATGCTAGATGTGACATTGTTAACATGTGGGATTGCCACCTCGCGAACCGGCCTAGCTGCCATTCCTCGGGCACTAGCATTGCCCTTACTACTGGTGGATTCTGTTGTTGCTCCATGATTGTTTTTCTGAGCAACTGCAGCTTTTTCTCTAGAGCTTCTCTCCGCTGACGATGGAATTGTCTTTCAAGCTCTAAATATGAGTCCACCAGCTCCTTGTCTCTTGCCAGTGTTCAACAGAGATTATATCTGCGAAATATAGGCTAAGACCATGTTGTCAACACTAAGAAAAAAATATAGTAAATTTACACTTAAGAAAATTTCACCAATTGCCAATCCCCGGCAACGGCGCCAAAAACTTGTTCGCGTCTACTCTGGGGTAATTACTACACGCAAATGCACGTGGTCGAACAAGTAGTAAAATGGCTTAAGTAAGCCAAGTATCGATCCCACAGGGACTGGGCTAGGGTACAATCTACTCAAGTGTCACTATATTTTAACTCTAAAAATGCAGACAACAGTGTGAAAAAGAGTTTGGTATTTTGGTTTCTAATTTTATGCTAATTATAAACGAATATACAATTTGAGTCTGAACTATGAATATGAGCATGCTAAGGTTAAATGAACATGTATAGAAACTAATTATCGATACAATTTTTGGTTAATCTTTCCTCCGGTTGCTAGTCAAGAATTATTGCCAATGGATTAAAACTCTCGTATTTAACCCAACTTAAGAATCATGAACCGTCCACCTACATTTCTGCGATTAAACGAAATTCATGTTCTAGCCATACAAAACCGACTCCTTAATTGACTAATACGACTTTCAGGTATATTTCTATCCTGAAGGTAAATCAATTCTCAATTTTCCCAAACTAAGAAAAGATCATATCCTATTGATTCACAACTTTCCAATTTCTTGCTCTCTCGAGTGAAACTGGACTTTTTAGATGTACATTAACATTGGCCACACATCAATGTAGTAAGAACAAGAATCAATAGAACAACCATAGAAGAAAAGATGAAAAACCCAATTGATCAATAACTACATTTCAATACAATTGTTCTTAACCTCAGCAAGAAGAGGAATTAGCCACTCATTTGTGGATTAAACATCATTAAATGAGTGTTAAATATACAAGCAATTGAATTAAAGAAGAAGGAGATAGAGAAAAACCCTAACAATTTCGTCCCCTCAACTGCCTATAACCCACGTTCTTGCTCCACCAAGTCAGAATAATTAAAAATGAACCTAAGTGTTCTATTTATACTAGTGGAAATTTTTTCCGGAATAACAAGCAACGTGTCACGGAGTGCATTGCGGAGCACTGCCTCTGTGACACGCCACTGACGCGGACCCTTACTGGAAATTAATTATCCAGGTAATAAGGCCCAACGTGGCACGGCGTGCAACGCGGTGCTAGGCCAACGTGCCACGACCCCAACGCGCACCCTCACTGGATTTTGGCCAAAAATTCCTATCCAGGCAGAAGGCATCCGCCATGGCAGCGTAACACGGCTCCATCGCGGAGCCCCTTTAATTTGTGCCTCCAAATGCTTTTTCCCTTGCTAACATCCGAGTCCAACCCCAATCTCTCCCAACACACATTTTAGCTTCCCAAAATTATATTTCACCTGCAAAACAACGCTAATCATATTGGTTAGTATAAATTCACATTTTATTATCAATTACATGAGAATGTATAAACATTGATAGATAAACAAGGCTAAAATGACACCTTTGAGTATCACTTGGGCATATGAATTTTCCCAAGATCAAACTTGCTCTACTTTTTCTGGAAAAATTTCGGCAGAGTTTCCCCTGTAATATGGACTATCTCAAAAATTCTGAAACGAAGAAAAGTCCAATACAGGTACTCCATATAATACTATAGCATCCATTACATAATAAAATAGAGTCAACTATCTCACGTACACATGAATATACTGTAACTCATAAAATAGTAATAATAACATACCTCTGGCTGACTAAGTTTGAATAACTGAGGATATCTGACTTTCATATTTTCTTCTGCTTCCCAAGTCATTTCCTCTCGGTTCCTGTTAT
The DNA here is from genome assembly GCA_035772735.1 of Datura wrightii. Taxonomy (NCBI): domain Eukaryota; kingdom Viridiplantae; phylum Streptophyta; class Magnoliopsida; order Solanales; family Solanaceae; genus Datura; species Datura wrightii. Next base: position 24,911,885 of record JASDFA010000018.1, read on the forward strand.
GCGACAACACTTTGACAGAAGCAACATCTTTAGTTCTTAATCTGCGGATCTGTCGGTCTAGTATGGCTACTGAAACTTCTTCATAGGCCAACTTCTCTGTAACCTGAACATCTTGGACTGGGACAATTCTGGAGGGATCTCCTATGCACTTTCTCAACATTGATACATTGAAAACTAGGTGGACAGATTCTAACTCTGGAGGTAAGTCTAACTCATATGTCACTTGGCCTATTCTTCGGCAAATTTGATAAGGCCCAACAAACCTCGGGCTGAGCTTGCCTTTCTTGCCAAATCTCATTACACCCTTCATAGGAGAAACTTTCAGAAATACCCAATCACCCACATTAAATTCAAAGTTTCTGTGCCGCACGTCAGCATAAGATTTCTGGCGGCTCTGAGCAGTCAGTAAACATTCTCTGATAAACTTTACTTTGTCCTCTGACTGATGAATGATATCTTGTCACACCCCACCTTGGGGGGTATGATGGGCACCTGGTGCCTGCTGGGCTATGGATGCTAAACGGTCCAGCCTGAGCACATCTGGTGCTTTGGCTGACCCTGGCTCTATCTCAAGAAACGAACCGGCTATATAGCAGTTGTAAATACAGCCTCCGGCCAACTGGGCCTATAGGCACATGTATAAAACTTCAGCTAACAAGAAACATACTTACAAAAGGGAAACCTATGCGGGCCGACAAGACCACCATGCTGTCTAGTTATATCTAACTCAATATAACAAATGCGGAATAGCTACGTGACCGACAAGGTCACCACTACTGACTGGATAAGGCCTCACATGATTGGCACAACTAACCATAGCGAAATATATACAGACTGCAAACCTCTAAGAATACTGATAAAATGGTCCAGACAGGGCCCCGACCTACCCGTACTATACAACAAAAGAAAATGAAATACACCTCTAAATATCAAGCTCCGGATGACAGGAGCTGATGACTCTGTAAGCTGGCTGGAATCACGAGGGATCGCCTCCTCGTCTGTGAGTACCTGCAGGAAAGCAATGCAGCACCCCCACGGGCGTCAGTACCACAGGTACTGAGCATGTAAAGCAAACTGAGATATACAACTGAAACGGGAACATGACATATAAGCAGGAAGTAGCTGAATCTATCTGGCTGAGGATAACTAGGGAGAGTTTACCTATTCCGTAACTAACTGGGCATACCTGACGACGTGTCGTCCTACTGTCTATCAGTATCTAATAGCACATATAGATATACATATAAATACACACAATACCTGACCGACCACCATAAGCCGGAAGGTGCCAACCAACACACAATCTATTTACCCCTACCCGGGTCTAAACCAACCAAAAATAAGTCACTCCACTCATATGATAACTGTGAGCTCCTCCTATCGGCCCCCTTGGGTACGTAGCTCAAGTCTCGGCCTCTGACAATAAACTATGTCTGAGTCCGAAGACTCCTGCCTCTGGGCGCAAGTGCACACGGGGTAATCTGTTGTTGTATCTGTGACTGAAACTGCCCCTGGGTGCAAGCACGTAATAGGGTAATTTTATTAAAATCTGTGTCTGAAGCTGCCCCCAGCCACAAGCGCACACAGAGTAATATGCCCCTGTAAACAGGGTAATCTGGCTCTGTGCAGAGCGAACTGAACTGCCCCTACAAGCAAGGTAATCTGGACAGTATTATCATGGTGGTCAGCCATCATCGTCCTCTAGGCGGACGGCATCGCCCAGCTGGTGGCGGTATCTGAATCTGGTATCGACACAGCTATAACCCAGGGGCGGTGGGGATGCTAAAGGGTGCCCACATGCCACAACAAGTTTCAACATGCAAAACACATACACAGCAAGCATTCTCAAATGGAAAATACTAATCATATCCTCTTCTTTTATTTCAAGGCTAGCCTGTATTAAATAACTGATGCTATATTCTGTTTTACACTGTTTTTGATTGCTAGGCTGACTGCTACCTGGCCTTTATCTGACTGTCTGATTATATCTGGATATAATTCAATAACATAGAACATGCCATCTATAACTGGATATTGCTCAATAAATGTAATACATACTATCTGTAATCCTGCCAATTCATTATACTACTTTTACTACTTCCTTTCTAGATACTACGTAAGAACATGCTGAGCTACTAGCGGATATCACGTTACTATCTGAAATCATCCGACTATCCGTTATTCTGACTATCGCACAATACGTAATGATATACTAGCATGCTTGCTGGAAATCGTACTAAAATCGTTCCTATACGCTGGATATCTGTTAATAGCCTTTATCCTATTTATTTTCTAGACTGCACTTCCTGGCTTGCCGAAAGAATAGCTTTACATACCTGGTTTCTGAGTACCCGACTGACCGATGTGATTTTCATCGGTACTTTTGTTGTTTCTCTCAACTACATTCATATACATGTCAATTAGAACTAAATACACCAATATTCTGAAAGAAAATGTTACTTTCGATATATTTATAGCCTAAACTTTGGCTTATCGAAAGACGGTCAAAACCCCGCTATTTCTCGAAAGTCCAGAAGGGAGAAATATTTACTTTAAGGCTAGGAGTATATTAACACTATTTTGGAGCAATTCCACTTACCTTAGTTTGGTAGCACGACAATTCGTCGGCCGAATTTCGCAAAACTAAATCCGTAGGAATGCTCCTTGCTGCTAAATATCTCGGTATTTGGAGTTAATTTGAGTTTGGACCGCGTTTGACGGCATAATCAGAAGGAAATTATCAAGAACCCTTCGTCCCTCTTCCTCTCTGATTTTCTCTCTGTTTTCACTGGAAATTATAAGAGTTTTAACATTAAAACCGAAGTGAAGGGCTTTATATACTTGGGGCTAGACAGGGCCAACGTGTCACGGAGCCATCGCGGAGGCTCCACCTCCGTGACACGTTGCCATCGCGGAGGGGCTCTACCCCGGCTCCTTTCGCGATGGTTCGATAGGTTTCTTGTCCGATCTTGTTCCGGGCCTTTTCCTAGCGTGTATGGCTTTCAAATACTCTCAACCAATACACGAATAGGCCATCTATGTGTTGAAAATTTTATGGGATATAACATATCTGGCCCAATCAATGCTGATTCTCCTACCTCAAACCAACTACCTGGAGATCTGCATTTTTGCCCATATAATGCCTCATAAGGCGCCATCTGAATAGCTGAATGGTAACTGTTATTATAGACAAACTCAATGAGTAGTAAATGTTCATCCCAGCTACCTCCGAAATCCAACACATATGCTCGCAACATATCCTCGAGCGTTTGAATGGTGCGTTCTGCCAGCCCATCTGTCTGAGGATGAAAAGTTGTGCTCAGGTTCACCTGCGTCCCCAAGCCTCTCTGAAATGATTTCCAGAATTTAGCTATAAACTGCGCCCCTCTATCGGAGATAATGGACACTGGAACACCACGCAACCTGACTATTTCTCTGATATATAGCTCAGCGTAATCCTCGATGGGAAAGGTAGCCCTTACTGGCAGAAAATGAGCTGATTTTGTCAGTCTATCAACAATCACCCAGATCGAATCATATCTACGCCTGGTGTAGGGTAATCCTGCTACAAAATTCATATTTACTACTTCCCATTTCCATAGAGGCACAACTATATCCTGAGTTAGTCCGCCTAGCTTCTAATGTTCAGCCTTTACCTACTGGCAGTTGGGACACTGAGCTACGAATTCTGCTATCCCCTTCTTCATTCTTGGCCACCAGTAGATTTCTTTTATATCGTAGTACATTTTTGTTGAACCTGGATGGAGAGAATAACGGGCATAATATACCTCATCCATAATCTACTGGCAAAGCCCTGCAACGTCTGGAACACAAAGGCGATCTTTATATCGCAATACCCCATCCTCGGGTATCTGAAAATCTATCACCTCTCCTTGTTGAACTCTGTTTCTAAGCTGAACCAGGCTAGGATCTTCATACTGCCGTTTCTTTACTTCCACGACTAAAGACGACACTGCGGTGTTCCGGATTACTGCTTTGTTGTCCTCTGTTTCTGCTACACGAATGGCTAAACTGGTTAACTGATACAATTCCTGGGCTAATTCCCGTTGCACAGGCTGTAAGTATGCCAAACTCCCCATAGACTTACGGCTAAGGGCGTCTGCCACCACATTGGCCCTTCCTGGGTGATACAGAATATTCACATCATAGTCTTTCAACAGCTCTAACCAGCGACGCTGCCGCAAGTTCAGTTCTTTCTAGGTGAAGATATATTGTAGGCTCTTATGATCAATGAAAATATCCACGTGGACGCCATACAAGTAATGTCTCCATATCTTCAAGGCGTGAATCACATCGGCCAATTACAGGTCACGGGTAGGATAGTTCTTTTCATGTTTCCTCAGCTGTCTGGAAACATAAGCAATTACTTTACCATGTTGCATCAACACACATCCTAACCCAACACCCAAAGCGTCACAATAAACTGCATAACCTTCTGTACCTTCTGGCAATGCTAACACTGGAGCTGATGTTAGCTTGTCTTTCAATTCCTAGAAGCTCTGCTCACATGCCTCAGTCCAATGAAATTTTGCTTCTTTTTGCGTCAGTTTAGTCAGAGGTGCTGCTAAGGTGGAAAATCCTTCAATAAACCTCTTGTAGTACCCTGCTAACCCCAGGAAACTGTGTACCTCGGTCATAGTGGTAGGTCTGGGCCATGCTTTTACTGCTTCTATTTTTGGATATCTACCCGCATACCAGCATCCGACACGATATAACCCAAAAAGGCTTTCAGCCAAAATTCACATTTAGAGAACTTGGCATACAACTGACGGTCCCTGAGAATCTGAAGCACTGTCCGCAAATAATCCTGGTGGTCTTCATCAATAAACACTATCACGAACAAGTCCAAGTATGGTCTAAAAATGTTGTTCATTAGGTCCATAAACACGGCTGGAGTATTCGTCAGCCCAAAGGACTTGACTAAGAATTCAAAATGGTCGTATCTAGTCCTGAAGACAGTCTTTGGAATGTACCTTTCACGAACCTGAACCTGATGATAGCCAGACCTTAAGTCAATTTTGGAGAAATATCTGGCTCCCTGTAACTGATAAAAAAAAATCATCTATTCTGGGAAGCGGATACTTATTCTTGACTGTGACTTTATTCAGTTGTCGATAGTCTATACACATGCAGAGGGAACCATCCTTCTTTCTAACAAACAAAACTGGCGCACCCCAAGGTGAAGTACTCGGCCTGATAAAGCCCTTGTCTAACAAATCCTTCAACTGCTCCTTTAGTTCTCTGAGTTCAGCAGGAGCCATGCGATAAGGGCGAATTGATATGGGCTGAGTACCCGGCAATAAATCAATTGCAAAGTCTATTTCCCTTTCTGTGGGAATACCAGGTAACTCATCTGGAAATACATCGGGGAATTCATTCACCACTGGAACAGACTGGAGAGTCGGAGGCTCTACTCGAACATCCTGAACTCTGACAATGTGGTAAATACACCCCTTGGCTATCAACTTTCTCGCCCGAAGATAGGAAATAAACCTACCTTTTGGCATAGTTGTACTGCCCTTTCATTCTCGTACTGCCTCCCCTGGAAAGTGGAATCGGACCATCTTGGTCCAGCATTCTACATTGGCATAGCATGGAGCTAACTAATCCATACCTATAATGACGTCAAAATCAACCATTTCTAACTCTACCAAATCTACTGTGGTCTGACGGTTAGCAATCTCTACTGTACACCCTCGATAAACCCTTCTGGCTATAATAGAGTCACTGACGGGTGTAGATACTGAAAAGGGTTGCCGAAGCAATTCTGGTACAATACTGAACTTTTGAGCCACTAATGGGGTAATATGGGACAAGGTAGATCCCGAATCGATTAATACATAAGCAGGGTGATAGCAAATAGTCATCATACCTGTCACAACATCTGGAGATGCCTCTAAATCCTGTCTCCCTGGTAATGCATAGGTACGGCTTGGGCCTGCACCTAAACTAGAGGCCCCTGATCTGCCTCGGCCTTTGCCTGCTGAAACTGAGGGCCTGCGCCCTGCGGGGGTTGCTGGAGCTTGCGACCCTACTGATGCCCTGTCCTATCTATCTCGGTCACCCTAACCCCTGGCTGGACAATCTCTCATCACATGACCCTTCTGCCCGCATATATAACACCCTGTGGAGCCATATCTGCAAGCTCCAGAGTGGCATCGACTTCAAATAGGGCAAAGTGGTGTGTATACCTTCTCTGTTCTGCCCTCCTCTGCTGGGGTGAATCTACTGTTTGAGAACTTCCGCCGGACTCTGACTGTCCTCGGCGACTAAATCTACCCCTCTGCTGCTGTGATGGAGGCGGGGGTCTAGGTGGCCTATCTGACAGCCGTGGCCTAGGCCCTCTACGTACCTCCCCCTGTAACTCATCTGACCTGTCCCTGCAGCGTTGTTCCTGACTTGTTCATCTGCTATCCTGTTGCCGCTGTCTGAGGCCCTCAATAGTCTGAGAAAAAGCCTGTACTCGATCAATATCCATATCTTCCCGCAAAGTAGCTGTCATACAAGCCTCAATATACTTTGGGTTCAGCCCCATAATAAATCGGTCGACTCTAGATGGCATGGTGTCTACAAAGGCTGGAGCATATCGGGCCAAAGAATTGAACTGCAGGGCATATTCTCGAACACTCATAGCCCCCTGCTCCAGGTGTAAAAACTGGTCCATCCGGGCTTATCGAATCTTCGTGGTAGGTAACAGTCTAGGAAAGCCTCTGAAAAGCTAGACCAGGTCGGAGGGGCAACATGTCTCCCTCGAGACCTTTCCCAACTCTCATACCACAACACAGCAATATCCCGCAGTCGGAATACCGCTAATTCGACTGACTTTATAGATGTAACATGCATTACCCAGAAAATCCTCTACATATGATCCAGGAAGTCCTAGGGGTCCTCTGTTCGATCTGTCCCGGTAAACTGTGGGGCACCTAGTGCCAGGAATTCTCGGCCCCTCGAATTACCCGGCTGATGATTCTGCCACTGTAGGTGGCATTGACTAGCGCTGAGTAGCCATCATTTGCGCTAAAATAACTACTGCACTCCTGACCTCCTGGTCATATGGTATAGGTATAGGGTAGAGACTACTGAGAAGGTCGGCACGATGCCTCTATATCGCCCTCAGATCGGGCTGATTCTAAATGAGGCTGAGGCATCCTGCTAGTGCCCTCTCCTACTGCTATGTCCAATCTTCTGCCTGTGATAGGATGTCCCTGATCTGACATTTTATCTGTAAACAAAGAGTATAATAAGCTTTAGGGACTCAACCCTATACTGTACTGCTCTATGGAACGACTAAATATGAAGAAAAAGTAACCACCTTATCATGCCTTGCAGCCTCCTGCCTATGGTATATGGAGCACAACAAATCCATAGACAAGACTCTACTTAGCACGGCTTGAAGACTTCCTGGGATACGACCTGCTCTGATACTAAGTTTGTCATGCCCCGCCTGGGGAGGCATGACTGGCACCTGGTGCCCTACTAAGACCTAGACTACTAGATTAACTGATCCTAAGCACTTCTGGTGCCAGGCTGGCTCTAATTCTGGATTCAAGAAAATGACAGGCTACATAACGGCTGTAAATACTGCTTCCGACCAACAAGGCCTATATCCACTTGTAGGAAAATAACAGCTAACCAGAACAATTGAACATACAAAACCTATGCGGGCCGACAAGGATACCATGCTTACTAGTTTATCTGAGAAATGAAAATAAGTACCAAGCTACTATGTGACCGACAAGGTCACCATTACAAACTGTATAAGGCGCCACTCGGCCGCTGCATACATCTGAAACACACAAATGGCCCCACATGGCCTACATAGCTAACCACAGGGAATATATATAATTTGCAAGCCTCTAAGAATAGCAAGATGGTAGGGACAGGGCCCCTGCCTACCCATACTGTACAAATAAAAGGGAAGTCAACCTTTGTCTTTCGAGCTCCGGATGAAAGGAGCTGAAGGCGCTGTACGCTGGCTGGAACTACGAGGGATCTGCTCCTCATCTATGAGTACCTGCAGGCAAGTAATGCAGCACCCCAAAACGGACGTCAGTACCACTGGTACTGAGTATGCAAAGCAATAACTGAAAATAACTGAAAGTAAACAATAATACTGACAGATACTGAAGTAATAGGAGACGGGCTGAGACTGACTGAAAAGAGCGTAACTTTACTAAAGAGAGTAAGAGTCATACCTGATAACATGGCGGTCTACTTTCTATCTATTAATAACTAATACAACATAGCATACAAGAACCTTACCAGCCCCCATAAGCCGTAAGGTACCAACCAGCACACAATCTATATACCCCTACCCAGGTCATACCATCCACCTAGTAACTATGAGCATCCCGCCGGCCCCCTGGGTATGCAACTTGGGCCCGCTGAGCCCCTGACTATAGTTGGATCTGAGTTCGGAGGACTCCTGAAATCTAAAATCTGAAATTTGTAATCTGAAAACTGTAATCTGCACCTCGGGCGCAAGCGCTCGACAGGGGGTGTGGTATAGTGCTGATCAGTCTGCTATAGGAAATCTGCATCCCATATTCGTCCGCTGGTGGACGGCATGCCACTCCGTAGAGCAACGTATCCTCACCCTCTGGCAGGAGAGTCGACATAGATATTAACGCTGGGGCGGTCAAGGAAGCTCTAAGGGTGCCCAACATAGAACAATCATGTATCCACAAATAGCAATAACTGCATGTAATATATATGTATATACTGAATCTGATAATAATATTTATATTCTGGTATTCTACTCTGAATCTGATACTGAAATATACTGAATCTGATATTGAAATATACTGAATATGATATTGAAGTATACTGAACCTGATACTAAAATATACTGAATATGATACTGAGATATAATGAATCTGATACTGAGATATACTGAGTCTGAAATAATATTTCTGAAATATTCTGCTGGGAATTATACTGTTTTACTGAGTTTCATGCTGAACACTGTATAATAATTCTAACATGCTTACTGAACTCATACTAAATATAATATACGGCTTCTGAAACATTCTACTGGAATTCGTACTATTTTGCTATACTGAAACTACTACCTTGTCGAAAGGAACTGGCTTTACATACCTTAACTCACGGCTTCCTGATTAACTGACATAACTCGGCTAATATTCAGCTATTTCCCCAACTGTATTCATATTTTCGAAGGAATAGAATTAATTCTACTATTATTTTGGAGAGAAATCATACTTATGAATATATTTACTGCCTATTCTTCAACTTATCGAATAACGGCCGAAAACTCGAAATTTCTCGGGGGTCTAGAAGGGAGAAATACTTACTTTAATGTCGGGAGTGTATTAACACTAGTTTGGAGCAATTCCACTTACCTTGTCTCGGTGAGACGACGATTTGTCGGCCGAATTTCATGAAACTAACTCCGTAGGAATGCTCCCTACAGTTTTATACTTCGCTACCCGAAGTTAAGTTGAGTTTGGACTGAGTTTGACGGCGTAAATGGAAGAAAATTTATGTAAACCCTTTGTCCCTTACTGTTTCTGTTCGTTCTCTAGAATAAAATGAAGAGGAAATGATTTAAGACAAGGTGGGAGGCCTTATATACTTGGGGCCTTTAAGTCGCATTTGTCGAATGCGATTTATAAGTCGCATTTGCCTTGCGACGCTCCGACTTGGCGCTTGTCCGGTCTCTCCCCGGGCTCTTTTTTTGCACGTATGACATTCTAAAACTCTTAACCATCATGCGAATAGGCCAACTAAGTTTCAAGAACTTACGGGGTGTAACATTTTTAACCGTTAAAGTTTAATTTTTTGCAGGACACAAAAGTTCATGTTATACTTTTCAATAATTATATTGAAAAGTGAAAAAAAAAATCATAACAAGACAAGATCTGTTACATAATAAATAGACACATTAATAGTGTTAATTCCAATTTTATATCAATAAATTAGGAGATTGAAGTTGGATTCAATGTCAAAACTATATATCAAGAATGCAACAGTCCCTTTTTTACCGTTACTTTTCCAAAAAACTTTTATTTCGTTTGAAAATGCAATACAATCTTCCAATGGAATAATTTTTGGTAATTTCTTTATATTTTATCAACTAATCTAACATTCAATATATGCATAATATTTTTCATATTTACTTAATAATATATTCTTTATGGATAGAAGCATGAAAGTCCTTAAAAATATTAATTGAACTTCTAGCCCTTTATTAAAACATTATACAATAGAATCATTTACTATTTTTCTTAATTTGTTGTTGTTTAATTATTAGATCCTTACTAATTTGTAAAAGGTAAAACTCATAATATTTGGTATTTAAAATTGACTACAATTTTGCTTATTAAATCTTTCCTTATTTGAATTATATTAAAAGTCCTAACATTTAAGGATTTTAAAATCAATTACAATTATGTTAACTTATATATGTCAATCCATTATTTATTAAACTAATAACTAATTATCCATCACAATATTTCAATATGAAAAGACTAGATTTAATATGTGAATTCCTCTTTCTTCTTCTTCTTTTAAAAAAATTGTATAAATTCTTTTTATAGAAACATATCATATTTTATATTTTTTCAATTAATCGAGTACTCTTGTTATTCACTCTCTTTAGTTAAATATACACTATTTTTTTCATTTCAATTTTTATGAAGTGTTTGACGAAAATATAGATTAAGAGAAAGAAAGAAAAAATTAAGCTGAAATCATCTCATAAAGAGTAAAATAAAAAATTTAAAATTAAGTACGAAGCCTAGTAGCAAAATATCATTCACTTTTTTACCATTTTAAAAATTAACTTTCACACTTGAAAAAATAATTATTTAATTATTTTTTTAATATTTTAAATTTTAAAATTAATTAAATTTAATATATTAAATTCTTCCTCATTTAAAATATATGGAAAATATTAATATTTATATATACATATAATGGATGCATTTAAGTATTCATTAAAAAAGCGAATGATTTTTTTATCATCAAACTCTTAAACATAATTATTTATCAATTTAAAATTCATAATATTCTTTTTAAATTCTTATATTTGTTACATAAACACATTTTTTGACCATTATTTGTGTCATTCTTATAAATTTGTTCTTATCTGTATGAGGACACGCGCGGGAGGCGTACATATAGACTAATAGATATTTTAATTGTGTCAATATAAATGTGTCTTGTTGTCGAGCAACCGTCTTTGCCCCATCTAATAGAAAAATAAAATTCAATGAAAAAATTTCATTTATAAGTTTTAGTGCTTTTTTATTTAGTTATCGAGAAACGGACGTTAATCGCTAATAAAAAAATAAGAAAAAATGGCTTCACATAAATATAATTTATAAATGCACAATTATATTTTTAGAATTATATTTTATTTTATTTTATTTTATTTTTCAACTTTTCATCCATCTCACATTGTAATTTATCACTTAATAAATTACATTTATGTGAAATTATTTTTTCTTATTTTTTATTAGAGATTAATGTCTGCTTCTCGATAACTAAATAAAAAAGCACTAAAACTTATAAATAGAAAAAAATGACTATTGTTGAATGGCGAGATGCATTTATATCGACACAATTAAGATGTTTATATAACTCTATTCAAATATTAATAAACATTTTCATTTGTTCAGCAACGACTAAATAAAAAATAAATAACTAAAGATGGTTCTTGGAAGGTTTCATGCCCAAAATGAAAATTAATTTTTATTTTGCGTGAAACTCCCAACGACCAATCAAAATAAATAAATAAATAAATAAATAATTATAGTAACCAAGAAGTTCAAATAAACAAAAATGAAAAAAAAAAAAACAAGTGGTCGTGGCAGTGAAGAACAAGCAAAACAAAATTAAAAAAAAAACAATGGGTGAAGATCAAATAAAAATAAATAAATAAAAAGTAATGATAGATCAAATAAAAATGAGACATTCGACTTTTCACGTCTTATTCATTTTGGTACATATTCTAAATTAGTTATCCTTTTGGCGTTTTACTTTATATTCTTTATCGATTTGACTTCGAACGCCAATATAATATTTGATTGGCCGTATAAAAGATGGAGGTATGATTATTGTAGTATTTGGTTGGAGATATAATTAGTGTTTGAATGGTGGTATTAAAAGAGAATCTCTTATTATACTATGGGTAGGATATGAAATAAAAATATGCATATTAACAATGCGGGATTAACTATCTAAAGACAAAAATGTTTTTTCAGTAGTTAAGTAAGTTTTACATCTATTTGGAAAAATATTTATACATTTTAATTTATATTTAAATTTTTTATCCGTTTTAATTTATATTTATGTATAAAATATTTTTCATATATTATTATAAGATTGATTCATTAAGTATAATATTTTTTTTCTCAAATATAATATTATATAATACTGGTTTATATGTACGCGCTCCGTGCGTACATATAAGAATGAAACAAATAATGGTTAAAAAATGTATTTATGTAACAATATAAGAATTTAGAAAGAATATTATGAATTTTAAATTGATAAGTAATTATGTTTAAGAGTTTGATGATAAAAAAATCGTTCGCTTTTTTAATGAATACTTAAATGCATGCATTATGTGTATATATAAATATTAATATTTTGTATATATTTTAAATAAGGAAGAATTTAATACATTAAATTTAATTAATTTTAAAATTCAACATCTTAAAAAAAATAATTAAATAATTATTTTTTCAAGTGTGAAAGTCATTTTTAAAAGGGTAAAAAGGTTAATGATATTTTGCTATGAGACTCCTTACTTAATTTTAAATTTTTTTAGTTTACTCTTTATGAGATGATTTCAGCTCAATTTTTTCTTTCTCTTAATCTATATTTTAGTCAAACAATTCACAAAAATTGAAATGAAAAAAATAGTGTAGATTAGACTAAAGAAAGTGAATAACAAGAGTACTCGATTAATTGAAAACACATAAAATATGACATGTTTCTATAAAAAGAATTGATTATACAATTTTTTTAAAAGAAGAAGAAGAAAGAGGAATTCACATATTATAATCTAGTCTTTTCGTATTGAAATATTGTGATGGATAATTAGTTGTTAGTTTAATAATTAATGGATTGACATATATAAGTTAACATAATTGTAATTGATTTTAAAATCTTTAAAGGTTAGGACATTAATATAATTCAAATAAGGAAAGATTTAATAAGCAAAATTTTAGTCAATTTTAAATACCAAATATTAGGAGTTTTACCTTTTACAAATTAGTAAGGATCTAATAATTAAATAATAACCAATTGAGGAAAATAGTAAATGACAATTTTGTTTATTGTATAATGTTTAAATGAAAGGCTAGAAGTTCAATTAATATTTCTAAGGACTTTCATGCTTATATCTGTAAAGAATATATTGTTAAGTAAATATGAAAAAAAATTATACATATATTGAATGTTAGATTAGTTGATAAAATATAAAGAAATTACCAAAAATTATTCCATCGGAAGATTGTATTACATCTTCAAACGAAACAAAAGTTTTTCGAAAAAGCAACGGTAAAAAGGGGACTGTTGCATTCTTGATATATAGTGTTGACATTGAATCCAATTTCAATCTCCTAATTTATTGATACAAAATTGAAATTAACACTATTAATGTGTCTGTTTATGATGTAATAGATCTTGTCTTATTGTGATTTTTTTTTTCACTTTTCAATATAATTATTGAAAAGTATAACATGAATTTTTGTGTCCTATAAAAAATTAAACTTTAATGGTTAAAAAAAAATATAAAAATATAAAATATAATAAAAATAGATAAGAACTCAAACATATATGTAAAAAATATAACATATAAATATAGAATATAGTACAAAAAAATAATATTATATTGGCTACAAATAAAATAGTAAAATAATAATTAATGTAAAAATAATTTTTCAAAAAGCAACTTGGATCAGGCCTCGCGACAGGAGGGGGGAATAGCTCATTTTGCCTTGCGGTCCAACACTCTTGTGCGTGTAAAGCCCAATCCCTTTTCTTGCTCTTACTAGCCCACTAAGAAGTACATTTTTTTGCAAGAGAAATTTACATAAATAGTCACAGTTGATCAAAAATAAGTTTATATAGCAACATTATCATTATTTACAACTTATGATAATATTTAATGTGTCATTCGTTATAGTTTTATTATTTAAAGTTATCAAATACAAATGCAATATTTCTTCTGTTGAGAGATTTTAGAAATTTTGTTTTATTAAAAAGACAGTTACCATAAATCACGTTGTTTTTAAAATAGAACCATTTGTGAAGAAGAATTTCTTTCTAACCAATGAAGACTTTTAAGATATTTAATAAAATAATCAAGCTATTCGGATATAACTAAGAAAAAGGAAAATTGATGTAATTGGTAATTATGATCATAATAATATTTAAAAGTAGAGACTAAAAGAACATTTTTGATTTGACATCATTGGTGATTTGACCAAATAATCTTGCTAGTAATTTTACCATAATATGTGTAAAAACCCTTGCCATAGAAAGGAAAAAAGTGCATAACACAAACTCCGCTTTTTCAACTATGTCTTTTAATTATGATAGGTGACTTGCTAGCTTCACCCCTCAAATATATAGGGTATGGTAATTTTCCACTTGAAAATATTTTTGTTAGCATTGAACCCCCTCCTCTAAAAAAAGAAAAAAAGCTACTAACCCCTTCATTTAGTTTTTTGGCCGATCAATGGCCTTTTCATTTTTCTATCAGCCGAAGGTTTATTGGAAATAGTCTCTTTATTTTTGAGGTGAAGATAAGGTCTGCGTATATTCTACCTTCTCCACATCCCACTAAGTGAGATTACACTAGATTGTTATTGTTGTCAATGGATTTTTCATTTGAAAAAAAAGAAAAAAAAAAGAAATTTTTTTATTGGCATTTCATATCTATTTTATTAATTATCGTATTATTTTTTTCTCCCATTATTTTTAATATATCTTTTTTACTACTATATTTTTTTTTATACCCGATTTATTATATTTAATTTTTTAAGCCAAGGTTTAAAAAATTTTTAAAATTATACCGAATACATTATTACCTTTGTTGATACTTATTTTTGTTTATCAACTTGTATTTTCAGTATTTGTACTAGCTATTTAGTTTTTTTATTTGTTTTTTTTAATGGTTTATACTTTTCGGAAAACAACTTCATCATCTTTTTCCACTAATAAAAGCAAAGAAAAAAGAAAAATAATATTTAGGCGGCTCTCCATCATATTATTTTACTGTCCATCCTTAACATCTGCAGCTGTATTTTATTTTTTGTTGTAAACAATAAATTAAATATTCACACATGATCATGACATAAAAACAAAGACAATTTTTTTCCAAAAAGTCATATAAAGGGTCCAATACGTGCACTTAATTTTTTTCAAATCGTTTTTATTTTATCACATAGTTTATTTGACCTTTTATATTAATTTTGGCCTGATAATTAACATACTTGGGTTTCTAAAAATACAGTTATTTTTAGTGTAACAATAAACGCTATTCGAATATTTATGACATCAAAAACAATTTATTATTATGAGAAGAAGAAGAAAAAAAAGAATTTATATACAATTAAGGTAATTTCTCATGTTAATAAAAATATTAGGACAATACTATTAAAAAGGAAAAAAATTCAAAAAAAGAAAAAAAAACGCCAGTATCAAAAGGAAAAAAAAAATTTGTAACATTTTCTATTTTAAAAAAGATAAAAAAAAACTTTATGCAAAAAGGAAAAAAGGAATTTTTTTTTGTAACATTTCCTATCATAAAAAGAAAAAAAATTTAAATTTCTTTTTCCAAATTGGGAAAAAGCTTTCGTGGAAGGGCTTTATTTTTTTAATTCAAAAAGTTTACATTAAAAATAGAGTTATGTCACAAGTAGACACCTAATATAATAAAATAAGATTAAAAAAGTTAATAACTATCAAAAAGAAAAAATAATACGGTGTATTTTTTTTAATTTAGGTTTACACCACAAATAGTGCTTATGCCACAAATAGAAAACCTATATTATAAATGAAGGTGATGAAAATAATTATAAATAATAACTATTTAAAAATAGTAAATGACTATTTTGTCTATTGCTATGTCTTTTAATGAAGAGCAAAAAGTTCAATCAACATTTTTAAGGGTCTTCACATTTTTAATATAATATAAATTATATATAATATTGTATAGTATTATATAAAGGTTTAATATCTAAATAACTCCTTAATTTTTGATATTTTTATAAATTAACTACAAAATTAATTAATAATCAGATAGATACTTGAACTTGACAGAAATACGTGTTTTAAACAAACTTTTATATTATGATCCCATATAACTCGCAAAGTGTGCATGAGAGAGGAGGATGACTACAAAGTCCCACATATAAGTGAAATATTTCAATTTAAATATTAGTTTAGGCAGGTTTTTTTATTTTTATGTAGGCGAAACTTTTCAACCACCACTTAATTACCAGTTAACAGAAATTATCATGTTATGAAATAATAATGAAAAAACAAGAATATTGTAGAGAAAGAGAGAAGGAGAGAAGTTCTTATTTCTCTTGATGAGATGAAATACAATGAAAAGAACTTATCTATTTATGGGGACAATTCCTCCTAACTTTTCTCCAAAAGATAGACTTTCACTATAATATAAACACATGTATCCAATACAATACAAATACCTTTATAGACATTCACTATAATACAAATATGTTTATGATACTCCTCCTTGAATGTCTATTTGGTAGATAATGTGTCTCATTAAAATCTTACTAGAAAAAATTCAGTGGGAAAAAATCTAGTGAAGGAAAAAGAGTACACATATCTAATAATACGCGTTTTGGCTGCCTTATTAAAAACCTTACAAGGAAAACTCAATGGGAAAAAATCTCGTAAGGGTAAAAGAGTATAACACGTATTAACTCCCCCTAATTAGAACATCCTTGAATCTTTGCATCCGATCTTGTGCATCATCTTCCTGAAAGTTGCAGTTGGTAGAGATTTGGTGAATAAATCAGCCACATTATCACTTGAACAAATCTGTTGCATGTTAATATCACCATTCTTTTGGATCTCATGTGTATAGAAGAACTTTAGCAAGATGTGCTTTTTCTATCTCCTTTTATGAATCCTCCTTTTAGTTGTGCTATGCATGCTATATTATCTTCATATAAAATTGTGGGTAATTTTTCACATTTCAAACAACATTTTTCTCTAATGAGATGTATCATGGACCTCAACCACACACATTCTCAGTTTGCTTCATGAATAGCTATTATCTCAACATGATTTGATGAAGTAGCTACGAGAGAATGCTTTGTAGATCTCCAAGATATGACAGTACCTCCATATATAAACACGTAGCCAGTTTGAGATCGAGCTTTGTGTGGGTCAGATAAATACCCAGCATCAGCATAACCAACAAGACCGGGACTGCAATTTTTAGAATAATATAAGCTCATATCGGTAGTCCCTTTTAGATACCACATTATGTTTTTGATCCCATTCCAATGTCTCCTAGTAGGAGCAGACAATATCTTCAGGACCAAGAATTTCCTTTTTCTTTTAAATCCTTCAAGGATTTTCATATATCCTTCAGTCTCTCTAGACATAAAAATAATTTCATTATGCGCATATCAAGTTTTTCATATATTGCCAGACTTATGAGGAACCTCAAAATAATTACATCCACCACAAAAGGACCTCTCCATATAATAATGTCAGAATTTACAAAAAATCTTTATGCCGCAAGAATCCATTTATATCCATTGACATTATACTTGAATTGCATATTTTTAATTAGCCAATCATTTATCTGTCCATACTTTTTGACAGATTTGAATTCAAGATCCTCGTCAATATTTATAATATTGAGATCTACATTATATCAAAGGTATCGTTGACGATCATTATGATATCAGTTTCAATGCGACATAATTTATTGAGATCTCTTTATTTTTTGTCATTTTTAGGTACCTGAACCTTTGCCAAGGTTTTATGAAGTGTTATGTCGTGGTGCTTTTTTAAAGCACTTGCCTCATCATTATGACCATCTTAATCATTTGCTCCTCTCCTTCTTCAAGGAGTTCTATATTTGGAACCATTTGGTCTATCACGCTTTAGGCGTCTCACAGACCCTGTCCTTCAAGGACCTCTAGTTGGAGCATTTGCAACTGAATTATAAAATAGAGTTAGCAAATATATCTGGCAATTGATTTGCAATATTTTGCAGGTGAATTATCTATTGAACTTTAAGTTCACTTTTTTTTTCCCGAGGATCTAGATAATTCATGCCACACTCAATTTTCAGCTGCTAATTACTTCTCCCCTTAATGTTAGAAAAACTAACATTTACCCCCCAAGCTCATTTGGGGACCCATCTTTGTGTGTCGTGGTGGAGCAAGTGAATCATATATCGCACATTCAAATTTTTAGATGGAATTATTTGGTTCCTGACCCTGAACCAATTGTGATAGGGGAACCTTGTTGACTTGATGCATTCAAGTGTTGCTATATGTTAAACATATCTCATACCAAATTTTATTTGGGAGTTTTATTCTCACAACCAATGATTTAGCTATAATTGGAGGCATACAATTTTTGCTAAACCAACATAGATATGAATCAACATTATCAACATGATTTTATAATTTGAAACTATGCTCTTCATTTAATAATTCGAGCAATAACCTTACAAAAATCAATTGCAAGTTGATATCAAAACACATGTGACCATACCATAGATGCATCTATTAGCAAACGGTTCACATGGTAGGTGAATGAGCCCACCCTTTTATAAGTTCCAAAATTTCAGGGAATATAATTTCAATCTTAGCTGATCAAGATCATTCTATCACGAGAACAAGCAACACAAGAGAATTCTTGAAGAATCTTTTATTTCTTCAACATATAGCCACGTGAATTCTCAATTATTTTTGCATCACATTTGAACCGGGATAGTCAACCAGTTATGCCAACTTATTTAAGTAAACTTCTAGTTTACTTTCGTATGTGATTTTATCATCATACCTATATTTATATACTACAAATAAAAAAACGACGGGTAATCTTTTACATACATATTTATAACCCGCTTCACTTGTAGTAGCATGAAGATGTTAGATCTTCCCATAATTTATAGCCTCAATTTTTTTTCAATGTCCTTGAAATTATAAGTTTCCTTTTGAGACTTACTGCAATAATTTCATTCCTTCAGGTAGTACATTAGCTCTTCCGGAACTCTCAATTAATTTTGTGTATTACCACATATTCAATCATATCAACATCATTAATAGTTTCTCCACATAATTTCAACTTAGAAACAATTTTGAATGTTGATGAGCTAATGAACAGACTTATAGTCTTGATGGATCCAATCATATCATGCCTTTGGGTGGATGACCATTTTTAGGTGGTCATACCTTTATTTTAGGCTATTCCACAAAATAAGTAGATCCTTAATCGTGAGATATTCAATTTTAAGAATTTCGTCAAGATGATGACGCAAGAATATCATAGCCTTAGCACGATCTTGATTTGATGCTTTGTTTTCACTTTTAATGGTGTCTCCAAAACCCATTGCATCCATATGGATTTCAACATCCAATACCCATGAAAGTTAGTTCTTGCCCGAACTTTGAAGGGCAACAAAATCAATTTTCGTAAGGTTAGCCATATTAAAAGAGTAGAGAAAAATAATACCTTGACCTTCAAATTTTGAGACAATAGAGTCATAGAGCAATAATATCACCAAAGGAATATCACTCTTGTGGTTAAGTAATATATCTTTCGAAAAAGAAATTTTAATTTTTCTTACCTCAGATCTTTCAAAGTGAGTACTCAAGGCAGAGACTCGTGCTGATAACGTGTTATTAAATAATAAAGAGAGAACAAGAATATGTAGAGAAAGAGAGAAGGAGAGAAGTTCTTATTTCTCTTGATGGGATGAAATACAATGAAGGAGAACCCATCTATTTATAGGGACAATTCCTCCTAACGTTTCTCCAAAAGATAGACTTTCACTATAATATAAATACATATATCCGCTACAATACAAATATCTTTATAGACATTCAATATAGTACAAATATGTTTATAACATATCACAAGATCTAATGAATTCTTGATTTTCACAACCTAAATATCCTCTAGAAATGGAAGATATTCTATGTATCTAGACCTAACAGTCATTTGTTTTGCTTTCTACAAAAATATTTTAGGAAATTAAAAACCTTATTTTCTTTACTTCCATAATAATATATGAATAGACAATCAATTAGAATTTAAGTGAAAGGTTAATAATTAATGGATTGGGCTCCTCTCTATTTTTCTTTTCTTCATTTTTCTCATGTTCTTACTTGAACTCAGGACACATGACATAGGTTAAATTTAATAGTTAAGATTTAATTTATCAAAACAAATCTCTAACCATGATTAAAATAAGGAAAAAAGGTAAAAAATACATCTCTACTTTCATTTATTAGTTAATTTTACCCCTAGTTATACTATAGGACCAAATATATCCCTACCATTATTAAAATATGCAAATTGCTCCTCTATGAATGGAAACCCCTAAATTAAATTAGAATTATACAATTTTCTAAATATAACCTATTCCTCATTTAACCTAACCCAAAACCCACCTAACTCTAACCCCTTTATCCAAACACACAAACTTTCTTTATTCTTTTCTCTTACCCAAACACATAGATCCTAAAGAATTGTGCTTGCATTGTTGGGTAGAGGCTGGAGATGCACAATAGTAATATATCACCAAAGAAAGGTATGGCTTGTTAGTGAAAGCAATTTCAATTGTTTTCACACTCCAACTATACAAACTAGTTATACAATACATATAGAAGAACACAGTCCCTTCTTTCTTCTCTTCTCTTTCCACTAAAGAAACTGTCCATCACATCTTCTTCGAATGTCCTAATGCAGCTTAACTTGTGGAACAAACTTATTAGAAAGATCTTCAATACAAGTACCAGTATTAACATAAATTTCATGTAGAAGGCTATCAATAACAAAGCTTTCAACGATTTCATAACCTGGAATATAGAGTTAGGTGGGTTTTGGGTCGGGTTAAATGAGGGACGAGTTATATTTAGGAAATTGGGTATTCTAATTTAATTTGGGAGTTTCTATCCACGGAGGGTATTTTTGCATACTTTAATAACAGTAGGGGTATATTTGGCTCTCCAGTATAACTAGAAGCAAAATTAACTAATAAATGAAAGTAGAGAGGTATTTTTGACCCTTTTTCCTTAAAATAATAAATACATTATATATTTAATTTCTAAAATTATTATAATTCCATCATCTTAGAAATATATTATCTTGTCCATAAATGGAGTAAAATTGCTTTTTTAAACAATATTATTTAAATTATTAACAATTAATGTTTAGATTTTTCAGTTATGAAATCAAATCCAAGAAAATAATAAGTTGGAGTTCTTAGGCAGTACCATTTAATTTTTTTTAATCATATATATGTAGGCCATTAATTTCATTACAAAAGTTGTTAGGCATTATTGTGAAATTTCACTAAACTCAGCTGAAACATCAGCTGTAACCTTTGGGAATGGCATAAAGTTTATGGAAGAACAAGAAGAGGACCAGGCAGAAGAGATATTTTCATTTCATCAAAAATCAGTTGCAAAGATAATTCAAGTAGTATTTATGCTACTTGCTCCTCCTCGCAACTAACTCTAACCATCTAACCGACCTTCCACTAAAAGTAACTAACTTCTAATCAACTACAGTTGTCACTTACAACTGTCATTAGTGTTTAATCATCACTAATAGTTTCTAATACTCCTCCTCAAGCTAGAGGGTGAAAGACATCTAGAACCCCAAGCTAGGATAGCAAATAATGATGTTGTGACACTCCTAGTCCTTTGGTGAGCAAATCAGCAAGTTGAAACTTAGTAGAAACATAAACTGGTTGAATTAGCCCTTCCTTCAATTTCTCTCTAATGAAATGGCAATCGATATTGATATGTTTGGTTCGTTCATAAAAAATAGGATTAGCTGCAATTTGCATTGCTACTTTATTGTCACAATAAACTTGCATAGGAGTCTTAACAGTGATACTAAGATCCTTAATAACCCAACCATCCAAATAAGCTCTGCTACAACTGCAACCATACTTCGATATTCTGCTTCAACAGAACTGCGACTCACAGTATATTGTTTCTTAGATTTTCACGAATGAAAGATGATTCCAGCTGTATCACAAACCTGTAACAGATCATCTAATATTGGGGCAAGCAACCCAATCAGAATCACAATGAGCAATCAGCTCTATGATATGTGCTCTTTTAAGAAAAATCCCCAAACCTGGTGAGCTCTTTACATGTCTTACCACTCTTAAAGCAGCATTCCAGTTTGATATTTTGGGTTGTTGCGTGAATTGACTCAATAACTGGACAGTGAAACATATATCAGGTCTTGTGATAGTCAAATAGATCAGCTTCCCAATCAACTTCTGGTAACTACAGATGTCATCAAGCATTGGATCATCTGATTTTCCAACTGGATTGTCATACTCTACATTGGTTAGTTTCACATTGGCTTCCGGGGGAGTAAAAATTGGTTAGCTCCTCCTAGACCAAGTTCACCAATAAGCTCCAAAACATACTTCCTTTGATTCAAAAGTATCCCATGATCAGACCTCAGAACTTCAATTCCTAGGAAATATTCGAGCTCTCCTAGATCTTTAACTTTAAACTGGCTATGCAAATATCTCTTTGCATCAGTAATGAGAGAACCAGTGCTTCTTGTGAGAAGAATATCATCAACATAGATTAGCAACACCATAATACCAGCACCCTGTTGTTTAGTAAATAATGAGTGATCATAGGAACTTTGTTTGTAACCAGCATTTAAAAGAGCAGAAGTCAACTTGATGTTCCATTGCCTAGAGGCTTGTTTGAGTCCATAAAGGGATTTCAATAGCCTACAAACTCTATTCTCCCCCTGGCTGTGAAAACCCTGAGATAGGGACATGTAAACTTCTTCATAGAGATCACCTTGGAGGAAAGCATTACTCACATCCATCTGAAAAAGAGACCAATCCTTAGAGGCTGCCACACTAATAACTGCTCTCACAGTTTTCATTTTTGCCACTGGGGAAAAAGTCTCATGATAGTCTAAGCCTTCCTTCTGTGTGTATCCTTTAGCCACAATCCTTGCTTTATATTTATCCACCTTACCATTAGCCTTGAGTTTAACCTTGCACATCCACTTGGACCCAATAGTTTGTTTTCCAGGTGGCAGAGGTACTAACTCCCAAGTGTTATTCTCTTCTAGAGCCTGAATCTCTTGCTTCATAGATGCAATCCGCATTTCATGCTGAGACGCCTCTTTGAAAAAAGAAGGCTCCTGAATGACTGAGAGGCAACTTAGATAAGCTTGATAGGGCATGGATAAGTGAGAATAGCTCATATTATCACCAATAGGATAAGCACAACTGCTGGAGGACTTAGCAGAGGTAACATAATCATGAAGCCAAGCAGGAGGTTTGATAGTTCTGGCAGGTCTAATTAAAATGGAAGGAGGAGGTAAAGATTCCACTAGAATAATAGCTATTGCAAAAGACTGTGAAACAGCATCACTAGACACACTTGTCTTCTAATAAGGTGAAGGTAAACCATCTTGATCAACAAGTGAAGGCTGCTGGGAAGAAAAACTCTCCCGTGACAAAAGTAAAGACTCTAGAACAGAAATGGGATGTTCAGGTGGTAAGATCTCTGACATAGTAGGTGCTGTTTCCGAAGGAGCACCAAGAGGGATAAGCAAAAATATATCATCCTTGTCTCCATCCTTATGATCTATGAAAGGAAAAATAGATTCCCTAAATGTAACATCCCAGCTGAAAAAATAAACACCAACACTGAGCTCGTATAATCTATACCCCTTTTGAGTCTCTGAGTAATCTATAAAGACAACTCTTCTGGCACTCTCTTGAAATCTATCACCTCCAGGAAGTATGGTTATATGACAAAGGCAACCAAATACTTTCAAGTGAGTCATGGTAGGAGGTTTACAAAATAACAATTCATATGGTGTCTGCCTATGTAAGACTGTGGAAGGTAGTTTATTAATCAGGTAAACTGCTATTTTTACACAGTCTCCCCAAAACCTGATTGGGATACCACTCTGAAATTTTAATGCCCTTTCTACCTCCATAATGTGATTGTGTTTCCTCTCCACAATTCCATTCTGCTGGGGAGTGTAAGCATAACTACTTTGATGGACAATTCCATTGGTTGTAAACAAATCATGACACTTCATATTAAAAAACTCTGATCCATTGTCAAATCTAAAAACCTTAACACACATGCCAAACTGAGTTTTTATTAACAAGAGAAACTACTTCAACACAGTAAACACTTCACACTTAGATTGAATGAGACAGACCTATGTATACCTACTGTAATCGTCAACCAAAGTCACAAAATAAGATTGTCTATCATATGTAGGCTTTTTGTAAGGTCCCCAAAGATCCAAATGAATCAAATCAAAAGGACTCTTGCATCTACTGTTACTAATAGGAAACTTCAACTTGTGTTGTTTAGCTAAAGGACATATCTCACGGCTATTATGAAGTTTGGAATCTATCTTCCTATGTAAAGGTAAAGATGTTATGTGTTTCATTATTGTTCCTAAAGAGTGCCCCAATCATTAATGCCATAAAGCTCCTTCCTCATTAACATTGCAAACTGTATTCACAGTAGGATCCAAATTGTCTCATAAAATGTATAAACCTTCCTCTTCTCTACCAATCCCCATGACATTGCCACTGAAGAGTGCCCGAAATATGCAAAAATCAGGGAAGAAAGTGACTGCACAAGATAATTCCCTGGTTATCTTTGACATTGATAGCAAATTGAACTTGAATTCAGGAACATGTAATACATTTTGTATTTCATGATTCCCTAGAATTACTGCCTTTCCTGCACTTGTAATCTGAGATCTATCACCTGTTGGAACTTGTACTTTGTTTTGCATATTACCTTGTAAATTTCTTAATGAATTGAGAAGTTCCTTATATGGAGTAATATGATGTGAAGCACATGAATCAACTATCCATTCATATGCAAAAGCATTGGATAATAAGGAAGTGATACCTGCCATGTTTGATGCATAACTGGTCGAACTTTCCTTTCCCATCATGATCATCATTTGATCATACTGCTGATGTCGCAAAAAATGTCCTTTGGATGAACTGCTGGATGGGGAACTGCCTTCAGCAGTATTTGCATAAGACTTGAAACTTGAGTTGGATGAATCTCCATAATGTTTATACCCAGTCGACTGTCCAGATAGTCCTCCTGTGTGATGCTTATGACCAAATGATCTGTCTTGTTGGTTTCCTTGACTTCCTCCTGCATGATGCCTAGATCCAGACGATTGATTATGTTGATTTCCTTGACTTCCCTTTCTCTTGCTTTTAAAGTCTGGAGGAAAACTAACTACTCTATAACAGTTCTCTTTTACATGATTTCTATATCCACACAACTCGCAAAACAAATCACTTCTCTTAGGTGGTGGCCTGTATCCATGTGACCTTCCTGCTAACATAATCAAGGGCTCCTTAGGTCCATCTATCACACCAAGGGTTCTCTGACTTTCTTCCTGAACTACAATTGCATATGCCTCATTTACTGTAACTGTTGGACCTTTTGAAAGTACCGCTTCTAATCTGAATATAGCTTTCATTCAATCCCATAAGAAATTGTAGAATTCTCTGAGATCTTAAATGCTCAATGTAAAGTTTTGATTCTTCAAAATCGCAGTGAGGTAATGGCACCATAACATCCAATTTATCACGTGAATCCTTCATTTTTGAATAATAACTAGTGATAGATTTCAGACCTTGTTGTAGATTTGCAATCACACTGCAAAGATGATAAATCCTTGTTAGATTGGATCTATCGAATCATTGAAATCAATCCATACCTATTTCGCACTCGAAAAAAACACAATGCTCGACATTAATTCACTTGATACCGTACATCCTATCCATAAAAGGACAATTTCATTACATTTCTCCCATAACTCAACCAGTTCACCTTTGTATGCATTCCTTGCACATGTTCTATCTAATGAACCCTAGTTTTTCTTTTCCTCGAAGAGCTAGCTTCATCGATCTGCTCCATAGAGCATAATTCTCTAGTCCTGTAAGTTTGATTGGTATCAATACTATCCCTGGTGTATCTGAAGCTTGCAGATACAGAGGATAATGATGATCTACCACAACATTGGTTCCTACTTCATTTTCTGCCGTTGAATCTTAGATCTCGACTTCAATATTTGTGATTCACAGCTAGAACATCGAACACTGCTCTGATGCCATATGAAATTTCACTAAACTCAACTGAAACATTAGTTGTAACCTTTGGGAATAACAGAAAGTTTATGGAAGAACAAGAAGAAGAAGAGGACTAGGCAGAATAGATATTTTCATTTCATCAAAAATCAGTTGCAAATACAATTCAAGTAGTATTTATGCCACTTGCTCCTCCTCACAACTAACGTTAACCATCTAACCGACCTTCCACTAAAAGTAACTAACTTCTAACTAACTACAACTGTCACTTACAACTGTCACTTACAACTGTCATTAGTCTTTAATCATCACTAATAATTTCTAATAATTATCTTTTAAATTTTTTTAATTTATGGAATCAAATTCAGGAATACAATAAATTCTAGTTTTTAGGCAGTATCATTCAAAATTTTGTAACTAATAATTTATACATTACTTATATTAATTTATTTTAAAATTAATTTTATGAAATCATCTTTTTGTTTTCTAATTTGAATAATGTTGTCTAAGAAAAAAAAAGGTAATTTTACTCCATTTATGGATAAGATAATATATTGTTAAATTGACAAAATTATAATAGTTTTTGAAATTAAATGTATAAGATATTTATTATTTTAACTATAGTTAGTGATTTATTTTAATAAATTAAATTTTAATTATTAAATTTAACCTATCTCATGTATTCTTAATTTAATTAAGAATTTGGAGAAAATAAAGAGAAACCCAATTCATAATAAATGGGATAATAAGTGAACTAGCACCCCTTACCGGTGGACCTAATCCATTAACATTTTCAATCTAAGGCATTATATATATATCACACACACACACCAACTATTGTCAGAGTGTGAGAACACTCGAAACTCAAAGACATCTCTTTCTCTGTTTCTATAAAGAAAGAGAGTAAGCGGGAGATAGAAACATCAAATTTTAATTTCAAATAAGCTTGTGGATAACGAAATTTCGTTAAATTTAAATTTATAAAAAAATTGAATTATATTAAATTTAATATATATTAATTTAAATAAATATTATGAATTAATATAATTGGGTTAATCATTTAAATTTAATAAATATGGATTTAATTAATGGACTAATTTCATTAGGTTAGTCCATCAAATTGGGCTAAAAATGATGAGCCCACTTTACTGAGCCAAGATATCATTTGCCTAGAGGTCCAAATGATGCCACGTGTCAAATGACGCGTCACGCCAAGTCACATAAAAGAGCTAATAGGATCACGCCACATGTTGAAATGACACAGCCACATCAAAGGCCAATTAAAATGCACCACGTGTACAAGTGACATATTTTGACTAATCAAATATCGCCATGTCAACTTAAATTTGATTGGTTGAAATAAGTTCGTCCTTATCGCAACTCTTCCATCCTACAACTATAACTAGAGGTCTCACAATTCAGAAAAGGGACCTGAATTCTAAAAACAAGCCAGAGAGAGCTCGTGGATCAAACGTTGCAGATTTCTCTACAAGCTACAAGCATCCAAGCACTCCAGTATTTCTCTACAAGTTTCAGAGATCAAGACGAAAATTCAAGAACAAGCTTCAATCTCTTAAATTTAAATGCAAATTAAGACCAAGACCAACAAATTTAAGATCAAGCTCAAAAGCCTTTGAATTCAAGTATAAGTTAAGATAAAATCCCTCAAATTCAAGATCAAGCTCAAAGCCCTTGAATTTATATTTGAAAGGAAAAATCAGAGGATTAATAGAGATTGTAACACTCATACTTGAAATAAATAGTACAATTGTAGCGATATTTTTTCGGTCTTGATTATTATTTTCTAGGCGCGAAATTTTATTATCTAGAAAATTGACACGCCCAATGGGACAATTCTACCTCTCATCTCATCTTTTCAACCTTCAAGAATCAAGAACGTCGAAATGGCTTCCAAAAAGATCAACTCCAATTCAACTTTTCTCAAGGTTGCTGACTCCAAGTTCTCTACTGAGGTGGAAAGCATCCTCGGTGTTACTTTTGGAAGCTTTGGACCAATCACGAGAAGTAATGCAAGCATGCAAGGACAACAAACACTCCAAGTGCCATCTGCATCAACTCCAGTCTTTGGATCTTCATCACCCAAAGGAGCAAGATCCTCTACCAACACATCGAAGGAAGAAGGCAATGTTGCTGAGAGAATCAAGCAGACTCTGGCTCTACTCGACCTCTCCGGATCCAAGAACTCTGCTACGAAGGGAGATGATAATACTTCAAGTGGTGGGTCTTCTCCACTTACACCATATAAGGTGAGCCCATCAAAGATCAATTTATGTGATAATCCATGCTATTCTCCGATATCCCCAACAATCATATAAGCGTAGGTAACCGACGTTTCATCTATGGAGGAGCAACTAGCAAACTTGACGAAGGTATTTGAAGGCCTGACCAAGTATGTACAAAATCAAGATGCTCAGATTGAGAAATTGATGAACGTGGTGGATGGCCTAGTGGAGGGAGAGTCTAGTCATGCACCTAGAAAGGCTCCAGAAGTTTAAGAAACTGAAGCTCCCGCAAAATATGCATCGACTGCCAAGGAAATTCCAATTTCTTCTGAAGGGATGATTCCACTTGACCAGCTGAAGGAGTTCATTGAGGGGACTATCAAGAACAAGTATGGAGTTGATTCGAAGTCATCTTTCACATATGCAAAGACATACACCATAAGAATCAATAGCCTTAAGATGCACGCCAGTTATCAGCCACCTAAATTTCAGCAGTTTGAGGGCAAGGGAAACCTAAAACAATGTGTTGCACATTTTGTTGAAACATATAAAAATGTAGGGACTTATGGAGACTTTCTTGTCAAGCAGTTCATCCACTCCATTAAAGGGAATGCCTTTGATTGGTACACAGATCTTAAGCCTAATTCTATCGATGGCTGGGGAAAACTGGAGCAGGAGTTCCTCAATCACTTCTATAGCACAAGGCATACTATGAGCATGGTGGAAATCTCCAGAGGAATGAACCATTCATCGATTTCATCAATCATTAGAGAAATGCAAGCCTAAATTGCAAAGATAGACTTAGTGAAATTTCTGTAATAGAGATGTGTATCCAAGGAATGCATTGAGACTTCTCTACATCTTACAAGGAATTAAACCAAGGTCTTTTGAAGAGCTAGCTACTCATGCTCATGATATGGAGTTGAGTATGTCTTCTGTTGGAAATGGAGTGATGCATGTTTTTGACCCTCGTAAAGGGAAGGAAAAGTAAGAATAAAAAAGATGGAGCAAGTTTGTTCCCAAAAGTGATAACAAAGAATCCATGAACACCAATGTATCACCTATGAAATTTACTACAAAGATGAGCAAGAAGAAAAGTGTGAAAACAACTTCCTCTCGAGATAACCAAAATCAAAAATTAACCTTGAAGGAAATGCAAGAAAGGGAATACCCCTTCCTCAATTTTGATGTCTCTGAAATTTTTGATGAACTACTTGAGTTAAAACTTATTGAATTACCAGAGATGAAGAGGCCCAACGAAGCTAGAAGAATAAATAATCCAAATTATTGCAAGTATCATTGACTTGTGGGTCACCTTCTTGAGAAGTGTTTTGCGTTCAAGGACAAAATTATGCAGCTAGTTAATGAGAAGAAGATTGTGCTTGAGGATGATAAGACAAGTACTAATCAATATCTATCACCTTTCGCTCTCTTGATGGGGTCCAAATATACAACTAAGAACAGCGTGAAAAAGAAGGACCATTAAAGCAAGGTAAAACATAAGTTGATGAAGATCATGATGAGGGTTGGATTTTGGTGACTAGAAGTAGATGCTCCAAACCACATTGTCATGACCCGAACATAGGCCTGAATCGAGACATGGGACAAAGAACCCCTATAACCTCCAAGTTGACCCATGGCGTGAACATAACATCTAACTCATTCAAATAAAATGGAAGATCAACATACTTAACATAGCGGAAGTCTGAACATAACATAACATTTGAATATATGACATAAGTCTAAAGCTGAATACAAACTATGTCTAAAAAGCCTTTAATATTGACGAGTTGACGGACAAGATCCCAACTAACTCACTATAGTCTAAAATTTGAAAATAAGGAACATATCTGATAAGAAAGGCTCTCGAAAGATGAGGACTCACAAATTCTGATTGGGAAATACTAATGTTGAGAATCTGGCTAGTGGCGAGACTAAGTCTGGATATCGGAAGTTGTATCATAAAATGATACAACATAGAGTATGCGGTTAATACGTAAAATGTACCGAGTATGCCAGGTAAGTAAAACTACTAAGTAAGTAAAATCATAGATCAAGCATATTATAAAATATAATTAAGATAAGATTCTGAGAGTAGGGCTTGCATGCTATTTTCTGAAATCATGGTCTGAGCATAACTGAACATCATGACTGAATCGAGTGATCCAAAGCTGAAAACTGATGTTCATAAGTAAAATTGAATATTGGGTCAAACCTACTGAAAACATAATATAATGACTGATGAACATGCATAACTGAAATCATGAGGAATAATAGGAAACTCGTCATATAACCGACATCACCACGATAGATCTTACGTGGCTCGGACTATCACACTCAAGTGGTAAGAGCGGTCAAAGCTTTGCCAGGGCTAAGGAAGCTACCATGATATCAATATCAAGCTGAAGGCCCCTTGGGGGCAGGGAAAGCTCACAAGGGAGGTCCCAAAGAATCTTAACATACCTACATTGGCGCGTAGTTATGAGGCACAGGGTTGACTGACCCTTAGCCTACTTGGTGCTTGACACTACTCCCAAAAACATGCATATACTCTCCGTCATTTTTCAACGAAGCCGAACC
The DNA here is from genome assembly GCA_035772735.1 of Datura wrightii. Lineage (NCBI taxonomy): Eukaryota > Viridiplantae > Streptophyta > Magnoliopsida > Solanales > Solanaceae > Datura > Datura wrightii. Next base: position 24,943,073 of record JASDFA010000018.1, read on the forward strand.
ATTGTCTAGTGATAAAGATGACTCCTAACATACATACATAAATCTGAAATCATAACATAAGGAGCCTTGGCTCAAACCATACCACAAGCTAAAAATAATAGGAGCCTAGACTCCAAAATCATGTGGTAAGCTAATACATGAAATTTAGATAAATCATGAATTATACTTGATCATATGGGCTTTCTCAATACTAAAATATGCTTGACATAGACTTGATAATTCGAAAACATGAATATAGACATGATCGAAATCAGACTTTCTTCATAAACATCTCATCATACCTGAACACATATTTCATAGATCTCAACTTTCATGAACTTTCATGGGTGGACATCATAATTTATAAAACTTGAAAACATAATTTATAATTTAAAACATTGAAAATCTGCCCATTAATCGTAATTCAACATTGGAAACATGCTTAGATCATACCCATGATTGAACCTTAGAGAATTCACACATTGGGTAAAAACCCATATATTCATCAATTAGAATTTTCATGAATTGAGAGAGAAATGGGCATGGGGGTGGAAAATTGCACCCATTCATAGCCTAACATACCTGAAGAGATCTGATTTCACAACTTCCTTGATTGTCCAATGAGAATTGAGGAAGAACTTTAAGAGACTAGGATTGATCACCTCTTAAACCTCTAAGATTGAATGCATGAATTAGAATAGACTTAGAATGACTTAACTCTTCTTAAAACACATTATTATGAGCTTAAAACGACGTAGTTTAGGCTTTAGAAACTTAGGAATTACGAAAAATCCCTTAACAAATTTGCAGGGAAAAACACACTGCCGGTCCCAATGAGGGACTGGACGACCCGCCGCCCCTGATCATGACTCATGGTCACCTTCCATCACCTTCACTGGAGAAAACTCAACACTGGTCACCACGGGGAACACCACGACTCATGGTGTAACCAATGACTCGTGTTGACCTAGTCGTTACCCATACTGCCCAGAAATTATGTCACGCCCCAAGCCTACACCCTGGACGTAACACGGTACTTGAAGCCACAAGTGACCCCAAGTCAACCCCTAGTCTATCATACACTAGCATTCTGAGTATACATGCACAACGTAACTTTTAAATAACGGATTTATCAGTTTAAGAAAATGTAAAGACTGAAAGTAGATAAAGAAATAATATATCTGAAATACAATTCTGAAAGACAAGTCTGGTCTGAATGCCATCTACTGAGGAGTTACTGTGATAGGTCCCCAGCTAACTCTAAGTCTAAACAAAACCATATCCAAATGAAGTAAATAAACAACGCCCTCGAATGAGGAGGACTCACACTCTGATCTGCTGAAATGGAATGCTCTGAAACTGAGTAACTATCTGTGATGAACCTAAGAACCTGCAGCTGTATCATGAAATGATACAACATGTGGCAGTACTTTGAATATACTGAGTAACTGGGCGAGACATACTGAATATAAAGTCTGAACTAAAATGACACACCATGACCAATAGGTAAACTAAACTGAACTACTGATATAATCTGAAATGGTCAAGACGACCCTGTCTGATGGTCAAGGACATGCCCTAAGTCTGAAACACTGAGTTTGAGATACTATACTGAACTGAGCTGCTTATTCTGATGATTGGCTGGACTGGCTAGTGGGAGAGTCTATAATTGACATATAACCACGTGAGCTAGACGTGGAGTCCGATGTATCCACCTCACCAGTAGGACCCAATATACATTGCAAGGGTATTAAGGCATGAACTGGGTTATCAAAAAAATATCTGGGGCCAAACAGGCCAAGTAATACTGTAACCTACATTGGCAACGTAGTTCTGGGAACCTGGATACGCTGGAACCTCGACCTGCTCGGTGCTAAGTTCTACTCCCACTGAAAAACTTAAACTGAACTACTAAGCTGATAGCTCGAAACTGAGGCCCAAGACTAGTTAGGGACGAATAACTACATGTACCCTAAGAGCCTCAGACCAGATTCTGAAACTGGGTTCTAAGACTGGTTAGAGATGCTTATCTAGAAGCATCGTTACCGTCTACAGAATAACTAATAACTGAACTGGGATCCTAGGGATGGTCATAGCTATAACTAAATTTCATGACCGCCTAATGGACCGAATAACTGAAATCTGAATCTGAGTCTGAAAATTGGGAGGCACCACTGACACCTCGAAAATAAACTAGAGTCAAACTGATCAGTTGACATTTTCTGGACAACACTGAGGTTGCTCAAATCTGACTGAAGCTAGATTGATATGATTCTGACTGAGACTAGACTAGAGTTCTATGCTCTAACTGACTAAATTGCTAAGCAGCTAATAGAGAGCTTATTTATGTCGACAACACGGATAAAATCATAATATAAGGCAATTGGAAGAAATTTTGGGGATTTCATTCAACAGAGCAAAAGTCATTCTCATTCATGAGATATTTACCCAACACATACGAATAGAAAGAAAATTCTAGGAATTCAACCCAAAGTATTCTTCATTCTCTAGAGGGAATTTAACAAGTTAAAATCATTACTAAAAAATTAGGGCTCAAATTTACTTTTATAATAAAACTGACAAATTGATGAAGATTATATTAATAGTAAGTACTAAACATCGTTCTGAGGAAAATAAACGAAAATAAACATGAATGCTTCTTATACTCGAAAGCTTAGCGTTTAAAACTTATAGAAGAAATTGAGGGGGACTTTGGGGACGCAAGGTAAGGACAATCCCCTTGCTAAAACCCCACATACCTGATGAAGAACCCACGAAAATCTTGAGAAATTGAGGAGAAGAAAGCTGCCCTAGTTCTTGCTCTGAGAATTCCTAAGAGAATTTACGGTCTATTTTCTGAGTGCTTGAGTGGGGAATGAGGAAAAGGACCCATTACCCCCACTAAAACGTCTAAACCCGAAATCAAAACGATGTGTTTTAATGCCTTGGAGGATAGGAAATTACTAATAGCCCTTAGAAATTCGCTGGAAAAAACTGTCAGGTGTTCCTAAAGGGTGACCTAACGACTCGTTACCAGGTCCAACGAGTCGTTGGATCCTCTCGTCAAGTTCACTAGAAGATCTCTACTGACTCCTGACGGGCATATGACGAGTCTTCAAGACTGGGAACGACTCGTCATGTCGTCCATCAGGTACACTGGTAAGAAGGCTAGAAAGGACTGGGAACGAAGGACCTGACGAGCAGTTGATACTGATGACGACTCGTGGTGACCTTCCGTCAAGTACACTGTCTACTTCTCAAATTCTAAAACTCCGGCTTGGTAAAGGGCGACTTAACGAGTCCTGCAGCCTGATAACGACTCGTGGGGTTGTCCATTGGGAAACACTAACTCATTACCCTGGCATCCTTTTCACGGTTGACCCGACGAGTCGTTGGGTCCATTAACGACCTGTCGAGTTGGTCATTCTGCAACTTTTCTGCAGTTTTTCAGATTTTCTGATTTAAGTCACGGATATTTATTTTGAGCTTCTGGGGCATTACAATATCTCCCTCTTGAAAACATTCGTCCTCGAATGTTAGAAAACTCATAGCAGCCAGAAAAATAACAATCAAAGCATTCAAATACTGCTCATTTAACTTCCAAAAGACTGAAGTGACTACCTCCATTTTAGAGAATATAACTGAACTAAATTTCGTTTTTCATAAACACAACCATGTTGACACCCAATTTTAACCCTCCATATTTTAAATTAATTATTCAAGCTTCTCAAAATACAAACAGAATAAAGTATTTATTTTTTTATAATAAAAAATATTTTGTTAAATTTTTTGGTGTTATGTTTCCATTTCACTTGGCAAAATAGCCTAACATATGTAATACATATTTTATGTAAATAACCCATGTTAAATATACTTTGATCGGTTTGAATAATTTTACACATATAAAAATATTATACCAAGTATGTCATTTTTATTATTTTATTTTTAATATTATCTTTATCATTATCATATATTATTATTATTATTATTATTATTACTACTGCTGCTGCTACTACTACTGCTGCTGCTACTACTACTACTATGCAAAAGTCTAAAGTTATTTACGTCTCAAGTTTGATAATTAGTCCATTATTTTAAAATAATTATTTTACTTTGTTAAGTTTAAGAAGCTTGCTTAATTGAAAAATAATTTGTCTTGATTTTATCTCAAATTAATTTTTAAAGAGTCATTTAATTTTAATCAATTTATCCATTTTATTAATATTTTGGGTACAATTGAAATACATATGGGTATATAATTTTTTTTAAGTTTATAAAAAAATCAGCCTTATATATATCTATATATATTTATGTGTCTATTTTATTTTCCTTTAATCGCTACCGTCCGATCATTTAATCAGACGTCCCGGATGACGCCACGTTAACACTGCTATCCAGAACCTTTTCAGACTCCTATCCCTACCCCTGTTCCCTCATCGTCTCTCTTTCTTCCTCTTCATCGTTCTAGAGCCCCTACCCCCTTTACCTGTAAAATCTCACCAACCCGCCTGAAAATCCATCCTCCCTTGCAACACCTCACTATACCCCTCTCCCGTTCCATCTCCCCGAGAATCCGCTGACTTCGCGCCTCTCCAAAAATCACTCACCTACCAATCTCTGATGACGTGAGAAGAGTAGACGACTTGTCCTCTCAATTCGAGTTCAGAACGGGTGAGGTCTTTTGTACCTCTTTTTGTGCTTTTGGGGGAAATGGATTTCAATTTAAAAATTGAGCATCCAGGGGTTCTATAAAGAGAATCCAGTTTGATCTTTTGAAAATAGGGATTTCGGTCCATCTTCGGGGATTTTTGATTGAGATAACAAGCTATAAGTTGCATTCAAAATTTTTTTAAAAAATGAGTTCTAGTCTAAACTTTATTTATTTTTCTTGCATTTGCTGAGTGAAGTAAGGCACTGGTGAAGTCGTCTTCGACAATTAGTCGCCTCAGAATCGCTGCTTTCCAGAAAGGAAATTCTTCCCCGTTATTTAATTTTATTTTATGCAATTACTATTTATTTCCTACACTTCATAAATTTATTGTTTAAATATGTGGTATATTACATTTTTGTCAATGCGTTTAATTTTTTTTCTTTGTTTTTAGGGTAGAATATGTATGTTATAATCTCCTATTTGATTGTAAATTTAAAATTTTCCTTTTGAGAAATATCCCTCCCTCATTTTGTTCTGATATTAGTTAGATTTTTTTTATTTTATTTTCTCTCCTGCTGTATATTAAGTTGTTCTTTTGGATTATGTTTTTTACATATCAAGATGTGTCCCTGTATTCGGGTTGTTGTTTTGAGCCTCCCTGCTGAGTTCTTTTCTTAGTTCCTCGTTTGAAATATTAGTACTATCAATATGAGCTCAAATTTAAATAGCATTTACCAACTACGATCACTATTTGTTTATAGATTAATTGTGAAGTAGTGGTATTTGTTGTTAGCTGCATGTTCAGTATTCTCTTTTCTTCTTTTTTTTAGTTTGGTTCTTCACATTCTGCTCTTCTGTAGTATTAGATATTAATTTAATAATTTTAGGTTTACTAGTCTTCATAATTCTAGCTAAGTATTGCGTTAAGATATTCTGGCCATTTGTTTCATTTACAATACTTGTTAAGTAGTTAAGTCTAATATATATTAAGATGTAGTTTATTTCTTTACCTGTATATGTTCTAATGTTCTCTTTGCTATGTCCTATACCCTCATAAACCAAGTGCATATATCATTATAATGTTATTCTCTAGTGATAGAGTTAAGTTAACAGACCAAGATTTGAATTCATTTTAGCATAGTAGGTTGTTACCAATATCGCTCACCCATGTTATGATCTTGCTTTCGAAATGACTAAGTCCTCTCGATATTGAGTTAAGACCATCTCAGTTCATAGTCCAAAACAAGGTAACTTCTGTTTAAAATTTAGTCTCTAGGTCTTTTCTTTTCATTTTGAGATTTTAGGTTCACACGATGTGTTTGTACTGATTTAGTCATTCACATCCTTATGTTGCCGTTGTTTAACTTTCTGTGAAAGCATGAGCTTATGTTGATTCCCCCTCTTTTATTTCTTTGCTCGTTTTCTTTAGATTTAGTATAAAATTTGTGTTCAAACCCCTGCTCGTATGTGTTTACTTGATTTGCAGCTTTTAAGTTTGGTATTTCTTCATAAGAATTATTCTTATTTTTTTATTGTTTCTTTAACATGAGCATGAGTTTTTGCCAATTAGTAGTGCTTCATGTATTGTTAAATAAAGAATATAGGCTGTTGTCTTTATCTTCTGAGCATAGGAAATGTGCATTTACTTCTAACATAAGTTTTGAATCCTGTCACGAAATTACGCGTTCAGGTGTATTAATTTTAATCATGTCTCTTGACACCAAAATAATCTAGCTTAGAGGTAAATTTATCTTCCATCTCTAGGTTGAGTATTGTTCGTTGATGTGTTGATAATTGATAGAATTTGGATATATTAGGGTCTAAAGATGTAATCTTAATGCGTTTTTTTTCCTATTTCTTCAAGTGCAACTATGCTTGTTCTTAAGTTTTCTTTGAGTTTTACTTCAGTGAGAACATAGTTCTTTATTTATCTCTCTTTGAATCATGTAACGTCCTTAGTATAACTTTTATTAATTTATCTGGAGTCTTTATGTCTGGAAAATATAAGATCGATGTATGTGTATAAGGTTAGTTTGTTTTAGTGGTTTGAAATAGGGATAATTCTTAAAACTTAAGACCTTAAGGTCATGTTATCTTTCTAAGCTTACTCTATAATTTTTTTGTTGTCGCCACTATGTATAGCAATATAATCAATGAATCCTTGACTTTGTTGCGGTTTTGTTCATTCGATTTTATCACCAGGAAAATGTTTAAGGGACCTCCCTATTTGGCTCTATTGTTTCATTTGATAAGATCTAATGTTATGGTGATCTCAACATAACAGTGTGTTGTTCTTTAATTAAAATGCGCCTAGAGTTTATCTATGTAGGCTTAATCCCCAATATATATTTTTTCGATATTAGTCTAAGTCTATAGTTTACAATGTGCCAGAAATATTGACTTAAGCCAATTAATTTGATTAATATTAATAGCATGTTGGGTTTACTTCCCTATTAGCATAACTACCAGTATGTATTTGTGGCTCTACGTTTATTAAGCGACTTCATCTTCATTTTTTTGATTCATGACTTGTTATTCTCTCAATCTAGGCATGTCTTTCCAATAAACTAAGTTAGCGGGATATTTAGTTGGTGTGAAGGTTGTCTCAGAACATATTAGATGCTATAAACTATCTCTATTTGACTGGAGCATTGTTTAAGGTTGAAAAGGCTGAAATATGTTTTTCTACTCCGACAATATTTTAAGGGAATCCCATAAATGTTAAGCTATACTGTCGTATTCACTTATTTTCAACAGGCATTTCTAACTTTTCTAGTCCCAATTAGTCTAGAAAATTAGATTTAATCGTGTGTTTTCATGTTTGTTTCTAATGGGATTTTCCTTCTTATGTGCAAAATGGGTCTGAACTTAAGTTTTAACATTTTTCTCCTTTTCGAATTCATGACAATATCAGGGGTGATTTCACGAGAGTTTTTTTTATAATCAAATTCCTCTCCTCTGTGTTTTATTTCCTCTAATCTAGAGAAGTGTATTGATGTTGAGAATTAGGTGGAAGGATGTTTTTGTCTTGAGTAACGTCGAGGTGTGTTAGTAAGGTTCTGATTTGGAAATTTAAGCTAGTAATCTATTTTTGAATACGAGAGTCGGCATGCAAAATTTACTTTTGTTTATAATAATTAATCTGGTCCATTAGCTAAGAAAGAAATAATGTCTACTTGATGAATGTGAGGTTGATAGGTATTGACGTCAATTGTTATAAGTAGGTAGTAGTTGCAGAATTTTTTTTAAGTATCACTTCTAAATGCATATTTTTTCTCCTTAAACCTCAAGATACTTTGTAACCCAGCTTCAACGGTAATATAATTACCTCCAATTTTTCTCAAATATCTTTAAAACTCTCTTTTACTATAAGCTTAATTATTTACTTTTGAATACTGCTTATTGCCTTGATTCATTTTATTTATTTTCTTATTCGTTTATTTTTCATAAAATTATTTGAGCACTATGTTAAAGATTCATTATCATAGTCTTGAGTACTTAGTTTACTTGTAAATTAAATTATCATCTATTACTAATTTCTTTTCTTATTTCTTATGCATGTGAAATCACAATTTGAGTCCACTGGACTCAACTCTTCCTATGCATTTTATGATGGGATGAGACCCAATATAAATACCGAATTCTTCGAGTCAACCCGCTATTCTGAACCAGACGAATATATTAGAGGAGATAAGCTCGTGGAAATAGTACTAGTCAGCGACAATCAGATTTGTGCCGAGAATGCCGAGTCAAATATTTTTTTGCCATCTTCTAACATTATATGTATCCTTTGAATATGTGATACTAATTTTTATTTGCTTTCACTTAAATCTAGATGTATTCCCAAGTAGAATGGAGAGTATTGAGTCGCCAAATAAAAGAAAGAAAAATTGTCACATCCCTACTATGGGTTAAATAATGAGCTTGCTCTACTTGATAAGAGTTCAATTTTTATTTTTGCTTAAACAAGGTTTGTTCCATGTGACTTTTTCACAAAAAAGTTGATTTTCTCTATAAAATATTTTAGTCAATCTTTTGTCAAAATATCATGATGTATTATTATTTCAGTTATAAATTAGACCACATCAAAAATAATTTTTAAGTTTAAACTTCTTTGTCTCAAAATAAAAGATCAACACATTTCTAATCTTCTACATACCTAATAGGGTAAAACAAATTTGGAATATCTTGTATTCTTTTAGAACTTTTTAGAACTTTTTTAAATCCAAAAGGAGGTTTATTAAAAATAAATCTTCAAATGTTATTTCCTCTCAACTAAGTTAATAAATTGGGTATCAAATTTAATTGCCTTCAGGAATTTTTACAAATAAGTTATACTTTGGCCACAAATTTATTTAAAATCCACCGGTAACCGCATTTGCTGATTTTTCGAAATACATAATCCTTTTTTCGAGAAGTCATTTGAACCCTTACCCAAACTCTTAGTTTAAATAAAGATTTTCAAAATATCTTTTAAATGATTTTCTAATTTTCATAATAATTAGGTGGTGAATCTGTATTTTCATAAAATTGCCAGGTTATGAAATGTTTTGAACACGAGTTCAAAAATGAATTGTAACAGATGGCGACTTCGCTGAGAATTCATCTAGGTTCTAACCAAAAGAATTTTCTCTAACATATTGTGGCTAACCCTTATTTGCTTTATTTGTTATAATATGCCTTATCTGCTTATTTCTTTATAAACTGTCATTGCATTTCATGGTATTTTTCCGCCAAATGGCATAATACACTTTCACACAAGCATTAAAGCAGTTTTGCGAGTTCACAACCATTTTGCACTATAAAACCCTCTTTCGGAATTTCATGATAATTTATTGATTCGCGTGCGTTCAATTGTTGTCATAATTCCAACCTAAGTTGTCCGCTTGGGTCCCCGGTCATTCAAAAAGCCAAATCTAGTCAACTAGTGTAGAGATAAACCAAAATCCGTTATTTAGCGCATTTACCTAAGACGGTTTAATACCCAAGGCGTATTAAGTCCATTAGAATACCACCTTGCGTCTAAATGGCCTCCAGTCAAAAAGACAATCATATCACTATGTGTTCAATTGAAGGATGTATGTGCTCATTTAGTCAAGCCATTCTCGTCTAGGGGAAGGGGTTCAACAAGTTTTCTTTTTTGTAGATGAATCAGACCCGACCAACTTTGAAATTCGGAATGGTGAAACAGACCCATTATAATTTAAAGACCTGGTGGAAGAATATGATTAAGGACGATAAAAATATAGTCAATACTCACATAGGATATCTCCATTCGATCATGGAAATGGAAGCATGGCCGGAGATGATCAAAACTATCACGGAATTCTGGGACAATTCTAGAATGGTATTCCTCTTTGGGGATGTCGAGTTAACTCCTACTTTAGAAGAGGTTCTACAGAGTTTTGAGAGTCTCTGCATGGTTCACAAAAGGAAAACACAGCCTAACGATGATATTTTAATTCCACAGAAATAGAGTCACGAATAAGTCATGAAGGGCTTGTTTCTAGAAATGTGGATTGGATGGGCAGGCTTCAGAGCCCAAATATAGTTCCAAAAGCTTTATGCCAGATTCGGGAAGTCCAGTGGGTATGAAAAGTTCAAGGAAGAATTCACTTCTTATCAGAATTGGAAGGATCGACGCGCATATGCTTTTGCTGTGTGCTTATTGGGAACCATGATTTTTCCCCACAACGAAAAATATGGCATCCATCCGGACGTGCTAATGGTCACTCATGCCATATTCTATGGGGTGGACAAACAGACCTCAATCAAATATTATACTTTGGCACCGATAGTACCCGCCGATATATATCGAGCATTGGGAGTGTGTCAAAATAGAGGACGATACTTTCAAGGTTGCAATTTAATCCTACAGTGGTGGATGGTCAAGCACCTACTCAAGGAAAAAAAATCCAACTGAACCTAATCCCACGGTCAGAGGGGACAACTTTCAAACTCACTCAATGTGGCTACATATGAGGGACTTTCAACCCAATCATACAAAGAAATATTGGAACAAGCTATTTGGTGGACTAAGAGAAGGAGATGTCGAGTGGAAAATTAGAGAACTCATCCCTAAAGATAACTCCGTGGGAAAAACATACCATTCTTGCTGCTTGCCAAAATTAGAGGGGCTCGACCATATGCCCCTATAAGGGTTCTGAGACAGTTTAGGATAAAACAAATTGTGCCTCAGGTAAGGAACATGGATAGGTTCAAAGTGGACTACATCGATGACACAGTGCCAAACGCCTAAATGATCATTCGGGAATGAAATAGTCGAAGAGTCCGCGGGACCATTGACATGGCTCAAAATAGGTTTGAAGCTGGGTATGACAATTTATACAAAGCATGGTTAAAAGAAGATTTACAAGTGACCCTTACCCCAGGTTCGGACACGAATGATCAAGTAGAGGACGTGGAATCTAAGGCCCAGGTACAACTACGGCTACTGCAAAGGACAATGCAAGAGAGAGAGCAAAGGTATCAGCAAGTCATAGGACACCTCACCCAGGATTTAAGTACTGCTAGAGAATGTTTAGTTAATTTGGACAGACATATGGAAGAAAAAGTGGAATCCATTCAAAAGATGGGATTCGAGCAAAGAACACAATTGGAAGGTTCTCACTTGATCATAAACCACTATTTTATTTGGGAAGAAGTGGACAAGGCCAAAAGAACAAGGACAGATGAAGGATCCTCTTCAACACACTAGATAGATATTCTTTTTCCTGTGTGGGAGTGATTTCCTTTTATTTTCCTAAATGTATCCCCGTTACAGTAATTCAAGTGGTTATGTAAGAATTTTATGTCATTATTAATAAATTATTTTGGGGAGAATGGATTGATTTAAATAACACATGCATCCTTCAATTCATGTAGGCCTACCTTTGGCATAAAAGGTCACTATTCTAGGACGCGCATAAATTATTTTCTGTGCTATGTGATATAAATATCTCTATGTGATTGCGTATTATTTTGTATAAAGATGATTAATCCACAATCGTCCAAGATCCTTAGAACTTTGTAAGCATAAGTATAAGCCAAAAAAAAAAAAAACAAAGTCCGTCCAAATCTCCTAAGGTCATACCCAAGTTTTCCATAAACAATACAACCCTCTAATGTCCTTGCTCCTCTCTATAGGAAGGTTGGCTTGCCATCAAAATGGAAAGAGTTTCAACTACAGTATCTGGAGAAACTGAGAAGTCCCTGCTCGAGAAAATCAATAAGATGGAAGAAGAGATAGCCATGACGAGGAGGAGAATAGAACAAGTTGCCTAGGATAAAGAAGCCCTGTTAGTTAAGACAAAAGAGATTGATCGACAAATGGATTGGGCAAAAAGAAAAATTGCTAGAATAGACTTGGAGATATCCGCGTCTCTTAGAGCTCTTAAAGAAGTCTCTGAGTCCTTGCCCGTGCAGGAGAGGAATTCCGTAGAAATTGAACAACTACTTCGTAAATTTACGAATATTATGAAAGATGAAGACAAGGAAGTATCACCTGAGGGGAAAAACACAAAGGAAAAGTTTGGAGCAACGCCGAATGATAAGTCATTTTGGCCGGTTAGGTTCACGCAAGGAAATGAGAAGATTACACTAAAAGCCCAGTTTAGAAACTATCTACAAGACCCAGAGGTTATCTCGTTTTCCACCATTTATCAAACATTTCAGTCTTTGGGAATATTGCACCCAATCGAAGGAGGAGACTCTAGGTGTGACTCTAGAGATGAGTATAAATGATGCGCGTATCACATCGACCACCACGACCATACCACTAATGAATGCTCGGTCTTGAGAACCAAAATTCACGAGATGATCAACTCTGGGAAGATTAGGCACATGTGGGGGCCTCACGCCATACTCACATGTGATCAAGTGAAACCCGAAACTCGCATTACAGAAGATTCTCGGATCCACCTTCTTGATTACACTGCATTCGAGGAGAGTTATGCCGTCATTTACCAGAAGCTGGTCGATACAAAGATAATCTATCCTTTTGAGAGGAAGAGGAAGTCCTCGGCAAAGAGAAAAAGTGAAGAAGCTTGTCCCTACCACCCCCGAGAAGTGAAACACACTATCAAAGAGTGTCGAATCTTCAGGTTTGATTTGGAGAATCTAATTCAGACTGAGAACATCTGCGTCGAATTTCCTTCAAACCGTTATTAAGAGCCAGGCTTTGGTGTAGATTTTAAGTTTACTTCTTCCATTTTCCAAGCAATGTTGTTTATTTCCTTGTAATCAAAACTTCGCGGGACTTGAGCCCATGGAGGATACGTAGGAAGCTCATATCGAGCCTGGTCTCTTTATCAGTTTAGTAAGGGTGTTTTAAAATTTTCTGTAAATGAACTATGATGGGCCTGAATTCCCTGAGGTGGGATACTAGCAGTCTACTTAAGACTTGGTCCCTATCTTTAAATGTCTTTTATTTCCCTTTTTTCAAGAGGAACTTCAGAAGATTCAGCTACGCCAGCGCTTGTCAAGTAAAACATCTAAAAAGATGACAAGTTTTATCCAAGGAAAGCAATTCAACGTAAGTCGACCTTCCTGAAATTACTCAGTAGAACCAACAGGCAAAATTCTATCCGTTTGAGTCCCTCTTCTCTATTCAAATTCCTCTCCTGGATTGATCCATCTTTAACGAAACAATTGTTTGTTTGTTATATGTCATTATTTGCATTAATTCATTATGAATATAAACTAACATATCTACCTTTGCGTTATTCTTATCAACAGGTACAAAAACTGATCTGTGTTGATAAAGCTGGCAGAGCATCTTTATTTCACTCGTGTGAAAGCAGTCATACTAGCCCTTCTTGACCCTGCCCCAGACAAAGGAAAGAGCAAAATGACTGATAACACTATTGAAGATGCTAGTTTGACAGATGTAGCCATCAGGGACCCCAGTGATCAGAGCGAGTTGATCGCTCAGCTAATGCAACAGATAACGGAGATGCGGGCTTAAATACAGCACAATGCAAATTTGACCAATCTAGTCATTGCCTCAAACCCTCCTTCCCTAAACATAAGGAGGCCGCCACCCCAGTTCCTGTCCTTGAGCTCACCAGTACCTGAATATTTTCCATCATTCCCCATTGTTCCCACTACCTCCACTCCTAAAACCACCACTATTGATCTAACCACATCCGACCCTAGTACCTCTTACCAAACACCACCCCCATCCAACCAAACCCATGTACCCCATACTATCCACTCCCAGAATTTCCCAGCCATCCACCATACGCCATTAGCTACTTCCCAAAATCCACCTACTGTCCACAATCAGCCAATTCCCCCTACCGCCCTTATCCAAAATCCTCCCATTATAACCAATTCCTATATCCCACCAGCCACCACTTTTCAAGTCCATATGATTCCCGAGCCATATCAAACTCTCACCGTGCAACCAGAGTTGGATCATTACGAGGAAAATGAGTGGGAATGGAGAGAGAAGGAGTAAAGAAGAGACTAAGATATACAAGCGATGAAAGATGCCGTTGCTAAAGCAATGAAGGACCTCCAGTTTTCACAAAATATTATAAGGTTGGATTATGAAGATTTTTGCATGCACCCGGATTTGGATTTGCCAGAGGGGTACAAGGTACCAAAGTTTGATACATTCAACGGTGTCGGTAATCCTATGGCACACTTACAATCTTATTGCGACAAGCTCGTAGGAGTAGGAAAGAATGAAGCTTTGATTATGAGGTTGTTCAAACGCAGTTTGAGTGGAGAGGCCTTGGATTGGTTTACCACACAAGAACTAAGCCAGTGGCCGAGCTGGAGAGCTTTGGCCAAAGATTTCATAGAAAGATTTTCATTCAACATAGAGGTTGTTCTTGATCGGTATTCCTTGGAAAAGGTCAAGAAAAAATCCTGGAAAAATTATCGTGAGTATGCCTATAGATGGAGGAAAGAGGCTGCAAGAGTGCGACCTCCGATGTCGGAAAAAGAGATCGTGGATGTGGACGCAGGATACTGAATATTATGAGAGAATGTTGACTATGATTGGGCAGAAATATTCTGAGTTGGCCAAAATAGGGGAAGCAATTGAGGATGGTCTCAAGACTGGGAAGATTGTTAGCAAAGTAACGCAGGCTAACACAACAAGTTTTGTTTGGAAGAAGAAGGTGGATGTGTCCTCAATTTCCTATAGTCCCACTTCACGGTCTAGGGGAAACTTTGGATCCAGCTCTACTATCAGAAGCCCCAGTCGACTCTCTCCACTGAATAACCACCCCCTAGCTCCATATAGCCCCTACCCTATCTTCTATGCTTAGCCAAATTTCCAACCACCTCCTCCAATATACCCCAATTTCCAGCTCAACTACCAAGTGCCAGCACGCATTCACCAAACAGAATTATAGTCAAGCTACCACCTCATCACCTCAAAATGTTCAACAAAATCATCCAAACACCTATAACCCACCACACTCAAACCCTGAAAGAAAACCCATTAGAACCTTCACCTCTCTAGCAGAAAGCCGAACTCAACTTTTCGAGCGGTTGAAAGCAGCAGGTCTAATATAGCATGTGGACCATAAATTTGTCAACACCACATCTAAATTCTATAAAGCCGACCAACACTGTTCCTATCATTCTGGAGGAACGGGACATTCCAATGAGGATTGCATTAACTTGAAGCATAAAATTTAGGATTTGATCGACCAGAAGATCATCACCCTCCAAACGGCACCTCCAAATGTCAACAATAATCTGTTGCCCAATCACGAAGGAGCTGGCATTCATATGATAGAAAAGGAGGAAGATTGGAAGGAAAATGAAGTTCTGGTCAAAACGAATCTCAAAGCACTAGAGAAGGCAGTGGCTTCTTTGAGTATAAGCAAGAAACCAGAGTTCGTAGTGATGATTGCCCCTCACCAAGCTTTTGCCTTGGTAAATAAAATGAGTTTGACCGAACCAAAGAAAGAGTTTTTTGTGCAAGCAACTGTAGCACAGGGGATGACACATTCTGAAAGATGTTACATTCCATAAGAATTATCCCAGAGCGGACAAAGAAGGAAAGCCAAAAGAGGCTGATCATGGAAGGTGAGGCCGAAGAATTTTTGCAAAGGATGCAGCCTAAAGAATATTCCATTGTCAAACACTAGGAGAAAATGTCGGCTAAAATATCTGTGTGGGCCCTATTAATGAGTTCTCAGTACCACCAACAAGCACTAATGAAGGTGCTTGACGAAGCATATGTGCCAACTGGGACAAGCAGTGAAAACCTAGCTGCCATGGTAAGCCGCGTCATCGGAGATCACCAGATATCTTTCCACAGAGAAGAACTTCCATTTGAAGGAATAATGCATAATCGAGCTTTGCATGTCACTATTAAATGTAGAGGCAAGATTATCTCCAAAGTACTGATCGATGACGGTTCGGGACTCAACATTTATCCGGTGGGGACCCTTATGCAGTTGGGCTATGATGTAGGGAAAATTCTCCAAAGTCATATGAATGTAAGGGCATTTGACGACACTCAGAGTGGAACTATTGGCAAAGTGGATTTAAATATCCAGATGGGGCCAACCAAATTTGTCACTGAATCTCAAGTAATGGATATAGAAACAAGCTACAATTTGCTATTAGGGAGACCTTGGATTCATAGGGCTGGGGCAGTGCCATCCACGTTGCATCAAATGCTGAAGTTTATTTTGGGAGGACCACGAGATTGTCATCCACGGAGAAGGAAGTGGTCTCAGTTGCCTTGATCTTTCTCTTCTAGTCGTTGAAGAAAACCCCAAGTGTACAAATTTTCACATGGTGGAGAGAGTAAACGCCAATAATGAGGACACTAAACCACAGGCTCCCATGCCGCCCAGTGTACAAAATGCTTGACACTACTATGTTGAGAAATGGGTTTGAACCCAGGCGCGGCCTAAGAAAGAATTTGAATGGCATTTCTGAGCCCACTCCAATCCCTCAGAAAACCTTTCGTTTTGTTCTGGGTTATGTCCCGACAGAAGAAGAATTGAATGATGCTATCGTAAAGAAGAGGCCTGTATGTAATCTTCCCAAGCCGATTCCAAATTTATATCAGTCATTTTCTTCCACAATCCAAAAATCCAATGAGGATGATCCGATTGAAGGGATAGAAAGACTGTTTTCTGAGGAGGATTATGTTGTAATCTCAGAGGAATGCACCATAACACCAACTATTTGGGATGTTGGACCCGAAGAGCTTTTGAGGAACTGGACTTTGACTCCTCTGCTATCTCGGTAGAGAAGAAAACTTTTAAAAGCTTTCAAAATCGGTGTGGTTCGGATGAGGCCCGAAACCCACCTTTTATTGCTTTTCTTTTTCCTCAATTGTTTTGGGTTCTATCATGAAGTTTTTCAAAGGCAATGGCTTATGCCATATTGTAATGCTCAATATTCAATTGAAGACTTCATTGTTATTTTAAATTCTTTTGGTTTAATTGTTTACTTACATTTTAAATTGCTTATTTTTATCTAACAGTGTGACCTGTTTTATACACAGTAAAAATGATTTAAAACCTACCAACATCATGACATGTCACCATTCCAATGAACAAGTTGAATCTGATAGTGATGACATTAAGGAATATGACGAAGAACCCATAGAATCTTAACATGTTACAAAGGACCTGAGACAATTTGAGGATAAAGAGAGACCCAATCTTGATGAAACTGAGATCGTGAATTTGGGAGATGATGATCAAGTCAAAGAGACCAGAATCAGCATCTACCTGATAGAATCACAAAAGAGGAAGTTGATCAGCTTGCTTAGAGAATATATTGACATATTTGCCTGGTCTTACGATGACATACCGGGACTAAGAATAGACATTGTGGCGCACAAGTTACCAATCAACCCAAAGTTTAGTCCAGTAAAGCAGAAGACTCGAAAATTCAAACCAGATCTGAGTTTGAAAATTAAAGAAGAGGTCACGAAGCAGATCCAGGCTAAAGTTGTGGAAGTGACCAAGTATCCTACATGGTTGGCTAACATCGTCCCCGTGCCGAAAAAGGATGGGAAAATAAGGATATGTGTAGATTAAAGGAATCTCAACAAGGCCAGTCCTAAAGACAATTTTCCATTGCCCAATATCTATATCCTTATCGACAATTGTGCTAAGCACGAGATGCAGTCGTTTGTAGATTGTTTTGCGGGATGTCACCAAATCTTGATGGATGAGGAGTATGCAGAAAAGACAGCTTTTATTACACCTTGGGAAGTTTACCACTTTCGGGTGATGCCGTTTGGTCTCAAAAATGCTGGGGCTACTTATATGAGAGCTATGACAGCTATATTCCATGATATGATCCACAAGGAGATTGAGATGTATGTAGATGATGTAATTATCAAATCCTGCGAGAGTTCGGATCATCTGACCCACCTGAAGAAGTTTTTTGACCGACTATGCAAGTACAATTTGAAGTAGAACCCCGTCAAGTGTGCATTTGGGGTTCCGACCGATAAATTTTTGAGTTTCGTAGTCAGTAGAAGGGGCATTGAACTAGATCCTTCTAAAATCAAGGCTATTCAAGAATTGCCTCCGCCTAAGACTAAGAAAGATGTGATGAGTTTCCTGGGAAGGCTGAACTACATTAGTCGATTCATTGCCCAATCGATAGTCATTTGTGAGGCCATTTTCAAGCTATTGAGAAAGGATGCGCCAACCAAATGGACCGAAGAGTGTCAAAAGGCATTTGACACCATCAAGAGTTATTTATCCAATCCGCCAGTGCCAGTACCACCGAGAGAAGGAAGCCTTCTGTTGTTGTATTTATCTATCTCAAATAATGCATTTGGTTGCGTGTTGGGACAACACGATGAGACATGAAGGAAAGAACGAGCGATATATTATCTGAGCAAGAAGTTCACATCCCATGAAGCCCATTATTCTCTCTTGGAAAGAACTTGTTGTGCTTTGACTTGGGTCGCCCAGAAGTTGAGACATTATTTATTAGCTTACAACTCACATCTCATTTCAAGAATGGATCCATTAAAGTACATCTTCCTGAAGTCGATGTCGATAGGGAAGCTAGCACAGTGGAAAATGCTACTCAGTGAGTTTGATATAGTGTACATGACTCAGAAAGCAGTTAAAGGGCAAGCCTTGACCGATCACCTTGCATAGAACCCGGTCGACGAAGAATATGAACCTCTAAAGACGTATTTCCCCAATGAGGAAGTGATATTCATAGGAGAAGATATTGTAGATTCGTATCCTGGTTGGAGAATGTTCTTTGATGGAGTGGTGAATTTCAAGGGTTCTGGGATTGGAGCGGCGTTGGTATCAAAATCTGGACAACATTATCCAGTAACTGCTAAACTTCGGTTCTCATGCACCAATAACATGGCAGAATATGAAGAATGCATACTTAGTCTTAGAATGGCTCTTGATATGGATATCCAAGAATTGCTAATAATAAGTGATTTAGATCTATTGATCCATCAGGTTCAGGGAGAATCGGCCGTGAAGAATTCTAAAATAATACCCTACGTACAGTCGGTACAAAGGTTGAGCAAAAGATTCAGGAATATTGAGTTCAGACACACTCCAAGAATGCAGAATGAGTTTGCTGACGCCCTCGCCACCATATCAGCTATGATACAATACCCGGAGAAAAATTACATTGATCCGCTCGAGATAAGGATAAAAGAGCGACCTGCACATTGCTCACATATGGAAGCTGAATTAGACGGGAAACTGTGGTACATTTATGTGAAAAGGTATCTGGAAATCGGGGAATACCCAAAAGATGCAACAAGTAGTCAAAAGAAGACGATATGTAGAATGGAAAATAATTTCTTCTTGAGTGGAGGAATACTTTATAGGAGAACTCCTGATTTGGGACTGCTGAGGTGTATAGATGCCACAGAAGCCACAAGATTGCTGGAAGAAGTGCATGCTAGTGTATGCGGGCCACATATGAATGGTTTCACCTTGGCAAGAAAGATCCTATGAGCAGGATATTTTTGGATGACCATGGAAAGCGACTGTAGCTAGTTCATAAAAAAATGTCATCAGTATCAAATACACAGAGATTTGATCAAAGTTGCTCCAAACGAGCTCAATGTGAGGAGTTCTCCTTGGCCATTTGCAGCTTGGGGCATGGATGTCGTCGGACCTATTGAACCACCTGCATCCAATGGGCACAGGTTCATTCTAGTTGCCATTGATTATTTCACCAAGTGGATAGAAACTGCCTCATACAAAGCCGTGACAAAGAAGGTAGTGGCAGATTTTGTTCGCAATAATTTGATATGTCGTTTTGGAGTACCAGAATCTATCATCACAGACAACGGAGCAAATTTGAATAACCATATGATGAAAGAGATATGCAAGCAATTCAAGATTACTCACTGCAATTCAAATGCTTTCCGTCCTCAGATGAACGGAACTGTGGAAGCCTCCAACAAGAACATCAAGAGAATATCAAAGAAGATGATTGACAATAATAAGTCCTAGCACAAGAAGTTGCCTTATGCTTTGTTGGATTATCGTACAATAGTTCGAACTTCGACTGGGGCAACTCTTTATTTATTGGTATATGGAACAAAAGCAGTGATACCAGCTGAGGTTAAGATACTTTCACTGAGAATCATCTAGGAAGCAAAGTTGAGCATGTAGAGTGGATTCGTAATTGGTATGAACAATTGGCAATGATTGATGAGAAGAGGATGAATGCCATTTGTTACGGTCAGTTATATCAGAGAAGAATAGCTCGTGCTTTCAATAAAAGAGTAAGAGCTTGAACTTTTGAAGTAGGTCAGTTAGTGCTGGAGCGCATTTTTCCCCAGCAGAATGAGTATAAAGGGAAATTTGCACCAAATTGGCAAGGTCCTTATGTGGTTCGTAAAGTTTTGTCAGGAGGTGCTTTGGTTCTAGCGAAAATGGATGGTCAAGAGTGGCCCAAAGCTATCAATTCAAATGCTGTCAAGAGATACTACATTTGAAGACCAGTGTTCTCTTTTGTTTCCTTGTAATCGCATATTTGCTTGTAAGCTCTGTAATATTTCGTACTAGTTTAAGGTGTTTATTTGTAATATGAACTACGTGATGACCTGAATTCCCAAAATGGGATAAGTAGGCGGCCAATTGGGCCTCGGTTACCTTTTGTTAAAATTTTCAATTTCCTTTTATGTGTAGTTGGAACCGCGTTTGACCTGATTCCTACCTCAACGGGATACGTAGGCGCCATACCGGCTCGGTCATATTCCCTTGTAAGTTTTCTATTTTAATGGAAACCGGGGTAGAATTTTAATGGATCTCAAAATTCTACAAAACTGCATATTCTCAAGAAGACAAATTTGAAGATAGCTTCAGAAACACGTATCTAGGGCAAAATTTTTGAGAAGGAACTTAAAAATTCTATAAAGACACAATTCTCGTATCAACAATATTAACTTGCTTTGAAGTCATAACTGGGGCAGAAATTTTGTGGACAAGCCTCAAAATTTCATCAAGTACCGACAAGAAATCTAGGAAGACCTCATTTTCTATCTACGACAGAGCTTCATAAAATCTCCAATCTGCCAACAAGTCACTTGCTACATCAAGTTCCAAAACAGAGGATGTTCGTTCGTTTGGTGCATGTCATGATAGTCAATTGGCAGAGATTTTTCTAGGAATGTTCTCCTAAAAATCACTTTCTAAAAGCTTTGTTATCTTCCTAAAAATATTTTTTAATTTTGTCTTCTCTCTATCTTAACTCGGAGGATCGAGTAAATTCCTGAAGCTGTCAATACAAGGAGCGAGGCAACTAGAAGAAGCCAACATAGATCAGTTTCACCAAAACTAATGATTTTCCTGTGGATGCAGGTTGTCATAAGGTTCTAGGTGAGCATTATTTATCAGCTAGATCAGTGTTTCCAAAATGAGAACACACTGATATATTAACGAATAAAGCGATATAAAAGTCCTTTTTGACCAAAGAAGCATCAAGCAACACTATATTACTCCTCGAGCAAAGGAGGGTATCTACATTTACCATGCAAGCGAAGGATGACATCTAAATCAAGGACATTGGGTTGTATTAATGACCAATAAAAATCGACGCTCACAGTCAAAAATCATATTTATTTTTTCAGTTGCCAAGAGGGCCATCATATTTATTTTTCAGTCACCCAGAGGGCCATCATATTTATTTTTCAGTTGCCGAGAGGGCCATCATATTTATTTTCCAGTCGCCAAGAGGGCCATCATACATTCAAATGCCAAAAGGGCCATCATATTTATTTTTCAGTTGATGAGAGGGCCAACATATTTACTTTTCAGATGCCAAGAGAGCCATCATATTTATTTTTCAGTTGCCAAGACCGAATACCGGAGGAGGTCGACGTTTATCAATTTAATTTACAACTTCAAATACCGGAGGAGGCCAACATTCATCAATTTCATTTACAACGTCGAATACCAGAGGAGGCCGACATTCATTAATTTCATTTACAACGTCGAATACTGGAGGAGGCCGACGTTCATCACATTCATTCACAACGTCGAATACCAGAGGAGGCCGACGTTCATCACATTTATTTACAACGTCAAATACTAGAGGAGGCCGGTGTTCATCACATTCATTCACAACGTCGAATATCGAAGGAAACCGACATTCATCACATTTATTTACAACGTAGAATACCGGAGGAGGCCGACGTTCATCACATTCATTTACAACGTCGAATACCAGAGGAGGCCGATGTTCATCACATTCATTCACAACATCGAATACCGAAGGAGGACGACATTCATCACATTTATTTACAATATCGAATATCGGGGGAGGCCGACGTTCATTATATTCATTTACAACGTCAAATACTGGAGGAAGCCGACATTCATCACATTCATTCACAATGTCGAATACCGAAGGAGAACGACGTTCATCATATTTATTTATAACGTTGATTATCGCAGGAGGCCGACGTTCAATCATATTTATTACAACATCGGCACCGCAGGAGACCGACGTTCATCATTATTTATTTCTAATATTCAGTCAAGAATAACATCAACTGCTGGAAAGGACATTCATGATCATAGCAAACACAATATATTCAAAGAGCATCAAATGGTGCCACTTATATAAAATTATTGAAGATTATGTAACAAGAGGATCCAGGTGCAGACAGAGCACGTGGACCCTTATCTTAGCAGCGAACTGGGGAATAGTCTGAAGAGGTATTAAACTCTTTGGACATGATTTGAGGATTGAATTTCACCATGTTCAAACCACACCTCTGTAAGAAGGCATGTGGGTTACTCTTTTTCGTTTTTGATTTTAACAGTTTAGCATCCAAGAAAATATCTGAACTCACGCTGGAACATTTTCCTTGTTTTGCAAATCCGGGTAACAACACATTAGAGTTTGAAAATTATGTCCTTGTAAGTTCTTAATTATGGATGTGAAGCACGCCACATTCATGATTGAGAGGTTGCAAGCCTCTTTTCCATACTCAATTATTTTTTCATTCATCTTAAGCCTCAAGGGTTACCTCACCATAGGAGATACCTTTTCAACCGATTGAGTTGAACTACAAGAAGCCTGATTCCCATTTTAGAGGATATGTAGGCGAGCTCTATGTTGAAATCTCGACTGCTTTCCAAGGATTCTCTACTCATCGCATTCCAGAGCTTCTCAGTTTCTGCATAACTCAACGCTAAGACAGGCTGTTGAAAATTTTCGGTCGTGCATAAACTCTAGCATTCCGAACTACATGTGGCCTGAATTCTCATGAGACCTGAGATATGTAGGAAACCCAATACCAGGGTCCGACCATGATTCTTTTAAATCGTGCCATTTTCTAGAGATGAATTTGATGATCAGACAAAATTGGATTTGTCAATTTTCTTCGTCCAGGCCTTCTCTTCATCATCCCTAGCCAAAGAAATGGACAGTTGTTGACACCCAATTTTGACCCTCCATATTTTAAATTAATTGTTCAAGCTTCTCGAAATACAAACAGAGTAAAGTATTTATTTTTTTATAATAAAAAATATTTTGTTAAATATTTTGGTGCTATGTTGCCATTTCACTTGGCAAAATAGCCTAACATATGTAATACATATTTTATGTAAATAACGCATGTTAAATATACTTTGATCGATTTGAATTATTTTACATATATAAAAATATTATACCAAGTTCGTTATTTTCATTATTTTGTTTTTAATATTATCTTTATCATTATCATATATTATTATTATTATTATTATTATTATTATTATTATTATTATTATTATTATTACTACTACTACTGCTGCTGCTACTACTACTACACAAAAGTCTAAAGTTATGTACGTGTTAAGTTTGATAATTAGTTCATTATTTGAAAATAATTATTTTACTTTGTTAAGTTTAAGAAGCTTGATTAATTAATTAAAAAATAATTTATCTTGATTTTATCTCAAATTAATTTTTAAAGAGTCATTCAATTTTAGTCAATATGGCTTATTAATATTTTAGGTACAATGAAATACATATGGGTATATATTTTTTTTAAGTTTATAAAAAAATCAGCCTTATATATATCTATATATATTTATGTGTCTATTTTATTTTCTTTTAATCGCCACAGTCAGATCACTTAATTAGAAGTCCCAGATGACGCGACATCAACCCTGTTATCCAAAACCTTTTCAGACTCCTATCTTTACCCGTGTTCCCTCATCGTCTCTCCTTCTTCCTCTTCATTGTTCTAGAGCCCCTACCCCCTTTACCTGTAAAATCTCACCAACCCACTTGCAAATCCATCCTCCCTCACAACACCTCACCATACCCCTCTCCCGTCTCATCTCCTCGAGAATCCGCTGACTTCCCGCCTCTCCGGAAATCACTCACCTACCAATCTCTGATGGCATGAGAAGAGTAGCCGACTTGTCCTCTCAATTCGAGTTCAGAACGGGTGAGGTCTTTTGTACCTCTTTTTGTGATTTTTGGAGAAATGGATTTCAATTTAAAAATCGAGCGTCTAGGGGTTGTATAAAGAGGATCCAGTTTGATCTTTTGAAAACATGGATTTCGGTCCATCTTCGGGGATTTTCAATTGAGTTAACAAGCTATAAGCTTCATTCAAAATTAAAAAAAAAAAGAGTTCTAGTCTAAACTTTATTTATTTTTCTTTCATTTGCTGAGTGAAGTAAGGCACTGGTGAAGTCTTCTTCGACATTTAGTTGCCTCGGAATCGCTGCTCTCCAGAAGGTAACTTCTTCCCCTTTATTTAATTTCGTTTTATGCAATCACTATTTGTTTCCTACGCTTTATAAATTTATTGTTTAAATTTGTGGTATATTACATTTCTGTCAATGCATTTAATTTTTTTCTTTCTTTTTAGGGTAGAATATGTATGTTATAGTCTCCTATTTGATTGTAAATTTAAGATTTTTCTTTTGAGAAATATCCCTCCCTCATTTTGTTCTGATATTAGTTAGATTTCTTTTATTTTACTTTCTCTCCTGTTGTATATTAAGTCGTTATTTTGGATTATGTTTTTTACATATCAAGATGTGTTCATGTATTCGGGTTGTTGTTTTGAGCCTCCCTGTTGAGTTCTTTTCTTAGTTCCTCGTTTGAAATATTAGTAATATCAATATGACTTCAAATTTAAATAGCATTTACAAACTATGATCACTGTTTGCTTATAGATTAATTGTGAAGTAGTGGTATTTCTTGTTAGCTGCTAGTTTAGTATTCTTTTTCTTTTTTTTTTAGTTTGTTGCTTCACATTCTGCTCCTCTGTAGTATTAGCTATTAATTTAATAATTTTAGGTTTCCTTGTCTTCATAATTCTAGCTTAGTATTGCATTCTGATATTCTGGCCATTTGTTTCATTTACAATACTTGTTAAGTAATTAAGTATAATATATATTAAGATGTTTATTTCTTTACCTGTATATGTTCTAATGTTCTCTTTTCTATGTCTTGTCCCCTCATAAACCATGGGCATATATCATTATAATGTTATCCTCTAGTTATAGAGTTAAGTTAATGGACCAAGATTTGAATTCATTTTAGCATAGTAGGTTGTTACCAATATCGCTTACCCATGTTATGATCTTGCTTTCGAAATGGCTAAGTCCTCTCGAATATTGAGTTAAGATAATCTCAGTTCGTAGTTTGAAACAAGGTAACTTCTGCTTAAAATTTAGTCTCTAGGTCTTTTCTTTTCATTTTGAGATTTTAGGTTCACATGATGTGTTTGTACTGATTTAGTCATTCACATCCTTATGTTTCCGTTGTTTAACTTTCTGTGAAAGCATGAGCTTATGTTGATTCCTCCTCTTTTATTTCTCTATTCTTTTTCTTTAGATTTAGTATAAAATTTGTGTTCAAACCCCTGCTCGTATGTGTTTACCTGATTTGTAGCTTTTAAATTTGGTATTTCTTCATAAGAATTATTCTTATTTTTTCTCTAACATGAGCATGAGTTTTTGTCAATTAGTAGTGCTTCATGTATTGTTAAATAAAGAATATAGGTTGTTGTCTTTATCTTCTAAGCATAGGAAACGTGCATTTACTTCTAAAACAAGTTTTCAATCCTGTCACTAAATTATGCGTACAGGTATATTAGTTTTAATCATATCTCTTGACACCAACATAATCTAGCTAAGAGGTAAATTTATCCTCCATCTCTAGGTTGAATATTGTTCCTTGATGTGTTGATATTTGATAGAATTTGGATATATTAGGGTCAAAAGATGTAATCTTAATGCATTTTTTTTCCTATTTCTTCAAGTGCAACTGTGCTTGTTCTTAAGTTTTCTTTGAGTTTTACTTCAGTGAGAACATAGTTCTTTATTTATCTCTCTTTGAATCATGTAACGTCCTTAGTTTAACTTTTATTAATTTATCTGGAGTCTTTATGTCTGGAAAATATAAGATCGATGTATGTGTATAAGGTTAGTTTCTTTTAGTGGTTTGAAATAGGGATAATTCTTAAAACTTAAGCTCTTAAGGTTATGTTATCTTTTTAAGATTACTCTACAATTTTTTTTGTCACCACTATGTATAGCAATATAATCAATGAATCTTTGGCTTTGTTGCGGTTTTGTTCATTCGATTTTAGTACCAGAAAAATGTTTAAGTGACCTCCCTACTTGGCTCTATTATTTCATTTGATAAGAGCTAATGTTATGGTGATCTCAACATAACAATATGTTGTTTAATTAAAATGTGCCTAGAGTTTATCTGATGTAGGCTTAATCCC
Organism: Datura wrightii; assembly: GCA_035772735.1. Classification (NCBI taxonomy): domain Eukaryota; kingdom Viridiplantae; phylum Streptophyta; class Magnoliopsida; order Solanales; family Solanaceae; genus Datura; species Datura wrightii. Next base: position 24,969,886 of record JASDFA010000018.1, read on the forward strand.
CAATATATATTTTTGGATATTAGTCTAAGTCTATAGTTTACGATGTGCCAGAAATATTGACTTAAGCCAATTTGTTTGATTAAGATCAATAGCATGATGGGTTTACTTCCCTATTAGCATAACTACCAGTATGTATTTGTGGCTCTATGTTTGTTAAGCCACTTCATCTACATTTTTTTTATTCATGACTTGTTATTCTCTCAATTGGGACATGTCTTTTCAATAAACTACGTTAGCGGGGCATTTAGTTGGTGTGAAGGTTGTCTCAGAAAATATTAGATGCTATAAACTATCTCTATTTGGCTGGAGCATTGTTTAAGGTTTAAAATGCTGAAATCCGTTTTTCTACTCCCTCAATATTTTAAGGAAATCACATAAATGTTAAGCTACAATGTCGTATTCACTTATTTTCAACAGGCATTTCTTACTTTTCTAGTCCCAATTAGTCTAGAAAATAAGAGTTAATCGTGTGTTTTCTTGTTTGCTTCTAATGGATTTGCCTTCTTATGTGCAAAATAGGTCTGAACTTAAGTTTTAACATTTTTCTCCTTTTCGAATTCATGACAATATCAGGGGTGATTTCACGAGAGTTTTTTTTTATAATCAAATTCCTCTCCTCTGTGTTTTTTTTCCTTTAATGTAGAGAAGTATATTGATGTTGAGAATTAGGTGGAAGGATGTTTTTGTCTTGAGTAACGTCGAGGTGTGTTAGTAAGGTTCTGATTTGGAAATTGAAACTAGTAATCTATTTTTGAATACGAGAGTCCGCATGCAAAATTTACTTTTATTTATAATAATTAATCTGGTCCTTTAGCTAAGCAAGAAATAATGTCTACTTGATGAATGTGAGGTTGATAGTTATTGACGTCAATTGTTATAAGTAGGTAGTAGTTTGCAGAATTTTTTTTAAGTATCACTTCTAAATGCATATTTTTTTCTCCTTAAACCTCAAGATACTTTGTAACCCAACTTCAACGGTAATATGATTACCTCCAATTTTTCTCAAATATTATTAAAACTCTCTTTTACTATAAGCTTAACTATTTACTTTTGAATACTGCTTATTGCCTTGATTCATTTTATTTATTTTTTTATTTGTTTATTTTTCATAAAATTATTTGAGCACTATGTTAAAGATTCATTATCATAGTCTTGAGTACTTAGTTTACTTGTAAATTAAATTATTATCTATTACTAATTTCTTTTCTTATTTCTTATGCATGTGAAATCACAATTTGAGTCCACTGGACTCAACTCTTCCTATGCATTTTATGATGGGATGAGATCGAATATAAATACCGAATTCTTCGAGTCAACCCGCTATTCCGCACCAGGCGAATATATTAAAGGAGATAAGCTCGTGGAAATAGTACTAGTCAGTGACAATCAGATTTGCGCCGAGAATGCTCGAGTCAAATATTTTTTTTGCCATCTTCTAACATTATATGTATCCTTTGAATATGTGATACTAATTTTTATTTGCTTTCACTTAAATCTAGATGTATTCCCAAGTAGAATGGAGAGTATTTGAGTCACCAAATAAAAGAAAGAAAAATTTTCACATCGCTACTATGGGTTAAATAATGAACTTGCTCTACTTGATAAGAGTTCAGTTTATTTTTTTTTGCTTAAACAAGGTTTGTTCCATGTGACTTTTTCACAAAAAAGTTGAATATGATTTTCTCTATAAAATATTTTAGTCAATCTTTTGTCAATTGCTTAAACAAGGTTTGTTCCATGTGACTTTTTCACAAAAAAGTTGAATATGATTTTCTCTATAAAATATTTTAGTCAATCTTTTGTCAAAGTATCGTGATGTATTATTATTTCAGTTATAAATTAGACCACATCAAAAATAATTTTTAAGTTTAAACTTCTTTGTCTCAAAATAAAAGATCAGCACATTTCTAATCTTCTACATACTTAATAGGGTAAAACAAATTTGGAATATCTTGTATTCTTTTTAGAACTTTTTTAAATCCGGAAGGAGGTTTAATAAAAATAAATCTTCAAATGTTATTTCCTCTCAACTAAGTTATTAAATTGGGTGTCAAATTTAATTGCCTTCAGGAATTTTTACAAATAATTTATACTTTGTCCACAAATTTATTTAAAATTCGCTGGTAACCGCATTTGTTGATTTTTCGAAATGCATAATCCCTTTTTCGAGAAGTCATTTGAACCCTTACCCAAACTCTTATTTTAAATAAAGATTTTCAAAATATCTTTTAAATGGTTTCCTAATTTTCATAATAATTAGGTGGTGAATCTGTATTTTCATAAAATTGTCAGGTTATGAAACGTTTTGAACGCGAGTTCAAAAATGGATCGTAACAAACTAAAGTCAGAAATAAAATTTAGTTACATGAACTGAATTCAACAACTAGTTCAGATCTTAAAACAAAATTCACATATCAAACTGCAACAGAGTCGGTAGAGAACAAGTGTGGGTATTTGGCCTTCATATTTGCTTCGGCCTCCCATGTTGCTCCTTCAACTTGCTGATTTCTCCATAAAATATTGACTGAAGCTATTTCCTTATTCCTCAATCTTCGAACTTGACGGTCTAGGATCTGAACTGGTACCTCCTCATAAGTGAGGCTATCCTTGACTGCCACACTGTCCAATGGCACCATAGAGATTGGATCTCTGATACACTTTTTCAAAAGTGATACATGGAAAACTGGATGTACAGCTGCTAGTTCTGAAGGAAACTCTAGCTCATAGGCCACCTTGCCGGTATGCCGCAAAATTATATAGGGTCCCACATACCTAGGACTGAGTTTCCCCTTCTTTCCAAACCTCATCACCCCTTTCATGGAAAAAATTTTCAGGTACACCCAATCATCTACTGCAAACTCCAACTCTCTTCTCTGTACATCGGCATAAGATTTCTGGCGGCTCTGAGCTGTTTTTAACATTTCTCGAATGAGCTGAAGTTTCTGCATTGCCTCATGCACCGAGTCTGGCCCTATTAAAGTAGCTTCACCGACTTCAAACCATCCTATTGGAGATCTACACCTCCTACCATACAATGCCTCAAAAGGAGCCATCTGAATGCTGGAATGGTAGTTGTTATTGTACGCAAATTCGATAAGAGGCAGATGGTCATTCCAATTACCCTTAAAATCAATCGTGCACGCTCTTTGCATATCCTCTAGAGTCTGAATAGTCCGCTCAGCTTGCCCATCTGTCTGCGGGTGAAAAGTTGTACTGATCTTGACCTGAGTACCAAGTCCCTTCTGAAAAGACTTCCAGCAATGGGAGGTGAACTGAGCTCTCCTGTCTGAAATGATGGACAAGGGTACCCCATGAAGTTTGAATAACTCTCGAATATAAAGATTAGCATAGTCCTCAGCTGAATTTGTGGTTTTTACTGGGAGAAAGTGAGCTAACTTGGTCATCCTATCTACTACCACCCAGATTGAGTCATGCTGTCGGCGAGTCCGACGTAGACCTGTAATGAAGTCCATGTTTATTTCTTCCCACTTCCATATGGGTATACTAATATCCTGAGTCATACCTCCCAGTCTTTGGTGTTCTACCTTTACTTGCTGGCAGTTCAGGCACTTAGCTACGAATTCGGCAGTGTCTCTTTTCATGTCGTTCCACTAGTAAATATCCCGTAAATCGCAGTACATTTTGGTACACCGGGGTGAATGGTGTATCTAGAGTTGTGTGCCTCAGCCAGTATTTGCTGTCTTAACTCACCAACATCTGGCACAAACCTTCCCTGGTAACGGAGCACTCCATCTCCCCCTTGGGAGAAAGCCTCAACCTCTTTTCTGAGAACCGCTTCCTTCATCTTAAGTAAGATGGGATCTTCATCTTGTCTGGACTTAACCTCCAGCACTAAAGAGGAATCTGACCCACTCTACATTACTACACCACCCTCAGTCGAATCCATCAACTGTACCCCCAACGTGGCTAGCCTGTGAATATCTTTGGCTAGTTCCTTTTTGCCTTCTTCTACATGAGCCACGCTGCCCATAGACACTCTACTTAGTGCATCAGCCATCACATTGGTCTTTCCTGGGTGATATAGAACGCTCATGTCATAGTCTTTCAGTAGTTCTAGCCACCTTCTCTGATGAAGATTTAGGTCCTTTTGACTGAACACATACTGCAGACTCTTATGATCTGTAAATACATCTATGTGAGCTCCATATAAGTAGTGTCTCCATATTTTCAACGCGAATACCACTGCTGCTAACTTCAAGTCATGAGTTGGGTAATTCTTCTCATGGACTTTGAGCTATCTAGAGGCATAGGCTATTACTTTGCCCCGCTGCATCAAAACGCAACCAAGTCCAATTCCGGAGGCGTCACAATATACAACCAACCCATATGTTCCTTATGGTTGGGTCAAAACTGGAGCGTTAGTGGGTCGAGTCTTTAACTCCTAAAAACTCTTCTCACACTCATCCGACCATTGAAATTTTAGCTTCTTCTGAGTTAACTTGGTCAGAGGGGATGATATGGAGGAGAAACCTTCCACAACCGTCGGTAATAACCTGCTAAGCCCAGGAAACTCCTGATTTTAGTAGGAGAGGTAGGTCTGGGACAATCCTTCACTACTGCTATATTATGAGGATCTACTTGTATCCCCTCACCTGAGACCACATGACCCAAGAAGGTCACAGACTTCAACCAGAATTCACACTTGCTGAACTTGGCGAATAACTGGCGATCGTTGAGAGTCTAATAAACTCCAAAGCATACTCCTCCACTGTCTGGTTTCCCTGTCGTAGGTTCATAAACTATGCCATCTTAGCCTCCCTCAGCTCTCGGGGAAAGAACCTATCCAAAAAAGCTGTATGAAACTCCTCCCACTCAATCGGTCCTGCTTACGATGACCGCCCCTCCTTCCACTACCCATACCAAACCTGGGCTACCCCTTTTAGCTGGTAGACAGCCAGGTCAGCACTCTCGGAGGAGATGACACCCATGATCTGGGTGATCTTTTTGATCTCATCTACAAAGCCTTGTGGGTCCTCTCCCACCTTTGTTCCGCGAAAGTCTGGAGGGTTCATCCGGGTGAAAGCCCACACCGGACAGCAGCTGCAGACCCACTTGTGGCTACTGGAACCACCTGTTAGTTCACTTGATTGGTGACTGTTTGAGCTAGCAATTGAATGGTCGCCCTAAATTCGGCGGTGGATAAGGATTCATCCTGAGGAACTGCCGGAGCTGGTGGAGCGGGTCTGTTGGCGTTTCTAGCTCTTCGTCCATTTCCATGTCGAGGAAGCATTGTTCACTAAAAGGAAGAAGGACACAATTTAGAAAGACGTCTTTTGAATTGGACTTTAATGCACGATAAAGAGCATGAACAAAAGAGGAATTTTCCTAGTAACATGTCGTAGCCTCCTCGTCATAAGTGTGGCGCGCTTCACACCCATGAAAAGGACTCTACTCGGTGCGGCTTTAAAACTTTCCGAGGATACTCTAAACCTAAGGCTCTGATACCAAGTTTGTCACTCCCCGAGCCTACACCCTGGACGTGACACGATACTTTAAGCCACAAGTGATCCCAAGTCAACCCCTGGTTTATCGTACACTAGCATCCTGAGTAAACATGCACAACTGAACTTTTAAATAACGGATTTATCAGCTTAAGAAAATGTAAAGACTAAAAGTAGAGAAAGAAATAATATATCTGAAACACAATTCTGAAAGACAAGTCTGGTCTGAAAGCCATCTACTGAGGAGTTGCTGGGACAGGTCCCCATCTAACTCTAAGTCTAAACAAAACCATATCCAAATGAAGTGAATAAACAAAGCCCTCGAATGAGGAGGACTCACACTCTGATCTGCTGAAATAGAAAGCTCTAAAACTGAAGTAACTATCTGTGCTGAACTTGAGAACCTGCAGCTGTATCATGAAATGATACAGCATAAAAAGCATGCGTCAGTACTTTGAATGTATTGCATAAGTGGGAGAAATATAATGAATATAAAGTCTGAACTAAAATGACACGCCATGACCAACAGGTAAACTGAACTGAACTACTGATATAATCTGAAATGGTCAAGACGACCCTGTCTGATGGTCAAGGACATACCCTAAGTCTGAAACACTAAGTCTGGGATACTGTACTGAACTGAGCTGCTTATTCTGATGATAGGCTGGACTGGCTAGTGGGAGAGTCTATAACCGACATATAACCACGTGAGCTAGACGTGGAGTCTGATGTATACACCCCACCGATAGGACCTAATATACCTTGCAAGGGTATAAAGGCATGAACTGGGTGATCACAAAAATATCTGGGGCCTAATAGGCCAAGTAATACTGTAACCTTTCCTGACAACGTAGTTCTGGGAACCAGGGTATGCTGGAACCCCAGCCCACTCGATGCTAAGTTCTACTCTCACTGGAAAACCTAAATTGAATTATTAAGCTGATAGATCGAAACTAAGGCCCAAGACTAGTTAGGGATGAATAACTGCATGTACCCTGCGAGCCTTATCGGACTAGATTTTGAAACTTTGTTCTAAGATTAGTCAGAGCTTCTTATCTAGAAGCGTCCTAACCGTCTACAGAACAACTAACAACTGAACTGGGTCTTGGGGCTGGTCAGAGCTATAACTGAATGTCATGACCGCCTAATGGACCGAATAACTGAAATCTGAATCTGAGTCTGAAAATTGCGAGGCACCACTGACACCTCGAAAATAAACTGGAGTCAAACTAATCAGTTGACATTTTCTAGACAACACTGAGGTTGCTCAAATCTGATTGAAGCTAGACTGATATGATTCTAACTGAGACTAGATTGATAGAGTTCTGTGTTCTAACTGACTAAATGACTAAAAAGGTAATAGAGAGCTCATTTATGACGCTAACACGAACAAATTCATAATATAATGTAGTTGCAAGAAATTATGGGGATTTTATTCAACAGTCATAATATAAGGCAATTGCAAGAAATTTTGGGGATTTCATTCAACAGAGAAAAAGTCATTCTTATTCATGGGATATTTACCCAACACATACGTATAGCAAGAAAATTCTAGGAATGCAACCCAAAGTATTCTTCATTCTCTAGAGGGAATTTAACAAGTAAAAACCATTACTCAAAAATTAGGGCTCAAATTTACTTTTGTAATAATACTGATAGATTGATGAGGAACTGATGAAAATTATATTAACAATAAGTACTAAACATCGTTCTGAGGGAAATCAACGAAAATAAACATGAATGTTTCTCATACTCGAAAGCACAGGGCTTAAAAATTATAGAAGAAATTGAGGAGGACTTTGGGGACGCAAGGGAAGGACAATCCCCTTGCTAAAACCCCACATACTTGATAAAGAACCCACGAGAATCTTGAGAAATTGAGGAGAAGAAAGCTGCCCTAGTTCTTGCTCTGAGAATTCCTGAGAGAACTTACGGTCTATTTTCTGAGTGCTTGAGTGGGGAATGAGGAAGAGGACCCATTACCCCCACTAAAATGTCTAAAACCGAAATCAAAAGGACGTGGTTTAATGCCTGGGAGGATAGTAAATTACTAATAGCCCTCAGAAATTCACTGGGAAAAACTGTCAGGTGTTCCAACAGGTGACCTAACGACTCGTTACCAGGTCCAACGAGTCGTTGGATCCTCTCTTCAAGTTCACTGGAAAATCTCTACTGACTCCTGACGGGCATATGACGAGTCGTCAAGACTAGGAATGACTAGTCATGTCATCTGTTAGGTACACTGGTAAGAAAGCTAGAAAGGACTAGGAACGAAGGACCTGACGAGTCATTGCTGTTGATGAAGATTCGTGGTGACCTTCCATCAAGTACACTATCTACTTCTCAAATTCTGAAACTCCGGCTTGGAAACGGGTGACTTAACGAGTCATGCAGCCTGATAATGACTCATCATCACCCTAACATCCTTTTCACAGTTGACCTGATGAGTTGTTGGGTCCCTTAACGATCCGTTAGGATGGTCGTTCTGCAACTTTTCTGTAGTTTTTCAGATTTTTTGATTTAAGTTCCAGATATTGATTTTTAGCTTCCGAGGCATTACACATCAACTCTTTAATCAACTTTTGACTATGACTGACCCAATGACTTTTGGTCCTGACCACGAGTCGTGCCTTCTCCCGTGGTCAACCCCCAGGCCATCATCCGCAACCAATTTCTCCTCCACACCATGAGTCACTTAATGACTTGTGGCACACCCAATGGGTCATTAGACAACTCGTCTTGTGACTTTGTGCAGAAAAATTTATTTTCTCTATTTCAACTCCCCAGTCTGATTTAGGATTTTCGGGGTATTACAATATCTCCCCCTTGGGAACATTCATCCTTGAATGTGGGAAAACATATTGAAAAGCAAAGAAATACAATCATCATACTCAAATACTGAACATACATGTTGAAAAGTGACGGAGTGACTGACTCCAATTTGAACTACATGGCTGAACAGAATTCCTGAATCACACATACATTCACTAATATGAAAGAAACTGAGGTACATGAGCTGAACATAAAACTGAATAGAATACTAAGGAGGAAACTGATACCAAGATGAAACTGAGCTGAAAAGGAATAGAGGCCAGTATTTAGCCATCATATCTACTTCAGCTTCCCACGTAGCTCCCTCAACATGTTGCTTCCTCCATAAGACATGACTGAAGCACTTCTTTGTTCCTTAGCTTAAGAACCTGATGATCTAGTATTTCCACCAGAACCATCTCATAACTAAGGCTGTCCTTTACACCGACACTGTCCACCGGAACAACCAGAGCTGGATCACCCAAACACTTCTTTAAGAGCGATATATGGAAAACTAGATGAACTGAAGCTAATTCTGAGGGCAACTCCAAATCATATGCTACCTTGCTAACCCGTTTCACAATCCGGTACGGACCAACATAACGGGGACTGAGTTTCCCTTTCTTTCCGAACCTCATCACTCCCTTCATTGGAGACACCTTTAGAAACACCCGATCATCGACTTCAAACTCAAGTTCTTTCCTCCCCACATCTGTATAGGACTATTGGTGACTCTGAGCTATTTTCATCCTCTGAGCTATTTTCATCCTGTCCCTTATAAGCTGAACTTTCTCCATAGCCTCCTGGACTAAATCTGGACCAGTCACTGCAGCTTCACCGACTTTGAACCAACCAATAGGCGATCTACATCTCTACCTATAGAGAGCCTCAAACGGAGCCATCTGAATGTTGGAATGATAGTTGTTGTTATAGAAAACTTAATGAGAGGCAAATGATCATCCCAACTATCCTTGAAATCAATCGCACATGCTCTCAATATGTCCTCAAAAGTCTGAATCGTCCGCTCGTCCTGACCATCTATCTGTGGGTGAAATGCTGTGCGAAGCTTGACCTGAGTACTGAGTCCCTTTTGAAATGACTTCCAAAACTGGGAGGTAAACTGAGTACCTCTATCTGATATAATGGACAAGTGTAGTCCATGCAACCGAACTAGCACCCGAATATACAACTTAGTAAAATCCTCCACTGAATCGATGGCTTTGACCAGTAAGAAATGAGCTTCCTTGGTCAACCTCTCCACAACCATCTAAATAGAGTCATACTGTTGGCGAGTACGAGGCAACCCTGTGATGAAGTCCATACTGATATCCTCCCACTTCCAAGTAGGGATACTAATATCTTGAAACATATCTCTAGGTCTTTGATGCTCAACCTTCATCTGTTGACAATTCGGGCACCTACCCACAAATTCTGCTATGTCTTTCTTCATATCATTCCACTAATAGACTTCCCGTAGGTCACGGTAAATTTTGGCTGAACCTAGATGTATGGAATATCTGGAACCATGAGCCTTGTGCAATAACCAATCTCTCGAATTATCAACACCCAGATTACACAAGCGATCCTGGTATCGAAGCACCCCATTTCCCCCTTTGGAGAAGAATTCTACCTTCTGATTCTGAATGACTTCCTTCAACTTTAGCAAAATAGGATCCTCATCTTTTCTAGCTTTAACTTTGGTCACTAAGGATGATTCTGACCTATTCTGAAAAATGACACCACCATTTGTCGAGTCAACCAGACGGACTTCTAACCATGCAAGCTGATGTACATCCTTCACTAACTCCTTCCTCTCCTCGTCTATATGGGACACACTCCCCATGGAAAGACTACTAAGAGCATCTGCCACTACATTGGCCTTGCTCGGATGGTAAAGGACACTCATATCATGCTCCTTCAACAGCTCCGACCACCTTCTCTGATGTAGATTCAAATCCTTTTAGATAAACACGTACTATAGGCTCTTGTGGTCCACAAACACATCTACATGGACCCCGTACAGACCATATCTCCAAATCTTCAAGGCAAATACTATCGCCGCCAGTTCGAGATCATGAGTTGGATAATTCTTTTCATGGACTTTCAGCTGCCTAGAAGCATAGGCTATAACTTTATCGTGCTGCATGAGTACACAACCAAGGCTGATCCTTGAAGCGTCACAATACACCACAAACCCATCGATACCCTCAGGTAGGGTTAACACCGGTGTTGAGGTGAGCGAGTCTTCAACTCTTGGAAGCTCCTCTCATAAGCCTCTGACAATTGGAACTTCACTTTCTTTTGGGTCAGTTTGGTCAATGGTGCTGCAATAGATGAAAACCCCTCAACAAACCTCCAATAGTAAATGCTAAACCCAAGAGACTCCTGATATCCGAAGGACTCACTGGTCTAGGCCAATTCTTCACTACTTCTATCTTTTGAGAGTCCACGTGTACAGCCTCACTTGACACCACATGACCCAAAGATTCCACTAAATTCAACCAAAACTCTCATTTGCTGAATTTAGCATACAACTGGAGATCCTTAAAAGTCTGTATCACCATCCTCAAATGAGCAGTATGCTCCTCTTCACTTCGGAGTATATGAGAATATCATCTATAAAAACAACCATGAACACCCTATTCATCAAATATATAAAAGTTGCAGGAGCATTCGTTAGTCAAAAATACATAACTACGAACTCATAGTGACCATACCGAGACTTGTAGGCTGTCGTCGGAATGTCACTCTCCCGAACCCTAAGCTGATGGTATCCGGACCTGAGGTCTATCTTCGAAATGCACTTAGCACCCTGAAGTTGGTTAAACAAATTATCAATCCTAGGGAGAGGATACCTATTCTTGATGGTGACCTTGTTTAATTACCGATAATCAATGCACATACGAATAGAATCATCTTTCTTGTGGACAAGAGAACTGGTGCACCTCATGAGGATTTGTTAGGTCTGATGAAACCTATGTCTTCAATTGCTCTTTCAACTTCTTTAGCTCAACTGGAGCCATTCATTAAGGAGAAATAGATATAGGCTGCATATCGAGAAGAAGGTCAATACCAAAATCAATCTCCCTCTCGGAAGGGAATCTCAGTAGGTCATTTGGGAACACTTTTGGGTACTCACACACTACAAAGATTGACTGGATAGTCGGGGTTTCCAATGTAGCATCCTTAACCCTAGCTAGATTATGTATGCAACCCTTAGAAATCATTTTTCTGTCCTTAAGGTAGGAAATGAAGCGATCTACAGGCACCAGTGAACTACCCTTCCACTCAAGGACTAGCTCACCCGAGAATCTGAACTCTACTGCATGGGTTTTACAATTGATTGAGGCATAACATGCATATATGCCGAGGATAACATCAAAATTAGTCATGGCTAACTCTACTCAATCTACTGAGATGACTTTCTGAAGGACTGTGACAGACAATTTCTAGACACCCGTCTAGCTATAACTGAATCACCAACTAAAGTAGAGACTGAAAAGGGTTCTGATATGATTCCGGGACTGACTATGAAACTACTAGCAACATAGGGTATCACAAAAGATAAAGTAACCCTTGGATCTAACAATGCACATATGTCAAGGTGGAATACTCGTAACATACCTGTGACTACATCTGAGGAGGCCTCCTGCTTCTGACACAATGCTAGGGTATAAATCTGTTTTAGTTGTCTGCCACTCGCACTAATATATTCTCCCTACGGAGCTGGGCGTGCTGGCGGAGCTGCTAAATTGAAGGTCGGGCCTCAGCCTCTATTATGACCCTATCTAGTTGCTGGGAAATCTCTAAGCATATGACCGAGCTTCCCACCACCCGAAACAAGCACCTGAACCTGTTAAGCACTGGCCCACCTATCTCCGGTCACATTTTCTACACTCAAGAGGGCTGGTCTCTACGGGTCTGCTACTCTGGCCTCTAGAGCTTGATGCTCGTCCCCTCTGATCGTGCCTAGATCTGGATGGCACACTCATAGCCGAACGCGCTGGGGCTGAAGATCTCTGATGGAGCTATTGATGGTGCCCACTAGGTCTCTGCTAGGAGAATCTAAAGCTATCAGTCCTGACCCTTTTGTCCTCTCTCTCTCTCGCTTACTTATCTGTACCACCTCCATCTACTGGGCGTATAGGACTATACGAGCAAAGTCAATGTCCTGGTGAAGCATCACGTTCGGCAATCCTTGACTAGGTAGTCTACTACCCCATGCATGAACCGACTCACTTAGGCTCTCTAATCTACAACCATCACAGGTGTATACTTGGACAGACGAGTGAACTCCAAGGCATACTCCTAAACTATCATCCTCACTTTCTTTATGTTCACAAACTCAGCTGCTTTAATCTCCCTCATCTCATGAGGGAAGAACCAATTCAGAAAAATGGCATGAAACTCATCCCGACCAATAGGGCCTGCTCCAACTGTCCTGCTATCCTTCGATTACTTGAACCAGGTGTGCGCAACCCTTTCAACTAATATGAGGCTAGATCAGCGCACTCCTTTTCGGTCACCCCCATGATCTGGATGATCTTCAGAACCACATCAATGAACTTATGTGGATCCTTGCCCACCTTTGATCCAAGAAACTCTGGAGGGTTCATCCTTAGAAAATCTCTGACTCTTGCCATCACCGCATTTCTGTTATGAGGGACATGCACTAATGCTTGCTGATTGACCTGCGCGGTCAAAGGCTGAGTAAATATCTGAATGGCTGCCCTGAACTCAGTGTGGGCAACTAGATCGGGCACATGCTCCTGATGGACAGGTGGGGCCTGTTGGTGCCTGTCTTCATTACCATTCTCATGGCTATTCCCATTTCCATTTATTCTTCCATCAACTCTGCAAGGAGACATGATTCTGCAAACGTGTATAGCACGAGTTTGAATGATAGAGGGACATTTCATTGCACGACTTAGATCATGAAAGAAGGGAATATTTCCTAAACATTTCGTAGCCTCTTCTTCATAAGTGTGGCGCACTTCACACCCATGAAGAAGACTCTACTTAATGCGGCTTTCACACACCCTAGGATACTTCAAAACCTAATGCTCTGATACCAAGTTTTTCATGACCCAAACATAGGTTCAGATCGAGACACGAGACAAATAACCCCGAGAGGCTTCAATTTGACCCATGGCATAAACAAAATATCTAACTAATTTAAATAAAATGGTAGATCAACATACTTAGCATAGAAGAAGTCTGAACATAACATAACATCTGAATACATGACATAGGTCTAAAGCTGAATACAAACTATATCCAAAAAGCCTCTAATACTGACGAGTTAATGGGACAAGATCCCAACTAACTCACTGTAGTCTGAAATCTGAAAATACTGAACATATCTGATAAGAAAGGCCCTCAAAATATAAGGACTCACTAACTCTAATCGGGAAATACTAATGCTGAGAATCTGTCTAGCGGCGGGACTGATTCTGGATACTGAAACCTGTATCATAAAATGATACAACATAGAGTATGCGATCAGTACATGAAACGTATCGAGTATGCTTAAGTAAGTAAAACCACTAAGTAAGTAAAATCATAAATCATGCATATTATAAAACATAATCAAGATAAGATTCTGAGAGTAGGCTTGCATGCTATTTTCTGAAATCACGATCTGAACATAACTGAACATCATGACTGGATTGAATGATCCGAAGATGAAAACTGATGTTCATAAATAAAACAGAATATTGGGTCAAACCTGCTGAAAATATAATATCATGACTGATGAACATGCGTAACTAAAATCATGAAGAACAATGGGAGATCAAGAAGTTCACACATAAGTAAAACTGAACATTGGGTCTTTGTCATCGCTGGAAAAGCTTTCCCAACCCTTCTTTAAGAAGTTCACACATGTGATATAAAAATCACATTTACATATGACAATCTTCTGCTTGGTGAAATATTGCACAATCGTTCTTTATGTATAGTGGGTCACACGCTTGAGAAGAGGATAAGTAGAATCTTGATTTATGAGGGATCTGGAGTTAACATTCTTCCTATTCGTAGCATAAGGGAACTCGACATCTCACATGAGGAACTTTCTGAGAGTTGCTTGATGATTCAGGGATTCAATCAATGGGGAAAAAGGGCCATAGGTGTTATAAAGCTAGAGATCAACATTAAAGATTTGCGATCAAGCGCATGGATGCATGTAGTCAATGCAAATACTTCATATCAATGTTTGAAGTATCTCGAAGATGGAATCAAAAAGAAGATAGTTGTTGATGGTAAGCCATTTGCAGAAGCAGAATCACACTTCGCCGATGCAAAGTTCAACTTAAAAAACTACATTATGAAAAACATGAAAGTCGATAATTTCGCAACTAAAAGAGCTAATGCGACTGCCGAAAAAGTTAAAGTTGGCAATGAGGAGACACACTCCCTTTCGAATAAAGGGAACATTGTGCCTTTGAAAAAGAAGATAACACATGTGCTCCGCTATATGCTAAATGTGAAGAAAGAGGAAGGTCAATTATCTGACACCCAAACAAGTGTACTAGAAGGGCTAACTTTCCCTGTCAAACAAATTGACACGATTAACTTATCCTCAAAGCTAGTTGGAGAGTTAGTGGTTGAAAATACTTTGCAAAATGTGGAACTCCCTACAAAACGCACAAACGAAGGTTCTCCAAATGCGTAAAAGTTATTTGCAAAGGCCGAGTACAACCCATTGAATCATTAAAGCTAGGGAAACTCCAATCAGAAGCTTCCATCAGGCAATTATGTAAGGGTTTGGGGTATAAGAAACCACCGCCAATTCACATCTCCATAAGAAGAGCAACTACCAATCACATCACTATCGAAGACGAGTCTAGTGCGCCTGACAAAAAACCTTCTGTCTTTGATCGAATGGGGAAATCAACTATGAGAACTTCTATGTTTGAAAGGTTAGTCCCTTGAAGAAGAAGAGCAAGTCTTAGAGGAGCTGTCAGAGTATAAGAATGCCCATTTTATTTAAAAACCAGAAAGATTTTGAAAGTTTGATTTGTCTTTGCATGAGGCGACAAATGAAACTTGTTGTTTCATGTGGGGAGGTGTTGAAGGCAAATAATCATACTGTGGTTTATACCAAGGTACACGACAAAGGTGAAGAAAGTGTAGGCTCTTCATGTACACAAAGTGAGCATAATAGCTCATCTCAAATAGAGGTTGACGAGAAGCTAGAGGATGTCATCTAGTGTTATCACATAACGGTCAATGATAGTGATAATCAAGAGGATGAAGATACTGAAGATGCTCCTCCAGAACTTGAAGGAGTGAAGGCCAAAGTAGACTCTCTGAAGAAAGTTAATCTTGGCACCAATGAAGATCCAAGGCCAACCTATCTAAGTGCTTCCCTCACAATTGATGAAGAAATCGCTTACATGGATATACTCAGAGAATATAAGGATATGTTTTCTTGGAGTTATATGGAGATTCCTGGATTGGATGCCAAAGTAGCGGTCCATCAACTTGGAGTCAAGAATGGTGCTCGTCTTGTTAAGCAGACTCAAATACGCTTCAGACCAGCCTTGGTTCCATTAATTGAAAATGAAGTTAACAAACTTATTGAAGCAGGCTTTATTCGCGAAGTTAAATACTCCACGTGGATTTCAAGTATCATTCCCCTGAGGAAGAAGAATGGCCAAATTCGAGTCTGCGTCGACTTTAGGGAACTCAATAACCCTAAGGATGAGTTTCTAATCCCTATCCCAGAATTGATTATTGATGCTACCACTAGTTACGAGACAATATCTTTCATGTATGGTTCATCAAGCTATAACCAAATCCGCATGGCACCAAAGGATGAAGAACTCATTGCATTTCATACACCCAAGGGCATTTATTGCTACAAAGTAATGCCTTTTGGTTTGAAGAATGTTGGTGCCACATATCAAAGGGCTATGCAGAATATCTTTGACAACTTGATCCACAAAAATATCAAATGTTATGTTGATGACTTGATGGTGACGTCAAGAAAGCAAAACGACCACTTGTAAGACTTGAGAATGGTGTTCGAGTTGATTTGAAGATATTAACTTAGAATGAACCCATTGAAATGTGCCGCTGGGGTTAGTTCTAGAAAGTTTTTGGCCTTCATTGTGCGACATAGGGGAATCAAAATCGATCAAGCCAAGGTTAAAGCTATTTTAAAGATACTTGAGCCTAGAAATATTCATGAATTTTAAAGCCTTCAAGGAAATCTAGCGTATCTTAGGAGATTCATCTCGAACCTAGCTGGGAGATGCCAACCATTTATCCATCTCATGAAGAAGGGTGCTCTTTTCAAATAGAATCAAACTTATGCTAATGCCTTTGAGAGCATCAAATCATATTTAATGAAACCTTCAGTTTTAACGGCCCCTGTACCTGGAAAACCACTGATATTATACATTTTAGTATAAGAAAGGTCTATTGGAGCGCTACTGGACCAAGATAATGATTAAGGGAAAGAAAACTCCCTTTATTACCTTAGCAGAATGATGAAACCAAATGAGTTGAATTATTTGCTAATTGAAAAGTTGTGTTTGACGTTAGTCTTCTCGATCCAAAAATTGAAGCACTACTTCCAAGCTCACATTATTCATCTCATTTCTAGAGCAAATCCCATCAAATTTGTGATGTCAAAACCAGTCCTCAGTGATCGAATAGCAAGATGGTACCTCTAGTTTCAACAATTTGAGATTGTGTACATCCCTCAAAAGGTTGTAAAGCGTCAGCAGACTTTCTGGTAGATCACCCGATACCCAATGATTGGAAGCTGACTGATGAATTGCCTGATGAAGATGCAATGCTTATTGAAATTCAACCTTCGTGGAAGATGTACTTTGATGATGCTACACATCATAGGGGGCTGGTGCTAGCGTGGTATTTGTCACTTCACAAGGAGAGATTCTACCATACTCATTTACTTTGACGCAATGTTTCTCTAATAATGTCATTGAATATCAGGCGTTAATATTTGGGCTTGAGATGGTTGTCGACATGAAGCAATTGCAATTACAAGTCTTGGTGACTCTCAATTAGTGATCAATCAACTCTTGGGAAGCTATGAGGTCAAGAAACCTGAATTGCGCCCGTATCATGGTTATGCTCAAAAGTTGATAGGATGGCTTGGGGATGTGACCGTCAATACGTACCGAGGAAGGAAAATAACAAAGCCGATGCATTGGCTACTCTAGCTTCAACACTAACTCTACCGGATCAAGCACAAGTTACTATCTACCAAAATTGGGTAGTGCCGCTACTGAATGAGGATGAATATATGGAAAATAAGTTTGAGCATATCGTTGTTGTCTCTGAAGAGGTGAAGGAGGACTGGCGACAATCCATTATTGACTATTTATGTTATGTAATTTTGCCAGAAAATTCAAGAAGAAGGACTAAAATCTGCCATCGTGCACCCTTCTTCCTTTACTATAAAGGTACATTGTACAGAAGATCATTTGAGGGAGTACTCTTGCAATTTTTGGGGAAGGAAGAAGCTGCCCAAGCTTTACAAGAAGCACATTCAGGAGTATGGGGATCACATCAATTTAGACCAAAGCTCCACTTTTATATAAAAAGGATGGGATATTACTGGCCAACAATGGTGAAAGATTGCTTGGACTACGCCTGAAGGTGCAAGGCTTGCTAGTTTCATGCAAATTTCATACATCAGTCATCCGAAGTATTACACCCGACCATCACATCTTGGCCATTTGATGCATGGGGATTGGATGTCGTTGGTCCGTTGCCAAAATTTTCTGGTGGACACTTGTACATCTTGGCTGCAACAGATTACTTCTCCAAATGGGCCAAAGTTGTCACTCTTAAAGAGGTAAAGAAAGAGAATGTTGTGAATTTCATCTGTGTTACTATCATCTACCATTTTGGTATTCCTCGTTATATAATAATAACAATGACAAGCCATTTGATAACAAGTTGATGAATAAAATTTGTGAGCTTTTTGGTTTCAAACAGCGTAAATCTTCTATGTATCATGCCGCTGTCAATGGTCTAACTGAAGCATTCAATAAGACTTTGTACACCTTATTGAAAAGGTCATCTCCAAGTCCAAACGGGATTGGCATGAACGGATGGAAAAAGCTTTATAGGCATATAGGACGACTCACCGCACACCAACACAAGTAACGCTATACTCGCTTGCTTATGGAGTTGAAGCAGTCCTACCACTTGAGCGCCAAATACCTTGTTTAAAGCTTGCTATTCAAGAAGGTATCATCGAAGAATAAAATGCTCGATTATGTCTTGTAGAGTTAGAAGCACTTGATGAGAAGAGACTGGAGGTTCAACAAAATTTAGAATGCTATCAAGCTCATCTATCTCATGCTTTCAACAAATAGGTTCGCTTGACATGCTTTTGAGTAGATGATCAAGTCCTAGCAGTAAGAAGGCCTGTTATCACTTCTCAAAAGTCTGGGGGCAAATTCACCTCAAAGTGAGATGGACCGTATGTCATACAAGAAGCATATTCAAGTTGCGCTTGCAAACTTGTTGACGCAGATGGTGTGAGGATTGGTCCTATCAATGCAAAGTTCTTGAAAGGTATTATCCTTGAAGTGAGATGACGCTCCTTAAGGCACGAGCATAAACTACATGTCACTCCTGGCCCGTAAGAGTATAAATTATGCACGGTTCAGCTAGAAAAATCCGTTGGATTGAAAACCTTGTAAGAGGTGGTCTAGGCAAAAGTAAGGACCATAAAAAGAAAAAAAGACTCACTCTTTATGAACTACTCAATAACTTGATCCTCTTAACCGAGGTACGTAGGCAGCTTAGAGTTTTATTGTAAGTTCAGTCTCATGAGTTTAAGAAGATATATCACTCCAAGTGATGTTCAAGGGAAAGGTGATGAGATAAATTCACCTAACCAACACATGAAGATCAAATTCAGAGGGGGTTTTTCCTTTTCAACTTCAAACCTTCATCAAATCTTGATGGTTCAATGTAAAAGAAAGGGAAAAGCCTCTGCGAGAAAGCAGTTTCCCCAAACAAGATGACTACATTTTCAGCAAGTTATCAAATTTGTAAGTCATAGTCTGCAGGTCCATAAAGCCTTTGAGTTGGAGATTTAAAACCACTATGTAGGTAAATGTGAAATTGTCATCTTTCCAGCATTCAAAGATGATTTCAATTACACACACACACACACACACACACATATATGTATGTATGTATGTATATATAATCTGGGACTTTCTTGATGGTTTTAAAAATCTGAATTTCAGATATGTCCTAGATTGAGAAGTTGAGTTTCTAATACATCGAGCAAATTGTGATTCCGGCATTGATGCATCAAGATATAATTGATTTTTAACTTGGTGTGCGCACGTAGATTTGAAACTGTTAGCGGATCAATATTCAAAGTTTGTTTTAAAATTAAAAAAAATAATTATTTGAAGCAAAAAGGAAATAGACTTTATTCATAATAAGAGTATCCACTAATGAATTGAATTTAAAATATAAAAAAAAAGATCTAACAAAATCTTGACTAATCTAAATATATTTTCTAATTGACTAAGTCTTGGCGCATAGCTTCCAGGTGCTCCTTCTGTTCTAAATCGGTCAAGTCATTAGAATTCAATAAATCTACATCATTGCATGCATCAAAATCCTTTTCAGCAGTTGAGACCCCTAATTTGGCTTCTTCAACTTCCTTCTCTGTAGCTTCTAAGAGGACTTCTAGATCCTTCTCTTTTCTGCGCAGCCTTTCTATCTTCTTTTTCACCTCGCTAAGAGATTGACGGATAGAGGAAACTTTCTCAATACTCTCATGTTCTTCAAGTATGGCATTCGTAAGACGTTCCCCAACTATTATGAACAACTCTTTTCTTGCAGCTTCCATATCTTATCATATAGGACCGATCATGGATGCTCATATATAGCAGCAAGCTCAAAAAAGGACTTTAATAATTTCATCCAAGGTGAAACATCCACATCCTTGCCATCCATCTCGTCGAGAATCACTTGTACTTCTTCTTAAGAGAGGAAGCACAATCTACATTACTTCCAGAAAGCTTACCCCGAATCACAGTCCAAAGTTCAAAAATAAACATCTTTCGATAGCTTAGGACAATCTTCTTTCCGTTGAACACGGATACTGCAGTTGTTGGATGCTTTTGCAAATCAAAAACTCAGTCTTGCTCTCACTCTATCATGAGGAACAGAAGTTGCCTCTTTTTTCAGTTTTATTGTAGAAGGTGACTTTATTGGGTTCGGACAAAAAACAGATTCACCACTTTCTCGTGATAATACTTCTCTGCCATTTGACTGTAGAGGCAAAATAAGCAATTAATAAAAGTCATTGTTGACTTATTGAGTAAACTAAAAGTTGTAAGCTTACCTATTTAATAAGAACGATCAAAGTCCTCGAAGGACTATCAACATTGTCATGAATATCGGCCACTGCTAAATCTGCATCCCCTGATTTGTCTGAATGTATTCTTACCTTCTTCCAACAAAGATCTTCATGACTGCTATTACTTTCACCTTGAGAGGATCTCTTTTTAGAAACATGAGCAGCTACACTTAACGAAAAGGAGCCTTTGCCACCCTGATAATGTTCATCATATACCTGCTCAGTTGGAGCTTTTATAAGTAACTGAGGTCCTTTGCCTTTGCATTTCTCCAATAACATGACCGTTCAAGTAGAGGGATTTCCAGACTGTGGGACTTCATTGCTACATTCTTGATGTGCGACCTCCGAAAGCTTGGTAGAAATTGTCCCAGCTACATCCACCAAAGTTTGTAAGTAGCCATCAAGAAAATTCCGTGCATTTTTTACCACAAAGTCTTATAGTCATCTGCAAAGAATTTCTTCATGTTAGGAGTAACGGGGAGAAAAGTCGCACGTGACATCAATTTATCTAACACGAAAATCTGGCATTATCTCAGTCCTTCAACCAATGAAGCACTATGATTATCATTTTCTAAAGCGCCTGAGATTCTTTGGTAAAATCCAGATTGACGGCTAAATCTATGTGGACTATATGGCTCGATAATGATTGAGTTTCCATTTTTTAAGGAGAGATATCCAAAACGGATGCTCATGAAATAATTTGACTCTAATGCTTGTGCCTCGTCATTGTCAATATAGTTATAAGGCTTGAAATTATTTAACATAGTAGAAGTCCAAGATATGTTATCTCCTTGATGGATGCGTTTCCTTGCTTCCATTTTGTCAAAGTATCGTGAGCACCCTCTCCATAAAATGCCACCATATGTGGATTTAACGATACATTTGCAAGTGCATAATGAGTCTTCAAATAGTGATCAAGCCAACCATAACGTAATGAATTGGAAAGCGGATCTTGATTAGATCAAGTTGTGACGAACCAGAAATCTTATTAAGACCATTATAGATACTTGCTAAAACGGGAACCGCAAGACTAATCTTTCGTTTAATAGCCATCATAGTCGCAATCTTAAAGTCCCAGATCGAATAAAGTCACCCTCTCCATAAGGAAGCACAAAAGCGCATAACCAACATGATAACAATGATGTAAGGTATGTTTCATCTTTCTTTACAAGCCTCACCCCAAGCTTATGAAATACACCTTCCTCATCTCATGACCATTAAGATGTCTCAAGTATGATCCCGGTAGGGTTATGTGTATATTTTAAATGTGCATTCTTCTTCTCCCTCCTTGCGGAGTAGGCTTGTACTTTAGAGGTTTCTTATACCAAAATTCTATCCACTTGCTCACAGAGACTCTTGAGTTGTCACTCTAGCTCTCTTGTAAATAATAGAAAGCTGCGAACAAGTACTCACAAACTCAAGGAGTGTATCTTTGATCTTTCGCATCAATAACAGTGAGTTTCATAGCCTCGGGGATAACCTCCTCATATAAGGAGCCTCATATTGGAAAGCCTCCAAGGATATATATAAGCCCCATAAAGAAATAGATAGTTCACAAACAGATGTAAGAACTGCATTTGTCTTCGGGCTTCACGCCTCACAAAATGCCTGTAGCACGTTTGAATTTCGATCATAGGTGAAAATCGAGGCGTAAACGGCGTCATAAATGTCTGCAGTAATTAAAACTTCTTGACTTCTAGAGAGTGTATCCTTAGCCCACTCCCAATAGCCTGAGATATGTAAATATTCATCCTCGAACACTATTGTCTTGCCCCAGCGTATTTCTTCTCGGACTATGTGATGAGCCAGGCTAGGAAGAGCGCTTGCTATATTTGTATAACGGTGGAGAGGTGTCTGAAGAGACCACATATGAGAAGATCAAGTTGAAGTAGATTTGTATTCGGAAGTCCAATTTTTCATATGGAGTGAGTTTCTAAGAAGTGGACAAGGACCTGCATACCATCCAGTTAAATGAGTTTGAACCAACAATCTTGTTTGCATCGCATGCCATTCATTATTCTAAATAATAAGGTACTTGAGTTTGGACTAAGGAGAGGTATAGTCTTTAAAGTTCACTATCTGGTTAAGCTGCAATAACAAAAAAAATCACCATCCAGCTCAAAGGCACACAGATAAGTTGATAACCAAAATTCTAAAGCGCAGATGAAATCCATCCTGTATTATGCCTTAGCTCAGCTTCATCAAAAGAATAACCAAAGTATTAAAGCGCGGATGGAAACTCATCTTGTACTACACCTTAGGCCAGTTTCCTCAAAAGAATAGCCAAAGTCTTAAAGCGCGGACGAAACTCATCTTGTACTACGCCTTAAGCCTGGTCTCTTTGAAGGAAAAATATGAAACTCCACAGTAATGAATATTCCGTCAATATTAATCCGCATTGAGCTAGAACATATCCTTATGATCCATAGAAAAAAAGGAAAAATGAAAGAAGACAAAAAAAAAAGAAGAAGAAATTACCTTGTCTTTGATGATTCTCTATGACATTTAAGAAATTATGTTGACAAACTGATGAGCATCTGGTTTATATAGATTTCAAAAAGTGATTGTTGTGAAGTAATTTTCGATGTGGGATAATGCTAGAATCGGTCTTTTAATTGAACTAAATCTATTTGAGACGGCGGTACTATATGGTCTAGCGATAAAGTGGTATTCCTGGCGAGCATATCAAGTCTCCTAAAGGGCTTCAAACTGTCGGACTCCTAGTGTCTATCAAAGTTGTTTGAGGCGGTAGGACTATTTATTCATTTTATGTATTAGATAAATCATATACTCCGAGGGAGTTAGTTCTTGGCAAATGGAAATCAACCACATTAAAACCTTTGGTTGGCACTTTACTGTGTTTTAGTCCATTTCACATGGCATATCACTTTGCTATGTATTTAATTTCTTTCTCAAAAGAGGATAAAGTTATTTTAACAAAATGAGAAAGCATTGTGGTTATTAAAATTCTCTATCAAAAGTGTAATAACCCAAAATTCTTTTTCAAATTAGGGGATATATTCACTAATACTTCAAGACTAGTCTTTAATTTCAATAAATCTATACGTCGACATGTCTTGAAGTAGAGGGTATTTTGTGGATAATGAGATTTTGTTAAATTCAAATCCATAAAAAAATTGGATTATATTAATTTAATGTATATTAATCCAAGTAAATATTGTGAATTAATATAATTGGGTTAATTATTTAAATCCAACAAAAATATGAATTTAATTAATGAATCAATTTCATTGGGTTGGTCCATCAAATTAGGCTAAAATGATGAGCCCAATATATCATCTGCCTATAGGCCCAAATGATGCCACGTGTCAAATGACGTGTCACACCAAGTCAAATAAAAGAGCTAATAGGATTACGCCACATATCGAAATGACACGGCCACATCAAAGGCCAATTAAAATGCGCCACATGTACAAGTGACATATTCTGATCAAAATCAAATATCGCCATGTCAACTTAAATTTGATTGGTTGAAAGAAGTTCGTTCTTATCGCAACTCTTCCATTCTACAACTATAAATAGGGTCTCATAATTCAGAAAAGGAACCTAAATTCTAACAACAAGCCAGAGAGAGCTCATGGATCAAACGCTGCAGATTTCTCTACAAGCTACAAGCGTTCAAGCACTCCAGTATTTCTCTACAACATGATCAAGACGAATATTCAAGAACAAAGTTCAAGCTCTTGTAAATACAAATCAAGACTAAGACCAGCAAATTCAAGATCAAGCTCAAAAGCCCTTGAATCCAAATACAAGTCAAGATCAAATCCCTCAAATTCAAAATCAAGCCCAAAGCCCTTGAATTTATATTTGAAAGGAAGAATCAGAGGGTTAATAGAGATTGTAACACTCATACTTGAAATAAATACTACGGTTGTTGAAATATTTTTCCCGTCTTGATTATTATTTTCTCGACGCGAGATTTTATTGTTGACAAAGGCTAAAAGGTGTTTTTTTTTAAATTTTAGGGTACTTTCTTTTTCACCAAAAATATATATTTATTTATCAGCATTTTGCATATGCGCGTTCTTGTTTTACTTATTAATTGAATAAGAAAATCTTTGCAATATTGATATCTATAACTTATATTCATAATCAATTACTATTCAAGTATAAACATGAATTAAACTACTACGATTATTGCTTCAAGATCCCTGACTATAATAGACGTTTTATCTTAACATTGTCATATTTACTCAATGGCTACCTTATATAATTAACTACAACAATAGACGAGCCATGATTTGTAGCAAACTCAATTATTACAGATATAGAATTGAAGTCTTGAAAAGCAATAGAACAAAAATGGGAGTCCGTGGTAATAAGTATACTCCAACAACGTAACTAAAATTGAACAAAAGAAAGATCCTCTCCAAAGAGTGCCAATTTCAAAGACCCCTTTTACACTTGGTGACATCAAGAAGGCCATTCCTCCTCACTGCAATTTTAACATAGTCATTGTCGTCACCATGTCAACACTAGTTCCCTTGAAAATGATGAAGTCTATATACCCATTTTAATCCAAACTAAGATGCATAGCAATACAAATACTTGAACAATCAACTAGGACAAGTACTCATACTTGCCTTCACTCTCACTTTTGTTTGGCCTTTATACTTACTCTTCAATATATCTGGCAAAAAATATGATCATTTTGGATGTCACTATGATCCATATAGCCCGATATATACTGACTGTTAGAGGTGATAAATCTAAATCTCAGATGCAAGTGTTATTGTAGCTATGTATGTGTCGTATCATCTTGCTTTGGTACAAGGCCTAGCTTGGCTTGTATATGTGTATTTATGGGGTGCCCCTCCTTATTGTGAACGGCTTTATAGTGTTAATCACTTTATTGCACTATACTCACTCTTCATTGCCACATTATGATTCAATTGAATGGGACTATCTAAGAGGAGCTCTAGCTACGGTAGACAGAGACCATGGTGTGCTAAATAAAGTCTTCTGCAATGTTATATATACTCATATTTTTCATATCATATATTCTCATAAATATCACATTACCATGCAATAGAAGCAACCAAAGATATCAAGCCATTACTAGGAGAATACTACCATTGACAATACTCCGATGTTAAAGGCAATGTGGAGGGACACAAAGGAATGCAATTATGTGGAGATAAAGGATCTAACGATAAAGGTTTTTATTAGTATAAAAACAAGCTTTGGAAGTTGAATACCGAGAAATATTTATTTGTAATTGGTTAAATGATCGATAAGTTTGAGTAGTTGTTAGTATTTTGAATTGTTTGTTTTTCCTGTATTACAATGTTAAGTTCAATATTTATTTTGTTGTTGCTATTGGATTGTTAAATCCATCGCTAACAACAAAACAAATGCCTATCTTATGTAACGATCAATCAGGTGTTAATTGATGGATGTAATGTTATTTTCTTTTTCATCTATAGTAACTTATTTTTCATAAATAGATTTTACCTTTTATTTTATCATATTTTAATAGGAGGGATAGAATATTATAAGCATTCCCTGCCACTCGAACTACTCATCTGGTATCTTATTTCTTATTTTACAATCAGTTAGTCAGTTTGAATAGATAAAAAAGTCTTAACATCATTAAGATGATATCCGTTTAAGGATATTTGTAAAGATGAAATTCACCATTCCATTCACTTTCACCGCTAACTGCTGTCGTTCACTATTATCAACTACCACCATCTCTCATACCTCTACGATCTTGATAAAAACTTAAATAATTTATTATCTTGGGAAAGAGTTAATTAACTTCCTTTTTTAAATAGAGTCATTATTGACAGAAAAGACTCTGCTATTTTTAAAGAATACAGTAGGGGCTTTAAAGTTTCAAGATTATTTGAAAATATCAACTTATTCGGAGTATCTCATTTGATGGTGAAACTGAAGACAGATCCATGATAGTAAAACTCATAATCAAGCTAAAGTCATATATAGTAAAGAACTAATTAAGGATGATGATTAACTGATCTAACTAGAAAGTAGCAAACTCCAAAAGGCCATTGAGCTAACAAAGAAGAGTGAGTCCCCTTCTCCACAACTTTGCCTTTGTCCAACACGGCAATTGTATCACAATTTTGTATAGTACTTAGCTTATGTGCCACAAACACGCTTGTCCGACCAACCATCACTCGCTAACAGTGCATCTTGTACTAATTTCTCCGATTGATTGTCCAATGCACTTGTTGCCTCGTCCAACAATAACACTCCTGGATTTTTTAATATTGCACGAGCTATCTCAATTCTCTGTCTTTGGCCTCCTTATAACTGAAGGTGTCATATCCGTCTTTTAATACTGAGATGAAACTGTGGGCATTTGTTGCCTTCGTGGCTTTACTTATTTCCTATTCACCCACATCTTCTGATGCTAGCACTCCATAGTCTATGTTTTGCCTTATGGTTCCTGCAAATAATGCAAGTTCTTGGCTTACAAGTGTTATGTGCTTCCTCAAAGACCTCAAGTGGTATGATCTTATGTCACGTCCGTCTATTTTTACTACACCGCTTAGAGGATCATAGAATTAGACTAATAATTATAGTGGACTTTCCGAATTCAATTTTTCCTACCAGTGATGTTAATTTTCCAGTTTTGATTTTTATTATGAGCCCCTGAAGGAAGAAGTAATTGACAGTTATATACATTCTTTAACAATTATTAGCACATTTGTAGTCAAGGATTAGGTTTAGCAAATAATAGCCTAAAAAGATATAAACTTTATTTTTTTTTAAAATTATATATGTTAAAATATAAAAAAAATTTACTATGCATTTTAATTAAAAGGTACAAATTATCTTTTCTTATTTCATGTTCATATGTATCCATTAATAACACTCCTAATATACAACACGTTTTTTTTTCTTGTTCACAGATTATTTTTAATTGAAATTAGAAATTAATTTAGAGTATGTGGTGAGACACAATCAATAATAGTATAAGTTATTTTGCAAATATATCAAAAGGTATATCTATTATGAAAACTTTTATAACTGACTGTATATTAGTTATTTAATAGATTTTTAAGCATGATATACATAAACTATGTTTGTCGTTTTTGAATGTGTATAATTATATAAGTTCTCCTTCATACATGTATATCTCTCGCAAAACTTGTATGGATTAGTTTATATCAACATATTATTTAATAGAATTTTACCGTATAAGATATCCTATGCAAAATATATATCAAAAGATACATCTATTATAAAAACTTGTATAACTGACTGTATATTAGCTATTTAATATAATTTTAACTATGAAATACATAAGTTGTGTTTGTCATTTTTAAATATGTATAACTATATAAGTTCTCCAGATATGTATATCTTTCGCAAACTTGTATGGACAACTGTATTGATGCATACTATTTAATAAAATTTTAGGTATGATATACATGTTTTCTCACACAAGTATAAATTGAGTCCTAAAAGATCGGAGTATAATCACATTTGGGAAGATTAATTTTATGTAAATATTCAAAAAGAAATAAGAAAGAAAGATGAAGGATATTTAGGAGAGAAATACAGTTAGTAAGAGAATGTGGGGAGATAAAAAGGGATACCTTTAATTAATAGGAAAGAGAATTACTAATTTCTATATTTAATTAATATAATTTTGTATTTAGGTTATTAAATGTCAAAAGTTAAATCTCAACTATTTTGTGCCAATATTATGGTCTGATGGTATTCTCACATTTTTTTTCCTTAAGAAGATAATTACATTGGGCCTAGCAAGGTATGACAAATCGGGTCATTCGCATAATGCTCTTATTTTGAGGTGGTTTTTAATTTTGCCTTTTGAATTTGTGGTCTTTAATTTTTATCTTTCAGCATTTTAAGTAAATAAAAAGTGGTTAAAAATTCCTATAACAGCCCAAAAAAAAATTGTTGGGCATAATTTTGCCCAAGTTATGCCTCGAGGCATAAATTCTGTTACTTAAATTGTATCTATGCTTAAGATCTTTTGTCTTTTCTATGCATAACTACTTGCATTTTTTGCACTTATGCTTATGTTATGACTTGTGCTTTTGGAGCATGATTTTATTTTATTTTTTCATCCAATAAACTTTTTGCATTTATGCCTTATGCCATGACTTGCCTTTGGGGCATAATTTTAATTTTTTTTCATCCAATTAACTTTTTGCACTTACGACTTATGTCATGACTTATGCTTTTGGGGCATGATTTTATTTTTCATCCAATGAAATATTTGCAGTTATGCCTTATGTCAGACTTGTACCTTTGGGGCATAATTTTATTTTTTTTCATCCAATTAACTTTTTGCACTTATACTTTATGTCATGACTTGTGTTTATGGGACATGATTTTTTTTTCATCCAATAAACTTTTGCACTTATGTCTTATGTCATGACTTGTGCTTTTGGGACATGATTCTTTTTTTTTTCATCCAACAAACTTTTTGCACTTATGCCTTATACATTTGGGGTATAATTTTATTTTTTTCCATCCAATTAACTTTTTGCACTTATACCTTATGCCATGACTTGTGCTTTTGGGACATGATTTTATTTTTTTTCAATCCAATAAATTTTTTGCACTTATGTCTTATGCCATGACTTGTGTTTTTGGGGCATGATTTTTTTTTTCATCCAATTTACTTTTTGCACTTATGCCTTATGTCATGACTTGTGTCTTTGGGGCATGATTTTATTTTTTTCTCATCCAATAAACTATGCCTCAAGAAAAAAGAAATTATGCCTCAAGAAAAGAGATTATACCTCAAGGAAAAAAAATCATGTCTCAAGAAAAAAAATTATGTCTTAAGAAAAAAAAATTATTATGTCTCAAGGAAAAAGAAATTATGCCTCAAGAAAAAAAATTATTCTTCAAGAAAAAAAAATTATTCTTCAAGAAGAAAAAAATTATGTCTCAAGAAAAAAAATTATACCTCAAGAAAAAAGAAATTATGACTCAAGAAAAAGATTATGCCTGGACAAGGCTTCACCTCCAATATAGCCTTCTGCCATGAGATGACCACCATAACATAAAAAGTAAGGATGACAATGGGATGGGCGGGTGCGGGACTGGGCAGATATAATGCTATGCAGGGCGGAGCAGGTTTAAGCTATGCGGGTGCGGGGCGGATGAGGGAAGGATTTCATGCTATGCTGGCCGGAGCGAGTTTTAGGCTATACGAGTGCGAGGCGGAGCGGGGGGGTTGAAATAATTTTTTTTTAGAATTGATGCGAGGCAGGGCGGGTTGTGAGTTTATGTGAATCTACGCGGATCTAATAGTAATCTTTTTCAAAAATAATTATTATTCTTGATATAAGAAAACTCTTATTTCAAAATTTTTATTTATTTTCTTAAATTTTATTGCAAATCAAATTTAAACAAATAAATTAAAACGATTGAATATAATATCGTGGTACTAATGTAGCATAACATCATGTGGTACAAATTTTATAATGCAGTGGTATTAATTCTTCTATACTGTAACAATGATCAATATTTATTATCTTCCAACTTCTTTCTCTTTCCCTAGTCATCATTGAATATATAACAGAATTTTTTTGAAAATGATTTACTTAGGGGACTAAAAAGCTTACCTGTTTATACTAATTTATAAATTGATCACCCCTTATAAGTTAGGCGACATTGTTTATTTATTATATAAATAAAATAAATATATAGTAGAAAATTTTGAATCACATTATTATATAAAGCTATTAAGGTACATAACATGTGAATCAGTAATTTGAAGATATACAACGTATATATTAGCTGAGAATTTTATATATATTTTTTTCAAAATAAGTATAAAATACTTAACACATTCTAAGATTTAAAAGTGTGAAGAGTGAATTTAAATTATTTAGTAATAAAAATGTTATGTTTGTAGAAATTATACATTATTGATGTTTTTTTGACAATACAAATCAAAAAAGTTTCTTTTAACAAAAAAAAAATTAGCAAATTATGTGGTACGGATTTATATGTGTTGTGACGGGTTAAAAATATTAAATTATGCTATGAGGGGGCAGGATGAGGCGGGTTAAAATCTTTACGGGTTTATACGGATTTGACCCACAACCGCACCGCACCAGCCTCACTGCCATCCCTAAGAAAAAGAGAGCCCAGGTACATGTCCGAAGACCATTGGAAGTGCCAAGTCGAATTCCCACAACAAGTTTTTGCACCAATTGTCCTTATTTTGCAGTGGTCTTTAATTTTATCTCTTAAATTTGTGGCCTTTAATTTTGCCCTTACAACTCACTTAATGAAAATTTTATGTCTAAAACATCCTTAATTATGACTTAATTTTACTAGGCAAATCTTTTTAGAGAATATTTATCTAAAGTCATAAATTAAGTGTTATTTAATTCACAAGGCATACCTTTACCCTTGATATTCTTTTAGATCACAAATTCATGCTGTTGAATTTATACTCAAGACATAAATTCATGCTGCTGTAAAATTTAAAGACCGTGAATTGAGTGATAAAAATTAAAGACCACTTCAAAATAAAAAAATTTGTACAACTGGCTCTTCCAGCGAATCACGACAATCCAATATTTTCTCGTTGAGGGCATTCTCGGGCTTTCTTTAGCATTTGAAGAATTCGGGCCTAGGAGGAGAAGGTTGTTACAGTTTATAGATGGATACTGCTTTAGCAACTAACTTGTTGCTTTCTTCATGGGCCTCGACGGATATTTCCGATATGCTTTTCAATAGCACCCGCTTGCAATCGTAGCAAAATATGATGACAGGTGGAACGATGGTCATAATCAATGCAATTCTCCACGCGATAAGTAGGTCAATCGTGCAAGTGACGGTTATTGCCGCAATTATTTGAATGAGTGACATCCTGTCCCAACCAAATACCTCACCTATGCAATTACAAAATCAACATCAATAGCAGACACAAAAATTTTACTAAGAGAATTCAAAGTATAAAGAAAAAAATATGCGGAAATTGCAGAATAAAAAACATAGCGAGGCAGAAAAGATATTGACTAATCTTAACCCGTTAAATTTATCTTGCCTAGTTATATCCTATTTAACGTTTCTTTCTACTTTTACCCCATTTCATCGAGCCTTTTTTAACAGTTCTTGTATTTTCTTACTTTAACTTTGTATTGTTCTACTTTATTTTAAACTTTTTTAATTTCAAATTAGTGTTCATATAATAATATATTATTTAAAAAATAGGCAAGATTCTTTAGAAGGTATAAGGATTGAGTTATTAATATAATAATACATGTTCATAAGATAATAAATTGCATAGCTGATTTTTGAGTTCTATTACTAGGTTATTCATTTGAAAAAAAAAAATGTCGAACAAATCAAATAAGTTTAGTTTACTTCAATTTTTCTCTCTCGAGAATACTATTGAAAAAAATAGGAAAGACATACCATGAAATTAAAAAAAAAAAATCCAATCAAATAGACTATCATTAAAAGGATCTTCACAACTTTTAAATTTCTTAATTTGATTGAATTTAATTACCTCACTTTTTTAAAAAAAATATTCTATCTTAATTTCAAGTTTAATAATAATTCATTATTTTCTTAAAGAGTTTCTTCAAGTTAGTACATGAAAAGAGAGGTACATAAAGACAAAATGAGAAATAGAGATAAGAAGAATAAAATTAAAAAAATTTAAAAAATGTGCTTAATAAATATGTATAAAAGCTAAGAAGGAGAAATATAATAGAAGAGAAAAAAAAAAGAATAAAGCTATCAATTGAGTCAAAAAATAATGAGGTTTTTCTTGATTCACTGAAAGTGATATTTAATGACCTAAACAAGTTGAGTAAAAAAAATATTTTTATTGCACAGTTATTTTTATTTTTTTTACATTTTATATATATTCTCTCTCATTCGGATTTCCTATCTATCTTCTTCCCTAAATTCTCTCCATTAAAACTCTATTACAACAATGAATCTCCAAATAAAGTAATTATAATTCCATTGTATATTTGTATATTCATTATATGTGCCTTTTCTCCTTAAAAAAGAAAAAATAGATTTTAGGGTTCTTTATCTTGCAGCTGGAATTTTCTTCAATAATTTTATTCTTTTTTATTCTAAATTCAATGGGTAAAACTAGTTATTTAACTAAACTTATCAAAAGTCGGGATAATGACTCTAATTTTCAAGATTCTCCACCTATAAAATCATTCCTGTATCCAAGTTGAAGAAAAAAACTTTGGAGATTGAACAAATTCAAGAGTAGAAAAAATAAATTGCTTCTGACTCTGTTATCCATAATTAATTGAGCAAAATTCTCAAAAGAGAAAGTATATAGAAAGTATATAATATATATATATATTAAATAGTACTGAGCCGAGTCGAGCTCAACCGAACTTTTCTACATTTTCACCGAGCCTGAGGCGAGTCGAGCCGGCTCTTTTTTATCTAGACTTTTTTATATTTTTTTATAAATTTATTTACCTAATTAATACTTGTAGATCTCAAGACATTTTCTCAATAATTCAAAGAAATTATACCTACCATAACAAAAGGATATCAAAGGATTACAAGTTGACAAATAATAATTTTTTAAATAATTGTAAGAAGAAAAATAAAGAGATGAATAACATTAGATTTTTCCACATCCGACAACAACCAAATTGATGAATATGTATTATGTTTGATTTGACTTGATTTTAATAGTTGAAAACTTGATTTGATTATGATTATAATAAAAAATCGACCCAAATCGAACTATGAACACCCATATTGATATAATAGGCTTAAGTTATATTGTGGTTAAAAATTTACTAACATTGAATAAATATTAATTATATAATATTAAATTAACATAATAATTTAAGTTAAATTTCTAATGTACTTCGTAATTAAGCTTAATGAAACGATATTATTTCTTAAACAGAGCCAATTGAGCCGAGCCAAGCCAGCTCAATCGATCCCAAGCTTTGACTGAGCCGAGCTTGATTGAGCATTTATTGAGCCGAGCTGAGCCGAGCCAAAATTTAATTGAAACCGAGTCGCCGAACTGAGTTTTTTTTCAAAATTAGCCGGAGCTCGGCTCGGCTCTTTGTCCAGGCCTATATACAATAAGTTTATATATACATTCAATTTAATGTAGATAATTTGAATATAAATGTGGTTCAATATGTATACATAGATATAATGAATTTCTGATACATTCAATATATATGTATACATTTATATTATGAAAACGTGAATTTAATATAATATAAATAAAATATGTTATAAGCATTTGATTCATGTATATATTAATAACTTAATATATATTTATTTTTATTTAAATTCGGATAAAAATAAATAAAAGAATTAGGTAAGGAGAGACTGTCTTCAGATTTTCTTGTCCACTAACATTGTCTTCTCTAAGATCATTTGAGTTAGGCCATAAGCTTTTAATTATCATATTTATCTGTGAGACAACATTTCCTGTATAGTTTTTCTATGATTTGATGGAGAGGCAGAATAAAATTTGGATTTGGAATGAGTCACGAGAATGGGTCAAAATTGGTTCATTCTTGAACCAAAATGTGTAGTTAGTTAACGGGTAATTTAGCCGGATTTTTGACCAAATCTATATATTCTTTCCATGTAATAATCAGTTATGGCTAATTTCAAAATGATCTTTAGTATGCATGGTTTACTAACACGGTCTCAACGACGTGTTTTTTAATTTCTATCTCCTTTAAAGCTTGAGAGTGAATTTCAGTCTATTTTAATATATTGTGTCATTGATAAAAAATAAGAAGATAAATTTAGATTTCATCGCATCAAAAGAATAAAATATCGAATTAGAGTTCTGATATATCTCATGACCATAAGATGTTGGGTTCAAATGTACCATATTAATGATGACTAAAACAAAATAATATTTTTTTGATGAAAAGCTATGAAGCTCGTTCTACTGGATTTGCTCATTGCCTTATCAGAATATGACTACAACAAATGTGATATTTAGCCACGAATTTTTTTTGCTGCAGTTAAAATTTCGTCACCAAATATGCACTTTTTGTGACAAAAATTATATTTCGTATTCAAATATACAAGTCACATACTTTTAGTGACGAAATATAAATTTTTAGCAAATATTTTATCTAACAAACTTTTCCACCAAAAGTATTAATTGGCGACAATTATTAGATAATTTTAGCCACGAAATTGAGATATTGGTGACAATCAATTTCGTTGCAATTGTTGTTGACGAATTTGTGATAAATCTCAAATGCTTTAGTCACTTACTTGTAGTGACAAAAATAAATTCGTAGCAAATATGTTGTCATCACTAATTTTGTTGACAATTTGTGATAAATTATTATTTGTCTTTATTCGTTTAAGTTTAGATACGAAATATTTTCATCATTGAAAGTATGTAATCAAATTAGAGACGTAATAATATTTATGATAACATCGTGTAAACTTTAGCCATTATTTGTGATATTTGCTTTGTCACTAATTGTTTCTATTAATCTACAAAATTATTTAGGTATGTTAAAAAGTCTGTCACAAATTATTTACTTTTCATGACAAAATTACTTTTCCGTTAGTTGACAATTTATGACAAATCATTATTTGTCTTTAATTCATTTACGTTTTAGATACAAAATATTTCATCACTGAAAGTATGTCATCAAGTTAGAGACATAATAATATTTGTGGTTAAATAGTATAAACTTTAGCTATTATTTATGACCTTAGCTTTGTCACTAATAGTTTCTATTAATCTACAAAATTATTTAGGTACATTAAAAGTTTGTCACAGATTATTTTCTTTCCATGATAAAATAACTTTTCTGTTAATTTTATATTATTTGTGACCTAAAATTTAATCACTAATAGTATTAACAATTAGTGACAATCATCATTTTGTCATATTAATTAGTTTTTAAAAAATTATAACAAAAATTTTCATTCCAAAGTAAATGTTAAAATAAAAAAATTGATAATAATAATATATACATATCAGTAAATATTATATCCTTACATTCTAATTAATTTTTTCCAAGAGTCACTTCCTTAACATGAAAATAATTATAAGAAATGTGACTAATTTTTCTGTTTAATTTCTTCTTTTCAAATTTTGTTAATATCTTGTGATACTTTAATGGCATCCAAAGATGCATCATAAAGTTCTCTTCTGGTAAATTTAGCTGCATACCAATCAGTTTTTTTCTTTTCATCCATTTGGAAATTGACTTTTTGAAAATTCCTTCCTTCAAAAAATTTACTTTCCTGCATTAAATTTTTTTATCTCATTATATCAAATTTTAAAGAAAAATTTATTAAATTACTATTTTAAAAAATGTACATATAATGAAAGAAAAAAAAATAGAATATTAATATGTCAAGATATGCTCCAAATCAAACATATAAAATTTTAATTTGGATGGACGCCTCGTGATGTGTACATATTGCAACCTTTTATTATTAAATTTTCATTAAGTAATTCACTGTAAAAATTTGGTGAGCCAAATATTAATATGCCAAATAGTTAAATCTATTTATAAAATGTTACTTTTTATTTTTTTTTTAAAAAAAACGTAAGAACTTATGGCAAAAGATACCTCAATTTATCTTTTGAAAAAACGGTAGTAATTTTTTTTGTTCCTTTTGTTTTTCCTTCACTTTATAAATGTTCTCTAAATATTTCAAATAAACTTTTACCATAAATACTTTAACTTTCTCCTGAGAGAGAATACAATAATACAACTTCCACCACTTCCCAACTACTTCTCTATTTTGGAATAGCTTCCACAATTTTTTAAATTACTTTTTAACTCCCACCAAAATTGAATCATCTTTACAGTAAAAATATAAAAAAAAGACCATAATATGACATTATATCAAATAAAAACACCAATTACAGAGTGAAGAAGTAGGATTCCTGAGCTTGCGAAAACATACAAGGTATGATAATTATATTCCTCTTTTCTTAATGTTCGTTGGAGATTTTTTATGAGCACTAAAAAAGAAAATTCTTCCTTGTATAACATACGAACTTCAGAGCATGAGGGTAGAGGATTTGACCTTGCCTTATTTTTTCTTTTCTTTTTTTTCATTCCCCAAAAAATAAATAAGATTTGGGTACCATGTTGTTGGATTCGTTCATGCATCTTATTTTGATTTTAAGGAAATCTTTATATTTTTTTTTTTGTTTGGATTGCAAAATTTCTATATTGTACTTAGACTGAGAAGATATAAAAGATTTTGTTAAGTGATTATGGTATAATCGTTAATAAAGTAATTTTTCTAAGATAAGAGAGTCTAACAATCATTCTATATAGGAAGACAAAGAGAGAAATGTAGTCCACTTTGAGTCTTTGAAAAATTCTTATACTTGTTTAGTTATTCTTTTTCTTTTCCTAAACTTCTTAAAGTTCCTTCCTGTCTAAGAATAATCATAGTAAATTAACTTTTTTTGCTTCACAGAGATAAGAAATATTGATTTTGCAAATTTTTAATGCTCATCATAAATCTTTTATTTGAGAAAAGGATGAACGTATAACTAATTCTTTTATTAAGTGTGATTTTAAATATTAAATTTATTGAAGAACTTCTAGGATATTTGCAAGAAAAATCTGAGTTAACTTCATAACTTTTTAGTTTATCCATATCATTATATCATAAAGTATGAAATTAAATTTTGAATTATTTTTCTCTTTTACACAGATTGTTGAAGATGAAAATCTAGAGAAGTGCTTTTTCTATGGTATTTTGAAAAGCAATTTTCATAACTTTGACTTAGTATTTTTAATGGTTAATATATTTTAGCTATGTTTCAAGTTGGATAAACTTTATTTGATATTAGTTTTTGTTTAAGGAGTATGCAATGAGATATCATCTCAATGATATTTTAAGTGGTAATTAATATTTTAATTGTCCTTAATAGGGGTGGATCCATATATATCATGTTGGGTGCTCTAGCGAGAGTTCGAATCTTTATTAAAACATGTCTTTTTTATTAAAAAAAGGCAAACTGAAATTTCTCCGTATGGACTATATTTTTTTTACTCTTCTTTTTATATCTTTTCATTGCTGACCTTTTGCTTACTTTATCTTTATTGTTTTTCTACTTTTCATTTTTTTATATTTTATTTACTAACTAAATTATAAAAATATTAATAGGCTTCTCGTTTTCAAGATATGAAAAGTCGTCAAACACAGTTATGACTTAAGATTTTAAATTTTTTTTTTGTTATAATAATATTGCTAATAGGTTATTATGAGTTGTGATTAGAAGTTATTTTTGGTAATTATAACATTAACTGTTGTTTATTCATTTATTTTTTATTGATGTGTTCGAGTAGTTATACGTTTATAATATGTGATTGCTAGCAATTTTATGTTAAATGAAATGAGCACCCACTACCTTTAAATCCTGAATCTGCCACTGATTCTCAATTTCTATATAATAGTGTGTAATTTTTTTTTAATTTTGCTTTCTTTTCTCTCTCTCTCTATATATATATTTAATTTGTATAATACTCATTGTTGAGTAAACTACTCTTGATTATGAAGTATAACATATGAATTTAGTATTTAATAATTATAGTTTTTTTGATTAATTAACGAAAACTTAGTTACAATAAATTGTAAATATTCTTAAAATATTAACTTTTAGCGAAGACTACATTTTCATCATAAAAGTAAGACATTTAGTGACAAGAATAATATTTATCCCTAAAATAGTCTACTTATTAACTACAAATCAACTTTGTATTTAACTACAATTGTAATCATCACCAATTATGACATTTTGTAGTGACAAATTTCTTTTGTTGATAAAAGATATATTTTTAGGGACGACGTGATCATTTTCAACTAGAAAATTATAAAATAGCAAATTTGTTACTAACTTATATATTTAGGGACAAAAAAAAAATTCCTATGTAAAAGTAGTTTATGGTTAGTCACGCAATAGTTTTCATTGATAAAAGAAATATATTCAGTGACAATGTGATCATTTTCAACTATAAAATTATAAAAGATAAAGTTATCACTAATTTATACATTTTAGTGATAAAAAGAGAATTTGTATGTAAAAGGTAGTATGTAGTGATGAATTAATGTTTTTTCAACTACGAAATACATATAAATTTAGAGAAAAATAATGTTGTCACTAACTAAACTAGATAGTTATTGACACATCAAATTCATCGGCATTAATAGCTTCTTTAGTGACGAAAACATACTATTACCTACAAAAAATTATAACTTCTATGACGAACAAGTTCATCATAAATACTATACATTTGGGGACAAAAAATATTTTCGTATTTAATATAATTTTATTTAGTGACAAAACATTAAGTTATCATTGTATACGTTTAATGACATATGATTTAACGACAAACGATTGACAAATAATTTTTCGTCACTAAATTTTCTTATGACGAAATATGAATTTAAAGTGATACAATTATTTGTCGCTGGTAGCCAAATTTATTGTAGTGATAATAGTGCATATAATAAGTCTGAAAGAAGATAAGTAGTTGAATGTATGAATGTGGGCATGGAGTGACAAAATAATAATCGTCGTTATTGTAATAATTATAAAAGAAAGAATATTATGGGTTCTCAAAATGGTCCTTCAAAAGGCGAAGGTAATTTTTACCATCAATATGGTATTAGTCGTATTAGACATACAGTTATCATGCGACATAATATAAAGAAATTTTATAAATCCTCCATCAGAAAAAAAATACAAGGTGGAGGTGTACTTGACCAAGTAATATGGAGGTGGATCATATAAATATGATAAATGTTAATGCATGACAATAAGATTATAATAAAATTTATAAAGCACGCACAAGAATTATTCCATTTCTTAAAGAGAATATGACTTGTGATAATCATCATGAATATGCTGACCTATAATTGAAAGTGAATGTGGAAAGTATGAATAGTGGTCCATTCATGTATAGTTGGATAAATATTATAAGTCACCTTATTTGGTAGAAGTAAAGAAATTTTATTCTAATATAAATGGTCATTGATCACGTATTTTTAGTGCGCCACAAATATTATGATATGCCTTATCATATATTATCAAAGGGTAAAATTTAGAAATAAGTTTTGCCAATAAAATTCTTTTATCATAAACATAATTATATAATTTTCTCCTTGAAGAAGATGTTCACCTTGTGATCATGTTATGGAATACTCCCTCCGTCTCAATCTATGTGGCATCGTTAGATTTGGAATAAAATTTAAGAAAGAAGTGAAGATTTTTGAAATTTATGATCCAAAAAAAATCTTAGATATTTGTGCGGCTATAAATTATTCCATTAAGGATAAAAGAAAAATTTAAAAGTTAAAATTTTTTCTATATTAGGGGTGTACAAAGCAAACTACAAATCACACCAACCCGTTAACTCGAGTCAAACCGAAAAAAAACTGACTAGTGATTTGGTTTGATTTGGTTTGGTGTTGGAAAAAAAAATCAATCATAATTGATTTAGTTTGGTATTGGAGAAAAATTCGATCATAATTTGTTTATTTGGTTTTAACTAAAAAAATCAAACCAAACGAAATCAATCCGATATTATATATATATATATATATATATATAATTTTTATAAATCTTTTTATGTAATTTATAGATACTTCTTAAGTTTTTTCATAATTATTTTCTTTTAACATATTATTTCAAACTTATACTTAGAATTTTGAATGATCCAATAAGTTTTATAGCTCATAAATATTTTTTTTATTAACACAAATAAATTTAAAAGCAACACCAAATCAATATTAGTTCTAACAAAATAAATAATTTCAACACCAAGAATGAAAATAATATTATATATATATATATATATATATATATATATATAAATGTATGTATGTATGTATGTATATATAATTTAATTTTACATTGGTTAATTTACACAGTGAAATACATAACTTATTTTTTAAAAAAATATTTAGTTATCTAATTAATACTTATTAGCCGTGCTTAGTTTGATATGACTTAGTACTTTTTGTGTATGATCATTTTCATTATGACATTAGCTATATTTATTTTATGCAATTTAGTTATCTTTTTTATTGAATATTTTAGTATAATGTCAACAGTCATCTCATATTTCATGTTATTTTCTTAATTAAAAAAAAAATCTTAGATAGTTGTATGTTATTGAAATTAAAGAAATATTTAAGAATAAGTTATATGTTTTGTATGAAAATTTTATTGAAAAAAAAATTCAAAAATTCTAAGAAAATTCAAAAAATTCAGGTTGAAAAATTTGACTTTTATTGCTTTGATTTAATTTATAGATTTAACAACCTGATATAATTAGTTTAATTTGATATTTAAAATGTCAGAACCAACCGGAACTATGTACACCCCTAATTTCTATTTATAGAAAGGTGACATTCTTTTTAGGATAGACTAAAAAAGAAAATATGTCACATAAATTGATACAAAGAGAGTATGTGGCAATACACAATTAATATAGAGCTACGAAATAGAAAATTTTATTATATTTTAGAGGAATAAAGTTGATACTGTAATGACCCATCCCGTCGTTAATTTTCGGGTGATGGTATAAGTAAGTAAATAATTGCCGAATAAAGTTAAAATGAAGGAGGGCTGGATAGGCGAACCTCACAGTAGTGACTAGTTTGTCGCTATAGCGAGCGCTGCAGTGAAGGTGGTGACCGCTACAGCAGGAAACACAAAACCAAATTATGTTCTAAGTCTATTTTAGTACCCAATTCCTATTTTAAAAAGAATTTTCTCTTAAAAACACTCCAAGATAAAAATTCAGACATTCTACCCAAGAATTAAGGAGTGTAGCTCTCAAAGAACAAGACTCCACCATCCATCCCGCTGTTCATCCATCAGGAACTCTGAATTGAGGGAAAGAAATGAAATTTCATCCCATTTCATTGTAGCAACTTGGCACACACGCTTGCACCAGACTAGGTCTGCATGCTTGGTATTCGATTGGGTGTCACTTAGAATGATGTAGGAAAGTATTAATTCATTAGTAATGAATAGCGTGATATTGTGTATGTATTTATATATATGATCATAATTTGAATGAGATTGACATAGGAGGGGCGGATTGCTATGTTGTAATTAGCTTTAACGCTTGAATAAATTGTACTAAGATTTTTAAACAAGAGGTGGAGGTGGTAAGACCTATTTCCTGTGTATTATTCATATTGTTTATACTTGATTACAAATTCACTCTTGTAATCTTAATGAAAGGATGACTGGTAGTAATGATATAATTGACCTAAAAAGAACTTGAAGTAAAGAAAGTAG
Source organism: Datura wrightii (assembly GCA_035772735.1). Classification (NCBI taxonomy): domain Eukaryota; kingdom Viridiplantae; phylum Streptophyta; class Magnoliopsida; order Solanales; family Solanaceae; genus Datura; species Datura wrightii. The sequence continues at coordinate 25,011,803 of JASDFA010000018.1, forward strand.
CAACACACTAGTGTGGACCCATAATCAACTATTTATGAATTAAGAGCCGAGTCTGGGTTAGAATAAGTATTGTTTAGTTTGGTGACAATTTCTAGTGAGATAGTTATTATTAAAGGGACGAATATATACCTACAAGTAAGTCTACTCTTAAAATGGAATTGGTAATATTAGTGGGAGAACTCATGATGAGCGTTGTTGTCGAATTATTAGTCCTTATATGTTCGTACTTGTATGATTGAACTGTTAAATTATTGAGATCAAGTTGCCATATATATATATATATATATATATATATATATATATATATCTTTTGATTGTGATGTGCACTTGTGATATTCAATGTGTACTTATGATTGTTATCTTGTGTGATAACTGAATGGAGAGCATACTAAGATGTGTGGAGGATGATTGAGTAATATACCCTTATTTTAATATAAGTGGCTTGTGTCCGAGGTGAGCTTCCAGACGAGTGATTGTGTGATTAATTGAATAATCACTATTATTCTAAGATGAGTGACTTGAGTCCGAGGTGAGCTTCTGGATGAGCAGTTATGATGAGAGTGACTCGAGTCCGAGAGGAGCATCCGAATGAGAAGATAAGTGGAAGATGATACCACGTCGGTATGGTACATGAATTTTTTGAATCCCCTATTGATCATGACTGGATGGGAGAACATAAGACCCTTTGGCATGTCTACATAGATGAGAGATCGATATGTGATCATATTTGATACAGAGTGAGATTGATGAGATATAGAGGATATACAACTGTATTTCAGTATGGATATAGTTCCATGATTGTGTCGTGATTGCATTTCATTATTGATTGACTTTTATGTCTGTTTAGAGATATATGTTCTGTGTTGATTTACATGATTATGTTCGAATATGGTGTAACTACATGTTCGTTATTGACTATTTGATTTTCAGGAATTCAATGACTGTGTGTTTTATACCTTTGATGTTAGGTTCGTCCTGGTTGGCAGTGATGTTTCTATTAAATAAATGATAAGCATCAAGAATGTTATGCATGATAATAAGCAAATTGTCGGGTAACTAAAAGTAGACATATGTAGTTATGGAGGTGTAGAGATTTAGCATTGGTGTTGTAAATCTTCAAAATTATCTGAAGTGAAAATGAATGTCTAGGTCTTATAGCTAGAGACTCAATAAAAGCGGTAAAGATATTGTTGGTCTGTTGTGAACTCTTTGAAGTAACCTAATAGGATATGATTAAGTGGCATAAGTTGTTGCATGTAAATTATTTATTTGATGTTATTAATTTTATACTGTGTTGCGTGAATGAATCTTAGTAAACAAATCATGCTTACTAGTACGTGTGGTATATTGATACTACTCTTCTACACCTTTTGTGAGGTGTAGGTTTGTGATAGATTATTGAAGTTTCATGGTTGAAGAGGTGATACTCAACATCAGCTTTTACATTTTTTTCGCAAGCAAAGCTGTGTTTTTAATTATCTTTACTCCAATTAGATCTCTTGTACATATCTAAACTAGGTCCTTGAAAAATGTTGTTTGGGACTTTAAATGAAATTTTGAAATTTTAAATGTAAATCGATTTGTTATTTTTAATTAATAACTTTATTTAAGAAGATGTTCCCTCATGAAATCGTATTTTAAAAAGGGCTTCTCCTATCGGACTAGAGTCGAATAGGCTCTCGCACGATCCGTCAAATTGGATCATGTCAAATACCATAATGTCTCAAAAAACTTATTTAGTAAAAAGGTATTCGTCAAAGTAAGCATTTTATTAGACTATAAATGGTGGAAGATTTAATATCTTCGTATTACTATAGTCATAGCTGATTAAAAAAATATAAATATAAAAGGTTACCTTGCTTTCCTCTTGTTTGTACTAGACAAATATGATCATGATGTTAGAATCACATGTGATGGTAAACTAAGAGTTTACTAAAATAAATATCAGTTGGCATGACTAGTTTGACCATTTCGATTAAATTGTGATGCGAAAAGTAATTGAAAATTTAAAAGGGTTATATTGAAGAACTAGAAGAATCTTCAAGGAATTATCTTGTGTTGCTTATGATCATAAATTGATTACTAGATTAGCTTAGGTTGGGATCAAATTTTTAGTTTGATATGGGATATGCTATTTCGCATGTAGAAGCACGTGTACACATCAAGCTAACTGGTTATACAAATTCCCCTTTTACGGTTGGTTTTAGGTTAGGAATCATGCAATTTCTATCTTGAAATATTTAAGTGTATGTATATAATTCAATTGCTTCATCACAACATATAAAAATAGATCCCCAAATAAGATTGGGGGTAAATTTAAATTTTCTAACATTAGGAGGAGAGAATAATCAGGTGAAAATTTATACATGAAATGAATTATCTAGATCTTCGTAAAAAATATGAACTTGAAGTTCAAGAGATAATTCATTTGCAAAATATTTTAAAGTATAACGACACGTCTGATCATTATAAGGACTTGACACTACAAGCGTAAGAATTAAAAATTTTCATGAGATGATTTAATTATTTTAATTAAAAAGTTCTGAGGAAGGTTGATATAAAATGGATAGAGTTAAAATTTTAAGAGGGCCAGGCAGGCAGATCACTGCAGTGGATGATTCCTCGCAGTAGTGTGACCGTTGCATCGAAGAAGTCATCGCCGCAGCGAATTATGTAGACTAGAACTCTGAGTTGCTATCTATTTTAAGACTCAATTTCTATTCTAAGAGGGATTAATTAATAAAAATGCCCTGGGATAAAATATTCGACATTCTAATTAAGAAAACAAGAGGGTGGCACTAAGAGAATAAGACTCCATCTTTCTTCCCAGACGACGTTATTCTAGAACGCTAGACACTGGGCGAACATGAAACTCCATTAGTTGCAAGGAAGCAACTTGTTGTCCAGGTAGGTTATAGATTACTTTGAGTTAGACTTTGATTAGTGACCCGTATACATGTGCAAAATTGATATTTACATAGTTGTATCCACGTATAAGACTGTAATTCAATCATCTTATCCTGAGATGAGATGCTCATGTCCGAGGAGAGCATCCGAACGAGCAGATGTGTGTGTAATTAAGTGATGATTGAGGAATACACCATTCTTTTGAGATGAGTGTTTCGTGCCTGAGGTGAGCATCCGAGTGAGTGATTTTGATATGAGAGGTTCATGCCTGAGGTAAGCATTCGGGCGAGCGATTGTGATATGAGTGGCTCGTGTCCGGGGGGAGCATCGAACAAGCAGATGAGTGGCAGCAGGTAATATGCTGGTACGGTATATGAATTTCTAGAGTCTCCTGCAGGTCATGACTGAAAAGGCTAAAATAAGATCTTATGGCATGTGTATACAGATATGTGACAGATATGTGACCCGTTTGAATACCGTTGAGAGACTGGAATGTGATCATGTTTGATATAGAGTGGACATGATTCCATGAACTTGAATGCAGTTGCTTTATGATTGAAAATATTTGTGATGCTTTTTTGTTGTCTGTGTTAAAGACTCATATTTTCTATAATAGATTAAGATGACTTGTCTAAGTATGATTTAACTTATTTGAATGTTGTTGATTTTTTTTACCCATATTGATTGGTGTATTCCCTATTATTCCTTGGGGATGGGTTGGTCCTGACTGTTGGAATATTTTTGTCAAGAATGATAGGGTTCAGATACGTGATATAAACCGGTGGTAAATTAATTGTTAGAGATGAGCTATGAAATAAATAATAGGCTTCCTAAATTTTATGCCGAGTCATAATAAATCATTAATAGTTAAAAATGGACTTTGGTACCTTAGATGGTGTGTGTAATTAATCGTTGGGTTGCTACGTTTTAAAAAGGATATTAGATGTCTAGAGGTAATGTGTGTTTTAAAAAAGGAAGAGTGTCAATTTATACCAAGCTACTGGTTTCAGGGGTACTGTTGTAGCAATGAAATTCCCACTGTAGTGAGACCTCCATAGCAGTCAGAGTATTGCTGTAGTGGTAGTGGTCCAGAATACTGTGTAGGGATAATAACTAAGGACAGATTGAGATGTAAGGAGGTTCGCGATAGTTTGACAAGTTGTAAAATCCATGTTTATCGAATGATATGTTATTACCTAATTTAATTATTACATGTTGATATTGATTTTGTATTGTATTACTTGAACTAATCTTAGTCCATTGATGATGCTTACCAGTACGTGTGGTGTTCTGATACTACTCTTGCTATAATTTTTGTGAGGTGTAGGTTTGTGACAGGTTATGAAGTTTCATGGTTGAAGTGACGACACTCGACATCAGCTTTGACATTTCTTTCCTTAGGTGAAGTTGTGTCTTTTTCTTTGTCGTCACTTTGTTTAGAGCTTTTTGTAATACCCCAAAACTTTTCCAGACAAACTTAGACCTTGCAAGAAAAATCCATAAGAAAATCAAAAAAGTTGCCTCAGAATGACTGAGATAACGAGTCGTGGTCAACTCCAACGACTCATTGTGTCAGTCGTGGTCAGCCTTGTTTGGTCCTTCGAGAACAAACGGAACATGGAACGACCAGTTGTGAGAAACAACGAATCGTCCTATCACTCATTGGTCCCCAACTCAGAATCCTTCTTCCAAGACCCCACGACTCAACCAATGAGTCTTCGTTGGTTGATAGACCCAAAAACCCTCTTTAGTGACAACTAGTGGTAGCAACGACCCGTTGTATCACGCAACAACCCATTGTATCATGCAATGACCCGTTGTGTGACTACCCGCCGTGTCAAGCTACGGATTTTTATAATTTTTTCGAGTGAAGGTAACGACTGGACACAACGACCCATTGGGTCCACCAACGAGTCGTTGTGTTGCCAGTTGTCAAACCTTCCAGTTTTTCCATTCAGTAATCATTGGAGGAACCAACGACCTGTTGGTTCTTCCAACGAGTCATGGTATCTCCCATTGCCAAATCCAGTGAGCCTAGAACCTAGGAAGTAGGACCAAAGACTGGTCCCAATGAGTTGTGGTCTCAGCCAACGACTCATTTAGTGACCCTTTGGTCCCCTGTCGGCAATATTTTTCCAAATTTTATTCCAAGATTATTTTTGTAACTTCCTAGACATTTTATCTTAAAACCCTGTCATTTTGGGCTCGTTTAGGAGGGAGTTAAAGGGGAAAATGACATTCCTCCCTTCATTCCCTCAAGTGTAAAGCGTAGAAACAGTCAGGAAGCATAGGGCAGAGCTAGGGCATTCCACTACTTCTTCTCAGATTCTTAAGGGATCTTCTTCAGAATTTCTTCACCAGGTATTTGAAAATTCAACAAGGGAACTGTTCTTCCCGTGTGTCCCCAAAAACCTTCTCTAATTCTTCTATCAGTTACAACCCTGTGGATTTGAAATGTAGAAAGTATTCAGATAAATTTATAATATTTCAAGTGGAGTATAATTCATGATATTAGCTGCTTTATTATTTTCAATTTCTAGAAATTTTGTGAAACTAGCATCTAGTGGAATGATTTAGCCTTAGTTTCTCAGTTCAGTAAATTAGAATCTTGCATGTTAGACTAGTTTTCCTTGTGGCTTGATTCTATTAGTTTTGGAATTTCCATATTGTTAGTATATGTGGAAATCTCAGTCAGATTATTAGCATACTCAGTATTGTCCAGAAATGTCAGCTGGCCAGTTTGACTACAGTCTTTTCTTGAGGTGCCAGTGGTGCCTCCCAGTTATCAGTTATTAGACTTAGATATCAGATTTTAGTGGTTCTTTAGATGGTTATGACACTTCTAGATAAGCAGCTTTGACCAGTCTTAGAACCCCCAACTTCAGATTTCAGTTTGTTCTTTAGACAATTATGACGCTTTCAAATAAACAGCTCTAGCCGGTCTTAGAACACCAGCTACAGAATTCGGTCCGATAAGACTATCAGGGTACTTCTAGATAGGTATTCCTGACTTAGTCTTGGGCCCAGTTTTGAGCTATCAGCTTAGCAGTCAATCTAGGACTATCTAGTGGGAGTAGGACTTAGCATCGAGTGGACCGGGGTTCCAGCGCACCCAGGTTCCCTGATCTACATTGCCATCTTAGTTTATTTTATTGGCCTTATGGACCCAGACTTGTGATCACCCAATTCATGCCTTTATACCCTAGCAAGGTATATTGGGTCCTACCGATGAGGTGTATACATCGAACTCTACGTCTAGCTCACATGGTTATATGTCGGTTATAGACTCTCCCACTAGTTAGTATAGTCTCATATTAGCTCAGTTCAGAACAGTTTTAGTTTACTCAGTACAGATCGGTATCTCAGATTCAGGGCATGTTTATGACCATCAGACATGGTCATTTTGACCATTTCAACTATATTTCAGTTTGTTCAGTTTGAACATTTCAGTTGGTCATTGCATGTCATTACAGTTCAGTTATTTATTCCTTATGTTATATTTTCTCCCACTTACTCAGTACATTCAAAGTATTGATGCATACCTTCTATGTTGTATCGTATTATGATACAACCACAGGTTCTCAGTCTTAGCACCGTTAGCAGATCTTTTGTAGGAGTTATTAGTTGCACCAGTGGTGAGTCCTCATCTTTCGAGGATGATGTTCATTTCCTTCAGTTATTTTCATACAGTTAGACTTTAGAGTTAGATGGGGGTTTGTCCTAGCAACTCATCAGACATAGATGGCTTTCAGACACAGATTCATACTTTCAGTTATGTTTTCAGATGTTTCAAACTTTTATTATTCGGTTTTCCTTAGATGATTTATTTATTTAAGCTTCCGCTATGATTTACTTAGATTACCAGTGTTATGATAGACCGTGGGTTGGCTTGGAGTTACTTGTGACTCCTAGTACTGTGTATCGTCCATGGTATAGGCTCGGGTCGTGACACTTTTGTACATGAAAAAGAGTCTCGTTTTAGGAATTTACATCATAAAGATATCTTTTTTTATTGAAGAGGTTTAAGAATTAATATTTTCTGTATGAATAGTGATTATTTGTAATGATGGTTCTTACTGCTTAAAGGATGTTTAAAGAGAGGTTCTCCTATCGAACTAGAGTCGAGTAGATGGCCCCATGATCTACCAGTTTTGGTCATGAAAAGTTGGTATCGGAGCATCTAGATTACTTGTCTCACAAGTACAAGAGCAATGCCAAGTAAAGATCTGCATATTGGTGTGTAGACGTCTACATCTAATTATCAGGAAGCTATGAGGCATCTAGGAAGCTTTCACATATTTTCTTCCATATCATGTTGTCCCAGTGTATTTACTGCTTGAGTTGAGTCCAATTGGTATCTCGACAGGTTCAATTGGTATCTGGGAGATTTCAATTGGTATCTACTGATATGAGTCATTAGAATGTTGATTGAAATTATGTAAATGAAACAATATAGACGAGGTATAAGATGGAAGGAAAGTGTGTAGTTCTTGGGTATGTCATTTCCCAACAAGTTTTGCTGCAACTGAAGAGATCTTGCTAAAGCGAGCTTCAGTTGCCATAGCGCATCTGCTGCAGCAGAAATGCGACTACTGCAGCTGACACATGCTAAACAAAATCACGATCCCCCATTTTGGGAAAATTTCAGAATTATTTTGAAGGTTATAAAAAGATCGTAAGGTATGTAAATTACGAACCAATTAAAATAACATAAATAGCTAGCCTAAAACAAGGGCATTTGTCTGTCAGATGCCATACATGGGCACCCGTACATCAAGGTTAAGGAATGAAATAAGCTAATAAGAACAAATAACCAAAACATATAGGCAAAAGCAAATTGTTCAACATAGCCCCAACAAGGGCAACAAACAAGATAAACTAAGGGGAGCGGGGAAGATAGATAGACTGGGGCAACATCTAACTGGAGGCCTTGTAACTTCCATCACTGAGCTCATTAGACTCCTCATCCTTGAATCTGCTGAGTAAGGAGAATTACCGGGCATCCTTCTTGGAAACCTTGAGCATCTTAGAGCGGGGAGAGAGGGTTTTGATAATCTTCTTCACCCCCTTCCACATACAGAGAAACATCTTATCCCAGGAGTGCCGCTTCTTTTTTTTCTCCTCCAAATCCTTAGCCTAGAAGTACCTCTATTCCTTCGCAATCTGTGTCCCCACTTTGACCTGCACCTGATTTAGAATGCAGGCTACCACCAAGGCTCGGTAGTAGGTCATGTCGCTGATATTGGTAGAAGGGCGGATCTGTCGTGAAACGAGGTTCAGCCACCTTTGAGCCTCCGTGGTGAAATGGGTACCCTTGATGCCGGTATAGGTGATGCCTTAAGTATTCAAAGCTCTATTTTCCTCCACCACCAACTTTTCCATGAGCCATTTCCCATTGCCTTCTACCTCCTTAGCCTGGAACTCATCTTCTGGGGGATTGGGTAACCCCATCACCTCATTTATAGAGGTGGTACTGATGTTGAAGGTCATCTCCCGAACATAAATGACCAGGTCTAGGAGGGACTAGTTCACCGTGAGGTGGTGGGCATAGAACTCACTCACCCATTGCTCATTCATTATAGGACTGTGTGACCAGTGGCCCCCACATCATTTGCTGGAGCTGAGCATAAAACTCAGGCGCCTTCTCCGCCACGTCCGTCATTAAGAAACTTCGCTCATGCAAATATCTGTTCATCCCCTACTCAATGTTCCTCCGTTGACATTGGCCGTCTACAAACTTGATATAGTCGAGAGGGCCACACTAGAAGACATAGTGAGATAATAGTCCAGTAAAGATGTTACATTAGATGAATCCCCAGTAGGAGAACATAGAGGACTAAGCTGAAATTTAAAACAGTCAAAGATCAGTGTTCTGCCAAGGGCTTCTGCTGCAGTGGATAGACTTTCACCGCAACGAGCCCGCTATAGAGGCAGTAGGTCCACTACGATAGATCTGCCATAATAAGGGTGCGTCTTCTATGATGAGTTCACGGCAATGGAAGGATACCGCTATATTGGAATTCATCTTCCCCAGTAGAAACCTCTAACCCCAACAATGGCTGCTATGTTTCAACCATACAGTTTCCCTAATTTGGGCCTAGATCGGGCAGGGAAAGGGCATCATAAGCCCCACAACCCATATCCAACTCGGATGCAATCAAGATCAAGCCCTAAAGGCTCGAAAAGTTCAAACTACCATCTAACCTAACCTCCACAATTTCTATCATAAACCCCCATGAAAGCAGTAAATAGCATGCAAAGAGTGATACAAGGAACTTAGGCACGTTAATAGAACAAGCCTATTGCAAAAATTGAGCCCAACAATAACAAATAAAACCTATTCTTAGCACTCCATTATCAACTCAAATCCAAGAATTTGGGCATGAAAAAGAAACCATTGTAGAATAAACAACGTAATAAAGCTGTAAGAACAAAAATTACTTTGAGAAAAATCGAGTAGAACTGCAATGTTGTAGAGAGAAATTGTGAGAACAAAGTTGGGAATATGGAAAGTGAATCCAAATCGTCCCTCTACCTTCTTAACCTGCCCGGTGTTCTGTTGTAGCGAACCGCATCCCCCCTCAGCGAGACTACTACAGTGAGAACCCTTGGGTTGTAGTAGTCTAGTATATGTCCAATGTTACAGCTATACCCACGTACTTTGATGCTTAATCCTACTCCTTCGACGGTTGTAAAACATCCTGAGGTTTTAATAAGAAATGTCATATGGGAGGAAGCATTAATGTAGGAGGTGACTTAAGCGATAAAGAAGCGAATGAGAATTTAAGAACGGGAAATACGGAAGACCCATATGGATCTATTAAGTCCTAGTAAGAAATTTTTTAAGCAAATTTTTGAGGTGAAATTCCATCCCAGATAGGGGATATAGAGATTGAATAATTAAATTCGTGCGTAATACTCGAATATTGCACCCTTAGCATTCTTAAGACCTCAGTGAAAAGGTCTGGTATGAATACCTTTTAACCTGAGTATGTGAACAAGGGAGTAACGTATGATGATCGTATAATGAAACATTCGTGGAAACAATATCGCTACAACCTTGACTTTAGCACGATGGGAATCTTTTATCACCAGGCCACCTGGGGCCGTTTTGGGATGAATAGTTGTTTAATTGGTATTTGATATAATGACCCATCCGATTGTTATAAGTACTTGACAATACAAGAGTAAGAATTAAAAATTTCCATGAGAATGATTTAACTTTTGTAATTAAAAAGATCTTAGAAAGGTTGATATAAAATGGACAGAGTTAAAATTTTAAATGGGCCAGGTGATCACACCCAAATTATCTCTTGCAATGAAGTATAAAGTGGTCGTTGTCAAATATAGTAACCCAACTAGCTTAAGGTCAATCCCACAGGGAATAGAAAAGAAATAATATGTTAATAATGAATAAATCAACCAGTAGTCAATATTCAGAATGAGGGTTACAAATAAAAGAAAAAAGTATGTTTAAGAAGAGATTAAGTTGTTATCAAATTAATAAGACAAAACTAGAATTGTGTTTCTCATGATTTCATAACATAATAGGCTTATTTTATTAGTGATGTATGCTGGTGAATCTTGTGTAAGACTAACGATTAAGTTCATCTAACATTTCTCAACCTACATAGATGAATTTCACCAAAATTCTCTCGGAATTTAGGTGTGTATATTTTTCACTCTCCATAAGTCTTGGATTAACTATCCTCAGTTAGAGCACAAGTTAATTAGATGAGGGTTGGTAGCCTCAAATTTTTGTTGTTATTTTCTTTTTCTAACTTCAAACTCTTTGGTCAAGCAAGTTGATGATATAGGCATGTTTTAACATTTGCTACCTCTAAAACTCATTAAAACGAAGAGAATAACAATCCACTCAATTCACCATTCAAGAATCACTATTTTATTTTGCCTAGTTTTATTAATCCATTATGGTTCCCACAATCTTATCTCAAGCGGTTTAGACGCTCATGGTTGAGAAAATAATAACATAAAATTTATAAGAAGTCATAATGAAATACTTACAATAATATGAAATTGTTTGACAAATATCCAAAGCTAATTAGAATCACAAAAACTTGATGAATTCTCCAACAAATATTCAACTAAGTAATGCATTAATTCATATGTAATTTGTAAGTTATGAGTTGTTAGTTATTTTTTAAAATCATCCTAAGAAGGGGTATATATAGTAGTAAATAAATTTTCACTATTCCTTTGTCACGCCCTGAGCCTACACCCTAGACGTAACACGGTACTTGAAGCCACAAGTGACCCCAAGTCAACCCCTGGTCTATCATACACTAGCATTCTGAGTAAACATACACAACGAAACTTTTAAATAACAGATTTATCAATTTAAGAAAATGTAAAGACTGACAATAGAGAAAGAAATAATATATCTGAAATACAATTCTGAAAGATAAGTCTGGTCTGAAAGTCAACTACTGAGGAGCTGCTGGGACAGGTCCCCAGCTAACTCTAAGTCTAAACAAAACCATATCCAAATGAAGTAAATAAACAAAGCCCTCGAATGAGGAGGACTCACACTCTGATCTGCTGAAATGGAATGCTCTAAAACTGAAGTAACTATCTGTGTTGAACCTGAGAACCTGCAGTTGTATCATGAAACGTTACATCATGAAAAGCATGTGTCAGTACTTTGAATGTACTGAGTAAGTGGGAGAAACATACTGAATATAAAGTCTGAACTACAGACACGCCATGACCAACAGGTAAACTGAACTGAACTACTGGTATAATCTGAAATGGTCAAGACGACACTATCTGATGGTCAAGGACATGCCCTAAGTCTGAAATACTGAAATCTGAGATACTGTACTGAACTAAGTTGCTTATTCTGATACTGGACTGGACTGACTAGTGGGAGAGTCTATAACCAACATTTAACCACATGAGCTAGACGTGGGTCCGATGTATACACCCCATCGGTAGGACCCAATATACCTTGCTAGGGTATAAAGGCATGAACTGAGTGATCACAAAAATATCTGGGGCCAATCAAGCCAAGTAATACTGAAACCTATGCTGGCAATGTAGTTTTAGGAACCAGCGTGCGCTGGAACCCCGGCCTGCTCGGTGCTAAGTTCTACTCCCACTGGAACACCTAAACTGAACTACTAAGCTAATAGCTCAAAATTGGGGTCCAAGACTAATCAGGGACGAATAACTGCATGTACCCTGAGAATCTTATCGGACCAGATTCTGAAATTGGGTTCTAAAACCGGTCAGAGATGCTTATCTAGAAGCGTCGTAACTGTCTACAGAACAACTAATAACTGAATTGGGGTCCTGGGGCTGGTCAGAGCTATAACTGAATGTCATGACCGCCTAATGGACCAAATAACTGAAATCTGAATCTGAGACTGAAAACTGGGAGGCACCACTGACATCTCAAAAATAAAATCGGAATCAAACAGATCAGTTGACATTTTCTGAAAAACACTGAGGTTGCTAAAAATCTAACTGAAGCTAGACTAATATGATTCTGTCTGAGACTGGACTGATAGAGTTCTGTGTTTTAACTAACTAAATTACTAAGCAGCTAATAGAGAATTTCATTCAATGTACTAGAGTCATTCTGATTCTTGGGATATTTACCCAACATATACGAATAGCAAGAAAATTCTAGGAATTCAACCCAAAGCATTAGTCATTCACTAGAGGGAATTAACAAGTAAATCATTACTCAAAATTTAGGGCTCAAATTCACTTTTGTAATGATACTGACAATTTGATGAGGAACTAATAAAGATTATTTTAACAATAAGTATAAACATCATCCTGAGGGAAGTCAACAAAAATAAACATGAATGTTTCTCATACTCGAAAGCTCAGGGCTTAAAACTTATAGAAGAAATTGAGGAGGACTTTGGGGAGGCAAGGAAAGGACAATCCCCTTGCTAAAACCCCACATACCTGGCTAAATTTCTCCAGATAAAGGAGCTTGAATGAGGTGAGGAACCCTAGACTTTGCTTAAGAGTTCTTGAGAGGAGACTTCGATGATTTCTTGAGAACTGAGAGTGGGGAATGAGGAATGGACCACTTTTCCCCACTAAAACATCTGAAACTGTAGCCAAAACGACGTAGTTTAGGGCTTGAGAGGATAGGAGATTATTAAATAGCCCTTAGAGATTCGCTGGAAAAAACTGTCAGGTGTTCCTAAAGGGTGACCTAACGACTCGTTACCAGGTCCAACGAGTCGTTGGGTCCTCCCGTCAAGTTCACTGGAAAAATTTCTACAAACTCCTGACAGGCACATGACGAATCGTCATGAATGAAAACGATTCATCGTGTCGTCCGTCAGGTGCATTGATAAGAAGGTTAGAAAGGACTGGAAATGAAGGACCTAATGAGTCATTACTGCTGATGACGACTTGTGGTGATCTTCCATCAAGTACACTGTAAATTCCTCAAATTTTTGAACTACGTCTTGGAAACAAGCGACTTAAAGGGCCTGATAACGACTCGTGGGGTCTTCCGTAGGAATACTAGTATAAATTCTTGGCATCCCTCTCACGGTTGACCTGACGAGTCGTTAGGTCCCCCAGCGACTCGTCGGGTTGGTCATTCTGCAACATTTATGCAATTTTCTAAATTTTCTGATTTATGTCCTGGATATTGATTTTGAGCTTCCGAGGCATTACATCCTTCTTGGACTAGGATTGGACTTTACTGCTTCTGTTCCTACTTGAACTGGGATTGCATTTTTGGTCGCCCGGACTACCCTGTGTGTCGCACCTCTTCGTGCACCATAATTCTTGTGTTTCGTGCCTCACCATGCGCTGGTTCTGCCTACGTGTCGTGCAGGTCATAACACAGGTGTGTCTGCGCAATGCCAATCTCTATCATGTTGTGGCACTTGCTTCTTTTAAGCTTGTCTTGGCAACATTTGATGTTTTAAGCCTCAAATAAGTCTAAATCCGTCATTTTAATCCATGCAATATCTAATCATGTGCATTAGCACTTTTTCATAAATATCATATAAAAACCAAAGAAAACACACATAATTTATTCTCAAAACATAGTTAAGCATGGAAAAAATATGGCAAATAAATACATACATATGCCCAATATCACCACCCCACACTTAAACTATTGTTCATTCTCGAACAATCTATTATTACCTTTCTCAAATTCAACCATAACATTCACCCTATGAACAGGTCTACTTACACTCAGGGTCATTAGATAACTTTATCAAGCTCCAACAATCCACTCAATATGCATATAAGATTAACATTCAAAGGTCACAAGTCGAAATCACTTAGCTTCTAGTACTAACTCAAAAAGATATATTTGGACCAACATGAATCATACGTAATTTAGCAATAAAAAATATATCAAAATCTTACCATTATGTTCTCCTCACTATTTGGAGAGATGCCCTTTCACTCACAGGATATATAACAATTTTAACTTGGGCATAGATATAACAAAAATCACTCACTCTCCCAAAGAACTCAACATGCATGCAAAAGACGACCCATAGGCTTGGCCTCAGTGTAAATAATCCACTAATATAGAACATCAAATCTAAGATCAATTAGGACTTAAGATGATTGTAATGTAGGCTAAGAGATGGGTAGGAACTATTTGGCCAATATAATGACTAATCTCCCTAACCACTTTAATACTTCACATCTCTTTCACTTTTTTAGCACATTCTTCAATCTCCTATTTTTCTCCTTATTCCTCCTTTTATTTTCAATTTTCAACTTAGATGACTAGTAGAGAATTTTTAACATTAAGCTCATTCACAATTTTTGTCTTTTCTTTTCATTCATGATCCATTCAAACTTTTTTTTCTTTCTCCACTACGTCGCCCTCCTTATTGTGTATTTTTCACCCTTTTCTTTTCTTCTAATTTCCTCACTTTAGCTTTTTCCCCTTTTCTCTTCTCATGTGTGCTCCTTTCATGCAAAATTTTTAATTAAAGTGCTCTACGTGTTATTTGAATCAAATAAAATTCAATAGAACAAAAGTGTTTAAGCTTGTAATATGACTATCAAAAGAATAGGCTAAGGTTCATAATGACTAACTAAAATAATCAAAATCATAGTAGGTAAAATCGGAATACAAATAGGCTATCAAAGAAATGCCTATATCACTTTCTAGATTCAACATTCTCATTTTATTTTTCATACACACTAGGCAAGTTTTAGACATCAAATTGCAAACATGGAGTATAAAAAAATATCTCACACACATAATAGCATGAATTATTCAATAATCAAGATTACATAAATACATATATCTATATTGAATGTTTCACAAAATTAAGCTCAATTTTTCAAGCATAGGAGTCAAGTTTCACAAGTCTAAGTGTTTCTACCCTTTTATACATTTTTGAGTGAATCGTTCGAAGCCCCAATGATATCCTAAGTGAAGAAACTAGCATTCATAAGGTCTCAAATTTTTGCTCTCCTAACAATGACTAATTTTTCCTTAAGATGATCGTCATCCATCCATCAATGGAAACAATCATGACTATGATTAAAATAACTAGACCCTCTAGTCGGTTCTAAGCAACTATTCACCATAAAAGTACCGAAAATAAAAAACAAAACCAAAAAACCATCATAAAAATACTACAAGCTAGCAGGAATAAGTCGTGCATCACAAAAAAATCTATGCCCATCATGAACAAATTTAGCAATCAAGGCATACATAGTATAAGGACATTTACTTCTCACACCCCACACTTAATCGATATCACTATCCTAAGTGCTAAAAATAATAAAGCATTAAAAGGTGAAAGAAGAACACCCTGGACTTAATCTTCATCGTCTGTGGGGGCATAATTAGCTTCCCCCATCTCCGAGTCATCTCCATCATCACCATTAGACTTCAAATCGAAGTCAACTCTAGCCTGCTCCTCATCAGTGGTATCATCATCATCAAAGGGCTCCTCAAAATTTTGTCTAACTCTGCAGAGAGCTCTAGAATGCTCGCTCAATGGGTAGTTCATATTCAGTTGTTGTAGCTGCTCCTCCTCCACCCTGCTCTTCCTCAGCTACAACATATTCATGCCATACAAGTGACTAGGAACATTATCAATGTGCGCATTGCGCTCACTGATAGACAACACAGGACCATGTATGCCCTCAAGCTCCTTCGCCTTTATTCTATCAAAATCCAACCCAAGAGTATATATTCTATCAATAATATGAGAAAATTCGGATGCTAAACTATCTCTATCAATAAACAATTCATGAGAATATTTTGATTCTTTATGATCTTTGAACTATTTTTTACCTTCTTGGTCTGTGACACAATTGTCATAATTCGAACATATGCCTGGATCAAGACACGGAACTTAGAACTATATATAGATCCAAGTCGACCCATGGCATGAACATGACAACGAAAGCTCAACAAAAATAATTACAGAAATCCAACATTTGATATAGCGGAAGTATGAATAATTAAAACATCCGATACAACGAAATACACAAAACTGATCCGAAGCTAAATACATAATATGTCTGATAAGCCTCTAACATCCTGAAGAGCTAATGGGACAAGACCCTAACTAACTCTCTAATAAATTGAAACTAAAAGATACTGATAACAAATTGATAAAGTGGACCTCAAAGGATGAGGACTCACCAACAAGCTGAATATACGAACTCTGAGAGCTGACAAGCAGAGGGACTAAATCTGAATATCCAAACCTATATCATGAAATGATATAGCATAGAGTATGCGGTCTGTACTTGAAATTTATCGAGTATGCAAGGTAAGTAAAACCTCTAAGTAATTAAAAACTGAGATCATGCATATCATAAAATATTTCATCATAAGACTCTGAGGGTAAGGTTGCATGTTATTATCAAAAACATGATTTAAACGTAACTGAATATCATAACTGAATTGAATGGCCCAAAGCTGAAATTGGTATTCATAAGACTGAACATTGGGCCAAACCTGCTGAAAACATAATATGATGACTAATGAACATGCATAACTAAAATCATGAGGAATAATGGGAGGCTTGTCATATAACCGACATTACCACGATAGGGAGTATGTGGTCCATACAATTACACTCAAGTGGTTAGAACCGTCCAAAGTCTTTCCAGAGCTAAGGGCGCTACCATGATATAGATATCAATATGAAATTCCCTTGGGGGTAGGGAAAGATCACAAGGGAGGTCCCCAAAGAATTTGAACATACCTACGTTGGCACGTAGTTCTGAGGCATAGGGTTAACTGAACCCTTAGCCTACTCAGTGCTAGATACTACTCCCAAAAATATGCAGATGCTCTCCATCGTCTTTCTCCATCGTCTTTCTCCATCATCTTTCAAAAAAGTTGAACCATCGTCTTTCGACGAAGCTGAATCATAATAGTATATGCATTATCTGAAAACATAATGTGAGGAGCCTTGGCTCAACCATACCACAAGCTGAAAAGTGGGAGTCTAGACTCCAAAACCATATGGTAAGCTATAATCATGATATTGAAGTAAATCATGAAACATACTTGATCATATGAGCGTGCCCAAACTTAAACATGCTCTGAAATAGGCTTGATAGTCAAAATCATGGATATAGACATGAGTAATTCGAAATCACTCTTTCATCATAGACATCTCATCATACTTGAAAACAACATAGATCATAATCTTCACACTTCATGAACTTTCATAATTGGGCATCATATTTTTAAAACTTGGAAAGAATAATTTGTAATTGAAATCATTATAAAACATGCCCATGAATTATAAAACAACATTAGAAACATGAATAGTATTGACCCTTGATAGATACTTAGAGAATTTTATGAATTGGGTTAAAACCCCATGGATTCATCAACCTTGAATTTCATGAATATAGAAGAGGATTTGGGCATGGAAGTGAAGGAATCCTTCCATTCATAACCCTACATACTTGGGTACTTTGATTTCACAATCTCCCTTGAAAACTCAAGTGAATTGAGGAAGAACCTAAGGAATCCTCAAGCTTGATCTCCAATGAACTCTTTAATCTTGCATGCATGGAATGGGAAGTCCTAGGATAGGTTAAGCACTCTTAAAACCCTCCTAACTAAGCTTAAAATGACGTAGTTTAGGACCTAGGGGCTTAGGAATTACGAAAACACCTTACTAAAACGCAAGAAAATTACACACTGCCAGACACCACACCTCGTGGTGTACCTAACGACTCGTGGTAAACCACTCGTGAAGTATACTGCCTAAATTTTCAACTTCAAATTCTGCTTCTGGCCACAACCAACTCTGCGAGTTGTGGAGTCACTTCGCGGCTCGTGCCTTCCTCTCATGGTCACCCCTAGACCACGAATTTTTGCCAATCATCCTCTCACTTCACGAGTCACTTAACGACTCGTGAAGTCCTCCCACAATTCACTAGATGACTCATCCTATGGGTCTGGCTACATTTGCCTTATTTCTTCGCTTGAACCCTCAGGCCTGATTTTATGGACTTTTAGGGTATTAAAATATCTCCTCCTATCGAATGTGAGTGAACATACTAAAAAGCTGGGGAGTATTACTGCCATCCCAAGTACTGAACATCTAAAGTTGAAAACTGATGGAGTGACTGACTCCGAGCTAAAATACATGACGAACTGAATTCATGAATCACACATACATGCACTGACATGAAAGAAACTAGAACACACATACTGAACATGAAACTGAATAGAGTACTAGAGAGGAAACTGATACCTCAAGCTGGAAGGAAAAATATGCAGGTATGTAGCCATCATATCTACTTCGACTTTCACATAACTCCCTCAACATGTTGATTTCTACATAAAACCTTTACTGAGGCTACCTCTTTGTTCCTCAACTTCTGAACCTGATGATCAAGAATTTTGACCGGAATCTCCTCATAACTAAGGCTATCCTTCACACCTACTATAATACCCCGAAATCCTTAAGATTAGTCCTGAGGATTGAAATGGAGAAAATAGAATTTTCTACACCAGGTCATAGGATGAGTCATCCAGTGACCCATGTGGTGCACCATGAGTCATTAGGTGACTCATGGGGAAGAGGGTAGACTTAGTTGGAATTTTGGGTTTGAGGTTGACCACGGGTGAGACCACGAGTCATGGTCATCACCATGAGTCATCAAGTGGACCGTGGTCAGGAGTTTGACTTAGGTGTTTAGAAGTTGGAAATGCCCCCAACGACTAGTCACCACGAGCCGTCAGGTACACCATGAGTCGTGGTGCCCCTCATGGTGACTAGAGATGATGAATTTCTAGTTCTGGCAATGGGAGATGACCATGAATCGTGGTCAGTGATGACAAGTCATTCGGTCCCTCGTTGGTACCGGTAGTGTGTATTTTCCTGCAAATTTATTAAGGGATTTTCCATAATTCCTAAGTTACTAAGGCCTAAACTACATCGTTTTAGGCTCAAATAAGTGTGTTTGAAGAGGTTTAAGTTCATTCTAAGCCTATTCTCCTCCATGCATGCAAGCCTAGTGGTTTCTAAGGGTGATCAAGCTTAGATTTGTTAAGTTCTTCCCTAAATTTCCTTTGGGTTCTCAAGAGGTTTATGAAATCAGATTCTCCCAGGTATGTAGGGTTATGAATGGGTGTATTCATCCACACCAATGCCCAATCCCTCTTCAATTTTATGAAAATTCTAGTTGATGAACATATGGAATTTTAACACAATATGTGAATTCTCTAAGTATCAATCATGGGTATGATCTATACATGTTTCTAGTGTTGAATTATGATTCATTGGCATATTTTACAATGTTTCCAATTACAAATTATGATTTCAAAGTTTTACAAATAAGATGCCCATATATGGAAGCTCATGAAAAGATGAGATAATGATCTATGCTTCTAGTTATGATGAGATGTTCATGATGAAAATATGATTTCGAATTACCCATGTCTATGTTCATGTTTTGAGTAATCAAAGTCTAATTCAAGCATGCTTAAGTATTGGGAAAGCCCATATGATCAAGTATGTTTCATGTTTTGTCTAAATTTCATGTTATTAGCTTACCACATGGTTTTGAAGTTTAGACTCCTACTCTTTCTCATCTTATGGTATGATTTGAGCCCAAGGCTCCTCCTGTTATGATTTCAGACTATGCATGTATGTTATGATTCAGCTTCATCACTACATGATGGTTAGCTTTGTTGAAAAATGATAGAGGCCATATGCATGTTATTGGGAGTAGTGTCTAGCACCGAGTAGGCTAAGAGTTAGTCAACCTTATGCCTCAGAACTACATGCCAATGTAATTATGTTCAGAGATTTGGGATCTCCCTTGTGAGCTTCCCCTGCCCCCTAGGGGCCTTCAACTTGATATCGATATCATGGTAGCGTTCTTAGCCCTAGAAAAGCTTTGGACGGCTCTTCCCACTTGAGTGTAATAGTCGGAACCACGTAAGCTCTATCGTGGTAATGTCGGTTATATGATGAGTCTCCCACTATTCCTCATGATTTTAGTTATGCATGTTCATCAGTCATGTTATTATGTTTCAACAAGTATGATCCAATGTTCTATTTTACTTATGATTAACAGTTTTCATCTTTGGGTCATTCGATTCAGTTATGATATTCAGTTATGTTTAAGTTGTGTTTTCAGATAATAGCATGCAAGCCCTACTCTCAGACTCTTATGATGAAATATTTTTATGATATGCATGATCTCTAATTTTACTTATGTAGCAGTTTTACTTACCTTTCATACTGGTACATTCCACACACTGACTGCATACTCTATGTTGTATCATTTTAATGATACAGACTTAGATATTCAGGCTCAGTCCCGCCGTTAGCCAGATCCTTAGTGTTAGCTCTTTCCAGCCAGAGTTGGTGAGTCCTCATCCTTCAAGGGCACTTATTTTTAGTAGTATTTTTGGTTTTAGACTTTAATGAGTTAGTTGGGGTCTTGTCCCATCAACTCATCAGTAGTAGAGGCTTATCGGACATAGTATGCGTTCAACTTCAGACTTGTGATATGTATTCAGATATTCGATGTTATCAGATTTTCAGACTTTCGCTATGTTATATATGTTAGACTTCCGCTTGATTATGTTGAGTTTAGATGTCATGTTTATGCCATGGGTTGACTTGGAGCCTCTCGGGGTTCCTTATCCCTTGTCTCGATCCGAGCCTATGTTCGGGTCCTATGCTCTCCATCAGAACAACCAAAGCCAAGTCACCTATGCACTTCTTTAAACGCGATACATGGAAAATTGGATATACTAAAGCTAGTTTTGAGGACAACTCTAACTCATAAGACACCTTACCAACACGTCTCATAATTCTGTATGGGCCAATATAGCGGGGACTAAGTTTTCCCTTCTTTCCGAATCTTATCACTCTCTTCATGGGAGACACTTTTAGAAACACCCAATCATAAATTTCAAACTCAAGTTCTCTCCTCCTCACATCAGCATAGGACTTCAATGACTCTGAGCCATTTTCAACCCTTCCCTTATAAGCTGGACTTTCTCCATAGCCTCATGAACTAAATTTGGTTCTATCAATGCAGTTTTGCTGACTTCAAACCAGAAAATAGGTGATCTACACCTCCGCCCATAAAGAGCCTCAAATAGAGCCATGTGAATATTGGAATAGTAGTTGTTGTTATATGCAAGCTCGATGAGAGGTAAATGATCATCCCAACTACTCTTGAATTCAATAACACATGCTCTCAACATATACTCAAGAGTTTGAATGGTCGGCCGCCTGACCATCTATCTGCGGGTGAAAAGCTGTGTTAAGCTTGAACTGAGTATCGAGTCTCTTCTAAAACGACCTCCAAAACTTGGAGGTAAACTAAGTATCTCTATCTAATATGATAGACAAGGGCATTCCGTGTAGCCAAACTAACTCCCAAATATACAATTTAGCATAATCCTCTGCTGAATCGGTAGTTTTGACTGGTAGAAAATAAGCTGCCTTAGTTAACCTGTCTACAACCACCCAAATAGAATCATACTGTTGACGAGTACGAGGCAACTCTGTAATGAAGTCCATATTGATTTCCTTCCACCTCCATGTAGGGATACTAATTTCTTGAAGCACATCTCCAGGTCTTTGATGCTCCACTTTCACTTTGACAATTTGGATACTTAGCCACTAACTCTGCTATGTCCTTCTCCATGCCACTCCAACAATAGACTTTCTGTAGGTCACGATACATCTTGGTGGCACTTGGATGTATAGAATATCTGGAACCATGAGCCTCATGCAACATCTGATCTCTCAAATCATCAACACTTGGAACACACAAATGACCCTGATATCGAAGTACCCCATCTTCCCCTTGGGAGAAGACCTCAACCTTCTGATTCTGAACCACTTCCTTCAACTTTACTAGAATCGAATCCTCGTCCTTCCTAGCCTTGACTTCGGTCACCAAAGAGGATTTTGATCCATCCTGAACAATGACTCCACCATCTGTTGAATCAACAAAGCAAACCTCTAGTCATGCAAGCTGATGCACATCCTTCACCAACTCTTTTCTCCCCTCATCTACATGAGACACACTCTCCATAGAAAGTCTGCTAAGAGTGTCTGTCACCATATTAGCCTTGCCCAGATGATAAAGGAAACTCACATCATAATCTTTAAGAAGCTCCAACTACCTTCTTTGTCGCAAGTTTATATCCTTCTGGGTAAATATGTATTGTAGACTCTTATGGTCCATAAACGCATCCACATGGACCCCGTACAGATAGTAGCTCCAAATCTTCAAGGCAAATACTACCACCGCCAGCTCAAGATCATGAGTCGGATAGTTCTTTTCATGGATCTTAAGCTGCCTAGAATCAAAGGCTATACCCTTACCCTGTTGCATCAATACACAACTAAGGTCGATCCTCGAAGCATCACAATATACCACAAATCCATCGGTACCCTTAGGTAGAGTCAACACTGGTGCCGAGGGGAGTCGAGTCTTCAACTCTTGGAAGCTCTTCTCACAGGCCTCTGACTATTAAAACTTCACTTTCTTCTGGGTCAACTTAGTCAATGGTGTTTTAATGGATGAAAACCCTTCAACAAACCTCTGGTAGTAACCAGTTAAACCCAAGAAACTCCTGATATCTAAAGGACTAACTAGTCTAGGCCAATTCTTCACAGCTTCTATCTTTTGAGAGTCCACCTGTACACCCTCACTTGACACCGCATGACCCAAATATGCTACTGAGTTCAGCCAAAACTCACAGTTGCTGAATTTAGCATACAACTAGCGATCTTTTAGAGTCTGTAGCATAATTCCAGAATGAGCGGCATGCTTTCCTCACTCCGAGAGTATATGAGAATGTCATCTATGAACATGATCACCAACATGACCAAATATGGATTGAACACCCTGTTCATCAAATCCATAAAAGCTGCAGGAGCATTCGTTAGTCCAAAAGACATAACTACAAACTCATAGTGACCATACCGAGTTCTGAAAGCTGTCTTTGGGATGTCACTCTCCCTAACCCTGAGCTGATGATATCCGGATTAGAAGTCTATCTTTGAGAAATACTTGGCACCTTGAAGTTGGTCAAACAAGTCATCAATTCTGGGGAGGGGATACCTGTTCTTGATTGTGACTTTGTTTAACTGTCGATAATCAATGCACATCTGGAAAGAACCATCCTTTTTTCAGTCAAAGAGAACTAGTGTATCCCACAGGGATTTTCTAGGTCTGATGAAACCCTGTTCTAAGAGATCCCTCAACTGCTCCTTTAACTCCTTTAGCTCAGCTGAAGCCATTCTATAAGGAGGAATAGATATAGGCTGTGTATCGGGAAGAAGGTTAATACCGAAATCGATCTCCCTCTCAGGAGGGACTCCTGGTAAATCATCTGGTTAAACTTATGGATACTCGCACACTACAGGAACTGACATAGCATTCTTAACCCTAACTAGATGATAGACGAAACCCTTAAAGATCATCTTTCTAGCCTTAAGGAAAGAAATAAAGCGACCTAAAGGAACAACTGAACTACCCTTCCACTCTAGGACTGGCTCACACAAAAATCGGAACTCTACTGCACGGGTTCTACAATTTACTGAGGCATAACATGCATGTAGCCAATTCATGCAAAAGATAACATCGAAATCTGTCATGGCTAACTCTACTAAATCTGCTGAAGTGAATTTCTTAAGGACTGTGACAGGGCAATTTCTGTATACCATCGAGTTATAACTGAATCACCAATTGGGGTAGATACTGAGAAGGATTCTGATAGGATTTCTAGACTGGCTCCGAAGCTACTAGCAATCTAGGGTGTCACGAAAGATAAAGTAGCCCTTAGATCTAACAATGCATAAGCATCAAGGTGAAAAACTTGTAACATGCCAGTGACTACATCTGGAGAGACCTCCTACTCTTGACTAGATTCGAGGGCATAAAACTTGTTTTATGCATCAAGGTGAAAAACTTGTAACATGCCAGTGACTACATCTGGAGAGACCTCCTACTCTTGACTAGATTCGAGGGCATAAAACTTGTTCTGACGCTGACCACCACCTGCATTAGTGGAGGCACCCTGCTAAGCTAAGCATGATGGTGGAGCTACTAAATTAGTGGCGGGGTCTCGACCTCTACCATAGCCTTGTCTGGCTGCTGGACAATCTCTGAGCATATGTCTAGGCTTCCACGCCTGAAGCAAGCACCTATATCTGCTAAGCACTGACCAATATTCCTCCTACCACACTTGTCACAACCTGGAATGCTGGGTTCTACCGACCTGCTCCCCTCACCTCAAGAGCCTGATGCTCGTCCCCTCTAATTGTGCCTAGATCTGGATGGCACACTCGCTGCTAATGGTGATAGGGTTGATGATCTCTGGTGAAACTGCCAACGGTGCCCACCGCTAGGCCTCTATTGAGAGAACCCAAAACTGTCTGCCCTAGCCCTCTTGGCCTCTTTCTCTCTCTCAGTCACCTGTACTGCCTCTATCTGCTGGTCGTACAGGACCAACCATGAGAAGTCAATATCCTGATGAAGTATAGCGGTCCTACAATCCTTGACCAGATAGTCTGTTATCCCATGCACAAACATTCTCACTCAAGCCCTCTGGTTAGCCACCATCTCGAGTGCATATTTGGACAAGTGGGTGAACTCCACGGCATACTCCTGGACTGTTATATTGCTCTGCCTCAGGTTCACGAACTCGACTACCTTGATCTTCCTCATCTCTCTAGGAAAGAATCGATCCAAGAATGTGGTAAGAAACTCATCCCAATCAATGGGACCCGCACCAACTCCCCTGCCATCCTTTCACTGCCTGAACCAAATGTGGGCAACCCCTTTCAGCTGGTAAGAGGCAAGATCTGCACACTCCTCCCCTGTCACCCTTATAATCTGGGTGACTTCTGGATCTTATCAATAAACTCATGTGGATCTTCATCCACTCTTGACCCAAGAAACTTAGGGAGGTTCATCCTAAGGAAGTCCCTGACTCTTACCACTGCCGCGTTCCCATTCTGGGGAACATGGGCTACCCCTGTTGGTTGACCTGGCTGATCAAAGCCTGTGCTAATATTTGGATGGTTGCCCTAAACTCAGCATGGAAAACCTGCTCAGGTACATGATCCTCGGGGGCTGGTGGAGCCTGCTGGTGCCCATCCCTGTTGCCATTCTCATGGCCATTTTCATTCTCATTTCTTCTTCCGTTAACTTGGTGAGGAGGTATGATTCTGCAAACGCGTATAGCACGAGTTAGAAGCGGAATCATAATAGTACATGCATTATCTAAAAACATAGCATGAGGATCCTTGGCTCAACCATACCACAAGCTGAAAAGTGGGAGTCTAGACTCCAAAACCATGTGGTAAGCTATAATCATGAAATTAAAGTAAATCATGAAACATACTTGATCATATGGGCTTTCTCAAACTTAAACATGCTTTGAAATAGGCTTGATAGTCATAATCATGGATATAGACATGAGTAATTCGAAATCACACTTTCATCATAGACATCTTATCATACTTGAAAACAACATAGATCATAATCTCAACTCTTCATGAACTTTCATAAATGGGAATCATATTTTTAAAACTTGAAAATCATAATTTGTAATTGAAATCATAATAAAACATCCCCATGAATTATAAAACAACATTAGAAACATGAGTAGTATGGACCCATGATAGATACTTAGGGAATTTCACGAATTGGGTTAAAATCCCATGGATTCATCAACCTTGAATTTCATGAATTTGGAAGAGGATTTGGGTATGAGAGTGAAGTAATACTCTCATTCATAATCCTACATACCTGGGTACTTTGATTTCACAATCTCCTTTGAAAACTCAAGTGAATTGAGGAAGAACCTAAGGAATCCTCAAGCTTGATCTCCAATGAACTCTTTAATCTTGCATGCATGAAATGAAAGGCTTGGGATAGGTTAATCACTCTTAAAATCCTCCTAACTGAGCATAAAACGACGTAGTTTAGGACCTAGGGGCTTAGGAATTACGAAAACACCTTACTAAAACGCAAGAAAATTACACACTGCCAGACACCACGCCTCGTGGTGTACCTAACGACTCGTGGTAAACCACTCGTGAAGTACACTACCCAAATTTGTAACTTCAAATTCTACTCTTGACCACGACCAACTCCACGAGTCGTGGAGTCACTTCACAGCTCATGGCTTCCTCTCGTGGTCACCCCCAGACCATGAATTGCTGTCAATCATCCTCTCACTTTATGAGTCACTTAACGACTCGTGAAGTCCTCCCACAAGTCACTAGACGACTTGTCCTGTGGCCCAGGCTACATTTCCTTGATTTTTTCACCTGAACCCTTGGGCCTGATCTTAGGAAATTTTGGGGTATTATATCAATGGAGTCCATAATTCCTTGGTGGTTGTTGTGGCATGCTTGCGTACTCTATTGGTGCCTCTTAACCCACTCTTTACCTTTTTTTTTGTCTTGAAAAAGCCACACCTTTCCCTTTGCTAGTTTTTGGAGTCATATTTGGTGAAATTTCAAGAACAAAGAAGTTTTTTATTATTTGGGTGAAGAAATTTAAAAGAATTTATGAAGAAGATGAAATTTTGGAGAGAAATCTTGAGAGAATATGGGGTGTACGGCGCGAAGTGGAAGAAGAGTAGGAGAAAAAAAATGAGGTTTTTGCAGTTTAAAACATCTTTGGGTTGGGTTGACCCGCGAACTTTTGCCTGGAATACCGTTCTCTGCGGTGCGCCAGTCTATGCATCGGATGGGTTCCGCGTCGCACCTGTCCTTATGGCATTGGCCCTACGTGTCTCGCCTGTCTCTACATCACAGGCTATGCTTTTGTGTACCCTGTTTTCAACAGTTATGCTCAAGAATTCTTTTATGGTCTATGGCTTAATTCCTGCACACTTGAACAAATACATCAACTCTAAAAAAAATAAAAAGGATCAAAATTTAAAATACCTTGGCTTAATTCCTGTACACTTGATTTAATATCATGAGACGATGCAAGTATTTTGATTACTCAAACTTAATAAAGATACATGTTTGGATTATGATCACATGCAATGACACTCATTTCGAGGGTTAGGAATGGTATCACTAGGCAAGGTGCCCTTTTGCCTTGTTAAGTGCTGCCGAGATTTGCCCCACCTGTTATTTTAATTGCTTTATGGAGGTCGAATGTGAGTCTACTAGCTAACTCAAGCTTGATAGCTCACCCCTCATCTCTTTGACTCTTACTTCAGTAGAATCGACCTTTTTTCTATCATCCGACTCTTCATGTCCTCCAATCTTATTGTTCTAGAGTTGTTTGCAGCAGGCTCTCTAACTCATGAAGGTACATAAACTCCATTCCCATCATTTTTGGGGGCATCTCTATTTTTCCATGCACCTTGGTCCCTATCTCTAGCCTCAGACCTATCATAATTTTTATTTCCATAGTAGTTCCGACCTTGATTTTCTTGGCCTTGACGCCAAAAGTCTTGGTTAGACCCTTGCGTGTTAGCCCAAAAATCCCCCTGATTATTGATAAAATTAGCCTCCTCTTCTATATCAGGGTGGTGATCTTCATACCTAGGTCCCTTCTCTTGAGCATTCATTGCATGCACTTTCTGTGTATTCAGTGTGGTTAGATTCTTGGCGATTAGTTCTAACTGGATCTTGATATGGTCCATATCTTGGTCTTGTTCTTCTTCCTTCTTTCGTTGCTCTGCTGTCATGCCTCTAGAATAGTTTATTACAGCGGTCTTAGATTCTCTAATATCCCATGCCTTGTTGGTCTTCGTCATCTTATTCAGTATTTTACTGGCTTCTACAAAAGTGTGGACCATTATGGACCCCTCTGCTATCCTATCTACTATAGCTTTATTTAAGACACTCAGTAACCTGTAGCCTACTTCCAAAAGAACTTCCTCTAGAAGCTTGTGATTAGGACACTGCTTGAGCTTTTTTTTCAATCTTAGCCATGCGACATGTAAGGCTTCCCCAGATAATTGTCTAAAATTATTTCTTTTATCCCTCAACTGAATCATTTATGAGGATAGAAAAAAACTTCTCCAAGAAAGTTGTAGTCAGCTCGGTCCAAGTAGTAATAGACTCATCTGGAAGTTTATTCAACCATAAAGTAGTTACCCCTGCTAGTGAGAAAGGGAATAACCTGAGTCTAATGGCTTCTTAGGAAACCTCTGGCAGTCTATAAGCATTGTAGATCCCAGTGAAATTTATCAAGTGTTGGTTTGGATCTTCACCAAAAAAACCATTGAGCAACCCTTTCATGTTCAACAATTGCATCATTGTACTTGTAATATCGACTTTGGCATTACCTGGCAAAAGGGGTGGAACAATGGCTCTAGTGTAACCAACCTCTTTTTTCTCATTCTCCCCCTCGAAGATCATATTCCTTACAACATTACATCCATGAGGATGAGGGTTTTTTTGTCTATTCCTCTCTTCCAAGGTGATATCGAATTGGGCATCTTCATCTCTCCTAGCTGCATCAACCAGTTGAGCTTCTTCTTCCTATTGCACAACTTTTGTTCGCTATGCCTTAGTCATCTCCTATGGTGGGAGATTAAGTTGCGTCACAGGGTTTGTCATGCTAACCTATGATAAATCAGAAAGAAAACAAAAATGTAAATTACAAAATAAAGACTACAAGTCAGATTTAAACATCAGTTAACTATTTCAACACCGTATTCCTCGGCAACGGCACCAAAATTTGATTACGTCCAAATTACACCCGCAATAAAGTATAAAACAGTCGTTGTCAAATATAGTAATTCAACTAGATTGGGGTTGATCACACAGGGAATAAGAAAGAAATAATATGTTAATGCTAAATAAATCAATCGGTAGTCAATATTTCAGAAGGGGGTTACAAATAAAAGAAAAAATATATTTAAGCAGTGATTAAGTTATTATCAAATTAACGAGACAAAACTAGGTATTGTATTCCCCATGATTTCATAATGTAGTAGGCTTATTTTATTAGTGATCTATCTTGGTGAATTTTGTGTAAGAATGACGATTAAGTTCATCTAACATCTCTCGACCTACATAGATAAATTTCACCTAAATCCTCTTGAACTTTAGGTGTGTATATTTTGCCCTTGTTATAAGTCTTGGATTAACTATCCTTGGTTAGAAGCCAAGTTAATTAGATGAGGGTTGGTAGCCTCAAATTTTTATTGTTATTCTCTTTTCCTAACTTCAACCTCGTTGGTCATTCAAGTTGATGATACATGCCCGTTTCAACGTTTGCAATCGCTAAAATTTATTAAAATAAAGAGAATAACAATCCACTCAATTCACTATTCAAGAATCACTATTTTATTTTGCCTACTTTCGTTAATTCCTCATGGTTCCCACAACCCTAGCTCAAGAGATTTAGCCACTCATGGTTGAGAAAACAATAACATAAAATTTATAAGAAGTTATAATGAAATACTTACAATAATATGAAATTGTTTGACAAATCTCAAAAGCTAATTAGAATTACAAGAACTTAATGAATTTTTAGATAAATATTTAACTAAGTAATTGCACTAATTTGTATGTAATTCATAAGTTATGAGTTGTGAGTTGTTGTCTAAAATCATACTAAGAAGGGGTATATATAGTAGTAGAACAAATCTGCATTTGTTCCTTCTTGGACTGGGATTGGACTTTGCAGCTTCTGTTCCTACTTGAACTGGGATTGTATTTTTGGCCGCCTAGACTACCTTATGTGTCGCACCTCTTCGTGCGCCAAAATACCTGTAAGTTGTGCCTCTCTATCTGCTGGTTCTGGCTGTGGTTCATGTAGGCTACAACACAGGTATGCCTGCGATGCCAACCTCTATCATGATGTCGCAATTGCTTCGTTTAAGCTTGTCTTGGAAACTCTTGTTATTTTAAATCTTAAATAAGTCCAAATTTATCATTTTAATTCCTGCAACATTTAATCATGCACTTGAGCTATTTTTTACAAATATCATATAAAATCAAAGAAAATAAACATAATTTATTTTCAAAATATAGTTAAGCATGAGAAAAATATGATAAATAAGTGCATAAGTACGCCCAACATTACTAGACAGGAAAACCGCTGCAATGGGTGATTCCTCACCATAGTGGGAACGCTGCATCGAAGAAGTCATTACCGCAGAGGATGACGCGGACCAGAACTCTGAATTTCAGTCTATTTTAAAACCCAGTTTCTATTTTAAGAGGGATTAATTAGTAAAAATGCTTGGAAAATATTGGATATTCAAACCAAGAAAAGAAGAGGGAGGCTCTAAGAATCCACCTTCCTCTCCAGATTACCTTATTCTAGAATGCTAGACCCGGGGCGAAAATGGAACTCCATTAGTTGTAGGGCAGCAACTTGACACCAAGGTGGTTATGACTTACCTTGAGTTAGACTTTGATTAATGACTCATATACATGTGCAAAATTGATATTTATGTAG
This sequence comes from Datura wrightii, assembly GCA_035772735.1. NCBI lineage: Eukaryota > Viridiplantae > Streptophyta > Magnoliopsida > Solanales > Solanaceae > Datura > Datura wrightii. The sequence goes on from JASDFA010000018.1 coordinate 25,042,601, forward strand.
GTATATCCATGTACAAGACCGTAAATTGATGGAGTCTAACAAAAAGGATGATTTCTTATGTGATAATGTGATCTTTTATAATGAACTAATGATATTAATAAAGAAAAAAGGTAGAGGTGATAAGACCTAGTTGTATGTGGTATTGATATGAACATTCTTGATTTTATTTATTAGTGACGCGAATGGGTGACCGTTAGTAAAGATAAATTGTCTAAGAAAGAAATTCAAATGAAAGAAAGAATAAGTGTTAATGTATAACCCTAGATAGTTAAATTAGGTAATTAAAATAGAGGTCGCAGGTGAATAATAATTACGTGGTTGGCATAACTTGTTGGTGAAGTAAGAATGATGAGGGGGACAATGATGTGGCCCCGAATAAATTACCTTGAAACGGGAACTTGTAAGACTAGTGTGAGGATTCATGTTAAATGTAATTGACGAATTGTTAGGTGCTTATATGATAAGATTAGAGAAGTTGAATTGATAATTGGTGAAGCTTACATTGTTATATATAATTGATTGTGATCAATGATTAGTGACTTAACCACGATTTTTGAATCACAATGAAAATAGTAGGTTAAAATTTTATGTGGAGTTAAACTTTGTATAATGTCTTATATGTATTATGATTTAGTGAATGTGCTGAATGGTTTTCGGGAATTGATTGTGATAAAGACTATGGTGATTTAGCTATGGTATATGGATGAATTCTGAAATTATATAAAACTATGAATATTATTCATGAATTGAAAGGTTCAATTGTGATAACCAATATGTACTTATGATTTGTCCTATTTGATGGCTGGTTTATAGCATATTAAAATATGTTTATAAATGATTAGATAACATTCTTTTCTTGAAATGAGAGGTTCATGTCCGAGGGAAGCATCCAGAAAAAAGGTTGTGTGTATTAATTGAGTAATGATTGAGGAATACATCATTCTCCTGAGATGAGTAGCTTGTGACCGAGGTGAGTATCCGGGCGAGTGATTGTGATATGAGAGGCTCGTACCTGAGGTGAGCATCCGGCCGAGCATTTGTGATATGAGTGGCTCGTGTTCGGAGGAAGCATCTAGACAATCAGATAAGTGAGAGCAGTAATCACGTCGGTATAGTACATGGATTTCTAGATTTCCCTGCAGGCCATGATTGGAAGGTAAGAATAAGACCCTCTGACTTATGTGTACAAATGTGTGACGGATATGTGATCCGGTTGAATACCGTTGAAAGACTGACATGTGATCGGGTTTGATACAGAATGGACATGATTATGTGGACTTGAATAGAGTTGCTTTATGATTGCAAATATTTGTGATGGTTTCTGTTGTTTGTGTTAAAGACTCATATTTCCTATGATAGATTGACATGACTTGTTTGAGTATAATTTAACTTATCTGAATATTGTTGATTTCTTTTTTTATCCATATTGATTTTGGTGTATTCCCTATTAAGCTTTGGGCCTAGGTTGGTCCTGACTATGGAAAAATAATTTTGTCTATAAGGATAGTGTTCGGATATGTGATATGAATCGATGGTAAATGAGTGTTGGAGATGAGCGATTAAATAAATGATAGGCTTTCTAAATTCTATGCTGAGTCATAATAAATCATTGGTAGTTAAAAATAGACTTGGGTACCTCGGATGGTGTATGTAATTAATCGTTGGGTTGCTACATTTTAAAGAGGATATTAGATGTCTAGAGGTAATGTGTGTTCTACAAAAAAAGAGTGTCAACTCATACCAAACTACTGGTTGACAGGGGTAGAGCTGCAGTGGTGAAATTTCCACTACAGTGAGACCACCATAGTGGTCGGAGTATCAATGCAGCGATGGTGGTCCAGAATACTGTATAGGGCTTATAGCTAAGGACAGATTGAGATGTAAGAAGGTTAGCAACAGTTTGACAAGTTGTAAATAAATGATGTTTATTGAAGGATGTGTTATTACCTAATTTAAATATTACCTATTGATATCGATTTTGCATTGTGTTACATGAACTAATCTTAGTCAGTAGATGATGCTTACCAGTACGTGTGGTGTACTGATACTACTCTTGCTACACCTTTTGTGGGATGTAGGTTTGTGACAGGTTATGAAGTTTCATGGTCAAAATGATGGCACCCCGCATCAGCTTCAGCATTTTTTTTAGGCAAAGCTGTGTCTTTTTCTTTGTCGTTACTCTGTTTAGAACTCTTGTACATGTCTAGATTAGATCCTTGGAAAAGAATCTAGTTTTGAAAATTTTCATTGTAAAGATATGTTTTATTTATTGAAGAGGTTTAAGAATTAATGTTTCCTATATGAATAGTGATCATCTGTAATGATGGTGTTTACTGCTTAAAGAATGTTTAAAGAACAAGAGTCGAGTAGGTACCCGCACGATCTGTCAATTTGGATCGTAAAATAAATTAATTGTCAGGTGTATTTGCTTACTTTATGTCATAATCCAATTGCAAATGTTCCAATGAGAATTAAAGTACTTGTAGGATAGAGTCTAAGACACATCTAATGAGAAACAATCTAATCGGTTCCAAAGATAAAACTCCTTGAAGAAGGAGAGGAGCAAAGGAGCAAGATGGTCATAATAAGGAGGCATGTGTTCTAGAAGAACAACGCGACATAATACTTTATAAAACCTTGAAAAATTTCACATACCTCAAAAAATAAATATGAAAAGATCTCGATGAGTTATGTCTTTGTGAAAATGGTGGAACCGATATAACATTATAGTTAATTATATGCTTGATATGATGTAACGCTCAATATTGTACATAATGATGAGGATCTTGAATTCAAATATATAAAAGAGTGTTGACAGATAAATGATTGGCCAAATACAAATACTCAATCCAAGTATATTTTGTTTCACTTGAAAAAGTAATGCTTATACTTATAATTCAAAAGCCTCAAGGTATAATGTCAGTAGGGTATAAATGAATTCTCGTATGAAAATTAAAATGAAAAAGTAAAATTGTAAGATATACAGTACGACTTGTGCCTTGTGGCATAAAGATTTTTCGCAAAAATCCGGGCATTATTGTATGGAGATGTGTGCTCCTATAGTGGATGTGATGAGGTTTTATACTAGTTTAATAATACATGAAAAACTTGATATGCGTATAATGAATTGTTTCATTATGGTTAGCTAGACAACAAAGTTTATAAGAAAACTTCTTGAAGGATATAAAAGAATCTAAAGTGATTCCATTAAGTACTCCAATGATTGTGACAATCGCGCTTAACATAAAGAAAGATTAATTTCAATGTTACTAAATTGATCAGAAAGTATCATGTCTTAATGCAATTGGTGCACTTATATATCTTGTTATTACTGTCCATGAAATAATATTTTCAGTTAATATGTAGATAAGATATAACCTCATTGTAGGAAATTCGGCCCCACCAATAAGGGGTGTTTTAAGACTCATTGGAGTAATTAAGTTAACTCCAATAATTTCTATATAAACACATATATAGTGTGTAATTAAATGAGACTACAGATACCGAATACTAAGAGCAGGAAATTCCTACACTTTATTTTCTCCATCGATGAATTAGGATTTTGAGCTACCATCAATCAGTAATTTCAACTGTGGTTCAACCAAGTCTTTCGCTTTTCCTACACAAAAAACAGATAATTTCTCGATAATAATTTACATATATTATCTGATTAGTTTAGATTAATGTATATTTAAGCCTTCTTTAGTAACAAGAGCCATATGTTGATTTTTTCGTCCGAAAATATAGATCAGTTATTTTTGTGTAAATTAAATATAATGTTTGTGTATTTTTTTCTGCACAATTGAGAATGATAAATTAATTTTATGATACTGATTTAAAAAAAAGTTTTGAAACAGTGTTGAAATTATTTTTGAATCTGAAACTAGTTTTCAGAATATATATATTATATATATATATATGCATATATATTAAAAAAATTATATCTTTTTGGTCTTGAAACAGATCTATGAAACTAAGAATTATATTTTAAAAAAAATTTCTCCAATGCACCGGTAGTGAAGCAGAAAGAGGAAGAAGAGAAAAGAAAATATATTTTCTCTTACATTATTCCTGACTCTTTTTTTTAACTAACACCATTTTTAAAAAAATTAAAAGTAAGATTCTGGCGTGTTTTAAAAAATATAATAAATTTTGACCATTAAATGTTGTTGGTCTTACGGGTTTTTAATTGCTGAAAATTTAATTTTTTTAGCCATGTGGGCTTTTGTTCTTTCTATTTTAAAAGGCTGGCAGATTTTTTTAAGTTGGGCTAAGGCCCAATATTTCAGTTCTTTTTCTCTTGACTAAATTTCTTGAATAGGCAGAAGGACACTTTCAGATGTATTATTAATATCTGTGGGCTTATGGCCTGATTAAAAATTATAATAATTTCTAATAAATTTCAGATTAATAAAAAGAAAAAAAATTAACTATACATATTTAGAGTAATAATTTAAAAATATATCAATATTTTTTAGTTTTCAAAAATAACAAAAAGATATTTATAAATAATCAGATTAGGTAAAATTTAAAAAAAGGTAAAATTACTATCCTATAAATTAGAGTAGTCTTACTAATTATCTATATGTCTTTCTTGATTTGTGGTATTTTTATTATAGAATAATCAAATATCTAATTTACACCACATTGATATCTAATTTTTTTTTTCTTCTCAAATCATTCTTGATGTTCATTCAATAAAATTTCTCCTAGATTTTTATCTTTTTCTATTCCACAAATTTATTGTAGATTGTTGTTTTTCCGTATTTTTTCTATACACATTTTTTTCTTCCCTTTATACACAATTGATACACTAAATCATTTTGTATATAACCTGGTATAAAAAAATTAAGTAACCCAATTTGTATTATCAATATTTTATACCAATCCATACACTAAAATAAGTAAATTTCTTACATACTAATATGTAGAACAAAAATAGAGAAATGAAGGTATACTAATTTCTATATAAATTTCAGACCCAAAAAAAAAAAAAGACAACACACTTAAATTAATTAGATATTTTTATACACAATGCATTCACTAAAACATGTTTGTATATAATATGGTATTCTCTTTTTAAAATATTATGTTATTTTTCTTGGTATTCCCTTTAAAATCAAATATTCCGTTAGCATGACGAAAGTGATTAAAAATTGGCCGAGGTTTAGGTTGCCAGTTTGTATATATTTATTATTTTTTATAGTTTTTTTCTTACCTAAAGAATATGAATCAGTTTGTGAAAAAAATATGTATATATTGTGTATGTAAATTGGTTCCATTTATTTATATGTAAATTACTTTTCCAACCAATAATTATATGAATTATATTTATGGTCGAATATATGCTTTCAAATTTTAGGTGATGTATATTTAGTATATAATGTGATAATTTTTAATGTTATAACGTAAGTGTTAAAAAGTTGACAGAGATTTAGTGTATTAAGAAAGTTTAAAAATTGGTAGAGATTTAGAGTATTAAGGAGTATTAGGGAAGAAGGAGTTCGGGAGAAGGAGAAGAAGAAAGTTAGATTATTAAGGAAACTAGATAATATTGAAGAAAGAGAAAAATATATTTTTGATAAATATGAAAAAATAGAATGATTACTTTACTTTCCATTGATAAATGTGCTATAAAATAGGAAGTTTAACAACTAATCTAGATTTAATAACATTTATTAAAAAATTATTTATTATACTTAAATATAAAATCTGATAGTTTCGTAAATAATCTGATAATTTGAAAAATAAAGAAGACTATTGGAAAAAAATTGTAATTAAATGTCTTATTGTTATGAAATAATAAAGAAAGAACAAGAATATTATAGAGAAAGAGAGAAGGAGAGAAGTTCTTATTTCTCTTGATGGGATCCTCTTGAGAAGTTAAAGGGATCATTTATAATGAATGGAGAACCCCTTTATTTATAGGGGATAACTAACTTGGTCCCAAAGTTACAAACCCTAACTTTCCTTTTAAGAAATAGACATTCACCATAAATAGAAAATATATTTATAACACTCCCCCTTGGATGTCTATTTGATAGATAATATGCCTTGTTAAAACCTTACTAGAAAAAATCCAGTGGGAAAAAATTTAATGAAGGAAAAAGAGTACACATATCTAATAATACGCATTTTGGCTGCCTCATTAAAAATCTTACAAGGAAAAACCAGTAGGATAAAACCTCGTAAAGAAAAAAGAGTACAACACGTATTAACTCCCCCTAATTAGAACATCCTTGAATCTTTGCATCCCGATCTTGTGCACCATCTTCTTGAAAGTTGTAGTTGGTAGAGATTTGATCAGCCACATTGTCACTTGAATGAATCTGTTGCACATTGATATCACCATTCTTTTGGAGCTCATGTGTGTAGAAAAACTTTGGCGAGATATGCTTCGTTCTATCTACTTTTATGAATCCTCCCTTTAGTTGTGCTATGCATGTTGCATTATCTTCATACAAAATTATGGGTAATTTGTCACATTTCAAACTATTTTTCTCTAATGGGATGTATCATGGACCCCAACCATACACATTCTCGGTTTGCTTCATGAATAACTATTATCTTAACATGATTTGATGAAGTAGCTACGAGAGACTGCTTTGTACATTCCCCAAGATATGGCAGTACCTCCACATATGAACACGTAGCCAGTTTGAGATCGAGCTTTGTGTGGGTCAGATAAATACCCCGCATCAGCATAACCAACAAGATCGGGACTGCAATTGTTAGAATAATATAAGCTCATATCGGTAGTCTCTTTTAGATACCGCATTATGTGTTTGATCTCATTCCAATGTCTCCTAGTAGGAGTAGACTATATATTCAGGACCAAGAATTTCCTCGTTCTTTTAAATCCTTCAAGGATTTTTATATATCCTTCTGTCTATCTAGACATGAAAATAATTTCATTATATGCATGTCAAGTTTTCATGTATTACCTGACTTATAAGTAATCTCAAAATAATTTTATCCACTATAGGAGAACCTCTCCATATAATAATGTGAGGATTTGCGAGAAATCTTTATGCCACAAGAATTCATTTATACCCACTGACATTATACTTGAATTGCGTATTTTTAATTGGCAATCATTTATCTGTCCATACTTTTTGACAGATTTGAATTCAAGATCCTCGTCAATATTTATAATTTTGAGAGCTACATTATATCAAAGGTATCGTCGACGATCATTTTGATATCAGTTCCAATGCGACATAACTTATTGAGATCTCTTCATTTTTCGTCATTTTCAGGTACCTGAACCTTTGCCAAGGTTTTATGAAGTGTGATGTCGTGGTGCTTTCTTAAAGCACTTGCCTCATCATTATGACCATCTTAATCATTTGCTCCTCTCCTTCTTCAAAGAGTTCTATATTTGGAACCGTTTGGTCTATCACGCTTCAGGCGTCTCATAAACCCTGTCCTTCAAGGACCTTTCATTGGAGCATTTGCAACTGAATTATAAAACAGAGTTTGCAAATATATCTGACAATTGATTTGAAATATTTTGTAAGTGAATTATCTATTGAACTTTAAGTTCATTTTTTTTTCCGAGGATCTAGATAATTCATCCCACACTCAATTTTCAGCTGCTAATCACTTCTTCTCCTAATGTTAGAAAAACTAACATTTACCCCCCAAGCTCATTTGGGGACCCATCTTTGTGCGTTGTAGTGGAGCAATTGAATCATATAACGCACATTCAAATTTTTAGATGGAATTATTTGGTTCCTAACCTTGAACCAATTGTGATAGGGGAACCTTGTTGGTTTGATGCATTCAACTGTTGCTATATGTTAAATAAAAACATCTCATACCAAATTTTATTTGGGAGTTTTATTCTCATAACCAATGATTTAGCTATAATTGGAGGCATACAATTTTTGCTAAACCAACATAGATATGAATCGGCATTGTCAACATGATTTTATAATTTGGAACTATGCTCTTAATTTTAATAATTCGAGCAACAACCTTACAAAAATCAATTGCAAGTTGATATCAAAATACATGTGACTATACCATAGATGCATCTATTAGCAAACGGTTCACATGGTAGGTGAATGGGCCCATATCCACCCTTTTATAAGTTCCAAAATTTCAAGGAAAATAATTCCAATCCTAGCTGATCAAGATCATTCTATCATGAGAACAAGCAACAAAAGAGAATTCTTGAAGAATCTTTTATTTCTTCAACATATAGCCACTTGAATTCTCAATTATTTTTGCATCACATTTGAACTAGGATAGCCAACCGGTTATGCCAACTTATTTCAGTAAACTTCTAGTTTACTTTCATATGTGATTTCATCATCATACCCATATTTATGTATTACAAATAAAAAAAACAACGAGTAATCTTTTACATAAATATTTATAACCCGCTTCAATTGTAGTAGCATGAAGATATTAGATCTTCCCATAATTTAGTCTCAATTTTTTTTCAATGTCCTTGAAACTTATAAGTTTCTTTTTGAGACTTACTACAATAATTTCATTCCTTCAAGTAGTAATACATTAGCTCTTCCGGAGCTCTCAATTAATTTTGTGTACTACCACATATTCAATCATATCAACATCATTAATAGTTTCTCCACATAGTTTCAACTTAGAAACAATTTTGAATGTTGATGAGCTATACTCATGAACAGACTTATAGTCTTGATGGATCTAATCATATCGTGCCATTGAGTGGATGACCATCTTCAGGTGGTTATACCTTTCTTTTAGGCTATTCCACAAAACAAGTGGATCCTTAATCGTGAGATATTCAATTTTAAGAATTTCGTCAAGATGATGACGCAAGAATATCATAGCCTTAACACGATCTTGATTTGATGCTTTGTGTTCAATTTTAATGGTGTCTCCAAGACCTATTGCATCCATATGGATTTCAACATCAAACATCCATGAAAGGTAGTTCTTGCCCAAACTTTGAAGGGCAATGGAATCAAGTTTCGTAAGGTTAGCCATATTAAAAGAAAGAGAAAAATAATACACCGGCCTTCAAATTTTGAGACGGTAGAGTCGTAGAGCAACAATATCACCAAAGGAATATCATTCCTGTGGTTAAATAATACATCTTTCGAAAAAGAAATTTGAATCTTTCTTACCTCAGATCTTTCAAAGTGAGTGCTCAAAGCAGAGACTCGTGCTGATAACGTGTTATGAATTAATAAAGAAAGAATAAGAATATTATAGAGAAAGAGAGAAGGAGAGAAGTTCTTATTTCTCTTGATGGGATCCTCTTGAGGAGTTAAAGGGATCATTTACAATGAATGGGGAACCCCTTTATTTATAGGGGAAAACTAACTTGGTCCCAAAGTTATAAACCCTAATTTTCCTTTTAAGAAATAGACATTCACCATAAATAAAAAAATATATTTATAACACTTATATTATTATTTTATGTAATTTTTTCTATGACCTAATTTTCATAATATAAACTTAGTATTTATATTTAAAGAAGTCATAATTATTTTATTATCCTAATAGCTTAAATTTATTATTTTGTTAAACAAGTTTGCATGAAATGTTATAATTAGTTTGACATTAGATTTATTTGCTATTTAATTTTGATATGTTAATTAGTTTAATATTTTTATATTAATTTAGCATGAAATAAATATTAATTAGTTTAATCTTTTTTATGATGATGTGTTCAAAGGGTGTTCATGATTCGGTTTTTTATCAAGATTAAAATTAAAACCAAATCAATTTAGTCGGTTTTTAAAATTTTAATACCAAATCAAACTAAATAAAATAAAAATCGTTAGTTTGGTTCTTGATGGTTTGGTTCAGTTTTTCAGTTTATAACTAGCTAATAATAAATTGATAATAGTAAAACAACAAAGAAATGAGATAACTATTTCAAATGAACATTATGAATTAACAAATTTCTCTCTAGTATCACAAGATGAATGTAATTTTTTATATTTTTTTCAACACTATTTCAAAATTTTAGAATGTTTAAGTTGTATAACTGTAGAGGTTCTTCCACTTTATATATTTAATATCCACATGAAAATAATATACAACTTTAAATAGAATGGTCAACCCTTTAAAAATCAAAGGGGCAAACAATTGAAGAATAGATGGATGTCTTAGCAAAGAAAATTAAAATCAGCAATATGTCATACCACATATAGATAATTAGACTTAGAGTGTTGAGTTTGAACATATTTTTAAGAAATATAATTTAAAAGTATTGTAATGCATGTGAAATAAGTATACTAAAATCAAATTAATAATTAAAAGGTATAAAATATTTATAATTATTTGTGAAAAACTAATATCATATATATTAAATAACTATAAAATTTATCTGTTCGATTTGGTTATTTCTTTAATTTTTTTAGTAGAACCAAAACCAAATCAAATATTATCGGTTTTTAAAATTTAAAATCAAACAAATCCAATCCAAATCAAATGTCGATCTTTTTAGTCGATTTGGTTTGGATTGCGGTTTGATTTGTTTTCACCAAACCATGAACACCCCTAGTGTTCAACGTGTATGACATTCAATTAGTTTAACACTAGAAAATTTGTTGAAGCGCAGTTATTAAAAAAAATTATAATAAAATAATTATTGTTAAAAATTTTAATAAAAAATATTGATCTTTACACATCGATTGATTTTATTTTTTCTCTATTTTTCATGCGTAAGATTGATATCAAACAATAAAAAAAATTTAACTTAACAATTATTGAACAAATTATCCTCTTTAATTTTGATCTTTCAACTGCATATGTCAAATTAAGAATCATGTAATTTTAATCTATTAGTCTTAATTATTTTCTCAATATTTCTAGTAAATATTTTAAATTAAAATAGTTTCACAAATTTAAGAATTTAAATAAGAAAAAACAAAAAAAATATTCTTATTGCCTTTTGATATTTTTTAGATCACCTTTTTTTTTCTTTTTTTATTTTCTTGATAATTATTTTTTTAATTAATTTTATTTTAATAATACTTTTTATTATGTAATGGTATATTTTTTTGTATTCACTTGAACATTATTTCTCGATTCTCCCTTTTATTTGTTCTTTTTTTCATTTATTAATTTTTGCTTCTTCAATTTCTCTGAATAATTAATAACAATTATTTACATTTCTTAAAACAATCAAGGTAGTTCACCTTTCTTTTTCTACTAATTTTATGAAAAATTTCAAAAATTAATTTTTTAAAATATTTTTCATAATTTATTGCTATATTAAAATTTTAAAAATAACTTCATAAATTCTTTTGATTATAATTGATTATTTTCATAATTTTTTCCAAAAGTTTTAAAGATCATGTGCCAATAAAATGCATTAACGAATGTACTCTAATGTTTCTTGAGAATTATTCTTTATAATTTCTTTTATAAATGACCTTGATCGTATAATTTCATACGATATTTTTTAAATTTGTCTTGTTCTCTCTCTCTCTCTCTCTCTCTATATATATATATATATATATTCTTGCAAATATTTTTTTTACATAAAGAAGCCTTATAAATTTAGAAAGTCAAAATATCAATATTTTATATCATCCTTCTTATTCATAAAAAATAAAAAAAATTGAAACATTTGTCGCCATTCGAGTAGCATCAACAATAATTCTAGATTTAATTACTTTTTTATCTAATTATCATGGTCTTTTTCTATTTTTAAAATATTTATGATCTAACCTTTATGTTATATGTATATTAATTCTTCTTCAAGATATAATTTAGATATTTACAAAATATATCATAAATTATAAATCGTAATACATACTTTTTTTTCTTTCTTTTTCTTTCTCATATTCATACCCTTCAGAAACTGGTATCCTTAACCAGGAATGGTATCCCCAAGATCATACTGATCTTCTTTTACTTTTTATTAATTTTAGAAAAAATTAAAATAAAATTACTTTCTTTCTTGACTAATTTCTCATTACTCATTTATTAATATTCTTTGCCTTGTCTAAACTACTAAGAAAAAATTTAAAATATTTTCAAATTAATCAAGTTATGTTAAAGCATGACGTAAATGCTAAAAATATAAAAAGAACATACATATAATTTTATTTTGTAAATTTTGAATTAATGTATTTAATTTGTGCGTTTTTCCTATTTCATTCTTCTCTGTTTTATATTTCCTTTTTAATGTTAAGTAAGTAAAAAATTATGAGAGAACTAATATTTAATTCTCCAATGATATGAAAAAATTGATGTTTATATACACATCTTAAATGTATAAAATTAAAAATTTTATGTTTAAATTTATATATCTAGAGATCAATTTTATCATTCTTTGCTTCCTTAATGTTCTTTTAAGAAAACTAAAAGAAAGTTTCACAGTTATTATTTTATTAAAATTTAATAATTTAAAAATATTTAAATATTTTAATATTAAAATATAATAATATTTAATTATTATAAAAAAATTACTAATGTATATTATTTAAGCGCAGGTAAGTCACCTAATATTATCTATACGCCAAAAATTTTTAAGTACCAAAAATCAACTATTCAAAAACTAATTAGGAATATTTTGTGAATATATATATATATATATACAAAAAAAATTATAATTTTAACTAAATATTATTTAAAAATCAAAAATTTTCAAGTATCATAATTATTATATTATGAATGAGTTAAGCAATATACCCCAATATATAATATTTTTGCACCATTAAAAATTAATTACTAATTTCTTTTAGTTAATTTATATATATAATTTTTATTGTATTAGGTACATTTGAATTAGTCATGACAATTGTTTACTTTATTTTCTATGCTATAGAAATGAAATATATGATATATATATATATATATATATATATATGGATATAGATTGCAATGTAACTTTAGTTGTTAGTATATAAAATATTATAGAAATAGTTTTAGATTGAACGGCAAAATGGTCGTTCAATATTTGATAGGTAAATATGATTTGAAGGGTACATTAATCTTTTAATGTTTGAAGGTTATTTTAGTATTTTAATTTTTTCTTTTTGAATTCCCACTTATATAGTATTAACATTATTTATTTATTTATTTATTTATTATTATTATTATTATTATTATTATTATTTATTAATTAATTATGATACCATTTGACAACAGGATCTTTCGATGCCGGCGGTTGTCCGCTCGACGGTGATAGTCCTTATCAAGAGTACCCTTGTCTTCAAACAAGAATCAATTAAGGGAGATTATTATCTGAACTGTATAAAAATTTAGTATAGAAGTTAATAGCTGTATGGTAATATTTCACCGAAGCATGGGCCTGTCTAGGCAAAGATTACTACAGGATCTTGAGACCATGTGTACAAGATACCTTTTTAGGGGCTCCCCATGATAATAACAGCCCTAGAAACTCCAGATAAACGGGCTTTTCCACCGGGCAACTGTACGTAGCCACTAAGGCAAATCCAAGATCTACAGTATTCTTGTCAACTGTACCACCATCTCCGAACCAAGCTATCAAAATTAACACTAAATCTTTAAAGTTAACATAATAAAATCTCTTGATTTTAATAAAGTCTAGTTCATCCTTTATGATTATTCAAGCAGTATGGGATTCAACATAGATAGACGTTTAGCCGGCTATAAGCTCGGCCATTAAAGAAGCAGTAAAAAAAATTAAACGACAGAAAGTAAATACCTTGAAACCCAAAGCTGGACGATTTTCTGATTTTCTCTATACAAAATAAAAAGATTACAAAAGAGAATTTACAAAAGCTTCGTCTTCAAGAGAAGGCAGAGCAAATCTAGAGAGAGAAAGAAAAACTAAACTTCTGATTGTTTCCAAATGAGGCAAAAGGCCTCTATAAATAGAAGAAAAAGAATCTATGTACAGTAAAAAGACAAACAAAAGGTGTGTATTCCTCATTTTTTTATTTTGGTCAAAGATAAAATGTTTCCTCCTATTATTTTGGAAACCCCTTTTATACAAGCTATTTATCCTCTTACTCATGTTGATAATAAAGGGTTTGATGCTACGTATATGGGAAAGAAGATTTCTTTCCAGTTTATAACTGAACCGCTCGCTAGAAATATAAATACTTTGATTGATAAAAAGATTTTTCATATGAAGTCTTTACAACATGAAATTTATAGCATGTCCATTGATAATATTTTACAATCTGCTAAAGTTCAGGAAAAGGTGAAACTAATTTCTGAACAATTTGCTGTTTCAATCTGTGCTGATCATCCGAGTGCTTTTTGGGATAGAAAAAAGCATGTGGTTTCTCTTCCATATGAAGACTCTTTTTCAGAGGAACATATTCCTAACAAGTCTCAACTCTGTCAGATGAATTTAGAATTAGTAGAATTTTGTAAAAAAGAAATTCATAATCTTTTACAAAAGGGACTTATAAAACCTTCAAAGTCACCATGGTCATGCACAACTTTCTATGTCAATAATGCTGCAGAAAAGGAACGTGGTGTACCAAGATTGGTAATAAATTATAAACCTTTGAATAAAGTTTTTAAATGGATTAGGTATCCTATCCCTAATAAACGTGATCTTTTATCTAGATTATATGATGCCAATATATTTTCAAAATTTGATTTAAAATCTGAATATTGGCAAATGCAGCTCTTTAAAGAGCATACTTATAGAACGACATTCAATGTCCCATTCGGGCAATACGAATGGAATGTTATGCCTTTTGGCTTGAAAAACGCGCCTTCTGAATTTCAAAAAATCATGAATGATATCTTTAATCCATATATGGATTTTATCATTGTTTACATCGATGATATTTTAGTATTTTCTAAAACTTTGGGATTACATTATAAACATTTGGATATTTTTAAGAGAATTGTTATTCAAAATGGATTAGTTATATCTAAACCCAAAATGAGTCTTTTTCAAACTGAGGTTAGATTTCTAGGGCATTTTATTTGTCAAAGAAAAATTGTTCCTATTTAGAGATCTATTGAATTTTCTTCTAAATTTCCTGATGTTATAAATGACAGGACACAATTGCAAAGATTTCTTGGGAGTTTAAATTACATTTCTCCTTTAATCAAAAACTTGTCAAAAGATCTGGCTCCTTTATTTGAAAGACTGAAAAAGGGTTATAATTTACCTTGGTCTGATATGCATATTGATATTGTTAAAAGGGTAAAAGAGAAAGTAATTTCTTTACCTTGTTTGACTCTTGCTAACCCAGATTGGCAAAAAATTATTGAAACTGATGCCTCTAACATAGGGTTTGGTGAGATTTTAAAACAGTTAAATCCCCATGATAAAAAGGAGTATTTAATTCGTTATTGTTCTGGTAAATGGACTCCTGCCCAACAAAAGTATGCTACTGTGGCACATGAAATGCTCACTATCGTAAAATGCGTCTTGAAATTTCAAGATGATCTTTATAATAAAAAGTTTTTGATAAGAACTGACAATAATGCTGTTAGATTCATGTTCCATAAATATTTTAAACATGATGCTTCTAAAATTATATTCGCTAGGTGGCAAGCTCAATTAATCCCTTTTGATTTTGAAATAGAATATAAAAAGGGAAGTGATAATTCTCTTCCAGATTTCTTAACAAGAGAATTTTTAAATGAAAACTAACAAATTATGTTTTCATTGCAGAATGGGGCCTGAATGGCCATTACAATCTTCCTCTAATAGAGAAAGGGGAAGAAATACAGGCCGATATAACGGTCGTGGAAGAGGAAGAACAAGTTATAACACCACCTCAGCAAGTTATACTTCCCCAAACCCAATTATACGGATGGGTAACAGAACACTAGTAAATGAGAATATTTCTCAGCAAGAAGGGGCATCTGTATCCTCTTCAATCAATTTGGGAGATATCCCAAAAGATAGCCCGTTATACGAGGCCTTACAACAACATTTGACGGATAAAAAGAAGAAGAAGAGTGATACATATGCTTCTATTGCCATGGATACGACAGATGAATTCAAAAATTATGAAAAGGTATCCAAAAGAGAAATTATATTTCTCGTAGAAAATAGAGATTCTCAATGGCAGGATAATCTTTGGGAGATCCTCCAAAGATATCTTACAGAGAAGTTATACTTCCCGGGTGAATCATACAAAACCCGAAATTATTATGAGAATATTTTGATCTCTACTGGAAGTGTAGAGATATCTCACTTCAAAGATAACAAAGATGAGACAATTTATAATTTCTCAAAATTTATTATTAAACGAGTTATATCTGCTGAAGAATGGGGTATATCCACCATGAAAGAACGCCAAGTTATACTAGGGCAAGGTGTAAAAATAAATTACTCCTATTGGGATTATATCCAAGAATTTTCCTATGCTCTCTATTATAATAATGGTAAACATAAGCATACATGGTTTATAAAGGTATGCTCTAAGTTGTTTCATAAGTTCATACCAAATTGGTTTTTGAACTGGTGGACATTCCACGGGCCGACTATTGTTATTTTGCCAACCCAATTCAAAGATTTATATGATAGATGGATACAAGTATCTCCATTTATGGATCGGTTATACAATGAAGACCATATCAGCTGGCCAGAAAAGATTGGTCATATTTATTTCTTTATAGAATTATCTATTCCCTGGATTCATAAATGGATTCCTGAGTTCGGTTATATAGAAGAACGCATTCCTTGTTTATATCGTGTTTACTACAACAATTTCTGGGAAAAATTGTTGAAAACCGATCAGGCCACGAGACGTCTTTATGGACAACAAACTATTGATGATATCAAACAAATTATAGTCAAGTATGAAAACAGAGAAAAAACTACTGATTTAATTGATGAAAGTCCTTTAAAGCATATTGCTCTGAAGATTGCATATCAGTCTGGTAATAAAGAACAACAAATTGAGGATTATCTCAAACTCGTAAGAAAAAATTTGTTGGCATCATTCGAAAAAATTGCCACTAAATCTGATACATCTATGAAGAGTAATACGAGCCAGTCTAATCATGAAGACTCGCAAGAAGATGAGGAAATTAACACCGAAGAAGTATTAAGAGAATCAGAAAGGCTTCTGCAACAAGATAGACAAGGTCTCGAAGAAGAAGACAATGATGAAGATTTCATCCAGAGAATGATGAATGCTCAGGGAAAAAAGAAAATCGGATAAAGATCAATGGCCAAAATAGTGGCTAAATAATGGAGGGACCCAGTGGACCCTATGACCAAAATAGCTGTCACTGTGCTTTGATAAAGCGCACAGTCTTTTTACTGTACATAAATTCTTTTTCTTCTATTTATAGAGGCCTTTTGCCTCATTTGGAAACAATCAGAAGTTTAGTTTTTCTTTCTCTCTCTAGATTTGCTCTGCCTTCTCTTGAAGACGAAGCTTTTGTAAATTCTCTTTTGTAATCTTTTTATTTTGTATAGAGAAAATCAGAAAATCGTCCAGCTTTGGACACAAGCTTTAGGTTTCGAGGTATTTACTTTCTGTCATTTAATTTTTTTTTACTGCTTCTTTAATGGCCGAGCTTATAGCCGACTAAACGTCTATCTATGTTAAATCCCATACTGCTTGAATAATCATAAAGGATGAACTAGGCTTTATTAAAATCAAGAGATTTTATTATGTGAACTTTAAAGATTTAGTGTTAATTTTGATAGCTTGGTTCGGAGATGGTGGTACAGTCGGCAAGAATACTGTAGATCTTGAATTTGCCTTAGTGGCTACGTATAGTTGCCCGGTGAAAAAACCCGTTTATTTGAAGTTTCTCTGTTATTATCCCGGGGAGCCCCTAAAAAGGTATCCTGTACACATGGTCTCAAGATCCTGTAGTAATCTTTGCCCAGACAGGCCGCATGCTTCGGTGAAAGATTACCATACAGCTATTAACTTCTATACTAAATTTTTATACAGTTCAGATAATAATCTCCCTTAATTTTGATTCTTGTTTGAAGACAAGGGTACTCTTGATAAGGACTATCACCGTCGAGCGGACTACCGCCGGCATTGAAAGATCCTGTTGTTATATAGTATCAGAGCCTAGGAATTACTTTATAGGATTCAAGCAGTATTTATTTATTTATTATTATTATTATTATTATTATTTATTAATTAATTATTATT
The DNA here is from genome assembly GCA_035772735.1 of Datura wrightii. Taxonomy (NCBI): domain Eukaryota; kingdom Viridiplantae; phylum Streptophyta; class Magnoliopsida; order Solanales; family Solanaceae; genus Datura; species Datura wrightii. The sequence goes on from JASDFA010000018.1 coordinate 25,060,645, forward strand.
TATATATATTATTATTTATTATTATTTATTATTTATATTTATATGTTATTATTTATTTATACTTTTCACTTTTTGGCTTCCCAATTATATAGTAATAAATATATAAATATAATATGATATGATAAAATATTAATATTTAATTATGTACTTAATTATATTTTAATTTAGTGGAGGAGCAAAACGGTAATCTAACTTTTCACTTTTTGACTTCTCACTTATATAATAAGATGATATAGATTCTCATTAGATTAAATTATTTAATTAGATAACATTAAATAACAACAATAATTAAATAAATGAGTTAATAAAATAATTTTAAAAATAAGAAAATAGTCAAAAAAATCACAAAAAAATGAAATGGAGGCCTTAGAGGCATGCCACATCAGCATGCTTGATATGGTACTAAATGTTTGATATGCTTGATATATATATATATATATATATATATATATATCAATTTTGTATGAAATAAATGGTAATTAGTTTAATACTAATTTTTATGATAATGTGTTCAACATGCTTGATGTGGTAATAGGTTTAACATTAAAATTTTCATGTAAATTTTTTTGGCATGTAGTAAATGTTTATTAGTTGGACATTAATTTTACTTGCATGCTCATAAATAAGTTAATTTGTTTAACTAATGATTCATATGGGATCACAAAATTACAATAGAAAAATATCTTGTCCAAAGTATGATTGAGACACTTAGCTAAATAATTAACTAGGTTAATTTTGATAATATTTTAATTTTTAGATGATGATTGAGCTCATAATAAATTTTTAAATCCATGATTAATATATGTGTTTATTATCCTAATCAATTGATGCATAGTATCATTATATTTATATATGTATGTTAAACATTGTGTTTGCATTAATTTTTAAATAATTCTCATCGCATTTTTTATTTTATTAAAGAGTGACTGTTGTTTTCAAAAACATTGTTACTGAGCTCAACAAAGGATTGAAACTCAACAACGACAATTATGAGATTTGGAGCTTGAAAGTTTCGTATGTGCTAGAAGAGCAAGAGGCTCTTGAGGCTAGTAATCATGTGCTAAATGAGCTTGAGGATGGAAACACGGCTCAGCATAGGCGTGACCATGAAACTTATTATTTTTGGAGTAAAAAAAAACTCCACCGTCACATTATATTACTAAGCACCTTGGATAATGATATTCTAATGAAGTTTAAGGATCACCAAAGGGCTATGATATTTTGGAATACTTTGAAAAATAGGTTTGGTGCTTATTATACTACAATGCTAAGATCCCTCACGATCAAGTTTGATTCATACAAAAAAACACCTAGAACATTCAATGGAAACATATCTGAGACAAATGACAAATATGATCAGAGAGATGAAAGTTGTCGGTCATGTGTTGACTGACGAGCAACAAATCCAAGCAGTAATATGCTCTTTACTTAGTTCTTGGGATCATATGAAAATGCATTTGACACACAATCAACTGATCACAACTCTGAAAGATGTCCGGAGACATCTTTAATTAGAGGAGGATTGACTTCAAGCTACAAAGCTAATAGCAGAGTTGCACATGGCAACAATCTCCAAATTCAAAAGTAATTCAAAGAGATAGAACTGAAAAAATAACAGAAGGTCATCTCAGACTTAGAAAGCTCAGCATACTAAGAAAACAAAGACTGAAAATAACAAGAGCAAGCATTCCAAACATGTTAATATTGCCATAATGAAATGCTTTAATTGTGACAAAAAGGGTCACTATGCCAGAGATTTCTCTGAAGCTCCTAGAAAGGTATTTCACAAAATTAAAATTAGTGAACTTCGTGTTTCTAGTTCTATTTTACTAATTCAATCTAGTCCTTTATTGATTGTAGACTCAAGAGCAATGAACCATGTAGTATGGCATCATATTATCTTTGTTGAATTTCAACGAGTTCCACGTGGAGAAAAGTGAGTATATGTAGGAAACAATAATAAGCTTGCTTTGAAAGAATCGGTGCGTGCAAGTTAGCCCTGTATGGCGGTCGAGACCTAATCCTACATGATGTTCTCTATGCACTAATGATTCGTCAAAGTATTATTTTAGTTTTCGTTTTGATTAGGTTAGGATTCAATTTATTCTTTCATGACAATTTTTTTAAGTTGACTTTTAGATCAATTTTAGTTGATTTTGGATATGTTACTGGAGGTTTATTTATTATGAATTTGGATTTTGATTCATTTAATAATAAGATCAGTTTTTTAATGTTTACTTTTTTAAATAAATATGATGTGATGTAAACATATGGCATATTAGACTTGGTCATTTAGGCCAATAAAGAATGCAACGGCTAGCGAAACAAGTTTTACTTACCAACATTGAACATGTGGAATCTAGCTAAAAAATCTGCAAGAAAACCTTTTGGTAAAGCTGAATATCCTTTGCAATAGTCCATTCAGACATCTGTGGCCCATGAATGTTAGGGCTAGGCACGTAGCAAGTCATTTCATTACATTTATTAATGATTTCATCTGTTTCATTTATGTCTATTTAATTTCTCACAAATCAGAAGCAATAAGTTATTTCAAACGCTATATAAGCTTAGTGGAAAATCAATTAGACAAGAAGATAAAAGCTTTTCTAATTGATGGTGGCTGGAAATACTTGTCGTCTCAATTAGTTAAGTTATGAAAAAGAGTAGTTCATCAACTGACTATTCCAAATACTCCACAACAAAATGATATTGCAGAGAGAAGAAATAGAACGCTCCTAGAAATGGTTAGGTCAATGATGGCACAAACCAGCCTTCCAATTATTTTTTAGGGGTGATGCTCTGCTTACTGTTGCCTATGTACTTAATCGAATTCCTACAAAATCAGTTGCAATCAGTTCATATGATTTATGGACCGGAAGACACCCACCCTAAGTATAGTAAGATCTTGGGGTTGTGATTCCTATATACATGATTTCTCTCACAAATATGACAAATTGGGTCCAAGAGAAAAGAAAAGTATCTCTATGAGGTACTCAGAAACCCTAAAGGTTATGTGTTTATAGGTGAACAAAACAGTGAGAGTGTAACTAATTTTGAATCATGAGATATCACATTCTTAGAGAGTGAGTTTTGTAATAAGGGAGAGATAAGTGAAAACATGTCCTTGTTTGAGATAAGGGATCAAGACATGCAAGGATCATTTCATTTGAGTGGGAGTATTTTAGCACATAAATAAATTAGTTTCTCACCGTCAGATGCGAATGAAAGTAATCCTTCTACACTTAATGGAAGTGACCAAATGGATTTTGTTCCGAGTAGGAGCGAGATGTTCATCGATATTGTTTCAAGTGGGAGAAACGTTGATCTAAATAGAAACAACGATGAATCTAGGGGTGGGCATTCAGTTTTTCGGTTCGGATTTTTAAAATTTTGGTTTGGTTTTTTCGGTTTTCGGTTTTTCATGTAATGTACCGAACACCGAACCAAACTAATTCGGTTCGGTTTGATTTTTTTCAAATTCGGTTCGATTTTTTCAGTTTTTCTAATTCAGTTTTTTCGGTTATGAGCCTAATTAATGGGCTATTTTTTAACTTACAAAATGAGCTACTTTTTAAATTAAAAATGAGTTGTTTTATCTTTTTAAATTCAAAATAAATTATTTTAAGTTTGAATTCTAAAGTTTAATTCAACTAAGCTTAATTTTAACTTTTTAAATAAAGAAAATAGTGGGATCAATTGATTTACATTTAGTAGTACATACATAACATTTGAATTTTTGATAATAAATTTTCTCATATGCTTAATATCCTTATAACAAAACCAATAAAAAGTTAAGGGTCTTTTAAGATTTTAATAATCTATGGTCCCTAATTTCTTGTTAAATAAATATTATATATTTCATTTTTCTTTCAAAGCATATTAATAATAGTAAGAATTTTCTTAACATGCTAAAACTATTATAAAACTTGTTATTTGTAAAAAAAACTTAAGCAATTGTATCAATTATATAAATAATTCTCTAAATGTAAATGTGCTTTGAGATTTGGGTTGGGTGTAGTATTTTTATTTTTTTGAAATTAAGTTATAATTTAAAAAAAAAAAATGTAAAATTTCGATTAAACCGAAAAACCGAAAAACCGGAATATGAAAACTGAAAATCGAACCGAAAAACCAAAATTTAAAAAAAAAAATCGAAACCGAACCGAAAAACCGAAAAAACCGAAACCGAAAAACCGAATTAATTCGGTTCGGTTTGGTTTTTCGGTTTTCGGTTTTTTTGCCCACCCCTAGATGAATCACAAATTAGACATTGTTCTCGTAAAAAGACTCCTCGTCAATGATTTAATATTGAAGGCAGTGAACTATTTATGATACTCCTATAAGATAAAAATGAGCCTAAGAATGTACAAGAGACTCGATCTCTAAAGCCCTTTTATGGATAGATGGACAAAAGCAATGGAAGATGAATTGGAGTCTATGAGAGTTAACAAAGTTTGGGAACTAGTTGACCTTTCTATGTGATAGATGAAGCTCATCATGTTATACCAAAAGATCAAGAAATAAACTTGTAATTTTAACATTGTATGTAGATGAGATATTTATAGCTGTAAATGATAGGAAATTCGTAACCGATATTAAGTCATGATTGTCATCCCAACTTAAAATGAAAGATATGGGTGAAGCTATATATATTTTTGGAGTTGAGATTCCAAGAGATCATTCAAAGAAACCATTGTATCCCTCCCAAGAGAATTGCATTTGAAAATTTCTTTAATGATTGAATATACAAAATAGCAGCCCTCTTGATACTTTTATCAGTAAAGGCCAATTCTTGAGTAGTCAAATGTGTCCTAAGACTCCTAAAGAGAAGGAAATAAGGAGTCGAGTTCCTTATACGAGTGCATTCGGAAGTCTAATGTACGTTATGATTTGTACCGGACATGATATCTGTCAATCAGTTGGCTTGGTAAGTAGATATCAAACTGGTCCAAGTTTAGCATATTGGCAAGCAATAAACAGAATCATGAGATATATGAAGGGAACTAGTGATTATGCACTTTGTTACCAAGGAGACAAAGATTTGAAATTAGTTGGATATAGTAATGTTGATCATGGAGGAGATATAGATGAGAGAAAGTCTACCTCAGGATATATTTTATTACTCAGTGATGGCGTCATATCATGGAGTAGTAAGAAACAATCATGTATATCACTATATATGATGGAAGATGAATATGTGGCTCTCGTATTAGTAATACAATAAATTATTTGATTGAAAAAATTATTGAAACACATATTGGATATCTCCAAAATGCTGAACCAGTGTTAGTCTACTATGACAGTGAGGCTGCAGTATCCACTACCAAGAACTCTAAGTTTCATTATAAAACCAAAAACATAGATAAAAAGTATAACGATAGGAGAGATTTGATTAGATGCAAGATAGTGAAGGTGAAATATCCGTCTACAAAGGATAAGTTAGCAAATCTATTGACCAATCCTTTGTCTGGAGATACATTTGTAAGACACACTAACTCTCAAGACTTGCATGAATTCTAAGATACTTCATTTTTTCTTTTATTTTTTCATGTTCACAAGACAGCTGTTCTTTAATAATCAATAAAATTGATTTATATATATATTTTAATTGTTGAATATTTTGTGCATTCTTTATTCATTTAATTTATTTATGATAAGTATGTAGAGTAGACAAAAGGTCCTTCTCACACAGGTAACTGTTTTCTTATTTTAGTGATGAGTGAAGATAAGACTAGATTTTAAGAAAAATTATCAAATGGATAATTTGAGAGCTACAAGTATAAAATCAAGAAAGTTGCATAAATAATGACATAAGGTCATTAAGATTAAAAATGTTCACCTAGTCTACTTAGTGATCCAGATATGAGTTATTGTAGATCAAGAAACTCAAACTTAGACATTTGTGGTGTGTAGATATCATTTGTACAACATTCTAAATGAGACAAGGACATATGCTCCATGAAAAAGGAGAACATATTATAGTATATTTTTTATATCATGTGTGCTAATATCAATCAATTGGATTAAATATAAGTCCATTCTCAATTTATTATTGTGTGAGACCCAAAACCATTATAATGGCTCAAGATATGTGCCCTTAGTGACTCTAATCAGATACTTGAGACTTAGTTTGATGTATCTATCTTAGTGCATTTCTAAAAGACCATGTACACATATTCAGCTTGGAGGAGAACATCTAAAAAATAGTTAAACTAATGTTAAGGGAATTGTGAGAAGAGAAATATCATTAATGAAATCTTATTGATTTGGGTTTACTTGTACACCAGTTATAGCTTATGAGTTATGATGGTGAAATACAAGAAATATATGAGTGTGTGTGTGTATATATATATATATATCAAATGTGATTCATATGATCTGGGGTACTTCATACTTTATGATCCACTTGTAGGTTTGCGCTTGACGAGAGGCTATATACTCCTAACAGATGTATAGCACTTAGCTCTCACTGTATGCTAGTCGCATGGTCTGCTTCCCTATATGAATGATTGTAGAGACAAGAAAAGAATTTGTTTCCCAGATAGAAAAACCACTCTCATTATGTGTGAGTGAGAGATGTCAAAAATTCAGGCATCTCATAAGGGGTGCTTTAAGGTCCATTAGAGTACTAAGTTAACCCTAATAACTTTTATATAAATACACATATGTTGTGTAATTAAATGAGACTGCAGACACATAATATATTAAGATCAGAAAATTTCTATGTTTTATTTTCTTCCTCAATCAATTAAGGCTTAGGCTGTGGTATAGGCGATTGCTCCAATATATAATGACAACCACCATCTACCAGTAATTTCAACAGTGGTTCAACCAAGTTTTCTTCTTCCACTATGCAAAGAACAAGTAAGTTCTTGATAATAGTTAACATATATTATCTAATTAGTTTAGATTAATGTGATATTTAAATCTTCACTCACTTTTACCCATGGGGATATCAAAGTAAATTAAATTGATATAAATTTATTGATGTTAACTAATGTTATCAAGGTTTATTGATTATGAAAGTGCAAAAATTATTAGATTTATATGAAGTTTGATCTCAAAAAAAATATTTATTTGTGTGCGGGAATACAATCATATCATATTATTCTATAAAATAGTCAAATTTTATTATCATGTAAATGAAAGTGTCCGTCACTTGATTGTTGTTATGAACAAGTGGCATGAGCAATTTGCCTATGACAAAGAGGTCATGATCAAAGTAGTCAAGAATGTATTTGGCATAGGTTAAGGATTTAACATATTAAAGAGGCATATGCTATGATCACAAAGATAGTACTACTAATGTCAATATTTAAAAAGTTTCTATACAAGATTGAAAGACATTATCTACAAGAATTAAGTGATGTTTTAATGGGGAAAAATATAATGTGTATTCTACTTTTTTTTTTCCTTAGCCGAGTTTTATCTCACAAGGTTTTTTCTAGTAAATTTTTAATGAGATACATTATCTATGCGGGACTGTTATGAAATATTAGTGTAGATATCCACTACTCTAAAAATAAATCTCCCACTAAATCTAACTATTATTGGTTGTAACTCTCACAGCTCCCTAACCTATATTATGATCATCTATGATCTCAAATAGGTTAAATCTCATATCTATCAAAATCCTTTTCATCCTTCGATATAATCATTCTATAAATAGTGATATTGAATATTATAATATACACACTTGAAGATACTTTAATATATTTGAAGGAAATTTAAAAAAAAAACACTCACTTTTTATTTCTCCATTTCTATTGCTTTTATCTTTTTAGTATTATTTCTTATTTATTCTATTTTATAACGAATCAAACTTATGATCAATTGTATAGTAAATTAAAGTCAAGAAAGACAACTATAAATGATAATGACAAAAGTGTCATTGTTTCTCGAGTCCTTGCACGAGTGCTGACGATTGAATTTTCAAATAAAAGATGCAATGCACGAATATTTAATTTCCTTTCACTTTCACATTAAGTGAACTTAACCTTACTCTAATTTGTCAACTAGCATCATGTTAGTTATCCTTTCAAGTCATCTTCTTCTGTTAAAGTTATTATATAAAAAGTAAAGTTTTTTTCCAGAAAATAGGATAAATGAGGATATAATTTACCTCCTTTATTTTAAAATAAATGGTTTTTCATATTATCAAAAAGGTATTAACGACGTTTCTTTAATTTTATCTTTATTTGAATAAAATTACTAAAGAGTTGCATCTTTTTAAAAATATTTATTAAGAGTAAATTAATAAAAATGCATTTTATTTTCTAACAGTGAATAGTTTCTTAAGAGCTATGCTAAATTAAAAATACCATTTATTTTAAACAGAGGGTGTATTTTATTGAAAGAAAAATTATTTAGCGACTACTCATGAGTCTATACTTAGAACTTTTGAAAAAATCGTGGTTGAATTTGTATGGTTGTCTAAGTGCGTGCCTGCTATTTAAGACCAGTTCCCGATTTACAAACTTTTATAAAAATAATGATTCATTCGTTTCAAAATAAGTGGTGTTTTAATTTTTGATTTTATTTTTAAACAAGTGGTGTTTTACATAATCAAGAAGACATTAATGATGTTTTTACAATTTTATCCTTATTTAAAATGGAGAGAGTTTTTCATAATCAAGAAAATACTCCCTCCATTCCATTTTAATTGCTAGGTATACTAACAACCTATTTGGCCAAGCTTCTCAAATCAACTTATTTTGAGAAGTGCTTTTTTCAAAAGTGTTTATCAAAAAAGTACTTTTGGTGAGAAGCAGTTTGTGTTTGGCCAATAAATTTAAAAAACACTTTTGAGCAACAATTAGTATTTGGCCAATCTTTTGAAAAGTGCTTCTAAGTGTATTTTCACAAAAGTGCTTTTCAAATAAGTGCTTTTGGGAAGAAGCTATTTTCTTTAGCTTCTCAAAAACAGTTTCTGCTGCTCCCTAAAAGCACTTATTTTCTCTCAAAAGCTTGGTCAAACACCTCATTTGTTTAAAATAAGTGTTTTTTTAGAAAAAATAAACACTTTTGGCCTCCCATAAGCTTGGTCAAACAGGTTATAAGAATAGTTATTTCAAAATACTTGTTAGTTTCAAATTCAAGAGATAATTGACCCTGTTTTTTCAATTCTACCCTTAGTATTTGAAGTCATTCTAAAATGTGAAAAGAATTATTATTATATGTTTTCAATAAATTAATAGGATTACATTAGTCAAATTACCATCCTTATTGATTTTTTCTTAACGGGTGTTTTAATCTTATCCTAGCAATTGAAAAAGAATAGAAGGAGTATTAAAGAGTTGCATCTTTTTCAAGATATTTATTAGGGGTAAGTGGGTAAAAATATATTTTTCTATCTAGGAATAACTAGTTTTGTTAAGGAGTGTGCCAAGCTAAAAGCATCACTTATTTTGAAACGGATGGAGTATTTGCTCCATTCTTTTTTACTTGATAGGATAAGGTTTATATATCATTTAAGAAAAATTAATTGGGATTACAATTTGGTTAATATAATTCTATTAATTGATATGTACTTTTTAAAAACATACAATAATCATTCTTTTCACATTCTAAATTGACTTAAGTATTAAGGGTGGAGTTGAAAAAAAATGATCAATTATTTCTTGAGTTTCTACATTGATAATTATTTAAAATAAGTATTTTTAATATACCTATCAAGTAAAAAGAAACGGAGTGATAAATTGGTATCTTGACCAACTTATCTGGTCTATAAGCTTAAATTTTTGTGATAATTTGATATGAAAAGAAGTACTTATCATGATCTCTTCTCATTTGTATAGGAAATTACCATTCAAAAGAGGCTAAGAAAAAATCAAGTAAAAATACTTCAAAGATCAAGCCAAACAACTTAAAAAGAAGTTCTCATGCGCAAACCATGGATGACCAAACGCGGACCGCAGACCCATCGCATCTGGGACCAGAAGAACTCTTCTAAGTGATAAGATCTATGGTTGAACCGCAGACCGCAGATTGCAAAGTGCGGACCGCGAATCAGCCGTGTCTCAAGCCAGAATCTCATGCTCACTGACAGTGCAAGCCCACGCAAGAGCGGACCGCGATTCGCAAACCTTGGGACGCGAATTGATCTCAGTCAAAGATAGAGAGTTGGCAATATTTTCACCTGGAATGCGATTGGAGCGTGGCCTAAGGATGGCTAACCGTGGCCACAGATTCACAGAAAATGCTGTGATGGTGGCATTTTTATAATTATAAGTACGCCAGTTATTTTCTTTTTGGAATCTTTATAGGGTTTTTAAAGGAATATTTGGGAGAGTAACAATATTATTACGATATTACTTTTGAAATACTTGAGAGAGGAAAAATAAAGAAACATATGTTCTAGAGTTTTAGTGAAGAAGTTTGAATCAATATTCAACCGAGTACTTTGTTATTCATCGTTGTGAGTATATATTTATCATCTTTTCTCTTCCCAAGATTATTATTATATTTTTCATAAGTAGCTAAGCTTTATACCTAGGGTTGTGCGAACATTGATCTACTAACGTTGATGGGTCTATGAATGCAAATATTTAGGTTAGCAAGCCACTTGTATTATCAATTCTTCCATTTTGATTGTCATTTAATGGTTGCAAATGTTGAATCTTGCCTAAAATCTGATTTGCTTGATCAAAGATTTCATGATTAGGAAGAAGAATTAATAACAGGTATTTGAGGCTTTCAACCTAGTTGTTATAAGGGTAGTCAACCCAGAATTTATGATAGCAATTAAATCAAGAATCACTGAAAGACCGAAAGGATTCAGGGTGATATTTCTTTAAGTGGGTCAAAAGACTTAGAGAGTTTTTAGAACTGTCTGTTTTGTATGTGTAATGTTAACCTAGATTTTAATACAAGATAAACCTATCACAGTTAAGAAACCCTGGGAAACACAACCCTAGATTAGTTCAGTTATTGAAACAATCAAGAAAGTATCTTTAACCGTTATTAAAAGAATCTTTGACTCTAAGTGTGATTTTATTTTCCCCTCTTGGAATATCGACTAAACAAATTTGAGTATTCACTTTTGATGAATTTTGCACGTTATTCCCTGTGGGATTCGACCCTAACCTTGTTGAATTCTATATTTGATATAACGACCACTTTATACCTATTTAACATGTGTAATTTAGGCATATCAAATTTTGGCGCCGTTGCTGGGGAATTTGGTTTTCAAACTTTATCATTATCGTAAATTCGAAATATTTTTAGCCTTATTTCGTGACTTATTTTGTTTTGTTGTTTTTTTTCTTTGGAAGGACCAATGGAAAATCTTAATCATGCTGAGTTGACCGAAGCTCAACTTGTTGCAGCAACCCAAAATGCTCAACAAGGGTTGATAAATCAAACCCCTATTAACAGGCGTTCTCCTCCTGCAAAGGAGGCTAATTTGGAGCAAACTGGGTATGCAAGTGCCATTGCATTGCTAGAACTTGGTGGAAATTCCAAGTTCGATATCACCAGCACCATGATGCATCTACTTAGCATGAAGGAACTGTATTGAGGTCTGGCTCATGAGGATACAAACTAGCATTTAAAGAACTTCATAGAGATATGTAGTGTATATGGGTTGCCTGGTGTGTCACAAGAGGCGATGAGACTCAGATTGTTCCCCTTCTTATTAATTGGAGAAGCAACTGTATGGCTTGGGAAACTGCTGAATGAATCAATGAAATGCTGGGCAGAACCAATTTCTTCTTTACTAAAAGATTTTTCCCTCCCTCTCAAATGATCTAGTTGAGGGATGACATCAACAATTTTCACCAGCTGTCGAATGAAGCACTGCACGAGGCTTGGTTGAGGTTCAAGAAGAAAATCAAGCAGTTTCTAAATCACAGACTTTCGGATGAAATCCTATTGCAATCATTTTACAGATCACTAGATGGCCTGAACAAAGTGGTAGCAAATAATATTGCCGAAGAATCTCTTATGGATCAATCGTTTGTTATCGCAAGTGCAATATTAGACAAGATGACTAGAACAAACAGAGAATGGCACACACGAGAAACAGAAGTTGTATGTGGTGTGCAATCCACAGGAATGGCCAGAGAACAGTTGAGAAGAGAAGAGGAAAGGAATGAAGATATGGCTCAACTCAAAACTCAGATAAACTTGCTAACAAAACATTTGATGGGAACTGGAACACAGAAGATCAATGCTATGTCAAATGAGGAGCAAGTGCCTCAACATAATGAATATTATTAGAATTATGAAGAAGAGACTAGCTTTATTGCTAATCAAGGTGGGGTTTCCTGACCAACAACTCAAGGATTAACCAAGATTCTTGGTAGCAAGGTTAGGGAAATCAAGGTTGGAACAGGTATCGAGATAACTGTGGCTATGACAGAGACCAAAATAACAGGAGGGACAAAGAATAGGGAAATTGAAGAGATAGATATCAAGGGTTCAGAAATAATTGGGGAGGTTCTTATATTCCCTCGAAGGGAAATCAACAAAGCCATAATAACCCTCAAGCAGTGAGCCAACTCAGTCTAAAATGGAGGAAATGCTGGCAAAAGTGTTGAAAAGGGTTGAATCCACATATTCGGGGATCAAAGAAATCAGAGGAGACCTATCCAATGTGAAACAGTTCATGAATTCTCACTCCACAGTGATAAAGCAGCTAGGCAACAGATGAATCAAATTTCAATAGTCCTTAATCCCAAACAGAAGGGAACGCTGCCAAGTGATACCATGACAAATCCCAAAAATGATATTCATTGCATGGCTATCACCACTAGAAGTGGTAGAGTTTTGGGCCAATGGAGGAAACAAGAGCTGAGAAGATTGATGATGAAAAGGAGAGTCTGTCTAAACCAGATGTAGCTAATAAGCCGGTAGTCATTATTGCAGAGCCATATGAGACTTAAAAGCATCATGTTGAAACTACAAAAGATGTATGTAAAAATAAATAGGAGAAGAAAATGCCTAAGGTGCTGCCTCAAATACCTAGGCCTCCTCCTCCATTTCCTCAGAGGCTCAAGAAGAAGGCATAGGATGGAAAATTTTACAGGTTTATTTTCATGCTAAAACAACTTCCCGTAAACATTTCATTAGTAGATGTCTTGGACCAAATACTAGGCTATATCAAGGTCATGAAGGACTTGGTGACTAAGAAGAGAACAATGACATATGAACCCATTGATAATACACACTAGTGTGGTGCGATTGTGTCACAGTCTCTGGTTTAGAAGAAAAAGGATCCTGGAGCATCCACAATCCAATGCACAATTGGGATGTTCAACTTTGCTAAAGCTCTGTGCGACTTAGGTGCAAGTATCAACCTCATGCCGCTTGCTATATTCAAGAAGTTAGGTTTAGAAACTCCTAGACCAACAACATTGAGGTTGTTGATGGTAGACAAAACTGTGAAAAGACCAGTTGTCATCTTGTATGATGTATTGGTAAAGGTGAATAACTTCATTTCCCAGCTGACTTTGTGATTTTAGATTGCGAAGTGGATTTTGAGGTGTCGATTATCTTAGGGAGGCCATTTATAGAAACAGGTAGAACACTGGTTGATGTAGATAGAGGTGAATTGAAATTCAGGCTAAACAATGAAGAGATTATTTTCAATGTGTGTCAGTCCATGAGGCAGCTCAAAGATATGATTGTCATCTCAGTGATTGATACCATTGATGAAGTAGTAAATGATACCTCAGGGGAGAAGTTTGTCGCTGAAGCCTTGGCAGCAGTCATTATGAACTTTATTGGCGACTCAATAGAAGAGTTTGAAGAGATGATACATGCAATGATAGGCATGGGTTCTTATACCTTTTCTCTTAAAAAGCTTGATTTAGATCTGAACAATAGAGAAAATCCACCTGCAAAACCATCTATTGAAGAACCACCAGTCTTGGACCTAAAACCACTGCCAGCTCATTTGAGGTATGCGTATTTGGGGCCACATGATACACTGCCAGTAATCACATATGTTAACCTACTGGAGTGGCAACTAGAAGCCTTATTATCTATCTTGAGAACATACAAATGGGTTGTTGGGTGGACCATCGTCGATATCATTGGCATTCCTCCAGGCATTTTCACTCACAAGATACGGTTGGAGGAAAATTATATTTCCAGCATTGAGCATCAAAGGAGACTAAATCCACCTACGCAATAGGTGGCGAAAATGAAGATCATAAAATGACTGAATGCTGGAGTGATTTATCCCATCTTTGACAGTCACTGAGTTAGCCCGGGCTGTGGTCCCTAATAAGAAGAATAAACTAGTGCTAACTCGAATAGTGATGGTCTGGAGAGTATGCATGAATTATCAAAAGATGAACTGGTGGACTCAAAAGGATCATTTTCCCATGCCCTTCATGGATCAAATGTTGGATAGACAGGCGAGGAGGACCTATTACTGTTTCTTGGATGGATACTCTATTTATAAGCAGATTTTCATAGCTTCTGAGGATCAAGAGAATACCATATTCACATGTCCTTATGGGACATTTGCTTTTAATCGAATGCATTTGGACTGCGTAATGCACCTGCCACATTCTAGAGGTGCATGATGTCAATATTTTCAGATATGGTGGAGGACAACAATGGAAATCTTTATGGATGACTTCTCTGTAGTTGGTGATACATTTGAAGATTGTTTATCTCACTTGGCTTTGGTATTGAAGCGTTGTGAGGAAACAAATTTGGTATTGAATTGGGAGAAGTGTCACTTTATGGTAAATGAAAGGATAGTGTTGGGACATCGAATATCAAGCAAAGGCATTAAAGTCAACAAGGCGAAGATCGATTTCACATCCAGATTGCCACCTTCTATATCAGTGAAAGGATCCAGAAGCTTTTTGGTTCATGCTGGATTCTACATGAGATTCATCAAAGACTTCTCCAAAATAGCTAATCCACTGTGCAGGTTGTTGGAGAAGGAAACAAAATTCGAACTTGATGAAGCATGTTTGAAGGCATTTAAATGCCTGAAGGAGAAACTCAACACAACTCCGATGATTATTGCACCTAACTGGACCAAACCATTTGAAGTCATGTGTGATGCGAGTGAATTTGCATTAGGAGTTGATCTGGGATAGAGAAGAGAGAAGCTCTGTCACTCAATATACCATACTAGCAAGTATCTCAACAGGGCACAAAAGAACTGCACTGTTACTGAGCAAAAATTTCTAGCATATTTGTTGGGCACCAATTTCATCATCCATACAAATCATGCAGCGATTCAATATTTGATGGCCAAGAAGGATGCAAAGCCAAGGCTTATCTGATAGGTCTTGCTTTTGCAAGAATTTGATTTTGAAGTTAAAGACCGCAAGGGGTGTGAAAACCAAGTGGTTGATCATCTTTCAAAGCTTGAGGATGAAGGGGGACTAAGCATGAACTAGAGATAAATGAAGCATTCCCATATGAACAGGTGTTGGTAGCCTCCCAAGATTTAATTCCATGGTTTGCCGATTATGCTACCTTTCTAGTTAGCGATGTGATGCTGGACGACATAAGTTTCCACCAAACAAAGAAGTTTTTGCATGATGTGATCAAGTTCTACTAGGATGAGCCTTATTTGTTCAAAGTGTGTGCTAATAACATAATCAAGAGATGAGAGGAGATGATGAATATTCTTGAAGCTTGTCACTCTTCTCCTGTTTGAGGACATCACTATGGGATAAGAACAGCCCAGAAAATCCTACAGAGTCGATATTTTTGGCCAATGATCTAGCAGGACTGCCACAACTATGTCAAAGCTTGTGATCGGTGCCAACAACATGGTGACATATCAAGGAAGCATGAATTGTTGTTTACCCCAATTTTAGAGATAGAATTATTTGATGTATAGGGTGTGGATTTGATGGGACCATTTGTAATCTTCTATGTAATGAGGTACATTCTTGTGGTTGTGGACTATGTGTCCAAATAGATAGAAGCGGTTGCGTTGCCCAGCAATGAAGGAAAGAGTGTGACATCATTCCTCAAAAGGAACATATTCTCCAAGTTTGGCACACCACAAGCAATCATAAGTGATGGGGGGTCACCTTTCTGCAACAAGTTGTTAAGTGATCTACTAGAGAAATACGGGGTGTAGTATGAGGTGGCTACTCTTATCATCCTCAAACTAGCGTTCAGGTGGAGGTTTCAAACTGTGAGATCAAGACCATCTTGTCCAAAGTTGTTAATGCAAACAGAAAGGATTGGTCTCACAAGTTAGATGACACCTTGTGGGCATATAGAACAACTTATAAGATGCCTATTGGGATGTCTCCATATCAGATGGTGCTTGGCAAGGATTGTCACTTGCCCATGGAGTTGGAACAGGTGCTTTGGGCCTTGAAAAAGCTGAATCTTAATTGGAACGAAGTTGTAAATTTGAGGGTTGAGCAGCTGAATTAAATTGATGAGTTTCGACTCAAGGCTTATAAGAGTGCAATCTTATATAAAGAGAGAATGAAGTTATACCATGATAGGAGGTTTTTGAAGAGAGAGATTGCCCCTAGGTACTTAGTCTTGTTGTTTAACTCCAGACTTCAATTATTCCCTGGAAAACTGAAGTCAAAGTAGTCTGGACCTTTCAAGGTAACCTATGTCTCTCTATATGGAGCAGTGGAAGTGGAAAATCAAGATACACCAGGTTCAAGGTGAATGGTCAAAGGGTCAAGCAATATTTGAGAGTGCAATATGAAGTGAAATGGGTGGAAACGATTTAACTTGATGAAGTCTAGGTAGTCAAGGAAATCGCATCGGGTCTCGATGTTAAATCAGGCGCTGTTTGGGAGGAAACTCAAAATTTTAATTAACATTGTTTGTTCATTTTGTAGATTAATCAGGAATGAAGGAAAAAAGTGAGAAGCTGGAAGGAAACGTTAGAAGAACCGCAGACCGCGAATGGTCAAGTGCGGAATGTGGATCAACCGCATTTCATTCCAAAAATTGATGACAAACTTATGGAATTCGCATCACATCTGTAGGACACAAAAAGAAATGTGGCCACGTTCTCTCCGTGTTTTCTTCCAGAGTTCTGCCCGTCTAGGGTCTTCAAACTTTGAAATTCACGTGTGAATCACGGTCGACGAATGCCAAACCGCGTCCGCTTATCAGGTTTATCCTCTCCAAGTTTAGTTTTCGCATATATATATATATATATATATATATATATATATATAGAGAGAGAGAGAGAGAGTTATGTATGCTATATATATACATACACACACACACATATATATATGTATATAAATTTAATTTCATTAAAAAGACCCGTTACTTCAAAAGTAAGGGGCAAAATGCAAAACCCCCAATACCTCCCTCAGCTTCCCCACTTCCTTAAATCTCCACATCTCCCATATAATTAACCCTTCCCACTCCCTCTAAATTTTGCACCCTATTGGTATAAAGAAATTACACTTTCTAGATCATCACCAATCACTCCACTCTTCAAGCCAAAAAGGTACGAAAACTCAATTTTGGCTATGTTCAAAGTTCATTCAATCTTTTGTTGGTTTGGGGGTATCCTCAAGGTGAAATCTTAGTAGCCAAATGATCCCCGACTATTGTTGAGTGTGATGTGATGAAAATTTAGTAAAAGGGAGAGGGTGCGAAGTGATTAAGAATGTGGAATAGGTTAGAAAGAACTCATGCTTACTTTGTATTCGATAAAATTCCACAATGATCTTAAACATGGTCGAAGTCTGAGTAGTCTATGATGTTGTGATTAGACAGAGTTTTTGATTTGTTAGTATGAGTGGGAAGGTGTCTCTACCATCATATGATGTGCTATGAGCTTTGTATTGAATAGCCCGCCAAAGTCTTGACATGAAAAGTGGGCAAAATACTTGATCGACTGGACAGATTCGCGAGTGATCCACGGAAAGCGGTTCATAAATCATCGCTGCAAAATCCACCACGGATTCTACCCAGAAATTTGAGAAAGTATTGCCATGATCCGCGACGTAGAACGCGAGCCACAATCCAAATTTGCGAGCCGTGAAGTCAATCGTGGATCAAAACAGAGTTCACTCAGTTTAAAGTTCCTATTTCGCGAGTCAACCACAGATCACGAACACCAGTTCGCAGATCGCAGTCTGAACGCGAAAAGGGACAGTTATATAGATTGTAAGAAGGCTATACACTAACAATTTTGAAATTTTGTGGCCTTGCAGGATGACTTCTCGAAGAACCTCTCGTCCTTGCACTAGAAAACAAAGTGATCCTACAGATAATTGTAAAGGAAAGGAAAAAAAGGCCAGTTGAGGCTGAAGCGGAGTTTGGGTGTGTCCCGAAATTAGAGGAAGCCCTTCACAAGGAAAAGGAGGATGAGGAGAGAAAGTCTAAACTCCACCGCAAGAGAGGCAAAGACGCTCTCCAGTTCAATTCCATCCTTGGCATAAAGGAAAGGTTTTTCGAGGGGACGCATAACTGGAACTTCAATAAAGATAAATAGTTCAGCCTCAATAGGATTGAGCAAGATTTCCCGGACTTCCTCTGCTAGATAAAGCAGAGGTACTAAAAAATATTCACATTACCTCCAGGTCGGTACTGTCCTTCTTTGGCCTGTGAGTTTTATGCATCACGTGGGGCTGCTCAGAAGCATCAAAAAGAAACTGGTCCCTTGAGATTGCAACCATGTTTAGAGAAAGTAAAAGTCAAAGGGCTTGAAGTAGACTGTAGTGCAAAGGTTATAAACAGGGCCTATTTTGATGACGATGATGCAGATGCCACAGAATATTTAACTAGGTTAGAAAACCCAGAGGATCATTATACCTGGGTTTCATCTTGGATAACAGCTGGTACACCAGTCTGGGTTAAGGATTGAGGGAAAATCTACAAGAGCGACCTTAACTTCTAGGCCAAACATTGGTTAGGGTTCGTTTGCTCCAGACTGACGCCTTCAAAGAACGACAATGAGGTACCACTGGACCAAGAAATTCTTATTACTTGTATCATGGTAGGCATTCATATCAATGTAAGAGATATTATTTCCATAGAAATAAGAGATCGAGCTCAACAAGCACATACCTCTCTTCTTTTCTAGTGTTAGTCATGAATTTATGTCATGAAGCTGGTGTTATGGAGATAGAAGGAATTGACGAGAATATTTGGGCAAATCAGGTTGTGGACATCACAAAGATTCAGGATGAAATGAATTCGAAGTTGAAGAAGAGGAAACGAGAGCCAATGGTTTCTCATTCTTTTGAGACTGCTATGGGTATTGAGTCCCAAGCAATGAATGACCATGCTAATGATGCGCAACCTTCTTCTTCTGATACACCAGTTGCACCCCAGTTAGCCCAGTTTATTTCTGCTGATCGGATGGTGCAAGTAGCAAACATGACTGCACGAAAATAACACAAAGTTAACCTCTCTGATCAAGCATATGCCCGACATGATCAAGAGAGCCATTGATAAGGCTCTTGCTCCAGTGCATATTAAAATTTGGTATTTGGAGCATAGAGTCTCTAAGCTCGAGGGTATTGGTGTGAGGAATGCCTTAGCAGTGCTGAAGGTTGACATGAGCAAAGTGAAGACCGATGTGCAGTAGTTGCAACCTAATTTGAGCATCTTTGATGCTCCACTACTTGAGGACGAGTCTTTCGAGGATGAGCTGGAAGAGACAGATGAAGAAGAGCTGTAGGAGGAGCATGTGATGAAAGAAATAAATAAGGAGCGACAAATAGAAGTTTCTATCCAGTGCTCCATGGATGATGTCACAACACGGATGGTAGGCGTAGGCTCAAGTTCTCTTGCTCCAACAAAAGAGGATGCTGACACCATAGAGATCACAACCACGGCCAAGGACTCCTAGAGCGTCTCAGGGAGATCCTACCTTATACTTTATATATCTTTTATTTGTAGGCATTGAGGAAAATGCCTGTCCTATTTTTGGGGGGTAGGTAGGTAGGGTAATTGAAAATGTGGATATGTGGTCTATAGAAAATGAATCAACTAATGTGTAATAAATGTGTGTTTTTCTTTTTTGCTATCTTATTTGTCTTGTTAATATAGTCATGTCTAATAAAACTCATAGGGTTTTCTTCATGCCACGGTTCTTTCCGTAGGAGCTAATTTATTTTTGTGTGTCAAATCGGGTGACTTTTCTCAATGATAGATAGTCAAGCGACTTTCTTAAAGGAAAAAGGTGTGTTTTAGGATGTAAATTTGTGTGTATTCTGGTAGACCTATGACTTGCTTGGTATTAACAAGGTCAACATTGAGATGGTAAAATCAAATAAGAAATTTAGCTCCTAGACATGACCTATAAAGTCTCTGTTTGGATAGTTAGACATAATAAGTTATCTTATCAAGTTTATTACTTAGTATTGAATTGGAGATTCTAGCTATATCCAGCAAATGCATGTTCCATGTGTGGTGAGTCTTATTTATATTGTCCTTGTGTGCACGATTAGTCTAAAACTTTTCAAGGCGAAATAATGAATTATACTTCTTCTGAAACATGACAATGGGACTTATTTGAACTCACCTTATGAATATTGTCCTTAGTCAAACCTTTTTGAGCATAAGATATTTCTTTTATTTCTTTCTTATTTTAGTAACCAACAACCCTGAACATGGTATCCTCTAAATGACCAAAAGTTATCCAGCATGAGCCAAGACATCTAAGTTTGGAAAGTTATCTTCGGTAAAAATGCATACATAGGCTAAAAGCCTAAGTTTAGGGGAGGAGAGTTCAGATGCAATCAAAAACAGATAAACACCTCAGCCATATGCTCTTCCAATATCAATGTAAAAAAATATATGTATGTGTGTGTGTGTGTGTGTGTCAAGGGAAGAGTAAGGCTTGGGCAAAAGAGAAAGAAGACAAAGATAAGGGTGTTGAAGGAGAGGTAAGAGGGCAACATGCAAAAGAAAGACTTAGAATGAGAGATGTAGAATTTAGAGAAGATCCATATAAACAAACCTTTGACCTATCCATTCCACACAAACCCGCACCAACACCCTCAAGTCCTGTTTGATTCCAGAACCTGTGTATCTATATTAGTGGAGAACTACATAAAGGGCAATCTTATGGTACTATATCTGCATCCATGAGAATTTATTTCTAAGAGAGAGTGTATTATTCGGTGTGTATATCCCTAACTCATAAATAATTTCAGTGTGAACCAGGAATTCTTATCTTTTGTGAGGGCATATGTTAGTTGAATAAGGTCTAAATTTTGTTTTCAATAAGAGGCTATGAACAAAGATATAGTACCGTTTAGAGTTAGACAAGCCAAGATGATGTTAAATCATTGTTAAGGAATTGAATTTACATGATTTGCGATGAGTTATGATCCCTAAATGTTAGGCTTTTTGTTGATACCAATCAATAGTCAAGTGTCTATCATGCGAGTTATTGGCTGGCTGTGGAGAATATTATGCTTCAAAGTTGCTTGAGAACAAGCAATAGTTTAAGTTTGGGGATTTAATAAGTTGGTAGCTTGACCAAATTATTTGGTCTATAAGTTTATATTCTTGTGATAATTTGATATGAAAAGAAGTACTTATCATGATTTCTTCTCATTTGTATAGAAAATTATCATTCAGAAGAGGTTGAGAAGAAATCAAGTAAAAATACTTCAAAGATCAAGATAAATATTTTAAAAAGAAGTCCTCATGCTCGGACCGTGGACCCATCGCATCTAGGACCAGAAGAACTTTCTTAATGATAAGATCTATGGTTAAACCACAAATTGCAAAGCGCAGACCGCAAATCAGACACGTCTCAAGCCAGTAATCTCATGCTCACTGACAGTGCAAACGCCACGCAAGTGCGAACTGCGATTCACAAATCGTGGGATGTGAATTGATCTCAGTCAAAGATAGAGAGTTGGCAATATTTTCACCTGGAATGCGATCGAAGCGCAGCAACATATGGCTAACCATGGTTGCGAATCCACAATGAATGTTGTGATGGTGGCATTTTTATAATAAAAAGTATGGCAGTTATTTCATTTTTTGAATTTTTATAGGGTTTTTAAAGGGATATCTGGGGGAGTAATGGTATTATTATGATATTTCTTTTGAAATACTTGAGAGAGGGAAAAGAAAGAAATGTATGTTCTTAGTGAAGAAGTTTGAATCAGTATTCAACCGAGTACTTTTATATTCATCATTGTGAGTATATAATCATCTTTTTTCTTCCCAAGATTGTTATTATATTTGTCATGAGTATCTAATATTTATACTTATGATTGTGTAAACCTTGATCTATTAACGTTGATGGGTCTATGAATGTAAATATTTAGGTTAGCAAGCCACTTGTACTATAAATTCTTCCATTTTGATTGTCGTTTAACGGTTGCAAACATTGAATCTTGCCTAAAATCTGATTTTCTTGATCAAAAATTTTATGATTAGGAAGAAGAATTGATAACAAGTATTTGAGGCTTTCAACCCTCATCTAATTACTTGAGCTGTTATAAGGATAGTCAACCTAGAACTTACGACAGTAGTTAAATCAAAAATCACCCAAAGGCCGAAAGGATTTAGGGTGATGTTTCTCTAAGTGGGTTGAAAGACTTTAGAGAGTTTTTAGAACTGTTTGTTCTGCATGTGTAGTGTTAACTTAGATTTGAATATAAGATAGACATGTCACAATTAAGAAATCCTGGGAGATATAGCCCTAGATTAGTTCAATTATCGAAACAAATCAAGAAATCATCTCTAACCTGTCATGCCCCACCTTGGGAGGCATGACTGGCACCTAGTGCCTACTAAGATCTAAAATGACTTACTGACTAAGCCTAGGCACTCCTAGTGCAGGATAACCCCTAAAATCAAGAAAATAACGGGTTATATCTCGGCTGTAAACATAGCCCTCGACTGACAAGGCCTTCTAGCAACCTGTAAAAGAAAACCAGCTAGCCAGAAACAACAACAATGGGGGATCTTATGCAGGCCATCAAGACCATCATGATGTCTAGTTATGATTGTAAAGTAAATCCAGAGCTATGCTAAACTATGGCTGACAAGGCCGCTAATCTATCAGCTAAAGGCCCCACACGGCCAACATGTAAGCTAAAGCATATATAGGCCCCACACGTCCAATCAACAGCTAACCACAGGAAAACAGAAACAATCTGCAAGCCTCTAGGAGTAATATGATGGCCTGAACAGGGCCCCGACCTACCCATAAACTGTACAATCAAAAGGGTAAACCTTCTATTTATAAGTTCCAGAGGAAAGGAGCCGACTCTTTCGCTAATCTTGGCTGGAAGCTAAGAGGGATCTGCTCCTCGTCTAACCATACCTGCAGGTAAGTAATGCAGCGCCCTAAAAGGGTGTCTGTACGACATGTACCGAGTATGTAAGACCATAACTGTAGATAACTGAATATAGAAGATAAAACTGAAAAAGGACTGAAAGAAAAGGGATAGGGGTCATACCTGAGTAGCTGGATTCTCTGTTATCTAGTCTATCAATAACTAAAGAAAACAAGAACCTTACCTAGCCCCCATAAGCCGAAAGGTACAACCAGCACAGAATAACCCACCTAGGGCCCCCATAAGCCCTGTGAGTACACTTCAATCTATATACCCCTAACAAGGTCATACTGGATCAACTAGTAACTATAGCCGTCCTACCAGTCCCCTGGGTCTGCAACTGAGCCTACTCGGCCCCTGACTGTAGTTGTGCCTAAGTCCAGTGGACTCCTGATATCTACACCCCGGGCACCAGGCTCGTCGGGGGTGCGGTGCCGATACGGCGTATATATAATAGTCCAGCCATGGAATGGACTTTATGGGGACCTGGGACCCCATCTTCGTCCCTCGCGGACGACATTCCGCTCTTTCCGGAGCAATGTCATCTCGCCCCTGGCGGGTGTCGACATAGCTAATAATCTTGGGGTTGGTCATGGAGGGATATATAGGCAAATCAAATCCCAAACCATGCGTGGATTACTAGTCTCAGCTAATAAATGAAACTATTCATGATTAACGTACTTCTTATTGTCTTACCGGGATTTAAACTGAATTATAATGCTATAAACTAACTTGCCAAAGGAAATTGCCTTAACATACCTCAATCGCCATTTTCTGATTAGCTGGTAAATTCCAATTCATATTCAACAGTTCTTCCCAACTGAAAACGTGTTACTGGGAGAATGGGACTAGTTTTAATACTAAATTCGGCGAAAAGGAAAACTTTTTATATAAATATTAACTATATTTCAACTTAACGGAACACGGTCGAAAACTCATTATTTCTCGAAAGCCTAGAATGGATAAATGCTTACTTGAAGCTTGTGATCGTATAGAAATTGGTTTGGCTCAATTCTGACGACTTTGGCTCGGCGGGACGATGATTACCCGGGCGAATTTCGTGAAAATAACTCCATAGCGATGCTCTCTATGTCCTTAAACTTCAATACCCAGAGTTAATCGGAGTTTGGACCGCATTTGGTAGCATAATCGAATGAATTTCATTTGATTCCCTGTGTTCCCTAACCTCTCTGTCCGCTGTAATCATTGGAAATGATTTAAAACAAGGCACAACTTATACATATATGGGAGGGCAAGGCACCAGGTGACGCCTCGCACCAGCCATCGCACCAACCTTGGTGTCGCGCCGCGCCCTACATCTTGCCAAGATGCTGGCACGCCGCGCTGGCTGGTGCTCTGCCGGTTGGCGCATCGTGCTGGTCTTGTGCGGCCTAGCCTCGTGCGGCCTAGCCTCGCTCGATCTAATTTTCGAGGCTTCTTTACACGCGTCGTACTCTCTTTGTCCACTTCAAATTCATGCGTACATCTTCTATTCGTTAACTTTTCATGGGGTGTAACATTCTCCCCCCCCCCCCCCCAAGAACATTCGTCCTCAAATGTCAACTCGGTTTACATGGATTTATCTCTTTTAGGACTATTATTCTGGAAAAAATTTGGTAGAGTCTCCCTTGTAACATGGATTATCTGAAAACCCTGAAATGTAGAAAAGTCCAGTATAGGCACTTCATATAACGCTATAACAACTATTTCACAATAAAGTTGAAGTCAACTGAGCATTATATAACACAAATCATGAAACAGCAAACTGAGTCAACAACTTACCTTAACTGCGTAATCTGGACTAGGCTTGGTGATCTTGGGCAAATTTATATGCCCAAGTGATACTCAAAGGTTTCATTTTAGCCTTGTTTATCTATCAATGTTTATACATTCTTATGTAATTGGTAATAAAATGTGAATTTATACTAACCAACATGATTAGCATTATTTTGCAGGTAAAATGTAATTTCGGGAAGCTAAAATGCATGTTGGATGAGATCGGGGTTGGACTCGGATGTGAGCAAGGGACAAGGCATTGGAAAGCACAAAATAAAGGGGCTCCGCGATGGAGCCGTGTCACGCTGCCATCGCGGAGGTCTTGTGCCTGGAGAGGGAATTTTCAGCCTATTTCCAGTGAGGGTCCGCGATGGGTCCGTGGCACGGTGGCCTGGCTCCGGGTTGCACGCCTTGCCACGTTGGGCCTTATTCCCTGGACCCCCAGTTTCCAGTGAGGGTCCGCGTCGGTGGCGTGTCACGGAGGCAGTTCTCCGCGATGCACTCCGTGACACGTTGCTTGTTATTCCGAGAAAAATTCCCACTAGTATAAATAGAACACTTAGGTTCATTTTTCAATATTCTGACTTGGTGGAGCAAGAACGTGGGTTACAGACAGTTGAGGGGATGAAATTATCAGGGTTTTTCTCTCTTTCCTTCTTCTTGTATTCAATTGCTTGTATGTTTAACACTCATTTAACGGTGTTTAATCCACAAATGAGTGGCTAATTCATCTTCTTGATGAGGTTAAGAACACTTGTAATGAAATGTGATTATTGATTCTTTGGTTTTTCATCTTTTCTTCCATGGTTGTTCTATTGATTCTTGTTCTTACTGCATTAATGTGTGGCCTACGTTAATGTATATCTAAAAAGTCCGGTTTCACTCGAGAGAGCAAGAAATTGGAAAATTGTAAATTAATAGGATATGATCCTTTCTTAGTTTGGGAAAATTGATAATTGATTTACCTTCAGGATAGAAATATACCTGAAAGTCGTATTAGTCAATTTAGGAATCGGTTTTGTATGGCTAGAACATGAATTGCATTTAATCACAGAAATGTAGGTGGATGGTTCATGATTCTTAAGTGGGGTTAAATACGAGAGTTTTAATCCCTTGGCAATAATTCTTGACTAGCAACCGGAGGAAAAGGCTAACCAAATTATATCGATAATTAATTTCATTACATGTTCGTTTAACCTCAGCATGCTCACATTCATAGTTTAGACTCACATTAGATAATTGTTTTAGACTTAGCATAATTATTAGAAATCAAAATATCAAACTCTTGGTTACACTGTTGTCTGCATTTTTAGAATTAAAATATAGTACACTTAAGCAGATTGCACTTCATCCCAGTCCCTGTGGGATCGATACTTGGCTTACTTAAGCCACTTTACTACTTGTTCGACCATGTGCACTTGCGTGTAGTTTTATACCCAACCAAAACACCAAACACTTGGAACGGATGTGGATATTTGGATTTCATATCATCCTCAGCCTCCCAAGTCATTTCTTCCTGTTCTTGTTCCTCCACAATACTTTAACATAAGCGACATCTTTAGTCCTTAGCCTGCAAACCTGCCGACCCAATATAGCTACTGGAACCTCTTCATAAGCTAACTCTTCAGTGATTTGTACATCCTCAACTGACACAACTAGGGAAGGATCTCCTATGCACTTTCATAGCATCGATACATGGAAGACTAGGTGAACAGATTCTAATTCTAAAGGGAGATCCAGCTTATACGCCACCTGGCCTATCCTTCGAAGGATTTGATACTATCCAATAAACCTTGGGCTATGCTTGCCCTTCTTACCAAATCTCATGACGCCCTTCATCGGCGAAACCTTTAGGAATACCTAATCACCCACATCAAACTCTAAGTTCCTCCGACACACATCAACATAGAACTTCTGGCGGCTCTGAGCTGTTAACAGGTGTTCTCTGATAAGTTTCACCTTCTCTTCTGACTGGTGAATAATATCTGGCCCAATCAATCCGGATTCTCCTACCTCGAACCAACCAACTGGGGATCAGCATTTCCTTCCATATAAAGTTTCATAAGGCGCCATCTGAATTTCTGAATGGTAACTGTTGTTATATGCGAATTCAATAAGTGGAAATGCTCATCCCAGTTGCCTCTGAAGTCTAACACGTACACCCGTTGCATATCTTTGAGCAACTGAATTGTGCGTTCTGCTTGCCCATCTGTTTAAGGATGGAAGGCTATACTCAGGTTAACTCGTGTCCCTAGACCTTTTTGGAAGGATTTCCAAAATTTAGCTGTGAATTGTGTCCCTCTATTAGAAATAATTGATAAGGGAACACCGTGCAATCGGACTATCACCTCTGATGTAGAGCTCGGCATAATCCTCAACTGAAAAAGTGTCCCTGACTGGCAGAAAATGAGCTGACTTTGTCAACCTATCAATGATGACCCAAATAGAATCAAATTTACGCCTGTCACAAAGTCCATATTAATCGCCTCCTATTTCTACATAGGCACTGCTATTTCTTGTGTCAATCCACTGGGTTTTTGATGTTCAGCCTTCACCTGCTGGAAATTAGGACATTGAGCGACAAATTCTGCTACTTTCTTTTTCATTCCGGGCCACCAATAAATTTCTTTTATATAATGGTACATCTTCATTGAACCTGGATGAAGAGAATAATGGGAATAATGTACCTCGCCCATAATCTACTGGCAAAGCCCTGCCGCATCAGGCAAACAAAGGCGGCCCTCATACCTCAAAAGTCCATCTCTAGTTACCCTGAAATATGCCACTTCCCTTCACTGAGCTTTACTCTTGAGTTGAACTAGGTTAGGATCTTCATACTGCCGCTCTTTCACTTCTACCACCAGTGATGACATGGCAGTATTCTGGATCACTACCCCACTGTCTCCTAAATCTACTATACGGACGGCCAGATTTGCTAACCGATGTAATTCTCGAGCTAGTTCCCGTTGTTCTGGCCTCAAGTATGCTAAACTCCCTATAGATTTGCGACTGAGGGCATCTGCTACAACATTGGCTTTTTCCGGATGATAAAAAATATTTACATTATAGTCTTTCAATAATTCTAACCAGCGGCGCTGCTGCAGATTCAACTCTTCCTATGTGAAGATATAATGGAGGCTCTTGTGGTCAGTGAAAATATCTACATGAACGTCGTACAGATAGTGCCTCTATATTTTTAAGGCGTGGATGACCTTGGCTAATTCTAGGTCATGGGAAAGGTAGTTCTTTTCATGCTTCCTTAGCTGTCTCAAAGCGTAAGCAATTACCTTACCATGCTGCATCAGAACACATCCTAACCCGACACCCAAAGCATCGCAGTACACTGCGTAACCCTCTGATCCTTCTAGCAAGGCTAATACTAGTGCTGAGGTCAGTCTGTTTTTCAGCTCCTAAAAACTCTATTCAAATGCTTCGATCCTGTGAAATTTGGCTTCTTTCTGAGTTAACTTGGTCAAAGGCGCCGACAAAGTATAAAACCCTTCTTAAAACCTCCTACAGTAACTGGCTAATCCTAAGAAACTGCGTACCTCGGTTGGAGTTGTTGGACTAGGCCATGTTTTTACCGCCTCAATCTTTTGAGAGTCTACCTAGATACCAACTTCTGACACAACATGACCTAGAAAGGCCACTGTATTCAGCCAAAACTCACACTTGAAAATTTCACATATAACTGACGATCTATGAGAATTTGGAGCACTATCCGTAAATGATCCCGATGTTTTGATTCTGAGCGGAAATATACAAGAATATCATCAATAAATACTATCACAAACAGGTCCAGATACGGCCTAAAAATACTGTTCATCAAGTTCATGAACACCGCTGCAGAATTAGTCATCCCAAAGGATATGACTAGAAATTCAAAATGGGCATATCTGGTCCTGAAAGTGGTTTTTGGAATATCTCTTTCCCGGACTCGAATCTGATGGTACCCAGATCTTAAATCAATCTTGGAAAAACACTTCGCCCCTTGTAACTGATCGAACAAGTCATCTATTCTGGGAAGCGGGTACTTATTCTTGATAGTAACTTTATTCAACTACCGGTAGTCTATACACATACAGAGGAAGCTATCCCTCTTTCTCACAAATAGGACTGGCGCGCCCCACGGTGAAGTACTCAGCCTGATGAAGTCGTTATCTAGAAAATCTTTCAACTGCTACTTTAATTCTCTGAGCTCAGCAGGAGCCATCCAGTAAGGAGGAATTGATAAGGTTGTGTACACGGTAATAAGTCAATTGCAAAGTCGATTTCCCGTTCTGGAGGAATACCAAGAAGTTTATCTGGGAATACATATAGGAATTCATTAACCACTGGAGTATATTGAAGAGTCGGAGATCCTGCTTGGACATCCTGAACCCTGACAATATGATAAATACATCATTTTGCTATCAACTTTCTCACCCGAAGATAGGAAATAAACCTACCTTTTGGCGTAGCCCCACTACCTTTTCACTCTTGTACAACCTCCCCTAGGAAGTGGAATCAGACAGTCTTGGTCCAACATTTGACATTAGCATAACATGGCACCAGTCAATCCATACCATAATTGCATCAAAATCAATCATCTCTAATTCTATCAAATCTGCTAAAGTCTGGCAGCCAACAACCTCTACTGTGCACCCTCGGTAGACCCTCTTAGCTATAATGGAATCACCGATAGGGGTAGACACTGAAAAAGGTCGTTGAAGCAATTCCGATGTAATACTGAACTTTCGAGCCACTAACGGTGTAACATAAGATAAAGTGAATCCTGGGTCTATCAAAGCATATACGGAATGAGAGCAAATATTCAGCATACCTATCACAACATCCGGAGATGACTCTAACTCCTGTCGCCCCGGTAAAGCATATATGCGATTTGGACCGGTACCTTAACTGGAAGCCCCTGATCTGCCTCGGCCTCTATCAGCTGGAGCTGAGGACCTGTGCCCTGCTGGAGGGGCTGAGGCACATGACCCCAGCGAAGATCTATCCTGTTGATCCCGATCACGTTGACCTCGAGCCGGGGACAGTCCTTCATCCGATGACCCTCTTGTCCACATGCATAACATGTCGTAGAACCATACCTGCATGCCCCAGAATGATGTCGACTACAAATAGGGAAAAGTGGTACAGTAAATCTACTCTGCTTCGACCCCCTCTGCTGTTGTGATCCTGCTGACCTAAGATCTCGTCGGGCCCTGGCTGTCCACGATGACTAAACCTGCTCCCCTGCTGTTGTTGTGGAGGTGGGGGTCCGGGTGGCCTGTTTGATAATCATGGTTTGGGTCCACCCTAGGACTCTGTCTGCATATCACTGGGTCTAGTCCTACGGCGCTACTCCTGACTTACCCTCTCTATCCCTCGCTACCGTTGCCGGATCCCCTCAATATTCTAGGAAAATGCTTGAACACGAGAAATATCCATGTCCTCTCGCAAGGTAGCTATGATACAAGTCTCCACGTATTCTGAATTAAGCACCATAATGAACCAATGCACCCTGGCTGGCATAGTATCTACAAAGGCCGGTGCATATCGGGCCAAGGAATCAAACCTCATAGCATATTCTCGAACATTCATCGAACCCTGCTCCAGGTGCAAAAACTGATCTACCCCGGCCTGGCTGATCTCCCCTGGAAAATAATGATCTAAGAAATCCTCTAAGAAACTAGGCCGAGTCGCATCTCTGCCTCGGGACCTTTTACAACTCTCGTACCATAGTACTGCAATGTCCTACAATCGAAACACTGCTAGCTCTACTAATTCTGTAGGGGTGGCATGCATTACCCTAAAAATTTGCTACAATTGGTCCAGGAAATCCTGAGGGTCCTCATCCCGATTAGTCCCTGTGAATTGCGGGGCACTCAACCCAAGGAACTCTCGAACCCTCGAGCTACCAGGCCCTCTTGAAGATTCTGCAACCACCGGTACCACGGGCTGACGCTGTGCGGCCATCATCTAAGCCAACATAACAACAACACTCTTGACCTCCTGGTCGGACAGTATCGGTATAGGTACTGCTGGAGGGGGTGCGAACATATTTGTTGCTCCAAGCGGCTCCTGGCGTGGTGGAGAATGCTGGGGAGATCGAGATGAAATCTCCCTGTCGCCCTCAAATTGGGATGACTCTAACTAGGGCACCCTGATAGTGCCCTCTCCTGCTGCCACGTCCAAT
Source organism: Datura wrightii (assembly GCA_035772735.1). Classification (NCBI taxonomy): domain Eukaryota; kingdom Viridiplantae; phylum Streptophyta; class Magnoliopsida; order Solanales; family Solanaceae; genus Datura; species Datura wrightii. Next base: position 25,091,830 of record JASDFA010000018.1, read on the forward strand.
CTCCGACCAGTCATAGGGTGTCGCGGGTCCGACATTTCTCTATAGACAAAAAGAATATGGTAATCTTAGGGATTCAACACCACACCGTACAGCTCTAAAGCACGACTGAATAAGGAAGAAGAGTAACCATCCTAATGTTCGGGTTGATTTGTGGGGTATATAAAACGACACGCAAGTGCACGTGGTCGAACAAGTAGTAATTGGCTTTAGTAAGCCAAGTATCGATCCCACAAGGACTTGGATGAAGTGCAATCTGCTCAAGTGTACTATATTTCGATTCTAAAAATGCAGATAACAGTGTAACCAAGAGTTTGATATTTTGTTTTATAATTTTTATACTAAAGCTAAAACAATTATCTACTTTGAGTCTGAACTATGAATGAGAGCATGCTGAGGTTAACGAACATGTAATGAAATTAATTATCATCATAATTTGGTTAATCCTTTCCTCCGGTTGCTAGCCAAGAACATTTGTCAAGAGATTAAAACTCTCGTATTTAACCTCACTTACGAATCATGAACCATCCACCTACATTTCTGTGATTAAATGCAATTCATGTTCTAGCCATACAAACCCGGTTCCTAAATTGACTAATACGACTTTCAGGTATATTTCTATCCTGAAAGTAAATCAATTCCCAATTTTTCCAAATCAAGTAAAGATCATATCCTATTAATTCACAACTTTCCAATTTCTTGCTCTCTCGAGTGAAACCGGACTTTTTAGATATACATTAACGTAGGCCACACATTAATGCAGTAAGAACAAGAATTAATAGAACAACATGGAAGAAAAGATGAAAAACCAAAGAATCAATGATCACATTTCATCACAATTGTTCATAACCTCAGCAAGAAGAGGAATTATCCACTCATTTGTGGATTAAACATCTTTAAATGAGTGTTAATCATACAAGCAATTGAATTAAAGAAGAAAGAAAGAGAGAAAAACCCTGAGAATTTCGTCCCCTCAACTGCCTGTAATGCACGTTCTTGCTCCACCCCGTCAGAATCATGAAAAATGAACCTAAGTGTTCTATTTATACTGGTGGGAATTTTTCCCGGAATAACGAGCAACGTGTCATGGAGTGCATCACGGAGCACTAGCTCCGTGACACGCTACGGACGCGGACCTTCACTGGAACTGGGGGTCCAGGAATTAAAGCTCAAAGTGGAACGGCGTGCAACGCGGAGCCAAGCCACCGTGCCACGGACCGGACGCGGACCCTCTCTGGAATTTGGGCGAAATTTCTCTATCCAGGAAGAAGGCCTCCGCGATGGCAGCGTGCCACGGCTCCATCGCGGAGCCCCTTTATTTCATGTTGTCCAATGTCTTGTCCCTTGCTCGCATCCAAGTCCAACCCCGATATCCTCCAACATGCATTTTAGCTTCCCAAAATTACATTTTACCTGCAAAACAATGCTAAACATGTTGGTTAGTATAAATTCACATTTTATTACCAATTACATGAGAATGTATACACATTGATAGATAAACAAGGCTAAAATGGTACTTTTGAGTATCACTTGGGCATATAAATTTTCCCAAGATCACTTACCCCACACTTAAATCCTTGTTCGTCCTCGAACAACAATCCTACACTTCATGCAATTTACATCCCAACCTCGCTACTTTGGTTCGACAATTTAGGCTACGGTCATACCGATTATTCAATACAGCAAATCATCAAGAAAACATGCATGTCCTATCAATGCAATGACCTTCAATACATCAAGACCTCCTAGACTTTAAGAATCGACTCTCGATATTGGCAAACTCATGCAAATCAGCTGATCAAGATATCCGACACGAAAATTAATCTCTCATCGAGCATGTGCCCTCAGAATCATAAGAGAAGCTTCCCCTTTTTGCTCATATGACTCACAAAATTTTAAGCAGGGGCATGTAAACAAAATTTCGCTCTCTCTCCCAAAAGAATTCACATGCATCATGTCATGACCCATAAGCTTGCCCTTAGTGTATTGCTCCACTAATATAAAGAAGTGCGATGTAAGATCACGTAGGACTTTAACTGGTTGTAATGGAAGCTGCGGAACTAGTAAATATTAGGTTAGCCAATAACAGCCACTAGCATCCTTAAGCGCCTTTTCAACACATCCCATCAACTCATGGACATTGTTTCTTTTTTTTTTTCATCATCCCATTCTTGATGTTTTTCTTTAGTATGGCCCATCGTATTAAGCACACTTGACACAACAACAAAGATTATTCATGCACATTCATTAAAGTTTATTTATAGCAAGTTCACCTTCAACCTTTTCTTTTCTTCCCTCACTCTGCTTTTCTTTTTCTTTTCACCATTCTCACTCTTTGACACTTTGGGAAAATGATTTTCTCTTCTTAAGCGCTTAAGAGTTTTGTATCGACTTTACGGCTAATGAAAAGAAGGGATTAAGCTCGGTTTACACTTTTTGACAAAAGAAAAAAAAATAGGCTAAAGGCTCAACGGGTTGACTAGGGTATACAATCAAGGTAGGTACAACAAGGAAAAATAGAAACTCTTGGTTAAAACAAAGAAATGCCTACATCCTTTCCTACAATACACCTCCTTCATTTTGTTTTGCACACACACCAGGCAAGTTCTAGACACTTCACAATAGCATGGAATAACAACACCTCACTTCACACTTTTTGCACATGCTCAATTCAAGATGTATTCACAGACTCTTCAATCAGCTAATTACAGGAATTCAAACATTAAGCCTCAATCACACTGAATCGAACTCTAAGGTATCTCAACATATTTACAAACTTGCATGCTTTCATACGAATCACCTTTGCATTTTAAATATCATGTACAACACGCAACCAGAATTTTGCAACCATACAGTAACTACAGGTTTTGGGATGCAACCCACCAAAGAAAAAAACTGAAAAATAATTGAGAGAAAAAAAAACTACTCCTAACGACTACATTTCCCTTAAGACGGTCGTCATCCATCCATCATAGGGAACGGTCACTACTATGACTTCGGTTCAATGGGACCATTCTCGGTAAAAGAACCGAAAACAAACTCCGAGAAACCCAAGAAGTAAAAAAATGTCGAAAATATCGATCATTTCGATAGAAAAAAATATGTACAAAATATTTTAAATTTTAAAAATATCGATCATTTAGATAACAAAAATATGTACAGAATCAACTAGCAACATTCAGCAACACACATCAATTTCACATAAATTTACAAATACAAAACAACAACTTAACAATTCACAACTCACAGGGAACAACAAAATTTCACATGCACGACAACAGATTAGAGCATACATACAAAACAGCACAGCCCAGCACCTAACTACTCCCACCCCACACTTAGCTCGAACACTGTCCCCAGTGTTCATAAAAATTAAAATAGCACAAAATCGGGTGGTGGAACTCCCAGATCAATCAAAGTATTCCACTTCTTCGTCGGGTGCTGCTGCTTCATCTCCCATTTCTGAATCGCCCCCGTCGTCTTCATCGGACTCCACATCAGAGTCCTCCCGACGTGTCTCCTCGTCTTTGGGGACGTCATCATCCGTGGGCTCTACAAATACTGGCCCCACTCGGCATAGAGCCCTGGCGTTCTCGCCGAAAGGGTAGTCTAGCTCGAGCTGCCATAGCTCCTCTTCTGTCGCCGGCCTCCCGCCTATCCTCAGCTGGAGCATCTGCATCCCATACATTCGAGTCATATACTGATCATCACGAGCATGTCGCTCGCCAAGTGTAAGCACTGGCCCGTGGGTGGTGTCGGGAGCCTTAGTTTTAGTAACATCTAAGGCCCGCCGCTCCATCTGCGGGATATAGTCAAGGGCCTCCTCCTCAACATCTAGGCCCCTGAGGAAGGTGGTGAGTAGTCCACCAAAACCATACCTATGCCCCTGATGCAACCGGGCTCTCTTCATGGCGGAGATAATCACCGCCCCCACATTGATCTCCAACCCTTTCATCAGGGCATACACCAGGCATACACGATCCCGGGTTACATCTGTCATATGTACCCCTGGGATTAGGCATGAGCAGACTACCTTCAGCCAGATTCTAGCTTCCCTGTTCATCTGTGAATAGGGCAAAGTCTGGTGGTAGCCCCTCTCTTTGTGTCTGCTCCATCTAGCTGTCGATCGGATCCCACACAATGTGCGTCTGATGTCCGCTGATCTTGGGCAGATTTATATGCCCAAGTGATACTCAAACGTATCATTTTCGTCTTGTTTATTGTGCAATATGTATACATTTTCATTTAATTGGTAATAAAATGTGAATTTATACTAACCAATATGATTAGCATTATTTTGTAGGTAAAATATGATTTAGAGGAGCAAAAATGCATGTTGGAACAATATCGGAGTTGGACTTGGATGAGAGCACGGAAAAGACATTGGAATGCACAATGTAAAGGGGCTCCGCGATGGAGTCGTGCCACGCTACCATCGCGGAGGCACACTGCATGGAGGATGAATTAATTTGGCAAACTCCAGTGAAGCCTCGCGACAGCTCCGTGGCACGGAGGCAAGCCTCCGCGTTGCATGTCGTGCCACGTTGAGGCTATATTCCCGGACCCTGGATTTCCAGTGAGGGTCCGCGTCCATGCCGTGTCACGGAGGCAGTGCTCCGCATTGGCCTCCGTGACACGTTGCTTGTTATTCCGGGAAAAATTCCCACTAGTATAAATAGAACACTTAGGCTTATTTTTAATTAATTCAGACTTGGTGGAGCAAGGACGTGGGTTACAGGCAGTTGAGGGACGAAAAAGCTAAGGGTTTTTCTCTCTGTCTTTCTTCTTTCAATCAATTGTTTGTATGATTAACACTTGTTTTAGGATGATTAATCCACAAATGAGTGGATAATTCTCTTCCTTGCTGAGGTTATGAACAATGGTGATGAATTTTGATTATTGAATTGTATGGTTTTTCATCTTCTTCTTCTATGTTGTTCTATTAATTCTTGTTTCTACTGCATTAGTGTGTGGCCGACATTAATGTACATCTAAAAAGTCCAATTTCACTCGAGAGAGCACGAAATTGGAAAGTTGTGAATTAATAGGGTATTGTTCTTAACTTGATTTGGGAAAATTGGGTTTTGATGTGCTTTCCTGATAGAAATATACTTGAAAGCCATATTAGTCAATTTAGGAACCGGAATTGTATTGCTAGGTCATAAATTGCATTTGATCACAGAAATGTAGACGGATGGTTTATGATTCTTAAGTGAGATTAAATACGAGAGTTTTAATCTCTAGGCTAATGTTCTTGGCTAGCAACTAGAAGAGAAGAATAACCGAATGATGATGATAATCAAGTTCATTACTTGTTCTTAACCTTGGCATGCTCATATCCATAGTTTCAATTCAAAGTAGATATTTATTAATAGTTTTAGTATACAATTTATAAACAAAAATTAGTTAACTTTTGGTTACGTTGTTGTCAGCATATTTAGAAGTAAGATAGAATATAGTATACTTGAGCAATTTTACTTATCCAGAGTCTCCTTGGTTCGATACTTGGCTTACTTAGCCACTTTATTACTTGTTTGACCACGTGCACTTGCGTGTCGGTTTTTAACCCTATAGCAAACCACCGGACAAGTTTTTTGGCGCCATTGCCGGGGAGACTAGGCAATTGGTGAAATTGTGTTAAGTGTAAATTTACTGTATTTTTGTTTTATTTTCTTAAGTGTTGACAACTTGGTCTTAGCCTGTATTTTGCAGACTTGATTTCTGTGAACACTGGCAAAGGACAAGGAGCTGGTGGAATCTTATACAGAGCCTGAACCTAAATTTCATAGTAAACGCAGAGAAGCTCTACAAAAGAAGCTGCAGTTGCTCAGACAGTCTATTATGGAGCAACAAAATCCACCGGTTGTGAGGGCAGTGTTAGTGCCCGACGAAGCAGCAGCAAGGCCGGTTCGTGAGGTGGCAATCCCACATGCCAACAATGTACATTCAAGTATCCGCAAACCAGAGCCTGGAGGGAGATTTGAATTAAAGCAGAATATGGTGCAACTTTTGCACACAAGCGGGCAATTTACCGATCTCCCTCAAGAAGACCCACAACAACATCTCCAGAATTTTTTGGAGATAAGTGACACTTATATACCCGCTGGAGTGTCACCTGATTATGTTCGGCTCACCCTATTTCTGTTTTCCTTACTTGGTGAAGCCAAGAGGTGGTTAAAAGCTGAACCACCAAATTCTATATCAACGTGGGATGATCTAGCACGAAAGTTCTTGATAAGATTTTTTCCCTCTGGTAAAATAGCCAGACTTAGAAGTCAAATTCTAAGTTTCAAACAGAGGGAGGGAGAAAATTTATATCAAGCCTGGGAAAGATTTAAATCCATGTTGCGGGACTGTCCTCATCATCATCAGTCCAATGAGGTGTTGGTACACACATTTATTGAGGGTTTGGAACCCCATACTAAAATTTTGTTAGACTCAACAGCTGGAGGGCAAGCGCTGGAAAAGACTTATGAGGAGCTGTACACTTTGCTCAACCGAATTTCACAGGGCAATCCAGAATGGAATGCAGATTCATCTTGAGGTGGAGCAAGGAAAGCAGCAGGAGTGCTTGAAGTGGATGGATTTATAGCTATCGCTGCACAGATAGCTGCCTTGCAGAATCAGTTGAACAACCACTTCAGCAACATGAATTTGAACCAGCCTTCAGCTTCAGTCAATGCGGTCCAGCAAATGTGGTGTGAAGTGTGTGGCAGCAGTGAGCATTCAGCTGAGTGCTGTGGAGCAAACCCAGATTCGGTTAACTTTGTGGGCAATGCACAAAGGAATCAGCAGCAGTTTGGTAGTGGCTACAACTAAAATTGGAGGAACCATCCAAATTTTTCGTGGGGTAGCAACAACCAACAAGGCCAAAGTTCGGGTCAGGGTATGTAGAGGAATCAAGGAGGGCAACAGAACTACCAATCCCAATTCAGAAATCACAATGCCCCTCCTCCACCACCATCACCGATCATTGAGGAGATGTTCAAGACCATGATCGCTAATCAGGCGCAATTGCAGGCTGACTATGTTAAATTGGCAGCCGAAGTGAAGAATAATCAATTAGCGACCAAGGCTCTTGAGTATCAATTTGGGCAATTTGCTAGTGCCCAAAACACAAGGCCCAGAGGAGGACTGCCTAGCGACACGGATCCTAATCCGAAGCAGGTAAATGCAGTGACCACGAGGAGTGGTTTGCAGTTCAAGGAGGTGGAACCGGAAAGACCGCCTCAAAAGTCAGGAGCAGCAGATGTTGAGGAAGAACAAAGTTCGGATAGGGGGAAGACCAAAGAAGCAGAATCAGAAAGGCCTCCACCCCCGTTCCCTCAACGACTCAAGAAACACAAGGAGGAGGCGTGTTTCAAGAAATTTATGGAGGTGCTTAAACAGGTACATGTTAATTTACCTCTTGTTGATGTCTTGCAAGGAGTGCCAAGATATGCTAAATATATTAAAGATATCGTGGCCAACAAAAGTCGTCTGACTGAGTATGCCATGGTAGCTTTGACGGAGGAATGCACTTCCCGGATCCAAAATAGATTGCCCACGAAGCTGAAAGACCCTGGAAGCTTTACTATCCAGCTTACTATCGGGCAGAGTATCCGCGCTCGTGGATTGTGCGACTTGGGGGCGAGCATAAATCTGATGCCATCTTCAGTATTCAGAAAGTTGGGTCTAGGGAATCCTAGACCTACAACCGTAATCTTGCAGCTAGCAGACAGATCCTTAGCTAGGCCGGATGGCATTGTTGAGGATGTGCTTGTGCAAGTGGAATCCCTCATTTTTCCGGTCGATTTTATTGTTCTGGATTTTGAACCAGACGCTGAAGTCCCATTTATTTTGGGACGACCCTTCTTGGCAACCGGAAAAGCATTAATTGACGTGGCTGCGGGTCAACTTACAATGCGAGCACATGACAAGGTAGAAGTGTTCGAGGTGTACAAAGCACCCAAGCTCCCGATTGTAAATGAGGAACTCTCGGTGATCAATGTGATTGATCATGGGAATACTAAACAAATGAATGATTCCCGGGAGTTGATAGGAAGACCACCAGACAAAGGTGAGCACTACTGGGGGGAGGACAAGGATCGTGAAAAATCGTCCATCACCCTAGTGGATAATTGAGCATAAAGGACGTCGAGCCGCGACAGTAAACCAGGCGCTGCACGGGAGGCAACCCGTGAAAAATATTTTTTTTTCTTTTGTTTAGTAAAGTGTAAATAGTTTTTATCTTAATTTTTCTTTTTCTTGATTTAGTACATTTCGTTTTAGTTAGTATTTTTCATTTTAGTTAGGGAAATCTATTAATCTAACCAATTTTGTTTAGTAAGGTGATTTTCAGGTCAACCGGAGAAAAATGTGCATGGAATCGGGAAGGAAAAGGAAAGGTATGAAAAAATGAATAAAATGAAGAGATAGAGCACTGGGGCGATGGCTCCGTGTCACGGAGGAAGGGCTCTGCGTTACCCTCCGTGACACGTTGAGGTTAAATCTGATTTTTTTAAAAATTCCAGTGAGCCATCGCGTTAGCTCCGTGTCACAGAGGAGGGACTCCGCGTTACCCTCCGTGACACGTTGCCCTATATTTTATGACGGGTCACACCGGGTTGCCGGGTGACCTGCGTATTTCTTTCATTTTAAACCCCGAATTTTTGCCCTTTTTCCCCATTTCCTCTCTTCTCCGCGACCAAACACCTAAGTTCCCTCTCCCAACCAACGTGCCACGCTATAAGCAACCAAATTGTCGAGTTTCTTCGATCATTCAACTTAAAGGTATGTTTTCCTCTACTCTCTCAAGTTTTTGTCGATTTTAGTCGAATTTGAGCATGGGAGGTGAGATAAATCACCCTAATTAGCAATTTAGCATGAAATTGAATTATTCTTTGATTGATAAATGTTCAGAATGTTGTAATTAGCGTTTGAACTTGTCGATTGCGTGAATGATTCGAATTTGATTGTAAAATTGAATTCTAGGGCTGGGGTTGTTGAAATCAAATTGGGTAACTTGATAAATTGGTGAATTATATGCCGGGGTGTGTTTGTTAATTGAGATAGTCGTTGTAAATATTGTTTGAAGGTAATAGACGATGAATTCTCGGGTTTTGGGAAAATGTAAAAATGGTTCAAATTGGTTTGGTTATTTGGATTCGTATGTATATAGAATTTTTGTCGTTGTTTTTGTTTGTTGTTTTCGTTGCTAAGTGCGATGGTTGAATTGCTAGCGATGGTAGGATTGGGATTAGCTGTATGAAGTCTGAGTAGTACGCTACAGTTATACTATCGAAATTTTTTTTGTGAACGCACTAAGCATAAATTGTATAGTTGTTTGTTTTTGGTGTAAATAAAGTGATCCTTGCCGTAGTATCGTAAGAGTAGCTAAGGACTAAGTGTGGGGTAAACTTATTTTAACCCGACCTTAGCCGAAGCTAATATGCATTTAGCTTGACATTGTGCTTGTTTATTTATGTTGACAGGTACAATGGCGAGTAGGCAGGATAAGGGTAAAGGTGCTTCTACTTCAGGCACCGGGAGAAAACGACTGAGACTGGGCACTGCAGTCCCAGCTGCACCAGCTGTTCCACGCGGCCAACGCTGCCAGTACGGAACGAGGTGGGTGACCGAGGAAGGGAAGAAGTGGTACGCTAAACATAAGGAGAATAAGTACTTCCCTGAGGAGCATATTGCACGGGAACCACTAGCACAGGAGTTCCCCCGTATTGTGCAGAGAATCGAGGCAGCTGGGCTCAGCTTCATATTTCAGGAACCCAAGGAGTGCAACCTACATTTAGTCCGGGAGTTCTATGCAAATTGGAACCCGGCCATCAGAAGCCACACAATAAAAATTAGAGGGCAGATTGTCACTCTGGAACCCCAGAAATTAAATACCATCATTGGAGCGCGGGACACAGACACCCACGTTCTCCGCCAGCTGAACATCACCCCACCATACGCCGATATCAGACGCACTTTATGTGGGGCTCGATCCACAGCCAGATGGAGCAGACATAAGGAGAGGGGTTACCACCAGACTCTGCCGTATTCTCAAATGAACAGGGAGGCAAGAATATGGCTGAAAATAGTTTGTTCGTGCTTGATCCCGAGGGTGCACATGACGGATGTGACCCGGGACCGTGTGTGCCTGGTGTATGCCCTGATGAAAGGGCTAGAGATTAATGTTGGGGCGGTCATCATATCCGCCATGAAGAGAGCCCGACTACACCAGGGCCACAGGTATGGGTTCGGCGGACTCATCACCACCTTTCTTCGGGGCCTCGACATCGAGGAAGAGGCTTTGGACTACATCCCGCAGTTGGAGCGGAGGGCCCTTGATGTGACCAAATCTAAGGCCCCCGACACCACACACGGGCCAGTGCTGACACTGGGCGAGCGACATGCTCGTGACGATCAGTACATGGCACAGATGTTTGGTATGCAAATGCTTCAGCTCCGAATTGGTGGGAGACCAGCCACGGAGGATGAGTTATGGCAGCTGGAGCTGGATTACCCATTTGGCGAAAACGCCAGAGCTTTGTGCCGAGTGGCGCCAGCCTTCGTTGAGCCCACTGACGATGATGTCCCCACGGACGAGGAGACACGTCGGGAGGACTCCGATGTGGAGTCCGATGACGACGATGGAGGTGACTCGGACATGGGCGATGAGGCAGCAGCACCGGATGAAGAAGTCGAATATTTTGACTGATCAGGGAGTTCCACCACCCGAAATTTTTGTGATTTTTAATTTTTGTGAACACTGGGGACAGTGTTCGATTTAAGTGTGGGGTGGGGAGTACTAGGTGCTGGGGCTGGGCTGATTTGCTGTATGTTCTTCCTTTGTTTTGTATGTATGCTTATGTTTCCCTATGGTTGTGAGTGCAAACTGATTTGTATTTGTATCTGTACATATTTTTGTGGTAATTAATGTATGTTGTGAAAGGTTGTGGTTGCTAGTGTAAATATTTTGTAAATTGTGTAAATATTTTTTTTCTATCGAAATGATCGATATTTTAAAAATTTTTGCGAAAATATTTTGTACATAGTAAAATATTTTGTAAATATTTTTCCATCGAAATGATCGATGTTTTGCAAAAAAATTTCAATTTCTATTTTTGGGTTTCTCGGAGTTTGTTTCGGTTCTTTTACCGAGAATAGTCCCATTGAACCGATGTCATAGTTAGTGACCGTTCCCTATGATGGATGGATGACGACCGTCTTAAGGGAAATGTAGTCGGTAGGAGTAGTGATTTTAATTAGTTATCAGTTTTTTTCTTTGGTGGATTGCATCACTGAACCTGTAGTTACTATATGGTTGTGAAATTTTGGTTGCGTGATGTAACTGATATTCAAAATGTAAAAGTGATTCGTATGAAAGCATGCAATTTTGTAAATATGTTGAGTTACCTAAGCTGTAGAATTCGATTCGGTGTGATTGAGGCTTAATTTTTGAATTCATGTAATTGGCTAATTAAAGAGTCTGTGAATGCATCTTGAATCGAGCATGTGCATAAAGTGTGAAGTGAGGTATTGTTATTCCATGCTATTGTGAAGTGTATAGAACTTGCCTGGTGTGTGTACAAAATGAAATGAAGGAGGTGTAGTGTTAGAAAGGATGTAGGCATTTCTTTGTTTTAACCGTGAGTTTCTATTGTTTTTCTTGTCGTACTCTCATTTTTTTTGTGACTGTATACCCTAGTCAGCCCGTTGAGCCTTTAGCCGATTCTTTCTTTCTTTTGTCCAAAAATGTATAAACTAAGTTTTATTCCTTCTTTTCATGAGCCGTAAAGTCTATACAAAACTCTTAAGCGCTTAAGAAGAACAGAAAATTTTTTCCAAAGTGTCAAAGAGTGAGAATAGTGGAAAGAAAAAGAAAAGCAGAGTGAGGAAAGAAAAGAAAAGGTGGAAGAGGCACTTGTTATAATGAAATGATAATGAAGGTGCATGAAAAACCTTTGTTGTTATGTCAAGTGTGTTTGATGAAATGGGCCATACGAAAGTAAACCAGCATGAATGGGATGATGAAACAAAGAAAAGAGAGAAACAATGTTCATGAGTTGATGGGAATGTGTTGAAAAGGCGCTTAATGATGCTAGTGGCTATTATTGGCTAATCCAATATATACTAGTTCCATAGCTTCCATTACAACCCATTAAAGTCCTACGTGATCTTACATTGCATTTCTTTATATTAGTGGAGTAATACACTAAGGGCAAGCCTATGGGTCATGACATGATGCATGTGAATTCTTTTGGGAGAGAGAGTGAAATTAATTTTGACATGCCCCTACTTGAATGTTTGTGTGTTGCATGAACATAAAGGGGAGATTCTCTTGAGTTGCGAGGGCACATGCTTGATGAAGGATTGATTTTCGTGTCGGATATCTTGATTAGCTGATTTGCATGAGTTTGCCGATATCAAGAGTCGGTTCTTAAAGTCTAGGAAGTCTTGATATATTAAAGGTCATTGCATTATTAAGACCATGCATGTTTTCTTAATGATTTGCAAAAATTGAATAATCGGTATGACCGTAGCATAAATTATCGCACCATAGTGGCAAAGGTTGGGATGTAATTTGCATGATTTGTGTATGTGTTGTTCGAGGACGAACAAGGATTTAAGTGTGGGGTAAGTAATCTTGGGCAGATTTATATGCCCAAGTGATACTCAAACGTATCATTTTCGTCTTGTTTATTGTGCAATGTGTATACATTTTCATGTAATTGGTAATAAAATGTGAATTTATACTAACCAATATGATTAGCATTGTTTTGTAGGTAAAATATGATTTAGAGGAGCAAAAATGCATGTTGGAACAATATCGGAGTTGGACTTGGATGCGAGCACGGAAAAGACATTGGAATGCACAATGTAAAGGGGCTCCGCAATGGAGCCGTGCCACGCTACCATCATGGAGGCACACTGCATGGAGGATGAATTAATTTGGCAAACTCCAGTGAAGCCTTGCGACAGCTCCGTGGCACGGAGGCAAGCCTCCGCGTTGCATGTCGTGCCACGTTGAGGCTATATTCCCGGACCCTGGATTTCCAGTGAGGGTCCGCGTCCACGCCGTGACACGGAGGCAGTGCTCCGCGTTGGCCTCCATGACACGTTGCTTGTTATTCCGGGAAAAATTCCCACTAGTATAAATAGAACACTTAGGCTTATTTTTAATTAATTCAGACTTGGTGGAGCAAGGACGTGGGTTACAGGCAGTTGAGGGACGAAAAAGCTAAGGGTTTTTCTCTCTTTCTTTCTTCTTTCAATCAATTATTTGTATGATTAACACTTGTTTTAGGATGATTAATCCACAAATGAGTGGCTAATTCTCTTCCTTGCTGAGGTTATGAACAATGGTGATGAATTTTGATTATTGAATTGTATGGTTTTTCATCTTCTTCTTCTATGTTGTTCTATTAATTCTTGTTTCTACTGCATTAGTGTGTGGCTGACATTAATGTACATCTAAAAAGTCCAATTTCACTCGAGAGAGCACGAAATTGGAAAGTTGTGAATTAATAGGGTATTGTTCTTAACTTGATTTGGGAAAATTGGGTTTTGATGTGCTTTCATGATAGAAATATACTTGAAAGCCGTATTAGTCAATTTAGGAACCGGAATTGTATTGCTAGGTCATAAATTGTATTTGATCACAGAAATGTAGACGGATGGTTTATGATTCTTAAGTGAGATTAAATACGAGAGTTTTAATCTCTAGGCTAATGTTCTTGTCTAGCAACTAGAAGAGAAGAATAATCGAATGATGATGATAATCAAGTTCATTACTTGTTCTTAACCTTGGCATGCTCATATCCATAGTTTCAATTCAAAGTAGATATTTTTTAATAGTTTTAGTATATAATTTATAAACAAAAATTAGTTAACTTTTGGTTACGTTGTTGTCAGCATATTTAGAAGTAAGATAGAATATAGTATACTTGAGCAATTTTACTTATCCAGAGTCTCCTTGGTTCGATACTTGGCTTACTTAGCCACTTTATTACTTGTTTGACCACGTGCACTTGCGTGTCGGTTTTTAACCCTATAGCAAACCACCGGACATCCGCATACGGTGGGGTAATGTTCAGCTGTCGGAGTACATGGGCGTCTGTGTCCCACGCTCCTATGATGGCATTGAGGTGGTGGGGCTCCAAGGTGACTATTTGCCCTCTGATTTTGATGGTGTGACTTCTGATCGTCGGGTTCCAGTTGGCATAGAACTCCCGAACCAGGTGTAAATTGCATTCCTTGGGCTCTTCAAAAATGAAATTGAGCCCAGCTGCCTCGATTCGGTGTACCATCCTAGGGAACTCCTGTGCCAATGGTTCCCGTGCTATGTGCTCCTCGGGGAAATATTTGTTTTCTTTGTGCTTTGCGTACCACTTTTTCCCCTCATCCGTTACCCATCTCGTTCCGTATTGGCGGCATTGGCCGCGTGGAACTGCTGGTGCTGCTGTGCCCAGTCTGATTCGCTTCCTTCCGGTGCCCGAAGTTGATGCGCCTTTCCCTTTCTCTTGCCTGCTTACCATTTTACCTGTCAACCCAAGTAGACAAGATCAATGTTAAGCTAACGGATATTAACTTTGGCTAAGGTTGGGTTAAGCTAGGTTACCCCACACTTAGTCCTTAGCTACAGTTACAACAATACGGCAAGATTATCCTTATTTACACACAATAACCAACTATACAATCATGCTTAGTGCGTTCGAAGAATTCGACGGTATATCTTCTGTGTACTACTCAGACTTCGTACAGCTAATCACAATCACTACCATCGCTAACATTTTACCCATCTCACTTAGCAAGGAAAAACAAATAAATGAAAACAACAACAAAAATTTATCTACACGAACCTATACAACCAACCAAACTCTTACAAATTTCAACATTCCCTTAACCCGAGAATCCGTCGTTCTATTAACATCCTAACAATTAGTACATCGACTCATCTCATTCAACATGTACATCCCGGCATGAAATTCACAAGTTCATTACATTTTCAACTTCCAATTCAAAAACAAGCCCTAGAAATGATATTATCAAGCAAATTCGATTAATTTATGCAATTGACAAGTTCAAGCAATCATTACGACATTCCGAACATTCATCAACAACAATTAAATTGAATTCATGATTAATTTCTACTTAGGGCAATTTATCTCACCTCACATGCTCAATATCGAAGAAATTCGACAAGAAATTGAGGTGGAATCGGAGAACATACCTTGAAGTTGAAGGAATTACGCAAATTTGATGATTTTCTTATCCACTGCCGTGTCAGGTTGAAGGGGGATGGGTTTTGGGGGGTTTTGGTCGCGGAGTAATTGAAAAATAAGGAAAGGAAGGGTTTTTCGGGGTTAAAAAGTAGGGAAATCGCGCGGGTCACCCGGCGACCCGGTGTGACCCGTCGCGATATACACGGCAACGTGTCACGGAGTGCATCGCGGAGCACTGCCTCCGTGACACGGAGCCATCGCGAGCCTGTTCTGGAAATTTTTAAAAAAATCCAGATTGTACCTCAACGTGTCACGGAGGTAATGCGGAGGTCCACCTCCGTGACACGGAGCTATCGCCCCAGCTCACTGTTTTGCCATTTTTTGTTAATTTTCATACCTCAACTTTTCCTTCGCGATTCCGTGCAGATTTTCCTCCGTTTGACCTGAAATTCATCTCACTATACAAAATTGGTTATAATTATAGGTTTCACTGTAAATACAAATAAAACAAAAACAAAAATGAAAAATTTTGTAGTAAATCAAGAAAAAGAAAAAGAAAAATCTATTTACACTTTACAAAAAGAAAGAAAATTTTTTCACGGGTTGCCTCCCGTGCAGCGCCTGGTTTACCATCGCAGCTCGACGTCGTTAAGCTCAGTTGTCCTCTAGGGTAATGGACGATTTCTCTCGATCACTGTCCTCCCCCCAGTAGTGCTTACACTGATCTGGTGGTTTTCCCATTAACTCTCGTGAATCCTTAATCAGCTTATCATCGCCTTGATCAATCACATTGATCACCGCGAGTTCTTCGTGCACCATCGGGAGCTTGGGTGCCTTGTACACATCGAACACCTCCACCTTGTCGTGTGCTCGCATTGTTAGCTGCCCCACAGCTACGTCAATTAGTGCTTTCTCGGTTGCCAAGAAAGGACGTCCCAAAATAAATGGGACTTCCGCGTCTGGTTCAAAATCCAGCATGATAAAATCTACCGGGAAAATTAGGGAGCCAACTTGCACCAGAACGTCCTCCACAATGCCATCAGGTCTAGCTAAGGATCGATCCGCCAATTGCAAGATTACTGTTGTGGGTCTAGGACTCCCTAGACCCAACTTTTTGAATACCGATGAAGGCATCACATTTACCCTCGCTCCCAAATCACACAATCCACGAGCTCGGATGCTCTGCCCAATAGTAATCTGGATAGTAAAGCTCCCAGGGTCTTTGAGCTTTGTGGGCAGTCTATTTTGAATCCGGGAAGTGCACTCCTCTGTTAGAGCCACCGTAGCATACTCAGTCAACCGACTTTTGTTTGCCACAATGTCCTTTATATACTTAGCATATTTTCGCACTCCCTGCAAAACATCAACAAGAGGTAAGTTAATATGTACCTGTTTCAGCACCTCCATGAATTTCTTGAAACACGCCTCCTCCTTGTGTTTCTTTAATCGTTGAGGGAACGGGGGTGGAGGTCTTTCTGATTCAGCTTCCTTAGTCTTCCCCCTCTCAGTACTTTGCTCCCTCTCAACTTCTGCTGCTCCCGATTGTTGAGGTGGTCTTTCTGGTTCCACCTCTTTCAGCTGCAACCCACTCCTTGTGGTCACTGTATTTACCTGCTTGGGATTGGGATCCGTGTCGCTCGGCAGTCCTCCTCTAGGCCTTGTGTTTTGGGCACTAGCAAATTGCCCAAATTGATATTCAAGTGCCTTGGTAGCTAACAGGTTGTTTTTAACTTCGGCTGCCAATTTCACATAGTCAGCCTGCAATTGAGCTTGGTTAGCTATCATGGTCTTGAACATTTCCTCAATGCTGGGTGATGGTGGTGGAGGAGGTGCATTGTTGTTTCTGAATTGTGCTTGATAATTCTGCTGCCCTCCTTGGTTCCTTTGCACACCCTGACCCGAACTTTTCCCCTGATGGTTGTTGCTACCCAAGAAGAAATTCGGGTGATTCCTCCTGGCTCAGGTTTGCGGATGCTAGATGTGACATTATTAGCATGTGGGATTGCCACCTCACGAACCGGCTGAGCTGCTACTTCTTCGGGCACTAACAATGCCCGTACTACCGGTGGATTCTGTTGTTGCTCCATGATCATCTGTCTGAGCAACTGCAGCTTTCTTTGTAGAGCTTCTCTCCGTTTACTGTGAAATATCCTTTCTGGCTCTATATACAATTCCACTAGCTCCTTGTCTCTTACCAGTGTTCAACAGAAATTAAGTCTGCAAAATACAGGCTAAGACCAAGTTGTCAACACTAAGAAAATAAAAATATAGTAAATTAACACTTAAAATAAATTCACCAATTGCCAAGTCCCCGGCAACGGCGCCAAAAACTTGTTCGGGTTGATTTGTGGGGTATATAAAACGACACGCAAGTGCACGTGTCGAACAAGTAGTAAGTGGCTTTAGTAAGCCAAGTATCGATCCCACAGGGACTTGGATGAAGTGCAATCTGCTCAAGTGTACTATATTTCGATTCTAAAAATGCAGACAACAGTGTAACCAAGAGTTTGATATTTTGTTTTATAATTTTTATACTAAAGCTAAAACAATTATCTACTTTGAGTCTGAACTATGAATGAGAGCATGCTGAGGTTAACGAACATGTAATGAAATTAATTATCATCATAATTTGGTTAATCCTTTCCTCCGGTTGTTAGCCAAGAACATTTGTCAAGAGATTAAAACTCTCGTATTTAACCTCACTTAAGAATCATGAACCATCCACCTACATTTCTGTGATTAAATGCAATTCATGTTCTAGCCATACAAACCCGGTTCCTAAATTGACTAATACGACTTTCAAGTATATTTCTATCCCGAAAGTAAATCAATTCCCAATTTTCCCAAATCAAGTAAAGATCATATCCTATTAATTCACAACTTTCCAATTTCTTGCTCTCTCGAGTGAAACCGGACTTATTAGATATACATTAACGTAGGCCACACATTAATGCAGTAAGAACAAGAATTAATAGAACAACATGGAAGAAAAGATGAAAAACCAAAGAATCAATAATCACATTTTATCACAATTGTTCATAACCTCAGCAAGAAGAGGAATTAGCCGCTCATTTGTGGATTAAACATCTTTAAATGAGTGTTAATCATACAAGCAATTGAATTAAAGAAGAAAGAAAGAGAGAAAAACCCTGAGAATTTCGTCCCCTCAACTGCCTGTAACCCACGTTCTTTCTTCACCCCGTCAGAATCATGAAAAATGAACCTAAGTGTTTAATTTATACTGGTGGGAATTTTTCCCGGAATAACGAGCAACGTGTCATGGAGTGCATCACGGAGCACTGCCTCCGTGACACGCTACGGACGCGGACCTTCACTGGAACTGGGGGTCCAGGAATTAAAGCTCAACGTGGCACGGCGTGCAACTCGGAGCCAAGCCACCGTGCCACGGACCGGACGCGGACCCTCTCTGGAATTTGGGCGAAATTTCCCTATCCAGGCAGAAGGCCTCCGCGATGGCAGCGTGCCACGGCTCCATCGCGGAGCCCCTTTATTTCATGCTGTCCAATGTCTTGTCCCTTGCTCGCATCCAAGTCCAACCCCGATATCCTCCAACATGCATTTTAGCTTCCCGAAATTACATTTTACCTGCAAAACAATGCTAATCATGTTGGTTAGTATAAATTCACATTTTATTACCAATTACATGAGAATGTATACACATTGTTAGATAAACAAGGCTAAAATGGTACTTTTGAGTATCACTTGGGCATATAAATTTGCCCAAGATCACCTAACATGCCTCACAGCCTCCTGCCTATAGTATGTGGTGCACAACACATCCATAGACAAGCCTCTACTTAGCACGGCTTGCAGACTCCCTGGGATATGACCTGCTCTGATACCAAGTTTGTCACGCTCCACCTTGGTAGGCATGACTGGTACCTAGTGCCCAACTAGGATCTGAACTAACTTAGTGACTAAGCCTAGGTACTTCTGGTGCAGGCTTATCCCTCAAATCAAGAAAACAACAGGTTATATCTCGACTGTAAACACTGTCCCGACCGACAAGGTCTTCTAGCCACCTGTAAAAGAAAAGCAGCTAGCTAGAAACAACAACAATGGTGGATTCTATGCGGGCCAACAAGACCACCATGATGTCTAGTTATGATTGTATAGTAAATCCAGAGCTATGCTAAACTATGGGACAAGGTCGCTAATCTATCAGCTAAAGGCCCCACAAGGCCAACATGTAAGCTAAAGCACATATAGGCCCCACATGGCTAATCAACAGCTAACCACAGGAAAATAGAAATAATCTGCAAGCCTCTAGTAGTAATATGATGGTCGGGACAGGGCCCTGACCTACCCATAAATTGTACAATCAAAAGGGTAAACCTTCTATTTATAAGCTCCAGAGGAAAGGAGCCGACTCTTCTGCTAATCCTAGCTGGAAGCTAAGAGGGATCTGCTCCTCATCTAACTGTACCTGCAGGCAAGTAATGCAGCGCTCCAAAAGGGCGTCAGTACAACATATACCGAGTATGTAAGACCATAATTGTAAATAACTTAATATAGAAGATAAAACTGAAAAAGTACTGAAAGAAAAGGGATAGGGTCATACCTGAGTAGCTGGATTCTCTATTATCTAGTCTATCAATAACTACAGAAAACAAGAACCTTACCTGGCCCCATAAGCCGGAAGGTACAACCAGCACAGAACAACCCACCTGGGGCCCCCATAAGCCCTGATGAGTACACTTCGATCTATATACCCCTAACAAGGTCATACTGGATCAACTGGTAACTATAGCCGTCCTACCAATCCCCTGGGTCTGCATCTGAGCCCGCTCGGCCGCTGACTATAGTTGTGTCTGAGTCTAGTGGACTCCTGATATCTGCACCACGGGCATCAGGCTCGTCAGGTGTGCGGTGCCGATAAGGCATATGTATAATAGTCCAGCCAGGGAATGAACTCTATGGGGACCTGGGATCCCATCTTTTTCCCTTCCGGACGGCATGTCGCTCTTTCTAAAGCGACGTCATCTCGCCCCTGGTGGTCTTCGACACAGCTAATAACCCTGGGGTTGGTCATGGAGGGCTATATAGGCAAATCAAATCCTAAACCGTGCATGAATTACTAGTATCAGCTAATAAAAACAACTATTCATGATTAATGTACTTTCGATTGTCTTACCAGGATTTAAACTGAATTATAATGCTATAGGAACTAACTTTCCAAAGGAAACTACCTTAACATACCTCAATCGTCATTTTTTAATTAGATGATAAATTTCAATTCGTATTCAACAGCTCTTCCCAACTGAAAACGTGTTACTGGGAGAATGGAACTAGTTTTAATACTAAATTCGGCGAAAAGGAAAACTTTATATATAAATATTAACTATATTTCAACTTAACGGAACACGGTCAAAAACTCGTCATTTCTCAAAAGCCTAGAAGGGAGAAATGCTTACTTGAAGCTTGTGATTGTATAGAATTTGGTTTGGCACAATTCTGACGATTTTGGCTCGGCGGGACGACGATTCGCCGGGCGAATTTAGTGAAAATAACTCCGTAGCTATGCTCTCTATGGCCTTAAACTTCAATGCCCAGAGTTAATCGGAGTTTGGACGGCATTTGGTAGCATAATCGGACGAATTTCATTTAATTCCCTTCGTTCCCTAACCTCTCTGGCCGCTGCAATTTTTGGAAATGACTTAAAACAAGGCACAACTTATATATATATATATGGGAGGGCAAGGCACTAGAGGATGCCTCGCGCCAGCCATCGCGGCAACCTTGGTTCCACGACGCGCCCTGCATCGCGCCAAGGTGCTAGCACGCCGTGCTGGCTGGTGCTCTGCCGGCTGGCGCGTCGCGCTGGCCCTGTGCGGCCTGGCCTCGCTCGACCCGATTTTCGAGGCTTCTTTACACGCATCGTACTCTCTTTGTCTACTTCAAATTCACGCGTACGTCTACTATTCGTTAATTTTTCACTGGATGTAACATAACCATTATTAAAAGAATCTCTGACTCTAACTGTGAATTTATTTCCCCCTCTTGAAATATCGATTAAACAAATTTGAGTATTCACTTTTGACGAATTTTGCACCTTATTCCTTGTGGGATTTGACCTCAACTTTGTTGGGTTCTATATTTGATACAACGACCGCTTTACACCTATTTAACAGGTGTAATTTGTGCATATCATGGAGGAAGTATAAACAAACAAAAAAAGGGCTCCTTTATTCTATATGCACCAAAATTGAAAAAAAAAACTTGTAAATAGAAAAGATTAATAAAAAGGCTCCTTTATTTTATATGCACGACAATTCAAAATTTAATATCTATATATAAAAAGTAATGTTTGATCAATATATACATAGTATAATTTTTATATACATAATTTAATTTTTGATAAATTTAAATGACCACAAGAATTTTGGTCATAATGGCCACAATTCTATATTCACACTTGAACTAGTTTGCTTTAGATATTTTTGCCATTGTGGTCATTTAAATTTATCCTTTATCTTATCCTACTTCTTTTTAAATTTAGGATATATGCTTCGTTAAAATCAATGTTAATTAATCATTCATGAAAGTTATTTTCTTGGATTGCACAACCCAATCATATGGAGTATCAAATGAATCAACAACACTATTTTTAGGATTAATCTGTATCCGACTATGAACTGATTTGTTTTTGATATTTTTAACCTTTTTTCTAAATTTAAAATTATTTTAATGTATTTATTAGTTGCTTTCAATGCATGGAAACTTTCTCCCTACATGGGAATTGACCAAAATTTAAAATTTTCTAATATAACTAATATATGAAAAAAATTTATTAGTATTTATTTGCACAAATAATACTTATACAAAGTTGTATATACGCACATGGTAATTGAACAAAATTTATAATTTTTCAATCAATTTATTTATGAAAAAAAAATTATTTTATTTATGAAAGTTTTTTTTATTAGTATTTGTTTACACAAATACGTAATGGAAGTTGTATATAAATTACTCAAATTTCAAATTTCTCTTTAATTTATTTATTAAGAAGTGTCTTATTAAAAGATTGAAGAGTGTGACGGATTAAGAAACGTCTTATTGAAGAACTGGGGAGTATGGAGGACTAAGAAATATCTAATTGGAGAATTAAGGAGTTTCTCATTGAAGGCCTGAAGCAGTCCTCCAAAATACTATGTTAATATATAAATATATTATGATGGTATCATGAAAGGTTAAGGAGTGTAACTCATTAATGGACTGAAACAGTCCTCTATAATACTATGACAATATGTAGTTATAATGTGATGGTATCATATAGAACTAAAGACTGTCTCATTAAAAAAATTAAAGCAGACCTCAATAAAAATCTCTAGAAATTAAAATAGAAGAATAAAGGAAAAGGAAAAAACAATGAATGAATTTAGATTATGGAGAAAAAATATAATGAAAAAAATAGGAAAATAACCGAGAAAAAATAAAAAAGAAAGAAGCAAAATTTGAGTATGAAATTAGATTATAGTCAAAAAAAATAAAGAATGATATGATTTCAGGAAAAAAAAAAGGAACAAAAAAGGAAAAAAAAACATAAAGAATGAAGAAAATGCGAGAAAAAAAGAAAGAAAAGGAGTAGAGAAATAAAAAATATAGAGAGAGAAAAAAAATAAACAAAAGAAATAAATTAAAATTGAGCATAAAATTAGATTATGATTAAATAAGAAAATAAAAAATAATAATTTAAACAATAAACAAAAATTTATAAAATATAATTTTTATTAATTTTTTAAATAAATAAATTAATAATTTAAATAATTTTTAGTCATTTCATATTGTAGTCTAATTATTTAATTTTTTTATATTTTTATTTATTTAAGATAATTAGTTATTTTATTTATTTAAAAAGAAAAAAAATAAAAATGAGAAAAAGACAAACTAGAGAAGGCAAAAAAATTAGAAAAAGAAAAAGGAAACACATGCAACAAGTCACTTCGGCAGATAAAAGAAAATGACATTTAGGTAATTATATTTTTGGTCATCAAAGTAAAAAAAAAAATATTTTATGTACATATTGCACTTTTCATATATATATATATATATATTATATGTATGTATGTATATTTATTTATTTATTTATTTCACTTAAAGAAAATTTTAGGTTTGAAAATTGATTTTTACATTAAAGAGGAGAGGAAGTCGAGAAGATTAGTGTATTCTTCATTGTATTTCTGACATAGCTGTATTTGAGTGTATTTAGAGAAAGTCGTATATTTTCTTAAAAGAAAATTATTGTATTTGTTCCAACTTATAATACACAAGAAAAATTGATGTATTTGTTTGAGAAATATTACTTTATGAGTCATATAACCAACATTACTTATGTGAGACAATTTATTATTTGACATGTGTATTTTTTGTCTCACAAATTTTATTTAAAATAAATTATAAAAAAGAAAAAAAATAAAAGTCTATACTATTTTTAATTTGGATGCCTACTATAAAAAAAAACTTAAAAATAAAATTTAAAACTCCATATTAAAATACATATATTTTTATAAATATATTTTCTATTTATGGTGAATGTTTATTTCTTAAAAGAAAAGTTA
Source organism: Datura wrightii (assembly GCA_035772735.1). Taxonomy (NCBI): domain Eukaryota; kingdom Viridiplantae; phylum Streptophyta; class Magnoliopsida; order Solanales; family Solanaceae; genus Datura; species Datura wrightii. The sequence continues at coordinate 25,115,612 of JASDFA010000018.1, forward strand.
GGGTTTGTAACTTTGGGACCAAGTTAGTTTTCCCCTATAAATAAAGGGTTCTCCATTCATTGTATATTATCCTTTATGATCCCTTTAACTCCTCAAGAGGATCCCATCAAGAGAAATAAGAATTTCTCTCCTTCTCTATTTCTCAGCAATATTTTTGTTCTTTCTTTATTATTTCATAACACGTTATCAGCACGAGTCTCTGCTTTGAGGCACTCACTTTGAAAGATCTGAGGTAAGAAAAATTAAAATTTCTTTTTCGAAAGATGTATTACTTAACCACATGAGTGATATTCCTTTGGAGATACTGTTGCTCTACGACTCGATTGTCTCAAAATTTGAAGGCTGAGGTATTATTTTTTTCTTTCTTTTAATATGGCTAACCTTACGAAACTTGATTTCGTTGCCCTTCAAAGTTCGGGCAAGAACTACCTTTTATGGGTATTGGATGCTGAAATCCATATGGATGCAATGGGTCTTGGAGACACCATTAAAAGTGAAAACAAAGCATCAAATCAAAATCGTGCTAAGGCTATAATATTCTTGCATCATCATCTTGACGAAATTCTTAAAATTGAATATCTCATGATTAAGGATCCACTTGTTGTGGAATAGCCTAAAAGAAAGGTATGATCACCTGAAGATAGTCATACACCCAATGACACGATATGATTGAATCCATCAAGACTATAAGTCTGTTCATGAGTATAGCTCATCAACATTCAAAATTATTTCTAAGTTGAAACTATGTGGAGAAACTATTAATGATGTTGATATGATTGAATATGTGGTAGTACACAAAATTAATGAAGATCTCCGAAAGAGATAATATATTACTACTTGAAGGAATGAAATTATTGTAGTAAGTCTCAAAAGGAAACTTATAAGTTTCGAGGACATTGAAAAAAAAATTGAGACTATAAATTATGGGAAGATCTAATATCTTCATGTTACTACAATTGAATCAGGTTATAAATATTTATGTAAAAGATTAACCACCGTTTTTTTATTTGTAGTACATAAATATGGGTATGATGATGAAATCACATACGAAAGTAAACTAGAAGTTTACTGAAATAAGTTGGCATAACTGGTTGGCCATCCCAGTTCAAATGTGATGTAAAAATAATTGAGAATTCACGTGGCTATATGTTGAAGAAATAAAAGATTCTTCAAGAATTCTCTTGTATTGCTTGTTCTCATGATAGAATGATCTTGATCAGCTAAGATTGGAATTATATTATCTGAAATTTTGGAACTTATAAAAGGGTGAATATGGGCCCATTTCACCTATCATGTGAACCGTTTGCTAATAGATGCATCTATGGTATGGTCACATGTGTTTTGATATCAACTTGCAATTGATTTTTGTAAGGTTGTTTCTCGAATTATTAAATTAAGAACTTAGTTCCAAATTATAAATCATGTTGATAATGCTGATTCATATCTATGTTGGTTTAGCAAAAATTGTATGCCTCAATTATAGGTAAATCATTTTATGATAATAAAACTCCCAAATAAAATTTGGTATGAGATATGTTTATTTAACATGTAGCAACACTTGAATGCATCAAGCCAACAAGATTCCCCTATCACAATTGGTTCAGGGTCAGGAACCAAATTATTCCATCTAAAAATTTGAATGTGTGATATATGATTCAATTGCTCCACCACAACGCACAAAGATGGGTCCCCAAATGAGGTTGGGGGGTAAATGTTAGTTTTTCTAGCAATAGGGGGAGAAGTGATTAGTAGCTGAAAATTGAGTGTAAGATGAATTATCTAGATCCTCGGGGAAAAAAAAGTGAACTTAAAGTTCAATAGATAATTCACTTGCAAAATATTGCAAATCAATTGCCAGATATATTTGTTAACTCTATTTTATAATTCAGTTGCAAATGCTCCAATGAAAAATCCTTGAAGGATAGGGTCTGTGAGACGCCTGAAGCGTGATAGACCAAACGGTTCCAAATATAGAACTCCTTGAAGAAGGAGAGGAGCAAATGATTAAGATGGTCATAATAATGAGGCAAGTGCTTTAAGAAAGCACTACGACATAACACTTCATAAAACCTTGGCAAAGGTTTAGGTACCTGAAAATGAAGAAAAATGAAGAGATCTCAATAAGTTATGTTGCATTGGAGCTGATATAAAATGATCGTCGACGATACCTTTGATATAATTTAGCGCACAATATTATAAATATTGACGAGGATCTTGAATTCAAATCTGTCAAAAGGTATGGACAAATAAATGATTGGCCAATTAAAAATACGCAATTCAAGTATGATGCCAGTGTATATAAATGGATTCTTGTGGCATAAAATTTTTTCGTAAATTCTGACATTATTATATGGAGAGGTCTTCTTGTGGTGGATGCAATTATTTTGAGGTTCCTCATAAGTCTGGCAATATATGAAAAACTTGATATGCGCATAATGAAATTATTTTCATGTCTAGAGAGAGTGAAGGATGTATGAAAATCCTTGAAGGATTTAAAAGAACGAGGAAATTCTTGGTCCTGAAGATATAGTATGCTCCTACTAGGAGGCATTGGAATGGGATAAAACACATAATGCAGTATCTAAAAGGGACTACCGATATGAACTTATTTTATGCTAACAATTGCAGTCCCGATCTTGTTGGTTATGCCGATGCAGGGTATTTATCTGACCCACACAAAGATCGATCTCAAACTGGCTACGTGTTCATATGTGGTGGTACTGTCATATCTTGGAGATCTACAAAGCAGTCTCTCGCAGCTATTTCATCAAATCATGCTGAGATAATAGCTATTCATGAAGCAAGCCGAGAATGTATGTGGTTAAGGTCCATGATACATCTCATTAAATAAAGATGTGGTTTGAAATGTGACAAAGTACCCACAATTTTGTATGAAGATAATGCAGCATGCATAGCACAACTAAAGGAAGGATTCGTAAAAGGAGATAGAACGAAGCACATCTCGCCAAAGTTTTTCTACACACATGAGCTCCAAAAGAATGGTGATATCAATGTGCAACAGATTCGTTCAAGTGACAATGTGGCTGATTTATTCACCAAATCTCTACCAACTGCAACTTTCAAGAAGATGGTGCACAAGATCGGGATGCAAAGATTCAAGGATGTTCTAATTAGGGGGAGTTAATACGCGCTGTACTCTTTTTTCCTTACGGGGTTTTGTCCCACTGGATTTTCCTTGTAAGGTTTTTAACAAAGCAACCAAAATGCGTATTATTAGATGTGTGTACTCTTTTTCCTTCACTAGATTTTTTCCCACTAAGTTTTTTCTAGTAAGGTTTTAACGAGACACATTATCTATCAAATAGACATCCAAGGGGGAGTGTTATAAATATATTTTCTATTTATGGTGAATGTCTATTTCTTAAAAGAAAAGTTAGGGTTTGTAACTGTGGGACCAAGTTAATTTTCCCATATAAATAAAGGGGTTCTCCATTCATTGTATATTATCCCTTATGATCCCTTTAACTCCTCAAGAGGATCCCATCAAGAGAAATAAGAACTTCTCTCCTTCTCTATTTCTATACAATATTCTTGTTCTTTCTTTATTATTTCATAACATATATATATATATATATATATATATATATATGCAGTGACAGTTATTTCAAACTTTTAATAGTTGCTAGGTAAAAACTTATTCTTTCATATTTTATAATTGATAATTTTTTGTTTTTTAATATTTAAGTTTAATTTAAAAGCACAAGAAATTTTTATATTTGTATATTTTAACTTCTTTTCGTGTAATTAATTAAGAGCAAAAGAAAACTTTATTTCTTAATTCTGATAATACGGTTTGGCCGATTATTTTTAAAAAAAATTATATTATATTAATTTTTTGATTACTTTATTATATATAATTAATCAAATTTAAAATTTCCAAAACCGTTTCAATAATCTTGATTTCTCTTCAATATCGGTATAATTCAATAAATTTTTAATAAATTTTTCAATGACATATTAAAATAGCACTGTTTTTAAAATATCTAATTTGCTATATAAATTAATAACAAGCTTTAATATAATGCAAAAAGTATATAATTTTTATGATCACATGAAACTAATATAGTTCTAACATACTCGTGATAATGAGAAACTTAAAATTTATCATACATCTTTATATGATTTACAATATCAAAGCTAAAAAAATTATTTATAAAAAAATGTACACCATCTAAAATGTATATGGAAGACAATGCATTGTACAAATTTCTATTATAAAATATGAAAGAATAATTTTTTTACCTAGCCTATCAAAAGTGTCGCTGCTATGCCCTTGTTTTTTTAATATGGACTTTGTCTTTTTTTTACTTTTAAGTTTTTATTTACTGTAGGCATCCTAATTAGGAATACTATAGATTTTATTTGTTGTCTTTTTTATAATTTATTTTAAATAAAATTTGTGAGACCTAAAAATCCATATGTTAAGTAATAAATTGTCTCACATAAGTAATATTGGTTATATGACTCACAAAGTAAGTATTCTCAGCATTAAAGAGTTTCTGTTAACCATGGAAGTTTTCTCCCTGCATTGGAATAGAATAAAATTTAATAAAGGATAAATTGTTATAAAATAATAAAGTAAAAGAAAGAATATTGTAGAGAAAGAGATAAGAGAGAGTAATTCTTATTTCTCTTGAGGAATTCTCTTGAGCGGTTAAAGGAATGAATCCCAATGAATGAAAACCTCTTTATTTATGGGAAAAAATTAACTTGGTTCTAAAGTTACTAACCTTAACTTTTCTTCTAAGAAATATGTATTCACCATAAATAAAAAATATATTTATAATACAAATCTTATTTTAGAAGAAAAAAACTAATATTATTTTTTTTATATTTGTGCCAAATTATGGACAAAAATTTATAACTATTTAATATCACCCTTTCATTTTTTAATAAAAGATGTTCAACCTGCGGTACTTATATTTGTTTAGTTCCGACACAGCTCATTGTACCAATCTTTTTAAATTTTTTATTTAATACCTGACTCTTATGAAATTAATTCCCACATTATCTTGGGAATTTGTTAGAAGCAACTGCATTGTAAAGTGTGAAATCGGTCTCTCTGGGGAAATAAAATGTTGATGGAGCCAAGAATAATGGAGTTTCGTTTAATTTTTAGATAGTTGCTAAATGGTCATAATTATATGGCCCAAATATAATCATAAATGTAAAAATAACTATATTAATTTTTTTAAAAAAATTAAATTAAATTTAAATTTTAAAAATTAATACAATTACAATTATTATATTAGAAAAGACACAAATATTATTAATTGTGTGATAAAATTATTAAATTAATTTTATAATATGAAACTCATTATATCATTTTATTTTATCTTTTTTCTCATTATTTTCTATCCACTTTTTTCTTGGTTTGTCTTTAGTCTCTCTCATCTCTTCTTCTTCTTTTTGGTTTTTACTTTTTTATTTTTTTTATTTTTTTGTGTGTTTGTGTATGTATGTGTGTGTTTTATCAAATTTTAAAACTAATTCTATTATATATATAAATCATAACTTTTTAAAATATGTGTAGATAAAGTTCATCATTTAATTTTGAATTATCACGTAAATTTTTTTATTATTATTATATAAAAGTAATTCAAAATTCTAAAATTTATCACATATAATTTTTTAAATTTTAATTGTTTTACCTAAATATAACAACTTTAAAATTTATCGCAGAAAAGTCAAAATTTCTTTTTTTACTTTTGTTACTTAAAAGTTATTCAACTTTGGCCAAGTTAACTAAAAAATAAATTTCACTTGAATTTTAATATTTATACCGAAAATATGACGTAACGCTCCAAAGTAAGTTAATTACATTCAGAATAACTTTAGAAGTATCCCTTAATATTTTGCTTCATAAAATAAAACTTTTTGGGGTCGTATTGCACATATAAATTGATTCTCCATGTATTGAAAAAGTTTCACATGTATTAAAAATAATTAATAAATATATATTGATTAGGAAATTTTGAATTTGAGAAGGAAGGGTAAATATGTCAAGAACTTATTTATAATGTGAATAAGCGATACCATTATTTGGATCATTGTGGTCGAAAAAACTTTTCAGCAAAATAATATAAGAGTGGGATGGGATGGGAAAGAAAGTTGGGGTTTGAGGTGGCAGGTTGGGGGTATTGTATGAATGGGAGGTGTAACGACCCACTTGGCCGTTATAGCACCCCAACCACCTAAGAGCGGGCAGATTTAAAATTTTTGAAAAATGAGAATGAAATCCCCGAAAAATCAAGGGCATAATACGAACAAGATCGAATGAGATAAGTAACAATCGGTGGGCCCAGACGCGTGTCCACCGCGGCGAGATGCCCTCCACTATAGCGGAACCGCTGCAACAGTAATTGGTCTAGCTGCAGCGGGTGGCGTGGATTAGCATTCCGCAATCCCCTTCCAGTTAGGATTTTAAAAATCTATTCTTTCAAAAAGGGCTTAATAAAAATGCCCAAAAATAGAAAATAGACTTTTGGAACAAGAGGAGCAAGGAGGTAGGGATTCACCCTCCATTGCTAGGATTTTTTTCGCAAGAATTCAGAAATCAGTGTAGGCACGCAATTGGGGAATGTCTTGATGATAGCTTGGCGCCCAGGTAGGCTATGATTTACTCACTTTTGTGTTAGACTTTGATTAGCTAAACATATACGTGTATATAGTTGATGTGCATTGATGGGTAGAATCGAAACTTGAATAAATTGTCATCGACTATTCAAAACCGGTAAGATTCTGAGGAGGAAAGAAACATAAAAGGGGTGGTGATATTCCCATAGTGTGAAAACCCCTAGGGGAGAGATTGCAATAAAAATAATCTATGCGTGGGGGGTATATGTGAGAGGGATTTGATTGGATATAGAATGACCTTCGGGCGTTGTTGTTGAATATATTTATATGTATATAGAATTATATAATTATTCTTCCTGAGTTGTAACCTTGAACAGTTAGTCATACAAATCATATATATAGGACGCAATAAGTGAGCATTTAAGGGTGGGCTATGATTATTACCGGACACAATGTAAAACTCGCGAATTAGAAGAGTTAGAGCTTACATATAACCTGCATGTTTTGTGAGTGATAACATAATGTTTGGATCTGTGGACATTATTTGCGATGATGATTGCCTCATTAACTATTAATTGTTGAATAAACTTATTATAGTGTTGCCTCCAAGGGGTGGGCCATATAGTGAAGAGTACGAATTTGTGAAGAACAATATGTGAGAAAACTGGGGGAAGAACTGGTCGAAGTACTGTCGAACAGTACCATTGCAGCAAGTATGGAACCGCTGCAGCGAGACCATTGTGGCAGTAATAATACCACTGCAACGGAGCCCAAACTAGCGAGTGGGACAGGTCATACTTCCTTGTGACGACTATTGATAGATTTGGTATTATAAATATTTGGGTATGAAATTATTTCGGAAATATGCATTTGATTATACTCGTTGATATATATATATATATATATATATATATATATATATATATATATATATATAACGACCTAAGAGTTTGACTTAACTGTTTGCCTACGGATGAAACAAGTCATTAAACGTGTTCCGCTCCAATGAATAAACAGTAAGTAAATAAAACACAGATTTAACGTGGAAAAAATCCGGCTCTAAAGGTGAAAAAATCATAAACTGTACTCCACAGGATTTTTCTCCAAACTTCACTAACTCCAAGAGCCTCTTCAAAACAGCCGATTACAACTCTTGCAATCTAAGGAATTATAAACTTTAATTCCTAACTGTTCAACTCTTCTAAATTCAGTTTATAGCTTATTGAATTGAGATTACGACCACCACCACTTAGTGACAACTTCTAGTACAAGAAAAGCCAAGCTTAATACTTTACAAGACAGATATGTCAACAAGAACCTCACAAAATGCAATAGATTCTTTTATCTCTTTGTGAGTGTATCTCTAACTCTGAGATATCACACTCCTTTATATATACACTTCTTCAAGGAGTTCTTTGGATGCTTTACGATAATACTTTTGCCCGTTTTAGAGTTTCTTCTCGTGTGGAAGTCTTGATTCAAGTTAATCTTTTGCACTTGCTTTTATTTTAATCAAACTCCAACTCTCCTAAATTATCCACATGTTGATTAACTGAGTTTGTTGAGCATGCTTATCATCTCCGTAAATCTCGTGCCTTAACTTGTGAATAATTACTACTTCGAAGGTACATTCATTGGACCAGCTTTATTCACCTGTTTCATCAGCTGGTTGTCAATCATCAAAACTACAAAGCTCCCCAACACTTGTCATGTGTTATTTATTATTTTTTGTACTATGATGTACGTGCTGAGGTGGAGGGACGAGTTAGTATTGATCGAATGTGTGTATGAGATATGATATGATATGGTAAGGCAAATCATTAATGTGATGGTGAATGTGAGGCCTGGGGCTGAAGGGAGAGAACTTGGATGAGCAGAATAGTACGATCAGACTCTGAATGAGGATTAGAGACATGAGTGGCTTGTGCCCGAGGTGAGCATCTGGGCGAGTGGTATGAGGGAGTTTACAAACAGGCATGGCTAAAAGACCATGCGGCTGGGTGTACGAATATGAGTACACAAACATGTATGATGAAGGTTTCATACAACGGGATGTATATTACATGGATTTTTAGAGTCTCCTGCAGGTCATGACTAGAAGGGCAAGCATAAGACTCTCTAGCATGAGTGTACAATAATGTGACAAGGTGTGTGCCCGACATATCACCGATGGTATGATATTGAGACAGAAATTGTGTGGGTATGATTTGATATACATACGATTGCAGTGACAAAAAGGTACATGGTATTCCAATATGATACAATATGATACAAGATATGCCGGCATGATTCAATTTGAGGTGAGAAATATGGTTGGAACATAGTATATGATGATATGGTACATGTATGATATTATATGACATATTCATATTATGGAGACAGGTATGTGCATGTACTTTAATTATAGGGGATCCAACTCCCTCGATATGCTCTGATGATTTCTTGTGTGTAATTGAATTATTTAATTTATATTTGTGAATGACTGTTTGATTGAAGTGGTCATTGGTGAGTCTTAGAAGGTAATATGAAGTATTTAACTATAAGGTAGTGAATCACTAGGGAATAACGATTGACTTTATTACCTAATATACTAAATTGAGGAGGGTCAAGAAAATACGGTAAGTAATAAAATAGGTTTATAAGTGGTAGAAACGGACTTGGCAATGTTAGTGAAAATGTAAGAGAGGTTGTCATGCTATAAAAGTTATATGGTGGAATAAAACAGAACTGAATTAGGAGATATTGGTTACTGTCTGGTTGGGATAGCGCGGCTGCGGGACCATCATAGCGGACCTAGCATTTCGCTGTAGCGGAAGTAGAGATAGGCAGATCAGTAGATTAAATAACGGCTAGCATTGTAGGGAAATTGCATGAACCTTGATGAGCCAAACGAGACGATAATGTAGTGAATAAAGTTAGTGGGATGTGGCATGAGTGTTGTAGTCATTGAATTTATTAACATTGATTGTATGTTGATTATTATGTTGTTGTGTTAACTAACTTTAGTCATCCGATGATGTATATCGATACATGTGGTTACTGATACTACCTAGTTACGCCTTTTTGGTATAGGTTGTGGCAGGTTGAAGTTCCTTGACTGACGTGGAGTAATCAGCATCAGCTTTCGTGATCTTCTTCTCAGACGAAGCTGTGTCGTTTGTTTTGTCATGTATTCTATTAGAGCTCTTGTACCTGTCTAGACTAGATCTTGGGAGAGTCAAGATTTTGAAAATTTTATTATATTATTATTATTGATTGGTGTAAATTAATTAGTAATTTTGGGTATTTTATGTAATGTTCCAAAGAGGGTTCTCCTATCTAGTAGAGTCGATGTAGGTGCCCGCATGACCCGCCTATTAGGGTCGTGACAAGAAGAGATAATGAATATGAAATGTCTCTTATGAAACTTATTTTTCTTACTTTTATTAGAAAAATTATTTTTCTTATTTTTAGAAAACTTGTGTTTTTAAAGAAAATATTTTCTAAAATATTTTATCCAACCAAATATGAAAAATAATTAAAAGACGCTTTTCAAAAACTATTTTCCTCTATACAAAATACACTTGAAGAGTATAAAAAAGATCTTTTATAGTATTGGATCGTTTAAAAGATAATTACATATAACTATTTTTCTTATTTTTAAGTGATTTTTAAGAATTTAACACATCCTTAAAAAAGGTCACTTAATAGCTCTCACTAAAAAAATATTTTATTAAAATATACCTTTAATATACACATAAAAAAATATAAAGAAGTTGTAAAAGATTTTTTAAAATTTCTTCAACATCTTTTAGACAAGAGTAATTTTAAAAATTAATTAATTAATACTACCTTTTTAGTTTCTTAAAAGAATTACTTATTTTAAAATAAATTAAAAAATTAGATGGAGAAATAATTGTCTACGATAAATATGAAATTAATAAGTTCGCAAATAAGGAAATAATCTGCTAAACTATGTCAAACACACTATAATTTTCTTTAAAAAATTGCTTCTTCATTTCAAATTATCTTAGCGTGTTTCTCTTTTACACATTTACTAAAAAAATATTAATTGAAAGTTTTTCTTATTACTAGTTTTCCCTCATTTATATAATAAGATATAATCTCTTCTTATTAAATATTATTTTTCAAGAACAACTAGCATTAAAGATTTTTTTAATTATTGTAATGATTATCTATTTAATCTAATCATATTGTACTAAAAATGAAAAGTCCTTAAGTCTAAAATTAAAATACCAAAATATCATAAAAAAATTAAATGACTATTTTACCTTTCATTCAAGCACTATTGCAATAATATTTTTGATACATAAATGTAAATATATGTGCATTCTAATAAAGATAATTAAAAAGGGTTAAAATAAAAAATAAAAAATAAATGTGGAAGCCATTTCAAAACAATTGAATGAAAGGATATTTTATGAGGCTTTTGATTTTCTTAGGAAGGCGTAAAGAATTTCCATTAATAACAATTAAAATCAAAGGTTGGTGAAGTTAAAAGTTAAAAAGTTACTCATTAATGCCCCAAGTAATTACACTTGAAATGACAAATATGTTGTAATAGTTTTTTCATGAACTTTTAAGCATTTTCTTAGTTTTTTTGCTACTAACATTTTTTTCATTTATTCTCATTTAAAGCATCATTATTTATGACTATTTTCATTAGAAGTAATATATAAAGGCGTAGTTAAAGACCAGAAGGGAAACAATATGCAAGGACTGATATGACGGAGTCAGATTTATTATTTTTTTGACAAGTGTCAAAATAGAGATAGAGAATTTTTTACAGTTTTTTGATGAATTCAGTAATTTTTGTTTAGTTTTATGTTTGTATTAAAAAATTCATTAAATATATTTATATATTTATATGTGAACCAATAACTAAAATGAGCTAAGATTCGATGACAGTTCAAAACTTATAAACTTCAAATCTTGACTCCATCTCTACATACAAGCGTGATCATATTGATAGCACTCTTACGACAAAAGCACAAAATTTTGTAGAGCAAATGCACTTACAGATTGTTCAAAATATATTAATACAATTATTAGAATGTTTAGCTTATTTATCTGTAGTTCTTGCAACTTAATTTATGACTTCTTTATATATTTAGTTTATAATTTTGGATCTTGATTTTTGTGTTGGTGTATTTCTTACTACAATTTTTTTTGTTTCCTTCATTTTTTGAGTTTTTTGAATTTCACGATTTGTGCCTAATTTAATTATCTTGCGTTTTTGTTCTTCGAAAGACACAGATACATTATATTGTAATTTTCTGAACATGTTATACATTTGTTCCCACCACAATTAAAGCATAAACAAATGGAGACTTAAACTAACATTTGATAAATAAGTAAAATGGGTTAATTATACCATCAAATATAATTAGCTTAATTAGATATATTATATCTTTGAAAATTTTGCAAAAATATTTGCCTTCATTTTTTAAATTAGACAAACTTATTTTGTGCTTGTGAAATACTTTGAGGGAGCATGTGCACAGAGATGAAATATCATTCACCACCATAAATTATTTTAAAATTACAATTTGACATGCAGTTTTAATAGGATCGAGACATACATAGCTCAGTTGTCTGCGGAAAAAAGATTTTATTGTTGCTGATGTCAATGTCGATGCATGTATAAAAGAAGCTTCACGATTCTCGACTATGCCACTATCGTCGATCTTCATGGATCAACTGAGAGCTTTGCTTTCAGATATGTATGGACAATTCGGTTTTTCTTTTCTTTATACTTCTCTAAAGTTTTGTTATCAAATTTCTTATTATCAATTATCAACTCCATCATTATTTTGCTACTCGATACTTTAATCACTAATGTAATATTTTAAAATATCTAGAGATATATATAATAATATGGTTGAGTGATCTTTTGAGCAAGCTATTTGGAGAAGGTACAAGCACATCAACTTGATATTATCTTATACATTGAGAAAAAGTCCTTATGAAACTCCAAGAAAAAGATGAAGAGGTCAAAGATATTTACCACATATATGTTGAGCTTGGATTATTGTTGTTTAAAAAGAGGTTTCATGAATTTTTTGTACTAAATTATTGAGCACTTTTTGAGTATTTTAATGCAATCTTTCTATCCTACCACTCAAAATAAAGAACTACGCGAAATATTTTAGAAATGAAATTACTCATTCCGTCCCAAAATACTAATTTATTATTTTCTTTGTTCGAGATTCAAACTATAAAATCTTATTTTCATTCAACAATTTCTTGATAAATATATGTAATGGTAAAAGGGAGACTATAGTCTTCATTTTATTATTTTTCTGATAATTATATAGACTTTTTTACTTGAAATGAAAACCTTAAGCAATAGATTTTTTCTCCCTTCAACTTTTATTTTCTACTTGAATTTTTTTATTTGCATAGAACACAACACACATGTCCAAAGACTAGTATTTAAATACATATAAAATCATTTATCAAATCCTATTATATTCAATTTTTTGAATTTTTATTTTTTATATATTATTGTTAATCTTTTCTCCTTCCTCTATAATTAATATAATTAATTTATATTAATTTATTAGTACTAGCAATTAATCCCCACTCTTCCAACCTCTAAAACAATAAATTCTAAAATTTTCTTCTTGCCATTTAAAGAGTTTTAACTTTATCTGACCACCTCAAAAGTGTCGATAAATTCTCCAGAATCATCTTCAAACTAGATTCAGGTGAGAATTCTCTTTATAATTTCACCCTAATTATTTTTGTTAGTTTATTTCTTTAGAATTAAGTGGATTTTTTTTACCAACTTAATTATGCTTATAGTTTTCAAAAATTCTGATTTGTTTGAATGATACATTTTTTTGGGTTGAATGATCAGTTGAAGTTTTTGACTTTTTTCTTTTTGTGTGTGTTTGTTTGTTATTCATCTCATAATGTTATCAATACATATTTAAAATTTTCAGTTCTATAATTTTTTTTTAGCTATAGGTGAGATCGGCTTAATGAGCACATTTGAGTGGTGTTTTCTCGATCAACACTTGAATTGACAAAATGTTAATATAATTTCTTTTAATATACAATTCTATTAAGTAAAACTAGAATTTTACAAAGAGTATAACACCAAATCGATCTATAAGGAAGTGATATGCTACCTCTCTGTAATTAAAAAAAGTCAATTTATTTTAACTTTTTATTTTTATTTTTCATACAAATATTTATTTTATATTTTCAAAAGAAAGATGTAACTTTTCAAATGACGTGAATCAGTATCAACTCTTTCTCTCATTAGTGAATCCGTATAACTCATTTGTTTGAGATCACCACAATTACTAATTAATAGAATCATCTATAATTAGTTGATCATAATTTATTTACTGCATGTAATATTTATTTAGAGAGGTATATTATAGTCAAACTTGTGTTTCGTGATTTTTAACAGAATTTGATTTTCTAATATATTGAAACTATATCTAGCTATGCTTCATGGAATGGTAGAAACTAACAACTTTTAAACTGATAAAGTTGATATTTGATCGGAGAATACATCATTCTTTCGGATCTCTCAAGTTAATGTTATGAATTTTTTTTTTGTAAAATAGAAAAACTAATATGCTGGCGTGAATTTTATTAAAGATTCCTCATCATTGTGTGAGAATACGATTTTTAATTGATTTATAAGGAAATTGAGAGACACTTTTTAAAATTATTTTTTATTTTTTATTTTTGTAATTTTTCCTCATTTTCACAATTCAAAATATAAAATTTTTAATTTCTTCATCAAAGAAATATAAAGAGAAAAGAGAGAAGAATAAAAATTATAGAAAAAGTACAAGGTAAGAATAAGGTGAAAAAAAACAGAAAAAAACCATAGAGGTTAGATAATTGAAAAAGAAAAAAAAAATAAAAAAATAAAATTTATAAGGAAAAAATTAGAAAAAAAGTACATGATTAGAATGTAAGTCAACAATTGCTGCTTAAGTTTTTTTTTACTTTTCATTTCATATTTATTTTATTTAGAAAATTAAAATTTTACTACTTATATATAATTTAGAGAAAGAAACAAATCAAATGTCTATATACATTCATTTTTACTAAATTAAAAATTATATACTAAAATCACATGAAAACCCTCAACCACCACACAAAAGTACAAATTTTCTAAAAAAAAATTTTTGTATAAAAAAAATTATGACAAAAAATGTGATTCATTAAGCTCAAACTCTTTGAATATAAATAAATAAATTATTTTTATTTTAATTTATAAAAAATTATTTAAATTTAATAAAATATATTAAACCGCACGAAGCTCGGCTAAGTTCTCTGGTTAAAATATAATTTCATCATTGAATGATGTTATAGACTTATATTTTTCTTTTCCTTTGAATTATATTTAGTTAAGTTATGTTGCAACTTATTTTAAGTTATATTTGAATTTGACATAAGAGTATTATGTTAAATTTTTCTTTAATTTTAAATTTATGTTATATTTTCAGTTCTAATTTATTTTCCTTAGTAGTATTAACTTGTTATTTTACATTTTTTACTATTTATTTTTTAGTTAGAATTTTGATAGATTAGTTTTTGCCAAATATTTGAATAATTTTATGACATTATATTTATAATATTAATATTTTTGTCAAACATGCATTTCATGATGTTCTTAATAAATATCACTTTTAATTTTTATAATTAATTAATTAAAATATTATTAGTTTTCAAATATATATCAATTATATTTTTTTATAATATTAGTTGAAAAAAATATTTATTAATTAATATATTTTTTCAGATACAATATGTATCTTAAATACCTAGTTTAATATCATTTATAAAGACTCACATTTGTCAAATATTAATTTTTGATAATTAATT
This sequence comes from Datura wrightii, assembly GCA_035772735.1. NCBI lineage: Eukaryota > Viridiplantae > Streptophyta > Magnoliopsida > Solanales > Solanaceae > Datura > Datura wrightii. The sequence goes on from JASDFA010000018.1 coordinate 25,131,065, forward strand.
TTTATTTTAAGATTTTAATCTAACTGTGTAATTATACTGTAATTATATCATGATAAATAAACAGGTCATCATAATTACTATACTATGTAATTACTAGACTATTACACCAATTTTAATTACATAATGACTTTTCAAACAGACTCTGAAACTAATTTTGTTATATATGCTCCATTAATTGTTTAAAATATGTTTAGGTTAAGTTCATTATTTATTTTTAAATTTATCACATAAAGTTTATTTTATTTTTTAATTATAAAAAAGTCATTCAATTTTAAAATTTATCACACAGAAGAGAGTCTGGCTTGACATGCACTCTTAAGGTGACTATTTCTACCACAATGAGGGCACAACTAGTTGTTAGAGTCAGACACATATTTATTATGAGGATTGCAAGGAGCATTTGTCTTTTGACAGACAAGGCCTTCACTATTGTTTGATCTTTGATTTGTTAAGTTGGCTAAGATTTGAGAGGAGGCTATCCATCAGATGGACTTTTCAAGACCAGCTTTGATCCTGACCAGGTCCTCTCCAGTTCCACATTTCTAAAGAGGCTATGAGATCCATTTGAGACTTATTCAATTTTTCTTCAAGCTCAAACTGGAGATCATTGCCTTCATCTTTTTCTTGTTCACCAAATTGAGATACCACTTTCAATTTCTCATGTAATGCAAGGTTCTCAGATGACAACAAACCACACTTTTGTTCTAACTCAGTGAATTGAATTGTCATAATAGTTTTTTTAGTATCATAGTCATCAACATTTTTGTTTAATGATTCCTTTTCTTTAGTGAGAAAAAAAAAAAGCATCTATCAACACATTAACTAAAGGCTTTAGCTCTTTCAATGTATAATATTTAAGATTTTTTTTAATGTCTAAGAAGGTTACCTCTTCATCATCTTCATTGTCTGATCTTACCATAAGAGTAAATAGTGAGTTGAATCTTAAATCTTCATTTTCTATCACTATCATTGAGACATCTTTAAGATTTTTAGACCCATCTAATTGATAACGCTCAAACCACACTTCTATCTGAAGTATGAAGCGGACGTTGTCAATAAAGAACCCAACTTAGAGGTTGGGGTCGATCCCACAGGGAATATGAAAGATCTAGATTACATCCGATAGATGAACTCGTATGGTAGTTACTTCACAATGGGGAGAATTCTAATAAAAATCAATAATAAAAATAAACAACAATCAAGATTATATTCGCAAATCAATAGTTAAAGGATAACTAGGGTTTGTGTTCCCCATGGGTTCATAACAGCTTTGGGTATACACTCGTGATCTTTACCAATACTTACTTACAGAAATGATAACTTAGGTTCATTCAAACAATCGACCAATCACTATTTTGAATGACTATTCTCAATTACTCGACCAAGTCTCATGAGTTTTTGCAAACTAACCGTTATCACTAAGTTCCAGATATAACTATCCTGCGACCACAACTCAAGTTAATACAATGATCATCAAGATCAAGGCTTTGTTGTAATTCTCTTTTCCTAATCTCTACTTCTTTGACCAAAGCAAGTAAAGAATTCAAGCACTTCCTAACGTTGCAAACCGCTAAGAATCATTAAAGATGAAGAGACTACAATAAGTAATTAGTATTGGTTTTAGAATTACTTTATGCAATCCTAGCTTGTTAATTTGCCATAATTCCCACAACCCTAGCTATGGAGGTTTTAGCCTCTCATAGTTGCAAGGTTATGAATTGTGTTCATGGTTGAAGACATAAAATAATACTTACAAATATGATTGAGAAAAATGATTCCTTCAATTAATCCGCAAAATCTTGAATAACAAGTAGCAAGAACAATATGAGTTCAAGAAAAGGTTGATCACAAAGTTTTACCAACTCAATTCTCTCTTTTAATGATGTAAAATTGCTTACTACAATGTTTTCCTACTAAAATTTAGTCTATTCGTCGTCCTCTATGAAAAATAAAACATAAAACGTATTTATAGAGACACAAGAATCCTTTTCCTAAACTAACTGGACTGCTTTCCATATCTGTTGCCGAGCTCGTCACGGGTCCTCCTACGACTCGTAGGGGCTTTTCATGGACCGTGGCATCGATTCGTGGCTTGAAGTATTGGGCCAAGGTACGATTCATACCTACATCCTACGACTCGTACATTGCACCCGTGGCTTAATATGATACTTTGAACTTTGTCTGAACTTCACCACGACTGGAATGGTATAACTTGTACCTTCATCTCACGATTCGTGGGATCCTCTCGTACTGAGAATCAGCCTCCTATACAATTCTTCTGGATTTTGTCACGACTGGCTTTCCATGACTCATACCATCATGGTACGATCAGTGACAAGTCTCATGAAATCAGTCTTCCAGGTTAAACTTTCAGCTTCTTATCAAGGCCCTCAGTACGACTCGTAGGTCCATCCTATGGATCGTACTGTGGACTACACTTTTTGCCCTTTTTTGCACAGTTTTAGCTTTCTTTTGCAATTTATTGTTCCAACACCCATTTATCCTTAAATCAAAGAAAAAGTGCCTCATATCCATATAAATACACCTAAGTCCATGCTATTTTCTTAGTTTTGAGCGTCAATAGTGTTGTAAATCCACAACACATCAACACCCTCAACTTAAGACTTTTGCATGTCTTCTGGCAAAGAAAAAGAAAAACTAAACATGATGCTCAACTAGAAAATAAACTTAAAATACTACAGCCAAAACTCAAACAAATTTGTGCACTCTATATACAAACTCTATTGACCCTTCCTCCTGAAACATCATCAGCTAATGTATTGCAAGCAACATCAAAATATCATATTCAGGGATCAAGACATGTCATCTAACAATCAACAAGCAATCAAGTCATAACCTATATGTTTTACACAGACCAATAGTAAAAGCAAACATAATCCATGCACCCTCACAAAAATGAAGTCCCCACTCTAATATGAAGTATCAAATGAAACATAGGACTAGGAAAATGAAGCATTCACTCTCTAAAAGAAATGTAAGTATTATGCATCAGATACCATAGGCTTGCCCTTATTTTTTTCTGCTTTGGTTTGTTGGATGGTCAAATTAAGATCACTATAGGATTTGATATGGCTTGTAATGTAGGCTTAGGGCTGGACATGATAAAGATGAAAGATTTTATGAGTCACTATCCCTTCCTTGGCACTACATCCATTGGCTACACCATTTTCCTATTTTACCCTTCATTCTTTTTTTTCTTCTTTTCTTCCCATTTTCCCATTTTAAGACTATTGCATGGGTGAGGTGATTTTTCACATTTTTCAACAATCTCAAGCTCTTTTAAAATTTTCTTTTTTTCAATATTCTCAAATTTTTAGCTTTTTACTTTTTCACCTCACTACACCTTATTTTTCACCCTTTTTTTCTTATTTTTTCTTTTCTTTCCTTTTCTCCTGCGCCACCATTTATGTACCCCTACTCTAGCCACCCTCAACTTAAGCATTTTTCTTATGTTGAGGTTCACAATATCCAAGGAAGGACCAGAAACAAATAGGTTCATTATAAATAAATGGGTACGGTTAACAGGTAAATTAAAAAAATATGATCTATTAAGGCTCAAACTTGGGATCAAGGGATTCATGAAACTTTGGAGGGCAATATAGGCTAAAACTGAGCTAAAACAAAAAATGGCCTATGATCATATCCTAACCAACCATCCTTAACCTATGCAGAGACCAACCAGGCAAGTTCTAGATCTTCAACAACATACCGCAATAAATACTAAGTCCTCAATCACACATGGTGCATGAACTATTTTTACTTTACCTGTCTGGTTTACACATGACTTAACAAGACTAGCACTATTAATAACTGAATGACATAAAACGATCCACAGAAATCAAGCATTGTATTCACACATACATAGCAAAATTTTTTAAGCAGGGTCAATTTTTTTCAAAAATAATAAAACTAGTGCATATCCATTGACTGAGTATTCCTAAGTTACTTTCTAATCAAACAAAAATCACGAATAAAAATAAAAATCCTAACACATGCCGGTTCTACTAGATAGTATGCCTGAGGGAAAAAAACACGGCAAGAAAAATCCTCAAACGAACAAAAATCCCAAAAATAAAAGTACACCCCCCCTTTTAAAGAAAATGAGCTTCGTCCCCGAAGCATAAAATATAAGCATGTAGGGAGAAGGACATACCTGTGACTACTTAGACTTTCCTCTGTCATCTTGCGAAGGTTGTACCTTCGCGGTAGTAGTGGCGCTAGTGGTGGCGGCGCACTCAATGGTGTAACAATGGGGGGGAGTGGTCCCCCCCAGTGAATGTAGCTGCTTGAATGGCCTCTGTGGTAACTGGGGCTGAATGTGGCTCATCCGAAGGGTTATGGCCACTAGCAAGCTCGGGCTGAGCTACTGTGAAGCTGCCTGCTCCTCTGGCTCTCTCCTGCAGCTCAGACATATGCTCTTCATGAGCCTGCATACTCTCCGCTCTAGCCCGCTTGCGCTCTTTCCTCTCCTTCTTACACTTTTTTCTCAAACTCTCCTCACCAGCATCTTTAGTAGCTCTCTTCTTGCCTTTATCACCAATTGCAGTTGGCTCCCAGTATGCTACCAAATCAATATCCTCATCAAGCTCGACATCTAGGTCCGGAAGGGTGGGGGCTGCTATAAAAGTTAGTCGCCGTAAAGACAACTCAACCACTTGACTCCGAAGAGCCCCCAACTCCGCACCGAGACTGCTAGTGTCTGATTGCTCCGCCATCCTCATGTTAAATCTGCTCTCAAAACTATCCTGGAGGGGATAAAGGGCCTGAGCTGCTGCTTCTATCTCGGATTTGACCCATGGCTTTACATTCTCCATCATTGCCTGAATTTTGCGCTCAGTCAATCTCTTACCCAGCCTCTGGAGGAAATCATGCGGTACCAAGATGTACCCTGTTGGAGTTTGAGTTTGTACACTGGGCAGTGGTGTAGCTGAGGTGCTGAGAGTTGACTCTGAATGACCCGCATCTGTAGCTGGCGTCTCGCTCTGCTCCTGAGTACTGGGGACATTCATCTGTATGTCCCCTACTGGCTGAGCTGCTGGGATAGCTGTAGGATTCCTGGATCTGCTTACCGGGTTCATCTCATCCCAGATAAGGCCTATGTCTGCAATTCTTTGGCCTCCAATCAATCTCTCATTACCCCGCTGAACTCTCGCCTCCCTGCACAAACTGTATACAAGGCTCAGGAATGGGATAGTAGTGCTTACTCCCACTGCCCGGTCTCGTATCTCTGTAGCTATGATCCTTGGGATGTTAAGAGGGTAGTGAGACATGAGGCATGCCACCAAAGCCGCCCTATCAGCACTCAGCGTGTTGTCGTTGACTATGGGTGCTAATCGATGTCTTACCAGTGTCCAACAGGCTTTTTCTATGAAGTTCAGTGAATTCTTTGTCACCTTCTTGCCACCTGTAACCTACTCGGCCTCGTCCTTGTTCTCAGCGATCACCTCTGCTAGCCATTGCAGCTTCCTCTGTAGCTCACCCCTGCTCAGACTTCTGATCTGTTTCATTGCCTCCACCCTGTAATCATACTTTGGTGTTATCCTTGTTGGTCAGAACTGAGGTCCATATAACATCCGTGCAATGGTACGATCGGATATATCTACTACTCGCCCTCGGACTAGAACACTCTCCAAACAAGGTTGATCCTTTATCTTTTGCCCCTCCTTTGCTTTTTCCTCCATTGTGTCCAGATAGTTAGCGTAGAACTCCCTAACGATCTCCTCTGTGTATTGTGGAGGGGTCTTGTCCATACATTCTAACCCATAGAAGCTAAAAATATGCTTCATCTCCTCAACTTCGTTCAAGGAATTAGTGAGGATCCGCGGATCTTCTCGGATGCTTCTTTTTGGTTTGTTCTTGGCGCTGAGAGCGATGCCTTGTTCATATATTTCTTTAGCACCCAGCACTCTCCACCACATTGTTCTGTTTTCTCTGGCAGGGGTCTCCTCCTCCACTCTTTCATCACTGCTTTCCGCATCATTCTGGGTCCCTTCTGATCTTTCCTTAGTGTTGGAGTCGGTTTTCGACCTTTGTTGGTCCTCTCTAGCTCCCTCTTCAGACTGGAGAGCTTGAGCGGATGTGGAATTGGTTGCTTCGTCTTGGGCCTTTGCTCTTTCCCTAGTAGTTATGGTTCCATCAGTGTCTGAGGTGTCTACTTGGTAATCCTCAACTGAACCACTAGGTGAATCTCCAGCCTTGTCAGACTCTGAGTTAGTTGTTTCATCAATCAATGTCCTGTGGGCTTGTGTTTTGTATGCCCTGCATTTATATTTCATTGTACCTGAAGAGAAAGAGGTTAGTTTTCCATTTTAGAAAAGGAAAAATCAAGTAAGAGAAATTCAGAATCTCATCACGAGTCCCCACTATGAGCCGTACTACGAAGGTACGACTCATGAGAAGTCCTGATGATGCCACATGACTAGCAGGTATGACTTGTACCATGAAGGTAAAGTCTGTACCTTGACTCGTCTAATGAATTCCCTTTTTAATAAATTTCTATTTTTCACCATGACTCGTGGTACGACTCATAGGTCTATTCCACGAATCGTAGGTTGGGCTTCCTAGATAATTTTTTCAAGATAGGTGGTACGAGCACTTAGAACGACTCGTAGTGTCAACCTATGACCTGTACTGTGCTGCGTACCCTATTCGCGATTCTCTTTGCTCAGGTGTAAGTTTTTGTTTTGCAAATTTTTGGGTACTCAGAATTCCCCCAGGTCTAAGCATATTGTGAACTCCATTTTTACACTACTCAATCCCCCCCTTTTTTTTTCAAACCCTACCAGTAACTCCCTTTAGGTGTTCAAAGGCCAAAGTTCAATAAATTTCAAGTGGGTTTCCAGTCTATTTTGTGTTTTCAAACATACCCAGTGATTTTCAAGCATACCAAGTGATTCTTATGAGTTTTGATTCCCTTAAGTTTACTTTCAAACATTTAGAGCTTGCAATGTAAATCACTTACTTGATTTTTGCTTTTATTTCGACTAGGTAGCACTGGTATGGGTTTGGCCAACCTGGACTGAGCAAAGATTTGCTCGATTCCTTTGTTGGTTGATGAGTTACTGAGTTACAGGTTGTGGGAAGAAGTTGCTCATGTCATAGGTTGTGGGTTTGTGAGGTGTTCGCATGGGAGAAGGGTGGATTTTGAAGTTTAAGTAGGTAGGGGCAGATTTAAAAATCTGGGCCGAATAAGGTAATTTTGACCCATCAGGACTCGTTCCATGAGTCATAGGAACAACCTATGGCTCGTCCCCTGACCCGTAGTGACTTTAACAAACGAGAACTTACCTGGTGACCTACGAGGGCATCCTATGACTCGTACCTTTGAGGTACGAATCGTAGGATGAGTTGTAGGTCAGACTTTGCTTCGAATTTTCTCTGCTTTTCACCACCATTGCTGCCACGGCTCGTAGGACCTCACCATGAGTCGTACTGAGATCTTGTAACAATAGATTTTTCAGCCACCTGTTTTTGTTTCCCTGCACACTGAGCACACATTAGTTCACTAACTTGGGTTGCCTCCCAAGAAGCACTTGATTTAACGTCGCGGCATGACGCAGGTGGTCTGGTTACTCAGATTTCACCAAAACACCACTTGGGTTTCCTTCCAAGAAGCGCTTGATTTAACGTCGCGGCACGACGCAAGTCTGTTGACTACTCAGAATTCGTCAAGTGACTCATACTCATCCTCAAGTGCTGAGATCACACTAAACTCCTTTGGTTACTTCATGGTCTGACAGATGTTGAAAGTGACCTCTTCTTTGTTTAGCCTGAACTTTAACAGGCCAGCTTCCACATCTACTAGAGCTCTCCCAATAGCGAGGAATGGTCGCCCCAGAATGATGGGGACCTCATAATCGACCTCGCAATCCAAGATCACAAAGTCTGCTGGGAATATGAACTTATCAACCTTGAAGAGAACATAAACTAGGATGCCTACTGGTCCCTTTACTGTTCCATCGGCCATCAGTAGCCGCATGTTGGTTGGTGTGGGGGCTCCCAACCCTAGCTTCTTAAAGACCGCCAAGGGCATTAGATTAATGCTAGCTCCCAAATCACAGAGTTCCCTTGCGAACTCGACATTACCAATGGTGCAAGGTATCGTGAAGGTACCTGGGTCTTCCTTTTTCTGAGCTAAGACCCTTGTTGCTATGGCACTGCAGTGATGGACATTATCAACCGGCTCATAGCTTACAGATCTTTTCTTCATCACCAGGTCCTTCATGAATTTTGCATATCCAAGCATCTGCTCTAGTGCTTCGACCAACGGTATATTCACAGAAAGTTATTTAAACATTGAAAGAAATTTTTGGAACTTACCATTGTTTGCCTTTTTCTTCATCCTTTGTGGGAATGGCGGCGGTGGTCTTGGGATAGCCTTTTTCACTAGAGTTTTCCCTTGATCAATGTCGCATTCCTTCTCACCCCTAGGGGCCTTTTGCAACTCATCATGTTTTGTCTCATCACCAATCTATTCTTCCTCAATCACGCTCTCTTTCCTCCTTTCAACTTCAACAGGGAACGGGGGGTCAACTGTGGTTTTACCACTCCTAGTCATCACTGCCATGCAATGAGCATCATTCTTTAGATTTTGGATAGTGTTGCTAGGAAGTGTACCCTTTTTCCTGGGGTTCATTGATGCTGACAGTTGCCCAAGTTGGTGTTCTATCTGCTTGATAGCGGTGGCATGAGATTCCACTTTCTGACTCATGCTAGATAAGTCACTTTGAATTTCTTTTAACAGATCATTCGTGGACCTCACCTTTTTCAGCATTTCGGCCATCATGCTCTCCAACTTTGATTGTCCGGCCTCCCCTTCTCGTGCGTTGGGAGGCATATAGACTCCAGCCCAGTCACTGCGATATCCATCATTTCTTCTCCATTCTCCCTCTCACTCACGACCACGACTCCTATCTCTGAACCCCTTTCTATTGTAGTTGTCTCTGTATTGGTTCCGACCTTGATTTCCAGAACCTGGAACCAATTGTCTTGTCTAGATGCTTGGGCATTGACTCGGAAACCCCCCACTTGGCCATCTAGGAAGTTTGCCTCTTCCTCAGAATTAGAGTGATCTGCTCCTTGCTCCCTTCCTTGAGTTCCCACTGCATTTACCTTTTTGGCTCCTTCTCCCATGATATGCTTTGTAAGCAAATTCAATGATGTGCACATGTAAGCCAACTCCTGATCGCGTTCTTCCTCCTTCCTTCGTTGGTCTGCAGTCAAACCAACAATATATGTACCTGCCACTGCATCAGCCTCCCTCATATGCCATGCCCTGTTTGTCTTAGTCACCCTATCAAGGATAGTGGTTGCTTCCTCCCAGGTGTGACTTATCAATGCTCCTCCAGCCACCGTGTCTGCTACAGTTTGGTTCTATTATTAAGAGACCTGTAAAAAATTTCAACAAACTGTCATCTGGATTTTATGGTTCGGGCACTTAGTCAACTTCTTTTTGAACCTCAACCAGGTTTCATGAAGTGCTTCTGTCTTAATTTACCGGAAATTATAAATCTCATCTTTTAACTGTAACATCCTTGATGGGGGAAAGAATCTCTCCAAAAAGGCTTGTTTAAGATCCCTCTAATTGGTTATGGAGTCATTGGGCAACTCCGATAACCACAAAGTAGCTTCCCCTGATAGAGAGAAAGGGAAGAGTCAGAGCCGTATGGCATCTTGGCTTACTCCGGAAAACTTGTATGCCTCCCATATTCCTACGAAGTTCATAAAGTGCAGGTTGGCGTCATCCGCTGCATGGCCACTGAATACCCCCTTCATGTTTAACAATTGAATCATGGTGCTCATAATATCAAATTTGGTCCCAGCGGGTAGTGGTGATGGTACAATTTCTCCAGTTGACCCAACTTCATCAATGTCTGGTCTCATCATCAAAGAGCTAGGAGGAAAATCTCTGAGCTCGATTGCCCCTCCCATGTCGACCAACATTTACCACCTCATCTCTGTCATCACCAGCCTATTGAAGTGCAGCTAACCGAGCTAGCTCGGCTTGCCTAGCTTCTTCAGCTAAGTGGGCTTTTCTTTGCTCAGGTTTTTTAATCAAGCAATGCTCGTTCGATTTTGGGATTTAGTGAAACAAGGGGGTCTCCTCTACTCTGAGTGTTTGGCATTTACCGGAGGAAAGCCTGTGGGTATAAAAAAACACAAAAAAATAAACGTAATTAAGGAAATAACTACCAAAAATTTAAATATAAGCAAATAACCTAGTCTTACCCGTATTCCCCAGCAACCACGCCACTTTTTGATAACACTCAAACCACACTTCCAACTAAAGTATAAAGCGGACGTTGTCAATAAAGAACCTAACTTAGAGGTTGGGGTTGATCCCACAAGGAATATGGAAGATCTAGATTACAATCGATAGATGAACTCGTATGGTAGTTACTTCACAATGGGAAGAATTCTAAAAAAAATCAATAATAAAAATAAATAGCAGTCAAGATTATATTCGCAAATCAATAGTTAAAGGATAACTAGGGTTTGTATTCCCCATGGATTCATAACAGCTTTGGGTATACACTCGTGATCTTTACCAATACTTACTTACAGAACTGATAACTTAGGTTCATTCAAACGATCGACCAATCCCTATTGAATGACTATCCTCAATTACTCGACCAAGTCTCATGTGTTTTTGCAAACTAACCGTTATTACTAAGTTCCAGATATAACTATCCTGCGACCATAACTCAAGTTAATGCAATGATCATCAAGATCAAGGCTTTGTTGTAATTCTCTTTTCCTAATCTCTACTTCTTCGACCAAAGCAAGTAAAGAATTCAAGCACTTCCTAACGTTGCGCACCGCTAAGAATCATTAAATATAGAGAGACTACAATATAAGTAATTAGTATTGGTTTAGAATAACTTTATGCAATCCTAGCTTGTTAATCCGCCATGGTTCCCACAACCCTAGCTATGGAGGTTTTAGCCTCTCATAGTTTCAAGGTTGTGAATTGTGTTCATGATTGAAGACATAAAACAATACTTACAAAGATGATTGATAAAAATGATTCCTTCAATTAATCCGCAAAATCTTGAATAACAAGTAGCAAGAACAATATGAGTTCAAGAAAAGGTTGATCACAAGGTTTTACCAACTCAATTCTCTCTTTTAATTATGTAAAATTTCTTACTACAATGTTTTCCTACTAAAATCTAGTCTATTCGTCATCCTCTATGAAAAATAAAACATAAAACATATTTATAGAGACACAAGAATCCTTTTTATAAACTAACAGGACTGCTTTCCATATCTATTGCCAAGCTCATCACGGGTCCTCCTATGACTCGTAGGGGCTTCTCACGGACCGTGGCATCGACTTGTGTCTTGAAGTGTTGGATGAATTTTGGCTAAGTGTTGGGCCAAGGTACGATTCATACCTACATCCTACGACTCGTACATTGCACCCGTGGCTTAATCCTAATACTTTGAACTTTGTCTGAACTTCACCACAACCGGTATGGTACGACTCGTACCTTCATCTCACGGGTCATAGGATCCTCTCATATTGAGAATCAACCTCCTGTGCAATTCTTCTGGATTTCGTCACGATTGGCTTACCATGACTCGTACCATCATGGTACGATCTGTGACAAGTCTCCTAGGATCAGTCTTCCAGGTTAAACTTTCAGCTTCTTATCAAGGCCCTTAGTACGACTCGTAGGTCCGTCCTAAGGATCGTACTGTGGATTGCACTTTTTCCCTTTTTTGCACACTTTTAGCTTCCTTTTGCAATTTATTATTCCAACACCCATTTATCCTAAAATCAAAGGAAAAGTGCCTCATATCCACATAAATACACCTAAGTCCATGCTATTTCCTTAGTTTTGAGCGTCAATAATGCTGTAAATCTACAACACATCACTAATTCACTAGATGAATCTCCCCTAAGGGTAGGCTTATTTGACCACATGGTCTACAACTACTCTCCTTTTGAACTTGTCAGGGACTCGATCCTTCTTTCTACCCTTTTCAACAATATTTTTTGTATAGTCTTTGTACTCGACCTTGTGATATGGACAATCTTTGATAAAGTGACCATGTTTCCCGCACTTATGGCAATAATCATTTCCACATGAGGATCTGCTGGTATTTTCTTTCCTGGGAAATCCTTCATTTTGTCTAACAACTTTTTAAAAGCTCCTAGTGAGATATGACATACCATCATCTTCTTCGCTGAAATCAACACTGGAAGCCTTTGAGAGCTAAACTTTTCTTCTTTTTGGGCTCTTTCCTACTTTGGTCTTGTTTCTTCGTGAGTTCACGAGTCTTCAAATTCCCTATTAGCTCGTCCATGGTGAGAATTTGAAGATCTCGAGTCACAATAATAGCATCAACCTTATTTTTCCATGACTTGGGGAAAATGCTAAGAATTTTTTGAATAAGCTTGGTGGGCTTTATCACTTCACCAAGAAAGTGGAGTTCATTAGTGATAGAAGTAAACCTGATATGCATCTCTTGAATGGATTTGCCTTCTTTCATAGTGAACATCTCATATTGAGTCGTGAGCGTATCCACATTGGATTTTTTTGACCTAGCTAGTCCCTTTATGAAGAGTCCTTAGACAATCCTAGATCTCCTTGGCTGATTCACAAGTTGAGATTCTATTGTATTTATCTGGTCCTATTTAAATTGGTAAATGTCCCACTGGAATAACAACATCAGGGGGTAGGTCATATGAATACACATCCCGCTGATATAACCATATTGGGGGTGGGGGTAAGATAAATAAGTATACATCACGCCAACATAACAATATTTGGGGTCAGTTATAGTCACAACCATAATCATAAGTAACATAATGCAGCCGTTGCATGCTCGTGATGCAATAGTACTTAGACACAACCTCTGACCTTGGTGATTCAATAATAACCCTCCTTGGGTAGCCTTCTAGAATAACTGATACTAACTCAATAGAAGAGCCTTTAGCTCGGTACATGATTAGCCATATCTGAAAGGCTAAAGTTGTACACCTATCTAGGACGTTTACATAGTGGTATCTAATTTGAGCTCTCAAATTAACTGACCACTAACACTTATATTTATACTTGTTTAGACATAAGGAACGTACATATGTGAGAAGAACTCTTTTATGAATTTTAGAAACTCAAATAATAACTTAACAAGAGCTGAACATATAGGTGTATGACTATAATATAACTAGGAGAGTTCAACTGTATGCTATAAAACAAGGACCATATACATTAAGGCTTTTCGCTGAAGGAACCTATAATAGGGCTGCATATTGATCGGTTCAATTTGGTTTTGAAAGTTATCAGTTTTACTTATGGGTTATCGATTTGTAAACATGCTAAACCATTAAAGAATCGTTAAGATATCAATTAATTAGTTATTGGTTAATTGGTTATTGATCCCTATCGATTCGGTTATCGGGTTAACAGTTAATATCACACGCGAAAAATGCAATCAGTTGTAAGTATATGTAGCTTTAAAAAAGTGGGTGAAATGAGAAAGAGCATAAAAATTAGCCCAACTAAAATGATCAACTTTAATTTAGATTTGAATAACATCTCATTCACTTGTCAATTCATCTTCGTGCAAGGACAATTCATATATTGAAGGTTTAAATTATAATTTAATAAATTATTATAGGGTTATCAGTTAACCCGTTAAAAAATGATCAAATCGATAATCAAATCAATAACCTAATAACTTGGGATAGTATCAAATCATTAAATCAATAATCTGAATCATTAATTCAATATCATAATCATTGATTCAGTTTTTTGTTTAACCATTAATTTACACAACCCTAACCTATAAAGACTTGAGGTCTTACACTTTATGCAAACCCAAACACTGACTAAGTTGTTAGTAAGATTCTTGGAATATGATTACTTGAAACTTCTTATATTAACACCCCATGTTTCGACGTAGCTCGAGGGCATAGAGACAAAGCTTAAGGATTTGAGACTTGTAGCTCTTTAGCTTAGACATTTGTAAGCAATTCTATAAGGACCCCCTTATAGGCTAATAGAGACCTATAGCCATAATGGGCAACATTAGAATAACTTGTACAACCTTGGCAATAGCTGAGGATCTTAAGAAGCGTAATGTCATTACAATAAACTTAGAAGCCTTTTAGGTTGCACTTTTAGGACATGGAAGATAATTCAATATTTAAAATGATTAACTTAACATAGTCATTTAGAAACCTAGCAGGGAACTTCTTTTTAATCATAAGTTACTAATTCACAGATGTTCAATTTAAATTGGTTGATAGAAAGTTGCCACTTAAATTCCAATACCTCTTCTTACCTTATAATCCACTTAGATAACTTTATTCATAACTTCTTTACTAGAAGTCTCAAGAGCATATGATCTATCTTGCCGACCACATATTTTACTTAACATGTTCTAACATAAATTTTACCATCTTATTTTAATTTCTTTTAGTTATAGTTATCTTTCTCAGTTGGCTTCCTTTACAATTACAATGGGTCATTCGACGTTCGAACCTTTATTCTCATATCAACTATTTTATTAAGCTTTATACATACGTACCTTACTACTGGTTAACCACTTTACTCCTTATGCCATATCTATATTATACTAAACATTGTGTGAGGTCCAATGAAATCAATTATAGATAAGAATATGTGATTTTCGTATTACCTTAAAAGGTCTAGTGTTCACAAGCCCCTTTGACATCTCGTCATCTGCAAATAATTCTTGACGTGAAAACATAGAGCCAGGGGGCTGATCTTTGAATAGGAGTTATCTTCCCTTTTGTTAATAATGTCTCAATTTTAACACTTGGATTTAACTTCACATACACATGTAAATCTTTCAAAGAACATAGAACATGTCTATTTAAATGCCTTAAACGACTCTCAAAAGGTTCTGATAACACTAGAGTTTTAATAAACTTATAGTGATATTCTAAAGACAATTCTTTCCACCTTAGTGTATAACTTGGACATAAACATAAGTGTATATATTCCTAGTTCTATATAACCTATTAACCTTAAGAAACTGTGTATAACCTACCTATAAAGTCAATTTTATAGCCATATTGATAGATTGCACACTCAATTTCTATTTTTCAAGTTTAATATATTGGTTGGTTTGAAAACTTGTTAACTAGCCAGTTAGCTAAAGGGAGAGGAATCGAGGAATCTCCTGTTTGGTCTTATGTACTTTAAAAAATGAGTATAAGAGGGTGAAAAAATATCATAAGGTATTTCCATTTCGTCACCCTCCTTTACCCTTGTTAATCTTAAAACCGTTTTCTAGCGGTGAGTTCGTTCGCGCATCCTATATTGCCTTTTTTTTTACCAATTTCACTTAACAATCAGAATCACTCTACATTTGTTCACTTCCAATATTTTCAACTCTTCAAGTTTGTTATCTAGTATTTTTAATACTTAGGGCATTTATGCCTCAATAGGAGTTCAAAAACATAGGAACATTGGCCCTTTCAACAACAAGATTTTGTGCTTGAAAAACAAGAATAGGTACGCCTTTACATACCTCACTTCGTCGCATCTTTTTAGCCAATTCCTTTGTTTGCTAGAAACTTCAACACCTTCAATTTCCTTGCTTACAACTCATGAAATTAAAGATGGTTTATGTGAAGTTTCCAGTCACAATCCATGTCCCAAAAAAGTACAACAAAACAACCACATCACAAGACAATTTTCAGCAATTCTGCATATTTTAGGCTCCTTAAACTTGAGGGAATTCAAGAGAGTTTCGCTTACCTTCTTTTAGTATTTAACTTCCACATAGGTGAAGTGTATTCCTTCCAACTTTTGGATAAATTCCAGCACCTATATGGCTGTGACAACCTCCCAAAAATAGGCAACAACCTTACTAAAATATCATATAAAACACATATCAATCTTCACTTTATTTCTTTATTTTAGCTTTCGAATTTTAGGGGATAAGAGTAGTAGAAACACTTACCTTTCTCTTGTGTCTAACTCCTATCAATATAGAGTTCCTCCTCAGCTAGCTACTGCTCCAAAAAGGCAGCAACTATACTGCCAAAATGTAGCAACAACTCACACACAAGGAGTACCTAAGTTCCTAATTCACTTTCAACTTAACTTGTGAATTCAGGAGAATTTATGGAGTAAAAATACTTACCCTTTCGTTGCACTTAACCCTTACTAGTGGGAGTATAACTTCACCTTCCTACTGCCTAGGGACGCCACAACTAGGCATGTTGCTACAACTTCAACAAACATGCTCCTCTCTTCTTTGCTAATAACTTGGCCAACATTGGTTATGCTTTGATAAAGTTTTCTTGATGTTTACTCTTGATTTCCTAGGATTTATTTACGGGAAAGAAAGAGCATTTGAAGAGAGAAACAAGCAGCTCATGTTCTGGAAACTTAGGAAATGATCCAACAAGTACACAATTGGATAAATACTAACTTGAGGCGGTGGACTAAGGGTCGGGGCATGCTGGCCATCGTGGAGATCCAGCTCCATGACACGCTTGACAACATGACAGCTATGGTTCGTGAACATTGCTCCTTATCGTGGTCCGTGACATGTTGCCCCTTATCCTGCCAGCCTTCGCTTTGTCTTGCCGACTCGTTCGTCATGTTGTCAATGTATTCGGCCCTCAACACCTCCTATCATATACACCTCTTATACGTCATTTTTCTTGGCGTAAACGTGAAACAACTATAACCATGTAATGTCGACGTACTTAGGACACTTTCAAATGTCAAAAAATTTTTGGGGTATAACACCAACTAGGTTGGAGTCGAATCTTACGGGGAATATGGTGAGAAATTAGTAAAATGTGAGTATTCAAATATCTGGACTATATTTTAAAAGGGGAGATATAAAATTATACTTTTTATTAATTAAAATTTTAACAAATATTTGAAATAGTCTCTAAGTTGTTTCAATCATTAGAACTAAGTTAGGGCAGTGTTTTTCATGAATTTGTAACATTCATAGGTCTATTTTTATTCAAGATTTATTTCAGCAATACAACAATAAAAATGATGAATAATAGGCTCATCTAAAGTCTTTCAACCCAATTAAATGATCATTACTCTAAATACTTTCCGCCTTTGAGTGTTTCAATCTTATCATTCATCTTTTATTTTGGGTTAACTAATCTTGTGATAACACGAAAAAACCAATAATATAAATGTAATACTATTTGGAATCTCTAAGTTGGTAGACCTATTAACATTATTACTTTATGGTTCCCACAACCCTAGTAAAAAGATTTAGCTACTCATAATGCAGAACATGATATTAACCACTAATTAGTACTCAACATTAACTTACAAAGAATGTAGAAAAATCTGCTTTGTAACTGTAACTGAAAAGTGTACTCAATAACAATGAAGGTTTTTTTTTGGTATTTTTATATTCTTCCCCTTATCAAGTATCAAATCCCCCTTCACAAACTCAACACCTCCAAAATAAAATCCTATAAAGTATTTAAAAATGCAACAAATTCATACCTTAAGTATTTATAAAAATGCCACTGTCACAGCATCTGCTATGCATTTACCACTGTAGTTAGTGAACCACGATCTGCGTTTTAGACGCAATTGACTTCGTTCTGGACTAAAAGTTCTATCTTGATACACCTTATATTCGCGCTCCATATTCGGTAGAACGTAGTCCACTCTTTAGGCATGCTTAGTCTGGTAGTGGATTGGACATTCTGACATGAAATGTGTCTGATCTGCATTCTGCAGTGGGAGACATAAGATGCGTCTGATCCGCATTCTGCGGTGGACATCTATGATGTGCATTTTGCACCACATTTAGTCTTTCATAGAAGAACCGTTCTTTCCTTGAGTATGATGGATCTGTGGTCCATGTTTTGGCATCTGCGATTCACACTTTGGCATTCGTGGTCCACGCTTCAGTGTGCTTCACTTTCTTTTCTGCCTTTTATGTGTTTTAACTTCTTTGCTTGCTCTTTGGTCTCTTTTGAGAAATATCCCTTAGACCTTTTCATCTCACAACACCTGCAAAATAAGAAATTGGACCATGAGATGTATATCTTTTAACACAAAACAAATAAGAATCTTAAGCTTAAACAAATGATTTATAGGTGCAATACCTACTTATCAAAATCCCCAAACTTAAACTATTGTTTGTCCTCAAGCAAGTCTAAAACATCACCTTTTCCCAGATTCCAAACACTAACTTCGCTTGATACCAAGCATGTAGTCATCTTACTCAGCTCACATTTTCAACATAATTCCATCACTATAATATCTTGATATGACACACCAACCTCCAAGTCTGTCTATCACTCTTACATTAATGTTAGCTTGCTCATAATATCTAATTGAATGACAAAGTCAAATCCTTACATTTACTATAACGCCATTACAAGAAGAAAAAGATTTCCCTACTCACAAATTATGATTACTGTATGAAGAACAATGATAAACTAAATTCTCTTCGTCAAAAAGATATTTTCATGCACGTAAGTAGTACCATATGCTTGCCCTTCCAGTAATTCTCCACTGATATAGACACACTTAATTAAAATTAACTAGGACTTGCAGGTATTTAAGGATGAATTTAGTTCAGTAAAGGTTTTGGTTTTGAGTCAATTTCTACTTTCCTAAACACTACATTGTGCAACTCCACAACCTTTATCTTAGCATATCATCTCATCTCATATTCCCTCATCTAGTCACTTCTTTTGTTCTTCCTTCCTTTTTCTTTGTGATTCACTCACATTTTATTACATATGCATAAAATACCAAAGACTAACATTTTTTTTGAAGGAAGATCTAGAACCTCTTACACCATTTATTTCTGACTAACCACTCATTTTTCTAGTTGACTCCATCTCTCTTTTTCTCCCCCTCCCCCAAACTTAGACTTGTAGCCTATGTTTGAACTTTTAGAATGGATTATCCCTCAACTTAGGAATTTAATTGAAGTTTGCATTTTAGAGGGTTTAGGGAAGTTGGTGTTAAGAGACACACAGTTAATGGTTAAGCTCATAAGATTATCAAAGAATGGGTCTTAGGCTCAGAAGGGTTGAATAGGGATAGATGTGCGGGTAGTTCATTTTGGTATCACAGTAATAGTCCAAAGAAAGTCTAATGCCATTTTCCAAAATAGGTGTGGTCTATGATTTTTCCTCAAAGAATATTTCGGGTAAGTTCTAGAGTACAATGCATGCAAGGAACTATACAACATCCTCACAAACTCTTGGCATATGTAGTAATTGAATAAACTCAAACTCAATCCTCAATTAAAAATAGTGATCTTGACAAGCAATGTTTGGTCTAGAAAACTCAAGTAGTGCACAAAAAGTCAAGAAGGAGTACTCGGCAGTCACAATAAGAAATTAGTTCTTCATTTTTCATTCATGCTCAAGTGTCTCGAAAGCTTACACCCTTAGTATCAAATAAATGACATGCAGACTACAGACAATATTTTTTCCCTTATGAAAGTTGCCTAGCTATCTATCATCGAGAAAAGCCATGACTATGACTAAGAAAAAAATTTAAAACTACTCATAAAAATTAAAAACTACCCAATTCAAAGGTCTTCTATTGAAAAAGAACCGAGGTCATAAGAAAAATTAAGGTGTGGGTGACATATGCCATTTTTTGAAATTTTCAAGAAGGATATCCTATGACATACTTACTCTTAACCTCAAACTCTCAGGAGATATATCCACCCCACACTTAAAGTCATGCTCTGTCCTGAAAATATCTATAATACAAAATAGGAAAAAGGGTGAGAAATACTCCTTGAGACCTTCTAGGGCCTAGCTAGCAACATGTTTCTTCGATTCTCGTGTTGTACGACCCCATACTTAAGCTCTAAGAATGCTCCTTAGCTGATATTCTGGGTACTCGGACTTCCCCTTCTCTGCATACAACAACAAATAAAAGTGACACTAAAAAATAAAATAATAAGAAAAAACTGCACTATTACCAATTGGGTTGCCTCCCAACAAGCATCTGATGTAACGACGCAGCATGACACGAGTACCTTGATTACTCAAACTTCATAAGATACCCCTTGGGTTACCTCCCAAGCAACGAGTGCATTCGACACTCTCGAACCCACTCTCACCCAGCACTTTTCTCTCCACTTTAAGGATATGAATTGTCGCCCCAACTTTGAATCAATGTTTTGGTGATGCTCATCAAGCGATATAGACACAAGGAGACCCTATTTAGGGTATCACATTTGCACCTTTTGGCCTTTAAATGAGGGATATTGTTCTACTCTCTTGTCATGAAAAACTTTAATATGAAGTCACATTGATCTTCCTCTCTAAAATTCTCCGTAGACTCTGTTGCCTCATTTTATATTGTCAACCAAGTAAATACTAAAAAATGATTGGAAGGCGTTCTAAGTCGCTTCATTTTCAAGCATGCTTTCTTTTTGATGTCCTCACCGTAAAATGCACTAGAATCTTCGAAAATAATTTGATGGACCTTTCTTTGCAACTCTAGTGTCACTTCTTCAATTTCGGCATCTTGCATTATTGTTGGTTGGGTTGGTTGGTTGGCAACTCGCCGTTAGCTCTTAAAAGTTCATCTTGACCTCTTCTTCATTAGGAGTCGGCTCAAAACTGCTACCTATGACTAGTTGACATTGAGCACTGCATGCCTCAATCATAACATTATTTAATTTGACCTCTAATTTTTGGGTAGCAATTTCTAGTAGCTCCACTTCTTGACTTTGCTCAGCATACATTTTTAAGAATTCATTTTCCGGTCGCGAAATGCCTTCATAGTGATTCCCATATACTCTAAGTCATTGAGTTTTCTTCGATAGCCAATCGTTGCTCACAATTTCCACTTGATCAAGTTTTGCTTTATGATGAAAATTTTGTAAGGCTTTTAAAAGTCCTCTGATGGAGAAATTCATGTTTTGGATAACTTCCTCATCATCATATTGAACTTTTCCCCACCAGTTAGTTAGGACTCAGCTCCTTTATTCTCTCCTCCTCATTATGCTTCTTAATATCTTCTCAACTTCTTCTTTTTGAGAACTGAAGATTTCTTCGTCGAAGTTTTGCTCTTCTTCAATTCCACAATTTTCATTGTGGTCATAAAGATATTTTGGCTCATCCCTTAAGCTTGAAATCTCTTCTTCAACTATTTCTTCTTAAGGAGTGCACACTTCCATGGGTATTGAGGAGTCGACATCCTCCTCCAAGTTAGACTCCCACTCCAAAAAAGTTTGGAGCATGACTTCCATGTATTTAAATGAAATGCTTTGTCCTTCACATGCCATGTCATTATTCCTACAAACTCAAAGGCACAACTAGCATTTTTGTTAGAGAAACCGGAACAGAGAAGCAAAATAATTGGAACAAACATCCCAATGTTCACCTTAACCACCACATAAAGTGCAATTGTACCCATCATAGGAGTGAAAAACTGCTCATATCTCTCTTCCGGGAGCATTTTCACAATCTTGCCAAAAATTGGGTCCTCCACAATATGGACATGGGTCATCACGATATGGATTGCAACCACCAAACCCCTTTTCATTCTATGATGATATAGGAAAAATAAAATCTAACAAAACATTAAAAATAAATAAAACAAAAAAAGGAAAAAAATAAAGTGATACAAGAATTACGGACTACATGATGAATTTATATACTATTTAACTATTTTTAGATCATATTTTTCGGCAATGGCTTCAAAATTTGATATGCCCAAATTACACCTCGCAATGAAGTATAATGCGATCGTTGTCAAATATAGTAACTCAATTAGGTTAGGGTCGAATCCCACAGGGAGTATGATGAAAAATTAGTCAAACATGAGTATTCAAATATCTAGTCTATTTCAAAAGGGAAGAGATAAAATCACAATTTTAATCAATTGAAATTTTAACAAATATTTGAAATAGTTTCTATTTTGTTTCAATAACTAGAACAAAGCTAGGGTTGTCATCCCCGTGCATTCATAACATTCACAGGTCTATTTTTATTCAAGATTTATTTTGCAATACATCTATAAAACTAATGAATTATTGGGCCATCTAAAGTCTTTCAATTCAATTAAATGAATACCACTCTAAAGTCTTTCGGCCTTTGAGTATTTCAATCTTATTATTGATCTTCCATTTCGGGTTAACTAATCTTGTGAATGAACTAGTTACTAGATGAGGGTTAAAAGCCTCAAATCCCTGTTATTGGTTCATTTGATAAGTCTTTGCTTCTTTTAGCAAGAAAGAAAGACCACAGGCTAGTTCTAGCATTTGCAACCACTAAAAAAGCATTAAACACAAAAAATTAATAATATAAACGTAATGCTATTTATAATCTCTAAGTTAGTAGACTTGTTAACATTATTCCTTCATGGTTCGCACAACCCTAATTAAAAGATTTAGCTACTCATAATATAGAAAATGATATTAACAACTAACTAATCAGTATTCAACATGAACTTACAAAGAATGTAGAAGAATCTGCTTTGGGATTGTAGTTGAAAAGTGTACTCAATAGCGATGACGTTTCTTTTTTGGTATTTTTTCTGTTCTTCCCTGTAGAAAGTATTGAATCCTCATTCAAAAACTTAGCGCCTCCAAAATAAAATCCTACAAAGTATTTAAAAAGGAAACTATGCCCTAAGTATTTATAAATTGCCACCGTCACAACATTCTTTGTATACTTGCCACCGCGGTTGGTGAACTGCGATCCACGTTTTGGCTGTGATTGACTTCGTTCTGGATTGGAAGTTTTGTCCTGATACACTTTGCATCCATGCTCTACATTTGGTGAAACGCAATCCGCACCTTGGGCACACTTGATCTGGCAGTGGACTGGGCATTCTTACATGAAAGCATCTAATCTGCATTTCTCTGGTGGAGATTTGCGGTCCGCATTCTACTCACATTTAGTCTTGCTTAGAAGAAGCATCCTAACCTTAAGTGTGATGGACCTGCGATTCTATGTTTTGGCATCCGCGGTCTATGTTTTAACATCTGTGGTCCACGCTTTAGTGTTCTTCACTTTATTTTCTACTCTTTGTGTGTTTTAACTTCTTGGCTTGCTTTTTGATCTCTTTTTAGCTAAGAATAGCCGTTATACTTTTTTTATTATTATTATTTTTATCTCACAACACTTGCAAAATAAGAAATTAGACCATGAGATGTATATCTTTTAATACAAAACAAACAAAAATCTTAAGCTTAAGCAAATTGATACATAGGTGCAATACACCTATTTATCACCAGCCATAGTACTGGCCATTGAAGCGAGACGGCCTTGTGGTTGACTGACCTTCTTCAAGGTTTGGTTGAGAAGCTATTTTATCAGGATCTTTCCTAGGTGTTAGCCTTCTAGGAAGTACAGCTCTGATACCAAATCAAGGGACCGGGTCCTTTGAATAGAAGCAACAGATAATCAGACTATGCTATGACAGTAAGGAAAAATGACACAGGATATTTACATGAAAATTTTTTTGATCAAGGGAGTAAAACCACGACCTACCACACAGGATTTCTCAATAGCTTCACTATCTTCAAGCAACGTTGATTACATACTATTTTAATCCAAAGGATAAAACTCTTAATCCCACCCCCTCGCCACAACTCCATTACAAGATTTCAAAGCAATAACTCTATTGCTAACTAATTTGGCAACTAACTCTAGCTGATGCAAATACGGCTAACTCTAGCCCAACAACCAACTAACTCTAGCTGACACATCTTTCTAATGACAAAAGAAAGACTTTCTAAGAACACCTATACAGGCTTCACAAATGAAGAGTAGGTTTACAATATGAGAGCAGATTACAAAGACTCAAAACAAGAACTAAAAGACAACTTGAGTTGATTACGAGCAGGTCCCTTGTTGCTAATCAAGTTTTGAATGTGAAAAACAATGACGACTTTTGCAAAGAGAATATATCACCTTTTCTTGAATGCAAAAACTTCATTTTTTTTTTGTTTTTCATCTCTCTCTCTTTCTATTTATCTATCTATCTATCTATTTATTTATCTATCTATCTATCTATCTATCTATCTATCTATCTATCTATCTATCTATCTATCTATATATATATATATATATATATATGAGAGTCTAAAATCTAGGAGTGATCCCATTGGATAAGTACCCCCGAACTGTAGCAATCCTGCTACAACTCCACCAACCACTATAGAAAAAGTACACTTTACAGTTGTAAACTTGACAACTAGATATAAGAATGCAGCCGTAATGCGAACTTGATCCCTTTATAAGTTTGTCAATCATCAAAACCAAAAATACAATACAACTTCTTTTGACAATGATTCCCAATCACAATGTTGAGGTTGTGGCTATATATTGGTGGGTATTGAATGGAGTCTTAATCACTACATTAGAAGATCATTATATTGTGATTGACTCATTGCTTGTTGTAAACTGGATTCTCGACAAAGCTTCTCTCCCATGGAACTTAGTTAATACCATCAAAGACACTAAATTAGGGATAAGCTCTTTTGAATCTGTCAAAATTCACCACTATCTTAGGAAGGTTATAAAGTCGTCGATAGACTGGTTAATTATGAGGTCTCCTGCTTGAACACTGCTTGGTTTGAATCACCGTCACAATTTCCTAAAGAAGCTTGGGGTGAATTCAATATGGATAGAGCTTACTTCCCCTGTTTCAAAAGAAGACTTCTACACAACTCTTTTGCATTGGACAAAGATATGAAAAGGCCATATGGTTTTGACATACCCTAATTCTTTATTGTTCTATTCTGGGTTGTATTGTAACCCTAACATGTATTTTATGAGGTTTTTTTGAAATCCTACTATTTCGTATGGAGTTTGATCCATTTATGTAGGTAAAAGATAGTTCTCTACCTTTTGTTGTACCTTCTATCTTTGATTAATGGAAGAGCAACTCAATTGAGTTGAAAAAAGAAAATATATCGTCAAACTAACAAAAGACGTAAAACCACAGTAAACAATATAAATAGTGTCCACTTGGCACTTTTAGGTCATATCTTTGAAATATTATCACGATTGTGAAATTTTAAATTCCGCATATGAAATTTTATGACAATGTCCTGATGTTCCGTCATTGAAATTTGAAGCTCCATGATAATAAAGGAGAATTGATTTTTTAACTCTTTCCAATTTTTTTTTTTTTAAAATTTATAACTTTTTTATAAGAGATCTTTCAATACCATGAATGAGTGTAGATCGGTCCACTTCAGTATTGTTATCGTGTAAGTAAAATTATTGCATGCCATAAGATTTTATAACACAAATTGTTTGGTTTAAGCTATTGATTGTCGACGTTGTTTAAGGCCTATTTGGATTCATAGTGATAACCTGGTTGTAGTCATCTACAAATTTTTTTAACCTTTTATAATTTAAATAGCAGAAAATACTCTTTTCAAATCTCTTATCTGTAAAAACAAGAATTTCTTATGAAAAGATCATTAATCTAAAAATATTTTTATAGGGCTAGAAAATTATTTCTCTGAGAACTAATGAAAATGTAATTGAACGCGTCATCTTTGTCATATATGGTGGTAGGTCCCTTGAGTTGCCAATGAAGCGAATGATACTATTAAGATGCAAATTCATCTAAACTCAATATTTTTAATGTGAAACATAAATTTATACGTTAAAATTTACTAAAATAACGATAAATAGTAGGTGCGTGACGTATAATTTGAACTTGATGTCTTCTTCATCAACTTCTACAGTGATGAGAAGATGGGCACACCTACTACGGTTGATCCGCCGTCGACAATGAAAACATTTCCGGTTACATATTGGGAAGAATCATGGATTAGGTATCGGACCAGTGATGTTAAACCAGGATCTGTCTTTGGAAAATATCTCAAAGGAACGGTCTTGAAAAGGAACTTATGGAACCATTCGTGTTGAATAAGCCCCTCTGTTATCTCTGATTTGAAAAATCCTGGTGATATTGAGTTCACTCTGATCTTGTCTACTCCCGATTCAATAGCCATTATCTGCAATTAATTAGATAATAGGTATAAAAGATATTTTTATTCTATTTGTGCAATACTATAATTTTAAGTAGGGGCTGTACTGTTAGGATTTGTCCTCAAATTTTTACTTTATTTGAATTCTCACCATTATATTTTACTTCAAAATGAATTTCTCAGTAGAAATTTTTTTTTTTTGAAAAAGTAATTTACAATAGTTATCTTTAAAGAGAAGTCTAAATATTCTATAAATAAAAAATATTTTCTTTATCATACATAACATAATAATATCGTAGTTGTTTAAATAATTTTATTTATGGAGAATTTATTTTCTCAATTGTTTTCATAATTTTATATTAGTGTTTACAATTTAGATTAATTTATCAAGCTCTATTAAATTATTGTGGCTCTTTTAGTGTAACTTTCTTTATCGTCAGATTTATTGCTATTATAGTATAGTTTTTTTTTAACATTTCATTTGTATCTGTTTGGAAAGTCAATGTGTAATTGAAATTGATGTAATTACTAGGGTAGTAATTATACGGCCTAGTAATTACACAGTATAGTAATTACGATGACATGTTTGTTTGATATGATGTAATTCCAATGTAATTACAAGTGTTTGATTGCACAAATATAGTTACACAGTTAGATTAATTTTTAAAAATAAAAGTTAGTTATCAACAATTAATATTTGATAAATATATGTCTTTTTATAAATGATATTAAATTAGGTATTTAAGTTATATATTGTCTCTAAAAAAATATATTAATTAATAAATATATAATTTTAACTAATATGATAAAAAAATACTAGATACATATTTTAAATTAAAATATCTAATTTAATTAATTATAAGAACTAAGATTCATATTTTTTAAGAACATCATAGAATGTATGCTTGAAAAAAATATTAATATTATAAACATAATATCATAAAATTATTCACATATTTAACAAAAATAATCTATCAATTCTAACTAAAAAATGAATGACATACAATGTGATATAACAAGTCAATACTACTAAAATAAATAAATTAGAACCAAAAATATAATATAAATTTTAATTTTTTTTTAAAAAAAGTAAATATAATACTCTTATGTCAAATTTCAACATAACTTAAAATAAATTTCAATATAATGTAAGTAGATATAATTCAAAAGAAAAGGAAAACAAATTTATAACATCATTAAATAAAGAGATTCTAAGTTAATTCAATAGTTAGAATAATAATGTATTTTTTAAAATAAAAAATTAAAATAATAAAAATAAACTAGAAATTAAAAAAAAATTAAGATAATAACAAAAATGAATAAATTAAAAAGTAACATTATAATTACCTCCAATTCTCACCTCTCATGAGAATTGAAGAGGAATGGAGAGTGTACTTACACACTTATCTGACCAAACAAACATGTCAAACTGTGTAATTATATCAAATTACATGCAAATATAAATTATCAGATGACTTTCCAAACAAGCTCTTATAATTTTTTTAACATTTGACCTATCGTTATCAAAATTTTACAATTATTAACTTCGGGCGGATGCATTATTTTGATCCCAAACACTTACCTTAGTGACCATGTCAAGAGCCATCTTTGAAGAAGCGTAAGCAAGACTCCCTTTGTATACTACCCGATTCAAAGCTGCAGCTGAGGAGATATTAATAACAGATCCTCCGCCCTGTTTAGCATCGCGCATGCGTCTACAGACATATTTCGACACCAACCATGCCCCTCTAAGATTTGTGTTGACTGTATGGTTCCACTCCTCCTCTGATAATTCCGTTGAAGAGCTCACACTACCTATAGAAAAAGTCCAACAAAATTCATAGTTGTATTACTCCGTCTACTCAATTTTACGTGACACGGACATAGTTACTAATGATAGTAATTTCGAATTTTTACAACACTGGAAGCACCTCTAACGCCGGCGTTGTTAATCAAGACATTGATGCGTCCAAAGGCGTTCCAAGCTAATTGTACAGCGGACTCAATGGTAGCACCATCAGTAGTGACGTCAAGCTCGACGGCGACTGCACGCGTGTGGCCTTCTGAATTAATCTTATCGCATAGAGATTTCAGTCTGTCAACACGACGAGCGGCAGCAATGATGCTGCAACCGGCTTTGACCAAGTCGAGACACAACTCTAGCCCAATTCCTGATGACGCTCCTGTCACCATCACTACTTTTCCACTAAGGTCGTGCCACGGCTCCATAATTTTTAATTTGTAGGTAGATATGGAGTAATACTGAATTGATGCAGAGACTTTTATACACGAAGGGGTCAGCGAGTAATGGCTAACCAGTAACCGACACCAGATGTAAGTTCTTATCTTTTTCTTTTCTCTTTCCTTCTTTGGTACTTGAGCCACCCAAGTTGGCCAGCGTGAATTGTGACAATTGAACATTTCACATTAATACTCTAACCGTTGATATAATAAAATTTATAAGAAAAAATTAATAAAGATTGTAATTTAATTAGTATAATTATATTAATTAACTAATATATTTTAAAAATATATAATAATTATTTTTTTATATTTTATTTATATTTTAATGTGGCCTAAGTATTAATAATAAAATTAAAAAAAGGTTAATTATTTTTTAAATTTTAAAACTAGTAACTATTTTTAGTATACCTAATAACTAAAAAGAAATGAAAGAAGTATTTTGATAAGAGATCGTGTAATGCAATTAGGGGTGAATATAAACATCAAAAAATTAAATTGAACCAAATTAATTAAAATTTTCCATTTAATTTTTTAATTCGGTGTTCAATGTAAAATCCTGATTTTTCAATGCACCAAAAAATTAAAATTTTATTTAAAATATATTAAAGTAATATTTTAAATTATTAAGTCTATATCCGAAACTCATACCATAACCCATAATTAAATGTCAAAAATTCTAAATCTGTAGTGTTGGCCTAGCCAGTAGCCTCTATTACTCCAGTCCATACATTACGCCTCACGAATTTGCTGTTGGCTTGCTGGACGCTAGTTGATGCTGCTACTGCTGGATGCTGGTTGCTGGCAGCTGCTGTCTGGTGCTGTAGTCGGTGTTGGACAGTGGATGGCTGCCGGCTGTGGCGCTATTCGGTACTCGCTAGGCAGTAGTATGTTTTATGAACTTAATATTTGAAGTTTAAAATTTTTTAATATTTGATAATTTAATTTGATCCTCATTTTATTTTATTTATTTGCTGTGGAAAATTTGTTCTAGAGATATCGAATTATAAAAAAATTAAACAAATTTGATTTAGTGTTTGGTGTACACTTTTTGATAATCAAAAATCGAAGAACCGTATCGAAATTTGAAAAAACTGAACGCCCACCACTAAATGCAATTAAGAAATTTTTAGCAGAGTCGGGATTTCAACCTTTTGGATTCTTAAGTTTTGTGTATATATTTAAATAATTTTTTAATATAAATGCACAGTTAAAGCAAAAGCCACTAATTTTACGATCTAAATTTAATACATATACATATTTAATGATTTTCTTAACACAAATATATTGTATAAGTAAAAGCCACTAAATTTAGAAAATCGTAGTTGAGCTTTTACAAAGATATAATTGCAAAATTTAATCCAATTCTAAATCAAAGAAAAATTTTAAATTATACACTACATATCTAATTTTCACATAAAGAACTAAATGGTGAACTAGAATACACAATCTATTGATTATAATCGATGTATTATATCTCTATATGACTTGGTAGTGAACTAAATGACTCCAAGTGTGGCATGGAGGATGTGCATGTGACACATGAAAAAAAGCACTTAGTTTATAATAGACAAGACACCATGGTTATTGCATAATATTGATTTGCGCTTACTCAATTGTTGAAGCTGGTGAAGGATTTCTACAGTAAACAGAAAAGTTAAAGAAAATGGCAGTGTGGTCATTTCCTCAGCTATTCAGCAATTTAGTTAAAGTAGTTAGGACTTATAGTGGTAATTAGAATAGTTAGTTAGACCTCTAATTAACTCTATTTGAGAGATGTATGTGTGTGTATAGATGTATGTGTAGATAAATATACAAGATACATGAATAAAGATATACAATCTTCTCTTTGAAATCTGCTCTCGAGTTTATCTCTTCTTCTCGCATTCTTCTTCTTCTTGTTCTACTTCTTCTTCTTCCTTGCTATACACACATTCATCAAGATCTTCATAGAAGATCACTTTACAACATGGTATCAGATCCAAGCTACTGAAGCTTAGGCAGTGATTCGATCTAAATGTTCTCAAGTTTCTGAAGTTCCTAATTTCTCTTCTTTCTTATTTTCTTCTAAAGTTCTTGATTCTATTCTCTCTTACTCTTGAATATGGTTGTGAATAGAGGGTCTGGAACTAGTGCAGAACCATAACTAATCTCAAGTACAGGTCAAATTGCTAGCCTGGACTATAATAATCCATTGTTCCTATACCTGCTGATCAAAGTGGAATTCTAATCATTTCTTTCCAACTGACTGGAATAGAGAATTGCACAATTGGTATAGGTCGATGAGAGTTGCCTCGCTTGGAAGAAACAAGATGGGACTAGTGGATGGATCTTGCAATAAGGAAAGATTCCCAAAATTCATGTGGAGCCACTAGGAAAGGGTGAACGCAGTGGTACTTTCCTAGATTATGAACTCTTTGACAAAAGGGATATTAGGAGGAATTATGTATGCCTCGAGTGCTCAAGATATGTGGGAAGATCTATTTGAAAGATTCAATAAGGTGGATGGTTCAAGAACTTTTAATGTTCACAAGGAAATTGCCACTCTTACTCAAGGTACTGCCTCTGTCTCTACCTATTTCACTAAACTCAAAAGCTTGTGGGAAGAATTTGAGCCATTGGCACCAACCCCTGGTTGTCACTGTGAAAAATCTAAAGAATTTTCTCTACATTTCCAAAAACTGAAGTTGTTTTAGTTCCTTATGTGGTTAAATGAGTCTTATCGGCAAGAAAGAAGCCAGATCTTATTGATGACTCCAACTCTACTCTAAACCAAGCTTATGCAACGGTTGTAAGTTATTAGGGTCAAATGACAGTTGTGTCAACTTCTGGAATCTTAGGCTCCAATCCTTCATCTGTAGGAAATATGGACATGGCACTATACTCAAGAAATGCATATGCAACTGGTCCCTCAAGGTTTAAAAGAAATTACAATGTACAATGTGATTTTTGCAAAATGAAGGGACACGTTAAAGAACAATGCTATAAACTGATTGGCTATCCACATAATAGGGCCAAGAAGAAGCCTTATTGAGATATGTTTGACTCTCATACTCAGTTTAGATACTCAAATTCAACAAGTGAAAGGATTGTTGCATGCAATATACTGTCTGATGATAATGAGCAGGCACTTCAATCTTCAACTCAAATTCAAAATGGGAAGAAGAAAGGCAAGGAGCCAATGGAGGCTACTGATCAAGAGATGCATCAAATGGTTACTCATCCATTTACCAAGAACCAATATGAGGAGATTTAGGCACTCCTGAAAAGCAAAACTGATACTTCTTTTTCAGCAACTGCTATAGGTATAAGCACACCTTTATTAGCTTCTAAATAGGACCAAGAATGGATAATAGATACTGGGGCTACCAATCATATGGTAGCCAATAAGAATATGCTGGATACACACAGTATGGTGCAGGTTGTTAATCCATAAGAGGTATTCCTACCTAATGGAGATATGTCACTGGTGACACACATTGGATCTAGTATACTATCTTAGGAGTACTATTAACAATGTCTTTCATATTCCAAAATTTCAGTTCAACCTTATGTCGTTATCTAAGGTAACTAGAGAACTTCAGTGCTAAGTCAGGTTTTTTCCTGATTTCTATCTATTTTAGATCTTTACAATAGGAAGGTGAAGGAGATTGGTAAGCAGGAGAATGGATTGTACAGACTAATGAATCAAGCTTACAATCAAAATGATAGAGTTGCTTTGACTACAACTAACACAGAAGAAGATACTTGGAAATTTGCAGATAATGATATACCACTTTGGCACAGAAGACTTGTACATATGTCAGTTTCTACTTTGAGCAAGCTGCTACCTGCTATCATAAAGACAATAGAAGAAAAGACAAATAGATGTACTGTGTGCCCCTGCGCAAAGCAAGTTGGACAGTCTTTTCCAATTAATTGTATTATAACTAAGGCAACATTTGATTTAGTTCATATGGATGTATGAGTCATTACAAAGTGATTATATTTGATTGAAATAAATACTTCATCACAGTTGTTAATGATTTTACTAGAATGACTTGAATTTTTTTTGCTCAAGCTTAAGTTTGATGTGTGTGTGGTGCTGCAATAGTTTCTTGTGTATGTTAAGACTTAATTTGACAAAATAGTAAAAGTAGTAAGAACTGACAATGGTACTGAGTTTTTCAACTTAGTATGCACCAACTTGTTCAAGACCTTGGCTATTACATCAAACCAGTTGTGCTTATACTCCTCAGCAAAATTGAGTTGTTGAGAGAAAATATGGGCACATTCTTGTAGTCACTAGGACTCTAAGGTTTCAAGGTAAGATACCAATAAAGTTTTCGGGTATATGGTGTGCATACTACAGTGTATTTGATAAATAGAATGCCTAGTGTGGAACTTCAAAATTAGTTAGCATATGAGAAACTTTAAAATAAAAGACCTTCACTAACACACTTAAGGGTTATTGGTTGTTTAGCTTATGAAAAAAAAGTTAATCATCTAGATAAACTTCAGCCAAGATCCAAAATAGTTGTATTGTGGGGTACTCAACTATTTAGAAAGGCTATGGCCTATATAGCCTATAAGATAAAAATTTGGTTGTCAGTAGAGATGTTGAATTCAGAGAAGTCGTATTTCCTTTTCATCAAATATCTTCTCATGACAGACACCTGTTTCCAAAAGCCAATCTAGTAGACTATCGGTACAATTCTTCCCTAGACTTAGTGTCATCCCAAATCAAAGATACTCAGACTGTTACTGAATAATTACAGAACAATCTCGAGCTGAAGGTTCAAGATCAAACTGTTTCTCAAATTGGTTCTTAACTATATATATCTGAAGACAATGGCCATACACCGGAATGCAATACTCATGTCTAAATAGTCTAACTTCTACAAGAAGATCAGGAAGAGGAAGGATATGGATGAAAGACTTCGTGTCTTTAAATATTCATTAGGATAATCCTTATTCCATATCCATGTTCATTTCTTATGAAAACTTATCCCACAAATATCAAGCCTATATAGCCAAGTCTTCAGCTAATGTTGAGCCTGTGAATTACTGTGAAGCAGTTAAAGACCCAAAATGGATTTCTGCTATGGAAGATGAGATTAAAGCATTGGATAAAAATCACACATGGAATATAGTTATATTTCTAAAAGGTAAGATGTCAATAAGCTGCAAATGGATTTATAAAATCAAATATAAGGCATCTGGTGAAGTGGAAAGATTCAAAGCTAGATATGTAGCTAAAGGCTATAGTCAAAGAGAGGGAATTGATTTTTAGGAAACTTCTTCTCCAGTTATCAAGATGAAGACAGTAAGGACAATGTTAGCTTTGTCAACAGTAAACTAGTGGCATGTGCACCAAATGGATGTGTACAATGCATTTTTACAAGGTGATATTCATGATAAAATATACATGGAGTCACCTTAGAGATTTAAGAGCCAGGGGGAGAATAAAGTATGTAGGCTCAATAAATCCCTTTATGAGCTTAAAAATCCCCAAGACAATGGAATGCAAAGCTAACAGAAGCTTTGGTTAAGGCTTAGTTTCAGCAGAGTCAATTTGATCAGTCTTTATTCACAAGAAAACTACATAAGACATCACTGTAATACTAGTGTATGTGGATGATATACTTATAACAGGAAGCAGTTGATGTCACCCAAATTACACCTCGTAATGAAGATATAAAGTGACCGATATCAAATATAGAACCCAACCAGGGTTGGGGTCGATTCCATAGTGAATATGGAAGGATATAGAAGAACGCTAGTATTTACGCTTTTGAGTCAATTATCTCCTAAAAGGGGGGTATTCGTAAATGTAACAAGCAATATTGTTGAGAGAAAGTGAAGGTTAATTCCAAATTAATGCAACTAACTAGGGTAAGTGTTTCCCATGACTTCATAACCACAAGGAGTTATATACTAGTGATCTATTCCGGTGCTTAGCATGCAATATCGGTAAGTTAAATTCACCTAAATGGTTGATACCCTATTTAGATGATTATCACCACGAAACTTGGTCCGTATGCGGATGTATACTTAACTAACCCTTACCCTTGATATCAGATTAGCAATTTCCGGATAAGGTCAAGCTATTAGATGAGGGTTGATAGCCTCAAATCTCCGTTGTTAATCCCTTTTCCCATTCACTACTCCATTTATCCGGTGAGTAAGAAGAAGGCAAATTCCAATGTTTGCAACCGTTAAGAAACAATTAAAACGAAGGAAAAAACAATACATGCATAAACCTCGTTCAAGAATCACTTAGTATTTTTACCTATGTGTGTTAATTCATCATGGTTCCCACAATTCTAGTTGTGGAGGTTTTAGCGTCTCATAATTATAAGTAAATTCATAGCATTCATAGACAAAAGTCTAAATTAATACTTACAATGATGATAGGAAGAAACTCACTTGATTATTGCAAAAATAAGGAAGAACAATTCAACAACAAGTATCTCAAAGCGTTTTGTGAAAATAAAACCTTACAATTGTATTTCACATACTAATAGACTTGTCTAAACTTCTATCAAACTTGTCTTCAAACTTGGCTTCCATTACAAATAAATAAAGAGTATTATAGATTTTGCCTTTTTTTTTCTTTTATGGATTTGAGTTGGGATTTGTAGCTTATTTTCCTTGTTGAAGTAGGATTTGACTGCTGGCTGTTTGAACAAGCTTGGCGTGCCGCGCAAGGCGTTGCGCTGGATGAGCTGTGCCTCACGCATGCCATCACGCTAAAGCTATGCCGTGTCGCGCCTCTGATAGCGCTGAAAGAAGGGTGCCTTGTGCCTGCTGTAGCACTGGAGTGTTGGGGCCTCGCGCCTCTGGTCATGGCAGTGTTGGCAGTACACTATTTTGACTTTGATCCTGCTTCGTTTATTCTAGCTTCTTCACATGTATTCCAAAAGCCTCAAATACACCCAAATCTATCATTATTAATCCTGAAAGCATCTAATTATGTGCGTTAACTAATTTTACAAATATATAACATAACCACATGCGAACACACATAATTTATCCTCAAAACATAATAAACTATGGGCAAAATTATGTCTAAGAAGTGCGTAGGTACGCCCTTCATAACACTCCACACTTAAATTATTGTTCTTCCTCGAACAATCTACTACTTCCCTTCTCACATTTAGGCACAAAATTCATCCTACGAACAGGTCTACTTGCACTTAAGATCATGAAACAAATCAATGAAGCTCAAACAATTCACTCACATGCATATAGGATCAACATTAAAATGTCAAAGTTCGAAATCACTTAGATTTTTGAAAACTAACTCATCAAGACATAATTTGGGCCAACATGAATCATATATAATTTAGCAATCAAGATTTACCAAAGTCTTACCAATGTGCCCCTCACAATTTGGAGAGATTCCTTTTAATACACACAAGATATAACACATTATTAACTTGAGATATAAATATAACAAAATCCACTCACTCTCCCAAAGAACTCAATATACATGCAAAAGACGACCCATAGGCTTGCTCTTAGTGTAGTACTCTACTAATATAGAATTTTGAATCAAGGATTAATTAGGACTTAAATTTGGTTGTAATGTAAGCTAAGGGACGGGTAGAACTATTTGGCCAAGATAGTGACTAATCTCCCTAAGAGCTTTAATACTTCACAACACTTTGATATTTAATACTTTCTTCAATTTCCAAATTTTCTCCTTATACCTCCTTTTATTTTTTAATTTTTTTCAACTTAGGTGATTAGTGGGGATATTAAGCTTAATTCACAACTTTTTTCATTATCATTTTCCAAATCTCTTTCTTCTTTTTGTTTTTCCACTAACAATCACCTTCCTTGTTTAGCAAATTTGCACCCTTTTCTTTTCTTCTAATTTTCATACTTTTTAGCTTTCCCCTTCACTTTTCCACTTAAGCTCCTTCCATGCAAGATTTTTGCATTAAAGTTCTCTAGGAGTCATTTGGATCAAAAACAAGTCTATAGAACAAAAGGAATTAAACTTCTAATATGACTATCAAAAGAATAGGTTAAGGCTCAAACATAGCTAACTAGGATAATTACAATCAAGGTAGGTAAAATAGGACAGAAATAATGCGACAAAAGAAATTCCTATATCACTTCCTAAACCCATCATTCTTATTTCGTTTTGCAAACACACCGGACAAATTCTAGACATCAATTTGCAAGCATGGAGTATATCAAAAGTTTCTCACACATTGGCATAAAATGGTTTAACAATGGAAATCAAGATCACATAAACACATATTCATATTGCATGCATAACATAATTAATCCCATTTTTTTATTTTCAAGCACATGAGTCAAGTTCCAAAAGACTAAGTGTTTCTACCTTTTTCATGCATTTTGAGTGAATTTAATAAAGTCTCAATGATACCTAAAGTGAAGCACCTAGCATTCATAGGGTCCAAGTTCTTATTCTTCCTAATGACTAAGTTACCCTTAAGACGATCGATCCATCCATCATCGGGAAAATTCATGAATCAATGACTAAAAATAAAATTTAAAAAAATCTAGACTCTCTAGTCGGTTTCAAGGGACTATCCACCGGAAAAGTATCAAAAATAAAAACTGGAGGAACCCAAAATAAAATAAAACTAATAAACTACTACAAACCAATCAAGCATGCAAGATAAGTCATAAATCCAAAAAAGAAACTAGGCCCACCATGTGCAAATTTAGCAATTAAGGCGCATGGTAATATGAAGTTGATGTGCCATGATTTTACGGCACTTTCGACGCTTAAAATCAAGAAACTATGCACATTCCGGGTATGTTTATGTAGGTATGATGCATTTTATGTTCAATATTGCAGGGAAATAGGTTTGGAAGTGAAATGGGCGAAGTAAGGCTTAAAACAACTAAAAAGTAGGCTGCTAGTCATGTCATGAGTCGTTGTCACTGTGCACGACTCGTTTCCAAGGCCGTAGGATAGGTTAAACTTTTGAAGCTAAAAGAACAGTGCACTTCACGGACTGAAGGCATGAATCATTACATCTGGTAACGAGTCGTGAAGCCTGTCGTGAAGATTGGGAGAAGGATGCCTAAAGAAATAACCAGTGAAGTTAACATGCGACGTCACGAGTCGTTGGTTGAATGAACGACTCATTGGCAGATCACTAGAAGGAATCGTAGGGTGCACTGGATAATTGAAGAAGCTACACCACGAGAGGCCTAAATGACTCGTGCCCAGACACAACGAGTCGTTAGATGACCCGTTGCCACGACTGGGCCTAATGCTGAGGACGACGGTGGTTGACTGACCACAACTCATTTGAGGTCCTAACGAGTCATTTCTTAGCTCATGACCACTGATGACCTGAGTTCCAGTTTTAATTAGGAAAAGTTTTTTTCAGAACTATAAATACCTTATTAGGTTTATTTTTGAACGAAAGTTTATTATTCTAGTTTTTACGTATATTTTGGTGTTGTGTACTATTATTCTTTGTTCAAGAAATAAAGTTTACAATTTTGTTCTTGAGTTTGAGGATCAAAAGCAACATTGGAATTTGTTCATCGGTTTTGGAGTTATATTCAATTTACTTGGTTTTCTTCTACGAATTTATGTAAGTTGCAATTATGAATTATTCTTTATTTTGTGATTGTGATAATATAAACATGAGTAGCTAAACCTATAACTAGGGTTGTGCGAACCATGATGAATTAACACACATAGGTAAAAATATTTAGTGATTCTTGAACAGAGTTTATGCTGTATTGTTTCTCTCTTCGTTTTAAGTGATTCTTAATGGTTGCAAACGTTAGATATTGTCTTATTCTTATTCACCGGACCAAGGGGATAATGAATGGGAAAAAGAGTTTAACAACGGAGATTTAAGGCTATCAACCCTCAACTAATAGCTAGACCTTGTCCGGGAATAACTAATTCGATATTAAGGGTAAGGGTTAGATAAGCATACACCCATATACGTACCAAGTTGCATGGTGATAATCATCTAGATAGGGGATTAACCATTTAGGTGAAGTTAACTTACCAATATTGCATGCTAAACACCAGAATAGATCACTAGTATAAAACCTTGTGGTTATGAAGTCATGAGGAACACAATCCTAGCCACCTTGTTAATTGAATACAACCAAAATTGACATAATCATCTTTTAGTTTCTACTTTTGTTCATTATTTTATTTTTCAAAACTTCCCCCAATAGGAAATAAGTAAGCCGATAGTAATAGCTATTCATATTAACTTAAGTTCTTTCCATATTCCCCATGGGATCGACCTCAACCTTCAGTTGGGTTCTATATTTGACATAGATTGCTTTATATCTCAATTGTGAGGTATAATTTTGGCGACATCAAATTTTGGCGCCGTTGCCGGGGAATACGGCTAAGGCTTTTGTTAATTGTGTTTGCTTTACTATTTGTTCTTATTTCCGTTTTATTTTTCTTTTGCTATTTTTGTTTTAACAGGTCTTAGGTTCGTGCATGCCCAATCCTAGGAACCAAGGAAAATCCCTGGTTCCAATCGATCACGAACTTGAGTAGACACTAAGGACTCTAAGAAGAATGACCAACATACAAGAACAGGAGACAGTGGACCAAGCCACAGCGAGAATGTTGGCTGAGGAGCAAGCTCGGGATAGAGATCGTGAGTTAGCTAGGGTTGCTAAAGAGCGACGTCTAACTGCCGAAGCAGAACGAGCTAAAAGGCACAGAAGTCCAGAACAACAGAGACACCAGTATTTCAATGAGGAGGATGATGCTGATATAGATGAAGCCAGTGCCACTGGAGCTATTACCCTTTTGCCTGTTGGGACAAAGTTTGATATTACCATTACTATGATCCAACTGCTCAACATGAAGGGAATATTTGCGGGTCATGCAACTGATGATGCCCATACTCACTTGAAAAATTTTGTGGGTATCTGCAGGACATACATAAAACCGGGAGTGAGCCAGGATGCAATGAGATTGAGGTTATTTCCCTTTTCACTAGGGAGTGAGGAAACGATGTGGTTGGCTGAGCTGCCAAATGATTCTATCACTACTTGGGGAGAGCTTAAGAGAGCTTTTCTGAGAAGATTCTTCCCACCTTCCAAAGCATTGCAACTGAAAGATGAGATATATAACTTCAGGCAATTGAATTCAGAGGCACTTCACAGGACATGGTTGCATTTCAACAAGAAGCTCAAAAGGGTGCCCAACCACAGGATTCTAGATGATACATTGTTGGAGATCTTCTAGGTCTCTAAATGCCAACATCAAGGCGATGGATGATACTATCTCTGGTGGAACCTTTATGAGTCACACCTATGCAGAAGCTGCTGAGTTACTTAACAGAATCACCAAAACCACCGCGCTTGGCACACAAGAGAGTCGGAGATTCCGACTGGTTCTTATGCGGTAGGTATGTTTGCAGATCAATGAAGAAAGGATGAAGAAAGAGATCAAGATATTGCTTAGATAAAGACCACTATAGGGTTGCTTGCTAAGCATTTGATGGGAGCCGGAGCTAAGAAAGTTAATGCTGTGGGTTCTCAGGGCAAGGCCCCGAGAAATGATGGAGGTGAATCTGAATCTAAGGAGGAACTATGGGTTTTCGGAACAAGACCAAAGGTTCTAACCAAGACTCTTGGCATCAAGGTCAAGGGAACCAAGGTCGAAACTATTACAAGGATAACAATGACAACCGAGGCTAGTACAGAGACAATGGAGACTAGAAGAAGCGCGAGGAGTACAAGAATAATAGAAGCGGTTTGTATGTTCCTCCAAGGAACCGTGAGGCAGAGTCTAGTGGTTCAAGGGTTAAAGACATGTTGTCCAAGGTACTTACGCAGATGGAGACAACAGATAGCCATTTTAAGGAGCTCCGTGCTGATATTTCTGGTATGAATCAAAAGGTAGAATCACATGCCATGGCCATTAAGCAGATTGAGAAGCAGCAGCTAAGTCAGATGTTTGTTGCAATAAATCAGAGGCAGAAAGGCACACTTCCCTGTAACATAGTGCAAAATCTGAAAAATGATAGTTACTGCATGGCTATCACTACTAGGAGCGGGAAGGAGACAATTGATCCTCCTAGGCCGGTTGTGATTGATGAAACAAAAGAGCCCATATCGATTAATGATAAAAGGATAGCGGATTCCGAGGATCCAACTTTGGTTGGATATTCAGTGGTAAAGACGACTCCTAGTAATGCAAAGGAGCATGGATCTGGCAATGAGAAGGAGAAGGAGACATAACAAAAGTTCACACCGATCCCTAGATGTCACGCCTCGCCTTGGGGGGTATGACTGACACCTGGTGCTCTACTAGGGTTTGGACTGATCTGACTAGACTTATGCACTTCTGGTGCAAACTTACTTCTCAAATCAAGAAAACAACGGGCTATATCTCGGCTATAAACACATTCCCTGGCCGACAAGGCCGCATAATCACCTGTAAAATAAAACAGCTACCCAGAAACGTATAATAATAGGGAATCCTATGTGGGCCGATAAGATCACCATGATGTCTAGTTATTACTATAATGAAAATCAAGTGACTTGCATATTCTATAGATGACAAGGCCACTATCCAACAGCTAAACAAGGCCCCACACGACCGTTATCACAAAATGAGACATACATCCGGGCCCCACATGGCCAACAACAAACTAACCACAGCGAACTGTACATCTACAAACCTCTAGGAATAGAATAGTGGTCAAGATAGGGCCTCGACCTACCCATAAACGGAACACTCAAAATAGCATACCTTCTAACTATTAGCTCTGGAGGAAGGGAGCTGACTATGTTGCTAACCCTGGCTGGAAGCTATGGAGGTCCTGGTCTGTGCCTATCTGCACCTGCAGGCAAGTAATGCAGTGCCCACAGAGGGTATCAGTACAATATGTACCGAATATGTAAGACAGTAAAGTAATAACTGAATGAGAGCTGAAGAACTAAAATAATCATACAGACAAGAGTTTAACCTGAACGATCTCACCATCTGTGGTATCTAATTAACAAGACAAACATATATACAAACAAGAACCTAATCGGGCCCCCATAAGCCTGGAAGGTACAACCCATACAAGAGTAACCTACCTGGGTGTCACGACCCGAGAGTACACCCGGATCATGACAAACTTGGTATCAGAGCCATCGGTTTAGATGTGTCCTAAGGAGTCTGAAAGCCGTGTTACGTAGATCTTTTTTATGAGTGTGAAGTGCGCCACACTTATGACAGAGAGGCTAGTGAACGTTTTAAGAAATGCTCCCTTCTTTCATTATCTATGTCGTGCGGTCAAAATCTCTCCATCCTTCTAATTCGTGCATTTTGCGATTGCAAAAACTTATAGCTCTCAGAAGGATAATTAGAAGGAGGAACAAAAATGATGAAGGCCACAGGGGTGACAATGATGATGGGCGTCAGCAAGCCCCACC
This sequence comes from Datura wrightii, assembly GCA_035772735.1. Lineage (NCBI taxonomy): Eukaryota > Viridiplantae > Streptophyta > Magnoliopsida > Solanales > Solanaceae > Datura > Datura wrightii. The sequence continues at coordinate 25,172,639 of JASDFA010000018.1, forward strand.
TGTTCAGGAGCCCCAGGCACCCGAGTCAGCTTCCCATGCCGAGTTTTGGGTGGCTATTCAAATGTTGGCGCATGCCTTGACCGCTTAGGTCAACCAGCAAGCTGTTGTGTTTGTTCCTAAAAACGGCAATGCAACGACAACTCGGGTCAGATACTTTCTGAGGATGAACCCTCCCGAGTTCACAGGGGCAAAGGTGGATGAGGATCCACACGAGTTCATCAAAGGGATTTTGAAGGTCACTCAGGTCATGGGAGTGACAAGTGAGGAATGTGTTGATTTGGCCTTTTATCAGTTGAAGGAGGTCGCTTACATTTGGTTCAAGCAATGGAGGGATAGAGGGGCAGCGGGAGCGGGCCCTATTAGCTAGGATGAGTTCCGTATAGCCTTTCTCGACAGGTTCTTCCCTCGGGAGATGAGGGAACTAAAAGCAACTGAGTTTTTCAACCTTAAGCAAGGAAAGATGATGGTGCTGGAATATTCACTTGAGTTCACTCGCTTGTCAAAATATGCCCCGGAGTTAGTGATGGACCAAAGGGCGCGGGTGAGCAGGTTCGTGCAAGGAGTAGCAGAGTATCTAGACAAAGACTGCAGAACAGCCATGCTACATCAAGATATGGACTACCACGGATAGTCCTCTACGCTCAGTAGAGAGAAGCCAAGAGGTCGAAAACTGATAGCCCCAGGTTCTCCCAGCCTAAGCCAAGGGGTGAATTCCATCAGCAGTCCCAGCATAGGTCCACTGCACCAACACCATCTTCAGCCAGTACTCCATCCAGGCCACAAGACAGTCAGAGGAGCAAGGACTCAAGTTCGAGGAGTCAAAAAAGCATGCGCATAGAGTGCACCTTCCTATCTTGTGCTACTTGTGGCAAGAACCACCAAGGGAAATGCTTGATGGGCTCAGACGCTTGTTTCGGGTGTGGCAAACTTGGACACAGACTTAGGGATTGCCCTGCAGCTAGGTCAGGGGGTAGTGGAACCCGCACTTTAGCAACCAATTCAACTGTCCCAGTAGCACGTCAGATTTAGCAGGGTGCTCCGACTGGCTCAGCTGGCGGCTAGCGCCAGAAATGGTTTTATACACTAGGCTCTCGACAGGAGTAGGAGACTTCTCCCGATGTGGTTAGGAGTATGTTGCGATTTTATCATATTTATGCTTATGATTTATTAGATTCGGGGGGCACATTATCTTTTATGACACCTTACATTGCTAATTACTTTGGAGTCAGTCCTGAAATCTTGTCCGAACCATTTTCTGTCTCTACCTTGGTTGGTGATTCAGTCGTAGCAAGGCGGGTATATAGAGGTTGCCCTATTATTGTATTACATAAGGTTACATCCGTAGACTTAGTAGAATTGGCTATGATTGATTTTGACATCATCTTAGGCATGGATTGGTTGTTTGTATGTTATGCTTCTATTAACTGTAGAACTTGGGCAGTGGAGTTTCAGTTTCCTAGTGAATCAGTTTTAGAATGGAGGGGTGGTTCAGCGGTACCTATAGGTCGCTTTATCTCCTATATCAAGGCCAGAAAAATGATTTCCAAGGGCTGTATTTACCACTTGGTTAGGGTTAAGGATGTCATGTCTGAGACCCCAACCATTTAGTCAATCCCAGTGGTGTGTGAATATCCCAAGGTATTTCCAGATGACCTACCAGGTGTTCCTCCCGAGAGGGAGATTGATTTTGAAATTTATCTATTGCCCGACACGCAACACATATCAATCCCTCGTTATTGTATGGCTCTAGCAGAACTAAAAAAGTTAAATGAGCAGAGAAGGATTTGCTAGATAAGGGTTCCATTAGACCAAGTAAGTCCCCATGGGGTTCCCCAGTATTGTTCATCCGGAAGAAAGATGGTTCCTTACGGATGTGTATTCACCATAGGCAGTTGAACAAGGTCACCATCAAGAATAGATACCCTTTACCCCGGATTAATGACTTATTCGACTAGCTTCCGGGTGCCAAATACTTCTCTACTATAGACCTCAGGTCCGGGTATCACCAGCTCAGGGTTCGGGGGAATGACATCCCAAAGACTTCTTTTATAACTGGTATGGCCATTATGAATTCGTTGTTATGTATTTTGGACTAACCAATGCCCCTGTAGCTTTTATGGATTTGATGAACAGGGTATTTAAGACATACATGGATATGTTCGTGATCATGTTCATTGACGACATATTGATATACTCTTGGAGCGAGGTGGAGCATGCTTCACACCTGAGGGTAGCACTCCAGACCCTCAAAGACAACTAGTTATACACCAAGTTTGGCAAATGTGAATTCTGGCTAAAATTAGTTGGATTCTTGGGGCATGTAGTGTCAAGCGAAGGTATAAGGGTGGACCCCCAGAAAATAGAGGCAGTAAAGAACTGGCCCAGACTGGTAAACCCTTCAGAGATCAATAGCTTTTTGGGCTTAGTAGGTTACTATCAGAGGTTCGTGGAAGGTGTCTCGTCCATTGCAGCCCCATTGACAAGAGTAAAAGGTGAAGTTCCAATGGTCGGAGACTTGTGAGAAGAGCTTCTAGGAATTGAAGGCCAGACTCACTTCAGTACCGGTGTCGACTTTACCGGAGGGTACCGATGGCTTCATTGTATATTGTGATGCTTCGAGGGTCGGACTGGGATGTGTATTGATGCAGCATGGGAAAGTCGTAGCATATGCTTCCAGGCAGTTAAAAACTCATGAGAAGAACTACCCGACCCATGATCTGGAGTTGGCAACGGTAGTATTTCCTTTGAAGATATGGCGACACTACTTGTATGGGGTTCATGTAGATGTATTCACAGATCACAAGAGTTTACAATATGTGTTCACACAGAAGGAACTAAATCTTCGGCAGCGGAGGTGGTTGGAGCTATTTACGGACTACGACATAAGTGTCCTTTACCACCTGGGTAAGGCCAACTTGGTAGAAGACGCCCTTAGTAGACTTTCTATGGGAAGTGTGTCATATATGAGTGAAGAAAGGAAGGAGCTGGCAAAGGAGGTACATCGACTTGCATAGCTGGGAGTTAGACTAGTCGGCTCAATCGACGGTTGGGTAGTAGTTCAGAACAGGTCAGAGTCATCCTTGGTAGCGGAGGTGAAGGCTAAACAAGAGGAAGATCCAATGTTGGTAAAGTTTAAAGAAGATGTTCAAAGTGAGAAAGTAGAAGTCTTCTCCAAAGGGGGAGATGGTGTACTTCGGTACTAGGGTTGCTTATGTGTTGCGAATGTAGGGGATTTGAGAAGCCGGATGTTGCATGAGGCTCATGGGTCTAGATATTCTATACATCTAGGTGCCACCAAAATATATCATGCCTTGCGGGAAATCTACTGGTGGAATGGAATGAAGAGGGATATTGCAGAATTTTTAGCCAAGTGCCCGAATTGCCAACAAGTGAAAGTCGAGCATCAGAGATCGGGGGGTGTACTTCAAGACATCAGCATTCCTACTTGAAAGTGGGAAGAAATCAACATGGACTTTGTGACAGGTTTTCCCTGCACTTGTAGACAGCATGACTCCATCTGGGTTGTGGTGGACAGGTTGACCAAGGCTGCTCATTTTCTACCGGTCAAAACCATCGATTCGGCAGAAGATTATGCAAAGTTGTACATCCAAAAGTTGGTTAGGTTGCATGGAGTGCCCTTGTCTGTTATATCAGATAGAGGTGCGTAATTCACCTCTCAGTTCTGGAGGTGTTTTCAAAAGGGACTTGGTACTCAAGTCAAGCTTAGCACGTCGTTTCATCTACAAATCGATGGTCAGGCTGAGCGGAATGTCCAAACTTTTGAGGATATGTTGAGATCTTGTACTATTGGGTTCAAGGGTAGTTTGGACGAGCATTTGCCTCTTATTGAGTTCGCCTACAACAACAACTACCACTCCAGCATACAAATGGCACCGTTTGAGGCTCTTTACGGGTGAAGGTGTAGATCACCCATTGGGTGATTTTGAAGTTGGTGAGGCTTTGTTAGTGGGGCCAGACTTAGCTCATGAGGCCATGGAGAAATTTCAGTTGATAAGGGAAAGGTTGAAAACGGCTCAAAGTTGCCAAAAGTCTTATGCAGCTGGAAGGAGAAGGGAGTTTGAGTTCAAGGTCGATGATTGGGTGTTTTTGAAGGTATCTCCCATGAAGGGAGTAATGAGATTCGGAAAGAAAGGGAAGCTCAGTCTATATAGGCACATACATGATTATGAGGAGAGTGGGTAAAGTAGCCTATGAGTTAGATTTACCCTCAGAGTTGGCTTCAGTTCATCCCGTATTTCACGTATCGCTCTTGAAAAAGTTCTTGGGAGACCCATCCCTAGTGGTAACGGTGGAAAGTGTTGGTGTGAAGGATAGTCTCAGTTATGAGGAAATTCCTGTTGAAATCTTAGATCATCAGGTTTGGAGACTGAGGAACAATGAAGTAGCCTCAGTAAAGGTATTATGGAGGAATCAATATGTCGAGGGAGCCACATGGGAGACCAAAGCGGATATGATGGCTAAATACCCCCATTTGTTCCCTATCGGCTCAGCTTTAGTTTGAGGTATAAATTTTTTTTCTCTAAACCTCTAATTAGTTTTTCATGTTCTATTCATGCGAATAAGTTTGTTTTATGATATGATATATCTATGTGATGTCTGAACTCTGACCAGCTATGTAGTTCTCTTCGGGGGTAGTCGTTCCGTCAGTTTTCGGCTTGAATGTCAATGATTAGCATATATATATATATATATATATATTGATTGTTTGTTTTTGGGTTTTATGCTTGTTTCTAACATTCGAGGACGAATGGTCCCAAGGGGGAGATATTGTTATACCCCGAGAACCTAAGGATCAGGTCCGGAAGTGAATCAGGAGAAAAACTGGAAAATGTTGCAACAGTTGTAGAACAGGTTACTTAACGACTCGTGAGGAGGCCAAACGAGTCGTCAAGTGACTCGTGGGGAAGGCCTAGGATGATGAGGGACTCAGGTTCCCCAGGGCGATGTAACGACTCGTTTCAGACACCACGAGTCGTCATGTCAGTCGTGGGGTGGTCCTAGAGTAAGATAGTAGGGCTATCCAGTGTACTTAACGGATAGCACCTAACAAGTGGTCATCAGTCCTAATGACCCATTAGGAGGGGTTTTACCAAGCCAATTGAATTATCTTGAACAACGAGGTAGTGTACTTGACGAAAGGGCATACGAGTCGTATCACCGGGGGACAAGTCGTCATGTCCTCCGTTAAGAGCCAAAGGAAAATTTCTAGTGGACTTGAAGAAAAGATTAGATGACCCGTCGCTCTTGGGAACGAATTGTGAGGTCGCCCGTTAGGGTCACCTGATAGTTATTTCCTGCGAATTAGTAAGGGCCTTCTCATAATTTACTACCCTCCTAAGACCTAAATTACGTAATTTTGAGGTTGGGACTAGGTCTTTTAAAGGGGAATCATTCCTAAAAACTTCATTTCTATTAACATAAGATTAGAGAGGAAGGAGGAAAGGGGATTCAAGTGTCTTCTCCAAAATTTTTCAAGAATCTACCTAGGGTTTGCAAGGAAGTTGGGAGACTCGAAATTCCAGGTATGTGGGGTGTTGAATGGGTGGTTTAGTACCTACTCATGCCCAATTTATCCCTAAATCTACGTTTAAGCTACCAACTTTTGATGGGTCATAACTCCTAATGCATGTTTCCTCAAAAACTGATATGACCATGATATAGTATGTCTAAACTCACGGGTTGAATTATTGGGCTATTTCCACCTATTTTACTCAATATTTGGTGAATTAATTCTTAAAATCTCATGTCCCCAAATCATGGGGTTTTAAGTGAAACTCATAGCTATGGTGATTTTTCAAGCATGATATATGAACTCCTAAATTTAAGCATGTTATCAATTACTCATGTTATTATAATCACGTTTCCTATAGATTTAAGTATTTCAGGTTTGTTTGAAATTTTAGGAAATGCCCACATGTCGCTTGTGGTTTAGAAACTATGATTCTTGGCCGACTCACAGGCCCAAATTCCATGGCTAGGATTATGAATTTGCAAGCATGATACAATTCTCACGATCTAACTAGTCATGCATGTCATGTATGAATTTCTATGAGCACGTTGCATGTTTTGGGAGTAGTACTTAACATCGAGTAGGTCGGGGCCTAGGTTACGCTCCGAATCTCAGAACTACATAACACCGTAGGATCATGTTTGGGACCTCCTCAGTGAATGGTCCCTATTCCCTATGGGGTGTTCATGAGTGATATCACGCCTTCATGATTCATACCCTTGGCAAGGTATGAACGACCTCTCGACTAGGCGTACAAGTCGGACTTCATGTGTGCTCCTGTGGAGTATGTCGATTATAGAAATCTCCCATTATTTCTCATGGTTTGAAATATGCATAATTATATTCTTTTGGATCAAGTTATGATTTACGAGATGTTTCCCTGCATGTTATGACTTTGACGAGTCTATGGATATTTTATTGAAATATTGATCCTTACGATATACTTATGATTTCAGTTTAATGATCATGATGTCCACACTCCTATTACTTTTATGTTTTAAGCATTGCTTTGCATACCTTACATATTCAGTACTTTCCAAGTACTGACCCCTATATTTTTAGGATTTGGTTCGGAGGCTCAGCATCGTCCCTAGTTCATGCTCAGTCCCGCTAAATCTCCAGTGGTGAGTCCTCATGATTCGAGGGCTTCATGTTCGAACATGTTAAATTATCTTATGTTTTCAGAATTTTTGGGTTAGTTGGGGTCTTTGCCCTTCAACCCGTCTTTTTATGATTAGAGGCTTTTAGACTTATGTGTAGTATTTTTTTATTGATGGATGTATTTCGGTTTGTCGTTCCTTACAATTCATGATACGACTTTCAGTTAGCTTATGATTGATAAGTTAAGTCTTCCGCCGTTTATGAATGAATTAGTATTGTGCTCACATCATGGGTTTACTTGGGATCTCTTGGGGCTCCTTGTCCCGTGTCTATGATCCGGGTGTACTCTCGGGTCGTGACACTGGGCCCCCATAAGCCTCGATAGGTACAAAAAATATATTTTCCACTACCTGGTTGCTAATGATTGCAGTATATGGTAACTCAAAATGTCCCTCACAGCCTCGATTTAATAGAACTCACTATGGCCCTCACGACCTCAATCTGATGGGACTCACTACGACCCTCATGGCCTCAATCTAATGGAACTCGCTATGGCCCTCGTGGCCTCAGTAGAATAGGAATCGATATGGCCCTTGCGATCTCTGCACAATAGAACTCAGTATGACCCTCGCAGCCTCAGTGTCATAGAACTCAATATGTCCCTCACGGCCTCAATATAACAGAACTCAATATGCCCCTCGCGGCCTCAATATAACATGACTCAGCTAATCATAATAGATATGCCTTTGACTCTTTTACTGGGGCTCAAACTGTATTACAATACTAAGGAAGCTAACTTACCAATAGAATTCTCCTTAACATACCTCAATTTCCATTTTCCCCGGTAATTGGCGATCTTCAACTGGTATTCAATAGCCCTTCGTAATTGGAATCATATTACTGAGAGAATGAGACTAGTTTTAGTACTAAATTTGGCAGAAACAATAACTTATAGTACTAGTATTGACTATATTTCAACTTAATGAAACACGGCCAAAAATGTATACTTTCTCCAGAGTTCAGAAGGGAGAAATACTTACTTGAAGCCTGTGGTCATACATAAATCAGTTTGAAGCAATTCTGATAGCTTTTGTCGGTGGAGTTACGATTCGCCGGGCGAATTTCACGAAAATAACTTCGTACTAATGCTCCCTGCGGGCTTAGGATTTAATACTTGAAGTTAATTTGAATTTGGATGGCATTTCATACCATAAACGAACGAAAATCTCTCAATTCCCTAGACTTTTACTCTCTCTGCCCTAATATATATATATATATATATATATATATATATATGAAATGAAACAAATGATAGCAACTTAATATATATAAAATTTTGGCGGTGGACAGGGGGTCCGTGGCACGGACCCTATCGCGCCGAAATATGGCGTGTCAGGAAGCCTAATACAGAGGGGGAGGGTTCATAACACGTTGCTCCTCTGGCAGCCTGCTCCGGCCTTCTCCCTCGCTTTCCCGATTCCGCGCCCGTTCTACCTTTACTTGGATCTTTCTCGTGCGCACCAAACTCTAAAACTCTTGAATAACATACGAATAGACCAACTAAATGTTAGAAGTTTACGGGGTGTGATGTGCCGTAATTTTACAGCACTTTCGATGCTTAAAACCAAGAAATTATGCCTATTCCGGGTATGTTTATATAGGTATGATGTGTTTTGTGCTTAATGTTGCAGGAAAATAGGTTCGGGAGTGAATTGGTCAAATTAATGCTGAAAACAACTAAAAGGGTGACTGCCAGGCACTTCACGAGTTGTTGGAAAGAGGCACGACTCGTTGCTTAAGGCGTGGGCAAAAGATGGATTTTTGAAAATGCAAGACAGTGTACCTGACAAGTTGAGGAAACAACTCGTTACAACTGGTAATGAGTCGTGAGGTCAACCGTAAAAGCTGAAAGAGGAAATATTAACAAAGTGGCCAGTGTAGTTGACGACAGACATCATGAGTCGTCACATGAAGGAACGACTCATTGGTATATCACTGGGACCAACCGTAGGATGCACTGGACTTCTTGAGGAATTAGACCACGAGGGACCTAATGACTCGTGCTTAGGCACGACGAGTCGTTAGGTGACCCATTTCCATAACTGGGTACGTAGTTGAGGACAACTTTTTTAAGTAAGGAACGACTCGTCAAAAGGCCAAATGAATCGTCACCAAGCCCGTTGCGGCTGCCGACCTGGTTTCCAGTTTTAATTAGGAAAAGGATTTCTTAGAACTATAAATACATAGTTCAGGTTTAATTTTGAAGGACGAGTTTTGAGAGGATTTTTTTGACAGTTAGAGAGTAATTGAGGGAGCCAATTTATTTAGTTTTCAACTAGAATTTTGGTATTGATCAATTGTTCTTGATTCAAGAAACAAAAGCAACATGAGTTTGTTCATCTATTGTGGAGTTTTTATTCAATCTGCGTGGTTTTTATTTTATGATAATTTGTAAATCAATATTTTGTGATTGCGATAATACAAGTATGAGTAGCTAAACCCATAAACTAGGTTTGTGGGAACCAAGATGAATTAACACACATAGGTAAATACACTTGGTGATTCTTGAACGGGGTTTTATGCATGTATTATTTTTTCCTTCTTTTTGATTAATTCTTGACGGTTGCAAACATTAGGACTTGCCTTATTCTTACTTAGCGGACCAAGGAGGTAACAAATGGGAAAAAGGATCAACAACGGAGATTTGAGGCTATCAACCGTCATCTAATAGCTTGAACTTTTCTGGGGATAGCTAATCCGATATTAAGGGTAAGGGTCAATTAAATTAAACCCATATACAGATCACGTTGCGTGGTGATAATCATCTAAATGGGGGACCAACCATTTAGGTGAACCTAACTTACCAATATTAAATGTTAAACACCGGAATAGATCACTAGTGTGTAAGCTTTGTGGTTATGAAATCTTGGGGAACACTATCCTAGTCAAGTCGTTAATTGAAACCAAATTGATTTCAACATTTAGAATTTTTTTTGGTAAACTGTGAAGTACTACCATTAACCAACAAATTCAATACACCAAAGAGCACCCAGGACCATAACCACTAGCCGTTGTTATGTTCATCCAGGACTCAAGAGACAAAAAAACACCTCATCTAGTTACAGATCTTATCAACTAGACTTTGAAATCTACCAACTCTTAATTTACCTTTAATATCTCCTAATCTAACTCTCATCTCATTCTATACTTGAGAAATAACAAAGCTAGTATTTACATTGGCATTTCAAAATAATCTCCAATTCCTAGCCTGCCATGTGTGGTATAACATTGCACTCCAAATAAAAAATACTATCTCCTTCTTAAAATATATCCAATGTCTACTCCTTATCCATTGAATGGTCTGCTTTATATTCCTCTTTTGCATCTGAACTCCTAACCATCTGGATAGCCCATCTCTTACTGTTGTGGTCCATTCACATTCAGCGAACAAATGGATTTGAGTTTCCTTTCTTCCTTGATTGCATAGACTACAGTTATCATCATCAGCTGACAATTTCAGTCGAATGAGCCTTTCCCTAGTGAGCAGTCTATCTTGATTTGCTAACCATTTGAAGAATCTCTGCTTTGATTGCAATAGTGTGTTCCATATCAAGTTCGCCTCCTGCAGCTGCTCCTGTGTCCCTAATAATTCCATATAACTTCTGTTCACCGAGTATACTCCATTGGTTGAAAGTATATACTTTCCATTGTGATATCACTGCACCATGAACTTTTTCAATGAGTTCAACTTCCGCCAATACCAACTACTGTCGGCTTGTGTTTTGTGCACCCAGAAATCTGTTTCTCCCTTCATATAGACCCCATCACCCATCTGACCCACATGATATCTTTCTTTTCAGCCACCTACCATAGTAGTTTTCCCATAGAAGCTATATTCCATGTCCTACAATTTTTTATATTCAGTCCACCATACCTATTTGGAACACATACCTTATCCCAAGCCACTAATCCCACTTTTTTATGTTCATCTAAGCTCCCCTACAGATAGTTTCTACATTTTCTATCCACTACTTTGAGCACACTTTGCGGCAAAATAAAAATAACTCCCCAAAAATTATAAATGGAGAAGAGAACAACATTAATAACCTGCAATCAACCAGCGTAGGACAGACATCTGGCATATGTGTTATTAATCCTATTAGGGATCTTTTCTATCAATTGATGGCATTCCATCTTACTCCACTTTTTTGAGGATAGGGGCAAGCCGAGATACCTAATTGGAAATAAGCCCAATGTGAATCCAGTGCTTGCTAAAATTCTTTCCTTGGTGACTTCATCAATACCAGCTAAGAAGATGTGGGATTTATTAGTATTAGCAATCAAACAAGTAACATCGCTAAATTTTATTTTGTTTATTATTATATATTTTCGCCCCTTTGAAAATAAGTAACTCAATAGTAATAGTTATTCGCATTAACTTAAGTTCTTACCATATTCCCTGTGGGATCGACCTCAACCTTTGTTGGATTCTATATTTGACAATTGACCGCTTATATCTCAATTGCGAGGTGTAATTTGGGCGACATCAGGGTGTAACATCCTCCCCCCTAGGAACATTTGTCCTCGAATGCCATTTACAGGAGTTTAACTCTTTCAACTATTATTCTGAAAAAATTTCGGCAGAGCCTCCCCTGTAATATGGACTATCTAAAAACCCTAAAACACAGAAAAGTACAACACAAATATCTCACACAACACTATGATAACTCTTCCACAGCTAAGAGATAGCCAATCAGACAGTATTGATAACATAAGTAATAAAATAACAACTAAGTAACAATACCATCTTAACTATATAATCTGAGTCAATCCTGGAACAAGTGAGGATATCTAGACCTCATGTCACCCTCAGGTTCCTAGGTCATTTCTTCTTTATTTCTGTTCCTCCACAACACTTTAACGGATGCCACATCTTTAGTTCTCAGCCTGCGAACCTACCGATCTAATATTGCAACTGGAATCTCTTCGTAAGCTAACTCTTCGGTGACCTGAATATCTTTAATTGGTACCACTCGTAATGGGTCACCTATACACTTTCGCAACATAGACATGTGAAATACTAGATGGATAGATTCTAACTCTGGAGGAAACTCTAATTCATATGCCACTCGGCCTATTTTTCGGATGATCCAATACGGCCCAATGAACCTTGGGCTAAGCTGGCCCTTCTTGCAAAATCTTATCACGCCCTTCACCGGTGACACTTTAAGGAATACCCGTTCATTCACATTGAATTCTAAATCTGTGTGCCATGCGTCGGAGTAGGATCTCTAACGACTCTGAGCTATTAGTAACCGTTCTCTGATAAGTTTCTCTTTCTCTTATGACTGGTGGATCGGATCTGGCCCGACTAACCCTACTTCTCCTACTTCGAACCACCCAATTGGGGACCTGTATTTCTTCCTATATAATGCCTCATAAGGTGCCATCTGTATGACAGAATGGTAACTGTTATTGCATGCAAACACAATAAGGGGTAAATGCTCGTCCCAGCTCCCTCCAAAGTCTAGCACACACACACTCGTAACATATCCTTGAGCGTTTGAATGGTGCGCTCTGCCTGGCCATCTGTCTGGGGATGAAAGGTTGTACTCAGATTAACCTGTGTCCCCAAACCTTTCTGAAACGACTGCCAAAATCTAGCTATAAACTATGCCCCTCTATCAGAAATGATAGATACTGGAACACCATGCAATTGGACTATCTCTTTAATATATAACTCTGTATAGTCTTCAGCTGATATGGTCCGAACTGGTAGAAAATCAGCTGATTTCATTAGTCTATCAATAATAACCTAGATAGAGTCAAACTTGCATCTAGTATAGGGTAATACTATCACAAAGTCCATATTAACTACTTCCCACTTCCACATCGGTATAACTATCTCTAGAGTTAATCCACCGGGTTTCTGGTGCTCAGCCTTCACCTGCTGACAATTAGGACACTGGGCTACGAATGCGGCTACATATTTCTTTATTCCAGGACACTAGTATGTCTCCTTTATGTCGTGGTACATCTTCATCTAACCAGGATGGAGAGTGTTACGAGAATAATGTACCTCTGCCATAATCTGCTAGCGGAGCCCTCCAACATCTGGAATGCAGAGACGACCTCTGTACCTCAACACCCCATCTTCTGCTATCCCAAAGGCCGCTAGCTCACCCTGTTGAACTCTATCTCTAAGATGCGCTAAATGAGAGTCCTCATACTACCACCCTTTTACCTCCACCACCAGGGATGACACTGCTGTATTCTGAATTATGGCCTCCTTGTCCTTTGAATCTATTACCCGAACTGCTAAACTGGCTAACCGGTGCAACTCTCGAGCCATCTCCCACTTTTCTGGCCCCATATATGCTAAACTCCCCATAGACCTACGACTGAGGGCATCTGCTACAATATTAGCTTTTCCTGGATGATACAAGATATTCACGTCGTAATCTTTTAGCAACTCCAACCAACGGCGCTATCGCAAATTCAGCTCCTTCTGCGTAAAAATATACTGGAAGATTTTATGATCCTTGAAAATATCTACGTGTACACCATACAAGTAATGCCTCCATATTTTTAATGCATGAATTACTACAGCTAACTCCAGATCATGGGTGGGATAGTTCTTTTCATGCTTTCTAAAGCTGTCTGGAGGTATAAGCGATTATCTTCCTGTGTTGCATCAGGACATACCCTAACCTGACGCCTGAAGCATCAAAATACACGACATACCCCTCTGAGCCTTCTGGCAATGCTAACACTGGTGCCGACGTCAACCTGTGTTTCAATTCTTGGAAACTCTACTTTCAGGCCTCGGTCCACTAGAATTTGGCTGCTTTCTGAGTCAATTTAGTCAAGGGCGCTGACAGGGTAGAAAAGCCTTCCACAAACCTCCTATAACACCCGACTAGGCCCAGAAAACTCAAACTTCTGTGGGAGTGGTAGGTCTGGGCCATGTCTGTACTACCTCTATTTTTTGTGAATCCACCTGAATACCAGCCTCTAATACAATGTGGCCTATGAAAGCTACGAAACTCAACCAAAACTCACATTTAGAGAATTTCGCATATAGCTGGCGGTCTCTGAGGGTCTTGAGTACTGTCTGCAAATGATCCCTATGTTCTATTTCTGAGCGAGAGTACACCAAAATATCGTCAATAAACATGATCACAAAAAATCTAAGTATGGCTAGAAGATACTATTCATTAAGTCCATATATACTGTTGGGGCATTTGTCAACCCAAAAGACATAACTAGGAACTCGAAATGACCATACTTGCTCCTAAAAGCCGTCTTTGGGATATCTTTTTCCCGTACTCGAACCTGATGGTATCCGGATCTTAAGTCAATTTTAGAAAACTATTTCGCCCCTTGCAGCTGATCAAAAAAATCATCTAATCCTAGGAAGAAGGTATTTATTTTTAATAGTCACTTTATTTAACTGCCGATAATCTATACATATACAGAGAGAGCCATCTTTCTTCCTCACAAATAGAACTGGTGCTCCCCACCATGACGTACTCGGCCTGATGAAGCTCTTATCTAACAAATATTTCAGCTTTTCTTTCAGTTCCCTCAATTCAGCCGGAGCCATTCGGTATGGAGGTATGGATATAGGCTGAGTATCTAACATCAAATCAATAGAGAAATCAATTTCCCATCCTGGAGGGATGCTAGGGAGTTCATTTGGGAACACATCTGGAAACTCATTGACCACTGGGATGGACTGAAAGGTTGGGGACTCTTCTTGCATATCCCAAACCCTAACAATGTGGTAGATGCAACCCTTTTCTATCCTCTTCCTTGCCCTAAGATAGGATATGAACTTACCTTTTGGTGTGGCTTTACTACCCCTCCAATCTCGCACTACTTCCCCTGGGAAGTGGAATCGGACAATTCTGGTCCAACATTCTACAGTAGCATAAGACGGTGCCAACCAATCCATACCTATAAGTACATCAAAATCCATCATTTCTAGCTCTACTAAATTTGCTGAGGTCTGACGACCCACAATCTCTACTGCACAACCCTGGTAAATTCTTTTAGCAATAATAGAGTCAACTACCGGTGTAGATACTAAGAAAGGTCGCTGAAGCAATTCTGGCACTATCTCAAACTTTTAGGCAACTAATGGAGTAACATATGACAAAGTAGAGCCCGAATCTATCAAAGCATAAACTGAGTAGGAACAGACATCTAATATACCTGTCACAACATCTGGCAACGACTCTGAATCCTGTCATCCTGGTAGTGCATATGTGCGGTCCTGGTCGCTGCCTGCACTGGATGCCCCGGGTCTACGTCTGCCCCTGCCAGCCGGAGCTGAGGGCCCATGCCCTGTAGAGGGTGTTGGGGCTTACAAACCTGCTAAGGATCTATCATGCTAATCTTGGCTGCTCTGGCATCTAGTCGGACAGTTTCTCATCATATGTCCCTCTTGCCAGCAAGAATATCAGGCTGTGGAACCATATTTGCACCTCCCCAGGTGCTGCCTATGGCAAGTACTGCATCGAGGCACCGCTAATTCTATCTAATCCGGTCCTCTCTGCTGCTGTGAGCCTGGTGCCCATGAACTCTCATCGGGACTTGACTGTCCACGATGATCTGACTTGCTACCTTGCGCTGCTAGAACGGGGGCCTGGGTCCACCCGAAAAATCTGCCTGGAGCTCTACAGGTCTACTCCTCCAACGCTGCACCTGACCTGCCCTCTCCATGGCATACTGACACTGTCTGAGCTCCTCTATATTCTGAGCAAATGCCTGAACCCGTGAAATATCCATATCCTCTCACTGTGTGGCCGTAGTACATGATTCCACATATTCTAGTGTAAGTCCCATAATGAAGCGATGCACCCTGGCTGGCATGGTGTCAACAAACGAGGGCACATACCTGGCTAAAGAATCAAACCTTAATGCATATTCTCTGACGCTCATTCTTCCCTACTCCAGGTGCAAAAACTGCTCTACTCTGGCATGTTGGACCTCTCAGGGCAAGTAATGATCTATGAAAGCCTCGGACAAAACAGGCCACGTAGGTGGGGTGCATCTCTACCTCGGGATCTATCCCAACAATCGTACCACAAAACTTCTACTCCCACACTCGAAACACTGCTAGCTCAACTGATTCGGTAGACGAGGCATGCATAACCCTAAATATCCTCTGCAACTGATATATAAAATTATGGGGATCCTCTCTACGATCAGTCTCTATAAACTGTGGGGGACTCAGAGTAAGAAATTCACGAACTCTCGAGCTACCAAGCCCCTCAGCGGGCTCAGCAGCAGCTGGTACTACTAGATGAGGCTGATGCTGGGCAACCATCATCTGAACCCACATATAAAATGCACCTCTAAGCTCAATGATCAGATGGTACTGGAATAACTGGGGGTGGTACTGGTGTATATGCTGCCCTGGTGGGCTCTGAGTGCGGTGGTGAGTGTTGGGGAGATCGAGGGGATGTTTCCCTGTCGCCCTCTATCCAGGTCGACTCTAATTGGGGTCCCCTACTGGTGCCCTCTCCTTTTACCATATCTAAATCTCGACCAGTCGCAGTCCGTCGTGCATCTGACATTTTTCTTTGTAAATAACAAAATAACATAAGCTTAGGGGATTACCCTATACAACTCGGCTCTATAGCATGACTGGAGGATAAAGAAGAGTAACCATACTATTATGTCTCATAGCCTCCTGTCTATAGAATGTGGTGCACAACACATGCATAGACAAGACTCTACTTGACACGACTTGTAGACTCCCTGGGATATGACCTGTTCTGATACCAAGTTTGTCATGCCCCGCCTTGGGGGGTATGAATGGAACCTGGTGCCTTATTAGGGTCTGGACTGATCTGACTGGACTTATGCACTTTTGGTGAAAACATACTTCTCAAATCAAGAAAACAACGGGCTATATCTCGGCTATAAGCACAAACCCCAGCCGATAAAGTCGCATAGCCGCCTATAAAATAAAATAGCTACCCAGAAACAGATAATAATAGGAAATACTATACGGGCCGACAAGACCACTGTGATGTCTAGTTATGACTAACAAAAATCAAGTGACTTACATATACTATAGTCGATAAGGACACTATCCAACAGCAAAAAGGCCTCACACGACCATCATCACAAAATGAAACATACATCCGGGCCCCACACGTCCAACAACAGACTAACCACAAGGAACTCAACATCTGCAAGCCTCTAGGAATAGAATAATGGTCGAGACAGGGCCTCGACCTACCCATAAACTGAACACTCAAAAGAGAATACCTTGTAACTATTAGGTCTGGAGGAAGGGAGCTGACTGTGCTGCTAACCCAGGCTGGAAGCTATAAAGGTTCTAGTATGTGCCTATCTGCACATGCAGGCAAGTAATGCAGTGCCAACGGAGGGCGTCAGTACAATATGTACCGAATATGTAAGGCAGTAAAGTAATAACTGAATGAGAGCTGAAGAACTAAAATACTCATACAGAAGGGAAATATTTTAACCTGAAGAATCTCACCATCTGTGGTATCTAATTAACAAGGCACACATACATACAACAAGAACCTAACTGGGCCCCCATAAGCCTGGAAGGTACAACCCATACAAGAGTAACCTACCTGGGCCCCCATAAGCCTCAATAGGTACAAAAAATATATGCTCCACTACCTAGTTGCTAATGATTGTAGTATACAGTAACTCAAAATGACCCTCATAACCTCGATTTAGTAGAACTCACTATGTCCCTCACGGCCTCAATCTGATGGGACTCACTATGGCCCTCATGACCTCAATCTAATGGAATTCGCTATGGCCCTCAAGGCCTCTATACAATAGAACTCAGTATGGCCCTCGTGGCCTCAGTGTCACAGAACTTAATATGTCCCTTGCGGCCTCAATATAACAGAACCCAATATGGCCCTCGTGGCCTCAATATAATAGAACTCAACTAATCATAATAGATATGCCTTTGACTCTTTTATTGGGACTCAAACTGTATTACAATACTAAGGAAGCTAAATTGTCGAAGGAATTCGCCTTAACATACCTCAATTGCTGTTTTCCCTGGTAACTGGCGATCTTCAACTGGTATTCAATTGCCCTTCCTAACTAGAATTGTATTACTGAGAGAATGAGACTAGTTTCAGTACTAAATTCGGCAGAAACAATAACTTATAGTACTAATATTGACTATACTTCAACTTAATGAAACACAGAAGAAAACATATAATTTTCCAAGAGTTTAGAAGGGAGAAATACTTACTTGAAGCCTGTGATCATATAGAAATCAGTTTGAAGCAATTCTAATAGCTTTTGCTCGGCGGAGTTACGATTCGCCAGGCAAATTTCACGAAAATAACTCCGTAGTAATGCTCCCTGCGGGCTTAGGATTCGATACCCAAAGTTAGTTTGAATTTGGACGGTGTTTCGTAGCATAAACGGATGAAAATCTCTCAATTCCCTCGACTTTTACTCTCTCTGCCCGAAGATATATATATATATATATGAAATGAAACAAATGACAACAATTTAATATATATAACATTTGGGCGTGCCACGGACCCCGTCGCGCCGAAATACGGGCGTGTCATGGAGCCCAATGCAGAGGGGGAGGGTCTGTGACACGTTGCCCCTCTAGCATCCTGCTCCAGCCTTCTCCCTCGCTTCCCTGATTTCACGCTCGTTTGACCTTTACCTGGGCTCTTTCTCGTACACACCAAACTCTAAAATTCTTGACTAACATATGAATAGACTGACTAAATATTAGAAGTTTATGGGGTGCAACACTAAGTCCTATCAATAGATAGGAACACAACCCCCTTTTCCACAACGGTTGAAGAAAAAGGTCAAAGATGGGAAGTATCACAAGTTCATCTCCATGTTGAAGCAATTATCCGTGAACATCCCATTAGTTGAGGCACTTGAGCAGATGCCTGTCTATGCCAAATTCATGAAGGACCTTGTCACTAGAAAGAGGACTGTGGATTGGAACCTGCAAACAATTTGCACCATTGTAGTGCAATAGCATCTCGTTCTCTTGTTCAGAAAAGGAGGACCCTAGGGCATTCACTATACCATGCACTATTGGAGCCTTTAATTTTGCTAAGGCATTATGTAATCTTGGTGCTAGTATTAATTTGATGCCATTAGTAGTTTTCAGATAGTTGGGCTTGGGAGCCCCCAAACCAACTACAATGCAAATTTTGATGGCAGATCGTTCGGTGAAGAATCCGGTGGGAATTCTATGTGATGTTCTAGTGAAGGTGGAGTCCTTCATAGTTTCGGCTGATTTTGTCATCCTGGACTGTGAAGTTGATTTTGAGGTATCCATTATCTTGGGCGACCATTCCTTGCCACCGGAGGTGCTCTTGTAGATATGGAGACTAGACAACTTAAATTCCGTTAAACAATAAGGAAGTGACATTCAATGTTTGCAGATCCATGAATTAACCAAATGATATGAGGGTGGTCTCCGTAATTGATATAGTGGAACTTGTGTTCCCAATTCTGCCTATGGAGGAGTTATTGATTCTTGATGACTTAGCACCAGTTTTGATGGATATTGGTGCTGTGGAGATCCATAGGGGTGAGGAGATTGTTTAATGCACTTGTTGGCATGGGGTCATACACTTATGCTCCAAAGAAGATTGATCTAGACTTGAAGAATCGGGCAACCCCACCAGCCAAGCCATCTATTGAGGAGCCTCCGGTATTAGAGCTCAAAGAATTCCCATCTCATTTGCAGTATGTATTTTTGGGAACCGGTAACACTTTACCGATCATTGTTGCAGCTGACTTGGAGGAATAGAAAGTGGAGGCTTTGGTCTCCATTTTGAAGAGATATAAAAAAGCTATCAGGTGGACCATTGCAGATATTATTGGAATCCTAGCCGGTATTTACATTCACACGATCCAGTTAGAGCAAGATTGTATCCCGAGTATTGAGCATCAGCATAGGTTGAACCCACCTATGCAAGAGGTGGTCAAGAAGGAAATCATCAAGTGGTTGGATGCAGGTGTGGTTTATCCTATTGCAGACAGCAAATGGGTGAGCCCAGTCCAATGTGTAACGAAAAATGGAGGAATCACGATGGTCCCGAACGCTAACAATGAGCTCATTCCTCTAAGACCAGTCACCGGTTGGAGAGTATGCATGGATTAAGGGAAGCTAAACTGTTGGACGCAAAAAGATCACTTTCCGATGCCATTCATGGACCAGATGTTAGACAAACTTGCAGGCAGAGGATGGTACTATTTTCTTGACAGTTATTTGGGGTACAATTAGATTTTTATAGCCCCCGAAGACCAAGAGAAGACCACATTCACTTGCCCTTATGGTACATTTGCTTTTAAGAGGATCTTGTTCGGATTATGTAATGCACCCGCCACTTTTTTAGAGTTTCATGATGTCCATATTTTCTAACATGGTGGAAGATATCATTGAAGTCTTTATGTATGATTTTTCGATGGTGGGTGATTCATTCGAAGATTGTTTGGCTCATTTGAGCAAGGTGCTGTAGAGATGTGAAGAGACCAACTTGGTGCTCAACTGGGAAAAGTGTCATTTCATGGTCAAGGAAGGTATAGTTGTCATGCCCCACCTTAGGAGGCATGACAGGAACCTAGTGCCTACTAGGATCTGAACTGACTTAACTATAACCTCTGTAAATGTAGCCTCTGGCAACAAGGCCGTATAGCCACCTGTAAGTGAAAACAACTAACCAACAACAGGCAATAGAAGGGATCTTATGCGGGCCGACAAGGCTACCATGCTATCTAGTTATAATAGAAATGAAGACAAACTACTATCCTAGGCTCCACACGACAAACATACGAAATATAACTGATTAAGGCCCCACACGGCCAACATACAACTAACTAACTGACGATTGTAGTCTGCAAGCCTCTAAGAGTACAAATAGTGGTCGGGACAGGGCCCCGGCCTACCCCAAAATGCTATACAATTGAAATACAAAAATCTCTACAACCTGGAAACTCCGAATGAAAGGAGCTGACCCAGCTGTGACTCTGAACAACTTCTACTGAAGATCCTGAACCCTGTCTGTCTAAACCTATAGGCAAGTAATGCAGATCCCCATAATTGGGCTTTAGTACAATATGTATCAAATATAAGGAAGTAAATAGGCTGAATGAAAGCTGTGAAATACTGAAGTGAGTAGAAAGGAGAGGCGGAGAGATTAACCTGTAAGCTAGCTTATTTACAATTTGCATCTAGCAAACACTACACATACATGAGCAATGACCGCATAATCATATATTTATAATCTATAGCTAGTAGACAAGAGTACAAACAAGAACCTCACCTGGCCCCCATAAGCCTGAAAGGTACAACCAGCACAAAATAACCCACTCGGGGCCCCCATAAGCCCTCGTGAGTGCACTTCAATCTATATACTCCTAACTCAGTTTCTATGACTCTACTGGTGCTATATCTAACCTACCGGTCCCCTGGGTATGCAACAGAGCCCACTTGGCACCTAATCTATAGTTGTGTCTGAGTTTGGTGGACTCTTGATATCTGATATCTGCACCCCAGCCACAAGGCACGACAAGGGGTGTGGTGTAGTGCCGATCGGCATAATAATAGTTTAGCCATAGAATGGACTGTATGAGGACTTGGGACCCCATCTTCATCCCATACGTATGGCATGCCTCTCTCTGGAGCGATGTCGTCTCGCCCCTGGCGGGCGTCGACATACCTTGTAACCCTGGGGTGGTCATGGATGGATCCTAAGTGAGGGCAACCCCAACCAAGGTGCTGTACTAACATCTTAATCTAGCCACTCAAAAGGCGTAACTAGCCCTCTGTGCCTAACGCCACTGCTGCTTGCCCCTAGGATAGTGTGTAAAGTTGCTAGCAGGCACGTCGTACACCTGTATCTGATCAGAGGATCTTGTTAGTGATCATGATCTCTAATAGTATAGACTGAATAGGGCGAGATCTGGAGTGGTCCACCATAACTCTCTATATGTCCTTCTCGATTATCTATAACTCATAAAAACTACGGGTCGTGAATGACTAACTGCTCAGTTCCTCAACTTAGGACAATTGTAGGGCTGGTACTGGCCGAACATGCTTTTGAGCGATCGGCCCCTAATCCTCCATAGGAAGTTTGTTGACATCCTTAGCCTATGGGCAGTACTGTACTAACATGGTACTTACTAGTGCCTTAGACCTCATCTTGGTCTAATCAGATCTTATATTACTTTTTTGGGCGATACTTAACCATATAGGCAAGTTTATATAGAGTTAGCCACTCCTGGCGATCTGTACCTGAATACATTATAAGGACTGGCTGGGGCGCTGGCCCGACCTCTAACTGCTGAGAAGGTCCCTTTTCTTAGGTTACCCACGGGTCTATTTGACATGGACAACAAGACTGACTTTCTAGTGATCTGTAAGATAAATGCTAAGTCAATTGGGACTGACAATTACTGATAGCAGCCAGCTAGATGGTAGGTTGTCACTCAGCTCACTAGACAACCCTAGGCTGCTAACTCTATGTATGGCCTTCCTATATGAATTTCTAGCCCTGGGGCGTAAAGGTATGCCAATGGCCTCTGGGCGTGCTTTTCTGGCCACACAAGCGCCAAACTGGTAGTTATATCACCCATTCACGCCTATACTGTTCAACTTACTACCCGAAAACTATTCATGAGCTTCTAAGGTCTGGTCCTGGAAATTAAACATACAATTCTACTAACACAATGAACTAGAGAATAGAAGAGTTTCTATGACGCTTCTAACACGTGTCACACTTAACATGTTCCTATTCAACAAGGGATACTTCTATATAATCCATATACGTTTTCTAGCAGCTAACCAGAATTTATGTAACCGTAATCTATGGATAGCAGCTAATCACAACGTGTCTAATCTCTATACCTCGCAACAACTAATTACAACATGTCTAATCACAATCTAATGGTAGCAGCTATCTACAACATATGAAATAGTCATTTGTATTTTGGAACATAAGTCATAACATTGTAGGACAATTATACTTGCCGAGGGTTAATCCTTACATATCTCTGTTCGGCAGGTTTGTTAGGGGTAAAAACCGACACGCAAGTGCACGTGGTCAAACAAGTAATAAAGTGGCTAAGTAAGCCAAGTATCGATCCAAGGAGACTCAACATAAGTAAAATTGCCTAAGTACACTATATTCTTATCTTACTTCTAATTATGCTAACAACAGCGTAACCAACAGTTAAATAAATTTTTGTTTATAAGTTATATACTAAAACTATTAACAATTATTTACTGTGAATTTAAACTATGGATATGAGCATGCCAAGGTTAAGAACAAGTAATGAATTCGATTATAATAATAATTTGGTTAATCTCTTCTTCATGTTGCTAGCCAAGAACAGTAGCCTAGAAATTAAAACTCTCGTATTTAATTTCACTTTAGAATCATAAACCATCCGTCTACATTTCTGTGATCAAATGCAATTTATGACCTAGCAATACAATTCCGGTTCCTAAATTGACTAATACGGCTTTCAAGTATATTTCTATCAGGAAAGGACATCAAAACCCAATTTTCCCAAATCAAGTTAAGAACAATACCCTATTAATTCACAACTTTCCAATTTCTTGCTCTCTCGAGTAAAATTGGACTTTTTAGATGTACATTAATGTCGGCCACACACTAATGCAGTAAGAACAAGAATTAATAGAACAACATAGAAGAAGAAGAAGAAAACCATAAAATTAACAATCAAAATTCATCACAAATGTTCATGACCTCAGCAAGGAAGAGAATTAGCCACTCATTTGTGGATTGATCATCCTAAAACAAGTGTAAATCATGCATACAATTGATAGAAAGAAGAAAGGAAGAGAAGAAATCCCTTAGCTTTTTCGTCCCTCAACTGCTCCTAACCCACGTCCTAGCTCCACCAAGTCTGAACTAATTAAAATAAACCTAAGTGTGCTATTTATACTAGTGGGAAATGTTTCCCGGAATAACAAGCAACGTGTCACGGAGGCCATCGCGGAGCACTGCCTCCGTGACACGGCATGGACGCGGACCTTCACTGGAAATCCAGGGTCCGGTAAAATAGCCTCAACGTGGCACGGAGGCAACGCGGAAGCCTATCTCCGTGCCACGGAACTATCGTGAGGCCACACTGGAATTTGCCATTTAATTTCCTCTCCAGGCAGTGTGCCTCCGCAATGGTAGCGTGGCACGTCTCCATCGCGGAGCCCCTATACTTTGTGCATTCCAATGTCTTTTCCACGCTCGCATCCGAGTCCAACTCCGATATTGTTCCAACACGCATTTTAGCTCCTAAAAATCATATTTACCTGCAAAACAAATGCTAATCATGTTGGTTAGTATAAATTCACATTTTATTACCAACTACATGAGAATATATACACATTGCACAACAAACAAGGCGAAAATGATACGTTTGAGTATCACTTGGGCATATAAATCTGCCCAAGATCACTTACCCCACACTTAAATCCTTGTTCGTCCTCGAACAACACATACACAACTCATGCAAATTACATCCCAACCTTTGTCACTATGGTGCAACAATTTACACTACGGTCATACCGATTATTCAATTTTTGCAAATCATCAAGAAAACATGCATGGTCTTACAATGCAATGACCTTTCATACATCAAGACTTCCTAGACTTTAAGAATCGACTCTCGATATCGGCAAACTCATGCAAATCAACTAGTCAAGATATCCGACACGAAAATCAATCTTTCATCAAGCATGTGCCCTCACAACTCAAGAGAATCTTCCCCTTTTTGTTCATGCAACACACAAACACTCAAGTAGGGGCATGTAGAAATTAATTTCACTCTCTCTCCCAAAAGAATTCACATGCATCATGTCATGACCCATAGGCTTGCCCTTAATGTATTACTCCACTAATATAAAGAAATACAATGTAGGATCACGTAGGACTTTAATGGGTTGTAATGGAAGCTATGGAACTAGTATGTATATTGGATTAGCCAATAATAGTCGCTAGAATCCTTAAGCGCCTTTTCAACACATTCCCATCGACTCATGGATAACTTTTCTTCTTTTTTTCTCTTTTTCTCTCATTCATGCTGGTTTCCTTTCGTACAGCCCATTTCATCAAACACACTTGACACAAAACAAAGGGTTTTCATGCACCTTTATTATCATTTCATTATACCAAGTGCCTCTTCAACCTCTTCTTTTCTTTCTTCACTTTGCTTTTCTTTTCTTTCCACTCTTCTCACTCTTTGACACTTCGGGAAAATTTTTCTTTTCTTCTTAAGCGCTTAAGAGTTTTGTATAGACTTTACGGCTAATGTAAAGAAGGAATAAAGCTTAGTTTATACATTTTTGGACAAAAGAAAGAACAAATCGGCTAAAGGCTCAACGGGCTGACTAGGGTATACAAACGCATAAAAAGGTAGAGTATGACAAGAGAAAAAAAAAAAGAAACTCTCGGTTAAACAAAGAAATGCCTACATCCTTTCCAACACTACACCTCCTTTAATTCGTTTCGTACACACACCAGGCAAGTTCTAGACACTTCACAATAGCATGGAATAACAATACCTCACTTCACACTACATACACATGCTCGAATCAAGATGCCTTCACGGACTCTTG
The DNA here is from genome assembly GCA_035772735.1 of Datura wrightii. Lineage (NCBI taxonomy): Eukaryota > Viridiplantae > Streptophyta > Magnoliopsida > Solanales > Solanaceae > Datura > Datura wrightii. The sequence goes on from JASDFA010000018.1 coordinate 25,197,910, forward strand.
AATTAGCCAATTACATGAATTCAAGAATTAAGCCTCAATCACACTGAATCGAATTCTACAGCCTAGGTAACTCAACATATTTACAAAATTACATGCTTTGAAATGAATCACTTTCACATTTTGAACATCAGTTACAACACGCAACGAAATTTTGCAACCATAAAGCAACTACAGGTTCATTGATGCAATCCACCAAAGAAAAACTGAAAACAAATTAAAATCCTACTCCTATCGACTACATTTCCCTTAAGACGGTCGTCATCCATCCATCATAGGGAACGGTCACTAACTATGACATCGGTTCAATGGGACTATTCTCGGTAAAAGAACTGAAAACAAACTCCGAGAAACCCAAAAAAAACCGAAAAATTTTGCACACATCGATCATTTCAATAGAAAAATATTTACAAAAGATTTTGATAAGTGCAAAATATTTTCGCAAAAATTTTGAAAAAATATCGATCATTTCGATATACAGAAATATTGACAAACTATTTACAGCATTCACAAAATATTTACCTTGGCAACCACAACTTTTCACCACACATATCCTTAACCACAAAAAAATATACAGCTACAGCACAAATCAGTTCACAACAGGGAAACATAAACATACATACAAACCAAGGAAAAAGCATACAGCAGATTAGAGCCTAAGTCCCAGCACCTATCTACTCCCCACCCCACACTTAAATCGAACACTGTCCCCAGTGTTCACAAAAATACAAAGCACAAAATTTTGGGTGGTGGAACTCCCTGATCAGTCGAAATATTTGACTTCTTCATCTGGTGCTGCTGCCTCGTCGCCCATGTCTGAGTCAGCTCCATCATCGTCATCGGACTCCACATCGGAGTCCTCCCAACGTGTCTCCTCGTCAGTAGGGACATCGTCATCAGTAGGCTCAACGAAGGCTGGTCCCACTCAGCATAGAGCTCAGGCGTTCTCACCAAATGGGTAGTCCAGCTCCAGCTGCCATAACTCTTCCTCGGTGGCTGGTCTCCCACCAATCCGTAGCTGAAGCATCTGCATGCCGAACATACGTTCCATGTACTAATTGTCATGAGCATGTCGCTCGCCCAAAGTCAGCACTGGCCCGTGTGTGGTGTCGGGGGCCTTAGTTTTTGTCACATCGAGGGCCCTCCGCTCCAACTGCAGGATGTAATCCAAAGCCTCTTCCTCGACATCGAGGCCTCAGAGGAAGGTGGTGATGAGTCCGCCGAACCCGTATCTGTGGCCCTGGTGTAGTCTAGCTCTCTTCATGGCGGATATAATGACTGCCCCAACATTAATCTCAAGCCCTTTCATAAGGGCATACACCAAGCAGACACGGTCCCGGGTCACATCCCTCATGTGAACTCCCGGGATCAAGCAAGAACACACAATCTTCAGCCATATTCTGGACTCCCTATTCATCTGCGAATAAGGCAGAGTCTGGTGGTAACCCCTCTCCTTATGTCTACTCCATCGGGCTGTGGATCGAGCCCCACACAACGTACGTCTGATGTCGGCGTACGGTGGGGTGATGTTTAGCTGGCAAAGAACGTGAGCGTCTGTGTCCCGCACTCCAACGATGGCATTAAATTGCTGGGGTTCCAGAGTGACAATCTGCCCTCTGATTTTTATTGTGTGGCTTCTGATGGCCGGGTTTCAATTTGCGTAGAACTCCCGGACTAAATGTAGGTTACACTCCTTGGGCTCCTGGAATATAAAGCTGAGCCCAGCTGCTTCAATCCTCTGCACAATACGGGGGAACTCCTGTGCTAGTGGTTCCCGTGCAATATGTTCCTCCGGGAAGTATTTGCTTTCCTTATGCTTAGCATACCACTTCTTCCCTTCCTCGGTTACCCACCTTGTTCCGTATTGTCGGCGTTGGCCGCGCGGAACAGCTGGTGCAGCTGGGACTGCGGTGCCCAATCTCATTCTTTTTCTCCCGGTGCCTGAGGTAGAAGCACCTTTGCCCTTATCCTGCCTACTCGCCATTGTACCTGTCAATATACATAAACAAGCACAATGTCAAGCTATAAACATGTTAACTTCGGCTAAGGTCGGGTTACACAACGTTTACCCCACACTTAGTCCTTTGTTACTTTTACAAACTACGGCAAGGATAACTCTATTTACACCAAAGACAACAACTATACAATTTATGCTTAGTGCATTCACAAAAAAAATTTCGACAATATAACGGTTAGCGTACTACTCAGACTTCATACAGCTAATTCCAATCCTACTATCGCTAACAATTCAACCATCGCACTTAGCAACAAAAACAACAAATAAAAAAAAACAAAGACAAAACATTCTATAAATAATCGAATCCAAATAATCAAACCAATTTGCACAATTTTCGCATTTTCCCCAACAATTCGAGAATTCGTCGTCTGTTAACATTCACACAATATTTACACGACTTATCTCCATTTACAACCACACCCCGGCATCTAATTCATCAACTTATCAAATAACCCAATTCAATTTCAACAACCCATGACCTAGAATACAATTTTACAATCAAATTTGAATTATTTAGATAATCTACAAGTTCAAACGCTAATTACAACAATCCGAACATATATCAATCACAAATAACTCAACATCATGTTAAATTTCTACTTAGGGTGATATATCTCACCTCACATGCCCAAATTCGACTAAAAATCGCCAAAAATTTGAGAGAAACGAGGAAAACATACCTTTGAGTTGAAGAACCGAAGAAACTTGATGATTTCTTTTCCTAGTAGAGTGGCACGTTGGTTGTGGAGGGGGATTTGGGTATTTGGTCGCGAAGAGGAGAAGAAATGGGGAGAAAGGGGCAAAAATCGGGGTTAATTTAAAGAAAAACACGCGGGTCACCCGGCAACCCGGTGTGACCCGACACCAAATATAAGGAAACGTGTCACGGAGGGTAACGCGGAGCCCCTCCTCCTTGACACGGAGCCAACGCGTTGGCTTACTGAAATTTTTTAAAAATCCGGATTTTGCATTCAACGTGTCACGGAGGGTAACGCGGAGCCCTTCCTCCGTGACACGGCGCCAACGCGCCAGTGCACTGTTTCTTCAATTAAATTATTTTTTCATACCTTGCCTTTTCCTTCCCGATTCCATGTATATTTTTCTCCGTTAGACCTGAAAAATCACCTCACTAAACAAAATTGGTTAGATTAATAGATTTCCCTAACTAAAACGAAAAATATTAACTAAAACAAAAATATATACCAAATCAAGAAAAGAAAAATAAAAATAAAAAAATTATTTACACTAAAAAAGAAAGAAAATAAAAATATTTTTCACGGGTTGCCTCCCGTGCAGCGCATGGTTTACCGTCGCGGCTCGACGTCCTTTATGCTCAATTACCTACTAGGGTGATGGACGATTTGTCACGATCATTGTCCTCCCCCCAGTAGTGTTTACATCTCTACCCATTTACCAAGAACGTAGCACTCTTATCTTCTTGCCACAGTTCTACCGCCTCGTGAGGGGTCATTCTTACCACTTCAAATGGTCCAGACCATTTAGACCTCAGCTTACCAGGAAACAATTTCAATCTTGAATTAAAAAGCAAAACTTTCTGTCCCGGGTCGAAAATGCGATGCACCACATGCTTATCATGCCATCTTTTGGTTCTTTCCTTGTAGTACTTCGCACTCTCATAGGCATGCCAGCGAAACTCATCAAGTTCGCTAAGCTGCATCAGTCTCTTTTTGCCCGCCAGCTCTTAGTCCATATTTAACTTTCTGACAGCCCAGTAAGCTCGGTGCTCCAGTTCTACCGGGAGATGACATGCTTTGCCGTAAACCAATCGGTATGGTGACGTTCCAATCGGTGTCTTATAAGTAGTTCGGTAGGCCCACAACGCATCATTGAGTTTGCTTGACCAATCATTCCGTTGTGTATTCACTATTTTTTTGAAGAATCTGCTTCACCTCCCTATTTGACACCTCTACTTGCCCACTAGTTTGGGGGTGATATGCTGTTGCCACTTTATGGCGCACCCCATACTTAGCTAGTAATTTCTTGAAACTTGCATTGACAAAATGAGCCCCTCCGTCACTGATAATTTCTCGGGGTGTCCCAAACCTTCTGAGAATGTGTTTTTTCACAAACTTCGTTACTACCTTGTTGTCATTTCTGGGGCAAGCTATTGCTTCCACCCATTTAGATACATAATCTACAGCCACCAAGATGTAACGATTTCCAAATGACGGTGGGAATGGACCCATGAAATCAATGCCCCATACATCAAAGGGCTCAACTTCCAGTATGTTCTGCAAAGGCATCTCTTGTCTTCTGCCAATTGATCTTGTCCGCTGACACCTATCGCACATTTTGACATACGCCATAGAGTCTCTGAACAGTGTTGGCCAAAAGAAACCTGACTGAAGAACCTTGTGTGTTGTTCTCTCACCTCCGTGATTCCCTCCATACAACGAAGAATGGCAGCCCCTTAACACTTCTGCTATCTGACTCTCTGGGATGCATCTTCTCATCGCCTGGTCTGGTCCCTGCTTGAACAAATATGGCTCATCCCATACATAATGCCGGCTATCATGCCTCAGTTTCATTCTTTGCTGGTCTATTATTTCAGGTGGGTAAACTCCGCTCACTAGCAAGCTGACTATGTCAGCATACCAGGGAACTTCAGCTTCCCCCACTGCCAAGAGTTGCTCATCTGGGAAGTCTTCATTTATGTCATCACTTTCCATCACATGCGACCGACTTTCTAGTCGTGATAGGTGATCTGCTACTTGGTTCTCACTCCCCTTTCTGTCTCTAATCTTAAGGTCAAACTCCTGTAACAATAAGATCCATCTAATCAATCTGGGCTTAGCATCCTTCTTGTTGAATAGGTATCGAATAGCTGCATGATCAGTGTACACCACAACTTTCGAACCCACCAAATAGGACCTGAATTTATCAAATGCAAATACCAGAGCTAGCATTTCCTTTTCTGTGACTGTGTAATTGCTCTGAGCCGTATTCAGTGTCTTGCTTGCATAATAAATAGAATGAAAAACTCTATTTTTTCTTTGTCCCAATACGGCTCCCACAGCCACCTCACTGGCATCACACATCAGCTCAAATGGTTGTTCCCAATCAGGAGAAGTAAGTATAGGTGCTTCTATCAATTTCTGCTTCAATTTTTCAAATGCTGTAACACATTCATCGTTCAACTCAAACTTTACCTCCTTTTCTAGCAGTCTGCATAGTGGTCTAGAAATGTTGGAAAAGTTTTTGATGAACCGTCTGTAGAATCCTGCATGCCCCAGAAAGCTGCGTACACCTTGCACTGACACTGGTGGTGGCAATTTTTCAATGACCTCAATCTTAGCACGATCGACTTCCAACCCCTTTTTAGACACTTTGTGGCCCAGGACAATCCCCTCCTTCACTAAGAAGTGGCATTTCTCCCAGTTTAACACAAGGTTGGATTCTTCACATCGAGCCAGCACCCTGTCAAGATTCTGCAAACAAGTAGCAAACGAATTACCGAAAACAGAAAAATCATCCATAAATACCTCAACAAAATCCTCAACCATGTCATGGAAAATAGCCATCATGCATCGCTAGAATGTGGCGGGTGCGTTGCATAACCCAAACGGGATCCGCCTGAAAGCATAGGTCCCATAGGGACAGGTGAAAGTAGTCTTCTCTTGATCCTCAGGAGCAATGGCTATTTGGTTATAGCCAGAGTACCCATCAAGGAAGCAATAATACTCCTGCCCTGCCAATCTATCAAGTATTTGATCAATAAAAGGAATGGGGTAATGATCTTTCCTCGTGGCTTCATTTAGCTTTCTATAGTCCATACAAATCCGCCAGCCTGTGACGGTTCGTGTAGGGATCAACTCATTTTTCTCATTGGTGACTACAGTCATCCCCCCTTTCTTAGGAACACATTGAACGGGACTGACCCACTCACTGTCAGAAATTGGGTAGACCACACCTGCATCAAGCCACTTGATTATTTCTTTCCTTACCACATCCTTCATTGCTGGATTAAGTCTCCTCTGCGGCTGAACAGTTGGTTTGGCTCCTGTCTCCATGAATATCCTGTGTGTGCAGAAAGCTGGATTGATACCCTGAATGTCAGACATTTGCCAACCCATTGCTTTCTTCCTCTTTCTTAAGACCCCCAAAGCTGCCTTTTCCTATTCCTCTGTCAAGTCTGCAGAGATGATAACTGGTAACGTCTCTCCCTCCCCTAAAAAGATATATTTTAGATGGGAAGGCAATTCTTTCAGCTCCAGCTTCGGTGCCTCCTCAACAGACGGTTTCGGCAACGGCTCTAGTGATCTCATCAATGACTGAAATTCCTGTCTCCTCAGATGATTAGGTGCTCCATTCAACAATTGGACCATTCCACAAGCTTCTCTATCCCAAAAATGATCAGAATGCATCAACGCTCTTTCCAATGGGTCTTGAGGTTCAACAACCTGCCTAATTTCTCCGTGTTCAACCACACTGATTTCCGAAAGCTCCTCATGTATAGCCGGCAACTTCATGGCTTTTAGCACATCAAATACCTCTACCTTGTCATGTGCTCGCATTGTAAGTTGACCCGCAGCTACGTCAATTAATGCTTTTCTGGTTGCCAAAAAGGGTCATCCCAAAATAAATGGGACTTCAGCATCTGGTTCAAAGTCCAGAACAATAAAATCGACCGGAAAAATGAGGGAGCCCACTTGCACTAACACATCCTCAACAATGCCATCCGGCTTAGCCAAGGACCTGTCTGCTAATTGGAAGATTACAGTTGTAGGTCTAGGATTCCCTAGGCCTAACTTTCTGAATACCGAAGATGGCATCAAATTTATGCTTGCTCCCAAGTCGCATAATCCATGAGCTTGGATACTCTGACCAATAGTAAGCTGGATAGTAAAACTTCTAGGGTCTTTAGTTTTGTGGGCAGTCTGTTTTGAATTCGGGAAGTGCATTCCTCCGTCAAAGCTACCGTGGCATACTCAGTCAAGCGACTTTTGTTAGCCACGATGTCTTTAATATATTTTGCATATTTGGGCACTCCCTGCAAGACATCAACAAGAGGTAAATTAACATGTACCTGTTTAAGCACCTCCATAAATTTCTTGAAACACGCCTCCTCCTTGTGTTTCTTGAGTCGTTGAGGGAACGGGGGTGGAGGTCTTTCTGCTTCTGCTTCTTTGGTCTTCCCCCTATCAGAACTTTGTTCCTCCTCAACATCTGCTGCTCCTGACTTTTGAGGCGGTCTTTCCGGTTCCACCTCCTTCAACTGTAAACCGCTCCTCGTGGTCACTGCATTCACCTGCTTCGGATTAGGATCCGTGTCGCTAGGTAGTCCTCCTCTGGGCCTTGTATTTTGGGCACTAGCAAATTGCCCAAACTGATATTCAAGAGCCTTGGTCGCCAACTGATTATTCTTCACTTCGGCTGCCAATTTAACATAGTCAGCCTACAATTGTGCCTGATTAGCGATCATGGTTTTGAACATCTTCTCAATGGTAGGTGATGGTGGTGGAGGTGGGGCATTGTGATTTCTGAATTGAGCTTGATAGCTTTGTTGCCCTACTTGATTTCTATGCATACCCTGACCAGAACTTTGGCCTTGTTGGTTGTTGCTACCCCACGAAAAATTTGGATGGTTCCTCCAATTTGAGTTGTAGCCACTACCAAACTGCTGCAGATTTCTCTGTGCATTGCCCACAAAGTTTACAGAATCAGGATTTGCGCCACAACACTCGGCTGAATGCTCACTACTACCACACACTTCACACCACATCTGTTGGACCGCATTGACTGAAGCTGAAGGCTGGTTCAAATTCATATTGCTGAAGTGATTATTTAACTGATTTTGCAAGGCAGCTATCTGTGCAGCGATAGCTGTAAATCCATCCACTTCAAGCACTCCTGCTGCTTTCCTTGCTCCACCTCTTGATGAATCTGCATTCCATTCTGGATTGCCCTGTGAAATTCGGTTGAGCAAAGTGTACAACTCCTCATAGGTATTTTCCAGCGCTTGCCCTCCAGCTGCTGAGTCTAACAGAATTTTAGTATGGGGTTCCAAACCCTCAATAAATGTGTGTACCAACACCTCGTTGGACTGATGATGATGAGGACAGTCCCGCAACATGGATTTAAATCTTTCCCAGGCTTGATATAGATTTTCTCCCTCCGTCTGTTTAAAACTTAGAATTTGACTTCTAAGTCTGACTGTTTTACCAGAAGGGAAAAATCTAATCAAAAACTTCCATGCTAGATCATCCCACGTTGATATAGAATTTGGTGGTTCAGCTTTTAACCACCTCTTGGCTTCACCAAGTAAGGAAAACGGAAATAAGGTGAGCCGAACATAATCAGGTGACACTCCAGCGGGTATATAAGTGTCACTTATCTCCAAAAGTTTTGGAGATGTTGTTGTGGGTCTTCATGAGGGAGACCGGTAAATTGCCCGCTTGTGTGCAAAAGTTGCACCATATTCTACTTTAATTCAAACCTCCCTCCAGGCTCTGGTTTGCGGATACTAGAATGTACATTGTTGGCATGTGGGATTGCCACCTCGCGAACCGGCCTTGCTGCTGCTTCATCGGGCACTAACACTGCCCGCACAACTGGTGGGTTTTGTTGCTCCATAATAGATTGTCTGAGCAACTGCAGCTTCTTTTGTAGAGCTTCTCTACGTTGACTATGAAATTCACGTTCAGGCTCTAAGTAAGATTCCACCAGCTCTTTGTCCCTTGCCAGTGTTCACAGAAATCAAATCTGCAAAATACAGGCTAAGACCAAGTTGTTAACACTTAAGAAAATAAAACAACAATACAATAAATTTACACTTATCACAATTTCACCAATTGCCTTGTCTCCCCGGCAACGGCGCCAAAAACTTGTTCGGCAGGTTTGTTAGGGGTAAAAACCGACACGCAAGTGCACGTGGTCAAACAAGTAATAAAGTGGCTAAGTAAGCCAAGTATCGATCCAAGGAGACTCAGGATAAGTAAAATTGCCTAAGTACACTATATTCTTATCTTACTTCTAATTATGCTAACAACAGCGTAACCAACAGTTAAATAAATTTTTGTTTATAAGTTATATACTAAAACTATTAACAATTAGTTACTGTGAATTTAAACTATGGATATGAGCATGCCAAGGTTAAGAACAAGTAATGAATTCGATAATAATAATAATAATTTGGTTAATCTCTTCTTCATGTTGCTAGCCAAGAACAGTAGCCTAGAAATTAAAACTCTCGTATTTAATTTCACTTTAGAATCATAAACCATCCGTCTACATTTCTGTGATAAAATGCAATTTATGACCTAGCAATACAATTCCGGTTCCTAAATTGACTAATACTGCTTTCAAGTATATTTCTATCAGGAAAGCACATCAAAACCCAATTTTCCCAAATCAAGTTAAGAACAATACCCTATTAATTCACAACTTTCCAATTTCTTGCTCTCTCGAGTGAAATTGGACTTTTTAGATGTACATTAATGTCGGCCACACACTAATGCAGTAAGAACAAGAATTAATAGAACAACATAGAAGAAGAAGAAGAAGAAAACCATAAAATTAACAATCAAAATTCATCACAAATGTTCATAACCTCAGCAAGGAAGAGAATTAGCCACTTATTTGTGGATTGATCATCCTAAAACAAGTGTAAATCATGCATACAATTGATAGAAAGAAGAAAGGAAGAGAAGAAATCCCTTAGCTTTTTCGTCCCTCAACTGCTCCTAACCCACGTCCTAGCTCCACCAAGTCTGAACTAATTAAAATAAACCTAAGTGTGCTATTTATACTAGTGGGAAATTTTTCCCGGAATAACAAGCAACGTGTCACGGAGGCCATCGCGGAGCACTGCCTCCGTGACACGGCGTGGACGCGGACCTTCACTAGAAATCCAGGGTCCGGTAAAATAGCCTCAACGTGGCACGGAGGCCAACGCGGAGGCCTATCTCCGTGCCACGGAACTGTCGCGAGGCCACACTGGAATTTGCCATTTAATTTTCTCTCCAGGCAGTGTGCCTCCGCGATGGTAGCGTGGCACGGCTCCATCGCGGAGCCCCTATACTTTGTGCATTCCAATGTGTTTTCCACGCTCGCATCCGAGTCCAACTCCGATATTGTTCCAACACGCATTTTAGCTCCTAAAAATCATATTTACCTGCAAAACAAATGCTAATCATGTTGGTTAGTATAAATTCACATTTTATTACCAACTACATGAGAATATATACACATTGCACAACAAACAAGGTGAAAATGATACGTTTGAGTATCACTTGGGCATATAAATCTGCCCAAGATCAATCTCGATTGTCGTTTCCTAAATAACTAATGAGTTTCAACTTGTATTCGCCAACTCTCTTTAGTTGTAACTGTTATACAGGAAGAAAGAGATGAATTTCAATACTGAATTAGCCATAAAATGATAACTTGTTATACCAATGTTGACTATACTTCAACTTAACGAAACAAGGTTGAAATGTATTATTTCCCAAGAGTTTAGAAGGGAGAAATGCTTGCTTGAAGCCTGTGAGTGTATAGAAATCAGTTTGGAGAAATTCTGATAAATTTTGCTCGGTCGGGTTCCGATTTGTCGGGCGAATCTCGAGAAAATAACTCCATAGTAATGCTCTCTTCGGGCTTAGAACTCAATACCCCAAGTTGGTTTGAATTTTGACGGCGTTTGGTAGTGTAATCAGATCAAAAATCATTAAAAACCCCGACTTTTCCTCTCTCTAGCCAAAGTCTCTTGTTGCAAATGATTTAAGAATCAAAGAACGGGCTTTATATAATGCTTGGGTAGTGGAAGGGGGGTATGCGGCGCGCCTCCCATTGAGGCAGCAGGCCTGGTGCCCCGCGCTGGCCAGTGCACTGCTGGCTGGCGTGTTGCACTGGCCCTGTGCGCACTGGTCCCGTCTAACCCCTCTTTCGAGGTTTTTTCCCACACGTGTCAAGCTCTTCTTACTTGTCACCAATCTGCGTGTACGCTTACTAATCATTAACATTTACGGGGTGTATCATCCTCCCTCCTTAGGAACATTTGACCTCGAATGTCAACTTTAACTCACAAGAATTTAACTCTTGCAACTATTATTTTGGAAAAAATTTGGTAGAGTCCCCCCTGTACCATGGACTATCTGAAAATCCTGAAATGCAGAAAAGTCCAATACAGATATCTCACATGACACCATAACAACTTTTTCATTGCAGAATTGTACTCAGCTGAACAATATACGTAACATACATCATAAAATAACAATTGAAGAAAGACCTTCACCTTAATTGCATAGTTTGGACTAATCCTAGAACAAATGCGGATATCTGGTTTTCATGACGTCCTTGGCTTCTCAGATCATTTCTTCTCTATTCTTTCTCCACAATAACTTAACAGAGGCAACATCCTTAGTTCTCAACTGGAACATCCCGTAACTTGAACGACCTTAACTAGAACAACTTGGGACGGGTCATCTATGTCCTTTCAAAACATCGACATGTGAAAGATGATTGGGCAAGTCCTAGCTTTGGAGGCAATTTTAGCTCATATGCCATCTCGCCTGTTCTCCGGAGGATATAGTACGGGCCAATAAACCTAGGCCTAAGCTTGTCCTTCTTGCCTAACCTCATAACTCCCTTCTTTGGAAAAGTTTCTAGAAATAACCAACTGTTGCTTCCACCCTTAGCGGCCTATACCATACTTTAGGGTAAACCTTTTAACGACCTTGGCTATCGGTACCCTTTTTCCTGATAAGTTTGGCTTTTTCCGTCTACCCATTTCAACATGCCCGGGTTTGCCTACCTCCGAGTTATCTGCTTTACGTTATCATGCAGGGGCTTCCATTCCCATTTATAATGGACTTATAGATTCTGAGTTGTATATTCTTCTTGGCCACCTGTTTGGGTATGAGGAACCATGCTTAAGTTGACATGTGTCGCCATCTGTTCTAATGCCTTTTCCTAGAACTTAGCCGTAAATTACGTCTCTCTGTTAGATTTTATCAAATGCTGGAGCTCCACGTTCTCCAACTACTTCTGGGATATTTAATTCGGCATAAGTCTTAACTGCGACATAATTTCATCTGGCGAGACATGGATGTATCTCACTAGCCTCTCTATACTGGTTCAAATGAAGTCAAAATATACTTGGTATGAGATAACCTTGTGATTGTATTCATGTCAATTACTCTCCACCCCCTTGCAGGCATGGCCACCTTCTTTATTGGCCTACCCAGTTCCTGCTATCTCGTCTTTTCTGTCCTATCACTGGAGCCCTGTTGCAATGATTCAATGGTATTTTCTATCTTTCCATGCCATCAATAGGTCTCTCCTTTTGACCCATTGCGTTTTCATTAAATTTTAGAAGTATGGTCTGCTAATCAAAGTTCTACTGCCCTTGGGATGAATATAGAGTCGACCTCTCGGTCTTATGATTTTGCCCATTATTATCCTGAGGGACAATGTCTCTCTACTGGGCCTTATTTTCAGGATGTTCTAGGTTAAATTCTCTATGTTAGTACTCCTTTACCTTTGTAACTAGCAGAGATATTGCAGCAGACTAGGCTACAACTTTACTATCTCTTAACTGTCAGTCCGATGCTTAGTTTTCCACATCTAGCAATGGTCCCATACTTTATCAATTTGCTTCAACTTGGAGGTGATTCTGATCCCCTCCCCCTCATCAGATACTTTTGCCTTTCCTCTTACTCCCTTAGACTAAGCTCAGAGGTTTGTGCTTTCTACCTCATACTGTCAAGGATGTTACCGGCCAGGTCTACTGACCTATATTTCTTCTAACTTGCACTCGGGCCTATTTTGTTCATATAATCTCCATGTTCTTTGATATCAGAAACTAAGGTCATAACCATTATCTGTAGGTATGTCCTGCCGTCATTAGCATGCTACGGCGGATTCAGCCTTTTGTCTGACTTGAGCTTTATTATTACTGGGGGTTTATCACTGATAGACTCTCTTATACACACTTGAGTGCTATTGGAAATCTTACCCCCCCCTCCTGACTTACTACCGTGAGGATCTAGATAACTTATAGTTACTAAGGGTTTCAACCACTCTCTAATCCTTCTCGGAGACAACAATTCTAGCCTTCCTTTACTATTCATTATGAGCACCATAGCACTGACACTTACTCTTTCTATTACGCTGAAAGAACAAGCTAGGAGGTGGAAAATGACCCTATCTTGCTGTGGGAGAACTGAGGTATGGAACCTTACAATATCCGAAGAGTTGGAGGTAGGAATCCTGCAATTTCCTCATTGTTTCGCACCTTTCAGGTAATTCAACATTAACTATTACCCCTGGCTAACTCTAAATATCTAGTAAGTAAGCCAACTCATATGCACATATATACTATACTCCTAACCCCCTATTCTGAGGTTGTAGGGAGAGTTGGGGATGACACTGGCATACTATCTCATTGTGAGGTTTCTGATACCTTGGGAGGGTGATGGGGAAATGTAAAAGATGTCTGCTTTCGCTCTTGGGCTAACTGCCTCCCAACTATAGCACTTCACCGGTACCTCCTTTTACTACTGAAGTTATCTTGCCACTGATTGGAGTCTGTCTTGTATCAAACATTATTCTAGATAGACATAACAATGAAAGCTAAGGGACTCGACCCTATACAATTCTGCTCTATAGCACTATCTGAGAAGAAAGAGGGGTAACCATACTATCATGCCTCGTAGCCTCCTTCTTATAAAATGTGGTGCACAACGTATTTATAACCAAGACTCTACTAGACACGGCTTGCAGAATCCCTAAGATATGAACTACTCTGATACCATGTTTGTCATGCCCCACCTTGGGAGGCATGACTGGCACCTAGTGCCTACTAGGATCTGAACTGACTTAACTATTCCTAAGCACACCTAGTGCAGGCTTTCTCCTTAAATCAAGAAAACAACAGACTATATCTCGGCTGTAAATGTAGCCTCCGGCTGACAAGGCCATATAGCCACCTGTAAATGAAAACAGCTAACCAACAACAAGCAACAAAAGGGATCCTATGCAGGCCGACAAAGCCATCATGCTGTCTAGTTATAACAAAAATGAAGACAAACTACTATCCTAGGCCCCACACGGATAATATACAACTAACTAACTGACGATTGTAGTCTGCAAGCCTCTAAGAGTACAAATAGTGGCCGGGACAGGGCCCCGGCCTACCCCAAAATGCTATACAACTGAAATACAGAAATCTCTAGAACCTGGCAACTCCGAATGAAAGGAGCTGAACCAACTGCAACTCTGAATAGCTGCTACTAAAGATCCTGAACCCTATCTTTCTAAACCTGCAGGCAAGTAATGCAGTGCCCCATAATTGGGCGTCAGTACAATATGTATCAATTTTGTAAGGCAGTAAATAGGCTGAATGAAAGTTGTGAAATACTGAAGTGAGTAGAAAGGAGAGGCCGAGAGATTAACCTGTAAGCTGGCTTATTCACAATCTGCATCTAGCAAACACTACACTACACATACATGAGCTATGATACCATAATCATATATTCATAAGATATAGCTAGCAGATAGGAATACAAACAAGAACCTCACCTGGCCCCCATAAGCCTGGAAGGTACAATCAGCACAAAATAACCCACCAGAGCCCCCATAAGCCCTGACGAGTGCAATTCAATCTATATATCCCTAACACGATTTCTATGACTCTACTGGTGTTATAGCCAACCTATCAGTCCCATGGGTCTACAAATGAGCCCACTTGGCCCCTGATCTGTAGATGCATTTGAGTTTGGTGGACTCCTGATATCTGATAACTACACCCCGGGTACCAGGCTCGACAGGGGGTGTGGTGTAGTGTCGATCGATATAATAATAGTCCAGCCATGGAATGGACTGTATGAGGACCTGGGATCCCATCTTCGTCCCTCGTGGATGGCATGCCGCTCTCTGGAGTGACGTCATCTCGCCCCTGGCGGGCGTCGACACAGCTAGTAACCCTGGGGCGGTCGTGGATGGCTCCTAAGTGAGGGAAACCCCAACCAAGGTTCTATACTAACATCTCAATATAGCCACTCAAAAGGCATAACTGGCCTTCTAGGCCTAACTCAACTGCTGCTCGCCCCCTAGGATAGTCTGTAAAGCTACTAGCAAGCACGACTTGCACCTGTATCTGATCAGAGGATCCTGATAGTAATCATGAGCTCTAATAGTCTGGATTGAATAGGGCAAGATCTGGAGTGGTCCAACACAACTCTCTATATGTCCTTCCCAAACATCTATAACTCATAATAACTGTGGGTCACAAATGACTAACTAGTCAGTTCCTCTACTTAGGACAACTGTAAGGCTGGTACTGGCCGAACATGCTTTTGAATGATCGGCCCCTAATCCTCCATAGGAAGTTTACTAACATCCTTAGCCTATGGGCAGTATGTACTAACATGGTACTTACTAGTGCCTTAGACCTCATCTTGGTCTAATCGGATCTTATATTACTTTTCTAGGCGATTCTTAACCTTATAGGCAAGTTTATATAGACTTAGTCACTCCTGGCGATCTGTACCTGAGTACCTTATGAGGGTTGTCTGGGGCGCTATCTCGGCCTCTAACTGCTGATAAGGTCCCCTTTCTTAGGGTACCCATAGGTCTATTTGACCTGGACGACTGGAAAGGCTTTATGGTGATCTGTAGGATAAATGCAAAGTCAACTTGGACTGATAATTACTGATAGTAGCCAACTAGATGGTAGGCTGTCACTCAGCTCACTAGACAACCCTAGGCTGATGACTCTAAGTATGGCTATTTGAATTTCTGGCCCTAGGGCGTAAAAGTATGCTAATGGCCTTTGGGCGTGCTTTTCTGGCCACACAGGTGCCAAACTATTAGTTATATCGCCCAGTCACGCCTATACTATTCAACTTACTACCCGATAACTATTCACAAGCTTCTAAGGTCTGTCAATTAAACATTTCTACAAACACAATGAACTAGAGAATAGAAGAGTTTCTATGACGCTTCTAACACGTGTCACACTTAACATGTTCCTGTTCAACAAGGGATACTGCTATGTAATCCACATATGTTTTCTAGCAACTAACCAGAACTTGTGTAACCATAATCTATGGATAGCAGCTAATCACAACGTGTCTGATCTCTATATACCAACAACAGCTAATTACAACATGTCTAATCACAATCTAATGGTAGAAGTTATCTACAACACCAAATTTGGTGTAAGACGATAACTTTTAATACCAATATTGACTATACTTCAACTTAACGGAACAAGGCCGAAAACATATTATTTTCCGAAAGTTTAGAAGGGAGAAATGCTTACTTGAAACCTGTGATTGTATAGAAATCAGTTTGGAGCAATTCTGACAATTTTTGCTCGGAGGGGTTCTGGTTTGCCAGGCGAATCTCAAGAAAATAACTCAGTGGTAATGCTCCCTGCAGGCTTAGAACTCAATACCCGAAGTTGATTTGAATTTGGACGGCATTTGGTAGTATAATCGGATGAAAAATCATTGAAAACCTCGACTTTTCCTCTCTTTGGCCGAAGCCTCTTGTTGCAAATGATTTAAGAATCAAATGAGGGGCTTTATATAATGCCTGGGCGGTGGCAGGGGTGTGCGGTGCGCCCCCCATCATGTCACAATTGCCTCGCGTCATGCCTCCCATTAAGGCAGCAGGCCTGGTGCCCCGCGTTGGCCAGCACACTGCTGGTTGGCGCATCGCGCTGGCCCTGTGCGCACTATTCGCATCTGACCCTGCTTCCAAGGCTTTTTCCCACACGCGTCAAGCATTTCTTACTTGTCACCGATCCGCGTGTACACTTACTAATCATTATCATTTATGGGGTGTATCATCCTTCCCCTCTTAGGAATATTCGACCTCGAATGTCAAATTTAACTGATAGGAATTTAACTCTTGCAACTATTATTTTGGAAAAATTTCAGCAGAGTCCCCCCCGTACCATGGAGTATCTAAAAGTCCTGAAACGCAGAAAAGTCTAATATAGATATCTCACAAGACACCCTAACAACTTTTTCATTGTAGAATTGTAGTCAGCTGAACAATATACGTATCATACATCATAAAATAACAATTGAAGGAACACCTTCACCTTAATTACATAGTTTGGACTAATCCTAGAACAAATGAGGATAAATGGTTTTCATGTCGTCCTCGGCTTCTCAAGTCATTTATTCTCTATTCTTGTTTCTCTACAATAACTAAACAGAGGTGACATCCTTAGTTCTCAACTAGAACATCTCGTAACTTGAACGGCCTTAACTAGAACAACTCGGGACGGGTCATCTATGTCCTTTAAAAAAATTGACATGTGAAAGCTAAATGGGCAGGTCCTAGCTCTGAAGGCAATTTTTGCTCATATGCCATCTCGCCTGTTCTTCGGAGGATATGATACAGGCCAATAAACTTAGGCCTAAGCTTGTGCTTCTTGCCTAACCTCATAACGCCCTTCTTTGTCAATAATTCTAGAAATAACCAACTGTTGCTTCCACCCTTAGCTGCCTACACCATACTTTAGGGTAAAACTTTTGACGACCCTAGTTATCTGTACCCTTTTTCCTGATAAGTTTGTCTTTTTCTGTCTACCCATTTCAACATGCTCGGGTTTGCCTACCACCGATTTATCTATTTTACGTCATCATTCAGGGGTCTTCCATTCCCATTTATAATGGACCTCTAGATTCTGAGTTGTATATTCTACTTGGCCACCTATTTGGGTACGAGGAACCGTGCTTAAGTTGACATGTGTCCCCATATGTTCTAACGCCTTTTTTTAGAACTTAGTCATAAATTGCATATCTCTGTCAGAGTTTATCAAACACTGGAGCTCCACGCACTCCAACTACTTCTGGGATATTTGTTCGATTGGAAACTACACGCAAGTGCACGTGGTCGTACAAGTAGTAAAGTGGCTTTATTACAAGCCAAGTATCGATCCCACAGGGACTGAACTACAGTATTAATTAACTTAAGTGTCAGTGAACGATATCTCTATGAATGCAAACAACCAAATAAATAACGTTTTATGAGTTAAGATTACTAAGTAATAAGAATCTAAGTCAAGATTACAATTTGAGTCTGAACAATAGCAATGAACAAGCTGAGGTTAAGGCAAGCATGCAGGGATGTAATTTATTAAGTCAATTCAGCTAATCTTCTCTTCGGTTGCTAGTCAGGAATTAATTGCCTATGGATTGGATCTTTCGACTCCTATCCAATTAAAGAATCATGAAATCTTATTCTACATTTATGTGATATAAGAATCTCATGCTCTAGCCATACATAACCGATTCCATAAATGACTAATAAGACTTTCAGATATATTTCTATTTTGAACGTAAATCAATTCACAATTTTCTCAACTAAGAAAAGATAATATCCTACCAATCCACATCTGTCCAATTTCTTTCCTTTTTAGAATCAAAATTTGATTTCTAAGATATACATTAACATTGGCCAAGCATTAATATAGTAAAACAAGAATTAATAGAACAACCATTGAAGAAAAGATGAAAACTGAAATGATTAATGATTACATTCCTCTACAATTATCCTTAATCTCAGCAAGAGGTGAATTAGCCACTCATTTGTGGATTAAACATCTTCAAATAAGTAGAATTCATACAAGCGACCCTAGAATTTTCGTCCTCTCAACTGCCTGCAACCCACGTTCTTGCTCAACCAAGTCAGAATGTTTAAAATAAAACCTAAATGTGCTATTTATACTATTGAGAATTTTTCCTGGAATAACAAGCAACGTGGAACGGAGTGTATCACGGAGCACTCCCTCCGTGCCACGGGGATATCGCGGACCTTCACTAGAACTTGAGATTCCAGGTAATAACACTCAACGTGACACGGAGTGCATCGCGGAGCACTGCCTCCGTGCCACGGAGGTAACGCGAACCTCCACTGGAATTTGACATATTTTAATCATCCCAAGCAGAATGCCTCCGCGATGGTAGCGTGACACGACGCCATTGCGGAGCCCCTATTTTTGCCAACTTCCCTTGTCAACTTCCACTTCTTGCTTCCAAGTCCATTCCCGCACTTCACCAACATATATATTAGCTTCCAAAATTTCCTTCTACCTGCAAAACAATCATGTTGGTTAGTATAAATTCACATTTATCTAAGAATCACATGAGAATATACACATAACAATAGATAAACAAGTCGAAATGAAGCATTTGAGTATCACTTGGGCATGCGATTCTGCCCAAGATCACTTACCCCACACTTAAAACCTTGTTCTTCCTCGAACAATACTTTCACATCTCATGCAATTGAAACCTAACACATAGCTAATTTGGTTTGACCATTCAAGCTACGACTATACGATTATTTAAGAAAGCAAATCATCAAGAAAACATGCATGGTTTCATCAATACAATGAAGTACACCACATTAAGACCTCCTAACCTCAAGAATCGATTCTCGATCTTGGAAAACTCATGCAAATCAACTGATCAAGACATCCGACACGAAATTTTATCTCTCGTCAAGCATGTGCCCTCACAACACAAGAGGATTACCCCCTTTGCCATCATAAGATTTTCCGAGCACTACATGTAGGGGTAATGAATACGATTTCGCTCTCTCTCCCAAAGAATTCACATGCATCATGTCATGAACCATAAGCTTGCCTCTAGTGTTTTACTCCACTAATATAAGGATGCGTGATGTAAGATCACATAGGACTTAATGGGTTGTAATGTAAGCTAAGGAACTAGTAAATACTGGGATAACCAATAATCGTAACTAGCTTCCCTAAGCGCTTTTCAATACATCCCACCTTCAGTACGGGCATTGCTTCTTCCTCCATCCTCTCATTCTTGAATTTTCTTATTTGTTTTTGTTCCCATTTCTTTAAGCATACTCGATTCACTAGCAAAATGTATTTATGCATCTTTATTTATTTTTTTTCTCATTCATTGATTTTCTTACTCTCTACTATTAATTAATCAATTTCAACAAGTGCATCGTTGACCTTTTCTTTAGCTCTCGCAACTTCCGCTTTCCTTCCATTTCACACTTCTCACTCCTTTACACTGTGGTAAAAATTGTTTTTCTTAAGCGCTTAAGAGTTTTGGATCAAATTCACGGCTAATGAAAAGAAGGGGTTAAGCTCGGTTTGTACCTCTCAAAGAATAGGCTAAAGGCTCAATGGGGCTAACTAGGATATAACAGTCAAGGTAGGTATGATAAGGGAGAAACTTTCGGTTTATTCAAAGAAATGCCTACATCCTTTCCTACAATTCACATCCTTCATTTCGTTTAGTATACACACCAGGCAAGTTCTAGACACTTCACAATAGCATGGAATAGTCGAAACCTCACCTCACACTCACTGCACATGCTCAACTTAAGACATGTTCACAGACTCTTCAATTAGCTAATTACAAGAATTCACTATTAAGCCTCGATCACACCTTATCAAACTCTATGGCCTAGGTATATCAACATGTTTAACACATTTTCATGCTTTCATACGAATCACACTTGCATCATAATACCATGTACAACACGTAACAAGAATTCTGAACCATTAATTAGCGACACATTTGGGAAACAAACAAAAGAAAGAAGAAAAAGAAAAAAAACTACTCCTATCGACTACATTTCCCTTAAAACGGTCGTAATCCATCCATCATAAGGAACAATCGCTATCTATGACGTCGGTTCAATAGGACTATTCTCGAGAAAAGCATCGAAAACAAAAATCGAGAAACCCATCATAAAAAAAATTCAATAAAAAATTTTGATAGAAAAAGATAAAAATATAATTGAAAAATATTTACACATCACACACAACAGCAACTCAAGATTCATTACAACACCAACATTAATTACAGAACACGAAACACAGAGTCACAAGGTCACATTTAGCACACACACAACAAACATAAACAAAACATAAACAAAACAACTAGCACCTAACTACTCCCACCCCACACTTAAGCCGAACACTATCCCCGGTGTTCACATAATTGCAAACTATCAGAAAGGTTGGGTGGTGAAACGCCCTGATCAATAAAAGTATTCAACTTCTTCATCAGGTGCTAGTGCTTCATCTCCCATATCAGAATCTCCCCTGCCGTCCTCGTCCGACTCAACATCTGAGTCCTCCTGGCGTGTCTCCTCATCGGTAGGGACGTCATCATCTATGGGCTCCACAAATGCGGGCCCTACTCTACATAAAGCTCGAGCATTCTCATTGAATGGGTAATCCAACTCGAGCTGCCATAGCTCATCCTCCGTTGCGGGCCTCCCTCCGATGCGCAACTGCAACATCTGCATCCCATACATGCGGGCCATGTACTGATCATCCCGAGCATGTTGCTCAGCTAGTGTGAGCACTGACCCATAAGTAGTGTCAGGTGCCTTTGTTTTGGTGACATCCAAGGCATGCCTATCGATCTGAGGGATGTAATCTAGGGCCTCCTCCTCAATGTTGTGGCCCCTCAGGAACGTGGTAAGCAGACCACCGAACCCGTATCTATGCCCCTGAGGCAGTCGGGCTCTCATCATGGTGGAGATGATCACCGCCCCAACATGGATTTCCAACCCCTTCATCAGGGAATACACCAATAAAACTCTATCCCGAGTGACATCTGTCATGTGTACCCCCAGGATCAGGCATGAACAAATAATCTTCAACCAAATTCGGGCCTCCCTGTTCATTTGAGAATAGGGAAATGTCTAATGGTGGACCCTCTCCTTGTGCCTACCCCACTTGGCTGTTGATCGGGCTCCACATAAGGTGCGTCTGATGTCCGTGGGGGTGGAGTGATGTTCAGCTGACGGAGGACATGAGCGTCTATGTCCCGCGCCCCCAGTATTGCATTCAAGTGGTGGGGCTCAAAGGTGACTACCTGTCCTCTGATTTTTATGCTGTGGCTGCGTAAGTTCGGGTTCCAATTGGAATAGAACTCCCGGATAAGATGGAGATTGCACTCCCTGGGTTCTTCGAAAATGAAGTTAAGCCCAGCGGTGTCAATCCTATGTACAATCCGCGGGAATTGCTGTGCCAGTGGTTCCCGTGCTATCTGCTCCTCTGGGAAGTATTTGGTTTCTTTATGTTTAGCATACCACTTCTTCCCCTCATCAGTCACCCATCTGGTTCCGTATTGTCAGTGTTGACCTCTAGGAACCGTTGGTGCTGCTGGAACTGCTGTCCCCAATCTTACCCTTTTTCTGTTGGCGCCCTATGTAGATGCGCCCTTTCCCTTGTCTTGTCTTTCTGACATTGTTCCTGTACATTCAAACATAAAGTCCCAATGTTATTCAAGTCATAATTAGCTACAACTAAGGTTGGGTTTAATTGGATCACCCCACACTTAGTCTTTAACCGCAATCAACACAATTCGACAAGACATTCATGATTTTTCCATTCTTAGCATTCAACATGCTTAGTGCATTCATATTAGTCGATGGAACAATTACTTTGTACTACTCAGACTTCGTACAATGAATAAAAATTTCTCCATCGATTCAATTACATCATCATTATCACTTTGCAATTTTTTCACAACAACCTATGTAATTCTCCATTTGCATTCTCCTGAAAATCCTTCTTCTAACTTAGCATATTCAACATTAATCACAATACATTTCACTTCAAACAACATGCACAGCCCAATTTATCAACATTTTCATGCATTTTGTGTTCTTCCTCTTCAACCCTCAACCCTAGCTATCAATATCTCAAGAATTTCAACAAAACATGCAATCATTGAGTTCTATTCACAATGATACTATGGACATCATTCAATCATAACTCAATTGTTTTGAAGCTTATTTCCTACTTATGGCAAGGCTTAATCACAAAACATGTTCAAGAATTGAAAAGTTGAGCAATAATAAGGAAACATTCAAGAACGTACCTTTACTTCGATGAAATTGAAGAAAACTCGAAGAAAGTTGATCACTAAGTCCATGTCACATTGGGGGAGAAGGGGATTTTGGGTGTGGCTCGCGGAGGAATTGAGAAAGTAGGAAAAAATGAAGGAAATTGGGGTTTAAAAGAGGTTTTTCGCATGGGTTACCCGGTGACCCAAGGTGACCCGACGTGAAATACACCTCAACGTGTCACGGAGGGTAACGCGAAGGCCCTCCTCAGTAACACGGAGCCATCACGTAGGCTCACTGGAATGTGCCAATTTTTGTTTTCTTACCTTGATTTTTTTCCTTTGCGTTTTTTTGTATTTTTGCCCTCCGTTCCACCTGAAAATCATTTCACCACAAGAAATTGGTTAGAGATCATAGGTTGCAATGCAACAATTTTTATTTATTTCTTTTTATTTCTTTCTCTCTCCTTTTTTTTCAAATAATAATTCTACTCTTCTATTACACACATTCACGGGTTGCCTCCCATGCAACGCCTGATTTACCGTCGTGGCTCGACGCTACTCATTCACAATCATCCTCTAGAGTGATGGATGTCTTCTCTCAAATAACGTCCTCACCCCAATAATGCTTACATCTTTTCCCGTTCACCAAAAATGTGGCACTTCTATCTTCTTGCCACAACTCCACTGCCCCGTGCGAGGTCATTCTCACCACTTCAAACGGCCCTGGCCACTTGGACCCGCAACTTTCCAGGAAAAAGCTTCAACCTTGAGTTAAATAAAAACACTTTCTGCCCCGGATCAAAGATCCGATGCACCATATGCCTGTCATGCCACCTTTTAGTTTTCTCCTTGTATCCTTTGGCACTTTCATAGGCATGCCATCGAAACTCATCTAGTTCACTGAGTTGCATCAACCTCTTCTTCCCTTCTAGCTCCAGATCCATGTTCAGCTTTCTCACAGCCCAAAAAGCTCGATGTTCCATCTCCACAGGTAAATGACATGCCTTTCCATAGACCAATCTGTATGGAGAAGTCCCAATGGGTGTCTTGTATGCAGTTCTATATGCCCACAACGCATCATCAAGTTTGCTTGACCAATCAACTCATTGTGCATTCACTGTCTTCTGTAGAATCTGCTTTATCTCTCTGTTTGACACCTCCACTTGCCCATTAGTTTGGGGATGATACGCTATTGCTACCTTGTGCCGCATACTATACTTAACTAGCAAGTTCTTGAAACTCGCATTCACAAAATGAGCCCCTCCATCACTGATAATGGCTCGGGGTGTCCCGAACCTGGTGAAAATTTTCTTTTTCACAAATTTCGTCACCACCTTATTGTCATTCTTGGGACAAGCTGTTGCCTCGACCCACTTAGATACATAGTCAACTGCTACCAAGATGTAACGATTACCAAATGATGGTAGAAACAGGCCCATGAAGTCTATTCCCCATATATCAAAAATCTCCACTTCTAATATCTGCTGCAGTGGCATCTCCTGTCTTCTACCAATTGTGCCTATTCTTTGACATCTATCACACATTTTTACGTATGCTATAGAATCTCTGAATAGTGTAGGCCAAAAGAAACCTGACTGTAACACCTTGTGAGCTGTCCGCTCTCCTCCGTGGTGCCCTCCATACAATGATGAGTGACAACTCCTCAATACTTCTGCAATCTGGCTCTCTAGAATGCATCGTCTATTCACTTGATCAGGTCCCTGCTTAAGCAGATACGGCTCATCCCATATGTAATACCTGCAATCATGTCTCAACTTCTTTCTTTGCTGAGTCGTAGCCTCCGGTGGATAGACTCCACTTACTAGCAAATTCACAATGTCTGCACACCAAGGGATTTCAGCTTCCCTTATTGCCAAGAGCTGCTCATCTGGGAACTCTTCTTTGATAATATCACCTTCCTTTATATGCAACCGGCTTTCCAATTGCGATAGGTGATCTGCCACTTGATTCTCGCTCCCCTTTCTGTCCCGAATCTCTAGGTCAAACTCTTGTAGCAACAATATCCATCTGATTAGTCTGGGCTTTGCATCCTTCTTGTTAAATAGATACCGAATTGCTGCATGATCAGTATACACCACTACTTTAGAACCCACCAGGTAGGACCTGAATTTATCAAATGCGAACACCAATGCTAGCATCTCCTTTTCCGTGACTGTGTAATTGACTTAGGCTGTGTCAAGTGTTTGCTTGCATAATAAATGGAATAAAAGATTTTATTCCTCCGCTGCCCCAATATAGCTCCTACAGTGATGTCACTTGCATCACACATTAATTCAAAAGGTTGCTCCCAATCTGGAGAATGAGAATAGGCGCTTCCACTAGCTTCTGTTTTAAGTCCTCGAATGCTTTAACACAATCCTCTTCAAACTAGCACTTCACCTTTTTTTCTAGAAACCAGCATATCGGTCTAGAAATTTTAGAGAAGTTCTTGATGAATCGTCTGTAGAACCCTGCATGTCCGAGAAAACTGCGAACACCCTTCACTGACATTGGTAGGGGTAGCTTTTCGATCACTTTGATCTTCGCACGATCGACTTCCAACCCCTTGCATGACACCTTATGGCCAAGGACGATACCCTCCTTGACTAAACGATGACATTTCTCCCAGTTGAGCACAAGGTTAGAGTCTTCACATCGAGCTAGCACCCTATCAAGATTCTGCAAACATGTAGCAAATGAATTACTGAAAACAAAAAAGTCATCCATAAATACCTCGACAAAAACTTCCACCATATCATGGAAGATCGCCATCATGCATCTTTGGAATGTGGCTGGTGCATTGCATAGACCAAATGGCATCCGCCTGAAAGCATATGTCCCATAAGGACATGTAAAAGTGGTCTTCTCCTGGTCCTCCGGTGCTATGGCTATTTGATTATAGCCAGAATATCCATCAAGGAAACAATAATACTCTTGACCTGCCAACCCGTCCAAAATCTGATCAATAAATGGGATAGGATAATGATCTTTCCTTGTGGCCTCATTTAGCTTCCTGTAGCCCATGCAAATTCGCCAGCCTGTGACTGTGCGGGTGGGGATCAGCTCATTCTTTTCGTTGGTGACCACGGTCATCCCTCCTTTCTTTGGAACACACTGAACTGGGCTAACCCATTCACTGTCTGAAATGGGATATACCACACCTGCATCAAACCACTTGATCACTTCCTTCCTAACTACATCCTTCATCACCGGATTCAACCTCCGCTGATGTTGTACAGTTGGCTTGGATCCTTCTTCCATAAAAATCCTGTGTGTGCAAAAAGCTGGATTAATTCCTCTGATGTCCGACATTTGCCAACCCGTTGCTTTCTTCCGCCTCTTGAGGACCACCAATGCCTTACTCACTTGTGCCTCTATCAGTTCTACGGAGATGATGACTGGCAAGGTGTCATCTTCCCCCAAAAATACATACTTCAGATGCGGAGGTAATGTCTTCAACTCCAATTTTGGTGCCTCCTCAATTGATGGTTTTGGCAAAGGTTCCAATGACCTCATCAACGGCTGGAAGTCTTTCTTCCTGGGAAACCATTTTGGCTCGTTCAACTTCTGCACCATCTCATATGTAGCAATGTCTCCAAAATGATCGGAGCCCATCAAGGCTCTCTCCAATGGGTCCTGAGAGTCAACAATCTGAAGAAGTGATTCCTGATTTAGCACATTGATCACTGATAGCTCCTCATAAATGGACGGTAGTTTCATGGCCTTGTACACATCAAATACCACTACTTTGTCATGTGCTTGCATGGTTAGCTGCCTAGCAGCCACATCAATCAAAGCTCTCCCTGTTGCCAAGAAAGGACATCCCAAAATAAATGGGACTTTCACATCGGGCTCGAAATCCAAGATAATAAAATCCGCCGGGAAAATGAGGGAACCCACTTGCACTAGCACATCCTATACAATGCCATCTGGTCTGGACAAAGAACGGTCAGCTAGCTTCAAGATGACAGTAGTTGGTCTAGGGCTTCCCAGCCCCAACTTCTTGAACACCGATGTCGGCATGAAGTTTATGCTTGCTCCCAAATCACATAATCCGCGAGCTTGAATACTTTGCCCGATTGTAATCTGAATGGTAAAGCTCCCAGGATCCTTGAGCTTTGTCGAAAACCTGTTCTGTATTCGGGAGGTGCACTCCTCAGTAAGCGCCACCATAGCATACTCCGTCAATCTGCTTTTGTTTGCTACGATGTCCTTGATATACTTGGCATATTTCGAAACTCCCTGCAAAACATCAACCAAGGGTAAATTAATGTGTACCTATTTTAGCACTTCCATGAATTTCTTAAAGCAAGCTTCTTCCTTGTGCTTCTTTAATCTCTGAGGGAATCGGGGTGGTGGCCTTTCTGTCTCAGTTGCCTTTTCCTTCCCCCTCACATCATCATGTTCTCCATCTTTTTCCACTGCTCCAGATTGCTGAGGTGGTCTTTCTGGTTCCACCTCCTTAAGTTGTAGTCCACTCCTTGTGGTCACTGCATTGACCTGCTTGGGGTTTTGGTCAGTATCACTCGGCAGTCCTCTTATGGGCCCTGTGTTTTGAGGTCCAGCTAACTGTCCAAACTGGTAGTCCAATGCCTTTGTAGCTAACTGCTGATTTTTCATGTCAGCCGCTAATTTCACATAATCAGCCTGCATTTGCGCTTGGTTAGCTATTATTGTCTTGAACATATCCTCAATGTTTTTGGGTGGTGGAGGAGGTGCATTGTTTCCTCTGTATTGACACTGAAAATTTTGATGCCTCCCTTGATTTCTCTGCACGCCCTGATTCGAACTCTGACCTTGATGGCTATTACTCCCCAAAGAGAAATTCGGATGATTCCTCCAATTTGAGTTATAATTGTTGCCATATTGTTGATTGTTGTTCCTCTGGACGTTCCCAAAAAAATTCACCGAGTCTGGATTTGCACCACAACACTCAGCTGAGTGTTCACTACTCCCACATACTTCACACCATACCTGATGAACTGCATTAACTGGTGCTTGTGCTTGATTCATGTTCATACTGCTGAAGTGGGTATTGAGTTGATTTTGCAACGCAGCTATCTGTGCAGCAATAGTTTTAAAACCATCCACCTCAAAAACTCCTGCAGCTTTCCTTGTTCCTCCTCGAGTTGAATCCGCATTCCATTCTAGATTTCCCTGTGAAATACGGTTTTACAAAGTGTAGAGCTCCTCATAAGTCTTCTCCAATGCCTGCCCACCAGCTGCTGAATCTAACAAAATTTTAGTATGTGGTTCGATACCCTCGATGAATGTGTGAACCAACACATCATTAGATTGGTGATGATGAGGACAGTCCCTTAACATTGACTTGAACCTCTCCCAAGCTTGATACAAATTCTCTCCCTCTCTCTGTTGAAACTTAGAATCTGACTTCTAAGTCTGGTTGTCTTCCAAGATGGAAAGAATCGTATCAAAAACTTTCTTGCAAGATCATCCCAAGTGGTGATAGAATTAGGTGGTTCAACTTCCAACCACCTATTTGCTTCCCCCAAAAATAAGAACGAGAATAATGTAAGCCTCACATAGTCGGATGATACTCCAGCGGGAATGTAAGTGTCACTTATCTCCAAAAAGTTTTGGAGATCTTGTTGTGGATCTCCATGAGGGAGACCTGTGAATTGCCCGTTGGTGTGCAACAACTGCACCATATTCTGTTTAAGCTCGAACCTCCCTCCTGGCTTTGGTCTGCGAATACTAGATGTAACATTATTGGCATGTGGGATTGCCACTTCGTGGACAGGTCTTGCTGCCATCTCCTCGGGCACTAAAATTGCCCTCACAAGTGATGGATTCTGTTGCTGCTCCAGAATTGCCTGTCTTAGCAACTGCAGTTTCATCTCTAGAGCTTCCCTTCTTTGGCAATGAAATTGTCTCTCCGGCTCTATAAATGAATCCACCAACTCCTTACCTCTTGCCAGCATTCATAAAAATTCAATACCTGCAAGAGAAAGGCTAAGACCAAGTTGTCAGCACTTATATTGAATTTGTAAACTAACACTAAGAAATTAAATTTACCAATTGCCAGTCCCAGGCAACGGTGCCAAAAACTTGTTCGACTGGAAACTACACGCAAGTGCACGTGGTCGTACAAGTAATAAAGTGTCTTTATTACAAGCCAAGTATCGATCCCACAGGGACTGAACTACGGTATTAATTAACTTAAGCATCAGTGAATGATATCTATATGAATGCAGACAACCAAATGAATAACACTTTATGAGTTAAGATTACTAAGTAATAAGAATCTAAGTCAAGATTATAATTTGAGTCTTAACAATAGCAATGAACAAGCTGAGGTTAAGGCAAGCATTCAGGGATGTAATTTATTAAGTCAATTCAGCTAATCTTCTCTTCGGTTTCTAGTCAGGAATTAATTGCCTATGGATTGGATCTTTCGAGTCCTATCCAATTACAGAATCATGAAACCTTATTCTACATTTCTGTGATATAAGAATCTCATGCTCTGGCCATATATAACCGATTCCATAAATGACTAATAAGACTTTCAGATATATTTCTATTTTGAACGTAAATCAATTCTCAATTTTCTCAACTAAGAAAAGATAATATCCTACCAATCCACATCTGTCCAATATCTTTCCTTTTCAGAATCAAAATTTGATTTCTAAGATATACATTAACATTGGCCAAGTATTAATATAGTAAAACAAGAATTGATAGAACAACCATTGAAGAAAAGATGGAAACTGAAATGATTAATGATTACATTCCTCTACAATTATCCTTAACCTCAGCAAGAGGTGAATTAGCCACTCATTTGTGGATTAAACATCTTCAAATAAGTAGAATTCATATAAGCAATTGAAATTAAAGAGAAAAAGGAAGAGAATAACCCTAGAATTTTCGTCCTCTCAACTGCCTGCAACCCACGTTCTTGCTCAACCAAGTCAGAATGTTTAAAATAAAACCTAAGTGTGCTATTTATACTATTGAGAATTTTTCCTGGAATAACAAGCAACGTGGCACAGAGTGTATCGAGGAGCACTCCCTCCGTGCCATGGGGATATCGCGGACCCTCACTGGAATTTGAGGTTCCAGGTAATAACACTCAAAAGTGACATGGAGTGCATCGTAGAGCACTGCCTCTGTGCCACGGAGGTAACGTGAACCTCCACTGGAATTTGACATATTTTAATCATCCCAGGCAGAATGCCTCCATGATGGTAGCGTGACACGGTGCCATCACGGAGCCCCTATGTTTGGCAACTTCCCTTGTCAACTTCCACTTCTTGCTTCCAAGTCCATTCCCGCACTTCACCAACATATATATTAGCTTCCAAAATTTCCTTCTACTTGTAAAACAACACTAATCATGTTGGTTAGTATAAATTCACATTTACCTAAGAATCACATGAGAATATACACATAACAATAGATAAACAATTCGAAATGAAGCATTTGAGTATCACTTGGGCATGCAATTCTGCCCAAGATCAATATTTAACTCAGCATAAGTCTTAAGCGTGACATAATTTCATCTGGAGAGACACAAATGGATCTCACTAGCCACTCTATACTGGTTCAAATGAAGTCAAACTACACTTTGTATGAGATAACCTTGTGACTGTATTCATGTCAATTACTCTCCACCCCCTTCAAGGCATGGCAACCTCCTTTATTGGCCTGCCCAGTTCCTGCTATCTCATCTTTTCTGGCCTGTCCCTGGAGCCCTGTTGGTATGATTCAATGTTATTTTTTGTCTTTCCATTCCATCAATAGGTCTCCTATTTTGATCTATTGCATTTTCGTTAAATTTTGGAATTATGGTCTGCTAATCGAAGTTCTGCTACCCTTGGAATATAGAGTCAACCTCTGGGTCTTATGATTTCTCCCCTTATTAGCTTGAGGTTCAATGACTCTCTATTGGGCCTTGTTTCTAGGATGTTCTAGGTTAAAGTC
Source organism: Datura wrightii (assembly GCA_035772735.1). Lineage (NCBI taxonomy): Eukaryota > Viridiplantae > Streptophyta > Magnoliopsida > Solanales > Solanaceae > Datura > Datura wrightii. Next base: position 25,228,699 of record JASDFA010000018.1, read on the forward strand.
TCTATGTCGGTACTCCTTTACCTCTGCAACTGGCGGAGATTTTGCAAAAGACTAGGCTACAACCTTACTATCTCTTAATTGTCAGTCTGATGCTTAGTGTTTGACATCTAGCAATAGTCCCGTACTTTGTCAATTTTCTTCAACCTGGAGGTGATTCCTATTTTCCCCCCCATTAGATACTTTTGCCTTTCCTCTTGCTCCCTTAGACTGAGCTCTGAGGTTTGTGCCTTCTACCTCATACTGTCAAGGATGTTCCGACCAGGTCTACTGACCTATATTTCTTTTGACTCGCACTCGGGCCTATTTTGTTCTTATGATCTCCCCGTCCTTTGATATCACAAACTAAGGCCATAACCATTGCAGGTATGTCCTGCCGTCATTAACATGCTACGGCAGATTCAGCCTTTTTTTGACTTGAGCTTTATTATTACTGGGGGTTTATCACTAATGGACTCTCTTATACACACTTGAGTGCTATTGGCAATCTTAATCCCCCCCTCTTGACTTACTACCGTGAGGGTCTAGATAACTTATAATTACTAAGGGTTTCAACCACTCTCTAATCCTTTTCGGAGACAACAATTCTAGCCCTCCTTTACTATTCGTTATGAGCACCATAGCACTGACACTTACACTTTCTGTTATGCTGAAAGAACAAGCAAGGAGGTGGAAAATGACCCTATCATGCTGTGGAGAACTGAGGCATGGAACCTTACAATATCCAAAGAATTGGAGGTAGGAGTCCTACAATTTCCTCATTCTTTCGCACCTTTCAGGTAATTCAACATTAACTGTTACCCCTGGCTAATTCTAAATATCTAGTAAGTAAGCCAACTCATATGCACATATATACTATACTCCAAACCCCCTATTCTGAGGTTGTAGGGAGAACTGGGGATGGCACTGGCATATATATCTCATCATGAGGTTTCTGTTACCTCGGGAGGGTGATGGAGAGACGTAAAAGACGTCCGCTTCCGCCCTTGGGCTAACCACCTCCCAACTGTAGCATGTCACTTGGCAGCAGGCTCGACTAGGGGTGTGGTGTAGTGCCGATCGGCATAATAATAGTCCAGCCATGGAATGAACTATATGAGGACCTGGGACCCCATCTTCATCCCTAGCGGACAACATGCCGCTCTCTGACGCGATGTTGTCTCGCCCGTGGTGGGCGTTGACACAGCTAGTAACCCTAGGGTATTCATGGATGGCTCCTAAGTAAGGGCAACCCCAACCAAATTGTTGTATAACATCTCAATCTAGCCAATCAAAAGGCGTAACTGGCCTTTTGGGACTAACGCCACCGCTGCTTGCACCTAGGATAGTCTGTAAAGCTACTAGCAGGCACGTCGTGCACCTGTATCTGATTAGAAGATCCTAATAGTGTTCATGATCTCTAATAGTCTGGAATGTATAGCGAGATATCTGGAGTGGTCCAACATAAGTCTCTATATGTCCTTCCCAAAAATCTATAACTTATAATAACTATAGGTCGCAAATGACTAACTAGTCAGTTCCTCTACTTAGGACAACTGTAAGGCTGGTACTGGCCGAACATGCTTTTGAGTGATCAGCCCCTAATCCTCCATAGGAAGTTTACTGACATCATTAGCCTGTGGGCAGTACTGTACTAACATGGTACTTACTAGTTCCTTAGACCTCATCTTGGTCTAATCGGATCTTATATTACTTTTCTGGGCGATTCTTAACCTTATAGGCAAGTTTATATAGATGTAGCCACTCTTGGCGATCTTACCTGAGTACTTTATAAGGACTGGCTGGGGCGCTGTCCCGGCCTCTAACTGCTGATAAAGTCCCTTTCTTAGGTTACACATGGGTCTATTTGACCTGGATGACTGTACTGGCTTTCTGGTGATCTGTAGGATAAATGTTATGTCAATTAGGACTGACAATTACTGATAGTAGCCAACTAGATGGTAGGCTGTCACTCAGCTCACTAGACAACCCTAGGCTGCTGACTCTAAGTATGGCCTTCCTATCTGAATTTCTGGCCCTAGGGCATAAAGGTATGCTAATGGCCTCTGGGTGTGCTTTTCTGGCCACACATGCGCCAAACTGGTAGTTATATTGCCCAATCACGCCTATATTGTTCAACGTACTACCCGATAACAATTCACAAGCTTCTAAGGTCTGGGCCTGGCAATTAAACATACAATTCAACTAACACAATGAACTGGAGAATAGAAGAGTTTCTATGACGCTTCTAACCCGTGTCACACTTAACATTTTCCTATTCAACAAGGGATACTGCTATGTAATCCACATATGTTTTCTAGCAACTATGTAATCCCAGGCGAATCTCGGGAAAATAAGTCTGTAGTAATGCTTGGGCAGTGGCAGGGGGTGTGTGGCACGCCCCCCATTGCGCCACAATTGCCCTACGTTGCACCTCCCATTTGGGCAGCAAGTCGGCGCCCCGCGCCAGCAAGGCTGGTGCCCCGTGCTGGCCAGTGCACTACTGGCTGGCGTGTCGCACTGGCCCTGTCGCACTGGTCCCGTCCAACCCCGCTTCCGAGGCTTTTTAGCACACGCATCAAGCTCTTCTTACTTGTCACCAATTCGCATGTACGCTTACTAATCGTTAATATTTATGGGGTGTAACAATAATGCTAGGCCACAAGATTCTTGGTAAGGGTATTGAGGTGGATCGGGCCTAGATTGAGGTAATTGCTAGTCTTCAACCTCAAATTTTTGTGAAAGGTTTTCAAAGCTTTTTGGGTCATGCAGGGTTTTATAGAAGATTCATCAAGAACTTCTCCAAAATTGCATATCCATTATGTAAACTGCTCGAGAAGGAGGTGAAGTTTTCTTTTGACGAGGCATGTCTAAAGGTGTTTGAATGCATGAAAGAGAGATTGACCACTGTCCCAATAATAGTAGCACCGGATTGGTCTTTGTCTTTTGAGGTTATGTGTGATGCCAGCGGTGTGGCCCTAGGAGCTGTGTTGGGTCAAAGGCATGAAAAGATTTTCCATCCGATTTATTATGCTAGCAAGGCTCTAAATGCATCTCAGAAAAATTATACTGTGACATAGCAGGAGTTGTTGGCTGTAATTTTTGCATTTGAGAAGTTTCGGGCATACTTTCTTGGAAATAAGTGATAGTCCACATATACCATGCAACTCTAAGATGTTTGATGGCAAAGAAGGATGCCAAGCACGATTGATTTGATGGGTTCTGCTGCTACAAGAGTTTGAGTTTGAAGTAAAAGACCGAAAAGGGACTAAAAATCAGGTGGCGGATCACTTATCAAGATTAGAACCTGATGCAGTACTTCGAGATGAACATGACATAGATTATGCATTACAAGACGAGCAGGTTCTAGCGGCCTACAAGATCTCATCCCATTGTTTGCATACTTTGCTAATTATCTGGTGAGCGATGTTATACCAGTGCACTTATCTTTTCACCAGAGAAAGAAGTTTATGTCTGACGTGCAGAAATTTATCTGGGATGAGCCCTACTTATTTTGCATATATGCTGATGGGTTGATTCGGAGATGTGTACCAGAGATAGAGATGCTGAGCATATTGGAGGCTTGCCACTCTTCCCCTGTTGGAGGATACCATAGCGGGATTCGCACGGCCCACAAAATTCTGCAATGTGGGTATTATTGGAAAACCATTCACCAGGATGCGCATGATTCCACAAAGGCATGTGATGCATGTCAAAGGTAAGGAGGCATATCACGGAGGCATGAGCTTCCTCTTACTCCCATCCTGGTCATTGAGCTATTTGATGTATGGGGCTTGATTTCATGGGCCCATTTGTAAGGTCAAACCGGATGAAGTACATACTTGTTGCGGTTGACTATGTTTCAAAATGGGTGGAAGCAGTTGCGCTTCCAAATAATGAAGGGAAGAGTGTCACAATATTCTTGAAGCAGAATATATTTTCTAGGTTCAGGACTCCTAGTTAGTGATGGGGATTCGCATTTCTGTAACTGATTGTTTCGCTCTTTATTGGAGAAATATAGGATAAAACACAAGGTGGCAACACCCTATCATCCGCAGTCTAGTGGGCATGTTGAAGTCACAAATCGGGAGATAAAGACTATCTTGGCAAAGACTGTGAATGCAAACCGGACAGATTGGGCAAGAAAGCTAGATGATGCTTTATGGGCTTATCAGACCGCATTAGAAACTCCTATAGGTATGTCTCCGTATTAGCTTGTGTATGCAAAAGCATGTCATCTTCTGGTAAACGTGAGCACAAAGCTATGTGGGCACTCAAGAAGCTAAATTTGGACTGGAATGAAGCTGGAAACCTGAGGCTTAATCAGTTAAATGAGCTTGATGAATTTCGATTGAAAGCCTATGAGAGTTCTGAAATTTACAAATTAAGGATGAAAATTCAGCATGACTGGAAGATTGAGAAAGAGAATTTAGTCTGGGTGATATGGTGCTACTATTCAATTCTAGACTTCATTTTTTTCCTAGTAAGTTGAAGTCTAAAAGGCTGGGACCTTTTTGAGTGGTCTAAATATTCTCCTATGGGGCAATCGAACTAGAAAACCATGAAGGAAAGCAGTTTAAAGTGAATGGTCAGTGGGTGAAAGCTTATTTGGGGAAAAGTGAAGAACTCAAATTGGTAGACCTTGAGTGAAGTCTTAGTAACTTGGGGGAATTGCGTCGTGCCGCAACGTTAAATTAGGTGCTGCATGGGAGGCAACCCATGGTGGTATTTTAGTGAAGTCTGAATAATCAAAATACCCGTGTCGTGTCGCGACGTTAAATCAAGTGCTTCTTGGGAGGCAACCCAAGTTGTAAATGTAAGAAAAATATAGTGTTTACGTGTGTTGATGTGTGCAGGTGATTAAGATGGAAAATTTGAAGTTAAAACCAAAAAATCTGAACTTCAGTTGTTGGTGCCAAAAAGCACAGCATGAGTCGTCACCAGACCAAACGACTCGTTAACTGGATCATCATCAAAGCTGCATAAAACAGTGTAGATAACGGTTGACCAAACAAGTCGTTGTTATTGGCAACGAATTGTGAAGTCCTCTGTCATGTCTATTGGATCAAAGGCGGAATTAAATTGAGAAAGGTGATAACGACTTACTCAACGAATCATTTGGAGACCAAATAATTCGTTGAGTGGCCCGTCAGGAAGCTAGCACAGTTCAGGGCCACGACTTAGGTCACGACTCGTTGGGTTGAACCACAAGTCGTTGTTTGAGTCGTTAGGTCCCAGGTAAGTTTTTAAGCTCAAGTCAATGTACGAAAGGACAAATAAATCATCTCACCACGTAACGACTCGTTAAGTGGGTCATTATGTGTTTTTAAATAGCCTCGACCCGACTCGACCCACGGCACATAGTTAATTGTACATGGACTAAACTTCCTACTTAAACCCCTCACCCATTAAAACACATCACCACTCCAACTTAAAATTTCCGTCTTCTTCTACTTCTCCCAACCTCACTGATAATTCTTCGAATTACACTTACAAGATTCACACACACACACGATCGCACTCTACTCTCTGCCCAAGCATCCAGTGAGTAATCTTTAGTAGTTAATTGTGATATCTTTGCATTTAGATAAGATTTTCTTGGACCCATACTTTGAATGAACTTGCAATTGCTTGATTAATGCGGTACACTTTTTGATTTTTTTGCTTCAATTTGATAGTAAACCCTAGGTAGCGGGAAATATCAAAAATTTGATTTAACTGAATTATAATGACATGCTAACTATGTTATTGTGTGATTGTGGGATTGAAAATAGCAAGTAAAATGCAAGATGGGCGTGGGTTAACTAAAATTCTTGAGTACGAGCCACATAACGAGTCATGGTGTCATCTCACGACTCATTTTGTAGCTCGTCTTGAGTGGAAAACTAGAAGAGGTTTATAGTGTACTTCAAAATCGGTCTAACGAATAGTTGCCCTAGGTAACGACTCGTGGTGACCAGTCGTCAAGTTCACTACTTCAAGAACTACCAAGTATGCCCTACAAACAATAGGTAACATCACGAGTCGTCACCAGTGGCAACGACCCGTTATGTCCCTCGTCCTATCTGCAAGAACACAAATAAATTTGCTTTTTGTTTCCTCTCATCTTGTATACTAACTAATCTTCCACAGGTACAATGGCTCTGGGGTACACCGAAGAAAGGTCCAGCAAAGAAACAAGTGACGGAGAGGAGTCAACCATCATATCACAGACTTCGGTTTGAGCCATCCTCCTCCGAAGAGTCAAGCGGCTCGGAGGAGGAATATGAAGTGTCAGAAGAGCAGGTGGTGCGGAGATCAACCAGGGCTAGGGCTCGACGAACTACAAATCCGATAGCCCTAGTTAATGCTCCTACTCCGCTAGCAAGGGATCCACCGAGCCATAATGATTAAAATGTCAGGGCTACAGCCGCAATTGCTCCCGAGGGAACCACAGTTGGGCAAAGTGCATAGGTAGTTGATGAGTCACATACTTAGCAAGGGAACTCAGATGATGAACTGACTGAGACCTCGAACACATCCAATGATCAACCAAGGAACGTGAGGAGATGGTGTGTTCATGGTATGAGGGCTATCTATAATAGAGACATTGCTCCAAACGATAAAGGACATCCAAAGAGGAGCATCTACAAGGAGCCCAGGCTAGTCACCACGGGGATTAAGGACCTCCTAAAGCTGCAGGCTTTATTCGACAATTACAGGTTTGGGTGGTTGACTGAGCCATCAAGTAGTTATAGCCCCTTCCTAGTCAAAGAATTCTATGCAGCCTATGTAGCCACACTACAACGTCTGGCATTAGGTGGTCAGGACTGGAAGAAGAGGCCGGCTTTGACACAAGTGTTGGTTCAGGAGACACCTATGGAATATTTGAGAGGACCATCTCCAAGCTATTGTATAGGCCAGACTATCATGCCCTGATGAACACAGCCGAGTTCGATCACAGACTATTTGAGCTAAAGAACGTCAGACGAAGAAGCTGAATAGTGAGGAGTGGAATCAGGCAATACACTTGGCTATCTCGGGTCATTTCCACAAGAGTTCCATTGGTTGAATGGTTGCACGGCACTGAGTCTCAGATTAAGAAGGCCACACTAAACTTTCATGCTAAATTTTGGTAGTCATTGGTGCGTCATAGGCTGGTACCAACCAACAATGATAATATTATCACACCTGACAGAGCGATATTGGTAGCCGACATTATGGGGGGATATGCCATCAATTCCCCGTAGTACATTGGTGAAGAGATTAGAGAGTGGGTGATAAATGAAGGTACTACAATTTCCTTCCCATGTCTTATTGATAGACTCTATCAGGAGTCAAAGGTGCTGGAGTTGCCATCAGTTGACCAGAGGATAGTGGTACAGAAGATTATAGATATTGGGTTGATCAGAGATGAGGCAAACCCAGTATCGAGGGCGAGGAGTCAGTCCGCCGCATCCGTTGGAGCAACCTTATTAGTAGAGGCATTTGGCAGCGGTATGCATACTGATGCTGCACAGCTCACTAATTTGGCAGCTGAGCTTACTGAGGGCAGAGAGTCGGGTATCCAGCCTGAGGCTACAGATGCAGCTGACACCTCCGCACCTGTTGATGTTCCCGAGTCATCATCCACAGCAGCAGCACCTAGACCACTTGTTGCTCCTCCATGAGCCCCTACAGCCGTCCTAGTTACTATCTCTAAGGAATTTTTAGTTGACATAGCTAGGCGGTTGGCTAAGCCCAAAAAGCAGCAGGCACACATGGCTCTACAGGTTAAAGTTTTGATGGAGCAGGTAAAGCCTTGGGTGTCGAAGGAGTTAGAGGCATTATCTAATTCTGTGCATGGCGTGTTGGACACTTTTGAGAGACGCATGGATGAGCTCCTTGTGCAGTTACAGGCACCTGAATTGGCAAAGTGGTATGTAGAGTTAGGAGCACTCAGAGCTAAGGTACGGGATTTGGCCGCACGACAGGTAGTTGTAGTACCTCCACCTGTGCCTCCAGTGATAAATGATGATAGCGAAGAAGAATTACCACCTATAGTCAATTCCATCACTGAGGAGCCGATGGAGAAGGATAAGGGTCAGAGGACGCGTGCGGAGGACAGTTTTGAGGAGGATGCTTCTCTGCTTCATGCTCAGAAATGGGAGCGGAGAGAGATGGAGATAGTGCTACAGATATCGAGAGAGGAGGCTCGACAAAGAGTCAAAATTGAGGCAGCGAGAGCTCATGGAGAAGGGACGAGCTCCTTTGATTCTGAAGATGCACCGGGTCAAGCCGGTGATATCGGAGAGGATGTTGGAGGAGTATCTACGCCCTCCACCGACCAGGTAGCAAATGCCTAGGTCACACAAGTATGTTCCCTATTTCCATAGTTTTATTATATATATATATGCGTTGAGGATGATGCATGCTTTTGTTTAGTGGGGTGGGGAGGGATACCTGTGTATTTTTTTGCTGAACATAACCCTAGTGTTTTTCTTGCCAGATATCATTTTTCCTCGGGTGTTCGTTATCTAGTAGAACTGGCACGTTTAGGATTTTATGATTGTTTGTGTCAGTCTAAAGAAAGTTAGGTGAACTTACGACAGTCAAGAGCTTAAATTGTTGATTTTTGTTGAACTAATAATTTGATATCCCTCCTAAATTTTATATGTGTGTGTTAAAATCGAAAGTTTATTATTCTAGTTTTTACGTATATTTTGGTGTTGTGTACTATTATTCTTGGTTCAAGAAGAAAAGTTTACAATTTTTTTCTTGAGTTTGAGGATTAAAAGCAACATTGGAATTTGTTCATCAGGTTTGGAGTTATATTCAATTCACTTGGTTTTCTTCTATGAATTTCTGTAAGTTGCAATTATGAATTATTCTTTATTTTGTGATTGTGATCATACAAACATGAGTAGCTAAACCTATAACTCGGGTTATGGGAACCATGATGAATTAACACACATAGGTAAAAATACTTAGTGATTCTTGAACGGAGTTTATGCATGTATTGTTTCTCTCTTCATTTTAAGTGATTCTTAACGGTTGCAAATGTTAGATATTCTCTTATTCTTAGTCACCGGACCAAGAGGATAATGAATGGGAAAAAGAGTTTAACAACGGGGATTTGAGGCTATCAACCCTCATCTAATAGCTATACCTTGTCCAGGAATAGCTAATCCGATATTAAGGGTAAGGTTAGATAAGCATACACCCGTATATGGACCAAGTTGAATGGTGATAATCATCTATATAGGGGATCAACCATTTAGGTGAAGTTAACTTACCAATATTGCATGCTAAACATCAGAATAGATCACTAGTATAAAACCTTGTGGTTATGAAGTCATGGGGAACACAATCCTAGCCACCTTGTTAATTGAACACAACCAAAATTGACATAATCATATTTTAGTTTCTACTTTTTTTCATTATTTTATTTTTCAAAACTTCCCCATAGGAAATAAGTAAGCCGATAATAATAACTATTCCCATTAACTTAAGTTCTTTCAATATTCCCTATGGGATCGACCTCAACCTCTCATTTGGGTTATATATTTGACATTACCCGCTTTATATCTCAATTGCGAGGTGTAATTTGGGCGACATCAAATTTTGGTGTCGTTGCCGGGGAATACGGCTAAGGCTTTTGTTAATTGTGTTTGCTTTACTGTTGGTTCTTATTTTATTTTTATTTTTATTTTTCTGTTTTTGTTTTAACAGGTCTTAGGTTTGTGCATGCCCAATACTAGAAGACAAGGAAAATCCCTGGTTCCAATCGATCACAAACTTGAGCAGACACTAAGGACTCTAAGAAGAATGGCCAACATACAAGAATAGGAGACAGTGGACCAAGCCACAGCGTGAATGTTGACTGAGGAGAAAGCTCGGGCTAGAGATCATGATTTTGCTAGGGTTATTGAAGAGCAATGTCTAACTGTCGAAGCAGAACGAGCTAGAAGGCACAGAGGTCCAGAATAGCAGAGACACCGGTATTTTGATGAGGAGGATGATGCTGATATAGATGAAGTCGGTGCCACTGTAGCTATTGTCTCTCCCCCTTTGCCTGCTAGGGCAAAGTTTGATATTACCAGTGCTATGATCCAACTGCTCAACATGAAGGGAATATTTGCGGGTCATGCAACTGATGATGCCCATAATCACTTGACTAATTTCGTGGGTAACACAATCCTAGCCACTTTGTTAATTGAATGCAACCAAAATTGATATAATCATCTTTTAGTTTCTACTTTTGTTCATTATTTTATTTTTCAAAACTTCCCCCATAGGAAATAAATAATCCGATAGTAATAGCTATTCACATTAACTTAAGTTCTTTCCATATTCCCTATAGGATTGACCTCAACCTCTCAGTTGGGTTCTATATTTGACATCAACCGCTTTATATCTCAATTGCGTGGTGTAATTTGGCGAACATCAGACGTTCACTTCTCCCACCCCACACTTAAGTAGTAACACTGTCCCCAGGCTAAAACAATAAAGCTTAAAATAAAAGAGTGAAAGAAGAACTTTCTGGGCCTCTACTTCTCCTCGTTTATGGGGACAAGAGCAGCTTCCCCCATCTATGCAATTTATGCTCCAAATTCTTTGTAAATTATGACTTAACACCTGCACACTTGAACAAACACGTAAAAACAAAAAAAATAATCTTGGGTTGCCTCCCAAGTAGCGCCTGATATAATTTCATGGCACGACACAAGTATCTTGATTACTCAGACTTCATCAAGATACCTGTTGAGATCGTGGTCATATTTTGGCCTCTTGTTTCACCACGCTGCCCTGTAGACGTCGAAAAATAAAATAAAAATGAAAAATAGGAAATAATGACCAAAAGTTAAACACAGGCACTTAATCTAATCCTAAACCGTATTCTCCGACAATGGCTCCAAAATTTGATGTTCCCCAGATTATACCTCATAATGAGATATAAAGCGGTCGATGTCAAATATAGAACCCAACCAGGGTTGGGGTCAATACCACAGGGAATATGGAAGGATATAGAAGAACGCTAGTATTTATGCTTTTGAGTCAATTATCTCCTAAAAGGGGGGAATTCGTAAAAGTAACAAGAAATATTATTGAGAGAAAGTGAAGGTTAATTCCAAATTAATGCAACTAACTAGGGTAAGTGTTCCCCATGACTTCATAACCACAAGGCGTGTTATACTAGTAATCTATTCCGGTGCTTACCATGCAATATCGATAAGTTAAATTCACCTAAATGGTTGGTTCCCTATTTAGATGATTATCACCACGCGACTTGGTCTGTATGCGGATGTATACTTAACTAACTCTTACCCTTGATATTGGATTAGCTATTCCCGGACAAGGTCAAGCTATTAGATGAGGGTTGATAGCCTCATTACTCTCTTGATCCGGTGAATAAGAAGAAGGCAAATTCCAATGTTTGCAGCCATTAAGAAACAATTAAAATGAAGGAAAAAACAATACATGCATAAACCCGTTCAAGAATCACTTAGTATTTTTACCTATGTGTGTTAATTCATCATGGTTCCCACAACCCTAGTTGTGGAGGTTTTAGCCTCTCATAATTATAAGTAAATTCAGAGAATTCATAGACAAAAGCATAAATTAATACTTACAATGATGATAGGAAGAAACTCACTTGATTATCACAAAAATAAGGAAGAACAATTCAACAACAAGTATCTCAAATCATTTTGTGAAAATAAAACCTTACAATCGTATTTTGCATACTAATAGACTTGTATAAAACTTCTTTCAAACTTGTCTTCAAACTTGGGTTCCTTTACAAAGAAATAAAGGATATTTATAATATATTTTTTCCTTCTTTTTCCTTTTGCGGATTTTAGTTGGGATTTGTAGCTTGTTTTCCTAGTTGAAGTAGGATTTGACTGCTGGCCGTTCGAACAAGCTTGGCGTGCCATGCAGGGCATTGTGCTGAAGCTATCCCGTGTCGCGCCTCTAATAGCACTGAAAGAAGGGCACCTCGCGCCTGCTGTAGCGCTGGAGTGCTGGCGCCTCGCGCCTCTAGTGGTGCGGCAGTGCACTGTTTTGACTTTGATCCTTCTTTTTTTATTTCATCTTCTCTACATGTGTTCCAAAACCCTCAAATACACCCAAATATATCATTATTAGCCCTAAGAGCATCTAATCATGTGCATTTGCTAATTTCACAAACATATAACATAAACACATGCCGACACACATAATTTGTCCTCAAAACATAGTAAAGTATGGGCAAAATTATGTCTAAGAAATGAATAGGTACGCCCTTCATTAGCAGTCTGGAATTAATCAGAGAGACCAAAGAGATACTTTAGCAAGAATTCAAGATGAAAGACCTAAGAGAACTTAAGTATTTCCTTGGAATAGAATTTTCTAGATCAAAAGAAGGGTTCTTGATGCATCAAAGGAAGTATACACTGGAACTTATCTCGGAAACTGGTTTGTCTGGAGCTAAACTAGCTACAACTCCTACGTACGAAAAAACATTAAGCTAACCTCAAAACATTATGATGATATACCGAAGAACAACAACATACAAGATTCCCTAGCAGATCAAGGTTCATACCAAGGCTGATTGGTAAACTCCTATACCTAACCATAACTAGACTAGAAATTTCATTTAGTGTCCAGACCTTAAGCCAATTCCTTCAGCAACCTAAACAAAGTCACATGGAAGTTGCATTAAGGATAGTCAGATACTTAAAGCAAAAACCAAGATAAGAAGTCCTTTTATCAAGAAAAGACTATATGATCATGAATGCCTATTGTGATGCTGACTGGATAGCCTGTCCTATGTCTATGTTATACCCCGGAAGCCCAAAGATCAGACCTGGGAGTCGAAATGGAGAAAATATTAAAAATTGACACTAGGCACAGGACGGGTCATGAGGTGACCCATGAGATCAACCCACGAGTCGTGATGTGACTCGTGGGGAGGCTAGCTGATGAGCTTTAGAAGACTGGGAAATGGAATCCCCATGGAGATGACCACGACTCGTGGTTAGGCCCCACGAGTCATTGGGTCAGTCATGGGGAGTGATGCTTGAGTAAAGAGGAAAAATGAAAATAGTGTACTTGAGGGGAGGCCCCCACAAGTCATGGTCAGCCCCCATGATTCGTGGAGTGAGTTGTGATCAAGCATGGAATAAATCTTGCTGAGGCTAAGGCAATGTACATCATGGATGGTGACCCCGAGTCGTGGTCACTAGGAACGAGTTGTTATGTTGTTCGTTATGAGCCCCCAAAAACTTGAGAAGAAGTGAACCTCACGAGCTAAGACACGAGTCATGGCCCAAGGTAACGAATCGTCAGGTCCCTCATTGGGACCACCTGACAGTTATTTTCTACGAATTTAGTAAGGGTTAATTCATAATTCCTAAGCTTCTAAGGCGTAAACTATGTCATTTTGAGTTATGAATAGTGACCTTTAAAAGGGTTAAGTTCATTTCAGGCCTTATTTCTTCATGCATGCAAGGTAGAAGGCTAGAGAGGGTGATCAAGCCTAGCATTCATCAATTTCTCTTCAATTTCCTATTGGGCATTCAAAGAAGTATAAGAATCAGCTACCAACAGGTATGTAGGATTATGAATGGGTAATTTCTTTCACATACATGCCCACTCCCTCTCTATATCATGAATGTTCTATGACTAATCTATGGGATTTTAACCCAATGCATGAATTTCCTAATTCTTTATATGGGTATGATTTAAATATATTTCTACAATTGAATTATGAAGCATGGACGAGTTTTATAATGTTTTCAATTAAAAATCATGCTCCTAGCCTTATGAATGAAAAAGCCCATTGATGAGAAGTTCATGAAAGATGAGATTTGTAATGAATGTATGATGATGATAAGATACTATGATGAAAAGTATATTTTCAAGCTACCCATTTTTATAATCATATTTTCGATATGAATTGAGTATTTTTAAGAATGATAAAGCTTTGGGCAATGCCCACATGTTCAAAGTATGATTGATGATTTCTTGAACTAAGCTTACCACATGATTTTGGAGTGAAGCTCCCATTTATATTTTTATCTTGTGGTATGTTTGAGTTAAAGCTTTTCATATGCATAGCTTACCGCATGGTTTTGGAGTGAAGACTCCCAATTATCTTTCAGCTTATGATATGATTTGAGTTAAAGCTTCTCTTATGCATGATTGTCGCTTTGAGGTTTTTGATTTATGAGCTTCTTCAATTGACAATGTTGAGCTTTGTTGAATAAAAATGTAGAGCATATACATATTATTTTGGGAATCGTGTCTAGCACCGAGCAGTCAAAGGATCGATCACCCTATGCCTCGAAACTACGCGCCAATTTATACATCATGACTTTGGACCTCCTTGTGAGCTATCCCCTTCCCAATTGGGCCATGAGCTTGATATTGATATCATGATATCCTCTCTAGCCCTGGCAAGTCTTTGGAAGGCTCTACCAACTTGAGTGTGATAGTTAGGACCACGTAAGCTCTATCGTGGTATGTCGGTTAAAAGATGAGTCTCCCATTGTTCCTCATAATTTCAGTTATGCATGTTCATCACTCATGAGATTTACTTATGTAAGCATGTTTGACTCAATGTTCAACTTTACTTATAAATATCAGATTTCAGCTTTGAGTAAATCAATTATGTTATAATATGTCATGATGATATGTTATGTTATGATGAGATCATGATTTTAGAAAGAATGCATGTCAACCCTACTCTCAGATTCTTAATGCCTTGCATACTCGATACATTCCACGTACTGACCATATACTCTATGTTGTATTGTTTCATGATACAGGATTCGTCTCTCAAGTTCAGCCCCGTTCATAGTCAGCTTATTAGAGTTAGCCTTTGTATTATTGGTGAGTCTTTATGTCCTGAGGACTAGACTACTTAGATTCCTTGTGTATTTTCAATTTTAGCTTGTTGAGTTAGTTGGGGGTCTTGTCCCAACAACTCATCATGTTTAGAGGCTTTTCAGATATATGTATATAATTAGTTTCGGATTGTGAATTTTGATTTTATATTTACGTTTAGTCTTCTACTATGATTATATTGTTGTTTATTCAGTTTCATTGATTGAAGTTAGATGTATGCTTATGCCATGGGTTGACATGGGGTCTCTCGGGGCTCCTTGTCCCGTGTTGCGATCCGAGCCTCTGTTCGGGTCGTGGCAAACTTGGTATTAGATAAATAAGTTTGAAGTGTCCTAAGGTATCTGAAAGCCGCATTAAGTATAGTCTTTTTCATGGGTGTGAAGCGCGCCACACTTATGAAAAAGAGGCTACGAGACGTTTAGGAAATGTTTCCTTCTTTCATGATCGATGTCGTGCGATGAAATTTCTCCCTATCCTTCTAATATGTGCTATTTGCGATTGCAAAATCATGGCTCCCGGCAGAATGAATGGTAAATGGTGAAGACCACAAGGATGGCAAAGGAAAGGAGCACCAGGCACCCGGAGCCAGTTGCCCATGCTGAGTTTCGGGCTGCTATTCAGATGCTCGTACAAGCCTTAACTGCTCAGGTCAATCAGTAGGCGGTTGTGCATGTTTTGCAAAATGGCAATGCAGCGGCGGCTC
This sequence comes from Datura wrightii, assembly GCA_035772735.1. Lineage (NCBI taxonomy): Eukaryota > Viridiplantae > Streptophyta > Magnoliopsida > Solanales > Solanaceae > Datura > Datura wrightii. The sequence goes on from JASDFA010000018.1 coordinate 25,244,228, forward strand.
GAGTCAGAGACTTCTTGAGAATGAACCCGCTAGAGCTTCTCGGGTCAAAAATAGGTGAGGACCCGCATGAATTCATAGATGAGATAGTGAATATCACCCAAGTCATGGGGGTGAATGGGGTTGAGTGCATAGAGTTGTCCTCGTATCACTTTAAAGGGGTAGCATATATCTGGTTTCACCAATGTAGGGCTAGTAGGGTCGCCGAAGAGGGCCCTGTCTCTTGGGAGGAGTTCCTTGTGGCATTCTTGGATCGGTTTTTCCCTTGCGAGATGAGGAAGCTGAAGGAAGCTAAGTTTGTAAATTTGAAGCAGGGAAGGATGACGGTGCAGGAGTATCCCTCGAGTTCACCCATTTGTCGAAGTACGCCCCAGAGTTAGTAGCTGATCAGAGGGCGCAGGTGAGTAGATTCGTCCATGGTGTAGCGGCTATTTGGATAAGGGTTGTAGGAACGCTATGATTCACCAGGACATGGATTTCCCTTGGATAATCTTGTCGTGGACATCTGAGAGAAAGGGAGGCCAATGTCATACCCCGCTATGGGAGTATGACTGGCACCTGGTGCCCTACTAGGACCTGAACTGCTAGACTACTGAGCTTGAGCACATCTGGTGCCTGACTGGCTCTAACTCAGATTCAGGGAAACAACGGGCTATATAACGGCTGTAAATACAGCCTCCGGACGACTAGGCCTATAGCCACCTGTACCTGTACTAACAGCTAACCAGAAACATATCAATATAGGGGAGCCTATGCGGGCTGACAAGGCCACCATGCTATCTAGTTATCTGTAACTCAACAATGAAATATTGGAAAGCTACGTGATCGGTAAGGTCACCACTACTGTCAAGCTATGGCCCCACACGGCCAACATAAAAGAAATAGAAGTACTAACAGCTATACAACTGCATGGCCTCACACGACCGGCTCATCTAACCACAGGGAAATATATACAGACTGCAAGCCTCTAAGAATACTGATAAGATAGTCGAGACAAGGCCCCGGCCTACCCATGCTGTACAACAAAAGAAAAGGGATAAACCTCTAGCTATCTAGCTCCGGATGACTGGAGCTGATGACCCTGTGAGCTGACTGGAATCACGAGGTATCGGCCCCTCGTCTATGAGTACCTGTAGGCAAGTAATGCAGCGCCCCCGAGGGGCGTCAATACCACTGGTACTAAGTATGTAAAACAATAACTGAAAGAAATATCTGAAAACAACAACACAACTGATGGAACTGAACTAGGAAGGAGTAGACTAACTGACTGAAAATGTAAAGCTATGCCTACTCTTAACTATACTGGAAGGAGTAGGAGTCATACCTGAAGATGTATCATTCTACTGTCGATCTACTCGTATCTCGTGTAATATGGCATAGCATAACATAACATAACATAGCATACACAAACCTTACCCGGCCCCCATAAGTCGGGAGGTACAACCAACACGCAATCTATACCCCTACCCTGATCGTCCCATCTCCTATAATAACTATAAGCATCCTGCCTGTCCCCTGGGTATGCACTTGGGCTCGCTTAGCCCCGGACTATAACTGTACCTGAGTCCGTAGGACTCCTGAATCAACACCCCGGGCGTACCCGCTCGACGGGGGTGTATAGGGGCCGACCAAGGCACAATATGGGGAAACTGGCATCCCATCTTCGTCCCCTGTGGGATGGCATGCCACTCCGTAGAGCGACGTATCCTCGCCCTCTGGCGGACGATTCGATACAGCTACTAACCCTGGGGCGTTCATGAATGCTAGGTAATCCAACCCCAAGACAATACAGTGGTCTCAACTAGTAATACTATCTGCATATACCACATGCTGAAGCTAGTGATGCTAATGTATCTGTACATACTATATGCTGAATAGTGATAGTGATATGTATGTATTTAATACATACTGAGGCTGATAATGGTATATATATAATCATGCTGTCATACTGTGCTGAGTCTAATGTTGAACAAGATATCGTTCTTTTCTACTGGGAATCATGTTGTATCACTGAGTTTCATAGTAACATGGTTTACTATTTCTAACATGCTTTCTAAACTTCATTTTAACCTATCATTATACTTCTGAGATATCTTACATGTATTTACATTGCTTTACTAGGTTTCAACTGAGTACGATAATATCCTAACATTCTTTACTAAATCACATACTGGGCATGTTGTACAGTTCCTAACACTCGTATTAGAATTTATATCGTGCTAGCAAGTTTCACGCTATACATAACATGATGCTTCCACTATTGTACCAATATTCGTAATAAACATAACACACGACTTCTGAACATTCTACTGGCCTTTAAACTACTTTACTATACCGAGACAACTAACTTGCCGAGGAAACTAGCTTTACATACCTTCACTTCTGATTTCCCGACTAACCGGCGTAGCTTGGTCAGTATTTCAGCTATTCCTCCCAACTGCATTCATATATATATCAATCAGTACTAAATACAACTTTATTCTGAAGGATGACATCACTTTTGATATAATTATAGCCTAAACTTAGGCTTACCAAAAGACGGTCAAAAACTCGCTATTTTTTCAGAAGTCCAGAAGGGAGAAGTATTCACTTCACAGCTAGGAACACATAGACTCTAGTTTGGAGAAATTCCACTTACCTTAGTCCGGTAGCTCGACGATTCGTCGGTCGTATTTCGCGAAACTAAATCCGTAGGAATGCTCTCTGCTACTAAATACCTCGGTATCTGAGGTTAATTTGGGTTTGGACTACGTTTGCCAGCGTAATCGAATGATTATATGTTAACCTCCTTTGTCCCTCTCTATTTTCCTACATTCTCTGGAAATTTTTAATGAGTTAAATGAAATCAAACTGAAATGGGGCTTTATATACTTGAGCCTGGACAGGGCCAACGTGTCACGGAGCCAACGTGGAGGCTCCACCTCCGTGACACGTTGCCATCGCGAAGGGGCTCTGCCTTGGCTCCTTCCGCGATGGTTCGACAGGCTATCCATCCGATCCTTTTCTAGGCCTTCCTCTAGCACGTATGGCTTACAAATATGCTTAATCACCGTGCGAATAGGCCATCTAGGTGTCGGAAATCTTACGGAGTATAACAGCCAAGAGGGCCAAGACCGATGATCACAGATTCACACAACCGAGGTCAGGTTGTGGGCATCAACAACAGACCCACCAAAGATCATCAGCCCCAGCATCTTCAGCATTGAGTGCGCCATCCAAACCCAGGCATGATCAGTGGGGGAGAGCATCAGGCTCTAGGGGTCAGAGCAGAAGAACCACAGATTCTAGCATTCCAGCTTGTCGCAGGTGTGGTCGGGGTCACACAAGTCAGTGTTTGGCCGGTACAGGTGCTTATTTCAGGTGGGAAGCCCAGACACATTCTCGGAGATTGCCCAGTAGTGAGGAAGAATCATGTGGAGACCGAGGCCCAGCTTCTAATTCAGCAGCCCCACCCGCACGCTTAGCACATCAGAGAGCATCCACTAGTACAGGTGACGGTCATCACCAAAATAGATTCTATGCTTTAGCATCCCACCAAGAGCAAGAGGTCTTCACGGATGTAGTCACTGGTCTGTTGCGAGTTTTCCATATTGATATTTATGCCTTGTTAGATCTGGGGGCTACCTTGTCTTTTGTGACACCTTATGTGGCCAGTAGCTTCGGAGATAGTCCAGAAGTCTTGTCATAACCCTTCTTAGTTTCTTCTCCCGTAGGTGACTCAATTATAGCTAGACGGGTGTATAAAGTTTGTCCAATCTTAGTCCTTCAGAAAGTCACCTTAGCAGATTTAATAGAATTATCCATGACCGATTTTGATGTTATCCTCGGCATGGATTGGCTATTTGCTTGTTATTCCTTAGTTAATTATAGAACTTGGGTAGTAGAGTTCAGATTTTCGGGTGAGCCAGTCTTAGAATGGAAGGGTAGTTCAGTTATGCCTATATGTCATTTCATTTCCTACCTTAAGGCCAGAAAGATGATTTCTAAAGATTGTGTGCACCATCTAGTTAGGGTTAAGGATGTTGAATCTGAGACACCAACTATCCAATCAGTTCTAGTAGTACGTGAGTATCTAGAGATCTTTCTAGATGATTTACCAGAAATCCCTCCCGAGCGGGAGATTGATTTTGGTATTGACCTTTTTCCCAACACGCAACCTATATCTATTCCTCCCTACGGAATGGCTCCAGCCGAGCTAAAAGAGTTGAAAGAACAGCTGAAGGACCTGTTAGATAAGGGTTTTATTAGACCGAGAAAGTCCCTATGGGGTGCACCAGTTCTCTTTGTCCGAAAGAAAGATGGTTCCCTTTTCATGTGTATTGATTATTCACAATTAAACAAACTCACCACCAAGAATAGGTATCCTTTGCCCAGTATTGATGATTTATTTGACCAGCTTTAGGGTGTCAAGTGTTTCTCAAAGATAAATCTCAGATCCGGGTATCATCAGCTCAGAGTTCGGGAGTGTGACATCCCGAAGACAACCTTCAGAACACGGTATGGCCATTATGAGTTTGTAATTATGTCTTTTGGACTAATGAATGCTCCTGCATCTTTTATAGACTTGATGAACAGGGTGTTCAATCCATACCTGGATATGTTCGTGATTGTGTTTATTGATGACATCCTGATATACTCTCAGAACGAGGAGGAACATGCCGCTCATTTGAGAATAGTGCTTCATACTCTCAAGGAATGCCAATTATATGTCAAATTCAGCAAGTGCAAGTTTTTGTTGAACTCTGTAGCGTTTTTGGGCCATGTGATATCAAGTGAAGGTAAAAAAGTGGACTCTCAGAAAATAAAGGCAGTAAAGAATTGGCCTAGACTGGTGAACTCTTCAGATATTCGGAGTTTATTGGGTTTAGATGGCTACTACCAGAGATTCATTGAGGGTTTTTCAACGATTGCATCATGTTTGACCAAATTGACCTAGAAGAAGGTGGAATTCCAATGGTTGAAGGCTTGTGAGAAGAGCTTCCAAGAGTTGAAGACTCGACTTACTTCAACACCAGTGTTAACTCTACCGGAGGGTACCGAGGGGTTCGTGGTGTATTGTGATGCTTCTAGGATTGGACTTGGGTGTATATTGATGCAGCACAGGAAGGTTATAGCATATGCCTCAGATAGCTAAAAGTCCACGAGAAGAATTACCCGACCCATGATCTTTAATTAGCCGCAGTGATTGTTCGCATTGAAGATATGGTGACATTATTTGTATGGGGTTCACGTGGATGTGTTTACGGACCATAAAAGCTTACAATATGTGTTCACACAGAAGGATCTCAATCTTTGGCAAAAGAGGTGGTTGGAGTTACTCAAGAACTATGATATGAGTGTTCTTTACCATCCGGGCAAGGCTAATGTAATAGCGGACGCACTTAGTAGACTCTCCATGGAAAGTGTGACTCATGTGGATGAAGGGAGGAAGGAGCTGGTGAAGGATGTGCATCAACTCGAAAGTTTGGGAGTTAGGTTGATCGACTCGATCGATTTCAGTGGTTCAGAAAGGATCAAAATCGTCCTTAGTGACTGATGTAAAAGCTAGGCAAGATGAGGACCTGATTTTGGTAAAGTTAAAGGAAGCCATTAAAAATCAAAAGGTAGAGGTCTTCTCCAAAAGGGGAGATGTGTGCTTCGTTAACAGGGTCACGTATATGTTCTAGATGTTGATGATTTAAGGAATCGGATGTTATACGAGGCTCATGGATCCAGGTTTTCTATCCATCCAGGTGCCACCAAGATGTACCGTGACCTACGGAAAATTGGCATGAAGAAGGATATCGCAGAATTCATAGCAAAGTGTCCGAACTGTCAGCAAGTAAAGGTTGAGCACCAGAGATTGGGAGGTGTTCTTCAAGATATTAGCATTCCTACTTGGAAGTGGGAAGAAATCAATATGGACTTCATCACAGGTTTGCCTCACACTCATCGACAATATGACTCCATTTGGATTGTGGTAGACAGATTAACCAAGGCCGCTCATTTTCTACTGGTCAAAACCATGGATTCAGTGTAGGATTATGCCAAAATATATAACCGGGAGCTTGTCTAATTGCATGGAGTGCCCTTATCCATCATTTCAGACAGAGGTACTCAATTTACCTCTTAGTTTTGGAGGTTGTCTCAAAAAGGGCTTGGAACACAGGTTAAGCTCAGCACAGCATTTCAACCACAAACAGATGGTCAAGCGGAGATGACAATCCAAACCCTCGAGGACATGCTAAGAGCATGCGCGATTGACTTCAGAAGTAGCTGGGATGAGCATTTGCCACTTATTGAGTTTGCATAAAACAACAGCTATTATTCTAGTATCCAGATAGCACCATTCGAGGCTCTTTATGCGCGGAGGTGTAGGTCTCCCATTGGATGGTTTAAGGTTGGCGAAGCGGCAATGATAGCTCCAGGTTCGGTTCACGAGGCGATGGAGAAGGTCCAGTTGATAAGGGACAAGTTGCAAAGTGTCCAGAGTCTCCAAAAGTCCTATGCGGATGTGAGGAGAAGGGAATTAGAATTTGAAGTCGATGATTGGGTATTTTTGAAGGTCTCCCATGAAGGGAATGATGAGGTTCGGAAAGAAGGGGAAACTTAGTCCCTGCTATGTCGGCCCGTACAAGATAGTGAGATGTATTGGCAAGATGGCCTATGAGTTGGAGTTTCCCTCAGAATTAGCTTATGTGCATTCCATATTCCATGTATCACTCTTAAAGAAGTGTTTGGGTGATCCAGCTCTAGTTTTCCCGGTGGACAGTGTTGGTGTAAAAGACAGCCTCAGTTATGAGGAGGTTTCGGTAGAAATATTGGATCATCAGGTTCGAAGGCTAAGGAACAAGAAAGTAGCTTCATTTAAAGTATTATGGAGGAATCAGCATGTTAAGGGAGCTACGTGGGAAGCCGAAATGGATATGATGGCTAGATACCCACATTTATTCTCTACTGGGTCAGTTCCAGCTTGAGGTATTAGTTTTGACCTAAAACTCAATTTAGTTTTCATGTTCATGTATCCAAGTTTCTTTTATGTATATGGATGTGTGTATGGTTTGTGAAATTAGTTTAGCTATATAGTTTGAATCAGGGGTGGTAATACCGTGAGTTTTTCAGTTTAAATGCTCAATATTTGAATACAATAACTGCATTTCTCTACTTTTCTATATGTTTTTCAACATTCGGGGATGAATGTTCCAAGAGGGAGATATTATTATACCTCGGAAGCCCAATTATCAGACCCGGGAGTTTAAACGGAGAAACGATTAAAAACTAACACCAGACACAGGACGGGCCGTGAAGTGACCCATGAAATCAACCCACGAGTCGTGATATGACTCGTGGGGAGGCCAGGATGAGCTTTAGAAGACTGGGAAATGGAATCCACATGGAGATGACAACGACTCGTGGTCAGGCCCCACGAGTCATTGGGTTAGCCGTCGGGAGTGATTCAGTAAAAAGGAAAAATGAAGACAGTGTACTTCACGGGAGGCCCCCACGAGTGGTGGTCAGCCGCCACGATTCGTGGGGTGAGTGTGATCAAGCATGGAATAAATATTGTTGAGGCCAAGGCAGTGTACATCACGGATGGTGACCATGAGCCATGGTCACTAGGAACGAGTCGTTATGTTGTCCGTTATGAGCCACGAGAACTTGAGAAGCAGTGAATCTCACGAGCTAAGCCACGAGTTGTGCCCCAAGGTAACAAATCATCAGGTCCCTTATTGGGACCACCTGACAATTATTTTCTGCGAATTTAGTAAGGGTTATTTCATAATTTCTAAGTTTCTAAAGCCTAAACTACGTCGTTTTGAGTTATGAATAGTGCCTTTTAAAAGGGTTTTCATTTTAAGCCTTATTTCTTCATGCATGTAAGGTAGAAGTCTAGAGAGGGTGATCAAGCCTAGCATTCATCAATTTCTCTTCAATTTCCTATTGGGCATTTAAAGAAGCGTAAGAATCAGCTACCAACAGGTATGTAGGGTTATGAATGGGTGATTTCTTTCACACCCATTCCCACTCCCTCTCTAAATTATGAATGTTCTACGACTAATTTATGGGGGTTTAACCCAATGCATGAATTTCCTAATTCTTTACATGGATATGATTTAAATACATTTCTACGATTGAATTATGAATTATGGGCTATTTTTATAATGTTTTCAATTAAAAATCATGTTCCTAGCCTTATGAATGAAAAAACCCATTGATGAGAAGTTCATGAAAGATGAGATTTGTGATGAATGTATGATGATGATGAGATACTATAATGAAAAGTATGTTTTCAAGCTACCCATGTTTATAATCATGTTTTCAATATAAATTGAGTATTTTCAAGAATGATAAAGCTTTGGGAAATGTCCACATGTTCAAAGTATGATTGATGATTTCTCGAATTAAGCTTACCACATGGTTTTGGAGTAAAGGCTCCCATTTATATTTTCATCTTGTGGTATATTTGAGTTAAATCTTTTCATATGCATAGCTTACCACATGGTTTTGGAGCGAAGACTCCCAATTATCTTTCAGCTTATGGTACGGTTTTGAGTTAAAGCTTCTCTTATGCATGATTTCCGCTTTGAGGTGTATTTGATTTATGAGCTTCGTCAATAGATGATTTGATCTTTGTTGAATAAAAATGTAGAGCATATGCATATCTTTTTTGGGAGTAGTGTATAGCACCAAGCAGGCAAAGCGTCGAACACCCTATGCCTTGGAACGATGCGCCGATGTAGTTTTATACATTATGACTTTGGGACCTCCTTGTGAGTTATCCCCTACCCTATTTCTCCATGAGCTTGATATCGATATCATGGTATCGTCCCTAGACCTGGCAAGGCTTTGGACGGATCTACCCACTTGGGTGTGATAGTTGAGACCACGTAAGCTCTATCGTGGTATGTTAGTTAAATGACGAGCCTCCCATTATTCCTCATGATTTCAGTTATGTATATTCACCACTCATGATATTTACTTATGTAAGCATATTCTAAAGCAGGTTTGACTCAATGTTTATCTTTACTTATAAATATCATATTTCAACTTTGAGTTTATCGATTATGTTATGATATGTCATGATGATATGTTATGTCATCATGAGATCATGATTTCAGAAAGAATGTATGCCAGCCCTACTCTCATATTCTTAATGTTTATGTTTTACGTTATGCATTGTCTTAAAATAATTTTATTTACTTAAGCAGTTTTACTTACCTTGCATACTCTGTACATTCCACGTACTAACCACATACTCTATGTTGTATCGTTTCATGATATAGCATCCGGCTCTCAGGTTTAGCCCCATTCATAGTCAGCTTATCAAAGTTAGCCTTTGCATTATTGGTGAGTCCTCATCTCCCAAGGAATAGACTACTAAGATTTTCTTATGTATTTTCAGTTTTAGCTTGTTGAGTTAGTTGGGAGTCTTGTCTCAACAACTCGTCATGTTTAGAGGCTTTTCAGACATATGTATGTAATCATCTTTGGATTGTGAATTCTGATGTTATGTTTAAGTTTGGACTTCCTCTATGATTATATTATTTTTTTTCCAGTTTCATTGATTGAAGTTAGATGTATGCTTATGCCATGGGTTGACTTGGGGTCTCTCGGGGCACCTAGTCCCGTGTTGCGATCCGAGCCTCCGTTCGGGTCGTGAAAGTCTACAAGATCAGTAACAGGATATCTCATCAAATTATGTGACTTTTGATCACTTGAAAGTCAAAGAAATAGACCACTGTCTCAAGAAGTATGGCAACCACTCTCCCAGAAATCATTTGGTTATTAAGATTACTAAATGAACTGGAAGTACCTACAACCAAACTAGTAGTTATTTTTAGTGACAGCAAAGCAGTCATGAAACTTACAGCAAACCCTGTGTATCATGAAAGAACCAAACATATAGAAATTGATTGTCGCTTCATAAGGAAAAATATGATGCAAGGCATAGTAGCAACAAAGTACATTTCTACTCAAGAACAATCGGCTGACATTTTGACCAAAGGACTTCCTTAAGTGCAACATGAATATATCAGTTCCAAGCTAGGTTTGCTAGACAACTGAGACTTTAGCTCTTAGTTTTCTTGATTTTCTCAAAAGGTATGTTATATATGTAGTGCAGGTATGCATTTAAACCATCTAATCATGTGCGCGGGTAAGCATGAGTTAGGTTGCGTGAAACTTGAAGGACCTAGTTAGACCTCGAGGGCTCCATTATGTGTTTTTAACACTATTTGATACTTCTTATTAAGTTGAGTATGTTGTGATAATTGATCACCTAATTATAAATTTTTATCAATCGATCAGATGAGGTTGAGGTTAACCATGAACAAATTGGTGAAATGCAAAGTCCAACCTAGGTCTGCGTGTCTTATAGGTGGTTTGGTGAAACATATAGGTGCTACCTTTGGGTTTAATTAGCATGATATGATAAATAGTTGATTATTAGTTGTTTAGCATTCATTATTACATTGTTGAGTGCACTACGATGATATTGTCTAGGGAAGTGGTTTGTTATGTAGTGCTAGTAGAATCGAGTAATATTTGAGGTTATTGCACTGTTGAGGTAGGTAAGACAAGCACCTATGCTCCGAAGATGGGTAAGTCAGGAGGTTGATATACTGTTGAGACACCATGATCTCTAAGTATACATTCAAGATCATATGGTGTTTTGATGATTGATAAATATTGCATAAGTGAATATATATATATATATATATATATATATATATATATATATATATATATATATAAGAAATATTGAAGATTGAAGAATGAAGAATGATGTTCAAAAACAAAACCTTTAATAGATCTCCAAAAGAAGATGAAGAAGCTAGCAACATTGACAGAGTTGGAGACTATGTGAAAGTTGTTTCATATGTGCATTCGAAAATCTTAGCTTAGAGAATTATAATTAGCCTTAATTTAATTCTATGAAAAAATTGAAAATTAAGACAAGAAAAGTTACCATAAATTGTGCACATAGAATAAGCTCGAAATTGGGAGAAGGAAGCCCGACATATGAAAAAGATTCAAACCAAGGTAAAATAAGATTGGATTCTTGGAGAGACTTGAACCAATTGTTGTTTGGATTAGAGCACTACAAGATGGATATAAACAAAAAATTTTTGGAGTTTGATCACACACCCAAAGAGAGAGGCGTCTGAGTGAGAAGAAATCTACACAGAGGTTCGAAGAAGAATCAACTGCTACAACCAAAGAACCTGGTCCTATCAAGATATATCTATAAAAATTTTGCATTGTAATAGTTAGTTTCATACTATGCTTCTAAACAAGATCTTGATTACTTTTTTAACTGATTGTAGTAGGTGTTTTTTGTATTGTGAGGAACTTCATTGGTTGGGTAGAGCCATTGAAGAAGAGTAGAGAAAGGGGTACAGGCAGGGACTATTGGGAATAATTTCATTGATGTACAGGGAAGTTGTAATATTAAATAGCTAGAGTTAATGAAGAGTTTGAGACAATGCTAAAAAGGTAAATCATAGTTTTTGTGTCCCTTGAGTAAGGAGTTTTTCATGCTAAAATACTTGTGTTGATTTAATTATTTTATAATTTAACTTCTTACATAGTTGCTCGAAGAACCTGGTTGTTTGAGTACTTAGATCACAACCAAACTAACATATACCATCTGAGATGGGTCAGTTAGGCATCTATGCCTAATAGAAGTTTGTTATAATTATCATGTTGAATTTACACTTGTTATTGGTATTAGTAGTTTCACTTCAGTTGCTTTACTTGTATATATTATTATTATTATTATTGTTATTATTATTATTATTATTATTATTATTATTATTATTATTATTATTATTATTATTATTATTATTATTATTACATCCCATAATTTTTTAACGTTTAGATGATCTATTCGTACGTTGGTTAAGAGTTTTAGAGTATAATACGTATGAGGAAGGAGCCTGGGGTAAGGTCGAACAAGCACGAAGTGGGGACCGCGCGGGAGAAGGCCGGACCAACTGCCTAAAGGGGAAACATGGCACAGACCCTCCCTGGTGGGTTAGGCTCCATGGCACGGCCCAGAATTGGCACGACAGGGTTCGTGCCATGAACTCCTGTCCACCGCCTCAAGTATATATATGCCTCTCTCCTTGATTTCAATTCATTTTTCAAGTTTACATTCAGCCAACAAGGGTTAAATATGAAGGAAACCAATATTTTTTATCCGTTTACACTATAAAACGCCGCACGAATTCAAATTAACTTTGGGTACTAAAGTTTAAGGTTCAGGGAGCAATGCTACGGAGTTATTTTCGCGAAATTTGCCCGAAAAATCGTAACTCCGCCGAGCTAAGTTGTTGGAATTACTCCAAACTAGTGTCAATAAGAACATAGGCTTAAAGTAAGCATTTTTCCCTTCTGGACTTCCAAGAAATTATGAGTTTTCAATCATGTTCCGTTAAGTTGAAATATAGTTAATATTTATATATAAAGTTATCGTTTTCTTTGAATTTATTACTGAAACTAGTCATTTCCCCCTAGTAATACGATTGCAGTTGAGAAGAACAATTGAATACGAACTGAAACCCACCAGTTAATCAGTATTCGACGAATGAGGTATGTTAAGGCAGTTTCCTTTGGCAAGTTAGTATCTTTAGCATGATAACTCAGTTTGAATCCCAGTAAGAGCACCAGAAGCATGTCTACTATGATTAGTTGTTGTTATTAGCTGAGATCGGTATTCCATGTTAGTTTGGGATGGATTATGCCTATATAGCCTTCATCACCGACCCCAGGTTTATTAGCTGTGTCGACGCCCTCCAGGGGTGAGATGACATCACTCTACGGAGTGGTATGCCGTCCTCCAGGGATGAAGATGGGGTCCCAGTTCCTCATATGCCATGGTTGGCTTTATACACACCCGTCGAGCATGGTGCCCGGGGTATAGATATCAGGAGTCCATTGAACTCAGACACAGCTATAGTCAGGGGTCGAGCGGACTCAGTTGCAGACCTAGGGGACCGGTAGGACAACTATAGTTTTTAATTGACCCAGTACGACCTTGATAGGGGTATATAGACTGAAGTGTACTCACCAGGGCTTATGGGGGCCCCAGATGGATTATTTTTGTGGTTGTACCTTCTGGCTTACGGGGGCCAACTAAGGTTTTGTTTGCTTTAGTTATTACTAAATTAGATAGTAAGAAGTTCTATTACTCAGGTATGATCTCTACCCTCTTTGTTATTCTCATTCTATCTCTCTATTTCAGTCATTTACAGTTAGCCTTACATATTCAGTACATATTGTACTGACGCCTTTTCTGGGGCACTACATTACTTGCCTACAGGTACGGATAGACGAGAAGTAGGTCCCTCATAGATTTCAGCCAGCATCACTAGAGCAGTTAGCTCCTTTCTTCTAGAGCTTGTAGATAGAAGATTTACTTCTTTTTTATTGTACAGTGTATGGATAGGTCGGCGCCCTATCCCGACCATCATATTACTCCTAGAGGTTTGCAGATTGTTTCCATTTCCCTGTGGTTAGCTGTTGTTGGCCGTGTGGGGCCCATATGTGTTTTAGTTTATGTGTTGGCCTTGTGGGGCCTTGTTTAGCCAACGGATTAGCGGCCTTGTCGGCCATAGTTTAGAGTAGCTTCTGATTTACTTTACAGTCATAACTAGACATCATGGTGGTCTTGTCGGCCTGCATAGGATTCCCTATTACTGTCGTTTCTGGTTAGCTGTTTTGCTTTACAGGTAGCTATAAGGCCTTGTCGGTCGGGGATTGTATTTACACCAGAGATACAACCCATTGTTTTCTTGATTTGGGAAGTAGGCCTGCACCAGGAGTGCATAGGCCTAGTTAAGTCAGTTCAAATCCTAATAGGGCACCAGGTGTCAGTCATGCCTCCTAAGGTAAGGCGTGACAAACTTGGTATCAGAGCAGGTCGTATCCCATGGAGTCTGCAAGCCGTGCTAAGTAGAGTCTTTTGTATGAGTTTGTTGTACACCACATTCTATAGGTAGGAGGCTGGGAGGCATGATATTATGGTTACTCTTTCTTCTTATCCAGTCGTACTATAGAGTTGTACCGTATAGGTCTAGTCCCTAAGATTACCATATTCTTTTATCTAAAGAGAAATGACAGACCCGTGACATACCACAACTGGTAGGAGATTGGATGTTGCAGCAGGGGAGTGGATCTGGTCGTCGGGGGCAGTTAGGGCCCGACGAGAGCTCACGATCAACAGGTTCATAGCAACAGAGAGGAGTGGAGCAGAGTAGATTCACCATTCTGCTTTTCCCTGTTTGTAGTCGACATCACTCCGGGGCATGCAGGTATGGTTCCACAACCTGTTACACCTATGGATAGGAGGGTCATTAGATGAGAGATTGTCCAACCAGGGGTCAGAGCAATTGGGACCGAAAGGATAGATATTCAGTAGGTTCATGTGCCCTAACATCTCTATTAGGGCGTAGGCCCTCAGCTCCAGCCGAAAGAGGCCGAGCCAGACCAGGGGCCTCTAGCTCAGGTATCGGTCCAGATCGCACTTATGCTTTACCGGGACGACGGGAGTCAGAGTCGTCGCCGGATGTGGTGACAGGTATGCTGGACAATTTCTCTTATTCTGGTTATGTATTGATAGATCTAGGATCCACCTTGTCTTATGTTACACCGTTAGTGACTCGAAAGTTCGGTATTATGCTGAAATTACTTCGGCGACATTTTTCTATATCTACACCCATCGATGATTCCATCATAGCTAAGAGGGTCTACCTAGGGTGCACAGTAGAAGTTTCTATTGTTGAATGTTGGACCAAGACTGTCCGATTCCACTTTCCAGGGGAGGTTGTACGGGAGTGGAAGGGTAGTGCAGCCACGCCAAAATGTAGGTTTATTTCCTATCTTTGGGAGAGAAAGTTGATAGCGAAAGAATGTATTTATCACATTGTCAGGATTCAGGATATTCAAGCAGAATCTCTGACTCTTCAGTCCATTCCAGTAGTCAATGAATTTCCAGATGTATTCCTAGATAAGCTACCTGGTATTCCCCCAGAACAGGAAATCGACTTTGCAATTGATTTATTGTCAGGTACTCAGCCCATATCTATTCCTCTGTACGAATGGCTCCTGCTGAGCTTAGAGAATTGAAGGGACAGATGAAACATCTATTAGATAATGGCTTCATTAGGTGGAGTACTTCACCATGGGGTGCGCCAGTCCTATTTGTGAGAAAGAAGGATGGCTCCCTCTATATGTTTATAGATTACCGGCAGCTGAATAAAGTCACTATCAAGAAAAAGTTAAGCATATTGATTTTCCCCAATAACCGAATACTTTTGTTTGTATATACTGCATATTTGATTCCATCCATAAATTGATTTTCTTCCCCGGTTCCCAGAATAGATGACTTATTTGATCAATTACAGGGGGCAAAATATTTCTCCAAAATTGACTTAATTTCAGTGTACCATTAGGTTCGGGTTAGCGAGAGGGATATTCCAAGGACTGCCTTCAAGACCAGGTATGGCCACTTTAAATTTCTAGTCATGTCCTTCGGGCTGACGAATGCGCCAGCAGTGTTCATGAACCTGATGAATAGCATCTTCAGGCCGTATTTGGACCTATTTGCGATAGTATTTATTGATGATATTCTGGTATATTCCCTTTTAGAGGTAGATCACCGGGATCACCTATGAACAGTGCTCCAGACTCTCAGGAATCTCCATCTATATTCAAAGTTTTCTAAATGTGAATTTTGGCTGAACTCAGTGGCCTTTTTGGGCCACATGGTGTCAGATGCTGGCATTCAGGTAGACTCGCAGAAAATTGAAGAAATAAAAACATGGCCTAGACCTACCACTCCGATCGAGGTACGTATCTTTCTGGGATTAGCCGAGTATTACAGAAGGTTCGCGGAAGGATTTTCTACCTTAGCAGCGCCTTTGACCAAGTTAACTCAAAAAGTAGTTAAATTTCACTGGACTGGAGCATGTGAATAGAGTTTTCAGGAATTAAAAAACAGATTGACCTCAGCACCAGTATTAGCCTTGTCAAAAGGGTCAGAGGGTTATGTCGTGTACTGCGACGCTTTAGGCATCGGGTTAGGGTGTGTTATGATGCAACATGGTAAAGTAATTGCTTACGCTTCCAGGCAGCTGTGGAAGCATGAAAAGAACTACCCCACCCATGAACTGGAATTAGCTGCGGTGATTCATGCCTTGAAAATATGGAAGCACTATCTGTATGACATTCATGTAGATATTTTCACTGATCATAAGAGCCTCCAGTACATTTTCACACAGAAAGAGTTAAATCTACGGCATCGTCGCTGGTTAGAGCTGTTGAAAGACTATGATGTAAATATCTTATACCACCCAGGGAAAGCCAATGTTGTAGCAGATGCCCTCAGCCATAAAACCATGGGATATCTGGCATACCTGAAGCCAGAACAGTAGGAGCTGGCCTGAGAACTGCATCAGTTAGCCAGTTTAGCCATCTGTATAGTAGACTCGGGAGACAATAAAGCAGTAATCCAGAATACAGCAGTATCATCCCTGGTAGTGGAGGTGAAAGAACGGCAATACGACCCTAACCTGGTTCAGCTCAGAGATAAGGTTCAGCGAGGGAAAGTAACAGATTTCCAAGTAACCAAAGATGGAGTTTTGAGATATAGGGATCGCCTCTGTGTTCCGGATGCGGCAGGACTTCGCTAGCAATTATGGGCGAGGTGCATTACTCCCGTTACTCTCTTCATCCGAGTTCAACAAAGATGTATCATGATATCAAAGAGAATTACTGGTGGCCAGGGATGAAAAAGGAGATAGCAGAATTCGTAACTTAATGTCCTAATTTCCAGCAGGTGAAAGACGAACATCAGAAACCCGGCGGACTGACACAGGAGATAGCAGTGCCTATGTGGAAGTGGAGGCAATTAATATGAATTTTGTGATAGGGTTACCTCATACTAGGCGTAAATTTGATTCCATCTGGGTGATTGTTGATAGGTTGACAAAATCAGCTCATTTTCTGCCAGTAAGGGCTACTTTTTCAGCTGAAGATTATGCTGAACTGTATATCACAGAGATAGTCCCATTACATGGCATTCCGTTATCGATTATTTCTGACAGAGGAGCACAGTTTATAGCTAAATTTTGGTAGTCCTTTCAGAAGGGCCTGGGGATGCAGGTTAATCTGAATACAGCCTTCCATCCTCAGACAGACGGGCAAGCAGAACATACAATTCAAATGCTCGAGGATATGTTATGGGCATGTGTGCTGGATTTTGGAGGCAATTGGGATGAACACTTACCGCTTATTGAGTTTTCCTACAATAATAGTTACCATTCATCGATTCAAATGGCGCCTTATGGGGCCTTATATGGGCGGAAATGTAGGTCCCTATTTGGTTGGTTCGAGGTTGGAGAATCAGGGTTAATTGGGCTAGATATAATTCATCAGTCAGAAGAGAAAGTGAAGCTTATTAGAGAACGTCTGCTGACAGCTCAGAGCCACCAGAAATCTTACGCTGATGTACGGCGTAGAAACTTGGAGTTCAGTGTAGATGACTGGGTATTTTCGAAAGTCTCACCGATGAAAGGCGTGATGAGGTTTGGTAAAAAAGGTAAGCTCATCCCAAGGTTTATTGGACCATATCGAATACTCCGGAGAATAGGCCAGGTGGCATATGAGCTAGATTTGCCTTCAAAATTGGAATCCGTTCACTTGGTCTTTCATGTGTCGATGCTACAAAGTGCATAGGGGAACCGTCCCTAGTTGTGCTAGTTGAGGATGTCCAAGTAACTGAGGAATAGCCTATTAAGAGGTTCCAGTAGCTATATTAGATCGACAGGTTCGCAGGCTGAGAACAAAAGATGTTGCTTCTGTTAAAGTATTATGAAGGAACAGAAATAAAGAAGAGATGACTTGGGAAGCTGAGGGTGATATGAGATCCAAGTATCCTCATTTTTTCCAGACTTAGCCAGGCCATGCAGTTATGGAACATTTACGATTCAGTTTATTTTGTGATGTATGTTACATATACTACTCAACTAGATACAATGTTGTTGAGAAACAGTTGCTATAGTGTTATATGAAATGCCTGTATTGGACTTTTCTACATTTCAGGATTTTCAGATAGTCCATACTACAGGGGAAACTCTGCCGAAATTTTTCTAGAACAAGTAGTTATAAGAGTTAAAGTTCCTGTAAGTTGAAGTTAACATTCGAGGACGAATGTTCTTAAGGGGGGGAGGATGTTACACCCTGTAAGTTTCTAATATTTAGATGGTCAATTCGTATGTTGGTTAAGAGTTTTAG